>CM032877.1:31569632-32863132 GCA_019176425.1 Megalops atlanticus
TATTTCCATATATAATATCAGGCATTTACTGTACTTATTAAAACAAACTATCATTCTGTGGATATAGATTGAGTACAAGGGTACTTGGTTAGAAGTGCGTAGAGCCACAGGGAGAGAGAATAAGAGAACCAAGGAGAAGGGTAGGAGTGAGTTTCACTGCTATGGGGAGATCAGAGGGACCTTGTGCACCAGCCTCCAGATCTACCACAATCAGATGACAGATGACACCACAACATATGAGGAAAGGTGCAATTTCATGTGACAAGATGAGGAAAGAGGATCCTGACCAATACACTCTCAGCTACCAGTTTCACCTGTCATGGAGCCTCAGGATGTATCTATTGCACGTAAAATTATGTAGGGGTTTATAGAATCAATGATGAGTGAAATACATACAAATGGAAAACGTTGCTCATTGCCTTACTCCATTGGGAGATAGAAAACAAAACATGATCATTGATAGTGCATATGTTCTCGAGCTGGTATTACAGAATATTTGTTTCACAAAAGTGCTTTGCACCATCATTTCTGCATTGATACATTGTGCTTGCACTAGGAGGGGGTTGCTGTGGGCATTATGCTCTACCTGCAAGGCTGGCATGAAAATGGCACTTTTCACCAAACCACACCCTCATTTGCACCAGACATTCCCACTCCTCCTTCACAGCACAAGCACTATCATTTCTGGAGAAGGAAATTACTACAAATGAGGTAGTTCTTGCACGGTGGGAGTTTTTTGCAGCAAGAATTTAGGAGCCTTCTTGCGCTTTACATATGTGCTCACTTGTGTTAGCACAAAACTGTGGCCTTATGCTATTGTCAGTATCAGTACCAGTATCGGTTTTATATTAAGTTTTATTTGACAAAAGATGTGAAACCACTGCACATGATTGGTTTCACACTTTCATTTTCAAACCTTGTATGGATGTTTTACGGTTACTCTTGTCTCTGAAGTTCATTTATGCTGGTAAGCCCAGACATAGCTGTGGAGTGTTTTGTGCAGCTTCTTTAGAAAAGAATTCTCATGAAACAAGTTTCTTAGTGTCCTTTAAATAAAGGCCACAGTGTATTATGTGTTCAAGGAGCAGGAGCAAATTACCCCAAGATTTGTTGGTCTGGCTGCCATACTAAATTTTTATTGGCTGAGTGAATACGCATGTTGCTTCTCCATACAAAATAACTGTCACAATCCATAAACAAATGTAAACACATTTGATAAGTAATGTAATTGTATGTAAAGGATCCCATGCAACCTGGAGTTTACACAATTATATGTCTTTGGGGCACTGTCATGGTTTGTTTTCCTTTGAAGAGAGCTTGTGGCTTTCAATTGAATTTCACTGATGACATGATTACCCTGTCGTCAAATGTTCCTGTTTTTTTTTTTCTTTTTGCTGCTTGACACATGCTAAAATTAATGTTTTGTTTGTGTGGTTTCTCGGTGGTATGTTTTCAGCTATTGTTTTTCAGAACAGGCTTCGGAATGTTTCTGCTTCCTGTAGTATATACAGTATAATTTTCATTATATATAATATTTATAACAAAACATAAGGAAATATGATTTTCTAACAGAAACATGGAGCTGATGAAGGTAGCATTGGAAGTCTTCAGAAAGACACTAAAGGGTCTGAAGCCAATTTGAATCATGCAGTGTTACAGGTGTGTATGGATACAGTTATTCTTACAAGTTTGATATCATTCTCAGAAGACCATCAAAAATACATAGTTAATTTCAGGATAATTGCATCTTTCCCCCTTTTGTATCTGTATACTTTTTCACAGGAAATAATTGCATTTGGTAACCAGCCCATCTATTTCCTATTTCAAGATTGCTCTAAAGAATATTTCTGAGCAAACCACATTACTGAAATCTCCCTTATTCATGAAGCCACTGTATCTGGATATAATCTCATCAAAAAAGGAGATGTGTGGTACAACTGATTGGCATCCAATTGCATTGCACTCTAATGAAGTTTAATTTAAAATTATATGTCCAGAATTGCACAAATACATGCTGAAGCGTCCTATATTCTAATCTTTTTCTGGGAGGTAAACACAGTACTTGAAATGATCTGTGCAGTATATTCACGGACAACTGTTGAGGACGGGAAAGGCTTTGAAGTAACATCACATGCAGTTAGAAACTTTTTTCCTCTCTGATGTTCTGGTTTCTGTTGGGCTTTAGTCTGAGCGACAGCTGGGAAAAGTTTGGGTCAGGATTTAGTTAATATATTGCTTATATACTTTTAATTTGCTGTGTATTTAAGTCCATTTTTTTGTGTTGCTGTAAACAAACCATTCTCTTTGAAATCAGAAAGGAATGGCAAAAAACCATTTCCGATGCTGTAATTACCTCATTAAATGGCTTCTGCTTGTGGCAATTGACAACTTTCTGCATGGTAAAAGACAATGAAGAGTTTCTCTACAAAGTCCTGCAATGGCATAAAACAGAGACTACTTGCAGACCGGCAGTAAGGCACATAATAGAATTTACATTGAAGTCATGTTGTGGATCAGAGAATCTATTTCTGTGTTCTGTATCACTTATTACATTGTAGAACATGTGAGGGGAAAGCCAACAGGCCTCAGATGTTCCTAATTTGTCCTGGACATCTGCAGCTCTATGGGCAGGTCTGGAATTTGAAAACATTTATTTGTGGTTGAGGGATTTTATACTTTATCCATTTGTAAATTTGGACAAATGATTTGCCCCTCATATTAACAAATGTCCTTTTGCAGTGATAATGTCTGTTGGTAGTATTTTATTTTCATATGCTTGTGCATTGCAGACATTTCACATTGTAGCTGGGGAATCTGTAGTTTTCCTCCAGGGGTTTAATGGGACTTTTATGCCAGGTAGACAAAGGGAGACTGAATATTATGATGCAATTTCATTACACTTCATTTCAAGATAAATGATGAGTGCATTGTAGAAATATCTATCCATCAAAAGAAAAAATGGCCTTATCATGACCTCAAAAAATCCTTATCATTGCAGTCAATCAAGATCATGTTGTTCTTTAACATCATTATTGTATATTTGCTTAGCAGATTTAGTATGAAAGTATTAAAACTTAAATTGCCTACATTTTACATATTATGTTTTCATACAACTGGATATTTGCTGAAGGATTTCAGGTTAATTAACAGCTACGGTTTTGAACCTGAAGTCCTCTCGGTAAAAGTAAACCGTCTAGTCCAGTTCACTGGCCATTATTCCACAAACATGACTCCTAATGCACCAGCAAACAGCTGGACTGAAGCACTAGGACTGTTTCATCTTAAAACAATTTGATGTCAATGTATTTGAAAAATATTCATTCTCATGTAATGTTGTTTGTTCATTGTCAGGAATTTTCATTTTTTGGTATGGTTGGTATGTGTTTTCTGAAGGGAAATGATACTGATAGACTGAAGAGATAAATAAAGAACAAATGGTGGGTGGTGTTGGGGGGTTCAAGCTGGCCTGTTGGTCTTTAACAATGGGTAACAACTTTAAGCAAGTATTACATTTTTTCAACACCAACACATCATCATGAGTTTGGCAGTCATTGAAACTCATTAAAAAAATATGCTCTAATATATGTAAACTTTGATTACTTTGGTGTTCAAGGGTGATGACAAAGTTCCATAACAGAAAAAGAAAAGCCTTCCTTCAGCTTAAATTGTTGATTATTATTATTATGTATTTTCAAACTTTAGTTGGAATTCACAAAAAGGTGATTTTTTTCCCTTATCAAAATGAGAGAACCCTTGTCTTGAAAAGACTTTAAGCTCCACATTTGGTTTATGCATACAGTGACACTTTATCATGTGTTCTAAAGAGATGGTGTTTATATGAGCAGTCTATTCTGTAATTCTCAGTTTCACTTGAGCTCAAGCTCTAATCCTTTCTTTCCTTTACATGAAGAGGTCACCCTGCAAGTCAAAACACCACTTGCCATTACATCTGTCTCATCCTTTGCCTTAAAAATCAGCACTGCAGCACAATTTACTTTTACAAAGAGGTGTCCTTGGAAATGACAATATGCGTGCTGATTTTTCATCTTTTCTTTCATCTGTTCCCGTTTCACTTATCATGTTACAAATATGTTTGAACAAGAGTCTGGGCTTCGCACATGTTGTCTTGACAGCATCAGACAAAATTATATTTTGCGTTTGTCACGCAACCCTGTAAGATCTTGTAATGAAACACCACCAAACAAAATATAAGACAAGGAGTTCTCTAATTCACCAATGGTCATGGAATGCCTGCCAGTTTTTCATTTTATGTGTCTTCCAAGATTAAGAAACAGTTTAAGATCATGGATTGTCATGGCTTTTCATTCTTACCCCATTTCTGATTAATCTTCATGCAGAGCAGTTAGGCTCATGCAATGTTGTGGGCTAGTGTGTAGTGACACCCAGAGGGATATAAAGAGTATGAGCACTTTAAGATAACAAACAGGTTAAAAGGATAGTCCCACATGCCCATATGAGAATACACAATGTACACTTTGTACATAAACCATTAAATGATTCTTGAAGGATTTGAAATGAAGTTAACTCAGCCTAGTGATTTCCTGGCAAAGCAGGGACTCATTGAAACCATGGGGAATGTTTGATTTAAAACTCTGTGGAATACTTTTTATATGTATTTTTATATTATGTTAGATATGTATTTCTCTCCTTTGATCTACATCAGTAGAACAAGGTAAACCGTTACATAAGCATTAAACTCTTTTCAATCTGTCAGCAATGAAAAACAGCCCTGTCCAGACAAAGTAATGTTGCTGACTCCTCTTCCAGTCATGTTGTCCATAAGATATGCTGTTGGCACATGAAGCAGAGAATGAATACAAAGCTTACAAACAGGAGAACCATTGCAGCGGTTTATTTTATGCTTAACCATTTATTACACTTCAACAAACATCAACATCTAGAATATGAGCTAAAAGTTGTGGATCTGTTCATGTGTTTGTGTGCAGGTGATCACCGGCTTGTAGTGTGGTAGTTGATATGATACCTTGATGTCATAATTACATTTACCAAAGTACTGTATGTCCCCAGTACTCTTCTCCATTGTGTTAAAGGAAATTGTGATTGTTTTTATCAGGCATTGTCTGCCTCTCAATCTTATTTTCTGTACACTACTCAGAAGAGTGAATTTACGATATTACATTACATTACATTACATTTAGGTCATTTGGCAGACGCTTTTATCCAAAGCGACTTACAAGTGAGGAACAGCAAGCAAGCTACAGAAGTGTAGGAGGCCTTAGAGTAAGCTTTAAGTGCAACCTGAACAACTAAACTCAACTAAATAAGTCAAGGAAAGTAGAAAACAAAGGTAAACAAGGTGAAAACAAACAAATAGTTACAGGAGAAAAAAGTGTGAGGCAAAAATTGCATGGAGGTGGAATTGTGTTAGAGTTATTAGAAGTGTTTAGGAGAGGCGGTACTCTCGGAAGAGCTGGGTCTTCAAGAGGTTCTTGAAGATAGAGAGGGATGCCCCTGCTCTTATGGCATAAGGTAGCTCGTTCCACCAGCGGGGAACTACATATGAGAATAGTCTGGACTGAGATTGCCTTGTGTGTAGGGATGGCAATGCTAGCTGACGTTCTTGGGAGGAACGTAATGGCCAAGAAGGAGAGTAAGCCTGTATGATTGAGCTCAGGTATGTCGGAGCAGACCCAGAGGTCACTGTATAGGCAAGCATGAGAGACTTGAATTTGATACGGGCAGCCACGGGTAGCCAAAGGAGGAATGGTATGTTTTTGTTGTTGTGGTTTTCTTTTTGATCTTTTATGATTTTTCTCAAGACCAGCATATAACTTCTTTACTGACTCCAACCCAGCTCTCTACCAGTGTGATCCCTTTCAATATTGCTAAAGTACTTTACAATAAAGCAATAGTGATCTCATCTGACTGTAGCAAGGATATTTGTAACATCCACCTGGGTAATGTATAGCAACCTTTCTGAAGTGTACACATCTTGTAGGGCTGATGCTACAGCATTTAACTTGTAGTAAATTCCTCCACACATCAGTTCAGTTACCTCTAAAAAAACAGATTCTTGAAGACTTATGTAATTGCCATTGTTTACAGTACAACAGTGTTTCTCAATCCTGCTCCTGGAGGCCCACTGTCCTGCATATCTTCTATCTAGCCTTGCTCCAAACATACCTGACTAGTGTGATTAACATGCTCTTGATTAAATCAGGTGTGCTCAGCTAATCAAAAGTGCAGAGCAAGGGGCCCCCAGGAGCAGGATTGAGAATCAGTGCAGTACAAGATGCACCAGGCTATATAGGACCTGCAGTGCTTACCTGAGTCTAATTGCACAGTGAAGCAGATTGTTCTTACATGACTAGTCCAGTGTGAATTAACAAGATTTGGTAAAACTTTCTGCACACTAATCAAACAATAGATATAATGTTGAAAAAAGGGAAGGCAAAGTAGAGCTTGAGGTGTTTTTTTTTTTTTTTTTTTTTAGCTTAACTTGAAGGCTGTTTAATGGTGTCAAAAAATGACATTAACTATGACATTAAACCGTTAAAACGTTTATGTTTTCATCTGAGCCGTATGTAAGCACTGCAAGCATAGTTCATATTAGTTTTGCTTCATGTTTTGATGACAAATGCAGAAAGAGCAGTCTGTACCTTATCTGCTCCCATGCTTTTCCACCCATGAACTGAAATGTTCTTCAGGTTGCACCCTCCTGCTGTCTCACTGGCTTAGCTAGTTGAAGGTTCCTTTCCAGTGACCAACATTGACCAGCATTGTACATATGTCTGTTCGCTGTCATGGCATACCAGGCACATTGTCTTGGCTGACTATTTGGTCACATACAGTTGGCTCAGTCTGCATTGATTTTAAAGCTTTTAGTGGAATGGACTGAATTTGAAGGCATTTTAATTTTTCTGGTGCTGATGGACAGTTTCTTAAAAAATTGCACACTGCATCTCCATATGGATAACATGATTTTTTTGTAATATATTTAATTTTAAAATGTAAATTGATTATTTACTGTGAATAAAATTACTTACACGTGGTAACTGAATTTGAGAAACTCACAATAATTTAAGGGAAACATTATTGTTCCCATAATTAAGTTGCACAAAAAAGGGGTGACCCACATGTATATATGATGATATATGACCATATTCAATTTTGTATGATTTGTTTGATGAAGAGATGCCAAGTTGTCTTTTTTATCTTGCTGACATGCTTTGGTTTGATATATAATGATTACAGCTGTACAAAATCTGTCACTTGAATTATTATCAGAATAAACACAAAAGAACAACCTTACCATTTATTGGATGCTGATGATAACAAAATGGTACAATGTAGAAATAGTGTAGAAACAATGTAGAATAGTACAATGGTAAAAAGAAATTATTATATTTTATAGCAATTTGAACTGATATTGATGAAAAATAGTGGCATTTGGATGACAGTGAAGGCAACGTTGATAAATGGTGAAATAGCAAAAGCCAGCCTGTGTTGTAGCTGCGCAGCAGATGTGGGGCCACGCTTGCGGAACGTGTTTCATGTGGTTTTCTGGTTGTCCCAAATTGGGATTGTTTAAAGCCACAATTCACAGAATCTGTGCCAGGAGGAAGGGCAGGGTGAGCAGTTGGGGGAACAGAGAAAAAAAACCTGAGGTAGCAGGTGGAAAAACGTATTCGCCAAATTGCTGACAGGTGCTCTGCAGCCTTGGTCTGAAGGTTCAAATAGAAAGCTCAGCATGGGGAATTGGAGAGGCATTTAGTATTTGGCTGTGTGCCACTCAAAGCAAGATGTGGCTTTTCAGCTACCTAGCACTGCAGCTATACAGGATTGGTGGAATCATGTCTTTAAACCTGTATTTTTATACAGTATCCATTTGTCAGTAGACGCTGAAGCCAAGTCCTCCTAGCCTAAATGTCTGGTCATTTTTTTGGTTTTGGTCTTTCACTTAGGAGGAATTTGGTGACAAAGGAAAAGTGTCTGTATAATCGTTCATCTGAAAACATTCAAACATCTACGTTCAAGCATTTATGTGTATGTTTCAAAGGGTGATGTAATGAAAAAAATATTTAATGTGTACTTTTAAAGGTTTACAAAGGCAACATCCCTTCAGGCACTTTTACATCTACTTCCATCTCTTAAAAGTTTGTGCCTTCAAAAGAAAGACTGTTGTGAAAAAACATCTTTAATGAACCCTTTAAAATCTGGCATTAAATAGTAAAGACTAAAAGAAAGGTGGAGCAAAAAAGCAGTGAATAATGACTCTAGGATAAAGATATCAAAAAAATTCCAGGGTTTTCTTTGAAAATACCAGATGACTGTATATAGTTAAGAGCGCTTTAAGAATAACAATTTGCACTATGTATTACAGGTCAACAAACACGAATATGTTAGAGACCATATAGACTGATGGCCAATATACTGTATTAGCTGATTTACACCCTGATAAAGCTGCTTTATCATGACTGTCTGGCTTCTGCTGGTAGCTTTTATTTCTCTTAAATCTATAATAGAGAATGTGCTTTGTGAATACATATTTTACACTACAATATGTGTTATAAACAGCACATATGCTGAGCAGTGTAGCATTCCTATTCACGCTTGAAAAAAACCCTGCTCCCTTTTTGTTTTGCATTTTATTTCTTCTTCTTTTTCTTCTACTTATCTTATCCTCTCATTATATTGTTACATAATTTCAAATCCTCCATTATGTCTAAAAAATGAATTCACATTGGTCTGTCCTGTCTGAATAGGTGAAATATTAACATATTTAGCCTGTGTCAACATATGTTCATTGTGGTTAATTATTAACTTAGCTGCCTTCTATTGCAAGTTTAACTAAGTGACCTCTCAAAAAATACAAAAACAAATATTAAAGCAACAAAGACCATGAAAATTTGTAACACAGCTGTTTGTCTGTATTCACAGGAGACAGTTCAACAACAGGCATACTAGTCTGTCTATTATGATTAATAAATTTGCAGTTTTGTTGAATCCCAACCTTTGTGTGGCCAAAATGTTCTATAACTGAGTCACCTGAATAGTATCATTAGGGAGCATCAACAAAGCTACACCATATATACCCAGGGGAGAGCCTGTCAGTGCAAGGTAGAGCAGAAACGTCATCAGCCCATCATCAATGTGCATTATCACAGAAATGGGAAATGTAGTAAATCCCATTCTGTCCTCAAGTCACATACTGATAGGTGTAAGCCTGCATGGAGGATACTAAGTAATACTGAGTAAAATGCATATTTTTTTTTCTGCACCCTTGTCTGTAAAGACATGAAGACCACAGCTCATGAAAGTGTTATTTATGATGGGACAGATTTGATTTTTTTGAGGGTGACATCCAAGAGCCCTTCGTGATTCCCCTGACTGGGAGCAGCTGTATGGAATTATGAGGACGGGATGAGATAAGGCGTGTCTGAAATGTCCCAGTCCCTTTGTTGATATGCAAAGTGTTTGATGTCAGTTGCAGTGCAGCTTGACTCATGAAAAAAAATGTTTCTCATTTGTCATGTCGGAAAGGCTCGCATGAGTTATGCTTCGCAGCACTTGCATTCCTGGTTCGTCTTTCTTTATGATCCTCTCCACTGTTTCTTCTCTTTCAGAAAACTATAAAACTCAGTCACAGGACTGAGAGGGTTCCCTCTCTGATTAGTTCTCTTTGAGGTCACATGACACAAAGCACAATGGTAATTCCTTTGTGCATGTGTAGCACCAGCAGACGTCAAACTTGAAAAAAAAAAGTGAGCTCAGGATCCATGCCTAATAGTCCAGGTTCCAACTCGCCACACACTGTCATACAATATTGGTGGACTGTCAGCCATCCTGTTATTGATGTTATTGATGTTGATGGTGAAAGCACCATTGCTAAATCATCATGAAAACTTTATGTGAAACTTTATTCGAGCAGCTGCTCTCGTGGACCCCTTGCATGAGACGGAAGCGTCTCATGTGGCTTGATAACCTCGCTGGCTGCCAAAGGACAAGACCAGGCAAACACGAAGCCTGGCTTTGTTCCGAAAGAGCTGAGGGTGGTGGCATGGCAGTGGATAGGACCAAGCAGAGGCAACAGAATTAGATGAAATTGGAGTAAAATTGTTGAATTAAAGTTCTCATGCATGGACATATTAAGAAATGCAGACTTGCAATATGACAATAGTGATGGAATAACTGAAGGAAATGGAAGCTCCTCGTGGAGTCAAGGCTATGGATGGGATTGCTCTTCAGGAGGGACTTGAAACTTTGGAGTGCTATGGAAGAAGCCTGAAGGGACACATTGTGAGAGAATTTGGACCCCCTTCAGTAAAGCATCCCCTGGTATATTAGTGCTCTCAAACTTGGATGACACTGAATTCTCATTGTTATTATTACTGGCTTCTTCTTCATTTTTCGTGTAAAACATAAATTGAATATAAAACCAACGCAATGCATGTCAATTTGATTAGAATTACCCCAAATTCAATTTTAGGAGTGATTTGGAATGGGCTTGTCCCTTGGGTCTGTCAGGCTAGGAACTGCCAGCTAATATAAGGACTCCAACAGCGCAACTATTACTAGAGTCAGTCTGTTTTAATAATGGTCCTTAACACATACATAATCACCTGCATCTTAATGCCATTTTTCTCAGGAAGTATTCATTGCATGATTTTATCTGTCTGTCACATAGTGTTTTGGGCCTCTGTTATGTGAGAACATGTTGAACTGGGGAGAAGTTACAATAACATTTTCGCAATATTAATGCTCATAGTTTGAAGAAAGGAGCATATGAGTCATTTGAGAGGTATCTCTTGGCTATTGACAAAAGCAGCCTGACATACTGTTTGTTGCACTCAGAACGAGGAAAACCCAGCTCTTGAGAACATTTCTACTCATAACTCTCTGCTGAAAGGGCCAAGTCTTTGTTTGAAGTTTTCATGATGTGTGTTGACATGACAAAGTTTTGATCTCTCCACAGACTCTTTGATTCCCAGAAGCCATTGGAAGTGGGGTGGATGGTCCTTTTGCATTATGGGGCATCGGCTCTTTGTCGAATGATGTTTTTAAACTTCATAGGAAATTTTAGGAAACTGTAAATAAGTGATTACAATAAGTTCTTTTGTTTGCCTGACACTGAGGCCAAATTTTGTTTTTTCTAAAATTTCCTACATACCATCCAACAGGATATGCATTAATCTGTGATACAGAACCAGAGAATAGAAAGACAACATTATCCTTGCTTCATGTTAGATACAAACTATGATCTAACCATACAACCCTCCCAAGGATATCAGCGCCTTTAACTGTCAACTGCATACACAAATTATGTCCATGAGGTATGTGCAAAACAGAAATCAGATCTACTGCAACAGGATTTAACCACAACAACGTGTCTGCTCCCTGACCTCTGCTCCTGATCATGGCCCCAAAAACATTTGGGCAGAAGCAACTAATGGCAATGATGTAACCACATGTAGGCTTCATAGTCATGGATTCCAGTCAAGCTATTGTGGTGTTGGCCAAAGGGAGGTAACGGACACCTTTATGAACTGGAGGGCAATCATACAACCTTTCCTGTGATGGATAGGCAAGCAGTAATCACAAGACCACTGAACTTTTTAATATACTTCAGAACATTATGGAATGGTAGTTGTAAGTGTCAGTTGCAGACAGGATCCATAGAAAATACTTATACATCAAGACAAATCAGCTATGGTCTTGTTTGGCTGCAATCCAGTTTGCCTCCAGGTCTCTTTAAGTCACTAACACATTTCGGAACTGGAAAGGGATACTGAATTGTACAGTGAAGACATTCTTCAGTTGAATCAGGTGATCAGGCTCCTAGCTTAAATGAAGCTGTGCAGATACTTTGGCCCTCCAGATTCAAGGCCGAGTATCCTTGATCAGGTTTAACCATGAATAAACATAGAGCCTGAAGCAATATTCCCTTGGGTTATGTAAATCTAAAGTTGAAGTAATGAAGTGATGTTGATCAAGGCCGTCATTACATCAAACTTTTTATTGTTGCAAACAAGCACGGGTTGTATGTTATTGATTGTGTTGATCCTTTGCTCTGTGCTTAAGAAATGCATTGCTTTATTTTATTGCCCAGTTAATTGGCTGGAGCATACAATCAAGACATTTCCAAAAAGATTTACAACAATTTCCTTGTTTTCTAGAAGGCAGGGTTTTTTCACTCTTGAGATGGTGTTTTGAAACTGAGTGGTCCATTGTGAATTGAATGAACCTCCATGGATTTGTTTGTAACCCTGAGTCACTGTGTACTAATTCTGAAATGTTTACTCACTGTGGTTCTGCAATTCTGAGTGCCAAAAGCTAATCTGTCAGATAGTTTGGCCTTGTTTTTCACAGTTTCGTCAGCCCAAGTTGGAACTGCTCAATTTTATGTAAACTGTGAATGTTTTTTTTCCAAGTGGGGTTTCGTTGTCTTTGCCTCATATTTTTATATTCCACATAAAGATAATTCCATTGGTTTGAAGTATGCACAACTGCATCGTCTGTAAGGCGTGGGCTCAGGGTGTGCATGTTTTTTATTCAATTCTATTAATTTTCTATGAAAGAAAAAGCTTGCTTTTGAAAACCTCTCATGGCATTCAGCACATGACGTGGAGTGTTTACAAAGTGTAACCAAATCCTGTTTCTAGTAAAGAGGGCAAACCCGCAAGAGTCACAAACATGCAGGGCTGAGGTTTTCAAAACGGCGGCTTAGCTACCGCAATGACATGCAAGCAGATCTTTCACAGCCACTTGCTCAAGCCTGCTCCAGGAGACAGAGGTAAGATCTCTGAGCAGCCCTCTCACAGTCCCACCACAATCCTGCCTAGCTATGGTGTTAGAATGCGTGGCCCACTGATTCCAACCTCACTTTCCACGCAACAATGAAACATCATCTTGTCATCCGACAAGGAGCGATGTGCTCGAGTGGACCAACACTTAGACTGGTTCCCGTCTTTGTGACCTCATAAAATAATGGTAAATGCTTCACTGTACAATGTGCTAATGAAGTTTCATCATGTACCCCTTTTCATGTGGCCATTTCATTTAATTTCATTTCAAATACCAAGTGTAAAGTGTTTCCATGAGCACAGTTGATGCATTTGTAATCTGTAAAGCAAGGCACTTGATATTTGTCTGCAAGGGGTCTGCAAAAACTCTTACTGAAAATCAATATTTTTTCAATGGGGAAAAAAATGTTTTTCAAACTGTGGGGAAATGGAATTCTGTATGGTTCAGGAAATATCACAGTATACAGTACAGTCAGGCTGTTGAAATGTCCTCATCTTTATGGTAAGAAAGCCTTGAAATAATGCATTTTTATAGTCTTAAATTATATATTTATCTGTTTTTCTTGGAAAAAATCTAATGTTAACATAAGCTCAAAGAACTTTAAATGTGCCTTTTGAATATTCTCTTATTTGTCTTTGAATTACTGTTTGAGATATTATTGTAGCTCTGGCCTGTAAAATGTTTAACATGAGTAATAAATTGTATCTGTAAAACCCTGAAACCCCTTTAATGGCTTTAGGACCTGTTATTAGAACCTCAGATGGATAAATTAAGTGAATTATGTTTTATGTGTTGCAAATTATGATGTAATTTGGCTCACTGAGAGGGTAGTATCTCCTTAAAGGAGGAAAAGACACTAAGGAAAATAACATTAATCCCTTTAGCACGAGGCCAAAAAACTTAACAATGTATGCCTTTCTTTATGTTAGGCCATCTAATTGAGGGAATTCAGCCACCCACATACAACCAATGGCTGGTTTGAATAACACTTTGACCAAGCAAATAATCGATAATAATTATTTGTATAAGGTTAGTAGTTTGGAGAGGTTGGACCAAAGTAGGTCATACCTGAGCTTTAGCTTTATAAAGTATATCCATAACACCTTTACACACTTAGAATCTTTCATGAAGGTAACAGTGAATATTGTTATTTTACCTGCTGGTATTACACGTTTCAGTTACCTTCTGCAATGGTGCTTTTATACTGTTTTTTTGTTCAATAAAATTTACCACTTAATACAACTGAAACAGATTGTAGCTGTAACAATTGACTCTCCATGTTTGTGCTATACTTCAGTGAAGCTCTGCCAAAATGTTTACTCATGATGAAATGAGCCCTCTGCTCTCCAGCCAGTTTTTGTAGCGCTGTAGCATATCAACTTTTTCTACTCAAAAGATATTAACTAAAGGACATACCGCTGGAGAAGCAATGTTTAAATCATTATCTCTTTTAACAGCCCTTTTTTGATCAAAGTCATTTTTTCTTGAAGACTAAGATTTGTTTTATTCCAAGTTGTTTTGGACAGGGTGATTTGCGGATGACTTTGGATAGTAGTCCAAAAGAGGCTGACTGATCTTGTGCCCACAATGTTTCTTCTTTTCCATGACTGAACTAAACATTAAACTGATACTGTTTCTCAAGAAAAGACTATAATTATAAATGGAGATCCATCAGTATTGTCTTCTAATAGGATTCCCCACAGCATTGCCAACCAGATTTCTTGAAATCAGCAGGTCAGTCTCAGAACATTTTTATAGCCTGAAAAAAAAGGCATATCAATGAAAATTGAGCATTTTAGACAATGTTAGCAAATATGAACTGTGATTTCCTTCCAGTTGTGACCCAGTAGTTTTAAACATATTGCTTTACTTTCTTTAGAAAACTTACACTGAAATGGGAGTTATAATTTTACAAATTTGAAATGGATGTGTCTGTACAGACTACTTTCAGAAGACAATATTTTTAATTTGTAAAAAATGGCTGTAGTTGCTATTGAATTACTCAAAATGGGTTGGAGTAGGAACATGCATACATATGAGCCATCTAATTGACCTTGCTCTTATGTTTGTAAACATATCTGTTATTTAATACTTAGCTTCCAAGAAAAGTTCCAGGTAAGGCTAATGCAGCTGATGCCCTGTTAATTCCACTCCAAACTGACATGGCTGGCAGACTTAAAGTAGCAGCTAACCACCTGACCAGATTTCTTTGACAGTTGCTTCCCAGACAAAGCAAAAGGGGAAACATTTACTTAAAGTGTCTTTAGGCACAGTGATACAGTGATCAGGAGTAGGTACAGAACGGCAGAAACATTTACTACCTGTATGTCAGTAAGCTCCTGCTTTGGATGTATGCTGAGAATGAAATTGTGAAGACTTTGACTTTGTTCAATTTTTATGTTACCTGAAGAAATCAAAGTCATTATATGCCCCCCACCCTGGGAAGGGCACATGTGCTCCTGGGTTTGTATAAAGATAAGATATGTTAGGAACTATCTGTCTTACTAGCGTACAAAGAAAATCATTCTTGAAAGTTTCTCATCTTCTATTCCTAAATGTAGCTCTGAAACCTGTGCCACATATGGTACATCTCTCACAACATATTTATGTTTTTTAGAAAAATTGGGTTAGCTCAGATGTTTTTGTATCAGTTTGATCAAGTGGTCATGACCCACTGTGATACAGCTGGGTGACTAGGGTGTTCACATCCACAAACCTCTGTCCTACCAAGACATTACAGCCAACAATTGGCTATAATCTGTGAGACTACAGGTCAAAACACCTTGTGAAGATGTTGGTCATCGTGGTCCAGCTTCATGATGTTCACATCACCAGCGCTAGTCTGTCTGAACTGCCTGGTCACAATAACCTAAGCATCAGCAGTTACACTGTTAGGTAGTGGATGTAGTTTTGTTTGCTGGCAGGATAACCACACTGGAGCCTGGTTGATCCAGTATTTATTGTTGCAACAGAATGAGATTGTGTCAGCAATATATTACGCCATTTTGCCAGAAATGGTCTAAAGTGCTCTTAAACAATGAATAAAAGTTTTCTGTTGACCACTCTGATGTGGTGCAGACCTGCAGAATGATGCACTACATATTGCGTACAACAGACCTTTGAATAAGGAGATTAAAGTGTAATGATGTGGGTGCAAGTGCCAAATTAGTGCAGAACTCTACTTGATTGCCAGCAGGTTGACTGTATGATGCTTTATTAATGAGGACACTTCCTCTCTTTTCTAAGGGCTTATCCTTACATGGCAATAGGGTGTAACATTAAGGTTTTTTCTCACTTGTCCGGTTGGGCAAGTTGGTCAGAAATCTACTTGCCTCAAAAGGGCATAGTTTATTTGTAGTATAAAGGGGTGTGACTGTTTTCAATTATGCTTGATTTGCAATTTATTCTCCTCATGAAGACATTCATTGGACTTGTCCCGGGTTTGTCACGGCTTTTTAGGTTGTTTTCTGTAATTTTACAAATTCTGCTAAAAATGGTTAATGCTATTGAATTGTTTTCATTCAAAAGGCCCTAACCAATTGTCAATGCGCTCACCTCATCCTCACAGCTGATGAGATGTGAGCAATGGGATGTCTTGATTCCCATCTGGAGACCTTAAATCTCATATCAGGGCCCATGCTGAGCTGCAGTTACTCTGGATCTGTCTGATCAGCCTGTGTTGTGCTGCTTCAGCGAGTGCAAGAAATATAAACATGGTACAAATGCTGCCTTTTCCAAGAGAAAAACTACAATACTATAGCTACTATAGCTGGCTGGCTGGTTAACTAGTAGGTTAACTAGTCGCTAATTGGCAAAGATAAAATTGCATAGTGTTAGCTAGCCAGCCAACTAATCAACTGTATTAACATTGGAGGTGATATTTGGTAGCTAGATTGTTATTATTTCAGACACATATTGCTAGTGATTTTATATGTTATAAATGCAGAGCTGAAGCTGACATCAGCACTAATTTATTGCAACATTACACAAGCAGTTCAGGCGAATAAATTAAACTGGATCAGGTAGTGACTCTGTGTTCAGATGAACAAGTGTGGGAAAACCAAATTCACAGTTGTACGTCATTGGAAACTGCATGCCCAGACTCTGACTGTGTGTGAATCCAAGATGATTAAACGTGTCTCATCTTTTGCTGTAGAAAATAACTTGCTAGTTAGTTATAAATCGTGGCTAGCTACCGGCTCTATCAACCAGCTAAGTTAATAAAGTTATAATAAGGAGCTAGCTATAAAACTAACTTGGCAGCTCGTCACCACTTTCTGCAAGTCAGTCAACCTAAGTCAGACCACAATCAGAGTGTACTTTGATGATTTACATACATCATAGTGGCCTACGTTAAGAGTATGTAAATAGCTATACAGTATTTTTCAAAATGATTAATTTCAAAACTTTTCTCAGTCTATCAGCCTAGAAGATCAAATAAGACAGTGTATGTAACAGTATTTTATATCAATTGTAATGCTGAAGGTAAACAGACCTCTGCCCTTCAAAGAAAGAGAAGTATTATTTGGCGATGGTGTTTGTAATTTAGAAAGGCAGAAGACAGAAAGGATGAAGCTAGTAAGTAGCAAGCCAAATATTTGCCCATTTTGTAGCAGGTTAAAACATTTAAACATTTTAAAGACAATGAAGCAGGTGACAAATGTGCATTTGTTACCTTTTCTTGGAGAATAGAATTTGGGACATTGAAGCCCTCAGTGTTAAATATGACTTATACCTATTCCCATTGAGCTTGTGTTCATATAATGGATATTACATTACTGCTTAATTTGAAAACTATACATCTAAAAGGCAAAAACCTGTAACTGAGCACTATTGTCCTATTAAGACCAACTTGCAAATTGCATTTAATGATGTGGCATGAAAAGTTGCAAAATCTGGACACCATTAACCACATTTGAACAAGCATCAGTGCCAAACATTGTTCTGAGATCTCAAGTCAAGATCGCACGATCAACATGTAAGTGCAGCATAATATACATCACCAAGGGACTATGTCATTGCAAATACAATGAACATACTGTGAAGTAAACCCTCACATAAATAATTACACATAACTCTGAAGCACACTTCCTCATGTACAATTGCACAGAAAGGGGAACAACATATCATATTTTGGTAAGCGGGCTAAGGTGTAGTCGAAAGAGCGGGTCTTTAGTCTGCAGTTGAAGATGGCTACCATCTCTGCTGTTTTGACTGTAACAGGGAGCTTGTTCCACCATATAGGAGCTAAGAAAGACAGACGACATAACCAGGATGTAAGGTTACGAGAAAGGGGTACAGCCACGCGTCCTGAAGAAGCTGAGCATAGTGGCCTGGCTGGTGTGTAGGGTCTGAGAGTTGACTGAAGATGATGATTGAGAGAGCCATTTCTTGCAATGCTTAGTAGGCAAACACAAGCATTTTGAAACAGATTCGAGCCATAATCAGTAGCCAGCAGAGGGAGATTAGGATGGGTGAGGCAAGGGAGAATTTAGCAATCTTGTGGACCCACCAAGCTGCCACATTCTGAATTAGCTGCAGGGGTTTCATCACATGGAGGGCAGTGAGGAGAGACCCAGGGTTTGGACCAAGAGTTGGGTTGAGTTGGTTGTGAGGAAGGGGTGGATTCTACTGATGTTGTATATGAGCAATCTGAAGATCCTACTGATTGCCACTATAGGGTCCGTGTATGTCTGATCACTGTCAAGTGTCATTCCAAGGGTCTTGACAGTCTGGGTGTCTGCTGGAATATACAGAAGTTTGGTCCTCACCTAACTGAGTCAAAGGTGATGAATTCACCTGCACAATGAGATGCCAGATAGGCAAGCCGAGATGCGTAAGATGATTATCAGATGGCACAAAAGAGAGTATCATCAGCTGGACATTAAGATATGGGACAAATGACAGAGCAAAGTGATCATGTATGCAAGGACAACAGAAGAGGCCAAGGACCAAAACCTGAGGGACTCCTGTAGAGATGTTCGAAAGAATTGATATGGTACCCCTCTAGGACACCAGGTACGCCCTTACAGTTGAGAATGGTGCTGGAGATGCCCATTGCTGCCAAGGGAGACTGGAGGACATGGAGAGTTATTGTGGTGAAGGCCACAGAAAGGTCTAGATCAGGGGTCGACAACGTTTACTATCTAAAGAGCCATTTTTGGCCAGAAAGAAAAAAAAATATCTGTCTGGATCCGCAAAAAATATTTGAGCCCTTTAAATGCAGGAACCACAGCCTATTAGTCTAAATTAGCCTATCAACATTGCTAATAGGTCTAAATGAGCATTCATTCATATGTTTTACCACAAGGTGGCTGCGGTAGGCTATTTATTTGGTACTTAAACTTTGCATTTCCTATGTTTACAAACATTGCGGCACGTGAGCAGTAGCTGGTGGCAGAAAGCCACCAGGCAGTAACCAGTACCAGCAGAAAACTGACCATTCTCGACAGTGTCTTTTATTGTGTTATCATCATGTAATCTTACATTTTGTATTTTTTACATGGTCTATCAGATGTATATTAAATAATATCTGTCTACAGTAATGATTCTGTGTGCCTACAATTAAAAAAAAAAAATTGTAAAGGTAACATGTCCAATTCGGGGAAAACCATATGATTCTATGGGGAAACAGTAGGCTAGTAATGTTACCTCGCATTAGCAGCAAGGTAGCAGTTTAGCCGCATATCAACAGATCCCCAGTAATAGTAATAGCAAAGAGTTGTGCTGTCAGGCAGTGGTGTACTGGCCATCGGGCATACTGGGACAAATCCCGGTGGGCTGCCACATCGGTGGGCCAGTGGACCGTCAAAAAATCCATGAGGTTTTTACCGGCCCTGTCTGTCTCTTTAGTTCAATAACAAGATACCATAATTTTATGAATGCTTTCACTGTTAAGGCATGTTGCACAGCAGTTTTCAATGTCACACGTTCGTATGTAATCCTTTACTTTGACACTGACAAAGTCACGTCACGATTAGTTCAAACAGAGCTTAGTTGTGTAAGCTTACCAACAACGTGCTCATCTAACCTAAGTAAAATATTGCATTGTCACCGCTGTTTTTTAATTAATGCTAAATGAAACGAGACAAGTTTTCAATGTTAGGTGTGTGCCGTTATCAAGGCAAGCAAGCTAGCTAGCTAGTTGGCTACCTAGCGGGTTAAAGGGAACTTCAGGACCGCTGATGTCCAAGTTGTACCTAGCTAGCTAGCTAGCTGCATTAAACGCGATGATATAAAACTTGCTACTTGACATATATTCAGAAGAATATAATCGTTTGTAAAGTCCATGCACGTTAACTAATTAAGAGGTAGTCTCAGTTGTAGACAGAACTTGAAAATCATAGCCAAATATACTTTAATTCCTGAGCACCCCCCCCCCCCCAAGGAGCCACTAGAGAGGGGCTAAAGAGCCGCATGTGGCTCGGGAGCCGCGGGTTGCCGACCCCTGGTCTAGATGTATCAGATTAGTAGATTGGGAGGCACCACTTGCAGACTGAAGGACATTTGTAACAGAAAATGTTATACACTCAACAAGAGAATGCACAAAACTTGAGCCTGTAAGGTCAAAGGGATTAAAATGGGACCAGATGCATACTGTGCAATAAAACAGCATACAACTATCAGATGTGCAGTAATAGGGAGCTTACTGTGGTGGTCAAATCCATGCCTATCAGTCTTTCAGTTGAAATCAATCAAACTGTTCAACAGATGAGATTTGTAAGCAATTGTTTTTTTTATACATATACTTAGCAGATTTGATTGCTGTCTGCTTTTTTATTGTTTTGACAGCTGTTGGAAATGTCTTTACCCATTTCTGCAGCATTCCCAATTTTCAACTTCCCAATGTCACTTTTGCTGCTAAAGTGTAGTCTCCTGCTCAACATTGAATCTTCACTCAGATTTTTCTTGTTACATGGTGTTTCTTCATTTCCAGGAACTGGAAACGTTCTTTGAGAACTCCCTCCCAACATTTTTTTAATAGCCAATCAGTTGTAAACTAACCACTGCTTTTACCTGAATAGAAAATCATGACTTTCATTCCTTGAAGGGATTGGCATTTTCTCATTGCATCCTGTTGTGTACTTCCACATGTTTTTTTTTTTTTTTTTTTTTAAGAAAAACACTGTCACATGTGGATGGTATTTGGACCAGATGGCAATACTCGAGGTGAAAACTCCCGAGCAGCTGTAAATATTTTACTACAAGTGCTGTTTCGCACAGATGTCAGTGTTAAACAATCGTGATTACGGATACCACAGTTTTGAGAGTTTCAAAAACAGGAGCACATGGCGTCAGATGGATCACTCTTGTTGTTAGACAAAGAGTCCGACAACCCTTGAAAGCTGAAAAAGTCCTAATGAATTGTGTTTTTAAAGAAAACTTTTCCTGGTCTTTGGCACGTCAGCACCTTGGCACCTCCAAAGAAGTTGTTCCTCAACCTAGTCTCTGTCTTTATAAAGAAAGTGTCTCCCTTCCCTCATCATTTTTAGCACGTGGATGGGATGGCACAGGTGTGGAAGTAGGAAAGAACAGGGATTGGAAAAGGTATGGAGGGAGCTCTCTATTTGTTTGACATCTTGGTTTGCTTTGATACCCTGAATCTTTTCCCCCGAAAATGGTTGCCTGGTGATAGTTGTGAACACACTTGTGTTCTACTGTGATGGAAGTCGCTCTGGTTAAGAGTGTCTGCTAAATGAATGTAATGTAAGGTAGTATAATGTAATGATAGCTGATGGTTACAATCATGCTCTAGATAGATGAATCAATGGGTGAGTGCATCCATCTGGAAGACCTTGGTCTCCTCTGGCAGCATACATTTTTTCATACCTTATTCCCACTATACTGAAACAGTATTTTGTGCTGTTACAATGTCACAGCTAGTTTGAAAAAACACCATGGCAACATTATATTGAAATGAATATGATCCATCTTTGAACAAAGATGGGCTCTGAGAGTGGACTGCAGGTGAGGGCTCTGAGCTCCATTGGCTGGTTTTTGTACAAGTTCGCTGATTCAGCTGCTCACCATCTGGACAGTGCTGCTGACTGCAAGAACATCTGGAGGTTCTCGCAGACGAGCCTTTCAATCGTATTGGGCTTTAGCAGGGTGGAATCCTGAACTTATGAGGTGAGAACATGGTTCAGACTGTGTGAGGACCAGGGCCCTAACTGCTTTCAGCTTGCCTGATGCTGTGATCGCTGCAGTTGGACATAATACTGCTTGGTGCATGCTGTTTCGGCTCGCTAACCTTCCGGCATGTAGAGAAGTCCCATGAAGGTTATCACCTTGTGTACACCATGGACCCTGAATGTGGGGCGCAAACAGAATTATTGAAAATCATGTGACTTTAATGCTTGGAAATCCTTGAGCTCTGTATAAATGCAATTCATTATTGTTTGCAGCACTTCTTGAATACAATTTGAGTAAATAGTCGAATGTATATGTAATAATCACATGTAAATACCATGTTTTTGGAGGCTTCATTCATAGTGCTCCCAAAGCACTTATTAATGACTGTGGGGTAAGACTATTAGATTATAATAGTAATGTTGTTAAAGATGTGGGAGAAAGAAATTAAAGTGCTCACGCAAAGTACTATAAAAATATTCTTTCTGCCAAAAAACATTTCGGACAATTTTGGTTTTTGTGTACCAAAGGAAGCAGCTCGTAATTGGATTTTAACAGTAACCTAATGTCTCCACAGAGAGTCTGAACTCATTACCTCTTGCCAAGTGGCTTAAAGGGTTTGCTTTTTTTGAGCTAGTTTCCCCTCCTGGTTACATATCCCAATGCCTCTTTCTCTGTTCAGAACACTGGATGGGGAAGGTCTCAAACTTCAGATGAAGTAAACCTCCATTTTACACCCTTTTTAAAATAGCACTTTAAAGTACAGTATTGTTTGTTCTCTAACAGCTGCGTGGTTTTATGCTGACTAAATGATACTTGGAATTTTTACTGTCATGTGAATCCTTTAATAATGAAAAACTAGTGAACTGCAAGCCTGTTGACAAGTGTTTAAAACCTTGGGGGAGGTGACAGCGGCAAGATAAACAGAGTTTACCATGCTCGCATTGGCTTGTTACATATTGCTTTTGCTAGAAAATATACAAACCCAGAAGACCATTTACTTCTAAACATACTGCATTAGGTGTCTGGAAAAAAGTTATATTAGATAAATTAACAATTTTCTGTTTTTTCTTCAAGGAATTGAAAGTGATCAGATTTGCATGTAGCAATCTAGATCTTTTCTATGTATGTTTACTCTCACTTAAACGGATCCCTGCATCAGTCTTTGCTGCCATGAAGGTTGGTGCATATAGCTGATGTACAGCCACATGTCCTTTGTCGTGAATTATCACTAACTTATGGATTCAGCTTGTGCTATTTTTTTTCTTTCTTAGATGTTTAAACCTTGTTTTAGGCATGACCCAGTCAGAGGGAAACCCATGTCAGCACTAATGAAAAGCAGAAGGAAAGACTGAGAATCACACAGAACTTGTTTGGTTTCTAAAAGGAAATCCTTTGCTGTATAAATAAGCACAATAAGGCTGGATAACAAGTCACTCATGACCTAAGAGTTCTGAAAGTTTAACTACTGTATATGTGAACCAATCTATGGTTGTATATTCACACAAATAAACTTTGGAGCTACAGGGCTATTCCTAGAAAGTCAATTATTGTAAACTTTTTTTCAGTACAGTCAAAGGAGAGTGAGGGAACGGTTGCAGTGTTGCATCTTGTTCTGCATTCTGGACTCCGTATTAGTCTAATGACCCATAATCCACATTTCGTAATGCAGTCTATCAGATTACCCATCAAATACAATAGCTTTTATTATAAACCAATTAGATGACTGCTAAAAATTCATGAAAAAAGATCTAGTGCACAGAAATATTTACATTTTTTCTCAATAGGTGGTGTTAGGACCTGTATTGGCGTGGCTGGAGAGAAATGTATTTGTGAAGTAATATGCTGCCCTAGCAGGTAGAAATGACATAGCCTCTACCTGACCAATGGACAAAACAAGAAGTAGGATAAGTGCTTTGAATGAAGTCCAAAATGGGATTAAGTAATAGTCTGTGATGACATGCAGCTCTGCCTTGTGGTCTCTCAGCCTGACTGAAGAAGAAGGAAGAATGATCTTGCAGTCCTTGTCCTGATGTTTGCACGATAACCTTTGTGAACAACTAAAGCAAACTTCCTAGTGCAAAGAAGGGCAATTTACTGGCTGATCTAACCTGTGAGGAGGAATGGCCAAAAAGGAGCTAGGCAAAGCTAAGTCTCACCTGTTTACCAAAAGCATTCTTTTGCAATACAGGAAGTAAAACCCAGTAACACCCTGCCCCTACAATTATAACAGTCACACTGTTTTACAAATGTTTTGTGTGCAAAGGTTGTGCAGTAACTTGTCTAAGTACTCATCTGAAAAGCAGTGGGACAATACAGCTGTGTTCTTTTTTCAGATTGATTTATGCTTACACATCAAGGAATCACAAAGCATTTATAGGCGGATGCCAAAACAGAGGAGGTCAATTGCAAAGGACAAACGTTGCAGGGTTTAAAACATTGAGTTGAAACCACTGGACCACTCAACACTAGAACAGACACGGCTGTTCCTAATCTACAAGATTGGGAACAGCCTTTCGTGCTCTAACACAGTTGAGTGGTCTTGTGGTCTAAACCAGTGTATCGCAACCCTGGTCCTGTGGGCACACCACTTACACTAATTTTTGTTCTGACTCAACTATAAATTCATTAAGCTTGATTGAGCCATTAACCGATCATGTTAATTGAGAGGTCAGTTTGAAAGAAAACAGCAAATATTGTGTCTCCAGGACAAGAGTAGCAAAAAAAACTGCTATGAACTTGGTGTTTCATTCCTTGCTTAAGACATTGCAGCTAGTCCAGGGAGACTGCAGTAAGCCCAGTCAATGGAGTCCTTTGTAATTGTTGCCCTTTTTGTTTTAGTTAAAGTTAAATTTCAAATGAGTTGCTAATATGATAAAAATTGGTGATTCGGTGGTGTATTGCAATTTAAATTATACAAATGTTCAATGCTGCATATGTTTTTATGAAACTGATACCATGACAGTATACTTCATACAAAATTATCTTGAATGTTCGTAACCTTAACATGAACTGGGTTTGGAATGTGGGATTGAACCTCATATGTGGCTGAATTCTAAATTAAATGGATTGGTTAAAGGACCTGTGCAAACTACTGCACAAGTAGTAAACAAAGTTGATACAGAGATAAGATGTGAATTGTATTTCTCTTTTTTCGTGGGTGGTGTTAGTCAGGAGTACATACAAGGGTGGGATGAAGCCTGACCTGTTGAAATTGATTGGCAAAGAAATGCTGCAAAAGGATAAACTAGTGATGACATTTCATCAACACAGGCAGCAGGAAAGATGAGTCTTATTCTCTAACATTTGGAGGGAAAAAGACCACTTCTGGTCAGGTTACTAGCCACATTGGCTATCTTAATCTTCTTTTCATACATCAATACTTCTTATATTACAATTGTTAAGGAAAATAAATGTTCAGATCCAATCCCTGTGTATATGGATTGAATATAAGTCGGAATTCCTGATGACTGCTAACTGCAGTAGTGATCTTCCTTTGCATTGTTGATGCAGTTGGTGGTCATACATAACACTTTGGCATAGTTTAGGATGGATACTATTTATTTATTTATTTATTTATCTATTTTAATCGCAGTTAAATTTTCAAAGCCACTTTAGTTCAGGGTGTGTTTTACACAATTTTCTGGGAATTATGTATTTAGGGTGCGATGAGCACTAAATTGATGGCTTAGTTGTTTGGAGCATTCATGAATTTTGTTGTGTATTTATTTATTTATTTATTTATTTATTTATTTATTTATTTATTTATTTATCTATTTTAATCGCAGTTAAATTTTCAAAGCCACTTTAGTTCAGGGTGTGTTTTACACAATTTTCTGGGAATTATGTATTTAGGGTGCGATGAGCACTACATTGATGGCTTAGTTGTTTGGAGCATTCATGAATTTTGTTGTGTAGGACCAAATTCCAGCTAACAACAAGTTGATGAATTTCAAAATGCTTGTCATTTTGATTGTATGCACACTACGCACACAAAAATATTTGTACACATGAATAGTGAATCTGGCCCACAAGACTTCACAAAATCATTTGTACGCATGAATAGTGAATCTGCCTCATTGAGTTTAGATTGCATGCCCCGACATATTGTGTCATTCATTCAAGGTAAGTATGAGTATCAGCAGCTCCTTGTTTTTCTCCAGGGGATTGTAAACCAATATATTTAGGGAGGTATGTATCCTTAAAATTTATATCAGAATATTTTATTGGCATTTCCCTTCAATTATAATGATAACAATAATACATTTTTAGATTCATATAATAACAATAACACCAACACTTCCAGTGTGCTTCCAGTTGGTGACATTGTGACTAATTGGCCATGTTGTATATTTAAACTCTACATATCTTTCTTAATGAGGTTTCAAAGCTTGCTACATATTTGTACATCAACACAAGTAAGAATGTTTGCAATTTACAGTTCTGGCTTCTGCCCAAGACTTAAAGAGAGATTTTTAATTGTCCATAATGCATAGGTACTGCAGGGTGTAGTTAGGAAGTTTGGTATGCACATGAGAGCAACATATTTACCGTTTCTACTCTCATTATTGTATTTGTTGCCATTGTTATCATTATTATTTTTTAAAGAAGGAAATTTAACTTTAAATATGCCCCTACCTCAAAATTTTTGGAAGTCACTGGATATAGCAGTTGCTATAGCAGTTGCTGGTTATCTAGCTAACAGTGGCCAATTGCTGTAAGTCAGCATAATGGTAGTAATTTCAAATGACAATTGAACTGATTTAAGTGAGTAAATCAAATGTGATGTGGTAACTAGGAACAATTTTAAAAATACAGAACAGCGATACAAGAATACAAGTCCCTGCTCACTGCCATCTTGACCTGGGACAACTTCCAACAGAGATGGCTAAAGCAGTGCTGAACACTCAAATTGCTACAAACGTATCTAATTTATTTTGAAAGGCCATAATGCATTGCATGTGTGGCCCCCCACCCCCTCCCCACTTACAATGTACAAACGTTCGAGACTAATGACATGACAAAGTTTATTCCTGATCAAACTTGATTGTGCCAGAGAAATTTGACCTTGTCAGGTCCATACCATATCCATGTTTGACAGCCCGTTAGAACAAAAGCCCCTTTGGTATTCTGGTGTTTGCTTGTTGTGCTGAATAGGAATAATGTCCCACGATAACAGATGCTATGTATTAGTTTGTTCCCTGCACTACAAATGAGAGGCCACCTCCACAAGGGTTTGCTCACACATTCTTACCCTAGCCCTGTTGACCTAATCCCTGTGATGGTTAGGGTGGATGTGTTAAGGGTTTTTTGCTTATTTGTTTTTTTATATTTTTCTTTTGTCATTTATACATACTGACCACTTCCTGGATTGTTTGACTCAGTGTTAGTGTGTGGTTAGGTATCCATACTATTGTCAAATTGACATTGGTTCATTTCACCTTTTGTTTGGGTGAGTCCCTCATGTCCGTATGTAAACCTAGGCATAAAACTAATGCAGTGGTCTGACCATGGTTCAGACCACCTCTATCTCTGTGTGATCAATTATCAACTTATCAACTTATTGAAGTTCCTTTCTCATACAGCTTCTCTGCACAAGACCCATGATCTACACTTCATGGCCCAACAATACAAAACACAACATTGAATAAAATAAATAAAAAGCCAGGTATATCCGGGAAAGTGCACAAACCATTCACCAAACAGCCTCAGTCAAACACCCAGTCCATTAATCAAACCCAAACATGGGAAAAATCGTAAACATATAAACATTTTTCTTTGACACAGTGAAAAGTACTATTTTTATTTTTATTTATCCATTTATGCCAAATTTACAGTGATCATGCAGAAGAGCTAAAAGTGTGCTGTTGGTTTGCTATATGAACAGTGTGAACTTTCTGTGAAAATGTGAATTATTTGAAAATAGAAATGCCAGGTATGCCTTAGGTAGCACATTATCATCTGGGCCTTCTCCTGTGAATGTGGACCATATGATCTCTTTGGCTTTTTCTGTCAAATAGAAGACCAACAGACATTAAGATCACAATATGCTCTTCTCACAAAGCTGCAGAAGCCAGTCTTACCTATATGTGTGTCAGTGGTGATCTTACATCATTCCAAAACTGTGTTGCACAACATTTATATTCAGAATTTGTTCCAGTGCCAAAAATTGATGCTAAAATGCTGCATGTATAATTTTTGACAGAGGCTTGCAAAACTGTTCTGTGTCATGTTATTCCTTGGGGATAGGAGCTTCATCTGATTCATGGAGTTGCAACACCCCCTAAGCCAGATCCTTATCTAAGGAGCAGTTGGCTGATGAAGGCTGCATTGTCTCACAATAGTGTGTAATGAATCTAGTCGCAGTGACAGTTGTCATGTTTTATGTTTGCCGAAGAGGTGCTCAGAGAAGGTTTTAAGGAGAAAGCCAACATTCTTGTTATTGTACCTACTGTTTCAGGGCTGAAATCATGCAGCCATTTATTCCAGTCAGTAGTTCAATCTGACTGTCTCCTGTTTCCGTGAAGGGAACTTCTTACTTGATTGCAGGTGAGATTTGTATTCATACAGAGGCCATTTTTGACATGTGGCATGCATAGCTCTAAAACACTTTACATATCATAACTGTTCCTAAAGCCTTAAAGTAAATTATACTGGCATGGGTTCAGAGCTTAGTTTTGTCTTCTAATGAGTAGACCTTTGGTGTTCATGGTGCCAGCTTAAAGGTTAATGTTGATGATGAACAGAATTGAAGGTAGTACAGTTGCACCAGTCAGCATCAGTAAAATTTGAGTGGTTTCTTTTGAACGTAATCTTTATATGAAAATTAGAGGAGTCTTTATGGAAGATTACAGTGGTTTCTTCCTCTCAGTTACAGTTTCCTGGAGAGTGCTGTCTTCATTAGTCTGGGTGACAACCATTCCAGTCTTAGTAGGGCTAAAATGTTCTGCATGAGAGTTCCACATCATAATATTTTCTCCTCCTTAGAGGACACCTTTAAACGTAGTTCTAAACATCTATAATCTGTATTAAAGTATTAAATATATAAGTACTAATATTTTGATTTTGAGTTTTAAAATGTAATATTTTAATAGTCAGGTGACTTCTCAGTGTTGCCTAATTATGTAAATTATGAGCTTTATTATGACAGATTGTGTCTGTGATGACCCTGAGCAGGAACAGAAATGGCAAGAGAGGATGACTTTAATTAACTCTGCCTCCATAATTTTCACCTCAACATTGACTGCAACAGGAGAACTGCCATTCAGGGAAAACTGAGAGCATCATGCAAGAGCAGAGTTGATTTCACAGGAACTGACCCTGATCGGATATAGTTGATTCTTCACCCCCAAGCACCGAGCCCTGTTACCAAAACATAGCTAAAAGGGATGTGATTCTCAGCTGAAGGTCCCTTGAATAGGGGGTTCCATTGACAGAGTAATGGGAATTATGTTTGGTCCTTATCGTCCAGAAATAATAGTTTACATCCATTTCTATATACACACCATATTCTATGGCATAAACAGTAGCAGTTGTGTTTATTCCAGAAATGATGCATGAGGAAGAGCTTGCAATGTTCCATAAATTGAAATGTGGGTGTTTGGATGTAATTGATTATAAAATTTACAATTACAGATTAAATTTTGACTAGGAGCAAAGAATTGGCAGGGACAGTTATGTTTGAAAGTGGAAAGAATACAAATGTGAAAACTAAGGTGGCTACTGTGAATAGCACATGAACTCGGACACACATTAGTGGCAATGCAGATTGTATAAATGTCACACAGAAAGGACAGAATAACATAAACAACAGTTTTTCTTTGCTGTAGATTTTCCTCTTCACTCTTCACTTGATTCATTTTCCCTTGTCATGAAGTTTGGATCCATTAAGTACTCTCTCATTGGTTAAGTACATAAGTCAAATCTTGTAGAGTCATAGGGACCTGACCAGTCAGTGTACTCGGGAAGTTTGAATTGAACTAGAAATCACACAACCCATTTTGTTCAGAGGTTTATAAATAGGATCTTAAGCACTTGTTGAATATACCTTAGCCAACATGAGGCATGAGGGACACCTGGGGTACCAATAAGGTCTCTGTCGGGGTGTAGTGTATTGTTCCAACTTCTGTAGCAGGAAGTAAACACAAACAGAACACACAACAGAGTTGTAGTTCTTTGTTTGAGCCTATGCTTTTGGGGGAAAAAAAAAGATAAACATTTTGATGGATGATAAGGAAGAGAACTTTGTAAACATGATTGAGGAAAACCCTGTGCTGTACACAGCCCCAAAATGATGTGTATAGGAACATAAAGTTCAATTTGTGGTTTTATACTATTTGAGTGAACATGAACTATTTTAAGAAAATCTCACTCTGCTGGAGTTCTTCTCAGACAGACTCAGTGGGAGGGCTGATCAGATGTGGGTACTACTACTAACACTACTACTACTACTTCTAATAATAATAATACATGGGCCATTTGTAAAGTCTCTACTAGACAGGATCTGTCAGCTTGATGAACTAGACCCTTTAGAATGTTAAAAGGAATATCGAGCTTACTGCACCATTTAGTGGGTAAAAAAGTTCTCATGCAGTGGTCACACATATAATTGTAAATACAAAGCAAACAAAGGTTTTGAGAATGATGTAATGCTTGGCAACAGTATATCAGTCTTTAAAACCTGCCTCTGTTCAAAGAAGCCGCCATTCTCTCTTAATTGAACAGAACCTGTCAACAGTAGTAGACAGGTTCATTAAGTTTCAGTAGATTTCAATATTTCATTGACGGTGTTTCATCCAGAAAGAAGCTCTGTTTGGATCTTTATCCAAGATGATGCACACCAAGAACCCCATTAGAGCACCGAACACCCTTCATCTCTCTGCAGTGTGGCTTTGGCCAGGGTCCCCCTTGCCTTCTTTAGTTCCCATGCATTATGGATGAGCTCTGTGGTCCCGGATAATCTGATAACCAAGAATATCAGAATCAGAGAGGTTTCTGCATCAACGGGGGACATGCAAGGACTGAAAACAAATCAATAAAACGGTAGCCCCCAGCTATGATATTTTTTTTCCTTGGCATCACATTCACATAGCACTCCCAAATGTGATAGCATTCCTGTGCGTGCCAAAAATGCTGTACATGTCAAAGCAGGACTACACAGAAGAATTAGCATTCATGACTGTCACTCAGATGAGCTTTTTCCTCATGTACAAAATACGAGGTGGTTTGTCCTTGTTGGTTTGTAGCATTTTCTTGCAGCCAGTCACTCTGTCCCTCCAGATGGGCTTGTTCTGCTTATAAAGAAGAAGGAAGACATTTTTCACTCAACATATATGAACTGGGTGGGGGGGTGGGGTCCCTGGGTGGCCTCTTTATATGTGTATCTCAGAATTAGTGGAGTCTGTCTCTTACCTTCGTTTTCACTTCTGCCCTCCGGCCCCTCCTGTGATTGCCTAATGTGCCTGGCTGAGATGCAAACCCCCGCTGGGCCTGGCTCCTGAACAGAACACATATCTGGCAAACAGGGCTTTAAATCAGCTCGAGCATCTAAATGGGCAAATCCAGAGCGTGCGGCCTGCTTGAAGCAGCGGCTCAAGCGGAGGTTGACATGCCCTCCGGATGAGAGCAGCTAATGTGCGCTTTCCGCGACAATTGACTGTCTGTTTGGCGTTGGGCTCCTGGAGAGACCTGTCTGCTGTAAATAAAATAAATGCCCTCACCAGCACAAGCCTTTCTCATGTTTAATGAAAGCCAGGTGGCAGAATACGTCTAAATTGACCTTTATGGTCTCGTCGCTACCTCAAGTTCAGTCGGGGTCGACTGTATTTATCATGTACAGTTGTCTAGTTCTCTCGCCACCCTGTTTGCTGGCGGAAAGTAAAAGGTCCATACCAACCTGAGTCTCTCCTTTGCAACAGGATAGATGAGATAACAATGTCCTCTTCTGAAAAGTGCAATTTAAAACGCACTGGAAACAGTTACCTGCATAGAACTGCTTTGCCACTCACAACAGAGTCATATTGCACAGTCTAGACAACATGTCTCTTTGGCTTTTCAATGCCCATCTTATTAGGTTAACGTTTGGCAGGTCAGCATCCGTTACTGTGATAATTCACGCGCACCGTTAAGAGAATGGAAAGAGTTCCTGTCTTCCCCAGGGCTCCTCTTTCTGCTTTTACATCCCCCCTGCCTGTCTGATCTATTTATTCTCTATCATTATGTCCCTTTCAGTAGTATCCTTTCCGCCAGCTTCTTATTTTCTCACCTTTCGTTCACACATCGCTCGCCAATTGCCTCAATTGTCCTGGTTAAGGACTGATTTAACTCTGCAAATGCTGGATAACAAGTGATTGCATCAGTTTCTGTGTCAAACAGTATGTGGGTTGCAGAGTTGGGCTATTTCAGTTGTAAAATTACATCCCAAACTATGACACAAAGCAGCAGTTTGGTGTAGTGGACAGGACTTGTAATGACAAGGTTGCAGATTTGGTTCCCTGGGAGGCCATTGTCTTTTCATCCTTGTGCAAGCTGCTTACTTGGAGTTGCTTCTGTCAAAATTCAGATGTAGAAATGGTTAATGTGCAGAAATGTAACCCATGTAACTCACTCGGGACAGGTGTGGCTTCCTTGCAAATGATAGGACTCATTATAGTGGTAATAAAAACAGTGCAATCATATACCCTTATAAATAGTTAATATGCTGGTAGTATTTGGTTCAGTGTGTTTTCTGCAGGTTTATATTTGCTTATAATATTAAATCACATTGTTGGAAAAACTATTTCTAAAACAAAATAAAATAGAAAATTTGCAAGTATTATTGATGGTAGAGGTGTAGAGGTGTAGATGTGCAGAGGTCAGAGATCAATGCCTGCCTGTTTTTTGCTTTTTCACACCACTCTTAAAAATTACCAAGTACTGTGCACACACACAATAAATATAATAGGCTTGTTGGTTTGAAATATGAGCAAATATGTTAAGCTTTGTCCTCCACCAAGCATACTGTACTCTTACATCAGTATGTTGAAAGCTTTTGTCATGATGTTCTGTCCATAAAAACTGTTTCTTATTGTGTGCCTACACAAATTACAGACCAAAAGTAATGACATACCCCCATGAGGACATACTCCTTAACATGGCAGAAGATTTTCTTCCATTGTATCAGCACTGTATACATGGAAAATTGGTGCATAAAGTGATGCATAGTGCACATTTTTAGACATGATGATTTATGTATGCGCTCAAGTTACAACTGCAAAAGATACACAAATGAGATTATTAGTGTTGAGGTGATGTATTATTCACTGTTTCATGTGATGTTTATAAATAAAATCTTGAAAATGTAACAGTTCGGTTGCTTTTAACTGAAGAGCTTGTTCCAGAGCTCATCTGTAAATTAGCAAAGCTTCACTCTGTTGAGCATGGCATTTTGACCTTTAATTAAAATAAATATAAATTATATAGATTATAAATACCCATAGTATACTGTGCCTTAGAATTTTATTGAGTGTTTTAACGTGGAAGTACACAAACACTTTACAATGCCTTACTCTAATTAGATTGACTTTAAGCACTGAATACCTTAAGGCTTTTGCCCATTTTTACAAGCATTCCAAACACACATGACTTGTTTGACAGAGCAGTTCTCTGCACTGTGCAAAAAAAAACTTTTAGGCCTGTAAATCAGAGAGATCCCTCAACGTAGTGAATTTAACTAAAACAGGAAAGTGAGTAAAACCCTTCACACTGTTACACGATATCTGTACAGAGGGCAAGTGCAGCTGCTGAATGCTGTAAACCAAATCCTTAATCCACTCAGCATGAAACCAGATACCTTTAAGACCTTGGTCTGTGTGATTGGCTTATATCTGAGATTGCTTAATGTGCTTAATCCGGTGATCTTGTTCAACAGCCATTTTTCCCCCACCGGCTGCTGGCTGGCTCAGATCACGCTTCAGATCTGCATATGATTGTATAGGGTTTACTTTAAGTATAGATAATGTACAGTGATTAACAGGATGCTGTGACTGATGTTTCCCTTTCGTATGTGCAGGCTATATACTGAGATAGCTGGTGCCAAATTAAAGTCTTGTTTTACCTGGAGCCTGGGGAGAGCCTTTGGTCTTTGGATTGCTACTTAGAGGCTTAAAAGAGTTCAGTGAATGAGCAGGGCAGTCTGCATCCTTCACTTTCTCTGAAGAACAAACATTTGTATTTTTTTTTTCATTTCATGTGCATGTTGTAAGCTTTATAATGGGATCACCCACCCCTGACCCTATACACACACACACACACACACACAAACTTTGTTAACCTGGTACCTGTAGTTTTACTGAAAAAAGGCCGAAAACTCTGGCAAGGCCACCTTGTTCTGTAAACAGCTGCAGTGCATTACCCTAATGAAAAAACCTGGAAAAGTACTCTGCAAAGAGGTTGCATTGTTTCAACCATTAAACAAGACGAGGCATAATGGATAAAAAATGCAAGCTGATTTATTCTGCAGAGAACCTGTGATATTAAACAGTTAGATGTGCAAACAGGGTGCTGAGCATATTTACGTTTATGGTCATTTCAAAGCAAGTAGCACCATATATCTTAAAATACACTGATAGGCCAGCTTTTTTCAGGGAGTATGTGTGAGTGTTCACCTCTTCAGCCCATAATGAGTGCCTGTCAAGTTAGCAGGAGTTTGGCCTCACTCCCCATTCACAGGCTGGCTGGAATATCAAAGGCCCACCGATAAACAAAATAAACTCCGGCCTCTGCTTTTTTCCTCTATTGTCGTGCCCTGTTTTAATGTTGGCCAGGTGCAGGGCTAGAGATGAACTCCAGGATTTGGAAGAGGAAGGGGTAGTGTCCCCTGAAGCCTGCCTGCAGGTTTCTTTTGACTGTGACCTGATGCCTGCTGACTAGAAGCCCATTTTTTGCCCAACCCCCACATACTCATGCCATCTAAAGGGGTATTAGTGCCCCAGAGAAAACTAATTCCAAGAAAAAACTAAGGCACTTACCTCATGGAGTCAAAAGAACACCTTTCATTATGTGTGAGAAAAAAGTTTCTGCAAAGGCTGTGCAAAGTGTGAACACAGCAATCATATTTAAATGCCTGTGTCTTTACTTTGTAGGTGGGAGAGAGAACTCAGCACAGCAATGTAAACGCTGATGCAGTCATACCTGTGGATCAGAATCACCTTAGGAGTATATAATCATAGTGATGTAGACATGGATTTTCATCTCATAGGAATGCAGCAGCATCGTAAATCAATAGGGTGCCGTGAAAACGAAGGATTTGGCATGATGTTGTGGGTGGTGCTGCTCATTGTTAAAAGCTGGCTGAACCTTTCTGCTTTCCAATCCCCTTTTCATACCCATCTCAAGTAGTCATGCAGTATTGCAGTATATCAGGATTATCCTAGGCCAACTTAAAGAAAACTTGTTTGAATGGGAACACCACAGATGTCATTCAATAAAAATATCCTCTATTTAAAAGGTTTTATAGTGTCATCTTGTTTTTTTCCCCATCTTGTTAGGTAAAGGCATCAAACTGTATGTAGAAAGCACATGGAAAATGGGTCAGTGAAGGTGACCTTCCTTGGGATAGCTTAGATATTTTTTTTTTAAGATGGCAGTAATAAAAGACACTTAATTGCAGCTCCTTGCAAAAGAGACTTTGCAGTCTGATTTCTCTCATGTCTCCTGGTCTTCCCAGCAATGTAATACCAAGACAATGCAACTGATTGTATTGGTATTGGTCAATAAAGATATGGGAATTATCTGGCAAGACAATCGTAATTGACAGTTGGTACATTTCCCTCTGAGGTCTTCCTATCCACAGATAACACGTTAGGATCTCTCTGTGTAAATTACATTGATAACATGATGTCTGGTTGTGATTCATTGGACCTTTTCCAGAGTGATTAATGTACAGACATCTGGAATCCTCTTCATTTTATTGTTAGTATCTCCTCTTCCTGAGAGACAGCTTCCTGTGGCAATCTTCCATTTACCTCAAATAGTTGGCTTGCTTTGCTTTATAAGGGAGGGTTAAGGGCTGCAATGGGGGTTTAGGTGGGATAAACAATTGGTCATGTGGTCTTCTCCCACCAACAAATAGAATGAAGAAGAGGTAGACACATTGATTTACACAACTCTTTCATACAAGTTCTTCTCCCTCCTTTACTTCATATGTGGCATTGATGCCTGTACCTCCTCCTTTACAGAGTGCTTAAGGCTGTTCTTTGGAAAACAATGACTAGTTTACCTTACAGTCATCATTGCACATGTTCAGGCAGTCTCTGCTTTTACAACACCATGTACTTCCTGGAAAACCCTGTCATGAACCTTGTAATCTGTTAATGAATCCTATGAATCAGACACCCAGGTCACATCCTTGAACATCAGCAAGAAATCACATTCTTAACAAAAATTCTAGAATAATATGAGACTTAAATAGTTTATATATTAATCCACACAGATGGAAAGGTCTGAACCTTCTCAGGCTATGATACACAAGACTGCAGTCCTGGTCAATGAGTGATTCATGCTGTTCTTGAATACGTCTGGTTTGAGACTGTATAGTCCTATTTCACTGTCTACTGTCTATCCATTCGATTGATGTCCCTCTTCTAAAAGGTCAAATTCAAAGCAGTGATGACCAGCTGAGTAGTAAATGGGAAATGTAGACAAAATAGGCTCCAGTTACAGGATCTGTTACTGCAGCAATGACACACACAAAAGACCAATGTCTTCACTGTATTCATTGCCTCATAGTCTTTACCTCCAATTTTTTATCTGGCAGGAAGCTGGATACACATTTTCTTTGTTTAATCAGTATTCAAAAGAGCAGAAAAAGGAGGGTGCTTACAAGAGGGGTTGCAGGATCAACCACCACAGGTATTACTTTCCTCCATATATTGAGTGTGGTAACAAAATCACACTCCATCACCCTTTTTGTGAGGTCTAAGTACTGTTTTACTGCAAGCATCTTCTTGGTCATTGTTTCCTGAGGTTGCTCTCTGTTTTTACTCCAAAAGGTTTTGCTGAGTCTCTACTGTGAGATTTATTCAGTCAGTTATGTGATTCAAAATTGTCTCCAGCACAATTCATCACACATGTGCAACTTCAGGTTTACACTTGTGTAAAATAGGGATTTGTATGACAAAAATTAATTTGATTAAAATTCTTAATATTATTAATAATTATTATTAATATATGAATATTTGACCCCACTGGCTTTGGAGTAATAACCTCGCTAACCATACAGTAAAATATAATTTACAGTAAACCTTACCATAATATGCAAGAGAAATTTATTCTGAATGTTTGTATATTAGAAGCATTTGCCAGCACACATGTAACACACCTCAAACTAAATGTGCTGTGCCTGATACTTGGAATGTAATGTGTTTGAGTGTAATCTAAAGTGTGTAAGTGTGTGTGTGTGTGTGTGTGTGTGTGTGTGTGTGTGTGCGCGTGCCGCGCGCACCCGTGTGCATGTGTGTGTGTAAGCTAATGTATGTGTGTATGAAAACCAAAACAAGGCCCTTCTGGCTTGGTGACAGTCACCCCAATACATTGCAGTGACTCATTGACAGGAATGAACGTTCTTTGGCATGTTGGTTTCTGCTGCTTTCCCTTGCCTTCACAGATTTTTTCCAATGCTGCTGTCATACAGTCTTCATGTGGAAAAAAATCCTTCTTTGTAATTGTTTATTCAATGGGGAAAAAAGAGGTGCAATCCAAAAACTAGCTAAAGGAAATGGAGGCTAGTTAATTCAAAACCTCCATTCATAATGTTTATATAAATATAGGCAGCCAAATGGAAAAAAGGATATAATGCGCAACCCCCCCCACCACCACAGAGAATCCCAAGTGTTTTTGACGGTCTGTTGAATCCACAGCATTCCAAAAAATAAGAAACAGCCACAGAACTGACAAAGTAAACAAACAGCTGTCCCTTTGCTGTAATGCCACAAATACCTTTTGACTGGTCTCAAAGGGCATGTTTACACCCTAAAGGACTAACCACTTTCCAGACATTCACGCATTCAGGTTCATTTAAACTTTCACCAGTTTGAACCCAGCCATTGCTCTGTTGTGTAAAGACATAAAATGCAGTGTGCCTCAAAAGAAAACTGTAGCCTGGAAGTATTTCTGAGAGAAATTAGTCAGTTTTACATTTCTTTACTAGGGTGTCTTTTAGGCAAATAAACAGCATGAGAAATGAGAAGATATTTCTAGGACGCAGCCATACAGCCATCACCAGATACTTGATATAGCACCCTCCCAACATTTAATTATGAGGTATTAATGCATTGATATCATACTTGCTTATTGGGTTCCAAAAGTGTTCCAAAATGTATTAAAGTGTTCCAGAAAAGCACAAGAATTTATGTTTTCCACACTCAAGTGTTAACTCTGTCTTTCAAATATTTGTTAGCACTTTTAGATGCTAAAGTTAGGATTTAGGGATGTCATAGCTTCCTGTGAGACCTGCTTTCCTTTACTGGTACAGGACTTTATGATAGAAGCATGTGCCCTTTTAAATATATTTTATTTGAATTTGATTTGTGTCTCTGGCCAGTGGCCAGTGAAATTAGTCTGTGTTGCATGTAATGTCATGTCTATTACTGTGAATTTGCAATAAAATCTGAAAATCTGTGTGCGGTAGCACTCTTTGACAGTTCCTCAATTAATCCTGCATAGCCATTGTCTCCTGTAACCCATCCTTATTTAAACTTCTGCATATTGGCAGGACTGTGCACATGCTTTCTGGAGGGCATGGGCTCAAGTACCCCTCGTCCCCCCACCCAACCCAGCCACCCACCCAAATGCAAGTTCCTGCATATAGGTCATATTACCTTATATTACCATCTATGGATCATATTACCCTCATGCAAAGTCATTATCTGTGGTATATTATTAAATTACTTACTAATCAATTTTAAGCTACAGTGCAAGAACTTTTAGGTGTTTTTGAACTTGAAGGCAGTCTGGAGCTTAAAAGTTTGATTTCTAGGTTTCTACAAATGGCTGAGAATTATTTTTCAAAACCTTTTTTTTTGACAAGTGGCAATATATTGCATACATTTCTAAGAGTAATACCTTGAGAAGGTCTAGAATAGAATGATTCATAGAAATTAAAAGCTACTGTTCAATCATAGCCATAAACATTGACATCAACCTTTCACTGTTCTCATGGGTTGGCTGAATGCAGATCATGCCAAGTGTATGAGGGAAAGGTTGGATGACCTGTGCAAAGTGAAACACAGCGCACTAAAGCGTTGACAGGCCATGTATTCTGTGGCAACTGCTAATATTTGGCATGAACTCTGTGCTTTTCAGTGAACGAGCTGTAACACATCTGCAGTATCATCCAGCTAATTCAGGCTATCCATCGTTCTTAAGGAGTCTTGGCAGCAGTTGAGGCCAGCTGAAGTGGCGGCATCCAGCGGCATAGCCAGCCCGGCAGCTGGTGCAGGACATGCCTGCTCTGGATCTAACACTGCAGAGGCCTGCCAGACTGGCTCCTCTGCATGGTGTTCCATATCGCACAGGCTTTATGTCTTCCACTGCCATCAAGGGTTTTCCACAGTGTGGTCCAGCAGGTGTATTCCAAATGTAAGACATGGATAATGAGGGCACTCACTCATCTCCAAGATACGTGTTTCTCCCCACTTCCTCCAAAGATCAGGGATGGAAAGAACATGGGTAGCATTTGATATGCATTATGTTTTATGTGAATAGGGTCTCATAAATACAAAAGCAGCACAAAGCTGACCAATATGGATCTGCTGTGAAATATTGGCCTGATTTACATCCTAGAAAGACTACTGGCTCTGACTACTATCCACTCCATCACTTTAAACACTGCTTACCAATGATGGCAAAGTGAATACTTTTTTATCTCTGTTGAGTTATAGTCAGACTCTTCTAATATTAATACTTAATATTGTTTGGGTTATGGTCCTTTGCAGCTGGCTATAGTATTTAAGGAGCACCGTCCTTTGTAATGGTAAACATGATACCATGACTCATTTATTCCTCTCAACATTTGTCATTCAACAGGATAGGTCACCTTTAATTAACACTGAAGAGGACTGGCGCCTCACAGAAGAAAGTGACAGGGTTATCCATCGGACCAAAAGAAGCCAGAATAAACGACCTGAGTCTGGTATGGGGGATTTCTTCTCTTGGTATTTTTCGAAAGCTGTGGAAAATGAGTGGTACATTTCAGATGTAATCACTGTGTAATGACAATTTAACTACAGTGTGTTTTGGATGGGTAGGTCCAAAGACCAAACAAACAAAAACATCAAAATTAGCCAAGACATACATTTGGATTAGCTATGGCTTTGCTAGTCATAAATGCCATACTGCAGAAAGTTCCTTGTAAAAATGTAACTTGTAGTACAGGAGGCACGTGGCCCACATCTTACGCATTCAACATTGAGTACTCTGTCATCTGTTCCATTGCACCTGTTAACCCATCTTGACAGAATACAAACGCTATGATCGGTGTCGAATGCAGAATTATGGGATTTAAATGCCTTGCAGATGTCCTGTAAAAGGCAGTAAAACTGGAGTCTGCACGCATCATTGATGTGAGAGTAACCAACTGTCAGTGGCTCTGAGTTATCACCTGATTTCACCCACTCTGTATTCATAAAGCTGTTGGCATATGCAAGGTTATGTTCTGAAACAGTGTCAAAAGTCTACTGATGCTTTAAAAAGGACTGATGTAAAAAGTATATGCCAAATTGCACCCTGATATGAAAGGTTTTAAGGGACTCATTGTGCCGTATTTTATTTTCAGGTGAAGGAAGGTCATGTATAAATTTCCTGAGACTTCCTGCTGTTGCCAGCAGTGCAGACGTGCCCTTTAAATAGACCCCGTATCAGAAGTTCTAATTGTCTGAGACCAAAAGGAAAGCTTTTTTGGCTTTCTGCAGCAGAGACGGATGTTTTGTTTTACTCTAGTCTGGGGGATAATTTAGAGCACTCCAGTCACATTCAGCTCAGGCAGAGGAGGGTTCTGCTTGGCTTTCCAGACAGGCCAGAGTGCCTCGTATCTGCAAGGCAGTGAGCAATGTCTTTCATGTATTTCCAATATTACCTCTGCAGATGAATTGAGTTGGTTCCAGTGTGCAGCATGTGATCAGCGGAGCAGTGATTATTGAGATTCACATACCGAACTACCTAAGCATGATGATAATGGTAATACAGTAGGGCTGGTAAAGGTATGGGAAGGTCTGCTGCTGTCCCAGATAAGCAATGTGTTAAGCCAGCAAGGCTCCATGTGCATTTTTATTTTATTAGTATTTTTTTTTACAGGATAAGACTGGCAGAATGTCTGGGGATAAGAGTATTAGTTTGATTGATATATGATGATCCCTTTTTACTTAACTTTGCATTAAATTATTAAACAAGATGGTCTATGACTGAAGTGCTCCGAGGAATTGTGAGAGAAGCATTACATGCAAGCAAGTTCTGCTAAGTAAATAAGTAAAATCGCAGGAAGAGGAGGGAAAAAATCCAGAGTGCAAGCTTGAAAGTGTTTTGTCTCAGACAGGGAAGTTCATTTTTTGTCTGACTTTCTTTTGAATTTTGGGTGGTGAGGGTATGGCTTTGCCAATAATTTGAGGCAAATCGTTAACTGTTGGTGTCTGTGGTTGTGTTAATATACTTAAATCCATTAAAATGTTAAGTAGTGGTGCTGTTGTAGCTATAACCATAGGTTGGAAGGGGTGTTTAGTTAACTGGTAAGATAATCACATTAGAACAGAAGACATTCCCGAATGAAAAATGTACTTGTTTACATTTAAATTCATCAATAACATAATTTCTGTTTTTTTCCAGTCTGTTTTTTTATTATTGTGTTTAATATTTTTTAATCCATGAGAAGCAAATAAAAGTATATTACATTACCTTAAATACAGGCAAAATTACAAGCCAAGATGGGTAGAATGGCCTTATTCTCATAAGTATAATTTTCTTATGTCCTTCTTGCTCTGTGAAATCCATCTTCCCAATGTACAAACAGCAATGATAAAGATTTTTTTGAAGGGCAAACATGCATAAATGTCTACAGAAGTACAAATTAGAGTACTTTGCCAGAGGATTCAGTCTTCTCATAAACAAATTGGGCACAAGCCTAAAATCAAGATAATTGCATTCTTGTAGTCATCATGCATTTTCTTAGTTTGACAGGAGTGAGAGCTCTTTTTGATGTGGTGTTCAGTTCAAAGCCCAGGATACATTGCATGCATTCATTCATTACAATGCAATCACTCCGTGTTTGGAAGTGCTGTCCTTACTCAGTGTTCCTGCATTTCTGCCACAGGCTCCTGCTGCTTGGATATCAGTCAGAATTAGCATAAGTACCCGGGGCTCACAGTGAGTTTGGCTTACTCCTGTAGCAACTGTAAATGTTCCATCCTTTTGATTTGGTCCAAGAATCACGCAATGAAGAAGTGATCGGTCTGAGTTCTGCAGGCCTCCAGTTCTCACGCTGTAGACTTAATTAAAAGTAAATACAACAGGTTTCATATTTGCATTGGAGTTTTGGAATTGCTGTTTAAAGGATTCCACAATTTAACATCTGTTGATGAAATGTGGTGCTGGCACCCACAAAAGGTATGCATACATAATTTATACTGTAGCATGTCTGGTCTCTGAGCTTTGCTTTGGCCCGGACGTGAAAGAAAGAGTCAGGGACAGGGCATTGCCGTTGGGGAACATTTATACCTGTTGTTACAGGCTAACTGTGGGTTGTGCGAGTCCCCGAAAACAATAAAGTTGCCTATGATTTTCTAACGTTCAGAGTAACTTATTGGAACAAAAAGAAATAGCGTTGCTCATAGAATGGCATACAAGACCTGCTCTCATAGAACATGAGATGCCAAACTGACGCAATATCGAAATTTTACAACACTTTAATAAGATGCCCCTCTGAACTCTGAACTGTCCAGTAGTAACCCCACTCCTCTTGAGATTGGGAAAACAAAATAATTTGTGTAAATTTATGTGAAACTCAACTTCAGCAATGAGGTGGTATGGCTGCTAATAAATGTCACATTGCAATGCATAATCAAAATTTACCACAGTCATGTGACACATGCAAACTTTACCAGTATAGTTAAAGAGCCCTACATTTTCCTGTCTCTGCTACAGAAGTTCACTCTGGTTTTCATGAAAGTATTTCAAATGGCAAAGTTGACAAAGTATTCCCTATCTTAAGGAGGGGCCTTTTAAAATACGCTCAGGTAGGATTTCACCCATCTAATTTATATTCAGCAAACTTATATTTTAGCCTGAAGTTTTTGCACATCCACTGTTGAGGGCCATGTGCCAGACCACTGTCCAAAATTACCATCTGTGTTTAAATTCTGTAACCTGTGATCATATTCTGCTGAAATATGGATACATTGCCACCTGTCCTACACAAAATACAAAAAATGCCATCAATGTCTAAAATTACAGCAAACAGAAGAAACAGTATTCCTATCCCGCACTGAGAGATGGGTAATCTTACAGGGTAATTTGTGTATAATAACATCAGCCTGAGGAATAATGGGGTGTATATATTGAAACAAAGCAAACCACATGCTTTTGTCATTGATCTGATGTAAAGATGAATAACAGGAGATTCTGGTGCTCTTCTGTGGTCAAAATATTTCTTTCTGTCATATGCCTCTTTAATCTGAAAGCAGTATATTATGGCATTAAATGAGTTACACATTTAGGCAAAATTCTTTTTTACTGTTACTATAGTAAGAAATAAAGGCTGTCTCACCCTCATTGACACCAAGTTGCTCACACAAACACTCACATACCAACTCAGTCATTGAGTGAGGTCAGGATTACTTACAAAAGCCTTTTAAGGATTTCTGGTGTCAATCACTTTCTTCAGAGCAATAACACAATTTACATTAAGCTCTGTTTTTTTTATCAGTTACAGCAGTATATACATAGAAACCAACCCAGTGGGTTTCTGTCAATAACTTTAACTGCTTTAAACAGACACTGAGTGGCCCTTTTCCTAGGTAACATCATTAACAATGTTTTACCACTATAGAAGAAAAAGACTAGTAAAAAGCAGAGAATGATAGCTGACTCATTTCTAAATAAATATATAAATAAATAAATGTTGACAATAAATGCATACAGAAGTAATATTGTTCATTTATTTCAACATTCCTACATTTATTCATTTATGTATTTCTACATGTCTGCACCTATACTTCTACAGTTCTGTGTCCAAACATGGTAATGTAGTGGGACATCCTAACCTGATTCTAACAAAGTGTTGTATGGGTAGGCATAGCAGACAGAATCAATCAACCTGCTAATCAATTTTGCTCCTTGTAGCTTCTATGAATGTTCTGAATCCACTGTTGTGGGATGTGGCAGATCAGCTTGATAATTTTAAGTTACTTTTGTCTGTGTTTGGTAAAATCACTAGTAGTACTACTAACATCAAGCAGAAACTTGTTACCTAGTTAGCCAACATGCTGGCAACCTGTTGCTCATTAGCTAACCACATTGAAAAAAAAGTCAGCTATCATCCTCCATAGTGAAGTAGTCACAGCCAAAGAACATTTAGGCCCTGTCCACACGTACACGGGTATTTTTAAAAATGTAGCTTTTTCTATGCATTTTGGCCTTTCGTCCACATGCGTTTTATGTCACTGAAAACGGACCTTTTGCAAAACACCTTCCAGGAGTTTTTGGCTTGTGATGTCAGAGTGTGCGCGGTAATAACTTTTTTTCAGGCTTCTGATTGGCCAACATGGCTTTACGGTTAGGGTTGTATTGTCGCCTGTTGGTTAGGGCTGTGACGATAACCGCATCACCGCAATACCGCGGTCATGAGACGCCTACCGCGGGGCTGAGCTCTTTACCGCATCACCGCAATTATTTATTTATTTATTTTTCTAGTGAAAACCTGCCGGCGTATGATGTGAAAAATATGCTATCAGCTATGTTCACTGACCATCTTCCTTTATATTTTCAAGGTCTCTTGGTGACTCAGAACTTTTTCAAACTTGCTGGCAAGACTATAGCGCAAACACGAAGTTTGGCATGTTAGGGGGCGGGATGGTCCATTAAACTTATAGCGGACTCCTTTGTGTATCTGATTATTAGTAGTAATTTGTAATTTTGTATAGGCTTGACTACTTATACAATACAATAATACAACGATCAACTTATACAATGATCAAGAATACACACAACACACACATATAAAATACCGAAGCATGGCACGACCTAAAAAACAGGTACTTCTAATCAGGGGCACCCCTGCCGTGAAATGCACCCCCTCTGATTGACTCGCGAGGATACTGCAGTTTTTGATGACTAAAAGCAACTTGACGAGTCACATTGTCTTGAAAAAGAAGAGACTGCACAATATTTCGCCGTATTTAGATTTATCTCGGTCTGTAATACTCCTTGAAGTAACGTTAGCTAACACGGAAAAGAACTAATATAGCTTACCTTACTTTACTTTTCTTGTCGTTCAAGGTACGGACTGCATAGAGTGTGACACAGGATGAAGTTGCAAGGAAAACCCAGAGAATTAATTTTGGATTAATTGTTATGACTTGATACTAGAGAGGATTTTCTGCAATATCCTCGCGAGTCAATCAGAGGGGGTGCATTTCACGGCAGGGGTGCAGAACGCGAACGCGGCACGACACCGGCAGGATTACCGGCAGAACCGCCCGCCCAGTCGTAGGCTACCTTTAATGTGTAGGTTCCAACGCAGGCACATACGACTACTCAGCAAGCGAGTGAGCGAGCAAGAGAGAGAGATTTTTTCAGGGTTTTTTTTTTTTTTTGCACGTTACCGATACAACACCACCAGAAACCTGATTACCCTGCCGCATGCATTTCAAGGACCAGCCAACAGGCCTGAAATTCAACAGTAGCAACACTAGCTAAATACGGCTAAATCCAGCATTGCCAACCTCAGGATTAAGCGCTAGAAATGTTGATCACACAATGACCTATAGCCAGTGACGTCAACACCAATTAGACAACAGTTAGTTCCGACCGAGTCCGACCAAGTAATTTGATTGGACAAGAGGCGGTCCATGAGTGCTGATATAGAGGAAATGCGCGTGACGTCACAGTAGGCGGAGTCACCGTGGGTTACACCCACTGAGTGGCAGCGTTAGTGTTCATCTTGAATGCGCAAAAACACAAAAAACGCATCTAAAATGGGAAAGAGCTGTTGTGCGACTGACTGTACAAATAGATTCAGCAAAAAATCGGAGCAATCTTTTTACACACTGCCGAAAGCTAAAGAAAAGAGAAGCAAATGGATCGCTGCAATTCGCAGAAACAACTGGAATCCAGGCACCGAAACGTGTAGCTTACAGTTTTCCAAATAATAGTTGTAATAAAATAAAAATATTTGTACAGACCTGTCCACATACAACCAGAATATCCATTGTCCTCGTCACTTTAATTTCGCCCAAAAATCCCGCCTTGGTTTAATGTCCTAAAACAGCGATCAATGATCACCAAATTTCTCTCGGACATCTGTCATAAATACTTCCACCTATCAAAAAATCAAAACCGAAATCCTATGAGTATGGACGTTATCCTCCGTTGACGCCCATTATAAGGAAAAGGCTTAACATGGCTTAATGTTCCAAAATAGCGTCCAGTGATCACCAAATTTGTGACATCTCACATGTCATAAACACCATCTCTTATCAAAAAAGCAAAACTAAAATCCAAGGAATATGGTAGCTAGGCTGACGTTACGTTAAGCGCTGTTCTCTCAGTGTTGCTTTTTTGTTAGTTGATCGCTGTCTGGAAAATTAAGCTACGAAGCGTTTTCCATATAATGGGCGTCGATGGAAAGTTTTGCTTTTTTGCTGTGATTATCATGTGCAAACGTTATGGGTTGGCTTTTTGTGTTGGGGGGCGGTAAACCGCAAAATCGCGGTAATTTCTTGCTTTATTACCGCGGGAAGAAAAATCATTACCATCACAGCCCTACTGTTTGTGTGTTTGCATTTTCGTGTGTACGGAGATTTTTTTAAGAACGACGGAGGAAAACCCCCATTTTCAAAAATACCCATGCACGTGTGGACATGGCCTTAGATTGAACAGAGGTCACAGTCTAGCAGTGCACACTGGTCCAACAGTTTTATATCATGATTGCCTAGCAGTACAGTTACCTATGTTTTCATGGTGCATATTGATGTCAAGGTAGAGTTTGGAGTTTCACAGTTAAAACAGATGTGCTCCATCAAAAGGCACAATGAGATTCGGTTTCTGAAATATGAAACAGCATTATTTGTGCTGGTTAGATTTGTCAGATGTCAGCTTGGCCTTGAGAACCAAACCTAAAAAAAGCCTTTGAAAAAAGACACTGCCATATGAAAGGGTACAGCCACAAAAAAGAAACAAAATCATCAATGCATCATTTAACACAGCAGTATAGTCATTTTGTTGCCATAAACAAACACGTTTGTCTCTAAACAGTATAATGGCAAACGGATGCATTAAACAGTTAATGAGTTAGTTGCTTTTTCATGAAAATATACTTTACAATGATGTTTTCATTTAAAATACATTCATACAGAAATACATTCTCTGTATGTGTTGTACCTTACCTTCTAACAAAGACATTAATCAAACAGCATTAATTCCAAATATCTAAAGAAATGTTATTTATTTACAGGATTTCATGGCTTGAGTTTATGTATGAACAAAATATCGTTTTGAATTTTTGAAACACTGAATGTTTTGAAATAAATGTGAGTCACAAGGAGCACAAAATTCAGATTAAAGAATGTCTATGGGTGCTATCTACAGGGTACAAAAACCCCCTGCAGTAACTAAATGCAGTGCACAAGGGTGATTTTGTGATTTGGAGACAGTGTGAATTGGGAGAAATGCACCCTGCTTTTTTAGCACTTGAACTGAGTGTGTGTGACTGGGGTGTGACCATCATTCTTGGGAGGGAGAATTGGTGTAAATATTCAGTGATCTTAAAATACCGCTGCTGAAAGGTACTCTTAAAGCAATTGCAAAGCGTAATGTGTAACCAACAGGTAATACCAGGACATCTGACAGCATGCAGTTATGAGAAAAATAAAGATTTATTAACTTGATAGGAGATCAAAAAGAACAATACAGCACTCACCATGTACAAAGGACCACTGAGCTTTGAAAGGTGCATATTAGAGTTTGATAAAAAAAAAATTCACATTCACAGACATGGAGCAGGCACATTGCGGGGGTTGTGTCATCATCAGTGTTTGCAGGTGCAAGAATACAGGTGGGAGTGTACATGGATGGAATAATTAATGAGTCATGCCCAAAAACTTACTCATAATCAAGTTGGCATAAGATGTGAAATAACTCCCAAAACCTGGGGGAAACCAAAAGACCACTTGGGTAGTGAAAAGGAGTGTCTGGCACTGTCTGAGTTCACCATGCTTTGGTCAATAGGACACAGTGATCTGTGGAAAGCATATAGGGGATGGACAAATTAATGGAAACGCCAAACATATATTAATATTTTAGGATAAGGAATACCAATAAGGAATTTGGACCTTATTTGGCCACCCTTCTGAACAGCTTCAATCCCTCTTGGAATGCTGTTATACTTTTAGAACACTTTGAACAAATTTTTGAACTGTTTGTGGTGGTGGGATACTGGACAATTATTCAAATAGTAAAGCTTCCAGTTCTTTGAGAGATGAAAACGGTGGAAATTGACTCTGCACTTTCCAAAACTTCATATAAAGGTTCAATGATGTTAAGACCTGGTGATTGAGGAGGCCATGGAATATTTGACTCCAGCCAGGTGTTCATGAAACCACTCTTGAATTTGTGTAGCAGTATGTATGGGGGCATTATGGTCTTCAAATATAGGAAAATCTTGAGGAAACAATGTTTGCACCATAGGCTTAGGCTTAAAATGGCTTTGTATTCCTCATATGCCATAATTCCTCCATGCAGGGCAATAATCAGACATAATGACTCCCATGAGATGGCTGCCCATACCATAGCACATTCACCACCATGTTTAACAGCTGTGGGTTGAAGGTTTATGTTACGTCCCAGGTGGATACCGGCGTCTAGGGGAAACTGAACAATCCTGCCTACCTTCGCCAACACCGGAATACCTTCGAACAAAAAGGTGGCAGAGCCAAACAAAAACCCTGTCTACACTAACTGCCTATGAACCGAACTTACAGGGGGTGGCACTCGCCTACCCTAACCCTATACAGGATACGAGGCTAGCAACACGGGGGATCCCCCTTCTTACCTGTCCTACTCCCCACGAACCCGCCGTGCGCAACAAAGCCAAAACACAATCCAGAGCCGTAGTCGAAGGTTATGAACACAAGGTCGATACACTAGTAGTCAAGTTTGGAACAATATTATACCGAAGCACAAGAACGAGGACGAAATCTCTCTTCGTGTCGGTCCGGGCATCTTTAAAGGCTGGCGCCTAATCTCCGGTTGGCCCAGACGGAACGAGGAGGCAGAGCACCAGGGGGCACAGCATCCGGCACAACGGAGATGGACAGGTGCGCGGCGCAGTCGCAGCTGTATACCTGTGAAAGGAGGGGGGGGGAGAAAAACATACGCGGCCCGGACTAACGCGAGTGCACAAAGCGCGCAGCACGTAACAGCTTCCATCGGCTGTCTGTGTTTTGCTATCCCTGTTGGTGGTCTTCAGCTTGGGGTCACTGTTCCTCTTTCCTTATGCAGTTGTTCCTTATTTGGTGTATGCTGTCATTTCAGTAGTGTTCCCCTTAATGCACCTGCAGTTTGGGCACTTATGTCACAGTTGCAAAATCCAACATGTAAGGTTAAAGGAAATCAATTTTGCTGCCTCTTCGGAATATGATTCAGAATACTCCCTTTCCTAGCTTGATGTGTCTGGGCACAAACAAGTTCAGGGTAATTGTAAATGGGCTACTGAATGGCAATAAAACCTATTTATTGGTCAGATTGTTCCAATACTTCTCACTTGGTGCTCAGTTTGTAAAGTGGTCTTTTGGAATTTCACAGATGCTCTGTTTCTCACAATAATGTTGTGCTGTCAGTTTTAAATGATCTTAGATGTTGTCATAAACATTGTAGGTTCAAATATACACATTACTGAGGAAGGGATTCCTATGCCTACAAATGGATGTGACAAATAGTGAAATAATTATAAGAATACTTTGTTAATTGGAAATTCTTTATTACTGGCATTGTTTTGCATGGGTAGTTAGAATAATCTAATTTACAGGCTCCACATAGGAATCACATCTAGTTGGCAGCCAGCTAAAGAAAGTTACAAACAGTTGTAGCTAAGAAGATCCCTGGTCCCCTATTCTCTCTATTCGATTTTGGCTATGTAGCTATCTTGCTTTCTCATCATAGTGCAGACTGTCCTCCTCTGTGTGTACAGTGATTCTTGTGTCAAATAATTAACTGTTTAGTACTGAAGAAAATACCAAAATGGAAGCCTCTTTCGCTTCAAATCCTTTCTAGCTAGAGAAAAAAATACATGGCGCCATCTGCTGAGACATTGGCATCTGAAGGTTTTGACATGATAATCTCTGTTTGAAAATTACAACCATTTATATTGTGCGTATAGTCTTCTTTACAATCAGTTAAAGGAGGTGTAACTACACTTTGGCTTTCTCCTCTGATGAAGTACAGCAGCCTGTGGCAAAACCTGTGTGTGACACCTAATCCTTTTTGATCTTTTACCATCTTAGTTTTAAATGGCGAAGGAGGAACTCCCCCCATTAGCACTAATTCCCCAGTGTAATGGAACTGCAGAAACATACTGGGGGAGCCCTATGCGCTAATCTTTATTGAAAGGTAAAGAACGGTTGTAATTTTCACCTGCTTGTCAAACACAGAAAGGGATTAGGAGGTCACTGTCATAAGTGCTTTTAAAACAATATCTGCAGAGCGTGTCTTGACACAGACTGCTATATGTGAGTGCAGGGGTTTTCTTTTTGACATGTCGTTCCACCCTACATTCGGCACCTACATGTGTCACTGAATTTATGAAACATTTTTTGGACCTTAGAGGTCAGATGTCTCTAGTGTCTTCCACCAGGACAATGAATAGGAACTTTGTAACTTTCAAGTTCAGTTATCTTCTGTCACCAAAAAAATGAGCTTGTCATGAGGATTTGATGTCTTGATCTGGTTAAATTTGTATTGCTTTATGCAGTGGGGAATTGCCTTTGAATTTTACTGAAGTAATTCGAGATCTGGCTGCTGTGGAAGTACAATATATAATGTGTACATGTGTCATTTTGACAGTTGTTTCGCAAAGCTTTTCAGTTCAAATGATCTGTGTGAGTGTCTTGAGTTATCAGATTTGTCTTGTGCAGCAGGATCCAATCTACTTTAACACTGGATACTTTAATTCATTTAAAGGCAAAGCCAGTTTTATAGCATACAGCTTTAAAGACAGACAGCTATTGTAAGAATGTATGGTATAGGAAACCAAGTCAATAAATCATAGAAGCATTCAGTCAAGTAAATCAAAGACACTTTGGCCTGAATCCTTTTTTATAATCCTCCTCAAGAACCTCCTCTCCTCACAAACACTATGCTTCATTATTACTAAACATAGTAGATTGTTAAAAAAAAAAAGACTGAAATTTGTCCAGTTTCACTCAGACATTTTCCAGATCTGGCACACTCTGATGAGACCTGGTCTCCATTTGTTATTTAACATTATCAGCTGAAATCATTGCAATTGATATTACCTACCTCATCTACATGCTTAGACTTCAATAAATAAAAGGTCCCAGAGTGCAATATTTGCAGTGAATAATAAAATAAATCACCGCTAAGGACTAAGCTGCCTTTATTTTAGTTTGGAGCTTTTAAAAGCAAAGATGGACATGTGTAATTAAGCCAGCATTCTGTGTCATTGCCTGTGGGGCCCAGATGACCAATACTGGCTTGATATTTCTCAGTCAGTGTGTGTCTCTGAAAGCATTTTATTGCCAGCAGCTGTGCAGCTGTCCACCTCTGAGACTCCCTCAGATAATATTAGCAAATCTGTTGGCAGAGCTGAATTTGTTTAAATCAGATCTATAAAAATAGCTGTTTGTGCTTGCACACTACCCCAGCTAACTAATTAGCCAATTGGTAAATCTTTCTCTCTCACATATGTGAGCCACAAAGCCATGGGGACCTGGTTAAGTTCCTAAGAGTGCTGAGAGTCACACCTAACCTTGCACTGCTGTTTGCCCTGGAAAGTAAGGGAAAGATATCTCTCTTTTCAAGCATGCTCATTGGCTGACTCATTGGTTTGACAAATGGCTGTTTGTTTTTATGATCTGATTTGATCTGTAGATAATAGCCATATGATTTTTCCCTAAGTCTCCAATGTATATGGTTTAGAAGAACATAGTCTTGAAAGTCACAATTTTTAGCGTCTATAGGTGTTTGCAGGATGTAATATAGGCCTACACAAAGCAATACCAATTGCAAAACAGGTGAGGGATTCTTGCTACTTAGTGAGCCATTTGTCTTATGCCGAAGGTTTATTTTTGATCTTAGAATGTAATTTTCTAAAGAAATGGCACATTGCCATGTAGTAGTACTGTACTTGCTGTTCCTCTCTCCAGAACAAAACCCTGAACTTGTTTGATCTTGTTCAGGCTTCTCAACCTACAGGAATGGTTGCTGTGTCTGTGTGACCTGGAGACACTATCCTGTACCATGAGCCAAATTTAAGACTTCATCAAAAGCCGTTTTATTGCCATGCTACTGTTGAAGCAGTTGGGGCCACAGCTCAAGCTCACATGTGTAGGGTTTCTGTCCATGCTGCAGATACTTACCTTGAGATCACTCACGAATTACAGTGCTACACCACACAGAGGTAAGTGCTTGTACTGTAGTTCATTGCATCCACATTTCCCAGTTGTACCAGTCTGCAGTTATTTTGTTTTAGTGTTTCCGTTTTTGTTACTATTTGGGGTAAAATGCACAACAAGAGATCAATGAAAAGCACTGTTATGTGAGAAAAGGACTAGGCAGAAAATGTGTGTTTGTTCATAATAAGGACCAGGGCAGAACCATTAAGTCATCCACGTTTAATAAGACAAAGTACTCATAAATTTATTTATTTATTTTTTACATTATCAGTTACAGTTGGATGTACCTTTGCAGTGGTTTCAAACAATTAGTTATTTTGCTGAAAAATGTTCTCTAAAATGTTAATCCTACCATGATTGTGGCTTTACATTGTATTTTTGAATTACTAACAGATTGCTGGTTCTTTGATAACATGTCCAGCTGATTACTGTGCAATTGTTTGACAGTTCATCTAGCCCTGAATGCACACCACATTTAAGCATCAAATCATGCTTTATTATCACCCCAATTCTTCAAGAACACATTGTTTACATACTGTTCACATAAACAGCTTGACTGCCACTACTGGGTAAAAACCTAGGTATGTCTTGTATAGCACATCAAAGGAAATGGAAGTCCGGTCAGTCTTCTGCTATGAAAACCTAAATGTTCCGGTAAAACTACAGATGATTTTAATTCATAAAGTCCAATTGCACTGAAACAATGCCAGCTTGAAATTCTCGGAAAGCTATAATAGTCTAATGGTTTTTCTTCGTCTCAGATAACTTTTGCTGTGAGCTTTCTCAATTAAAGTGACATTGTGGCCTTTCATGAAACCACTTAATTTAGGCAAGGAAAAATATACGGAATTAAATATTCTATGCCAGCAACATCATCTAAGAATGTCCCAGCACAAGCAAGGCAAACTGTTTTTGAGCCCAGACTGGATAGGTAGAGGGTTATTAAATAAGAGAATTAGTCAATGATTAAAGGGTCCGCTGTAGCACATCTGCAGGTATTAGATATCAGTCATCAAACCTTAGCCAAAAAGACGATCTCAAACACTCATCCAATCTGTTTTCAACCATTGCAGCCTCATCTAACACTGATTCATCCCAAAGGTCCTTGCACCTCAACCTTATAAGACATCACTTCACGTCCCATCATTAGAAATAGACTTTTCCCACATAACCTCTCCCAAAGAGCATCATTCGAACCTATTTGACATGTATTCTCTGAAACCAAATATTAATAAACTCACCTGTTACCTCACTATATGACATAACCATCATTTGTAGCTATTGAGGTTAATTTGCAAAACTGTCTAGCTTGCTAGCTAACTTATAAATTACTTATTTGGTAATAAGAGTAACTTGCAAGTCTATTATAGCATGATACTTTAAATGGAGTACCATACTGTGCAGAATTATAACAGCCCACTGAAAACTACTTCTAAATATTTCACTGTTTTCCATGAAACATCCAACATTAGATTTAGTCACAATGGGTTCATGGGTTCATGACTTTGTGAATGGGCTCTGCTGCACAGGGCTCCTCACAGTGTTCCATGATCTAAATAGCTGGGACACCTCTTGGAGATGACTTATAAGAGAACTCCACATTATCAGGCAAAGGCGTTGTTACAGGAGGATTTGCTAAAATCTGATTCCTCTTTCATGTCAGATGCACTTTGCCTTCATAAATATGCATTGTGCCTTGCAAGGCTTTTTGCAGCAGATGTGTTTTTGTAGTATGTGTTGTGGAAATGTGTTTTCAATGTATAAGTCCTCTTTGATGCTAATTTGTTCCATTCATTAACCAGTTTTATCACTTTTTTTAAGCTGCAATCTGTTTGCAGATTAAATGCAGTGACTCTTTCAAGACGTGGAATCTCATGGGTGCAGGACCGTTTGGTTTCACACCGAGGACAGGCATGGTCCCTTTGTTGTCTTGCTTGATTCTTGTCTTATCCTTAACATCTTGCGTAGTATTTATTGCCTATTTCCCACCCATTAAATCTCCAGAGCACTTCTGGGGGCCTCTCCGAGGCCTCCTTCATAAGTGGGGACACCTGCTTGAGAAACAGCTGAGTAATGAGCAATGTGAGAGTACTGTAATTGAGATCGGCTGGGACTGTCTTTGGGTACCCATGTAAGAGAACCAGCCTTTTTTCATGGTGGGAATTGTGTTAGGCTTGTGAACAAATGCTCTCTAGAGCTGTCCACTTACTGCTGAAACACAAGGACATGTGCAGCAGAACCACATGTGATTCTGTAACATCCACACTTTTGTCAGCGTGTGTACGATTGCAGAATCATTATCAGTTACAAAGTCATGTAACAATGAACGTGTGTACAAAATCTGTCAATCTGCCCCAAATGGGATTGATCTGTCTCTTTTCTCCGAACCAGATCTTTTATCTTATCCAGTGACAGTCTGAAAACCAAGAATTTTAATTTAAGGATGGCACAGGAAAGAGAGCAAACCTCCAACAAAATCGATTTGAATTTTGTCTGTATATGTTTCTGTCTGAGTATTGATATTTGAAGGAAGGTTAAAACCAGGATCTCCCAGTGTTCTAGAATTTTCGGCTTTCATCAGATAAGGTACTTCATGTGGCATTTCAAACTTTTGTGAATAAGAAGGAAAAAGTCCAAGCCAAAATTTTTGGGTTTAGCTGCGGTGTATGTTGTGGCTAGGCTCTGAGATTAAAGGTTTTGTAGCAGTCAACAGAGAGTTGTTTGTTTAAACTTCAAGGAGACTTATCCACATTGCATGAACCTTCAATCTGGTATGGGAACACACACAGATGTGCTCGAGGTAAGGGGGAAATCATGTTGAAGTTGTTTATGTACAGATCTCCAGGCAAATGTGAATTTGTTCAAGGTGCAATGTCATCTTAACTGTATGAGACAAGTATTTATTAAATTTGGTCAAAAAAAAGTCAACGAGACCATACAGTGATTTTATCTCTCCAAACCATGGCTGTGGTACAAACTGAGGTAATGGGACTTACTCATGTCTTTATTGTTATCACAAGACAAAAGACTGAAAACCTTGTAAGACCACTTGAGAGCAAAACAGTGGAACTGTTAAAATTTCAAAATATTTAGTTTTTTTACGTTCTCAAATGTCTTTTGGTCTGTTCTAAGCTATTGCAAGAGTACAACTATTAAATGCAACTTATATCTAGCATATGTATATAAAATTAAGTGTCCATTTTGAGCTGAAGCAGATATGTCTTTGGCAATATGACTGGTTTGCAGCTGTGATTTGTGAGGAGCAAAAGCAATTTCTGACATGTGCTCTGTGGTTTGATTCAGTGGTTGCATTAACCGAGAATTATTATACAATATATGCAAAGGAAACTTGTTTGCTTTCCAAGTACTATTGTAGCATTGCAGCTGCAACTACAGCTACCATTGATCTCAGGCGGTCTCATCTCTCTTCCAAGAGTGAACTGAGGGAGGATCTGCAACTGTATCAGGCCAATGACTTAATATTAAAAATGTTAAAAGTTTAATACTTTATTCATAGGTGTACCCTTGATTGGAAATATTCATTGATCATCTTTTTTTCTTTTTGAGACCTTACTGTATCACACTGATTTCATAATTATACAAAGTGCATAAAAAACAGCCTTCTGCCTAGCTATATAGTCAGATAACATAATATTGTGTCTCATGAAACACAATCCTTAAAGCCTGCATGAACAGGTTATTAGAAAGGGACATTTCTTGTTTTGACAGTGATGGTCAGCTGTTTCTTATAGTGTGATGCAGGCTGTCCAGCAAGTTTTTTGTTTGTGTGTATGTATGTATTTATATTTTTATTTAATCATTCATTCTGCTTCATTGCTGAAAGTGAAATTGGCTGGTCCCTTCTCCTGTATACAATTCTGCTTCCCTGGTGTTCCATGGTTTCGACTTAACACTCCAGATGAAAAAGAATATAACTATTCAAATTAGAACCAGCAGGCCTGATGCCAGGAGAAAAGGGATGCAACTGCAATTGCAGTTCCATCCCTCAGTAAATGAAGATTATTTTAACATCTATTTCCTATATGCTCATCTATAAGAATTCTGTTTGTTGAGAACACACTTCCTCCTTATATCTCCATTTCAAGAGTCATTTAACATTATGATGCAAGGTTAGTCATTTAATGCATGTTTACTTTGCACATCAAAGATTGTATTGACCTCAATTTGAATGAAAGTCATCTGGTATAAATAAAAAAAATTAAACTTGTGTTTTGGTCAGACTGTTCTTCTATCTTTGATCTTCATTGTTTTGAAAAAAAAAAAAAAGATTGCGTGACAACACATGCAGACAAAATAGAGAAACAATGTTAATTAACAAAAGCAAAGTTGAGACATTTTTTGAACAGACAAACAACTTGCTTAAAAGCCTGACAGAGTTTTACACGGGAGATGTGTTGTTGGTTTCCTGTCTAATGCTCGCATTGGCAGTGCTCTGAAGTCTTTCTAATATGCTGCTTAAATGGTTTTTGAAAACTTTTTTTTTTTTTTTTTATCAGCTGATCATGCTTGTTATCAATGGACAGGACTATGTCTTGTTCATCCTATGCATTTTTCAAGTTAATTTTTGGAATACCGTACACCCTTTCTTAGTTGTGTGGAAATGCAGGTGCCTTGAGTCAAAGAAAGCATCAATACATACTTGCCATCTGTTGGCGCTGAATATGTCTTATGTTTGTGTAGTGTTAACAAAGAAGTCAATGTTGTTTTCATTCACAGCTTACAGTGCTTAGCAGCAGTTCTGCAATATGTAAAGTCGTTCTCAGGAAACACTGACATGTTTTTGTACAGAGAGGCTGCTCCAAATTGACCACAGAGCCTTGTAGTTGGTGTTCTGCCACGCCACGACTCACCTCACACAATGAGTGATGTTCATCCAGGGCATCGCTGGAAAGAAAAAGACATTAAGGACCTTCCAAGATAAATGTGCTTCAGAGATAATTGCTGGGAATTGGGTCTAGAAAAGTTCCGGAAAGTTTTTTTTTTTTTTTTTTTGTCAGAGGTCCACAGCCTTTTGCTTCATGTTTTAAGCGTGTTCACATTTCACCATTGAATGGTGAAACATATCTCTTGGAATATGAGACTGTCAGAGCAGCACAGTGTCACAACTGAGAGGAACTCCTCAGTCCTGTTGTGCAACAAAAAGAACACTAAGTACAAAAATGTAATAATTTTGTCTTGACAAAGACAGCTATCTCGTGAGATGTTTGCCTTAATCAGAAAAAATCCTAACTCCCTGAACAGTAATTGCTACCAGCAAAGCGCCCCCAACTTCCCTACAACACACAGACAAAGGCTTTTGTAATTCAAGCCCAAGATCATAAGAAATCAGCATCTTTGACGTTTACTCTCCTAACATGTACCAGATTTCAGATAGGTTGCTTATTATGAACAAATTCATGCAAGTGCATCCAATAATTTATTTGTGAAAGAAACTTTGGCTGTGTGTCTGAAGGGGCTAAAACTGTGAATTCATACTTAAAGAGCATTTGTAGTAGCAATGTCAATGTCACCTGACACAAAAAACTGTTTATGAATGGCTGTATAGACTGTACAGAAGTTGATTATGTTAAGTGGTCTGACACCAGTTGATAGGCATTGCTGATGATGTGCAGAAAGCAAAGGCCTCTGGGGAAGACCAGCCTCCCCCCAACACACATACACACACACACATTTTTCCTCATCTGGAGCTGATTTCAGGGAATAGGATTCTGGCAGAGTAGCATGTTTAAAATGGTAATTGATGAGGCCATCTTAAAACTGGTTAATCATGCACAAGGAAGGAATGATGCCTTCCCCAATTAACTCCTCAATTTGCATTGTCTGCCTACATTTGGAGCATATGCATCTGCGGTAGATGTTCCTCTGTTCCAGCTGCACATTTATGGTCCACATAGACACCTGCTGGAGATAAAGCCCTCAAAACAAACACTCATTTGATATTTTCATGAGATGCCATGCATGCCCTTCCTCTTGAACCATTCTGTATGAAACCACCCACTAACTGGCCGCACCTGTGATATTTACTTAATTTTACAGATGTGCCGTTTATGGGAATAATGTCAGCAGTGAATTCTGGACCTGAATGACCTCCTGTTCTGGAGATGCAGGTGGTCTAAAATGACCAATTTGGACCAAAAAAGGCATTACCCCCATGAGTATGTTCTCAGTAGAATGCAAAATAAGTATCAGAACTAGCATTTTTGTGTGTAGGTGGGGGCATTGTTTTGGAGTGATACTGAAGTGGCTGTATTATCTAATTGATACAAGGATATATATTTTCACAGTATACATTTAATGGCACACTCCTATCCTGGGATTTTGTCAGTAATCTCATTTATATGCATTTATACCACTAGTAATTGTTTCTACTTCAGCAATTAAGGAGCCTCTTTAAATGATATCTCAGTTGCGTCCACCTGGTATTCGGTGTGACTACTGCTCCAACACTCTGATCATTACAGCACATGCTCATTACATCACTTTCACTTACCTGTGTTTACTCAGAAAGCACTCTCCCTGTGTGCAGTTCATCATTTTCCATTTGCCCCTACATTGCCTAAAGGGTTTTACAAATGGCATGCTGACAAAAACGGTGTGCAAGTATGGCATTTTGCTTAAAATCTAAATAAAAACCGTGGCTGCTCATGCCACTAAAATCATGAGATGTTATTCCACAATTGATTAGCTCTTTTGGGAACATAGATGATGTTGGTGATGGTGATGATGATGCACATCATGTTGTTTTGAAAACTGAATTACATCTTTTAGATGCCATACAAAATCATCAGTAGCAGCTTCAGTGTATTGCTCCCTCTTCTGGTTATTTTTCAAATTGCATTTATGACCCCCCCCCCTTGTATTATATGTATGTGTCTATCTATCCATGTATATATATGAAGGTTTTTCTTTCTGAGTTGGTCTATTGTGGCCACACCCTCATGAATCCTAAGTGATTTTTTTACTCATCTTTCAGACAAATGTCAGTTTCAAGGAGCGTATGTGTGCTGTTGTCTGGAGTTCCCAGTCTGGTCTGATCTGTCTGGTTCGATGGCCAGTTTCTGTTTCATCTTTCATGTCTTTGAAGAGGAGATATGAGCTGAAATACTGCAAAGAAAAAAATGGAAAATGTATGTGTCCTAGTGCCCTTCTGAGAGATTCTTTTAAAGAGCCAGACAAACATGGGTTAGTTTGTGTTTATTGTAATGGTGACTCAATGCAGGAAACTCAATGCACTTATCTTTCGCTCTTTTTCAGATTCAAATGGAAAACGAAAAGAAAGGAAAAAAGGTAACGTGCAGCTAGGCTTCATAGTCAACACACCTATTAGCCATCATCTTCTGAATGTCTTGCTTCCCGTTATTTATGTTGTAATATGTATATACAGTAGTAATAGTAATATGTAATAAATAATAGTAATATGGTGAGACCTTGTGACAGTGTGGTTTCTACATCCAGTTTAGTTTAAAATCTAGTTAAATTAAATATTTTCTAATGTAGTAGTACAGTATGTATTCAGTTACTTTGTTGTATCCCAGGGAAGAAGGGGCCTCCTGGTTCACCTGGACCCCCAGGACCCCCAGGGCCTCAAGGGCCACCTGGAATTCCTGGAATACCTGGGATCCCAGGCAGTAATGCCATGGGCCCCTCAGGGCCACCTGGTCCCCCAGGCCCTCAAGGACCCCCAGGGCCACAGGGCCCCCCTGGGCCTCAGGGACCAGCAGGTGCTCCTACAACTGGTAAAACGTCATTTCTCATAACTTTGTGCTTATAAAGAACCAGTGATAAAAGTCTAGTGTTCTGTAATAATTTTACAGCATTGTAATTAGGGGAGTATGATGTCTCTTTGTATACTCTTTGTATACTTATTACTCTTCTGTGGTGAATAAATGAAACAGCTGTAGTACTTTGTGTGTGTGTGTGTGTGTGTGTGTGTGTTTTGTTATATAAAGCCAATAAATTACCTGTAGTATCTGTAGGCAATGTGTGTAGGCCCTGCATTTGTCGGCTAGCAGTAAAATGCAAGTGTATGTTTGAGGCATGTATTCGTGTTATGTTAAACGGTATAGAGACTTACCCATTTTGGTTTTTATAGGAGGCATGGATAAAGTACGAGCCAGAGATGTTCAGGTATGTCAGCATATAATTGCCACTGCCGTGTCCCATGCATTCACCATAGGCAGTAATTGTTATTTTCTTTCTGAATGATAAGTGCTCTGTAATACCCTACTCATTGTACATTCAGCCAGATTAATTTTTTGTTGAATATTCAATATCATTAAGCTTATCCTGACAGAGAGTTACTGTGGTCTCATAGTTGGACTGAAGATTGCAAGCAAAACTGAATTTCATACAAGCATATTTACCTTATTGAGTTGATTCTTGTAACTTTTCTCACTGTAAATTATGCAGATTCCTATTTTCTCAAACTTGTTTTCTTTTTCAGTATTACTTCTTAAGAAGGTATTGCTTGTTAAAAGATTTCTTCTTGGAGAAGAATGGGAGCTTTTTAAGATGATGTTTTAGTATTATTTTATTTGTTTAAGGTTATTTACTTTTATTAATATTTTAAAAAGAACTCAACAAAAGGTATATTAAATATATCTTTAGTATATTTAGTATAAGTATATTAAATTCTTGATTTAACTCTGCATTTGTGTTTTTCAGCCTGCTGTAGTACACTTGCAAGGCCAGGAAACAACAATACAAGTCAAGGAAGGTAAGCGTCAAATTTTAGAAACTTGGTCACTTTTATTAACTTATAGTTGAGTGATAATAGGTTTATAAACATGCTTGTAGTCAAGTGAATGGAAATACATAAATTTTGTGCAGTATATGAGTTACATGTGTTTTGAGGGTTGAAGGTGATTTCAAGTTACTGTGTCCAAAATAGCAGCAGTGAATGACAGCAAGACACTAAAAGCTATCACAAATTAGAATTCATTTTCATTTTTGCTGTAACTACATTTAGGCACGAAAGAACAGAATCAGAGTCATGATGTCAAAAAACATTTAGATGAATAGCTTGTAAAGCAGATTTGTTTTCAGTATTCACTTCAGGTCCAAAACAAACCTGTAAGTTCATATCAAATTATTCAAGTTGGTATGTGGTGATCATGCCAAGCACAATAATTTACCCCAGGTTATGGTTTTATGCAAGTTGACTATTATTCGATTGAAATGCTCCCCATTGTTTTCCACACAGTTGATGAAAACAGGCACAATAGTTGTCTAATGCATGTAGTCCTTAAGTCTGAACTGTATAAAAGTTCAGATTTTTACTGGAATGAATGGAAAATATGTACATTAGACATAAAAAGTGTTACACTTGCTTAAATTTGTTACTCAAAGTTAGGGATGAAACAAGTTGTGGTTATAATAAGTAGAAACTTCCCAGTAAAGTGGTGATAAGGAGGGATGTTTATACACCACATTTTTCTGTGTCCAACCACATGAGAATGTAGAACTCTGCCTTCAGTTTTTTGCTGTAATGACGGATGTTGAGTGACTGCCCTTTTCTCACGCTGAGATCTTTCAGAAGGCGTCCTCAAAAACTGGAAAATGATAACCATACACCACAAGGTGTTCAAGATGCACTCACGCTCTGGAGAGCTGGAGGTGCTGGTGGATGGCACCTACTTCATCTATAGTCAGGTAGAAGTGAGTACGGTCTTGGGCCTAACTCTTCATCTCAACTGCATGCTCCTCGCTCCCTCTCACTGCAGAGCTGGTCCACTGGTCCGGATCCCAGGTCAGCTGGGTTCAAGAGGAGATTTTCTCCTGTTTTTCTAATCCTTTGGTTGTCACTTGGGTTTTTTCCACCCTGTGTAATTAACAAACGCTGGAAGCTAAGCTAAGGGGATTTGTCTAACAGTATCGTACAGTAACTGCAGTGGGAAAGGTGGACGAGAATGAATGGACGTCGAATCTTCTGCAGGTATTGCATGCAAGTCCATTTAAGTATAAGGATGACCTTAAAAAGGAGAACCATTATCTTCCTCAATTATGAGGCACATTCAAGGATGTGCACCAGGTATTTCATTTAATGACAAGATATTGTCATTAAATGAAATAGCTGATATACATCCTTGAAAATTATTGAAAAGGTCACTATCTATTTCAGTGTGTAATGCTTTAAATTTGAAGTTGAAGCTGAATATTATATTTCAAATGCCTTCCTATTGAGAATACATAATCCCATAGTTTAAGGTGATAATATGTATAATATGTCTTTATGTATTTTAGTTATATGTATGTACACAATACATATATATAGATTTGCATGTATCTGTTTGTGAGAGTGTTGCATTGAGAGTTCACAATACAAACACACTTTTTTATGTGTCTTTTGTCTTTGCCATGCCTGGCTGCCAGGTTTACTACCTCAACTTCACTGACATTGCCAGTTATGAGGTGATGGTGGACAAAACGCCGTTCCTGCGCTGCACACGCAGCATCGAGACCGGCCAGCGCAAGTTCAACACCTGCTTCACCGCTGGCGTCTGCCTGCTGCGGGCACGGCAGAAGATCTCCATCAGGATGGTGTACGAGGACACCTCCATCAGCATGACCAACCACACCACCTTCCTCGGGAGCATCCGGCTCGGCGAGGCCCCACCCACTGGCCACTCCTGAGCCCCCCTCCCCCAGCAACTGCATCATCACCCCGTCCTTCTGCTTTGCTGTTGGCCAACAAACGACTTAAACCTTGAGAGGTTTCTTCTTTTTCACTAAACATGAGCAATCAATCAGAAACCCCGGCCAGCCGCTTCCCTCAGAGTTCTCTGTCAGTATACTACTCCTTTTCTGTGGCAATAAGGGATCAATGCAATGGATACTGTATTTGTCTGCTTATACATCTGCATGTGAAACAGTGTCTTCTTCATTTTCATTGCCAGTTATACAAATTTGCACCCTAGCCACATACTCTGCAGAAACAAAGAAGGACAAAAAACTACCTAAACTTCTAAGTAGAGAGAGGAACACCTCCTAATAGCATTCATTCTGTGTTATTTAAAGACTGCATTCTACAACATGTCTATTTAGAGGCAAACTGGTCTCCACCACCATAGCAGTGGCTGGAGAAATCAAGACTTGACAGGTGCTGTCCACATTCTTCTCATGGCACTGCTATTGCATAATATTGTCATATTATCTAACAAAGTTCCTGTTCAGAAACGAGTACAAGGAGGAAATTTGCTTTGACTGAACTGTTTGTGGACATAGCAACAGCCGAAGTCCAGCAGAAATTTCTGGTGAAGTACTGAACCAGAAAAAATTTTATTAGTTAAATATGAAGAAACTATTGTAAATTGCTATACATATCAGTCAAATGCTCAGCGTAACATCCCACTATTACATCCCACTACAGGAAAGAAATACAGTAAAGAAATACTCTTTTCCCTTTTAAATACAAAAGTGCAAGTATTTATTGAAATAGGTCAAGGTCAATAAAGATGGTTTCTGAACCATCTTTATTGACCTTTAGCGCTGAAATAAAGTTTACTGCACAACAATGAACATGTCCTGTCTACACCTACCAGAACGATAGGGCTTACAGAAACTTACTAGAAAACATAGTGAATAGTACTGTGTATGGAAATTGTGTTGCTCCAATCATTGAATTACATCTGCATTATACTCTCATCTAGAGCAACTTAGCTGGGTTACACATCATCCATTTATACTGCTGGATATTTACTGAGGCAATTCAGGTTACATACATTGCTTACAGGTACAGCAGCGTCCCACTTGGAAATTGAATCTGTAAACTTTGGGTTACAGACACACCTCCTTACAATACAGCATCCCCTCAGTTTGGTAATCTAACCACTACGCCTCATGCAGCTCTAATAACACCTCTATATCCAATCGGTGTCCAGTGGTTTAAATTGAAAATATGTGGTGAACAATGTTCTTTTTTTTATAACCGCATACAATACTACCATGTGTAGAAGAATGACAATTCCTTTGGTCTGGATGTTGGTCTGTGTTTTTTGTTTTTATTTTGTTTTGTTCTGTTACTTTATACCATGCTCTGCCAGAATGCTTTGGTTTATGTGAAGAAAAATGTTTGTGTCATTAATTTACAGCTGAACCAGTGACTAACTACTACTGATCAGGAAATATGAAAAGGGCCCTTGAATATTCACTTTCCCTCCCATTTACCCCTGACAGATAGGCAGCTGGAAGTCATTTTTAAATAGACCATTTTCACAGGAGTCTTTTCCTCTCAGAGGCTCACATGATCTTGTGTTTTCCTCATAATTTGACCATTTCTGAGTCAATTTCATTATTTTGAACAAAATTCCTTTTAGAAGCCAAGTATTGCTGCAGGTTGCCAACACTCTTCCAACCACATTTGCAAACATATCATGCACTGCTTATGTGTTAAATACTGTTTGAACAAATAATCCACAAATTACCTAACATAATATCTGTGCTGTTCAGGCAATAAAGAAATATTGTATGAGTGGAGGAATTTTTGTAGTGTCTAATAAGTGTAGTGTTATAAATAAACTCACATTGAAAAGACCATATGGAGGGAAACTAACACTTGTCTTCTATGACTCTTTCTTGTGAAAAAAATGCCATGAAGCTCACTTGCACTCAGATTTTATAGCTTTTGACACATGTCAAAGACTGGAATTAGTTCTTTGACCCACCAGCTAATATCAAATGACAGACATTATCAGTCATAGTTTGTTGGGATATCATAGATTTTTTGAACTTCTATCATTTGTTATATGGTCACATTATTTTATAAGTCATGTCAGAGAAATTATTCTGACAAATGCACACATAATAAGAGAAATGAATCCATTTATGATGGAGTCAGGTTTTCTATAGTCTTAGTGTACCTGATGATGATGTAAAGTCATCTATTTCTCTGAATCTCCAATGTTCCTTTTATTTGGTGCAGGCAGTTTAAAATTTATCATTATTTACATGTCTTGTCACTGAAAAAATGTATCATTTTTGTTGCCTTAAATAACTATGTAGTTTATTTTCAAGAACACATATCTGATTTGTATTTCTTTAGCATTTATATCATGTACAGTACATAGTAGCTAAAAATGAACTATAAAATGTCTGTATCACAGCACTAAACAGTATTAAAAGGAATATCAATCAATTACCCCAAATAGTTTCAAATGAGTAACTTTGAATACATTGAGGACTTAACTGCATTTTACATAATCATTTAAAGGCATAAAATAGTGTTGGTATCGTGTCCTTATAGTTGTGCATTTTTCATTGTTGTTTTTAAATCATTTATAACAACTTGTTTGTCAAAAGCTTTTGACTGTTTGAATTGTGTAGTAATTATGTTATAATTGTTATCCTGCTTCATGGAATATAATGTACATTTGTATACTGAATTATGATTGTATATATGTACATAAAAAAGAATGTACTTTTTGTAAATGGACTTCATTTCTTGATTTACACAATTAAAGTGTTTCGGTCACATACAGTGTGGTTGGCTTCAGATGTCAAATCGTTGACTCTTATTATAGTGGCAATGAACAAAATTAGCTGAAGCCACTGTTCTTGTGGGCAGATGAATTTACTTCTGACTTGTATCTTTATTGTTGTCCTATATGCTGCTCTTATGACGTGTTATTCTTGATTTTATTGTGCAGTGTCCTTGGGTGACTTGAAAGGCGCTCTAAAATAAAATGTATTATTATTATTATTATTATTATTATTGTTATTATTATTATTATTATTTATTTATTATAATCTGTGCTAGCTAGCAATGATCATATTAAACAAAGCAATTGACACCATAAAATATAGAACTTTCAATGAGATTGGCTCTTATTCTATTTGAAAATGCATTCATAAATAAATACTTTGTAAGATGTGATATAACTACTCATAGCAATTACCTCTTTATTTCAAATTCCACAGATACAGAAGTAAAGCGGTTGTGATCCTGTGATATCAATAACCCCTACAAATTCAGTGGTTGAAATCTATAATGAAACCCCCACTGAAGAAAATTAAAAGAATTACCTTACCAAGCATATACAGTTGTATGCAAAAGTTTTGGCCCCCACGGCAAATTACATATTTTATTGATTTTTAAAGTGAAAAGTAGTAAACACAACCTCTGCAGCAAACAGAGTTTAAAAAAAAAAAAAAAACATTTTTGACATTTATGTTACTGCAGTGTTACTTTTGATTTCATGAACTTAAAAACAGAAAAAAATAAAATGGTAATTGTGGTATGTGCATAAGTTTAGACACCCTACTAAGTCAGTACTAAGTAACATCCCCTTGGCAGATATCACAGCTTGCAAATGCTTTTTGTAGCCACCTAGGAGTCTTTCTATTCTTGACTTAGGAATTTTCACCCACTCTGCCTTGCAGATTGCTTCTAGTTCTGAGATGTTCTTGGGCCGTCTTGTAAGCACAGCATGTTTAAGATCTACCCACAGATTTTCAATGATGTTCAAGTCAGGGGACAGTGAAGGCTGTTCCAAAAGCTTCAGCTTGCGTTTCTTGAAGTAGGTCATGGTGGATTTTGAGATATGTACGTTTTTTGGTAAGTTTTTGGACTGATGAAGTAAAAATGGAACTCTTTGGCCATGTTTCTGGTTTTCAAGATTCAAAACACTGTTGGAGTTGTAAACAAGATGATGGATACCTAATTTATATGATATGGAATCTATAGACATACTGAAAGAAAATTTTTATCCCATGGATCAAGAATACTGAATTGAAATTCATCCCACTCTCCCCTAAACTTTTAATTCCTGGGGATACCTCAGTGGAAGTTTCTTTTATATTCCATGTTGGTTGTAAAGAAGGTTATTTTACTTTTCTGGGAAGCATCTGGAGCACCCTGTATAACCCAATGGAAAAAAATCATCGCTGGAGAATATGATTCTTGACAGAACAAGTTTTGCCTTAAATTGTAAATACAGAGCATTTGTAGATATGCGGGACAATGCTATTAATTACTTGAATGTAACTGACATGGACTGCGTTGATGGAGGTTAATGTAGTTCATATTTTCCACTGCTATGGGAATATAACATTGAGTTTGTACAGGTATATACTTATCTGTAATTGGATGTAACTCTTCTTATAACATATACTGTTTCTTGATAACATGTTTTTACCTATTTATATACAGTAAGTATTGGACCTGAGATTGTACTACTGTGTTCTGAATTCTGTTTAAAGACTGGTTACTCAGAAACAATCACACACACACACACACACACACACACACACACACACACACACACACACACACACACACACACTTTAATGGTAATAGTGTGGTAAGCTAATGACATATATACTGACATAATTCTAGTAAAGCACTTTGCTCAATAGTGTAACAGCAATGCCACAACTTGGTATGGAACTGCTGTGAGCACTGCTCATCACAGCCACACAGCAGGGCTGCCTCAACTACTGCTGGAACTATTTCAGAGAAGAGGTGTATGTCTCCTTTAAATAAATCAAAAGATAAATCTTCAGACACTTTATAACTGACCATATTTTAGTTACTTCAAGAGAATTGCACTATGACAAGTCAGTTTGAAGAAAAAATAACATATTTTCCACATATTTCCATGGAGGTTTATACCTGTGTGACAGCAAAGTTTCTTTTGCCCACTAGAGGTCAGAAATTCACAGCTGTGTGAGAGACTGATTTTTACAGAACTTGTAGTTTATATCCTGATACCTGACTTGTTCTGTAACTAAAGCTACAGAAATGAATCTGTTCAAAACATATGGCAACAGTTTTTTATTTTTTATTTTATTTATTTATTATTTTTTTTACTGGCCAACAGCATCCTTTTTGCACATAGTTTCCTTGCACAGGATTTCTACAGGGTATGCATAACATTGTATAATCACCAAGTGGCTTAAATTGCTTGACCTTGGACTGTGGGATGTAACCATGGCAGTGGAAGGAAACCCAGGAGGAGAATGTGCAAACTCCACATGTTGAGTTATTTTTGAAGCGTACTGTAGACCACAGAATTACATAGTGCACCACCATGTCACCACTCATTCTTCCCTCCACTAGGTACCGATGATGGCTTGCATCGATTTCAGAATACTGGTGTTAGCCTACTGGGCAGCATGAGGTTTAGCTATCCCTTATTTACAATCCATCATTAGACCCTGCATACCAGCCAGTCCACTGCACACAACCTGTTCAGGACTCTTGAAAGCTTCCCCACCCCCCTCACAATTGTGCATCCTGGTCACAACCTTCAGCCCCTATGTAGTGGAATGTGCTTCCTGTTGCAATCAGAAGAGCTGAATTGCTAGCCACATTCTATCACAGACTGAAAACCCACTTCTTCAAGCTGTACCTCATTTCCCTTACCCCGCTATGGTCTTCTTCCCCTTTCATGTAATTTTCATATACTTTAGTTCTGTTGTTTGAAGTTTTTTGTAGTTTTGTAGTTTTCATTCTCATAATAACGGAGATACTGTGTTTCACTTGATGTGTTGAATCATGTGCATGTCCTTGTTTTTATGCAATATTTCATGCTGTTTTTTTTTTTTTTAATTCACTTTGTATTTGTACATTGGAAGTCACTCTGGATAATAGCATCTTCTAAATGGCAAAAATGTGTTATACGTGTTATAAAAGATTTGCTCAATGCACATGAATATAAATTATTACAAGGTCTGACATATGTAGTTAAAACGGATAATACAAAAAAAAATACAAAATATCAATCATTTCGGCTCAACATGAGAAATTTAATGAATGGCAATATCCAGTGCTTTTATAGCACTTATATGTGCTTATAAACAATGCATTTTGTTATGCTACAATAAAGGTCTTTATTATTTTCTTGTCTTAACTGGACATTTATGAGAAACACACTGAATCAGCGTGAAGCTAAACAAAACACCGTGACAGACATTAAATTACACAGGAATAAATAGAATTTCTTCATTGTATTCACTTTAATTGGATAAAAATGTGTGTAAATGAAAGTAATTCAAAACGCAAAAATACTGGTTCTTGACAAGAACTGTCCTAAAAATGATGGTTACAACAACGATTTGCATTGATTAATAAAATGAACATCCATCATTGCAGTAGGGCTGTTTGTATAGATTCATAAAAACAACTTGGCTGTACTAGTTTTTGTGTATTTTGTGTGTAATTTAACGCTGCAACAAGCTAACAAGTAGTGTGAATAGGAAGTTAGACTATACACCTGTGTATACCTGCACAACATGTGGGTTACATCATACTACCTGACAGGTTTGCAGCTAAAGCTACAGATGAACATGCCAAAGAGATGGCTCCAATTGCTGCTGCAGTTCTGTTTGTCTTTCAAAAATGAATCTATTCAAAACACATGACAACAGTTTTTTACTGGTTTCCTTGCAGACGATATATGCTGGGCATGCAGAATATTGTATAAACACCAGGTGGACTGACTGCATGACTTTGGACTGTGGGAAGTAACCATGACAGTGGAATTAAACCCACCACATCACTCTAGACAAAAGGTATGTTCTGAGTTCTGGGAACTCTTGCATCATGAGTGGTGGTGTAGTAAAAAAAAAAATAGAGGAGGCTAAGAGTAGCACTGTGGACTCACAGTTCTCTGCAGCTAATCAATTAATTGCAGCAATCTTTTTTTCGTTGGCTCAGTCATACATTTTTCAGTGTTAGTCTGACATACACTCAGGGCTATATTGAACATATCCTGCCATTCTGCAGAGCATATGTTGTATTTTGTAAACTGTCTCTTACTGGAGCACTAGTTGTGCTGGAGCTGGTAGCACCATCTGCCAGTTCTATTGTGCAAGGATGTTTTTTGGCAGAGCAATCTGCATTTGATAAGAACAAAGCTAATTTTCTATAGTCTGACACCCAGGTTTTGTCATGCATGTCAGCTTGTCTAGCTGGTGTCTCATTGTGGATGTCTACTCATCACCTGAGGCTCAGTTTGGCCAAGACCAAGCCTCTGTATATTCCAGCCACGTTTTTGCTGTTCAGCAGTCAGTAGGACCTGCAGATTCTTCCAACACAACATCAGAAGAATCCACCCTTATCTCACCACCTAGACTCAAGCCAACTCCTGGTCCGAGCCTTAGTTCTCTCCCACCCTAACTATTGTAATGTCCTCCATACATGTGGTGTCAGACCCCCTGCAGCTCATTCAGAATAATGCTGTTCAGTTGATCTGCAATATCCTCAAATCATCCCATGTCTCAACCATCCCAGTCTCCCTCCTCTGGCTGCTGGTTATGATTTGCATCTGTTTCTGCTGGTGTTAGCCTCCCACGTGGTGTGGGAATGGCTCCATCGTATCTTCAGACAATCATCAGACAATACACACCGGCCAGACCACTGCTGTCATCTTCTTCAGGACTCTTGGCTGTTCCCTCTCACCCAAAGCCCGGTTGCGTCCTCTGTCTGTCTGGCCCCTGCGTGGTGGAATTATTTTCCTGTTGCTGTCGCAACAGCAGAGACACTGGCCATCTTCTGTTGCAGACTGAAGACCTCAGGCTACATCTCAGCCCCACTACAAAAGCGTGATCCTTTGTTCCCTTATTTGTATTTAGTTATGTTGTAGTTTTATTTCAGTGTGTGTTTTATCACTCTCTGGAATGGCAAAGTCCCTGTGTCATGTATATTGTGTTGCTCTTACATGCTGATCTAGGTACACACTTGTGAATTCAGCACTACAGTAAGTTCAGACTACAGTAAGGCACTGACACGTATTCATATGTAGTCCTGTTTGTACAAGTTTTCATGTCACTCCATTAGGTGTACTTCATAATTTGCTGTGGAATTGCTCTCCAACCTTAAATTCACTGAAGGCTAGCTTAAAGATTGAATGCTGTAACATCATATCAATTTTGCTTAATTATTCCAGTAACAATGTCAAAGTAAAAGAAATATCATGATTTGTTTTTCTTAATAGGAATTTAATTGATTTATTATTTTAAACTATTTTAATACATTAATTAAATTACCTTTGAGACCCTACATCAAATCAACACTTGTCAAAGCAGGACTTGAATCATATAATAATTGTATAGAAATGTGAGCTTATACACTTTACTGTGGGTGATTTTAATAACGTGGCATTAAATTTGCTTGGTATTAAATTAGCTGCCTCTTAAGCAGTAGTCTACTATGTGCATTATGGATTTTGATACTGTGTAAGTCAACGACACTAGAAAGTGTTTGAAAATAAATGTATAGAGTAAACATGGACAAACAATTAACTTATTAATTAACATAAACTCTTCTAAATGGACATGCATTTCTTTATTTATGGATTCATTTATTTGTATATCATAATTTCTGCATAATCTGAATCTTATAAACAAAGACACCCAACAGAACAGGGAATATTATGAACCAAAACAAGAATGCTAACCACTCTTTCATAGAAAGAAATCAACAGCACACAAAAGTGACAACACACCTTGACAGAACACTTAAATAGTTTATGACCACTCTCTGAAAGAGACCTGACAAAGTCATTGGAATATAATAAAATCATCTCAGTCTTCAATACCAATCAGTGGCGCCTACTGTCAAGGTCAGCTCAGCACAGCCAAGCTCAGCTGCTAAGGTAAGAACAGGCTCATTTCTCATTCAATTCAATTCAATTCAATTTTATTTGTATAGCGCTTTTTACAACACCAGTTGTCACAAAGCAGCTTTACATTGTTCCCAGGCCTGCAACCCCCTGAGAGCAAGCCTAAGGCAACAGTGGCAAGGAAAACCTCCCTGAGTAACAGGAAGAAACCTTGAGCAGAACCCGACTCGGGGGGGAGCCCATCTGCTTCTGGCCGGCACTGGGCAGATAGAATTAAAGACAAAACTTACAGTTGTACAATGTACTTTAGGACATTTGAGTTTGGCAGACAGAAGTAATTAATTAAGCTTTCAGGAGAGCAGTTTCCGTGCTATGATGAGGTCTGAACCTGGACTGAAAGACTTGCAAAATGTTGTTAGAGTGTAAAAATGCACAGAGTTGCTTTGATATTGCTTTTTCCAGAATTTTTGAGAGGAATGGAAGATTCGAGATGGGCCTATAGTTTGTCACTGGGATTTAGATTGGGCTTTTTCAGAATAGGCTTGATAACTGCTACTTTGAAGGACTGAAGTACGTGTCCAGACGTAAGGGAGGCGTTGATAAGATTTAATAATGGTGTGCCAATTGCAGGCAGTAGCTGTTTTAGGAAGCCGGTTGGTATGGGGTCTAGTTGGCTGGTGGAGTTTTTAGATGAATTGATAAAAGAAGAGAAGTCACTAAATTCAATGGGTATAAAAGAGTCAAGGCGTGAGGCAGGCCTAATAGACATACCTACATTGTCTGGAATGGGACTGGCCAAGCAGGAGGCAGAAGTCGATGAAAATGTTTGTATTATGTCTCTTATCTTTATGATTTTACTATGAAAGAAGTTCATGAAGTCATTGCTACTATAAATTGCTGGCATGTTAGAGTTAACTGATGCAGGACTCTTAGTTAATCTGGCGATAGTGCTAAGCAGATATCTATGATTGTCCTTATTTTTCTCAATAAGGGTAGAGAAATATTTGGATCTTGCAGCTATGAGGGCATGCTTGTAAGTTAGGAGACTTTCCTTCCACGCCAGGAAAAAAACTTGTAATTTTGTGGAGCGCCATTTTCTTTCAAGTTTTGCGTAGCTTGTTTGAGAGCACGGGTATGGTCATTGTACCAAGGTGCTAGCTTTTTGTCTGTGATTATCTTCCTTTTGAGGGGAGCATCCAGAGTTTTACATAAAGTAGAGTCAATACTGTCTGCAAGTAGAGTAATTTCAGTTAAACTAGGGTTTGAACATTAACTAGAGGAGATTTCATTGTACAGGTTGTATGATGTAGGGAGCTTGTCGATAAAGGCATTGGCTGTAGAAGAACAAAACATGCGCCAAGAAGAAGATTTGGGCTCCGAGTATGTGAAGCACGTTAGTGGTAAATTGAAAGAGATAAGATAGTGGTCCGATAACACGGGATTGTGTGGCATAATTTCTACCTGGTTAATATCTGCTCCATATGTGAGGACCAAATCTAGAGTATGGTTACGGTAGTGTGTGGGTTTATCCACCGCTTGATAGAGTCCAATATCCATATGCACATTAAAGTCGCCTACTATCACAGCCTTTTCTGTATTGACAACCAGGTCAGATAAAAAGTTGGCAAATTCCGATAAGAAAACACTATAAGGGCCAGGTGGCCTGTAAACTATTACAAGGGTAAATAGCTGAAATGCAGTCTTGTCAGGATTTGCAAAGCTAAGTACTAACAGTTCAAACGAATGAAAGTTATACCCAGGTTTAAAAGTGGCACAGAGTTTGGAGCTGTGTACAGCAGCAACACCGCCACCTCTGCAAGTAGGTCGAGGGACCTGGTGATTACTGCAATTAGGAGGAGTTGATTCATTAAGAGTGACAAAGTCATTAGGTTTAAGCCAAGTTTCAGTCAGGCATAAGATATCAAATTGGTGATCAGTAATCAATTCATTTACTAATATTGCTTTAGGTTGTAACGACCTGATATTTATTAACCCAGTCTTAAGGACCAGGTGTGGATGCGTGCTTCTAATTCTGCTACCTTCTCCGTCAACCTAATGTTTAGCTCGCATTTATCACAAGTAAAATTGGTATTAATGGCGGAGAAGGAGTAACTATACATGTTGCACACAGAGCAGGAGAGACAGCGAGAGGAAGGAGAGCTAAGGACAGGAGAAACGGAGCTGCGAGAAGCCATCGTACATAACTGGCTGGCTACTTACGTTTGTAGTCTTTGCTTTGTGAAAGTGTTGGAATCCGCGAATACTCCGGGTTTTAGTCCTGGCTGGGTCTTAGCCGATCGGTGTCTTGCGTGTATATATTTTCCTGAAAAATTTCTTATCATATTTTTATTTCAACATAACTGCTCATTTACTGTAGTTTTTATTTTAGTGGGTGTGACTCTTTGTTTGCTAGTGGGGCCGCACTGCCATTCACGTGGTCATCACATAATATCTGTTTTTATGCCAGTTTTGTCAATATTGTGGCCAGCAACTCAGTCATGTTCATGTTTGTGGTCATAGCCTATCATAAGTCCATGTCTTCTCTACTGTTTATTGGAGTTGGCTTTATTAGAGTTAGTGTTAGCTGTTGAAATAAGCCACATATATGTAGTCTGAGGTCATCAGCATGAACATGATCTCGCACCACTAGACAGAGATCTGCCAGGAGGACAGCATAAGGCCATCACCTTCACAGCGTTCATACATGGTCAGGCCCGGCATGAGTGGGAGAAGGCATTTGCGTTGTGCCAACGCCTCCATGCCAGGATCCCCATGGCTGCGGTAGTGGGAAGAGACTGACATACCCTTGTTCTCAGAGGTGCTGCGCTGGACCCAGGCCAACTGGGAGCCCCAAAGGGAGGAATATCTGGACTTGATAGCCATGGGCCACCCTCCTCCTTATAGTCCAATGTAACTGTAAGACTCTGTAAAAGTAAGGTTTCAATGTAGACTTAAAAACTGAGATTCTTCTACTTTTGGAACCACCAGCAAGCCAGCCTTTTGTGAACAAAGTAATCTGGGCAGGTTATGGGGCATTTATAGATCCTGTAGGTAAACGGATGCAAGTTCATTTAAAGTCTTATAAGTAAGGAGCAGTACTTAGAAGTCAATAATATTTAACAGGTAACCAGTGAAGCAATGCTAAAACCGGCCACTATGGGTACTTTTTTTGTTCTTGTCAAGATTCTTGTGGTTGCATTTTGAATGAGCTGCCAGGGATTTAAGGTGGTATTCAAGCATCCAGAAAGCAGAGCATTATAATAGTGTAATTGTGAGGTAATAAATGCATGAACTAGGTTTTCTGTGTTTCTCTTGGAAAGAATAGGCCTAATTCTGGCAATGTTTCATAACTGAAAAAATGCTAGATTTTTTGTGTAGGATTGAAGAAAGAGGTCTGGGTCAATTATAACCCCACAATCCTGAACAAGTAAGTTAGGAGTGGCTGAGTGACTGTAAAAGTTGAGCACCAAAATTTGCCATGGTAACATGAGCATTTTTTGGGTCTAGGACTATGATTTTGGTTTTGCTTTAATTTCAAAGTGGAAAGTTATAACATCCACTGCTTTATTTCTATAAGACATGCATCGAGTCTGGGGATCTGGAGATCTTCACCAGGCTTCACTGAGACATATAGCTGTGTCAGCTGTCATTTACATGACAGTGAAAGTTTCATGATTACAGATGACATCTCCAAGAGGCAACATATAAAGACAAAACAGCAAGAACTAAGTCCAAGTCCAAGAACTAAGCCTTGTGGGATACCATACATAATTCTGGAAAGAAAAGAAGTATCTTCACTGAGTTGTATGGAATCTGTCTGAAAAGTATGACCCAAACCAGGACAGCACACATCCCTAAAGAGCAACAGCACATTCAAGTCTATTGAAGAGGATCTGGGGTTCTGTTGTATCAAAGGCAGCACTCAGATCAAGAAGCGCAAGTATAAAGAGACTGTCTCCATAGTCTCAATAAGAAAGGTTTTTTTTTTTTTTTCTGGGTCAACATTTTTTTGTTTTCTTGTAAAGGGTGTGACAGAGTTGAGGGTTTGAAGAAGGGCATTGCTGAACACTCCCAAAAAGTCATCTGGTGAGACTAGACTGTTGAGGTCTTCTTTCTTTGGAAGGAAATCTGGAAGCTGCTTCATAAAGTTTGGAACCATCAGAAGATTTAGTATGTGGCTGCAGGACATTTTTCAGCTGTGCACCCAGCCTGTTTGGGGCCAGCAGCAACAGCAACAGCAGCAGCAGAGCAGCAACAACAGCTGTGGCTCTTCCACAACCTCAGCTCCTTGCAGCACATTTACACCAGCCATCTTTGCTGTGCAATGTCTCCTCCACAACAAAGCAAGACCCTGTGGGCTACCTCTGAATATGCCCAAAGCCCTCTCCATAGCCCATGGCTTTCTTATCAGCGCAGAAACCAGCACATGCGCCACATCCCACAAATTCTGGAGCTCGGCACCTGCAACAGCCAGCTCTAAGGGTGATATTTGTGTATTTTGCCATTGTCTTTCCATCATGCTGTAGTTGCACAGGAGGGCCATATTTAATCATTGCTTCCACGTTCACCCCATCTACTAATCAACACAATCTACCATGTCATATTAATTGAGCTGTGTCCTACCAGATATATTAGCAGACCCCACATCCACCGGTTCAGGGAACATCAAAATGGAGATGAAGGTGAAATCAGATTTGGCATCACCTCCACAGAGTGTGTAAAATTAGACACAAGCCCCACCCCTATAGCTGAGGAAAGAAGAATTATGAGTCACAGAGACTCGATGGTGAGGTGAAATTTAGCACCAGTGAGGGAACAGTATTCCACAGCAGAAATAACAGCAATAGAACTGACTACACACAGAGGTGGATTGGGGTTGGTGTCTTTCGCTGATTTATAGCATTGATTCCTATTAATTTTTAATGCTATGTTTATATTTTGCTTGCAGGTGCCCCCGAGCCTGCTTTTGGGTGGAAGACAGGTTTCACCTTCAGTTCCTCCATGATCTCTATCCCTGAGCCCAGTCCAGATTGCAACTACCTGCAGTATCTACCAGTTTGAGGAAAGTGTCTTCAAAGAGGCCATCTCTCCAAAGAACCTTTGCCCAGCCTCCATCCGTTGCTCATAAACAGGTAGAGAAATGCAATGCAAAACCAGCATCTTGAGAGATGTGTGTTGTTCTGGGGTGCAATGTGGCATAGTGGTAAGGAGCAGTGCTTGTAACCAGAAGGTTGTAGGTTCTAGTCCCTGCTGGGCCACTGCTGCTGTACCCTTGGGCAAGGTACATAATGCAGAATTGCCTTAGTAAATACCCAGTTGTATAAATAGATAACATGAAAAACTGTAGCCTATGGAAGTCAATCTGGATAAGAGTGTTTGCTAAAGGACAGTCATAAGTAATATGCATTGGCAGCAAGTAATATGCATTGGCAGCACAGCTACAGTTGTGTTGAGAATGGAGTTTTAATGGTGAACTGACAAGACCACAGCTATTTTTGTTTCCTATGTACAAACTGCATTATATGTTGGTTTCCTGATGGAGGTGTGGCATGAAGGGTATGAATATGGAGTGGCTTCAATGTCAATGTCAAAGGGGTGATGCTCATTCATTTGGAGAGTTACGGAGCTAAATAAATGGCCCAAAAATTCATGCAACGGATCTCTTTCAAAAATTTTCCCATCTTGAATTTTTTAATTGAACTAATATTCAATATAGATGCCACCATCTTAAGGATTTTAGGTGTTTAACTAAAGCAGAGAACTCAAGGCAAATTTCACCAACAAATATAAGCAGAAGACAATGTCATTCATACCATAATCAGTCATGCTATTGGTCAAGAGCATGGTGGTATGTCAATGCAATGATCAGTCATACTTTGAACACATTGCAAGCATTTAATCATTAGATTTTTTGCTTTCATTTGTAAATGCATAGTTTATTATGGAGAGACTAAGCATTATAATTCTGAGGTATTTATCACAATCTTGTCATGTACAGTTTATTGGACACATTAGTCATCTTCATTTAGTCAGAACACCTCAATGAAAGACATATTGCAACTTAATATGACCTGGGATGAAAAAATCAAACCTGATAGATGAGTCTGGTTTTATCGATCATTTATGAATAAGCCCTGTTAAGGCTGTGCTTGGAACATCCAGCTAAACATTCTACCTGAGGTTCATTTTTATATGTTACATTGATTTTTTTTCCCCAGGCACCTGAAATCAATAGCAGGTGTAAATGTTAAATGATACTTATAAGATAAACTCTTTTTTTTTTTTCAGAGAACAGTTCTCAATAAAGAACAAACCTCTTGACATAGCTGAACATCTGCTGAGTGCTGTAACAGAATTATGTATTCATAAAGTGTCATTATACATTGCAAAATGTGTTCAAACCAATGCAACTGTGATCACAATAACATGTCATTTATCTTCCCACTAGAGGTCAGCAATGCACAGAAAGTGAAACAAAGGCACCCAAAGTTGGACCAATTCTAATGTTCAGTCTTAAAGGCATTACCACTGAAAAAGATATTTGGGCTTGTCAGTTTAAGAGAAGAGAATAAAAAATTGCATTTGAGTTGTATTTTATTTATTTATCTGTGTTAAATGTATTCACAGGAGCTTGCTTTTTTAATGTCCCTTCCACGTGTATCAGTTTGCCTGCTCTCCAAACATTACCACAAATGATCCTATTATAAATATGTTGTCAGTTTTCAGTAACAGAGCTGGAAGCCTAAAAATGAATGGAATCCTACATTTTCAAAGTTGAACCAGAGTTTCCCTGGTTGTGGAAAGAACAAACGTGGTGTCTGAATATGAGGAGGTTGGGGGCTGTACTGACATTGAGTGCTGTTTTCCCTCAGTGATAACTACCTCTTGGTACCTCTTGGATGGATGCCTAGAGCTTGAAAAACAGGAAGGTGTCTCCTGCTAGGAGTTGCAATTTTAGAAAACTTTAAGTTTTTACTCAGCTATCCAGGCAGATACAGTAGCTGAAAGTGTAAAAGCAGAGATATAGCTGTGGATAGCTTGCTGCAAAAAAACTGTCTTTCAAAAAATAAAGCTAGCTGTAGCTGCATTGTAAGTTTACTAAAAGGATTATGCTGTTGTACAATGAATATGCATTAGCTAGCTAGCTTGATGAAGATGTAAGTACCTTGCAGCAGATTCAACAATCAAACATAACCCAACTCACTACTGCAGGACAGAACATCTCATTCCAAACTTTGGCCTTCAACCTTAGTAAAAAAATTGGATTCCTCCCTAATATATGAAAACTGTTTCACATACTTGCATAAATGATCATTCCAACACATGAAGCACATCGCAAAATTATGACCCACCTGAACATACTCAGATGCAGGGAGTCCCATCCATTCCCTTGTCTCCTCAATGCTTGACAACTGCAGCACACTCTTCACTGGGATTTCTGAAAAAAGCCTACAGAAGCTGCTGTGCATCCAGAGCAGCCCTGCCAGAATGCTGATGTGTGTGTGTAAGCATGAACATATTACCCTTGTACTGACATCCCTGCACTGGCTTCCTGACATCTACGGAATTGGATTTAAAATCTCATTATTGAGTTTGCTGTGTGTTTTTGGCAATACTCTTACATATCTGAAAGAAAGGTTAAAATCTCAGACCCTGTCCTGCAACCTCAGGTCTGGGGAAACCTTGCAAATGTAAGGTCTACCACAGTTAGCCAGCCAAATGAAACAAACCATTAGATTCTACCCCACTACCTTTATGTGTTCCTATGCGGGTGCTGTTCAGCTCATCCCTTGCTTTTAGGACACAGTCTTGGTGTTGGTCAGTGTGAGATCATAGTTGGTAATGAATTTCTGTAAATTAGGTATACCACAATTCAAAGATTGCAGCCGCTTCAAAGGACACCTGAGTTTCACCCAGGATCCCAGCGCAGAAAAAGAGACCTTGGTAACTGTATTCTCTCCATTGCATAAAACTATTGAGAGCACACTTGTTGGAAAGAATGATATGTCAGGCAACTTTCAAACAAAGACAAGGAGATGATAGCCATCATGTTGCAAGACATTCCCATTTGACATCAACAGATGATTCTGTACTACTGTCCACTCTACAAGGGTCTTGTAGTCAGATCCTTAAGAAGCATGAAGTGTGCTCATAAGCAGAAACTCAAGACCCTGCAGTTACTGCAGTCTAGGGGCAAAACATAAGCTTTTAACTCTAGATTCATGTTGATTTGGATGGCATGAATCAGCAATGCCTGTGGCTGAGACAGCACGTCTACCCTGAGCGGCAGGAGCTAAGGAGCGCATGCTGTTGGCTCTGACAGATATGCCAGCCAAGTCTGGGGTTGCAAATCCAGGGGCCACTAATAGGACTCTTGGTCTTGGCTCTCTGATCTTGGACAGGAGAGTTAGGATGACATGAAAGAGTGGGAAAGTGTGTCGGCATCTGCTGTTGGCGCACTAGGCATCTGTGTGCAGCATCCGAGTCTTGGAGGAGGTAGAAAAAAAAAAAAAAAAAAGCTGGCTGCCACCAACTTGGGACCTCCTTACAGGTCAGGTCAGCCATCTCATTGGACAACCCTGATATGGAAAGTGTATGGCAAGACAGCATGAGCACACCCCAAAACAAGTAATGATGCACTAGGGCAGGTAAGGAGGGTAATGCCTCTCTGGCCACTGATATATGACACCGTAGTCATGTTGTTCGGCAGAACCATCACAAACACTGGTGAGAGGAACAGCCTGATCATGTTTACCTTATACTCCAGCCACATGCAGCCCGACCAACCCCGTGGGGAGATCCCTTTTCACATGGATTTGGCCACCTCAAGAGCACTTGCCCCAGAGGGACTTCTTCAAAAAAGGCTGGGCTTAGATATCCATCAAGCTGTCGTATCTGTTGTGTGACACTTGGCGCATGGGAGGCTCACCTATGGACTGTGTACCCTAGCTGCATAGGGCACATGTGCTGCAGCCTCCAAGGGGGCACCCTGAATTAATTCCACAATGAAGTGCGGCAGCCTCAGACACCATCGGCTCAACATCTATATTTATGCTTGGAAAGTAACAAAGGTTCCTCATTAGAGTCTCCTCCAGGCCTGAGCATCTGGGCTTGGACTCTGTCACCATGTACTATGATACCTATCACGACGATTTCTGTCTCTTTACTGATGGCAGTAGATACTAGGTTATTCTGATATGGCATGCTATCTGACATCAGCATCATTGAAAAAATGTTGCTTGCTTTCTCATAAATACTACTTGTCTATAACTACTGCTAAAATAGTTTTTAATTTGGTTGAATGAAATAAATTAATGACAGAGCATTGTTTAAACATAAGCCAAAGTATCCGAAGACAAGAGTGCTCTGAAACTAATAGACAAAAAACATAGGCAAGTTATACATGCACACAAGACTGCTCAAAAATTAGTCACTCCCACAGGTTTATAACAGAATGTAGCACTTCATTTAATTATATGCTTGGCTGGAACTTTTCAGAAACCCAGAGTGAAATGAGCATATCACTGAATAATTTATCCATGACACCTAGTCCTGTTTGAAGTGGAACTTCACCAAAAATCGAGAAATTGATGTTATTTAAATGCACATTGCAAAGCAAGTAAGATGGTTTCACAGCTGAGAAATATCTATTTCCTTCCTTAATAATTGGATGTTCTGACGTCAGTGTGTTATTTTTCTGCACTCTAATGCAAGAGTGATGAATGGAATTCGACCACCAACCTCTTACAGCGAGTCAGTTTTTTTTCTGACCACAATATAAACCAAAACAGGTACAGGTCCTTATCCTAAGCAATGCCATGTCTTTTTACTGAAAATTTTAAAATTTATTATTGTTATTATAATAGTTAAGATTGTTTTTCTGTCTTCTCACCTTGATCCTGTTTGCCTCCAGTCCTGGAATGAACTGGGAGGGTGGCTGAGTTTTCTGTCTACTGCATTTAGCACACTGAGCTATAATTCAAAGGAAAAATTTGGAGCTAAGGATAGATAATTCAAGACCGTACCTCTTCACTAAGTCGATCCAGTAGGAACTCTGACTGACCAAATCACATCCTGTCAGCTGCGCTCTTAGACTATATCTGTAATCAATTTCAATCAATCAATAAAATTTTATTTGCTATAGCACATTTTTACAATCAAGATTATCACAAAGCACTTTATATATTGCATTTTCCGGAGGGAATAAAAAAAAAACAGGCCAACTGGGAAAAAAATGGAAAATTACTCCCTGTCTCAGGGAAGATATGGTCGAGAGACTCCTGGAGAATAATAATAAAGATAACATTGGCAAAACACATAAGGCATTAGTTCATCTCATCAGTTCACTGGAATAGTTCCTTAATTTCCTGGTTCTTTTATTAGAGAAGAAAAACAGGAACATCAAGTTGTCATTTTGACCACAATGTTGTATGCACATGATTGCGTTTTTTGGATGGGTTTCAAGTTCTTGGATACTAATTGGATCTTTTTCGCCTTGTCCTGTTGCAGTCATTTTGCTGAAGTATGCCCTAGTTTCAGTTGTGAAAGGCTTTTTTAAATCAAATATAGCAGCTGATGCATGTAGAGCCTTAGGAGATTTCAACACTGATTTTCACAGATAAATGATCTCTTTAAAAATAGTTTTTAATCTATAAGCACTTCAATAAGTTCCATCCTAAAAAATAATAGAAGCTGCTTGGCCTAGATAACCACAGCGGTTTTCCCTCTCAATTCAGCTCTGTCTAGGCAAATGTTTGATTGCATTTGAAATTCCAGCACCAAATATTATCAGGTGTCATGGCCAACATTTGCTTTGCCAGTCAGTTAACCGTTGAATGGAGTCAATTTTTCTCATAATTTCTTCCCTGCGGAGTTGAGATAATTTGGACCATAGGAGTGCAGTCACTCATGAATAAGCAGCTGCCTTTGGCTGCATGCTACCAATTATTATCTAATTCTACAAAACGCTGTTGACATAGTTGCCCTACTAAGGGTAACAATAAGTGTCATAAAAGGCTTGAATGCTGGTAGCAAATAAGCATACTTAAACAGCCACAGGCTACAGGCTTGAACGCAAATGGATAGCCACTAAGTCCTTGTTGCATTGACAACATTCTGTTCCTGAAGATAACCTTATTTTTATGAGCTAACTGACACAAAATAATCTCTGACTCTCGAAAAATACTCAAATCAATAATTTTCTATATCATGTATGATATGATCATATGAATTTTTTCAAGAAAAAATTGATGACATCAGAAAACAAATATGAGCATTTATACTTGCAAATGCAACACATTTTATACGCTTGACCTTACTGCTACCACAAAATCATGTAACTACAGCATGTGATAATGATTTTATTTAAAACATTCTCATAGATAGATGCTCAGATGCTTTCAAACTTGATCAAATAAAGATGAAACGGTTTGGTTTCTCATGTCAATGAAAAACCTGTTACCTCCTTTTTACCTTTATTTAAGCAGTTGCTCCCTCAATCATTTTTTAAACAATTAATAATCAGTTTAAATAATCTAAGGATTATTTCATTCAGATTTTGGAGAAAATTGTTTTTCTTAGATTTATAAATTGATTACTCAAATTACTTCTGGCCAATATGGTTCATTGTAGTGTAATGTAGTGTAGTGCCTGATTCATCTCACACATTTTTTTTCAACAAGCCATAGCAAGACCTAAATTTCTTCTGTAAGTCTGACATGAAAGTTAGTGTAAATCTATTTATTTACCTTTACAGATGTTTTCAGCCTATGTGAATGACAAGCAACTTAGACCTGGTCTGCAGTTGAGATTTCAGTAAAATTATAACAGCGGCTGTAAAATGATTGTAAATTTTCATTATGGAGCCCCCTGCAATCATGTGTCACTAACAAGTGGAAAACACAGCAGTATTACTAGCTGCTTATCTAAACACAAACAGCATGTCAACACATGTACAGTGACCTGGGCTAGGAAGTAACACTTTATCTCTGCTTATGTCAAACAAACCAAGCCGATCTTCAGAAAGTTCATTCAACAGCCTGTTTCCCAGATGCACAGTAAAGTCTAAATGTGCACACAGTAAGACAGACCGGAGAAATTTATGAAAAATTACTTTATTTCTAAAAATACAATTTGCAACAATACAGATGTTTACTGTCTGTACAAAGTATCTTTTTTTTCCTCCCGAAAGGGTAGAGGACTTAGAGAGATGGTACAATGAGACTGTCACTCATTAAACACAGCTTAGAAGCACACCAGCTCCAGAGCATCAATATTTTTAATATCAAATGCATAAAGATGATGAAAGACTGCAAAAAGCTGTGGACTGAACAGGTATAGCATAACCACAACACCCTTGTCAAACTCCCATACGATACCTCAGGTAATATTTCAGTTTTTTTGTTCATTTGAACACAAATTAAAAATGATCTTTACAAAAGGTCTCCCCTTCTTGGTCAGAATGGTACCACACATTCTTTAAATACAGATACAGTATTACCCTCCAATGCAGCTGACAGAAAACCCTACAATTCCTTTTTAATAACAGCTATAAAGCTGTGTTCAGCAGTACATAGTGAAGCCATTACAATTTGCACAGGGCAGCTAAAAAGCTCTTCTCTAATCCCACCTGACTGTGGGGAATGTAATTCTGGGGTTTTATAGCAGTAAACACATGAATACATTTATGAAGCTTGTGCCATTTGAGCAAACCTTGCCCTGAACAAGGAGGTGGATCTCACAACGGGAAGCCACCCACTTTGAATAATTTGACCAGCAGGGGGAGATATTGAATCAAGTCACACCTCCTGCTTTCAACTTTCAAGGTTTCACTTTCGAGCTTTGATTTATATTTTAATGAAACATTACTGCAATCCTCTTTGCAGCAGCAGCCACCTTTTGCAGCTTTTCTTGGCTGTTTTATGAACAGATGGAATCTGTTAGTCATCTGCTCCTGCTGGATGGAGTGATGGGGGCGATTATCACTTCCTTCAAGGGCTGATTCAACTTCTGCCCAACGTTAGGAGCACAACAGGCAAACTGCTAACATGGGAATACACCCACCCACTTCTTCACGGGTGTCTATACTTACACATGTGCTTTAGCCTACAGTAAGAACTGCAATAAATATGAAACCTTTGAGTTTAACTAACTCAAATGTTGACACTGAACCTTTAATGTAACTTAAACTGGCAAAATGTCAGTTTGGAGGGAATCAAGATCTAGGGCTCAGGGTGGTCAAGAGTTTAAATCTGAAGAGTTTTCAATCAAAATGATTTCTTTGATACAAAAAAAAGACAAGCACTCTCACACGCTTTACACAGTTCTTGCTGATATCTTCCAGGAATGCCAGTAGCTGAATATTCCATCCAGTTGTGTTGCAAAATGACTCAAACATGTCTCTCCAATTTATCTTGAATCAAATGAACGCCATTCAAGTTTACATATAACCAACGGTAGAACACAGAAATGTGAAAATACAGAGTGCATTTCGTAGGGACTCCAGTGAGATTAAAGTGGTCCCTATTCACTACTTTAAAACTGAGCTGCTTCTTACGAGAGTTCAGTTATTTGTATTGGTTTCATCACTCCAGTGTTAGCTTTTCTACAGTTAGTTGCAACTGTGTGTAAAACATACAGCTCCTTTACTCTGAACTTGCTACATCTATATTTCCCTCATGTAATTGTTGAACATAAAGTAACAACTGGTCTATAGAAGGCCAAGTAAAGTGATGCATACATTTTAACATACACCCTTTGCTGCAGTACATTTTAAGTGCAGGATAACTTCACAGAAAAATAAGATGGAAAAACAGCAGATGATTTTAGGCTGTGCAAGAACTTACACATACATTTTATACTTTTGCACCCTACACATACATGTTACACGTTGCATGTGATTAAATTAAAACTTCAAAAATACAATCAACATATAGAAGACAAATTAACCACATAGGAACATGTTCTTCATTTGAGTTGAGCAGTAGGGTCCCAATGTGACAATCATGAAAGGCCTTTTATTTGGTTTGGCTATTTAAAGGGAAACATTAGATACACATTTTTAGCTCACTGTATTTGTCTTCCTGCCATCTGCACACATTGTCCTCACAAGGAACACCTTGCTTGTTCACACTATTTCCCTACATAGCTGTCATAATGCAGCCAGGAAACCAATGGGAAGTCTGGTCTGAGTAGCTATTAGAAGAATATCACTGCAATTCTCTTTGAATTGAGCGCAACTCAGCAGATGATGAAGGGAAAGTGTTTTGCACATGGTCATGTGGAGAACAAGGACTGCTCCTTTTCCATGAGGAGCACTGCGTACTTGGGTTAGCTCCCACTTTGGAATTCAGGGCGTTCCGATATTAAAAATTCACAGCAGAAAGATTTTATGTGTGTAGAACAGCACTTTGGAGGGGAAAACACATCACACATTATTACATCTAACCAAAAGGCCAAGGCAAAGATGTATCACACAGTCTTAGGCGACAGATGGCCAACGAGAGAAAATTATGTGCAACAAATCTAAAGTTTCCTAGAGCAACAAAATCCTGCAAGTTTGCACGAGACTACACCGCCAGCAGTATTTCTATCACTGAATTCAGGCACCCTGTGAGCTAGCCTCTGGCTGGAACAATGGGAAAAAACACATCCCAGCATGCTATTCTACCTCCCTTTATCCAATTAAAAACCGATGGGTCCAGGGGCTGTTGATGTAGCTGTTCTCACGCACCTCTGCTCAAGCAATCCCATTTCCTGCAGACACCTTCTCCTACGACATGGCAGCACCGTGCTTTCCAGTGCAATAACACACAACCTGACTCAGAGAAATCCACCTTGCTGGCAAAAAAGAAATGGGACATATTTCAGAGTAATAAATGATGCAAAGCAAAAGAACAAAACAAAAAAAGCCTCTAAATGCTGGAACTGAAAAAGTAGATCAAAGAAATACTAAAAATATAAGCGCAAGAAGGTTCACCAACAGACTCTTCGCTTCAACGGATGTTACAGCCATTCCTTCCCCCTGAAAGGAGCTTTGCGGGCATGGAACCCTCCCCTAATCCATCTCTTCCAGGAGCAGGGAGCAGATATGTCCTGGGGGAATGGGAGCCAGAAACGGCACCTCCCCTTGTGTCAGACTAACCTCTGGAGCACAGTATGTGAAGGAGGTCAGAAGGACAGGTAGCCAGCTGGGAGTGAAGCTCCAGAATTTGCAGTCCCCCCCATCTCTGCTCACTGGCAGCAGCGGTGTCTCCAGGCTCAAGCAGATACGGTTGGCTACAGTTTGAGGTCAGTTCCGAGGGCCGAGGCACGAAATGCATTGAGACAAAGGTTGGACTCCTGCGCTGTTGGAGATGTACCCCTGTAGTCTTGGCAGTTCACTCACCCAAAAAAAAACAAAACTCCACACTGAATCCAATGTTTTCACCAAAATTGTGTGACCTTTTTTTTTTTTTAAAATTACCCTTTCACTCCCCAAAAATAAAGCGAGGAACTGAACACAAAAAAAAAAATCTTTCATTTTTTTCAAGTTTTTGAATGCATATTCATGTGAACAAAAGCCCACTAATCAACTGCAGAACAACATGTACAGCAAATGAAGAACCATATTTATATTTATATTATTAACGAGAAAGGAAAGGATTATAAAGAGAGACAGAGAAAGACAGAAGGAAACAAAAAAAAAACTACAGCAGACCCTGATTTGCTCCTTGTGTCCAGGCCCAACAGCTTGGTTGCAGGTGGAACAGACACACTGTGATTTGGGCTGTCTGGCCTGCAGTGAGAAGTATAGCCTAATACGGTCAGGCGTTCATTACCGGTTGTGTTCCGCAGTGTGAGAGACCCACTGGGTCAAAACCCAGAGGGCCTGGCAGACTTGCTCGGGAGAGCAGGCGAGCGATTGAGGGAGACCCAGCCCGTATTACAGTTCTTCCCCCCCTGACCCGGCCCCTATGCCGTCTTGATCCCCTCGAACCCGCAGAACTTCCACCTCTTCTCCAGGCTGGCTCCCACGCCTGTCAGCTCCTGCATGAACGTGCAGGGCAGCCGGCCCAGCAGGGCCTCCACCTCTGAGGTGCTGATCTGGGGGGAGAGGACAATATTGTTAGGTCAACAGACGAGGGCTGGGGCACAAATGCAGCCAAAATTCAGACTTCACCATGGAACTGCGTGTACAATCCACTTGTCTATTATTAAGGTGGATGCAATGACAAAAAATGCATAAACACATTTCACATTTCAAACAATATTCAGTGAGTAGCTCAGTGGTCAAGGCATCTGATTTGAATGCAAGTTGAGCTGAAAGCCCAGAGATCAATGCTGGTTGCTGGTGCTATCAGCTGACAATGACCATGTTCCCTCAGTTGCAAAACAAATTGTCTTTGTTCTACCAGGAATAGGGAAGGTGGGGTGGCCAGGGGTTGCCCGTATCATTTCACACCAGCGACCCCTGCTGATCAATTAAGTTCCCATAGTCTGCACAGTATGAACCTGTGCATGAAGTGTCTTCATGTATGTGCAAGCTTGGCATGGGGAGTGCCATGTGAAGGGAAACAGCACTTGACATTGTGTGTTTTGGAGGAGAGCATGTGCTTGTCTGCATACTCCTGGACTGTTAACGTGGGATTGTAGCAATAAGCAGCATCTCTGTCATACACCTCGGCATTCTTAATTGGGAGAAAAAGGGGAAAAAGCATTGGGCAGTCCTAATTTATACAAAAAGAAAGAAAGGAAGCAAACCCAAGAGGACACTGGCTGCCCACAGATGTATGAAATCAAGACCAGGAAAACAGGAAAAAGGTGTAGGTATCATCAATGTGGCTGAACATAACACAAAGCAGGGTTTAGTTTTCAGTGAAAATAATGCAAACTGTAGGAAAAGCTTAAGGATGTGAATACTGTTACAATATGCCCTAACAGGTGATGAAATTTAACTGACCATTATCGAAAACATTGTGTTGTCATGAGGTTGCATATTCAGAGCTGTTTGAAGTGGTTTCCTGTTAATGTAGTCTGTGTAGGGGGAGCACATGCGATCAAACAGAACCTGAGTGCTTTGCACAAATAGGGTTTCATGTTTTATTCACCAGCTGTGTGAGTCAATGAGTCTGTGTGGTCTTCAGCAGAAGTGTTTCAATTAGCAGGTTGTGTGAGAGGTCCTCTCTTTGTACTTCCTCTGTGGGAAAAACGAGCGTGCTAGCTGATGGGCCTCGCCTCTCTCTGCTCCACACAAAACGGGTCACTGCATCTGGAGCGCAGTGAAGACAGATTAACATGCTCTGCTTGGACTGCATTAACAGTGAAATGCTGCTGATCCAGTGCAGCAATGAGGAGGAGGTCCTAAGACTGACCCTTGCGGGACAGCTAAACAAAGTATTTCAGGATAGAGATAAGCACCACAAGAAATTAAACGCGTCACTTCCTGGAAAGTGGTGCCGAACACTGCAAAACCAGACACTCGCTCACTCAAGGGCATCTCCCTGTGGACATGAGAGAATGCTCCTGAGTGTACTCCGGTAATCACAGTGCCAGCGTCAGGGGCTGGGGCGGATGAGTGAGACAGGAAGCACAAGCAATGCATTAAACATGCACCTCCCCATCGAAAAGCAGACTGCATTTTCCATTCAGGAGGAACAGATTAGTAAACTGGAACAACGCGCAGTTCTAATCACACCTTCGGTGCGAGAGCCACTGGTGCATAGGCATGCCCATCTGCTGTGCCTGTGGGGATATTTACTGGTTCATTTTGAGAGAACGAGGGGTGCCGGGTCAAAGCTGATTCCGTGGAGCCTGACAGCCATACCTTTGTGTCCAGGCACTGTAAGTAGGAGCAGATGTACTCGATGCTGGCTCCGAATGGGTGGACGTGAAGGAAGGTGGAGATGATTCCTGAGAAAGGAAATGGCAGAGACACATTCGATTAAGCACAACAAACACATCAAACAGTGAGGTGTGCACCACAGTCCAGTTTCTGTTCATTTTCACATAAATGTTCATAGTTCTGGCTCATAATCCTCTACATATAATCAAGTCAGAAAACAATACAGCCTTGTTAGACCAGCATATATACATAGACATAGACACACACATACAAGACTATACTTATTATAATGACAGGACAACAGCTTGTGGTTCCACTTCAGTCAGTTACTCCATTCTAGATAATTACACGCTATTCTTGATGCAGAACCTCAATGAAGTCCTCTTGTAATTATGGGTCAACAAATCAATGGAGCACTGAAATAATGAATTCTGGGGCCAAATCAGTCTCCATACGAAAACTCAACCGGGCTGAGAAAATAATCTGTAATGGCTGAGGGTTCCTGAATCATTTGTCATTACTCACCTCCTTGACTCCTGAGGATTAAGAAAAGTGTTTAATTACTGCCCACTCCTCCCTTTTGTCACATCTTATCATCTTATTAACGTAAAGACATTTGGCTTTTGGGTTGAAGCTTGCGTACGTGGTGACCACAACACCATAAAGATCGCCACCACATATCCCCAATATTTCTGACATCTTCAGAGATCATTCTCGGGTCGGCTGGTGTCTGCACTGAATTCTTTCTCATTTTGGGAATGGAAGCTACACAAGAAAAAGGGCGCCTTTCGACAGCGCAATTACTTGGGCTTCTCTTGAAGCGGGGTAGGCTTGTTGAGACTCTTTCAGTGCAAACTGGCCCTTCACTTACTTTAAGATGCTTTCATTCTGATTAAAAACAAGACATCCCAATAAGTACATCTGATGGTAGTAATCCCCCATCCGAACACCCATCCCCTCCGCTATGAGGGATGAGACCTGGCGCACTCTGAAGGAGCAGGCCATTAGCTAGCTAACCATCTCTCAGCTAATCACTAGAAGCACTCTGGCATGTAATCAGGCCTTACCCCAGAAACACGCACACTGCGCCGCCGTCTGTTATGCGGCGCAGTGCTCGGAGATGGTGGTGGCCAGCCCGTGTTTGTTTGTTCGTTTGTGTGTGGCCTGCAGTTTGCTGCCCGCACGTCCTGATTATTCTTTGACCCCATCCCTGGCACCTGCTTGGTCTCGAGTTAATGAGCCCAGCGCTCGTCAGGCCACTCCTCCTCTCTCCAAGTGCCTCGCGGGCGAAAGACAAATGCCAGCACTGCAGGAGGTGCTCCCAGCGCACCGACTGTGGGCCTGAGCCACGCTGTGGTCTGAGCAGCGGGCAGGCGGCCAAAACACAATCGTTAAAGATCCGAGGTGATGAAGGGCTGCTTTTGCCAGGCAATTAGCATATGCGAAGCAGCACGGAGAGATGAGAAATAATGGGATGAAGGGGAGTGTGCGTGGTTATGGGGCGAGTAATAAAATGATAAAGCTGGTGTCGGACACAGATTTGAGATGCTATCTTTCTGCTGCAATAAACCACCTGGACCACCATTCTTGGTATGCCCCCCCATCTCCCTGAAAGATGCAGCCCTCCCTCCACCTACCGACAAGCAGGGCCTCTCTCTCTGACTTGACAGGACTCGGGGGGCCCACCTCAGGGGGACTCTCCTTCTCCTGTGTGCAGGACAGCACTGTTGGTGTGGCTCCTTCCTGCAGAACATCACAAGAGAAAAGCTATGGACAGCTCAGCCTGAGGACGATTCAACTTGAACCAGCAAGACACAAATATAAATGTATTCAGATGTAAGCTTGTATAAAGCTTTGCTAGAGAGAGACTATGTCTGTGTGTGTGTGTGTGTGTGTGTGTGTGTGTGTGTGTGTATGTGTTGTGTCAAATTTTGACACAAAAATATATCAATGTGTGTACTATATAAAGAGAAAAAACAATTATGGCTATACCATATTTAGAAATCAATGTTTAGACATGGGATGTATTGTGGACAGGCGTTTCAATTTCCTCTACGTTTGCTCATGTAACTAGAGTTTGAGGTCAATGAGGAATGACAGAGATAATATTTAAACAGCTGAAAAACTGCTGAGGAAGGAAGAATAATGTGTGAGGCCAAATCATTATTGCCAAGGAGGGAGCAAGTGCTGATAAAGGAGAATGAGGAGGAAAAAGAAGAGAAGTAAATAGCATTTGAAAAGCCCTAGGCAATTCTTCTCGCCTCAGTAGTAAATGGAAGGCGGTGAACTTCCTTAGCACCCTGGGTGTTAGCAGTGCTAATAACCAAGCTGTTGTTTACTGCAGGCTCTTGACAGGCTGGCAGGGAACCATGGTGACTCCTGCTGGGAAGCAGGTCCAAGGTACCTGTCTGCACCAAGCTCTCGGTGAAGGCAGGGGGATGGAGCTTTCTCTCCAGGCTTCACCTGTCCTATTAGACACCCCCACTCCCCCTGCCCCAAGCATGTCAGGTGACAGGGTCTTGATTGTCTTGCCCAGGTGTGTCTGTGTGATTTTATCTCTGTGCCAGACTGCCCTGAAATGACCTGCCATGTCCCGAGAAGAAGTTAAGAGTGGAGAGGTGTGGGGAGCGGAGCAGCACCACAGGGAAGGACGGGCTTCTTTTCGCACTTACGCAGGCCTGAGCAGCAATCTCCTCTGTCCCTCTGTCATCCCCCTCTGCGGACCCCACCTGAAGTCAATTTAAAAAATGAGGGGAGCAGTCAGTTAGACATGATGTCACACACAGACACACACACACTCTCTCTCTCTCACTCTCTCTCTCTCTCTCTCTCTCCCTCCCTCCCGTAAGGTAGTGGGGGAAGAAAAGTTCTAAGGAAAAAGTAGGCATCATGGCCAGGGGAAGAGAGAGAAGAATTAAGTTGACTTTAAACAAACATGGAGATATTCTCTTAACCATGAAAAGTAGTAGGAGTCCAGCACATTCTTTATAGGAAAGAAATGAAAAATGTCAGGCTGGTCACCCACCTTGGACCAAGAAGCTAAGACACTATTCACTGGAGAGGAAAAGGATGAAAACTGGTATCACACTGAGTTGAAGACCCTTGCAAGTGCAGGTACAGGGCACACTCTGGTTTCACTCTGGTTTTAAACATTTCCTAGAATGGTTATTGCATTTATACTGATCTTTGCCTTCAAAGTATAGACCTGTCGGGGATTCTGGATGAACAAGCTTTTCACACTTGACACTGATCACTCAAGAGTGCAAACCTAGTTATTATGAAAGATAATTACGGTGTTTGCAAGCTGCTGACTTTGTACATAAGTATGGTTGCACTAGTCTGCAGCCAAACCACTACAGTAAATGTTTAAAATGGTGTAAAGCTGCCAGAGACATTTATTGTCTGCTGTTAACACAAAGGCAACTTCTGGAGAATAGATCTGGGAGATGTACCGCAAGTACACAAACCATGAAAAAAAAAGAAAAAAAGATTTTCATTGATCAGTGCATCTAAAATATAATTCTGAAACTTTTATTGCAAGGTGCAAAACAAAGTTTACCTCAGAGATACTGGATCAAGGACTTCTGAGGAAGGACAAGTTGTTAAAAAGTTAACAATAAATTTTTCATTTTAATAAGGTACCCTACAACAGAGTATGAATGAGAATATAAGGAAAGACAGTATGACAGCCCCAATATGAAGGGGCCCACCGGAAGCTGTAGATGGCCGCCAACCAGAATGAGCGGAAAGGTCTAGAATAGCACAGCCCAGTGAGTCTCTACAAAATCACCATCTAATTACCTTTTCTGCATACTACGTGAATCCCACAGATAATGTGTTTATGATTTATCTATTTAAAACATATCCTTGAGATATTACGAAAAAGTACACATTTTCGTGGCAATCTCATCAAAGCTAGCCATCATTACATCAGGGATTTACAATTTCACACTCTACTGACTTGAAATAGCTATCATCCAACCATTTGGTTGAAAATTACACATCTGTCAGACAGGAGAAGAACATCCACCCAACAGGAAACAGGCGGCTTTGCTGTAGATGGGTTGGGGAGCTAAGATGGCAAAATGGCATTGTGTATCTTCTGAAGCAAACACTGATTTGATTCCCATCAAAGCCATATTCATTTATTTTGTATACAGAACAGAACTACAAGGCTAATTCCTGCCTTCACAAAAACTAGTACATTTAGCAGCAGCCAAGCAAAGTTTTTGTGGGAAACTGTGGTTGATGTGTAATATTGGAAGAAATATTCCTTTCCCTAGTGATTGAAGGGCACTGAGGAAAAGCAGCAATTATAGCCCATCCCTTCACAGTCAGTGGGCTACACCATGGGGTTTCAGAAGGCTACAGAGTGCAAACTGACCCTGCTTTTTAAAAAGACGGATCTGTTTCAATGACTGTCTGGCTGGACACAAGCCTGCCCACATTGGCCAGAGTGGGATGGAAAGAAACTATTTCAACCTCATTAAAAAGGAAACTATAAAAGAATGACTGAGATACACCAAGATCTAGTACCTGATTATTCTTCAAATATTTTTCAAGCACCTGAAATCATTTTAAGCTAATTTATTATTTTTTTTCAGATTGCAAAGCAGACAGGGAGCGTTCATATTTCTCCCCAAAAGCCTTTCCATCATGGTACATTCATTAATACACAACATCTCCCACTCGCAGTCCCTTTCTGTGCAATAATTGTGTTTTTCTGACAACCATTTTCCCCATTACCGTAGGTGAATGCTGTGTGGACGTAGTCTGGGTAAGTGCAGAATGAGTACAGGAATACTGTGTGAATGAAATTTCTGGGAATGGCATGTAAATGTGGAACACACAGTACATTTGCAGCCCTGATGTAACCCTAATAACAACTGCTATGGAAGCTTGAAGCATACATGCTAAAATTAGCGTAATGACAGTAATGATCTTGTTTATTTCAGGTCCACAGGCAACACCGCTGTAGCACTCCGGCTGCTCTGAGAACAATGATCTGGCAGCCTACCTGCCTTTTTTTTTTCTATATCACTTATGAACACCTCTCGCCCACATAATTCAAAAATAATGACTGAAATAAAACTGCTTTGCATTAACTGCTAGCAGCTCTCCACCTCACACAAACCTGTCACGCTGGCTGTGTGTGTATGTGTATGTGTCAGGGTATGGAGAGCAGGGCAGCGGGTAGCTGGAGAGAATTGCATCTGTAACTTTAGCAGGTTGTGCAGAGTGAAATCAAGCGAAGTAAGGTGTTTTTTAATATTTTTTTTTTGTGATGAGCAGGCAGGTATATCAGTGGAAGGGACACTGACTAGTTAGTTGCTTGTGTCCTGGGGTGGGCACAGTGTGCGGTTATGGATCACTGACTGAAGATGGCTGTGTTGGGGACAGGGGAAGAGTGTGTGGGCGTGTGACACTAAACATGTATGGGTGTGTTAGGGGGAAGGGCCAGCGTAAGGGTGGCTGTATGGGGGAACAGTGTGTGGGCGTGCGACACTAACCGCCGGTGGGTGCGTCAGCGGGAAGGTCAGCACTCTCTCCTGCAGGCTCTGCACTTGGCTCTCCAGCTGCTGCTTCTCCTCTGCGCTCTTCTCCAGCTCCGCCTCCCGCTGCTTCAGCTCCTCGCGAATCTTCAGCAGTTGCTGTGGACAGTGAGGGAAGAGCGTGAGCCTGAAGCACACCAGCTGGAAGCCACGTCCGCCGAGCTGAGCCTCATACAAAGGACAATCTTTATCATCAACGCTTCCTATAGGCTTAATACGCGGTGGCTATGCTGTGAGCTTGGTGTCTGGACTTACTCTATTCACTTGTAAACTCCAGTACTGAAATGCAGACAGTTCAGATATATTCAAAAAGGCAGCTCTGTTCACCGGCAATCCTTACTTACAGACTCGCGTGCTGTTATTAACAAAACCTTTATGGTTACCACTAGCTGCCCAGTGTAATAAATGTCACCCACTGTGTCTAAGGATATACCAGTCCATCAGACAGGGTTTTTTAACCAGTGTGGCTGATATTGTTCTCTACAGATAAGGCTTTATAAGACAAAAAAAGCTCCGGCTTTCATATATTTCTCTTATCTCTGAGGAGGCCGGTGCTTCATAAGAAATTCATAAGACGCAATACGCCACCTCTGCGTTTGGGGCATTCATATCTTTTATGTGATATTGGGGTGAGGTTCTCTGACCACTTTAACACACCTCAAGGCACCCGCACATGGCCGCTGTGGCAGAAATTATACAACACAGTACTGTTGTTTCATTCATGTTTATCGTTAGCTGTCTGGGCAGGAAGTCTGGAGCTGGCACAATCAAGTATTGTGACAAAAAGATGATATCTGTTATAGACAAGACTTTTTTTTGTTTTTATTTAAGTCAAACCAAGAACATCTCATAGCATATGGATTTTTCACAATGCTTCCGAGAACAAAAAAAGCAGCGACCGTTTCAAGTCGAGGAGCTCAGGTTTTCTCTTGGAGCAGGGGGAAGGAGTGGAGAGGCTTGTTTTGGACAGGTTCTCAAGCCCCACAGCCTCAGCAAGAAAACTCCACACTGATAGGCTGCTGTGCCAAGACTTCAACCAACCAGGGCACATCAAAGACAAGACAAGGGGAAAAGCACGATGAGCAGTGCAGTGACAGTGACCGTGCAAGGGATGAAAAGGTCATCCTGTCTAATTTGGGACATGCCAACAGGGAAGACGTGCTCATTATTTAACTACACGGCAGAACACGTGAGGAGGGCTGGTGGACCGTCTTGTTAACCGTCTTCTCTGCAAGTCATGTGGAGTCCTATCCCCCGCATCCTCATATGTCCCTGCATTTTTTACACTGGACTTATTAATCACAATAGGACATCATGAGCTCTGCCTACACTGCATCTATGAAGTAAAGTAATGACACTAGCAGGTACACCTGACAGTTGACAAGGCCTTACTGTTTCTATGTCAGAGTCGAGTGAAAACTGTCTACTGTTTTAGTTAAGTGCATTTGTTACGGTCATGGTCAAGCTCCCCATCCCATACGCAATATTTTGGAAACACACAGCTTGATTTTTGCCATTTACAGCATTCAGCGTTCTGTCAGGGCCAAAGTGTGGAGCAGGGCCATCTGTGCTAGAAAAAAGCTCCCGCAAACTATACGGCGCTCATTAATCTGGGGCCTAGCGATGAGCTAGGCGTGTGTGTGTGTGTGTGTGTGTGTCCGTCCACAGGAGTGACTGCACCCTGTGCATGCGACTGCCTGCCCAATTCCGCGCGCACCTTCTGCATGCCCTGCAGAGCCTGCTGCAGGAAGGTGAGCTGCTGCTGGCGCGTGGCGTCCTCCTCGCTGCGCTGCGGCTGGGCTTTGCCCTGCTCCTGCTTCAGCAGCTCCACCTCGTTCCTGTAGGCGTCCAGCTGACAGCGTAGGCTGTCGTTCTCCTCCTTCAAGGCCTCCGCCTGGGCAGCTGGGCCTGGGAGACAGACGGAGGGAGGGAGGGAGAGAGGGAGGGAGGGAACGAGACAGCGCGACTTGAGTGAGTGAGTTGGGGGCACTGAGGGGAAGACCAAGCAGAGAGAGGCGGAGAGACAGTAGGTGGAGGATGAGAGAGGAAAAACTGAACCCTTAATTGAGTATTTCTCACTGAGGACCTGCCCGGGACAGTTCTTTATCAGCTCTGGAGCTCATTATTATACTCAGGTAATCAGGCTAATTAGGAAAGATTAAATAAAACACATACTTAAAACTTCAGTTCGCAGTGCCTTGATGTGCTGTGTGCATTATCGTAGAGCTGTAATTAAATTTATGTAACGGGGTCCTTTTCAGTTCCTCACAAGCTGCTTGCTGTGGTGTGGGAGAAGGGGGACGTTAAATTACAGCCCAATTAACGTTAAAACACATTACAAAGGCCGAGCCACCAGAGCCACAAGAGTCTATGCTAATGCTTTGCGACATGAATTATACTGGAAGACGCACTAAAAATCACTCTGCTACAAAGCTTAGAAGAAAAAGGACTTGACTGTAAACGCAGCAAGCTCTCTTCACTTAGTGTGTCCGGAGGTTTGATCTAAACGCCTTTCGTATTTGCGTGTTGAGGGGAAGCGTGTAATAAGAAGGTGTTTGAACGTGTGACTGAACGGATGAGATAAGAGCCCAGTTCTTCAGTCATGCTCAGGAACTCTTTGAAGATGAACCGTTCCCTGGCATTGTGCAGGAGCTCTCCCATCCTAAAAAGAGCCTCCTCACAATGAGCACTTGTAAAGGATTACAAGGGGTTTGCCCCGAGACCCCGAATATGAGGAGGCATCTGAAGCCAGCCTGTTCATCATGCTGTGGGGGGGGCGAATTGGCTGGACACCCTGTCGAAAGGTGGCCAGAAAAAAAAAAAAAAAAAAAAAAAAAAAAAAAGCCCACTGTTTTCCTTCAGCTACGCAGCAGGTTGCTTTATCGACTGCAGTGGCTCAACGATCCAGACAGGGGGGAAAGGAACACACTCCATTTGTCCAATGTGGCGTATCAATTGTCAGAAGACACTTCACCGTGATCATTAATTGGCTTTTCAAAAAGGTTTGAGCAGAAAGCCAGAGCGCTCTCTGTTCTCATCTTGCTTGTCTTGAGGCTTTCGAATATCCTCGAGTGTGAAGGCTGTCATTAAGTTAAAACATGCTAAAAAGGAAAAACCAGTCCCTGTCTCTTTGCATGGCTTCTGCAAAAGAATTTATGCCGCAAAGCAGTCCCTGCTGGGATCTGTGAGCCAAGTCGAGTGGAATATATCTGTCAGAATAAATATTAGTGAGGGTAAGTGACACCTCCTTTGACACTGACCTTTGTTGCTGCTTTCTGTTTTCCCATCAAATAGCTTGACAGCACCCTGAATGTGATAATTATCCTCTTTCTTTTTAATAACCGAGGTCGCCCGTGAAAATGAGCTTGATTCGAAACTCGGTAAACGAATGAATGCATCTGCATGCACTTTGCATATCAATGAGAAACAATGTCACATTAGGGATCACAAATGCTAAGTTTGAAATCAAAACCCGCGTGCCGCGCGAGGACACGGCACCCTTGACGTTGTCCCCCGTGCAAGTTACACGGGTGTCAAGTGTGTCTCAAATCGAGTTTGACTAATGTCCAGGGCTGGCTTATAAAATTTATTTATAAAATTTGATATGTTAACAGTAAGTACCTTTTCTCTTCCCAGAGCCAGGGGCTCTTGTGAGCTGTCCATTGTTAGCCAGGGCCTAATGGATATTCTGGGAAAAGGCAATGTTGATTCAGGTTGGGGGGCGGCTCGTTGCAAGGTGGTTGCGCACACTGAGCCTGCCAGGGCACGGGTCAGCTCGCCGTCACACTGCCCGCCCAGTTGGGCACGGGAGTCGCCACGGCAATGAAGGAGAGCCTTGCGTTTACTTTCATGGTGGACCTTTGGGGAGCGGAGCCATTTGGTAAGCTCCATTAAGCCCAATGCAGATGGCTCCATCTGACACCAGTGTGCCCCCACAGTGAGAAGCAGGAGACCGAGGAGCCATACGATTAGTTATGGGGTTTTGGGTGTTCCTATACAGCAGACAGGCAGAAGATGTGAAAAGAAGTGAGTGAAATGCCAGAGCAGGACGCAATTAAACTGTCTCTGCTGGTGCTTGCCATTGACTTATTTAGACCATTTAGAAGACAGAACAAATCAAATGCAGTTTTCTTCCAAGTCCCTTACTTTATGGCATGATGCGATCAGCGCAGAGTCAGACCACATAAATCCACCTAATTACAAACTTATCTGTTTAGCAAAGTTTGATGCCTTATTTAAGAAGGTCCTCCGGAGATTTCCCCGAGGCATCTCTCAAACGCGGCAGGTTTAAACTTTGTTACCGGAGGACCTGGATGCAATTCCCTTTTGATCGGGCTACACTGCGGCGCCTGCCACCACCGTTCCTTGTGGCACGCGCATCTGCGAGCGTCGTACCCGAGTCCTCCGAGTCCTTACTCTCCGAGGCGTCCTCCATGTCGTCGTCTGACATCTCCATCTCCTCCTCCCGTCGGATCCCCATCAGCTCCTCGTTGTGGATGTTGCGGATCTCCTAAAGGGGCGACACGGGGGAACAGAGGCATTTTGGGGTGGGGGACATTTAGGATTCTGTCCACACTTTTCTTCTATGGTTTAATTGCAGGTTTAGTATTCCTCCACTTGACATAAAAGTAAAAAAAGTAATAAATTACTGTAATACGGTACTGATAATAAATGAGCCACATGGTCACACAAATCTTTATAATTACAGTGGGCTTTCACTGTTGGATGATAATACAACCGCAGAGAGCCCCGGTGGATCTATACTGAAAATGTTAGGTTGGGGGAGACTAATGTCGGTTAGCTTCTTCAGCTTGCGCACACATCACTGACTGAACTCTGCTACGCATTCACTGCCATTACCTACCATCTTCTAACTACGCTCCAGGGCAGTAGAAGTAGCTACACTGACATCTGGGGCCCTGCAGGGCCACTCTGGTAGCACAGTCCACGGGAGACCTTGGGACTAGAGCAGATGGAAACAGATGTCTCAGCTACCACGTTAAACATGGAAGCTGGCAGTCCAGGTCCTCCAGTTTAATGTAGCGAGTGCACGTTAATGAGATGTGCACAACAAAAGCACCGCCTACTCCCGCCAACACCGGAGGGAGAAGAAGCGCTCCCCGGCAACACAGGAAAAAAGCATGTGTAAACACAACCATCTGTCCAGCGCCTCGCAGCGCATGATCCTATGGCGTGTTCCAGGGGTCAAACAGGTAGCACAAAAAACAAACAGACCCATCTGCCCAGGGAGGGAAATAAGTCTCCGACTTAAAGCCGCTGCAGTGAGGAAGTAGCTCCGTTTTCATTGTGGCTCTCTAAGACTGGGTTTAAGCACCACGAATGATTGGGGGGGTACTTTGGAAATGTTATTCCAGTCAAGCCAAAATAAGCGCATTCAAAATTGTTCATGAGCCAGAAAAGAACTCCCCGTGGATCTCTACCAGTTTAGCATGTACAGACTGACAGTGGCATGGGCCTGGAGAAATCCTTGCTTTGCAGCCATTACTTACCGCAGCCTAGCAGGCACGCAGGATGGCCAAAGCGGACTTACCTAGGAATTTAGCGTCCTGTTCACTGAAAGGCTTCTCTCTGACAAATGGCTCTTCTGTTGCCCTCTCTTGTGCATGCGGTCGGCCTGACAACAGCATCTTACCTTCCGTAAAAACAATTCACTGAAACTCAATCCGATACCATCCAAACACCTTGTAAGTCTTGGTGACTGAACAGGAGAGGGCACTGAGGCTAGGCAAAATGTAGCAGATGTCACAACCCCCTCTTCACTGAGCATGGGGACAGGGCTCAGAAACACATATGAGAAACGGTTACAGGTAGAGCTGTACAGAGCAGTTTCCTTGCTTGCTGTGACCCCACCTGGTGAAGCCTTTCTATATTCAGCTTCAGACTCATCCTTAATGCAAAATATTCACTCTGTGACTCACTCTCATAGTTCTTCCACAGACGCCATGGATGTTCCTTATGCCAAGCTTACACAGTATGATTTTGACAAGTTGTTACCTCATCATGACACCTTGCAACCATTCTTCACAGCCTGATTTCATCTGTGTACCATGTTGGAGATGGGTGGTCTGAGGAATTCTGAATCTAGTGTGCAATCAAATGTTATTTTGGAAATACTTTGTCTCAGCATAGTTCCAAAAATCATACAAAATAACAATTGCCATGTTTTTTGCTCGTCTTTTTTTTAATGAGCCTCAATATGCAAAGTTAAAAGGTGCCAATATGAGGTGCCTATTTGAAATGCACATCTATAACCTATTTGAAGTGGTTATAGATACACATAACCTTACAACATCTAACTATGTATGCCTTCACAACAACAGCAACAAAAATGTTATTCTAACCCTCCCCTCATCGGCCTCTTTCACTTGGCAATAGCATACTGCAGTTATGTGACGTGAAAGCCAAATCACAAAGTGTGCGCCTTCCTTACTGCAAAACCCCACAATAAGCCTGGACTCAACTGCTAAATGTGGGGTGTTTCAAAATCCATGGACAGCACAGAGGTTTTAGTGTAAACTTGCTATTATCAAGGGGGTATTGCTTAGGCAGTCTACTAGGAGAGAGATTTCTGCACAAACCATTCAATGGAAAAAATTGCTATCCAACTAGCACAGCAAGAGCAGTCCTGCGAGCGCTAAAATATATGAAAGGCAGATTGAATTACTTTAAAAAAATTCCCTGGTAACTACTGCAAGAATAAGATGAAAGGCATGCTCAATAGCTATTTTCTTTCCAGGGGTTTAGTGTATGCTGTATCTTTTTCCCCCGTGCAGGAAGGAGTTTTGGAGCCCGTCCCCTCACCTTTGCATCAGAGGCATGAGGCGCTGTGAGGCCCTTGCACTGAGTGTGCTCACAGCAGCCCTCCAGTCAGGTAGCTCCTCCACATCATCCTAGAGAGGAAATGACTTGAACTGCCAGTCTGCACACCGTGGAGGAGCCACCACAACAGCATGGCATGTTCTAGGAGGGAGGGTTTTTTTGACCATGCAAATGCTTGGTCTCAGTGCATCGCTCAAGACTGCTCTTTGTGACAAGTGCCACGCAACCTTCAATAGCCACAGTGAGTCAAGGCTTTGGTTGAATGCCTCATCCAAAAGCTTGCACCCCCTACATCCCAGTGTCCCAGCTGATGCTTAGGGTGATTTGTTTCTCTGTAGGCCAGAGGTTACGAGGGCACACACTACTGGTTTCCAACGCTGATTCAAGCAGGTGGTTGTCCAAGGTCTGCTATTCAAACATTAATCAAGCTCTTCCCTATGGTGGGGTACAGAGGTGTACAGCTGCTGGCTTAGTGTAGATTGGTGCAACACTTGATCCCATGACAGGCACATCTGTTGTTACAGCCTCAGTGGGCTAAAAGATATGCACTTTTCAGCAGGGTAGATGTAGGCCAATACTTAATATTCAGTAATGACTAGTATACTGTTGCTGCAGTAATGAGCTCTGTAAGTGGCTTCTACTTGTTCTTTCAGCGCCAGGTCTGATTTCAAGTCACAGCGCTGATACTTCTCTCCTGTCTGCACAGAATTAACATGAAATTAATGAGATTCATAAAAACACAGAAACTTGCTCAGGAAGGGCTGCCCATATGTACTGTATACATATGTACTCATATGTAACTGTATGATAAATATTTACATTTACCAAAAGTTCATGTAAGCCCCTGATTATGTGACCCATCCAAAATGTAAGTAAGAATGACTCAGTGAATGAATCTGACTAATTTGAATTTAAAAATTTTGATGACCCACTTAAAGCAAAGGTTGAAGTGGATGTGTTTGCATTTGCAGCGTTCCTGGGCCATAATGACAGTCACACAGGAATATCACACCCTCTCTCTCCAACACCGACGATAAACACAGACATTCACAACAGCTGCAGAGTCAGGGATTCTCAAAGGCAAACATCTCTAAGCATCCTTGTAGTCTATACAAATCCAATACAAATCAAACAGTCTAGCTGGTACTGTACAGCTGGTCCTAGGCAGACAGTCAGAAGCCTTGATTTACTGAGACATGTAACTAGTACTTAATGCTTCAATATAGACATTGAACATCACACTGAAATTGATTCAGGTACGGTACTTACAGTATTTCAAACACATCTTCAAACCTTAAGTCGCCCCCCCCCAGTGCCCAATAATGCATTGCGTCAGATCCATTTGAGTAGAAAGGATGAGGTTTTGGTCCATTTGAGCAAGGACGTAATCAGGTTTTACTGTTGGTAGCTTTGTACCCAACCTGTTACACTTGCTACAGTTGCTACACAAGCTTGAGATTCTCGTGCCCTTAACTGATATAAACACTCACAACCCCACGACCCAGATAAAATGGTTCTTTATCTCTGTATAAAATAGAGATTAGGCAGTTAATTAAATTGAAAAGATCATATTTACCCAGCAAAGCCCAGAGAGGTTTGCTGCCAATTATACTCACTGATAGCCATAAAAAGACATTCAATGCCCTTGACCAAAAATAAATGAGCTCACGGTGTCAGTGATGAATAATGAAAGAAATATAACCAACTAATAAGGACAGTTATCAGACACCCATTCAATGAACCCAATTCCCTCTCTCTCACGATTGACGACCCTAAGTTGAGACGAAACATGACTGTACACATTTTAAGCAGTCAGCTTGTACTTATTGGGCCCAATACAGCAGGAATGCTAAATGGTAAGCTGCACGTCATCCACTGCATAGATATGGGCAGGACATGGAGTGTGCCGAGTCTCTCAGAACACTGTGTGATGAAAGCACAATCAATGTCAGCTGTTACCTTTTCTACCAGCACCTTTGAGCAACCCAATGAGAACTGGAGCTCCTTCTGCCGAGTTACCTTCAACAGGAGCATATGACCTGGGCAGAAAGTACATGCAGTCCCAGCTGATTACTACCTGCATATTGACTGAGCTCCTGTGAGCGCTTAGCAAATTCCCTGCTCAACTCCAAATCAATGTTCTGCTGTGGGGAGAGGTGATGGACTTCAGAGAACACAGGTGGGAGGGTGGAAGGGGGGTCATGGAGGGACAGGTTAGTTGGGGAGTGTGGCAGCAGAACAAAACGGAATGACGCACGGAGCAAGACTGCTCCAAATGGAAAAGAACTGGGAGAGCGGCCAGAAGGAGACCCACCTCTGCTTGCTTGCGCCACACGTCCAGGTTCTTGCGCTGGGCTTTGGAGAAATGGTCCCATGCCTTTTGTTTGGAAGCAGCGTGGAATACAGACACAATCTGCTCAACTGTGGCGGGGGGACACGGGGGCCCAGTTTGTACCGTCCAGGGGAGAGACGTGGCGAGTGGGAAGGAGCAGAGGAGTAAAAAAGTGGAATCAGGCAGGAAGGCAGTCACGCTTGCTTCTCTCCGCTACAGCGCAATGCCCGTGTTTTCGGTGGCAAGGGGGTCGGCGTCGAACGCGAGACGGGGGGCAGGGGGTCCCTCGTCCCGCCTCGAGGCGACAGCCATCCTAAAACACCGGATGGCGCTGCAAACTACCATGTGAACCAGACAGCTTACCACAGGCCAAGACACGAACATGATGATAACTGTGTGTCTGTGAGAGTGTAGCAACTTTCTGTGAGACTTAGAGCAGGTCATGTCAGGACACTTTTTTTTTTTATTTTTTTAACACATCTTTTGTCTTTTATTTAACTTCTTGGGAATGCTATCGCCAGCCTCTGTCAAGACAACCCCAGGCCCGGGGGACCGAAGGGATTTGAGGGGATCTAAGCAAGTGATTTATATGGAAAGCAATCAGATTCTACCACACGCACCTGAAAAAGCATTTTGCTGGCTCTTATCTTACCCCTTTAATTTCTGTGAGACTTCACACCTTCTTTGAAATTCAGGTGTTTGGAATGCAATTATCAAAGGCTTCGTTTTTTAACCCGTGGCCTACGTAATTTAACATTTTATCAGTAGCTGGTTGAGCTCATTACTCTCTACAAGATGAATTAGACCAGATTTATCTATTATGACAATGCTTTAATACTAGCTCTCCAGAAACACATTGATCTACCTAAACCTGAAAGCATGAATCACAATTTTTACACAAACAGTTTTCAACTCAAAAATAAATCGAATGCAATAGCATCCCAAAGAAGTGTAAAAAAAAGACAAATCTCTGTGTAGCTCTTTCCCAGAGATGCTTTGATTCTGCGGCACACAGCTGAACGCCTGTGCAGGCCAGAGTGTGGGCACTGTTGTAAGCCGCTAATTTCATGCAGTGGTAATTCCCAGTGTCTAACACACCTCTGACAGGCAGCTGCACGTATCTCTTGCGCCACGATTGACCCATCTCAGCAGTGCACAGCACAGAACAGCCAAAACCATTACCCCTTGCAGGATACCATAAAGAATTGTGCCCACGTGCGGGTAGGTAGGACTTTCTAAAATTAGTGGCAGAGAGAGGGTTCTTTTTTCTAAAGTAATTCAGTCCCCCCTCTCTTTCTCTCCCCTCATTTTATGGCTTATTCTCAGAGGCCACATTCAGCTGTAGGTACACAGTTCCTTGTTGAATTAAGCCTCTTCAAAATGGTGGCTTGCATTTTAGTTGAATTTCTGCAGGTATACTGAAGCTGGATCTATTCCAGTGGCAGTGAAGGTCAAATCATCAGAGTAGTGCTGATGATTTCTTCCTTTACGTGCACGCTATATACAAATGTATGTGAGCAAGTCATCTTAAAAATACTGATGAAACATAGAAACCGAAGGAAATGAAATGATAATTCTATTGCCCGGCTACATAATTGTAAATTCACTACTGATAGGCAGTTTGTCTATTTATTACTGCTGTTACACGCTCACATTCCATTTTATTCAGGTGAAGCTGGCTCAAGGAATAGCATTTCAATGTAGTTTGATGATAATACTCTTGAAATCTAAACATGGGACATTTTCTCACTTGAATAAATCAAAGCATTGATGTTAAGCAATGCACATGGCCCCAGAAAAGCATTCCACTGCACAGCTGAAATTTCCATCATAAGAGCCCAATGCAGCATCGTACCCCGCCCCCCCAGGCAAATGCTGAAAGGTCAAGTGTGCTGTGCATTCTCACTCAGTTAAGGTAAACTATATGATGATACTGGAACCACCAGTCATGCGATATAATTTCTATATCTTACCTCCCTTCCATTTTGTAAACGTTCTTCACAATCACAAATTATGAGAAAAAAGAGCAAAGGCCTTTTCTGTTGCACCGATTACTTCTGGGAGGCGTGTGAAATCAAACGCATTCTGATAAACGCCCACTCCCACCCTCCCTCTTTTGGCCATGTTGAATGTCATGCTGGAGATTGAAATGAGGGAGAACGGTCCTAGCCTGGGGCAAGGTACACCAAGGGGTAGGGTAATCGTAAAATAAAACCCTGACCATGTTAAGGCTTAACTGAATTTTTGATATATACATAATTTGATACAGACATTGCTAAACTCAGATTTACTTCTAACCTCACCAGCAACCCCATTGTTGACAGGTCACTTAGGTCTTGGATGCATTACACAAGAACATTTATTCGGTTTGCGTCTAAACACTATCGCTAACACCTCTGTGTGGGAATATTCCCTACTGAATAAAACATTAATTAGTCATACCCACACAAAGCCGGAGCAGTGGCTCAGAGCTCCTGTTCCAAGGGCTCTTTTTATTCTACTTGCTACAAGAGGCACCAGGACTCTCGATCTGCGGGAAGCCCTCCGCCTTTTGTTTCCCTGCGAAAATGTGAAAATTAATTCTATAAAAATCTAATTTAGCAGGAATGTGGTGCGCTTTGAGAACAGCTGGTGTGGGATGGAAAAAAAACTCTCTAGTGCAGACAGAGCCATCATGTTGCCACTGCATGAACGCACCCACATGCAAGCATGCATGTCCACCTACACTAACAGACGGAGACGGATGTGCTAGCGTGCCTGCACTCACACACCACGGTGGGTTGACGTTCCCAGTTCACAGTAAATATGTTAACGGGCCGGATGGGAAAAATGGCCATTTATCACGGTCTGTTCTCTCATCACTGGCCATGACATGGAGGATGCCATTCTACAGCCAGCTGCTTACAGTATGACTCATTTTAAGTATACAGTTTACTATGTAATAGTTTACTTCAGCCTAGAAGTTTTGACTCATTGGAGGGCATGATGTTTTTAATGCCGAGTGGAAAATGCCACAAAATGTAGTTTGGGGGTTTGCGACTGTATCCGTTTATAGCTAGTTGTTTACAGCATGATTACCTTTCAAAGTTATACAGTTTATTACTCTTCACCAGAGTTGGAAGTTTTAACTCATCGGAGGGCATGATGCTCTTAATGCTGGAGGCAAAAACGCCTCAAAATCTAGTTTACGCTAAAATGTCAGGCTTAGGGTTTTGTGACTGTGGCACACAGGGTGAACACTGTTCCCCATATTAAAGAGAATGATTTTATTTCACTCCTTTAGCATGGCTGTTTCCCTGCGTGGGGCAGGAGGAGAGAGCCTGCATCACTGCTCTTAATAACCTAGGGGAGGCAGGAGTTGAAAAAAGGCACGCCGTCTCCTGTTGAAGGCTGGGCGACGCTGAGGTGAGAGGCTCGTGATAGGATCGATAGCTGCCTCAGCACCCTTTAATTTGATGGAAATGATCGATGTGGAAGGCGGAGGAGGGGCCGAGAGTGTGAGGCTGTGTGTGCTGTGTGTGTGTGTGTGTGTGTGTGTGTGTGTGTGTGTGTGAGAGAGAGAGAGAGAGAGCAGGGATGGCGATCCTGCCTTGTGTCAGAAAGCTGACAGCCCGAATCTCAGGCCACACCTGTACGTTGCGTGCATGTGCGCACGAGCAGCGTGCACACACACACACACACACACACACACACACACACACACACACACAGGTCTGCTTGTAAGACAAAGCTTGAGACCCTGGAGCATGCCACCATGCAGTTCTGACAGAGTTTTGGACAGAGTCCAGCACCCGCAAGAGCCACTTAGATATGATTGTAGCTTTGTTTTTCATGTGGTCTGTTATTCACTGGCACCATCATTACAATTGGCAGAATTATGAGATGGATGGCCTGGGGGGGAGCTGATTAAAATATGCGTCCCAATTTATAACTGATGCTTTTTTTTTTTTTTTTTTTACTTTAATCCAGAGTTTTTTTTTTTGCAAAGACACTGGCCTACTTATTATTGATTAAATATATTCCTAATTCCATGAGCACAGGATAATTTCATGTGGTTTAATATAGCACAGTCTGAGATGAATCCATCTGAGATGTTGTGGTGGCATACAAATGTGCCCTAAATAAGGAAAAATGGATTTATGTCACAGGTCCAATCAGATCGATTGGCTTGTCTGAAGAGAGAGAAATTCATTCAGGGACAGATTCTTTAGTCAATTCTCTTGGCCGTGATTCTCATTACTGGACAAAATGCGTTTAAATTAGCAATCATTATCAATCCCACAAAAAGCTAATTGGTCCTGAAATCCTAAAAAATGTAGTGCACGAAACCTGCTGCAGCCCGCGTTTTAAGACAGGGTACGCTGACAAACAAACCTATTGGATCCAATCTATACCGGGCCAAACACCGCGTATTGTGTATACCATGTTAGTAAACTTGCCTGCAGGGCTCGCGGCTTGGCAGTGGCATTTGTAAGGAGGGGACTGGAGGGAAAACGCAAATTCATGAATGGAAATAACCATGTGTGCAGATCACTGTGACAGAGGCTGGCGCCCTTTCAGAGGATTTGCCTGAGGAAACGCCACTATGCCTACACTGTTGGACCGGGGGGGGGGTCTGTCAGCGCGTTCCAGCCCGCTTTAGCGATTCGGCCCCCTTCTCTTCTAAGCCCCGCTGACAGGATCTGCTGCTCCCTCAGAATCTGTCCATACCCAGTTAATTAGACAAAGAGGCAGGGTACCTCAATCCCCTGGAGTGGGCCTGGAAAGAGGAAGTGTGGCTGGAGCTTTGGCGCGATGCTGTCTGTCAGAGGTGTGTCACGCCACCGGTTTCCCCCCCCTTCCTTGCTACCTCTTAACGACTTCACGTCACTCATTTCTGAAATCGGCTCGGTGTGGTTTTCTTCATTCACTGCGTTTACTTACTTTGATTCGATTGTCAGATTTTCTCCGCCAGGTCGGCCGCCCAGTGTATAATTAGGCCAGAGGGATAGATGTGCACACACATCGCCGTACACGGGACGCCTTCACTTACATGTGCCGGCGCTTCACATGCTGTCAGTGGCATTGTGTTAAACCCTCCGCTGCATCTCTGCAGGCATCAGTCACAGTTGACTGATGTCCATTTACCCATGTGGTGCAAATACTCTACCTGTGCTGCAATTAGTGCATTTCAGGCCAGAGACTTTTGAAGGACTTACTTACCTTTATTTCCCCCGACACAACTTTCGCACCTTAATGTTAGAATGCACACCTGATATATGCATACCAGTTTAACATGGAAACAAGTACACTGTATATAGGTTCAAGCAAAAATTATGCGCCTAAATTGTGTGTTGTGAACTGATGTGTGTGAAAGTGATTATTTAGTACAATTCCGTTTTACAATATTTGTTGTGTACTTGAGAGGTGCAGGTTGAACAGGTAACTGTGGGATTAAAAAGGGGATAAAGATTTTCCTTGTTTTTCCCTGAGCTTTGTCTACATAAATCTGTGGGGGGGGTATGAGATACAAGAGATGTCATAATGTTAAGACGTGTTTCAGTTCATTGGCAGGGACTAAAAGGATGCTGTGAAAAAAACAAAGCCTCAGGTGTGACAGCAGAGGGCACTGGCGAGGGGAGGGAACGCATGAAGCTGGAGAGACTGGGGAAAGTGGTCGATTTAGCTGGACCTGTCTGGTCCCAAGGTAGGGTTGCCAAGGCAACTTAGCGCTGACAGCATGGGGCACAAATAAGTGCAAGGATCACCTCTGCTAGACGCCGCCACCCTTGGGGGGATGACATCCAAACGCCTGAGGCTCATTCCTCGCAACGCAGGTCTCTTGCTTTGCCCTTTTTACAGTCACTCCGCCTCGGCTGTGAGGATTGGCCTTGATTTCCAAAGCCCTATTATTTGCTGCAGCGTGTCTCCCACTGAAAGGCACTGTAGCACTCAAAAGTGTAAGGTGCTGCGCACGCTGATGGCCTCTCCATAACAATGACACCCTCTCTGGACGGACGCTTGGCTGGAGTGATATTAAGCTGTTATCACGGTCCTAAATACTGCTACTCCGCACAGAGCGTGCTCCTGCGGGGAGTGCTCCCATGGGCGCGCTGTTCTAATCCACTCAGCCCTGTGGGATCATCCTGGTGTCTCAGTGTAGGAGTGCCTTTGTGTGAAAGAATGGATAACTGTTATATGTTTCCCGGGGGATGTGGACTTTCATATGTGCCGCATTAGTCTTCAATTATGAGAGATGTATGAACCTGTTATCTGAGAGCACATAAACACATGGATGAGTGTCCCCTTTTACTCAAAACTCCCGAAGGACTCATTCAAGGCCAGAGACAATTTTGTTCTCCCACTCTTTGTGTTCCCGCTGGTGTCCTGAAGGGGGCGGTGTGGGGAGTGAGGCTAGGTGGAAGGCATGTGGCAGGTACTCACATTGCACCAGGATCCCAGCCAGGGCATTCTTGAATTTCTCCTTGGCCTCCTCCATCTCCTTCTCGTGGGCGGCCTTCTCATTCATCAGCCGGCGGATGTGGCTGTTGGAGGACTGGATCATGGAGTAGAAGTTGTTGGCGTTGCGGCGGTTCACCTCACCCCGCTCCACCCAGGTCAGCAGTACACGGATGGCCTCGGGGAACAGGGAGTCATCTGCGGAGCCAAGGGGGGGTGGGGGTGGGGGGGAGAGGATGATGCCGCCATGTGGGATTAAGGGAGACGTCCCACGATTACAGAGAAAATTTCATCGGAGGCCTTGGTTTTATCCAAGAAAATCAAAAACTGATGCCGAAACCAGTCAGTAGCCAGATGGATTATGGGAAAAACTGAGGCGAGCTGGCGAAGAGACAGATATTGTTCATGACACCTAGAAACAACAGGGCTATCAATCAACGAGCGCTGTAGACGGAAAGAATTCTGCATGTTAAACAGAAATGCCTGACTTTGCCGCTGTCCTCCGCGGTGACATGGAGTATATAAACCGCTTGCAGGTGCGCGGCGATTTGAAAGGGCCTGGTTATTTCTATCTGAGTTGGGACTGAGCTGGCTTCCAAGTCCTTTTCAGTGACTACAACAAAGGCCTGGCTTCCTGGCCGCGCGAGCTGCAGCTGCGGAGGGGGGATAAAGCTCAGGGTATTGAATGTCACCCTGATGAAGGGCATTAGGATTCTGTCTCCGCGCTTTAGCGTCACCGAGGGTGCTCCGGATCCCGCAGCCACGGCCCAGCTGCGGGGGAATTTCATCGGTCTCCGCCTCAGGCCCGAAAAAGGTGCCTATCTTGCCGTTCCTTGGGGGGGGGGGGCGGCTTTTCAATTGACACTCCCACGCAGGGCAGCCACATCCCCCCTGACCTCCTTTTGTGCCTGCCCGTTCCCGTTGGCTGCCTTCAGGTCAGGGCCGCGGGCAGATAAGGCGGCGGCGACGAGGAACGGTGTCCCCCGATTGTAGATTGTTAGCGACGATGGACCTCGCCTTTTCTGTCCGGCGTGTGTTGACACGGAGGCCGTCACACGCCAGCGAGCCTTTCAGCCACGCGTGCACAATGGCCCCCCGCGGGCGAGCCCGCCAGCTGCCACCGTGTTTATCAGCCCGTTTGCAAAGGAGCCATTTTCTCACTTAGCATTTTTATTAAAATGCGGGGCGGCGGCGAGGGAGCGCATCAAGGTGTTTGCCTCCGCTATCACGCAACTCTGCACGCTGAAGGACTGCCCGAGATTAGAGCCACGGGGCGTTTGATTTATTTACCGGGCGTCTGACCGCTGAAAGCCACAGGTCTGTCAAATTATTTGCTTCAATAATCCATCACTGCTCAGATATTGAATCAATGCGTCATAAACATAAATCCCTGGGGCCCAGCTGGGGGTTCACTGCATGATTTAGTTTCCTGCATCGCAAAGATAGCACAGCCCTCGCGGAGAGCACAACATGTTATCCTCTGGGCTTTTCATTAATAGATACCATTACCTATTATCAATAGCGTTCAATCATGTAATGGATTTCATGTCAAAATGCTACTGTGAATAGTCTTTGCTCAGATTATTCGGTTTACTCGGGCTGCGAACCTCGAGCTTCATGTTGAATTAATGTATACAGCAGCTAATAATTCAATAACCGGTGGTGGCTTTACGCTGACGTGTTTGCAGAGATCCGCCCTGCTTTCCTCTTTGCAGCAGGCCTTACGCCATGCTCAGCCCACAAAATGAATCTCAAGATGAGAGGTCAGTCAAACGTCTAACTCCACTCCAGCCACTGGTGTTATTATTCGGTTTTACCCACTCAGCAGTTACCATGGAGGAGCAGCTATGCATTTGCAAACTCATTAAAGTGGCACTGCTGTTGGAAGTGTGTTGCAGTGAGGGTTTCTCATTTATTTATTTATTTATAAAGGTAGCTGTAAAAAGGGGCCGTGCGCTGCTGAGGAAAATGGTGCTCCCCTTTTTCGCACCTCGGCCCGCAAAATCGAGACAGGGGGGCCTGCGCAGTGACACGGGGTTGCTCCTCATCAAAAGCCTCCAAGCGCATGAATTTTTCAGAACGCTTTTAACACGGCTTTCGGAGGGCATGTTTGTTAAAGTCAGCAGAATGCGGCGGGGGAGAGAAGCAGGAAGAGTAGCACTGTCGCCTTCTTTCAGGGGAACCGCAACCAGCGAGCGAATCTGAAGGAAAATGTATCCCAGGTGCCTTCTGGGACCCGTCTTGAAATGGAAAAGCAGAAAACTAACCCTGCATTTATTATATAGGTTAGGACAACTCAAGTCAGGGACGGTGGCTTGACAGAGAACGGGGGCCATCCCATTACATTACTGCTCATTATTCATGAACCCAGCAAACTGTCTCACTCACGGTGACTTATGCAGCTTACATTTTAGATGGGTATCTACAGGAATAATTCAGTTTCGGTCTGTGGCTCAAGGGCGCAATGGCTGCCTCCGACCTGAAGCTGGGGTTGGGGCGGGACGGGGGGGGCAAAGACCGGCCCTCTAACCACCGCGCCACTACAGCGATGCACCCACCTTTGATCTTGTCACCCAGGAGGCCGCACTCGTGCTCCGAGTAGTGGACGATGGGCGGCGGGGAGGGCGGCCTCAGGAGGTCCTCCTCGAGTCGGCGCCGGTGCCGCTCCTCGCGGGCCAGCATGCGCTGCCGGCACTCCCACTCGTACAGGTCATCTCGCGCCTGGGCGTAGTCCACGTGCAGCCGGCCCGTGTCCTTCTTATCGGTGCTGGAGCCCAGCCTGATCCGATAGCCTGAGGAGGAGCGTCGGAAGGTGGACCGGGATGAGGACGGGCAGGGGGAAAGAAAGGGGCGAAAGGGTCAGATAGCCACTCAGGATAAATTAGGCAGCTGACGCAACCTTCCCCCATTTCCGTATAACATCAAAGGCAACAGCCAGGGCTTTAATGCTTGATACGGCTGGGATTCCACTAAGGGATTACACCTGCACTTTCTGAGGCAATGCTTTCGCCACGATTTCTCAGTAGTTAATCTGTTACTGGAACGCAACGACTGACCTACTTACCATGAAGTTCTGATGTTCCACTACGCAGCCTCTCCTCGCTGGCCCAATACACACACATCCAAATTCCTAGTTTTCCACTTGCAGGTTTTGTTTCGTGCGAAATCACATTCTTTTCAGAGCACTTCTTAAACCGACATATGCACGTGTGCTTGAAAATACGAGACGTCCACCGAGAGCGGCGTAATTTGAAAAACAGAGACATATCGCACATATAAAAGTCCTGGAGATGCGTGAAGGGAATGTGATACGTTTCATTACAGCGAGCCTGTCAAAGCTCTTCTCATGCTGTGCATCACTCATTATCATAAACCTGCAGCTCTACGCTCAAGACTCATCCATGTGGGAAAATGATCTGTCCATCCAGGAGTCTGTTTATTGCTGTTCGCCCAAATCTTGTGGTCTTTAATCTGTCACTCCTGCATCACGGCCCTAATGCTTTTGGTTTGAGAGAAAAGAGAGAGGCTGTTTGAGCAATGAAATGACACTGCTGCCAGAGGAAGTTCGCCGAAGGGGGGGGAAGCCAAAAGACTGCTAATTGATCTACCACCTAAGATGACATCCCCTGCCCCCCTATTTTTTTGCCTGGGTTTTCTCTTTGTTGGCTCATTTTCGTTGCTCAGTTATGCATCAGTCTGTCATGCTTAGCAAACTGCATGTGAAAAGGGAGGGATTGCTTCGCCCGATCGGCAAAGTACGCAATTTCCTCAATCAATTAGAGGTGTCTGTTAAAGGCGTGCGTGCTTCCTCTGCCTAATTATGACGGAGGCCCACAGGGGGCCTTTTTGCTACGGAAGGAGCACCATGTGTGAGGAGGGAGGGCGGCCACAGAACTCCACAGCAGTTAAGATTGTGTGGCCCTGCAGACTGGAATTAGAGATTACTTCGGCCTGTTTTCTGCCTTATTGCTCCCGTTCGTCATTAAATATTTTATAGTGCGCTCCACATGCAAAACGATGTTCTTTTATTCACGGGCTGCACAAGCCTGTAACGAAGCATTGCTCCAGTTGCACACGAGGGACGCTCCCTACCAAGGAGAAAACAGTGAATAATGCAAATAATGCAAACAGCATGATTTGAGCCGCCACCGTTTTCAACTCGCAAGGAGATGCGATGCATGGATATATGTCACAAAGTTTGCAAACAATAGTGCCGTTTAACATGTGGATTCGCTGTTGCTGGGAAACAATGGTTAGGAAAGAGGCACAGTGCATCATGTGACCGGGGGGGTTGGGGGTTCCTGTGCCTACTAGTGATTTATTTATTTCCCTTGTTCTGCTTGATAGCTGCATTAAACAAATGCATCACTCACCCAAGTGTCTCCTTTGTGACCTGTGGAGTTGGCCTCTAGCTAAAAACCTGCGAACCTCACCAACTCTTCTTCATTCACCTTTCAAAGTCTTATCTCCAATCAGAGACAGGGGGGAAGGGCGGGGTGTTGCTGGGATACCCACCGGACAGGAAAAGGGCCTTGTCCACGGTGCACTCCTCTGCAAAGCGGATGTGGCAGAAGTTCTTCTTGCTCTTTCGGATGGCGCTGATCTCGCCGCACTGCTCGAACACCTCCACGATCAGCTGCTCGGTGGCGTTCTCCGGCAGGCCTCCCACGAACACTGTCTTGCAGCCAGGGGGTCGCTCTCTGGTGGCAGGGGGAGGCAGGTCTGCAGAAGGGTAGAAGTGCCTAAGGGTCACCCACAGCAGCCAAGCGTGCTTGCGATAATGTGCTCACGACGTTGCCGCAACATTGTAGCAACACATGACATTCTCACAGTTCTGCACTTTATGAGAATGCTGTCTGGTGGCAGGGAGGAAACATCATTCTTAACCTCAGAGAATGTGCCCTTTAAGCTGTAGTGACCCTACTAAACAATCCATTTCCCTTATGTGACATCTGCACAGGGCCTCTCCGTCTTTAAACCAATTCAATGCTAAAAATAAGTTTTGGACACCTTAAAATACAGAAAAGCAAAACAAAAAAAAACTAATAAAAAAACAAAGTTCAAGCATTGCATGCAGACCTGCCCACTGGAACCAGCTCTTGCAAAGCTAACTAATTATGAAGCACGGCACACTAATGTACCGTTTATCCATAAGTAAAAGGGCATTCGATGAGCCACAGACTGAAATAAGCACAGCCTGCAGGCAGAGGCATGAAGATATCCCATTTATCCCCTGTATGTGTGAAAGGGCCTGGAGATATACTCAGTCACTGACTGTTTCATTATGTTAGAGAGACAAAAATCTGATTAGAAGTTAAAACCACCCTAAGCTATTTTTAAACTCAGTTGAGTTTTTTCCACAAGCTCCCATATTTGTGGTTAAAAATCACAAACATATCTGTTTAAATATTTATCCTGTTGATGCTAACTTGCTCAAAGGCTTCCTGCATACTTAATGATTTCAGGCAGTTTGAGGATAGAGAACGAATCAATCCGCATGATGACAAATGGCTTCGTGCAAAAATCATTTACCGAAACAAAGGAGGAAAAAAAAATCACAGGCGAAAAGCCAACAAAAACAAAAAAAGCATCCTATTGCATGCAAACCCTTCAGGCTGTGCCAACACTTCAAAACACACCTGCAAATGAGATGAGGCTTCCAAAGGCAGTTTCATACATATTCACAATCCGAACTGTTCCAGTAACAGTGTCTTGGGATGTATTTGGGATGGGGGAAAAACTTGTTATATTCAAAGCATTGAAGCATTGACTATCACATACTTTTAGGCAGTACAGGATCACTATGTTAACCTCCAAAAATGTCAAATCTCATTCCACAGGGGTAAAAAAGCAAGTTAATGAGTCTTTCTGGACCAAAACTAAATCAATGGGTTGACACATTCGCTGCATGTCTGGCTTGTCATAACAGCCCACCCGCGCTTCTAAACATAGCTGCCGTCATCACCTTTCCTCCTAACAAAAGCTTAATTCTAGCCTTGTGACAGACAGCTATAAACAGCAAGTGCTAATGTGAGTAACAAGACCACGTTCCTGTCCGAACCTCGGTGTGCATCTCACTTGTCCGGTTTAATTCACTCTGACCCCCGCACAGAGGTAATCGGGGTGGACAGGGCCGGTGCGTTACGCTAGGTAACCACAAATGAGGTGGCCCAACAATAACACTCAAAGGCTGTGACAGCGCGGGGCAACAGAGTTGGCTCCAGAATTAGTATGCTCTCCTACAATACCCCACACCCCCCCCGTCGCTGCCGGCCAGCTAACGCACGCCATCCATCATGCCCCGGATTAGCTTAATTCCTGTTTATTGCGCTGATACTTTTAAGGATGAGTCCGTTGCCCACATAAAAGCCCAGGGCTCAGGGCCACGCCTGACATAACAAACAGCCAGCCTTGTTATAACAGCGCTGGAGGGCAAAGAGAGAGCTCCATCCGCACCCCGCTAAAACAACAGATATTTCCAGCCCCCTCCCGCCCCCAACCCCAACTGCATTTTCCAAAATGCCAACGCTGTGCCCTTCAGATCCCAGTCACCCCCACCCCCCACCCCAAAAATGACCTGCCCAAATCTGTGACCGCCTTTCGGCATGTTTAATACAAGTGGACATGCCATTTCAAATCCACACTTGGGTAATTTTTGCAGCCACACTCTATTCTCTGTTCTGAATGGATGTCACTGGATACTTTTACGAAAAGGTAACCAAGTGCAAATCCTAAGTGTGTCTTCACGCCAGGCATATTTCTTTCTGCTTTAACTGGATGTTTTTCGAAATACAATAAAAGCACAGGCAGAGAGTCCAAAATGATATGCCAAATCTTTGAAGTCAACCACATTTTTCCAGACAGGAGAACATGTTTTTTGGAGGACTTTGTGTGCTAGGTAGAGAACACAAGGACCCAGGGCGGTAATCTGTAGCCTGCTCGTAGGCGCCAGACGTTCTAAAAGCACTGCGGCGGTAGCGTCAACAACACCCACGTTAATGAGCCCAACTTAGCGCTGTGTTACAGGCTAAGTGTCTGTCCCTGCACCTGGCACACTGGATTGGCAGATGTGAGAGACATGCCCGAGCCGAGGTGACGAAGATCACACCATGGGGGTGACAGCAGCAGCACGGAGAAGACAGCAGCAAGGGGGCGTGATGTTTGGAGCATTGGATTTTGGACTATGGAATCATGGATCACCGGTGTTGTACTGTTGGCGGAGGTAGAGGTTTCACCCTGTTTGGTGTGTCTGCCCCAGAGCACCGTTCATGGTGTTGTACTCAGCAGCATGTATTTAAACGCCTATGAAATCTCAGCAGACTTAGTGCACTGCCAAAGATGTCAGAGCTTCACAGGTGATACAGCTACCTAATGTCCAGATAACTGTGCTGGAGTGAGCACGTGAATAAGTGAATCAGTGAATGCATATGAGACAGTGAGAAAGAGACAGAACGAGAGACAGAGAGAAAGAAAGAATGAAAGAGAAATATAGTGGCAAACTTGAGTTTTGTCATGCTCTAAAAAGAGACCGCACCGGCAGATTTCCTGTCAACAGTGAGGGATGTGAAGCAAAGACAAGTTTTGACAAACTATAGACTCGGTGAGCACACATGGGCAATGGAGACTGGAAACACGGGAAAACTTTATTACCCCGAGAGGACAGGTTGTGTTCACACTGCAGTCTTCATGAGGTGAAGGCAGAGCTACGAATTATTGCTTCAAAAAAAAAAAAACACACAAATTCCCTGTCCTACAGGACAAAGACGTATTGCCCATCCTTCTTGGAGAGGACCCGAGTTGTGCAGCTCTGACAAGCTTGTTTGCTGTGATCACTTGCACCTCACACAGAACAGTCTTTCTATATGAACTGCTTGTTTTAGAACATGTACATTCATGACTTTCCTTTTTTTAACTAAAATTCAATTCAATTCATTGACTTTCTTATTGAAATTGTTTAGTTCTGGTTATTTTATTCTTGTGATACTGTGTTACCATTATTTCTTCCGTTTGATATGTATATGCTATGAAAACACAAATGCATGTATGTACCGTGAACAAAACAAAATGTAACTGGAAATTGAAAATGAGGCCGAGAGAGCAGGTGACAGGAGGAGAGAGAAATGCGGGCTGGTGGGGTGGTTAAGCGAATGAGTGAGAGAGTGAGTGGCAAACAGAGAACAAGCTGGCGAAAGGAGGAAGGCTCCAGGGAGAAGTTGAGAGAAAGAGAAGCCAAGCCCATGATTGAGAAGGTGGGGGAGGACTGGTTAATACTGGCTTGGATTGAGACTCTCAGGTAATAATTCAGCCCTGTGTGATTTGCACACAGGCGGTAGCCATGCTAATGCATTGAGTTTGAGTAGGCAGCCAGTTCGGCCTGGGTGGGGGCGTACGCTGCAAACCCTACCTCTCAGCCCGGTCTCTCTCACTCTTTTAAAAAGGAGCCCTTTCCCCTTTCAGACTCCAGCACCGGAATAACAACTAAGCTCTGCCGTCAAACCCATCTGTGAGGCCCTGCCACGGAGGTCTGACAAGTGCTGCTCCTCCACTGATAAGCAGAGATGCCTCTCCTCCATCCTAACACACCTTGTGATCCTTCTTGTGATCAGCGATGCCTGCAAAGCCCGGTCCCCAGGGCCTGCGCAATCTGCGCGGCATCTCTCCAAACACACGCTAAGGCAACCCTTTGGATGAGCCCTTTTCCTTCTGAAGTCTGTCTCCATTCAGGGAGCTGCAACAGCCTTTTTTTGGTGATCTTCTGGAGCCTGTAAATTCACAGAGAGCAACCTCCCCCCTCACGGAACATTTACAACCCAGTCTTCCTTTGGCTGAGGGATTTCCAGAGTCATCCACACATACGTCTACCGTGTCTGATGAAAAGACAGCATGGGCCCTGTCAGTAAAAAGCGGAGACTGAAAAGGGGTGTTTTTTTTTTTTTTGCGCTTTTTTTTTCCCCTCATCATGGCTGCTCTGAGAAGTGCAGGCCAGATGAGGTCTCCCTCGCAGAGAGGGGGGGAGGGCTGAACAATGATGTGCCGTGACAGCTCACCTGGCTGCGGGCGAGAAGAGGGCGACATCGCGGACATAAAAGGTCACTTTCGGGGGGCCCCGCAGTTCTGACACTCTGTGACACGCACCATATGCGCCCCGCATATCAAACCCCCATCCCCACCCGCTACGGCTTGAGCCGTTAGGCGGAACTCGGCAAAGGAAAGGCCGCGACGTCTGACCACCTGGTTGGCGCTCCCTGGGCAACCTTCAAAATGCCAAATGCCTGTTTATTAACCCCCGGACGGAGGGGAACAAAAGACGGGGCGTAATCCACTGGCTGAGCTAATGAAGAGTGCAGGCTCTGCTCTCGAGTCAGGAGGGGCCACCGGGATGACCCACCACTGAGGTACCCGGGAGCGGCCCAGAGGAATAATAAATTAAGTTGGCATTACAACTCTAGCTAGGTGGCAAAGGGGCAGCAAGACAGAGCCGGGGACAGAGCCCGCATGTTATCAGCCTCACACTCATGCAGTCTGAGAACAGAAACGAGGGAGGCTCCGAGCCCAATGCCCAGGGTCGCACCCTGACCACCTCCAAATCTCATTAGCAACGACAGTTAAGACCGGTGGAGAGTAGATCGGCCTGTTGTCAAGCAGATGTTTTAAAACTCTCCCCGGATGGGCGTCTGGAGGCTTAACGAGGGAAAGAAAGCCTGGCTCCGTCCCACAGAGCCCGCCTGCCACCTAACTTCCCCGTGACTACGCTTGAAAATCCTACGGGGGCCAAATTAGCCAGAGTAGATGCTACTGTCCCTGAACGGTCACACTTGATTAAAAAACCGTGAAGACGAGGCATCTGTGTGATCGGCGCAATCTCCCCCGTTCATGTAATTGAGCGGCGTTTCAAAGGCGGCGGGTGACAGCTTTTTATTCCGCTCCGGTTCAGAGAGGCAACGCTCTGGTCCGTGAGCACCCTGCCCTAATGACAGTGGAGCTGAGGTCCGGGGGGAATAACTCAGAGCTTTTATAAAAGCTCCTGATGGAGGATGGGTGCAGCTATACAGACTGCGATATAAAATCTACCCCAATAGCCAGCTGCACACTGGCGGCGGCCACCCTCCACACCTTCTGCTCTCTCTCAGTTGCCCTATATAGTCTGCCTAGCCGGGTGTGGGGAGAGAGGGATTTGGGGAGGGGATGGGGATTAGGAAGGGGCAGCAGCAGGGCGGGAGGGGATTAGGGAGTGGCAGAATATGTGCAGGGAGAGCTAGGGAGAGAATTGGGAGAGGCAGCATTGGCCCCGGAACTGGAAGAAAGGAGCTCAGCTCAGGTGGAGATCAGATGGGTCATGAGATGAACACATGAAACGGCCATATAATTATCTTTATATGAGATGTACCTACTGTTTGCTTTTATTTGTGTTATTTAGAGTGAATGCATCATTAAATGCCCCAGAGCGCACTAGGCCTGACTACATTTGTGGACACAGTGTTCACAGTGGAGGCTCCCTGTCATAGGTGAAGCTCAGCTCATCCCTTTAGTGGTGTCACGCCAAGCACACGGTATTGGGAGACAGGGCAGGTCTGTTCCGTTTTAGGATCGATTAAGCTCTTATTTTTGCAAAAGTGAACCAGAGTTGTCTGCAATCTGTACAAATTCTTTTAGGTTACCATTAATCTTAGGGGATAATTTTTTTCAAGGACTGTTTTTTCGCTGAACGTCAACATCAGTGAAGAGCAAAAGTCCTTGAGTGTCCATTAAAGCAAAAGTTGCATGAAGTTCCATCACTGTCCATCTGCTCAAGTACTTGTTGGTGAAATGCTGCATGTCCTTGATATATTCACTAAGAGCAAAAGGATATTCCAGCATCTACTCTGTATCTCTGTACTACAGGTAATGATTTTGCTCTTTCATTTAATCAGGGATCTCAGGTGGGAGTGGAGTGGAGACTGACTGAAAACGAGTTATTGAAAGATTGTTTTCATAGCTTTACGTGAAGACTGTTCATGGATGTCCTCGGAAAAATAACTATTGCTGCGTTCTAGGTATTGGGTGTGCAAGTGACAGCTCGTCTTGGCCTCACAGCAAGGGAGCCACACTGAGCACGCTCAGGGAGAGGAGCATTCAGGACCCCGCAAGGCCTTCAGCTCCTTTTGCCCACGTTTTCATCAGCATTCAACAGATGCCGCCTGCGCTGGCGCTACGCGAGGCCGCAGCATTGGAAAAAAGCCTGGTCAGAGCCCACTCTGCTGTCAGCAGCACTAGAGATTAGAATGAGGATCTCGGACACCTCGGCCGACAGCGCGTGACCACGGACTCCTGGACCCCTCCCGGTGCGCTGTGATCTCGGACGTGCGCTCCCGCACGTACGTGCGCGCCGTGTCGTTGCTGGGACTTCTGGCGCTTCAGCCCTTCCCCTCTGCAGTCGCCTGCCTCGCTTGATCGCCGCATCTGTGAAATTGACCCTTCCAGCGCCTCCCCTCCCCCCACGCACTCGGCGCGTACTCAGCTTTTGTTCTGGAGTGTAGGACGCTTCGAAATCGTAATGTCAAGTCGATACTCCCCCCTGTAGTGGCCGAGGGAGGGTGGTGCAGCTCTTTAGGGAAAAATCTACACGGACTTCTCTTCTGAGAGTTTGAGTGCTTTTCAGGAAAGGTGGCGGCGACAATGCCATCGATTAAAATGAGCTGAGGAGGATGGATACCTATTGGTTTGTCAAAATGAGCTTTCAGGACGCAGACTGACGAAATTACATCACAATACTTTACTGTCATTTAGCAGACGCTCTTATCCAGAGTGACTTACACAGGTTACAGTTTTTACAATGTTATCAATTTATACAGCTTGATATTTACTGAGGGTTAAGTACATTTCCCAAGGGTACAACAGCAGTGCCCCAGTGGGGCAAACTGGAAACCTTTTGGTAACAAGCCCTGCTCCTTACCACTTTGCCACACTGTCACCCGAAATGCAAGTACGCAGCGTACAGAAAAAAAGAGTATGTGCGCGGCCCCGGGTTCTCTGGGTCAGCGTGACGTAGCGCTAAATGCAGTAAAAAAGGGGCAGACTTACTCGGGTTGGGAGGGAAAAGCGTGCAGCTCTTGCAGTGGATGATCTCCTTGACGATGGGCATGTCCTGCGAGATGGGCGGTGGCACTATGCCTAGCCCGGGCATCATGGGGTTCATGGGTGCGATTCCTGTCATCATGCTGAGGCTCGGGTCAAAATCTGTGGAGGGACACAGAAAGGCAAAGAGCCGGACCACAGTGAGGGACCGGACAAGACCAGCTCTGCACACAGCCTCATACACTTCCTGGACAAAATGATTATGCATGTTTGGTTCGATTTCACACTTAAAAGATAGTCTGGGTGATATTATTTTATCATTCCGTTGCTGTGTCAAACAACCCGGGTATGAATAAATGCATGCACATATACATAAATAAACAAACGCTGTATACCATCATCAAAAATTAAAGGGAGCTCCGTGAATGCATTAGATTTTGTTTCCTTTTTTATTGACTCTACTTACTGGCCCTGTTTTAGTTAACTCTCAACCTGTTTCTTACCGGTTTTATTCCCAGGCTATTGATGCACATAAAACACACAATGAGAACAAACTGGCTTTTATTTACAGGTATTGATCTGGGCGGCTTCTGATTCCATGCTGCCTTTTTGAAATGGAAATGACACCGTCCCTCTCTCTCTGAAACTTCAACCACACCTGTGCTGTCGAGGGGACTTCAAAGCCCGTCTGTGCTGCGCTCATTCAGCTGAAAAGTATCAAAACAGCTCAGAATCTTTCCGCGGCATACAACGGGAGAGAGAACGAACGCACAGGCCGTGAAAGGCGACCTACAAAAAAAAAGAAAAGCACGAAAAGATCTCTGAACACGTACATGTGTACAGAAGTCATACAAAAAGAAAAAAAAACGTGTTGCAACTGGATACCAACACAAGAAGTGCCTGCAAAAACTTAATGTAGGAATCAATAAAACTTCAAACCTCTTTGAAATACATTTACAGCGTTTTATCAGGATGCAGTTTCTTTTCTCAAAAACCATGGCACCTAAAGAGAGCAGCTCATGGCAGACAAAAAAATTGCTGACAAATAAAGCACAAGATTTCAGGTTCTTCCCAAGGAGCTGCTTCGAGGCAGCGGCATCTCACCAGCAGCTGCGCAAACGTGATCTTTGCAGCTACGGAGGCAGAGAGACTGTTATGAATGCAGACGGACGGCTGTCCGACTGTGGAGAAACGGGCCGCGGACTGACCGATCCCGCTTGTGAAGAGAGTCACGGCGCAGCAAGGGGGAGGGAGGGATGAACGGCCGGGAGCATCTGGTTCTCCCTCCCTTATTGACAGTGTGAGCACCAGCAGCCGCGGCTCCTTTCGAGAGGGGCCGGGTAATAGCTGGTGCCCGACGCAGCCAGATGATGAGAGGAGCAGCAGAGCAACAGGGGAGGTGATGCAGGCGGACGGCTTTGCGGAGGCAGGGGTGGGGGTGGGGGCGATCAGTTGAATGTTAAAACCCTATTGCCCACCGCTTTCGGACGCGGTCACATAGCCTGAAGCACAGCATTCTAAACACCCCCAACCCCCCCCCGGGGTTAAATGTGACCTTATCACACAGCGCAGGAAGCTGATCACATCCAGGCCAACGCAGAGCTCAGATCTGCAGCTCGGCCCAGGCCTCACTGGAGGGAAATGAGGCTGAAAATGCAGACCGGCTGCTGAAAAGGCCCGCAAAAAAAAGCACAGCCGAATCACCTCTGCCCACTACTGTTTCCTACTGATCCTCTCTGAGGTGGACACGACCTGACAACGGATGTGTCCTATGGACGGCAGCAGTGTATCACAGTGATAAAGAGCAGGGCTTGCAACTGAGAAGTTGCTGGTTCAAATGCTGCTCTGCCCTTGGGCAAGGAACTTACCCCACAATTGCCTCAGTAGATATGCAGCTGTATAAATGGATAACGTGTAAAAATTGTAACCTATGTAAGTCGCTCTGGGTAAGAGCGCCTGCTAAATGTTTCTAATGCAATGTAAAGGATGCCATCTGATCTGAAAAAGGGATTCTGAGGTGCTAGGAGCCTAAACCACCTTCACTGATTTCAAGTGGCAACTGCACTGTGATTGAGAGCAGTAGGCAACTAGATAAACATGGCCAGTCAACATATAAGCATGAAAGGGGGCTGGACTGTTGGTTCCAGCTGGAGGAGGGGAGGGAGGGAGCTCCAGGCATGTGCACTGTGTGTGTGTGTGTGTGTGCATATGCACGTACCTAAGTGCCTGGATTCCACACAGCTATTCCAGTACTCCTCTCCTCAGACCTTGCTACCGCACCTACATGGCCCTGTAGGCAATGATGTGCAAGCTTCCAAAGAGTCTGGTCTACTCCGTGTACATTTTGCCACCTAATCGACACCGCAGTTTCAAACCTGCTCATAATGAGATAACACTGGGAGATTAACTCTCTGAGGACCGCTGGGGCGCTGTCAGCGAGGGCGTACAGAGTCGTTTATCTCCGAGCATGTGTTTAACTACAAGGCTCAGGCTGACAGCTCGGGGGGGGTTGGGGGGGTGGTGGGGAAGGTCACTGGGCCTCCCGCCAGCAGGTGCAAGCCGCCCTCCCCCACCACTCGCGCTGCGGCGTTTCTGCTAACGGCCACAGTGCTAGCGAATTACAGAGCTACCACTGGCTACCACTGCAGTGCACTTATTAAACAGTGTCATTAGGAACAGTCCAGTGGAAGGGGAGGTTTCATCATCATCTGTGTCTTCAAAGCCATGGCTTCCTTTTTAGGGGGATTACTGCAGGAGGTCTGTGCAAGAAATATTCAGACACAAGCAGCAGAAAAGATCCATGAGGAAATGCATTTCCTATATAGGAAATAAAGACGATCCCTTATTAGATTGAGGCCATTTCAGTGCTATTTTCCTGGGGTGCATTTCAAAAGCATCCGTGTTTTTGAATCTAAATTACATTTAATATTAAAAGGCAGCTGCAAGGAGAGAGCACATCTGCTAATGATCAGCTCAGGATTTCCTTTGCTGGACTAAAGTCGGGCAAAAACATACCATGCAAAAAAAAAAAAAAAAAAGATGCTGCCTTCACTCTCAACAACACACACAAAGGGCTACCTAACGAGCCGCTAGCTTTAGCACTAGGTTAATAGAGATCTACGGTGATATGGTGGTCTGTGGAATTAAGTTGTAACCAGCAGGTTCAGTTGAGCACTGCTGTTTCTCATGCTTAGTATAAGTCCCTTCAGTGAGGACCCACATCTACAAATGAACAATGTGAGAAATAAAACCAACACGTGTTCCTGGGAAAGGACATGAAGCAGATAAGCAAATAAACAAAAAAAATAACATAATGCAACTACTGATTGGAGTGTCAGGGAAGGATGTCTTCTCAAATGTGAGCAGGAAAGGAGACCAAGCCCACCTTGGGTGTTTCTGGAATCACCCCTCCACACAGCAATGTGTCAAAAACCCAGGCCAGCACCTCCCACCGCCCAGAAAAAAAGGGATCCGAAATGTCAGAGGAACACGTTTTTTCCTCATCACCGGGCGTGTTCTCTTTTCCGCTCATGTAAAACAAAAATCTTTACTGCGGGTCTGCCAAGTGTAATTACATTGTGTAAGCTGACCATCAATCAACCACATGCAGATGCAGAGGGAATAAGAGAACTCGTCTTGCTGTTTAACCATGGACCCACATTGCAGAGAGGGGAAAACTGCCCCCTCCCTCTTTAGATTTGGGGGTAAAAGCTCAACTGTGAAGAGGGTGGAGTCCAGGGCGGGGGCTAAGATCTCCAAAACACGCGGCGAGAGTTCCTTTCTATTCACAGTCTACGGTTACTCCTTATGTACCCTTTACATCTAAATCTAAACCCTGCATAGTAACTGGTGAGAATGTTGACAGAAACACAGTGATCTGAAAATGACCTAAATCTATTTTTAAGCACACAGGGATAACTCAGGGACAACAGAATCCACGCATGTTGTGGTTACTATAGTTCCTGCTCTTGCTACTTCCTTTAATTTAAATGGGAAGACAGATTTATCTTCATGAAGATGCTAATGAATAACAAACAAGCCTATAGAGCTTCTTTAAATGAGATTTCTCTTTTCATGCCAATCACTGCAGTTTGGAAAGGGATTGGTATAATGCATTAAAGCATAATGTGAAATGCCTGTGAGCTGCATTACTTTCTAGATCGAGCCTTTCTTGTTACATGCGTATTTCTCAGTCTCGCAACCAGCGCCGTCCCAAGCACTCAACGCAATCACAACACTAACGGAAATCTAAACAGCGGATCAATGACCCCAGCGCTTTGAAGTGAGCTGTTGACTTTCATTACCTGCTGGATCAGGTGGCCCCCTCAAACACCCCCCCCTCCCCCCCCCCGTCCCCCCCCGTCACCAGCTGCAAATGTCAAGCATGAGGACTGTCCTTGGCCCCTGCGGTATGGATCCAAGGAAATCCAGCCGTATCGACCTCAAACATTCCGCCGCAGAGCACGGCGTTCGTTACTCAATACGCTCTCGTTGCACATGGCGAGCCCGATTCTTCAACAGCACGCTGCATCGGTAAGCTCACCTGCTGCAAGGAAAGGGGAAGGAGACAGATGCGGCAGCACCCCGACACCTCACGGAAGCAGAGCCCTGGTCCCCCTTTACCCACGGGGCCGCTGCGCGCGGGCTGCAACTGGGTGATGTATCGTGTGCACCACATCACACCGTGCCCTGCGGGCTGTTATTATTATGGAAACACCTGGACAAAAGGAATCACGCAGCAGAAGCAGGTGGAGCCCTGTTCTTGAGCAAACCCTGTAAATGTCAGTCAGAAGAACCTCATTTCTCAACTAGCAACAATTGTTTGGAGAAAAAATAATCATTTTAAAGGATACAGAACTGTAGCATTGAAGAGTATCTATTTATTTATTTTAACAGTCAACAAAAAGTCTTGACAAAATAAGATAATAAAACAGCACTGGAGGTCATGTTTAAATGAGTAAGATTCCATTCTTTTTTGTTACTTCACATTCCTTATATTCTTTAGAAATACTACTGCATTGTACCTTAATCATTTTCAGTCATATCCCTTGGCCATGCACGAGCACGTGATGTTGACAGTGAACCTGTCAGCCCTCGCTGTCCCTCAACAGAAGAAAAATGGCCCATTCAGCTGCTTTCATGATGAGATCAGTGTCTACTGTAGGCTGAGCCCCTGGGAATATGCACACGGTCCGGAATGAGATGATTAAATCTGTGTATAACCCAAATGCAAAAATATGAGGAGTGGGGGGAAAGAAAATCCAACGAGAGCTTGCCACAATCACCAGGGACATTAATCTGGCTTTATTCCTTCTCTGCAAAACAGAAAAGCTTTTTGCAGATTCCTCAGGAAAACTTTTACTCCTGCAGCTGCCCGGACATTTCGAAACGCCGATCCTGTCGGGTAGGTGGAGGTCAGGGCCGAGATTCTCCTCGAGTCCAGTGGGAGGACAAAAACAAATGCTACTGTTGTACTTTTCACATGTAATTCTGATGGCGGGGGGGGGGGACTGTTTCCCTCAGTAAAGAGAATCTACCTCTTAGTGCATGAGGGCAGCTCCACACAATGACATGGAGGGAGGGAGGGAGGGCAGGAGAAAACACTGCCCTGACAACTTCGCTTTGAGGGGGGGAGGGAGGGCAGCAAGACAAAAGGTACGGGAAAACAGGGGTTGTCTTTTCAGACAGAATTAACAGTAAACCCGGAGAGGATCACGTCAAGCATTCTCCCGGACCTTCCACTTAAAGCAGAGCCTGCGAAGGCACGCAATGTGAGCTGCCACTAAGGGAAGCAGCAACCCCGCTTCTCGAAAGCCACATCTGTTCCTACTATCAGGCTATGATTGACCTAGAAAAAGGAGCTGTCTGCCCATGCCTCTGGATCCACACTTCAGATAAAGGGGTGGGGTAAGGTCATACTGTCCCAACTCAGTACGCTTTAGGTGTACCAGACTCAAATTTGCCCGCCATCTGAACATCACAAATGGCTTGTGTTGCACTGCATTCCAGATTTCTGCTTGTTACATGTATTCAGGACTTATACAATGCAGTAGTGCCTACTGAAGTAAGAATACATTGGCTAAGAGCGGGAGGTAGAAGAACCAGAAAACAATTTGATCCAACTTGAATGGTCACACTGCAAGGACTGCCATGAAATACTGAAAACACTGTTCTCCAAAGACAAAATTAGATTTTTAAGACACTTTTTTTTTTGCCTAATTCTTCGCTTTCATCATTGCACTATTACTGACAGTTTTCTTAGAAGCTGCAGTTGTACTTGCAGTAACTGTAAGAGCTCAGTGCTGTTTTACACGAGCGAGTCCCATTTTCATAATTCGGCTCAGACTGGAGAAAACCCGACTCACCAGCCCAGTTCTTTTAACTTTAAGTACAGCTGCAGATTGATTTGCTGTAGAGAAACTGAACCATGTCAGCTTTGAAGATCAAACGAAACTAAAGCTCTGGATCTCTCTGGCCTCTCCAGGAATATGCGGACCTTTGGACCATTTCGAAAACTGACTCAGAACATATGGCAGAGAGGACACTTGCTCCTTTCTCCGTGCGCACACCCTGCTGTGGTGTGAACGACTGGCTCACTCCCTGACTTGTTCCAAAAAAGAAAATGCTTACTCGTGTCCCCAAATGTGTTCAGTATGTGACACAGATTAATAGAGAGGTTGAAGAAAAAGTAGCTCAGTTTATCACTGTACATCGCTGCACATAATATGACTGGTGATAAATGATCAAATTTATGCAGCCCAGCAATACTGGACCGGATTTCTGCCGACAATGAAAATAAGATGATTCAAACCAAAATGACAACCCGCAAAAGGGAAACGGGGTGTGCGTGTGTATGTGTGTGTGTGTGTGTGTGTGTATGTGTGTGTGTGTGTGTGTGTGTGTGTGTGTGTCTGCTTGTCTGGGTGTGGAGGAGGGGAGCTACGGGGTGAGAACGGAGATGATGAGTATTTGTCATAATTTCATTGTGAGCGTGGACAAAGTGCTGACGCAGCCCTGTGAAGGCGGTAATTAAGTTGCCGGAAAGTTTGGTTTGAGAACCGGGAGGGAACAGCTGTGTCCCTGTGTGATTAATGACTGAAGGGAGACTGCCATGCAGCAGGCTCTCAACTGCAAACAGCACAGGGCCGCCATCACCACCTAGCGCAGAACTGACCCCAGCTTAAGAAAATATGTGCCAAACACCACAGCAGTAGCCTGTGCCCCAGCACAGTACTTCCATAGATCAGATCAAGACTGCAGAACAGAACAGGAACACTTATCCTCAGTGCTGGAGCCAGTCACTACTCCTGCCATTTTAAGCCACGAGGATTACATGCAAGCACTGCCTATGAGTTCACCATGAATCAAAGTGTGCCTGTAAAATGCTATAATAAGCAGGTAGATAATGTCATTTACATCCCTATCTTTATGCAGTGAAGTGCCTGCCTGCCCAGGCAGAGAGGATTATGGGACGCGGGAGAAAGAGAGGAGGAGAATCGGAGCGTGTCACAACACCGACCTTGATGGGGACAGGCCGTTCATTATGAGTCATAATGGATTAGCCACACCCCCCCCAACCCCCACCCCACCCCGTCATCGTCCTGTCTCCTAAGACGGCAGCGTGGGAGGGCGGGGAGAGATGCCGGGCCGCGCGACGGAGCGAGTATTTCTTAAAAGCCAATACCGCTGACGCCCCGGAAAAGAGCGACTTTCCTCTGGTTAGATTGATTAGAATGAAAGACACACTGGGGAGCGGTGCTCCAGTTTTTGCGGGTTGCATTAGCAGCGCCGGGAGAGGCTCCAGTCGTCACACGGCTCACAGATCAAGGCGCTCAGCGTCTCGCTGACAGCGCGTACCCATCAGTATTCCCCTCAAACACACAAGAGTATAACTTGCTCAGTAAAGTATATCATTTGCTCTTGAGAGGTGAGCTGCTGAGGAAAGTGGGCAAAGCGCATGCTGTAAGTAGCTCAATAAATTGCGCAGATGAAGTGCAAGGTGAAAGGTGCATCGTGTGGGGATGTATATTTTACCCCACCCATCCATTAAAGATCACTGCAACGCATCAGGTCAAAGATATACATACGCAAATGAGTGGTTTGCCCATGGCAACAGCTTCCATGGGAACAATGCTGTTGTTCCATTATTATTATTTTTTAAATAAACTGATTAACTCTGACTAACTGCAGATGCCTCGCGCGGCAGATACACCAGGCATCCTCAGTAGGTGTCAGTTCAGAAGACAGGTAGGAACGTCAGAGCCCATTTGCAAAATGTTAATATGAAACATACTCTACCATCTTAAAGAACAGATTCCATCTGAACCTGTCATTTAGTTCTCACACTATTTATATCACAATTTACGCATGCAGATGGATATATTCCAGATCCATTATGGATAATGTGGATTTAGGAAAGATGAAATAGGAGATTTCTAAAACATATCCAAAAAGCAATTCTAATAAAGACAAAAAGAAACGGGTCCCTCATCACCCTGGTCAGAGTGTTAACGTGATAAATGCCTCCACGGGTTTAATGATGTTGAAAATACAATAATGAAAAGCACGCCATGCCGAGAGCATGCCTCTTCCCACTTCTTTTATTTCACCTCCTTGGCTTCGAACCATTAACCAAGCCGCAATCCATCAATCTGAGTGCGGCCCTCTCAGGACGGCCCAGTGTGCGGGATCGAATTTCCAAGGCCGTGCCAAAGACGAGTCTAAGGGCTGCGCTCCTGCACTGGCATGTTCGCCAGTCTACTGAGCTCCTGAAGCCACTGGAGCTGCATGCTCTACCCCCACTGGACTCTGAAATGACTGTAAGATGCACTGTTTGTCTGTTTGTCAAAGCTCAGCACACTGCCAATATACAGGAAGCTACCCCCAGATACACCAGTCCCTCTGCACTGTGTGCGTGCAACAGTATCCTTATATTAGTCTGAAAGGCGAAGACAGTCGGACCTACTTATGACTGTTCTTTTCCCATCAGTCCTTAGACTGAAAACAGGGCCTGAATTTTAGTTTGCTGACCCAGCTGCGGTCGTTTTATCATAAGGAGCATGGCCAACAACGGTCAATGTGGCGGGCTGTGGTGGCCGGGGGACCCGCCATCGATCCTGACCGGATTAACAGCGGCTTCCTTAGTCCTTGGCAAAAGGAGGTCCTCCGTCCCCAAGTCCTCCCTGCTCGACCGCCACACAGCTGGATGAGTGGCGGTGACATTTGCCGTCTTAATAATTACTGCAAAACTGCACCCGGCCTGCCGAACCGCCCTGTGGGAACGTGGGATCTATTCAGCAGGGGGGATCATGGTACCTGACATAAGGGGCTGGCCGGTCATGCCCAGCGGCGCCATCCCGAGGTTGTTCATGGCGGTGGCCCAGGCGTTGGGGTCTGACATGGGCATACCCATCTGGCTGGAGTCCATGGCCATGTTCCGAACTCCCTCTGTGGAGACAGAAAGCAAAGAGAGGCGGAGTCAGACATCACCCGCGTTGTTTTCTAGCTTTCTGTCTGAAATTCTCCAGCATACACGTTAAAAAAACCTCCACACCGCAGTCAGACACTTATTCAACATTATAACGAAGCCTACTTGTCAATTCTCTATTCAACTAGAGCAATAATTGTGAGCACCACTGCCGTTCTGAGCAAAGTGCTACTGAGAATAAAAGAAGGCAAGATCCTGGCCTCTCACATGCTAGGCCCAAAAGATGTATTGTCAAGTACAGCGGTATTTCCTATTCTATTCCGCAATTCATCTGTATTACCCCTGCATGACTTGCCTCTCTGTGCCCTTTGGTATAGATGCTATCGCTCGGTTTATCCAGCAACACGTTTCTGGACTGCACAATGAATGAGCTGCGTGATAGACAGATGCAATATTAATGTGACACCAGCTTAGTAAGGGAACTCTGGTAATATGGAATTTATGTTTAGAATACTAAAATCGCTGCATTCAAAACATTGGCGGAGGAGCACAATATTAGACTGATATGCATTCGTTTGTATTGTCTGCAGACAGAAGTTCATAAGATTTGGCAGGGATGCTGAATTAAGATGTTGCTTGCTCTCATCTCTCTCTCTCTCTCTCTTTCCCTCACAAACATACTGTTCACATGCATATATGCAAAAGCCCCCATTCATGTGTGTTATTTCTCTCTCCCTTTCTCACACACACACACACACACACACACACACACATGCATGCAACCCTGGGCATCACTGACCCGCTTCCTTCCAACTGCAGATTCTTGCACAGTAAAACAAACATTGATTTCCCTCTGGAAATAAACAAATCCACACTTTGCATATTAAATGCCAGTCCCTCCACCTCACCTTCATCTCCTTCTCATAACCTGAGAAAAAAAGACTTCATCTTTCACTCAGCTGCTCACGCCTGCTGGACGGCAGAGTTATTCTCAGTGGGGTCGTCCTTCTCTGGCAGGACTGCCCCTCCTCCTAATCACCCCAACCCTGCCGCACAAAGCAGGAAACGGGCTGAATTCAAATTCAGCAAAACTTGTTTTTCCCGTGTAAAATGACTTAAATATTGAATGAATCACAGCTCCACTCTGTAACAGGACCAACATAACAACATTTCTGAGAATTTCCAGCCCAGCTGGGTGAAGAAGGGCAATTTCTGCTGAGGATCATGATTCAAGAATGGCAGAGTGTTTACAGTGTGAAGACTCCAGGTTGTTTATGCAGTGGTAGGTTCTGTTCAGATTGGATTTAAATGTGCTCTACAGTTTGGACGATATAGGAGCTGGTCAAATCCATATCATTGGACCAGTCGATGAATGTAAGTCAATAACACTCCAAGGAGACATGCTGCTGACACAAGTTGTAATGGGGGGTATAAAAATAAATTTGCTTAAATGCTAAATTACAATTGATGTGCAATCAATTTCAGCCCAGGTTAAATACTAGCAATAGAACAATGGCTGCTGGAAGGCAAAATTATGGGTTATTGAAGGAAAAATCATATGGGTTATTTAGAAAGATACAAGAGCCAAGTAAATTGAAGGTGTTAAATGAGGCATGAGAAAGAGAGAAATTAGAGTGCGTCAGGCAGAATTGCAGGGGAGCCGTTTAAAGAGGAAGAGATGAAAGGTAATGAGAGACAGCAGTGCTCCTGCACCAGCGGACAGGTCCCTGCATTACTGGGGTGAGAAACAAACGGTGAAACAGCAAAACGGTTAGCAAATGAATGTACGACACACAGAACTGAGGAAAAGTGAGCAGATGAAGGGAAGCAGTGCTGGGAACACGCAGGCCGTTAGAAAGGGAAAGATGCTATAAATATCACCTTGGATGAAGCGCCAAGAGCAGGCCCAAAAAATAAGCTTGCTGAGAGAAGGACAGTAAGGAATTGGGAAAAGCAGGAAGAAATAAGGTATCAGATTAGGAAAGGTATAGAATCAATCTCAAAGGAGATGAGTAAGAGAAATGTAGAAATCAGAGAAAGAAACCTGAGAATCATAGAGGCCACAGAATGCAAAATAAGGACAAAGAACAAAGGAAGGTAAAACAGGATCAGATGCAAAAGAATTTAATGAGAGACTGGGGGTTATGAAAACCTGATAAAGCAGCGCACATTTTCCCATGATCACAGTAAAAATCACAGCGACAACTACTGGGAATGTCTGTTTCATTGTACGGCAATCAGCTGTAATGTCATTAGATTGGGAGGAAACACTATTGTTTTACCTTACACAAATAAGGCAGAGGGTAATTTAGCCAAGCAAACATACACAAATAATAAATTAACATAATAAACTAAAAACTACGCAGTATGAAATAAGAAATAACTAAATCGCTTCTGCACCTACAGTGCTTGGACATGCTCTAAAAAAATGTTGCATAGTTCCCAAATCAGCTTTTTTAAACCATTATTTCAGTTTCGACAATCGATGCAGTGTCCTTCCAAATCACTCTCATGCTTCACCCATCTTTTACACATGAGTCAGAGGCCTGTCAGAAACCTGCATCTTACAATGGATTGAAGGTGCACAGGGGAAAAAATGGGCAAAACGATATTATGAGATAAAGAGCTGCCATCATTGATCTTAGGGTGTTTGTCAAGTGCCCCCACCCCCCATGAGCTATGCTTACACAAATGCAGTGCTTAATAACAGGCATTAAATATACATGGACACAGATTATATTCTGGCTACACTCTTTGTCTGTCTGTCTCTAATGATGCATTATGTCAGACCATATTGAAACAACCACATAATCAACCAAATCAATCAGTACACAGAACTATACAAAAACTTGTTCTGCAAAATAAACATCTGCTTCATGTTCAGTAGCATCTTGTAGCAACAAATCTGTTTTGATTTTGATTGTACTGCTAATGTATAAGGATGAAGGATGTGCAAAAGAATCCAAGATTGGCCACTTATTATGAGGTTGTATTTGATTTCTGTGTGTTCAAATGAGATTAAGTTGTATAGAAATAAATGTATGGACTCAGACCATTGATGTATAAAACTCAGTCAAGGGCATAACACTGTTCTGTACTTTCTTGTCAGGGTACAATAGAATGTCCCCAACAACCTTTAATTCTCTAAAAATATTTTATAAAATGCATGTGAAGAAGTAGTAAACAACACAGCGGAAAATAAAACCATCCAATAAAACGGTTTATTTATTATAGATTATCAAATGGTATCAAAGTCTGCAGAGAAGTGGAGGAGAAACGTGGAGCTGATAAAAAAGTGTTTGGGAAAGAGCGCTCCTGTGCACCTGTGGGGAATGAGCTGGCAGGAGATGCCGTTTTGCGTAGCACACAGGTGCTAAGTATTGATTAGAACAGGGTTCACTGCTGGTTCCTCATCACACAACACACCTGCAGTGGTCAAACCACCTTCACACGCAATTTTCATTTGGACGCAATTTTCAAAAAAAGGGTCTCAGCGCGTTCCACTCCAGTTCACTAAAGACAGAAAATGAACCATATTGTTAGCGCAAGCTGCGGCGGGCCAATCGGGGTAATTCACACGCCAGCTGATGAAACACTCCACGTCACAATAGGCTTTGACACTGAAAGTGCTGCCACTAATGCCACTTGGAGACGTAGCTGCGGCAGAACAATTGAGCGGGCTTTTTGTGGCTTGATGGGACAGCGGGAGCCCTTATCCCACTGCCTGCGCGGATCCTTGTAATGAAGGGCTAATGCCACCACCTTGGCTCGCCCACCGCACTAATTATGAATCTGTATTCATGTTGCCATGACACGGCCGGCACAAGCTGAGGCGTTGTTACCGCGCCACTTAAACGTTCCTGATGAGGGAACACTTACATGGCTCGTTAACCAAACCCACTCAGGAGTCGATGGCTGTTGCTACACAGAGTGTGACTGCCACCACAGGGGCAGAGGTGAGAGGAAGGCTGTTTTTTTTTTTTTCCGGCAGCTTAAATGCCAGTTGTGGAGATTAACCCCTTCTGCCCTTTGCAAAGCTGTGTTGCAGCCATTGAATGACCCTGGTAGCTCCTGGACAAAATCAAGTTTTGATAAACACCCACCGATTAGTATTATGTAGCATGTGCCATTTTTTTTTTTTTCATCCAAGCCAATTTTAGAGCAATGTTTTATTTCGTAACTCGTACAATATTTTGACTTTTTCCCTATATTCTCATGTAAAAGAAATGACTGATTTTGCATTCAACCTTCATGAAAGTTGAAAAGGTCGGTGTTAGAATACCCTTCCTTCCTGCATTACATAAGAAATTTACAGTTAACTGTCTTTCTGTAACTGCTGATTTGAGGAATATACCTCAATCTTGGAGCCATGCCCTCACAATTCTTCGTTGGGTGTCAGATGCTTGAGAAGAGTTAGGTCCAGATTAGACATTCAGGACAAATGCTCCAAAATGACTGGGAGACTCTGGAAAAGGTTTATGGTCTGCATCACCAATGTGCCACACGCTTCAAAAGTGACCTTGAGGGCATGGTCTCAGAGCAGCCTCCCCAGTTCCCTTCCGCTCGAGTGGCTCCGCTTTTCAGGCATATCCACCCTCTGGTCTGCAGATAGTAGCTGCGCTTGTTTGGATAAAAAAAATCTGTATCTCAGAATCTGGCATTCGACCTTTCCATATCACAGCTTTTACTGATGCCTGTTAAACCTTGGCTTCTCATCTGGACTCTGGCATTTATTGCACATTACGTGCTGAACACTGAGAGTGTTCAATCTGACCACTGTTATATGATACAAAAAAAAAGAAAATAATGTAATGGCGAAAGCTTGAAAAACTTCCCCCCAGTAAATGGGGGCTATGTGGGGATGGATCATCTCTGTGAGACAGCATCACAAAGCCAGTTTACTGGTAGGACCCTCTGCATTTTCACAGCAGGCAGAAGTTGCTTGCAAGCACTGATCTAGGACCAGGGTTGCTGTTTAGATTATAAAGGTTTAGGTTGTGTGATTTTGGTTGCTTGAGGAATTTGGTCCTAGACAAGCACTTAGGGGCAATTTCTGCCTCTAGCTGCATTTTCAAAAGCATTCTGGTGAATAATATGAGGACAAAGAATGATCATTTAATGGAAGAAACAAACATCAGTTTTCCTCTTAATAGTGACTGCCACCTCAGATTCATCACTGAAGGATGCATCAGAAGCCTTAGCCTCTCACTCATGGACATAAAACAGACATAACTCTTAGTTTGTACCATAGTAAAGGAATCACACATTAGCAGCTGGAAATGTCAAAGAAAGTGCAAGAAAATATATATATATTTCTATTGAATAATGTCTTAACAAAAAACAATGATTTTGACTGCAAAATGTCCCTAAAATAGTCAAGCTTTATCAATAAAGATAACTTCTTTTACTTTTTTTCATTACAATCAATCAAATTTGAATAAGCCTAGGGGAAGAAAAAAAGAAAGGTTGCATTAACTGTGACTGAAAAAAGCAATAGGGAGGAAGGAAACAGGGCATTGGGATGGTCTGGTGCTTTACGTGGAACATTAAAAAATGCAAGAGAGACACAAAATGCATTCAACAACTGCTATTTCCGATATTCTGAAGTTATATAAATAACTGTACTGTATTGTATTAATAAATAACCTCTCTGTGACTGAATGACAACATGCAGTACTCCCTAACAGCATGTGCTCACAAAGGAGGAATTACTGATTTGAGAAGCTATTGTATGGATGTGCTGCTCCAGGGTCAGCAGATAGAACAGTCCTCAAAACTCACAATGCTAATGTATGAATGGTCTGTGTTTTCACATGGCAGGGGAAATGTCATTCATTAAAACACTCATACAGTCAATTACTGTAGGTAACCCTAAACCTATGGTTTCCTCGAATAAGCAGACTAAAATGCATCTAAAACAAACTTAATGCTATCAAACCATACTTGTATACGAATGTGATGCAATTTCACAGTTGCCAAGCTAACCAGAATTAACTGGAAAATCTGGCAGCAGTGATTAACAGAGACAATAATGTTAAAAATTAACCATGCATGGCCCATGGACGTAAGAGAGAGATCACCATTGAGACCTCAGCTGTCAGAATCTGTACACGTGGCAGTACACACGTAGATTGTTTTAGTAGCTGAAGCCCAGCGCTGGGAGATCTCCGCTAGGGGCGAGATATCGCTGATCCTGGAGCCCGCAGGCTGACTGTCTCATTCATCTGCATCTCAGTACCGTGAGATGACGCAACAAACACGCAGGAGCTCAGTCAGGAGAAAAAAAAAAAAACATACAAAACACATATACATCATTTACAGACTATTTAGTGCCCTCTTAATTTTATTTAGGCTGCTTCTTATTTGTCTGATCTTTTTCCAAAAATAAAAAAACAGAGAACTCAAAGGATGCCAGATAACACACTGAGCGGTTTGGATTAGGACTAAGAACAGGCCTAGAGATGGTCCTCAAATCAAGAGAATCCCGTGGCTCGACCTTGCCTATGGTGCTTTCAGATGACACTCACAAGCAGCGCATGTCAAGTGACGTGAAGCTTCGTCTTCAGCTCACCGAACCATGTTAGTTTGTTCAGGTTTATTCTAGAAAAGGACCCATTTTCACTGTATTTACTATGTGACTGGCCAGCATCGCTCTCTCTTTTAGGCATGCTGACCTGATCTTAATCATTTAAGATTCAACAAAAGTGACCACCATCAAACCACAGGGACATCTTGTCTAGGTAAGTAAAGTAAACTAATTGTTCTGCTCTCTTTGTTTTCCATGACAGGGAGACTAACCATTCATAAACATTTACTGAACGAAAGGCAGGGAAAATGGTCCACCTGGTCCCAAGTCAAAGTTAAGACAAACACTTAGAATCACACTGTACTCTACACCAGTTTGAGTTTGAGTTTGAGAAGGTTTTTTGAATATATAAATACACCAGTGAATGTTGAAGTTTCAATTTTTGGTTTACATAAGAGGGTACCTTTATTTTTACGTGTACTTAAAAAGAAGTCTTGATGATTTTCTCAGGGGCGAAGGGACACAGTAGTGGCACCAGCAGTATTTAGTAGACTAATTACCACCAAATCAGAATAACAGCGATAAAATGGCCACTGCATTCTCCAGTCTTTGTGCTTAATTTCCCTTTGTTTTCTGTTCTCGCTTGGCTCTCCACTGCTCTGGTAATTCGGTGTCCCTGTGGCACACAAAGCGTGAGTGTGGAGACTGTTCCTCCCTTGGGAAACTGCCCATTTTCAAAGGACGGCTGTCTGGCTGTCATTCTGAGGCAACTTGGGGAATGTAGCCGATAAAAAGCAAAACATTAATGTGAGGTCGCCCAGACCTGAATAATTCATTTGGACAAGTCTGGAAAAAAAAGGCCAGCAACAAACAGCCTTTGAATTTTATTCTTCCATCAGCTTTGCATTTTCCTTCAGTAAACTATACACCACTACACCTTATCACAATACATTTTGTACAAAGTAAGTATTATTCAGGCTGTATCAGTTTGTATCTACCATTCTTGCTGGCAGAGATTAAAGAGGCACCCAGTGCTAAAAGCCTTCTGTCATGTAGGTAACACAAAACACTATTCTCCTCAAAATAAAACCCAGGCTTCACCTAACAGCAAATGATATAACTCATTCCACCTTGCTCTCAAGTGGTGGAATGAGCTCCTCACAACTGTCAGAACAGCGGGATCGTGGGCCATTTTCTGGCACAGACTCGAAACTCACCTATTCAGACTACACCTGGGCTGTCTGAGCCATTCCTCTAAAAACACTGTAATAAAAGCTATTAGTTGTAAAATGGATCACAGCTTAAGCACAGTAGATAGAAGCCTGGTGGCGCTTCAGACCTTTGCAGTGGTACAAGCTTGGCTGTAAATGTGTTGTGGTGGTAACAGTTTGTGGCGATAAAAATCTGGTGGCTGGAAATTCGCAGTTATAGTCTTAGGCTGTGCGCCCTCTGACAGCACTTGCTCCCACTGTGGCAATATTTCCCACAATGGCACAACATTTCAAGGATGTAGTAAAGATTCAGTATCTGCACAGCTAATTGCTTAACCCTATTGAATGGTCCTCTTGTAGGTCTCTCTGGATAGGAGGCTTTGCAAAATGAATAAATGTAACTGTAAATGCAAAGGTAAGTAAGGGGTCTGGAGCAATAGAAGATGGCCAAAATGAAGTACTTTTCACTTCATGGTGCAGCACCAATTCCAAGCTAATTTCTGAAATCCTAGAGGCCACAAAAGACATCATTAGGTTAAACTGACTTCTTAACAGCTCTTTCAAAGACGTGTACTTTTCCATTGGAGATGTTACCCTCGTTGCTTGCCCTCCATAAGGACCAAAAGCTCTGTCTTCTGCAATTCATAATTTGGCTGATATATCTTTGGTCAGGACTTTTCAAAGAATGTTCCACATTATGGAGACATTGTCTGCTCCCCTGTGTCTATGTCCCTTACATCCTTGGTTCAAAAACAGACACAATCAAACTGAAGAGCGGACTCCTTGCTGTATTCAGGGTGGGAGAAGGTCTGAGCATCGCTGGTCCCTCTTTCAGAGTAACACAGGGGCACACAGGCAAACCACCAAGCTTACAGAGCTAGCAGCCCTGTGATCCAGCCGTTCTAACTTTAAATAAATGCCTGTTTTTTTTTAAATAATTAGTTTTTGGTTCTAGCTCAGTGGTGATGTCACACCTCCCTCGTCATGGTGCCGTCACAGAGAGGCGTGAGGCGCCCACTTCCTCTGCACGATGGCTCATCTTCTCAGAACCATTTGGGCCAAAGTCAGGACAACAAATGACTGTCCTCATGTTTTCAAAGTACGTACACAATCTGCAGCCAGGTGAATTCTCTATAATGCACCCGCACACGCACACATGCACATGCGCACACACACACACACACACGCACACACACACACACACACACACACACACACACACACACACACACACACACACACACACACAATGCTAGCATCAGACACTTATCCATCTAGGTTCTGAACTTCATTTCTTAAGGTCTGTAAAGTAATCAACAAATTGGGCCAAAATCTAGGTCTGGCCATTAATCAAACAACAGTTGAAATATAACCGTTTCAAGCTGCAGATTAAGTTTTCTTTTTAAGCATGTACAACTAATAATGAAAATCCGTCAGATTCAAAACATCACCTTTAAAAAAAAAAAAAAAAGATTGAGTTTTGAGATGCAAATTACACCCATACATATTTTATTCACTACAAATGGATGCTGAAAAACTGATTTATCAGATCAGGCAATTAGCCTATCCATGAGTTATTTAGGGAGAAATTGAAAGAGACGTGATGATGGTACTTAGTGGTGAGAAGTAAAGGGGGGGGGATTGTATAAGGAAAGTGTTTGAAAAATATTTTAGTTGCATTTTTTACAATCAAAGTGAATGAATCCGCGAGGAGAGGCTTAAAGGAACTGGGTTCTCATTTGTAATGAAAAAGTTACAGGGCTGCTTTCATCTCCACTCTCTAACTAGGGCAGAGGAGCCATCAGTAAGGATTTAAAGGCAAATTTAGTCAAATCAAATCAAGCTGGGACTAAATAATTATAATGTCGTGGAATTATAACACCGTGATTAAAAATGGCTTATGCATTATGCGTACTGTCAAAACACCGGAGAAAGGTAAATGAATAAATGAATTAGTCTCCAAATATACAGTAGGGAAAGCAATTACATATGACATTCGCCTCTGGAAGGAAAAAAAGACAACCTTCCCAAAGACAGTGAATCTATCATTAGTCGGCATTAGCAAAGAGCGTACATTGTAACATTTCTATGCAAGGTCAGGCAGGTTTGTGAATGTTTGCCATTTAGAACATAGACACTTGATAAACAAGGCAATCACGCACACCCAAACCCAGGGTGGAGGAGAAGCTTAAAGAAACAAGCGGTTTAGACCACTACTCTACATTACTTTCCCTTTCTTCATATCCAAAGAGCCCTTAAGTCAAAGTGTACATGTACTAAATCACAAAGAGTAGACGTGCTAAGTCATTCTCTCATTTTTTTTTTTATTTTCAGGGGGTAGACTCTTTAGCCGTTGGAAACTTACTCCCAAGTATTTGAGCCCAGAGGGGTTGTTCTTCGTATGATGGTTGCAGAACCAATCGTTCCCATGTATTTTAGGCTGCAAGTGATTAATTGACATGGGAGGCACAAGATACACAACCAGCAGTGATTGTGCACATGCGCACAGCCACAGGAATCAAACATTAATAAATATTGTGTTCTGAACTGGTGCTGTTCACTTAAAAAAGTACAATTTCATAATTTTCCATAGACCCCATACCTCCAAGGGTCAGCGTACCCCAGTTTGAGAATCGCCGCGCAAAATAGCCAGCTACAGCGCTGCAGCCTGAGTGTGCGAGTCCCTATGCCCCACTGAGCAACAGGCACAGAGCATGGTACAGGCTTACTACTGCGCTGCCAACATGCTGGTATCCAAGCAGACAGGCTGGCAGACTGGTTGACAAGAGGGTCCCTCGACATTAGTCTCTGGGCGGAGAGACCCCCCGCGTGGAGGAGGGCCACGGCCTTTGTCTCGACGGAAATCGATAGTTGACAGAGGCATTAGCATGGATGGGGCAGCGAGAGATCGTTGGTGCTTATTCAAGCGCCGGCACGGCCATGCTTCAGAAACAGACCCGGGGTCATAACCTCGCCCTGACTTTCCCCCTTTTTTTTCATCTCAGAAACAGCGTGGTGGCATGGAAAATGACCCCCTCCCGACTACGGGCACCAAAAAGCACCTTTGTTTGAATGCGCCTCCTTTTCACCACAGAACTGGAATGAATGCGCTCGTGTGAAGAGAGCTGGGACATTCAGACCCTCCAGAGACTGGCCCCCCCGCCTCCCCCGTCTCCCTCGTGGGGGGGCGTCTTCATTTCGCCAGAGACGTGTGGCCTCGAAGGAACATGGAGAGATTGCTCGCCTCCCTGAAATATTGATTCTCTTTCTTTTTAGAGATAAAACCTAGCTTCAAAGAGATAGGGGACCCGCAGACTGATAGAAAGAATATGCTTTCATAAAAATCCTTTCCAAGTCTGCTGTTATCCTTTACTCTTCTTTTAAAAATTGACAGTGTGCTCGCACATACGCACACACGCACACACACAGGCGCAGAGACACAGACACAGACACGTAAACACACATATTCACACGCATGCGGATGCAGGGCATCCCAGCTTCAAACCGGTATCCAGCCATTTCACAGCCTTCCAATTCCCACTTCTTGAATCAACAGTGACAGATAACTCTTAATTGTTCATTAGGGCTGAAATGAGAGGGGTGTAGGATGAGATAAGAGCTTTCTGATAGCTGCTCTAGTGGCTCGCTTGCCTCGGGTCCCCGCTTATCTGCAGGCTTCTCCCCATTAAGTGTTTCATTAATCAACACAGCCCAATTAACAGAATTCAATTAAAACTTGAGAGGAGGAGGGGGTGAGGGTAGGGGTGGGGGGGGGCTCCTTTTCAAGTAAGTCTCTGAGAACTAGAATTAGAGCTCTACTCGAGATAATTATTTTCCTCCATAAAACGCAGCAGAGTACTCAGTGAAAAAATACTCATGCCACTTCCTTTTTTAAGGTCAAGCAATCTACTGCATCTGTTGAGTGGGATTATTTTCCCTCAAAAGTAGACAATAAAGGTTCTTCCGCTGGCAGGCTTACACACTTTACCTTTGCACCGTCACCTCAGTCACCGGTCTCCCGGCCATCAGATGTGCCTTTGCTCCTTGTCTACGCAGAGCCCTGGTTGTGGGGGTGCATTTAGATGTAATCCAAGCACTGAGAATTTTGCAGTTTCCCCACCCCACGAAACAATGCAGATTCTTCATTAAGTTGCACATTTTGTCCCTGCACTCGAATTTGTCAGCAATACCACACAACTACCCTTCCCGGGATTCACAACAACACGCTTGGGGTGAATTTCACACAATATGGAACTGGCACCCCGGGTGATCACGTAGTGGCAGATAGTGCCAGGTTTTGCAGAACGGTGCAGGTCCTCCTCCTCCTGGTTGCCTCAGAGGGAGGCCCTGCTGCACAGCGATGCTGTGAATTCACAGTCTGGTGGCTGCAAGGGCTGCAGACGCACCCATCTGTTAGGTAGGGGGGCCCCCTAACTGTAGGCTGATGAGAGAAGGGGGTCCCCTCCATATGGGCCTGAGCCTTCATCAGCTCCCGCAAATGGCCTCCGTTGCACATAATGAACCTCATCAAGGCGCGGCAGACCCCACCGCACTCATTTGGTTCCTGATGGTAACACGCACTACTCAATCACAGCCAACTGCTTTTACGAGCACAAAGTGGGTTTTAGTTTGCTTATTCTCCACATGAAGGATCTCCGCAGCATTTCAAGGAAGACTTTGCCACAACTGGAATGTTAGTGCTCAAAATCCCGCTGACAGCAAAGCAATGACTGCTGACGGATTTTCATTATTAGTTGTACGTGCTTAAATCTATTCACAAATGGTACTACATCAAAAGGGAAATAACAGTTTTATGATTGGTAAAATGCGTACACTACTTCTTTATGTCTATAAATAAAACTGATTGCAAGTTCTTATTTAGACGGTGATATATTTGTTAGCAAATGCCCAAATGGCAGGAATAATAGCTTGAATTAAATATGAAATCTGTCACCCTGATGTTCTGGAACTAGGAAGAGTCAAGAAGCTAAAGTGACAAGTAGGAGTAGGAACAAAAGTTGAAAAATTTATTGTAACTTCTTATTTAGGCAAAGGATACCAAATATTAGTTGCCATAGCAGTAGGACTAACAACCTGTATCATATATGAAATCCAACATCCTGCTGTTACAGAACTTTGAGAAGTATAAGTAGAGCTGATAGTAAAAGTGAAACTAAAAGTTGGAATTGAGAAGTGGAAACAAAAGTAAAAGTTGCAGAAGATGCAGGAGTGAAAGCAAAAATGGGAATAAAGCGGACATAGCAGAAGCCCGCTAAAAGTGAAAGCAGAGCAAGTGGGAGAGAAAGCAGATGCAGATCTCTGTGGAAAAGCAGAAAACGTATGCGAATAGCACCTACGCAAGGGGGAAAAAGAGGAAAAAGAAGAGGACTAAGAAGGGGAAAGGCAAGGAAGGAACAGAGGAGGAGATAAAGAAGAAGGCCCACCTCGGTTGTTCCTAACATCGGCCTTAAACGGTGGAACCCCACAAGCGCCGGGAGTCCGCGGCGGGGAAGAGGAGAGGCAGGCTGCTGTTTGAACAGCATTAATATCTGCAATCCCTTGCGAGGGACGGCCTTAATGAGGACGGCGCAGGATCGCTCCATCTGACAGGATGAGGGTTCCTTCTGCAGGAGATGGGAAAGGCAAACGCATGCTCCTTCCCTCGCCGAGAGCACCGGGGATCCCGGTGACAGGTCACCAGAATTGTTTGGCATTCTAACGAGAGCCCCGCTTAAAAATTTAAGACGTTCTCAACTGATGCTTTGCAAAAGGTGGATGCGTTAATTGCTTCTGAGGGAAGCCTGGCGTTGACTTTGACACGTTCCCCGGTAAAAAGAAAGCAAAAACAACAACAAAACAAACAAGACTTTGAAGCGGCTATAACTTAAGGCAAGTCTAATTCACCTGGCACCCATCTAAATTAAGCTGTATCTGAATTTGGATTTCATTGTAATCTAGCGCCGAGGCTCACGTAAGACATGAGAAGCACACCTCTGACGGTTGTTACTAATTCAACAGCGCTGATTATATTACATAGTGCTTGTAAAACAAATAAGACCCTAAAAAGGGAGACAATATATTTTTATGTATCTTACAACACTGAAATTTACATGATGGAGGAGGTGCAGTGACAGAGCTCTTTTTAATGTGAAGATCCACAGAAGAATTTTCTCACACCTTGTAACACAAATGCCAACAAGACGCAGGGCTGTCTTCTGCCCTGCATCTTGCCCCATCAGAATGAGGCAATGAGTGGGAGCACTGCTAACTTTTTCCCCCCTTCCTGTCATGATCACTCCATTCTCTAATGCACCGTTACAGACACACGCCACCTGGCAACAGAGGGGTGTCCGGTCTGTCCCTGGTCACATTCAGCAAGGGTAAAAAATGTGCAGTGGGGCTGACCCAACAGATGTCCACTCCATGATTCGTCTCACATGAGCTTTAGTGATCTACACAATGTGCAACACGCACTACTTTCTTTCACTGCCTTGTGATCCCCTTCAAAAAAAACAATGCAGCACAACCTGAGAGTCAATTCAATATTTCATGAAAGAAAAAGAAATGCCTTGCATGACCCAAGTGGATATAGACATGAAAAAAATGTCATGTTGTTTCCCAGGTTGTTAATAGAGTGGGCAGTCATATGATGAGTGGCTTATTTGCCCTCATCATATATCACACAGACAAAACATACACAAAAATGGAACACTTGCCATATAAATTGGCACTTGGCTTGTTGTGATGGACGTGTGTTGTCAAATCGCTAATGGGCATTCTGTGCACCATTAGCCTATGAAATCAGCCCATACAAAAGTAAAATGAGTATTTTCCACCACACCTCACGCCTGGAAGGTAAAACTGAGACTGCAGTAACAGTGACCTAATGTTGCCCAACAACAGTTCTTCTGTTTTTTATTTCCCCTTTTCAGATCCCGGTGTAACAGACTGAGCCTCAGCATGTTATTGGCAGGGGATAGAGAAGAGTGAGACATGCTTAATTCACTGACTGCAGCCCTAGAGCCGGAATTATCTGGTGGTGCTGCTGCTGTCAGGGCCCTATCAGCTCTAGTCAATTATAAATGGTGGAGTTGCATTAAGGATGTGTCATCTGCTCAATAACCTTGAGCCCCTCCTATTTGTCACCTGCGGTCCCCAGGGACGGCTACGTCTCCACACCGGGACGTCAGAACAGCCTCCAGCAGCCATCCCCTGAAACACCGCCCTACTGCCACTCTAACCAAAAATCATTAACTGTACGCTTGAGGAGTGGAACATCTATTCGTTATTTATTGAGGAAATGAAAAACAGCTGCAGATGCATGGCCATCAGAGCTGAAGGAGCATTCGAGATATACTGTGTGCTTGAGACATTCTCTCCTTTGATAACACAGGCTCTGCAGATTGATTATGGAGGGAGAGATTAGGAGATTACTTTCTGCTCTGCTTATTCACCTTGATGCGGTGACAAACACAAAAGGGACACAAAATGCTCTCCCACCACGATGCTATCTGTCGATCAATCTCAATAATGTCAACCTTCAAGCAGTGCGCTGTTACTTCTAGGAGAAAACAATGGGGTAGCAAAACTATAATAACCATAAAACACAATAATAACTGTAAGAAATATAACTAACTGAGCATTCACATCAAGTAAGATTGTCACACAGTTAACACTGTTTTCAATGCAAAATTTAAAGTGCATAAATGTGAATTGAGAAAAGCACTGAGAGACCATCCAAAATGTTCTTAAACCAAATACACCAAAATCAGCCAGACTAAGGGGCAAACTACAATGGTATGACATGCAAACACACAGTTGTTAAAATGTTCAAACATCTTAAATTTTTTGATGGACACTTCCTTGCAGCCAAATGCTGGAATGAGCTTTTACTTGACTGAATGTTTACTTAAGTAAACGAGGAAGATCATTCACAATTCTCAACCACACACATGCTGATCGATCTCACATGCAGAAAAGGCATGCTGTTTTGTCCCATATGGGGACAGAGCACAAAAAAAGAAATAACTGGATGTATATAATGCATGAGTCCAGTCCCTAGGGTTTAGCCCTCAATAAACCATTTGGTTTTGCTAATGTTACTCTGGGAAACTGGACGAATGAATCAGAGACATATCATATACATATATGGACAGGTGTGGCTGGCAGCTCTTATTTTTGAACAGTCAAGGAGTCCCTGCATCTAGAGTCAATACCACACTGCACCCTAAAACCTTATTCTAATGTACAAACATATAGCAGCACAAAATCATAACAGTGAGTTCAGAGTTCCTTTAAAAGATTGTAACACCACATGGACGCTCATCTGCGCTTATTAAGACGAAGGTAACATGACTTTCATTTCCGCACACAATTACGGATCCTCGACACGCAACCTGGCTGTCGGCCCTTCTTCCGAGTCTTTGCGCTCTGGCTTTTCACGCCACTTTTACTTCGCGGGATCGCGGGCTGTGTTTGCAAACGGACAAATTGCTTTTTCTCTGATGCTCGGGGAGAAAAGCCCGCGAGCGCGAGGCTCAGCTGTGCAGGCGGCGTGACAGGCCTCTCATTCCCCCCGCGGAGCTGACAGCTTTTCCTCGCTGGGGCCCGCGCACGGGGAGAGTCGGGCCGTGAGTGACCGCTGCCCGGTGGGAGACGCCGTGTTGGAGGGACAGCTCCTGATGGGGACTACCTGGGGGGGTGGGGGGGGTACCGTCTTTAGCTGCTAATGGCTGCCTTGATGAAGGGGCTGGGAGAGATAAGGCCGGTGCGTTCAGGCTGCTACGCGATAAAAATGTCAACTTCTCTGTGCACGGGCTCAACATTTACATTCGACTCCCATGATAAGGGTCGGCAAACAGCTGTGGTTCAATGTGAACCTGGACGATTGCCAGAGAACCTGATTAACCATCGCTGTTATATCAAGCTTTTGGGGTTGATGACATGCTAATCAAATCCACCTAAATGTGTTTTTTTTCCCCTCAGATCAAGGCATGACATTATGATATTACTATATTAATTCCTTGAAACAGTGAATGAGACAACGATAATGCTATATCGACAGACAACCTTGAAAATGTAGATTTTTTTCAGGGTTGAGAGCATCTGACGAAATGAAGACGCATTAAAATCTCCACTGCATGTGATGGCAGTGTAATCTCAGAAAGCTCACGGTCATTCATCTCACTACAGGATTAATGCTTTATGATGTGTAATTTCTACAGGGTCCAGTTTCCCCACCACAAGAAATGATGGAATAACCTGATTACCACGCAAAACGGCACAGAATTCATCAGTTTACTTTCAGTGGAACTGGGTATATGCCAAGCCTTACCTCTGAGACCTTTGAGTGTATGTGTGAATGTATATACACATATGTGTGCGAGTCTTAGGTAGCGCAGGCATTGTTAAAGCTGTACCAGACTATGCTTGTTTGGTGTGCCAAATCTTCAAAAGATCACATATTTGGTGTTTACCTGACATGTTCAATTAAATACATTCCCCAGGTTTATGCTATGCAATGAGTACTACAACACACACACATATATATATATATATATATATATACACATATATATATATATATATATATATATATATATATATATATATATATATATATATATATATATATATACGTATATATACATATATATATATGTGTGTGTGTGTGTGTGTGTGTGCGTGTGTGTGTGCACATATATATATATATATATATATATATAAACACACACAAATGCCACTGAATCTAATCTCAAAACACAACAATCTTGAGGTTAGTCTGTAACATTCTTTCCCATTTACTGTGATATTATCATATTTTATAATCATATAGTCATATTTTCCTTACTACTGTGGTAGCGTTATTACATTGTGGATTTTTGGAGAAATGCTTTTCAACTCAAAGGTTGCATATTGAGTGGCCTTGCAAGTCCCAGCATGTCTTTAAACTAACCATGGAAAACTGTTTAAAATGGTATTATAGTGCAGGGAATTGAAGGTGTCTGACATAATATTGCTGAAATGTGTATACATAATACTTCCACATACTTCCAGGAAATTGTTTGGAACTAGAATCACAGAAGGAGAATAAACAGGAGAACATATTTTTCAATGGGAGAATCACATAATAATGGGGAAATTAAAATGCTGTTAAAAGTCCAAATCATGTATATGGATGCATGCTGATGAGAATGAGAAGCACATCTCAAAATCACCTGTTATCACAATGGCTAGCTAGCTATATTCAGATACCATCATAACCACTGGAGCCTGGATGTAAGCCAACCACCAAAACATTTTTTACTCACTCTGAGTTTTTTTTGTTTCTGACATATGATTAACCCACTCAGTGAACTGCATCCAGTAAACATTTAATTTACGCAAATGATGTGCGTCTGATGCTTTGTGGCTGTCCCACAACTGAAGGTGGAGGAAACCATGGAGGAAGATAAAAGTATGGTCACATTGACGTTTTGCTTCTAAAATGTTTCGGCTAAATTTTGTGCATAATGGTTGGGCAGCATCATAAAATAAATATAATGTCTACACACACACACGCACACACACACAAACACAGGTATTTTGAATTGTTTTATATGTAGACAACTGGTCAACTGATCAAAGTAATCAACAGGTGTTGTACTGGTGTATTAAACATTTTAGTAACATCAAATATGTATAAGCAGTTCACTGTTACTTTTGGGTCACTGAACAAAGTTATCAACGGATATTGGACTGGTGTGTAAAACATTTTAATCGCATCAAAAATGTCTACTTTAAATCGTTGACTGTAACTTTTGAGGTTGGTGGAAGCATCAGGAACAGTCTGTGAAAACAGCTTGAAATGGGAGATTTGTGATAGAAACCTACGCGGATTCCTACCCTGAGAAGGAATTGAGTACCATCCCTTAACACCTGCAAATACAGGCTTTTGCTCAAAGATGTTTGAGTGGCAGTCAAACATTCACAAGTTTTCAAAGAGAGTAATCAGTGAAACTGAAAGTAAAGACTAAAGGAAAGATTAAAAACATGCTCCTGAATTTTATGGTAAAGACTGTCAGCCAAGTTTTTGCTATTAACTTTCAAAATCCCATTCACTTCTCTGAGCCTGGCAAGTCATTTTCATTCTGCAAGAACATCTGGGAGTCTGTAACAAGCACAAAATTATTAAAAGACAGTTTTGCAGTATGAAAAGAGAGAGTGTGTCTCTAAAGACATCAGTAAGTCCACTATTAATTGAGTATTTTACTTGTTATGAAATAATTAAATTCAAAAACAAAGTGGCTCCGAATGAATTCCAGTCTATAGTGCATGTTGTGCAGCATGTCTACATTTTTTGAAATTTATTAGATTAAAAAAAAAGAGGGCCAAAATGCCTAACATTAGCTACATTTTCTCCATTGCAACAGGGCAAGCTCTCACACATCTCATTAGCTAGCTAGCCACACAGGCTATATTTTGCTATGCTGCTGTTCAGGGCTCTCAAAATGCTTAACACAGTCCTAGCAAGTTCAAAATGCAGATCTATTCAAAGTAAACTATCAGTCAAACTATTCAAAGTAAAATGTATCTTTGTTCACAAGCTTACTAGCTTGTACATTGTGTGTTTGAGGTATTCTTTAACATACGAGCAATCTCATAATTGCCTATTGTCTGACTGTACTTGCAAATTCAATTTCTGAAAAAAAACAGATTTCTCTCCGGAGTGTTTTCATTGTTTACTGTAAAATACATCAATAACTACCCTGTGCCATGATGGAATAAAGGTTTCAGATGGAAAACAATACATTCAAAACAAGAATAACCAAATCCACTCAAAACTGCAGGACATACAGGGCAGTTTATTACATTTTACAGCATGTCCTTTTGTTTGTAGAGACACAGATGTAGCACATAGACAAGCACTTTTTTTACACCCAAGCACCAGCCAAAAAGAAGTTTTTAAAAGTTCTGAAATTCCTTGCTAGTCTTGGGGGGTGGGTAGAAAGTGCAACCTCGTTTTTGACTTTATTTTTTCTCCAGCACACTCTCGATGGCTTGATGTACTTGCACTAATATTCATTATACATTACAAAGAACAATGAGGACTTATTTGCACAAAAAGAGAATAATTTATCCAAGGACACAATTGCAGTTCAGTCAATAGGAATAATGTGGTTCCCAATGGAAAAATGGCACAGACAGGGACAAGAAAGAATTACATTGTAAAAATTCAAATTCAAACAGCATGCCCATTTCAGTCTTGATGTGTTCTGATGATTTTTCCCGAACAAGTGCAGAGTGTAAGCAGAAAACAGGAAATTCTGAAACCCAGTATTAGCACTCTGAAGCACTGTATCTGAGCAACCATGAATTGATAATTTTTCACAAGAGAAAATTGTGAATTCTCAAACATATTTTGAATAGATTGCCTTAATTAACTTGCTCAAATATTCACTAGTTATTACAAAGCATGGTGAGGTCCCAGGTGACTGGCTAAATATAAAGTTTAACTTGAAGGGTTCCAGAGACAAAGTCAGGTAGGGCTGTCAGTTCTTCCTTTTGATCTTATTTCAGAGGAATTTACTCTCCTTAGTAGAAAAACCAGCAGGAGCCGATGGCACAGAGATGCCTTTTAGAATCCTATTTTTCTGTTCCAGGAATAAAAAAGGTAGCAGGAGAGGGACAAAATGAGCACGAGAATCTGCTGATTGCTCCTCCTTTTAACAGCTCATCTCAAATGGAATGCAGGACGTTTGAAGGACGGCAGGCGGCTCAACACCGTGGAACTAATGAAAGCTCCCTATCTTTGTAATTACTTCAGGATGACGCCAGCTATGTACCACTGCAAAATATTCACAGTGATCCTAAGGTTTAATCTCAAACACTTCAAAGCATTTTTCTTTCATCTTTTTCCCTGTTGAAAATGAGTGCAAAGTGAAATTTAGAATCAAAATTATATGAGAGCAAAGAATTATTTTGGCATCTCTCTTGCATGCCCGTAGCAGATCAATACTACCCTATTTTTCCTCACTTAAATAATACTAAGTAAAAAACAGTCAGTTGTGCAGGGGGTACTGGAGTTAGTTTTTATTCACTTCACTGAATAGTTAGCATCTGCACTGCAATCCTACTTGGGCATGTCAGTGTAGTCTGAAATGTGTCCTCACTGACAAGGCAGAACAGATGTTAACTTCAGGGAATTATGGTAGTCTGTGTACAGGCACTATTCTACAAAGGTTTCTACATCGCACTTCAAAATCGCACCGCATTTACACTTGCATTATGAGTCTGTGTACAATCCTCTCCCTCAGTTTACAAGCTGCAATACTGTCAGTTGCACAACAGATAGCATAGCTAACTGCACACACGCCAAGAGCGTCTAAACTGCTGAGACATGACCCACTAGGTGGAGATTTAGTTGAGGAATTCCGCTGACTAGCAGTGGGCCTTGTGGTTATACTCCAGCACAGGCTGATGGGAAAGCCATGTGAGAAAATCCAGGGAGTGGATAAGCTGGAAATGTCTAAAACACAGTTCCATCAACACAACTCTCAAGTGATGGATCCTGCTCGAACCGTGGTTAATTGGCTAAACAGGCACAAACAGGCACAATGGAAATACTGAGCCCCTAAGACTTCTGGTCCTTCTTTAACATTTCCTGCTTAATGTTCTGGTTTGCTGTGTCTATGGACAATGCATGCTCTACCTTTCATATTTGCCTTATGTGCTGGCACCTCTACTGTTGGTAAACAGAGACTTTTATAAGGAAAGGAGGGGCACGCAGATGTATTTACATCACTGGCCCTGTGGTGAGTCTACAAGGCTACGTCGTGCTGTGTCCGCAGATGTCTGCACCACCACTGCCACTGCTGTCACAAACCATCTACTGCCCCTCAGTCACGAGCCCGCGGGGGGAGGGACTACAGGAACTTTGAGATTAATTTGAGATGGTGAGGAGCCACTCCAGATGCCATCTCCCCGGCCCAGTCCTGGAAGGTCTCTGAATGCCATATCCCAATCAGTCCGAGACAATTCTGAGGATTTACTGTGGGAGCCTGTTCCGCAGCCACACAACACCCGCGGGGATCATGTCACGAAGGGCTAATGAGCTTGCTTCAGCTACAGGAATCAAACAGCCCCACAGGATTTAGAAAAAGAAATGAAAAGAAAAATCCTCCACCTGGGTGTCAGACTCTGCCTGCTGTGAGAGAGACACCATATGGTGACAATAAGTAATAAACTGCTGCCGCCGAGAGTGGAAGAATGGCACGGAACCGTAGAAGCCCAGCGCCGGACCGCACCGCAGTACTTACAAAGGGCCGGCAGAGCCCGTCTTCTTTCCCCCGAAGCATAGCAGCTGCTTTGGTTCCGAGGCTCGGTGGCAGCTCCCCGTCCAGTGCCAATTACAGCCACCGTTTGGGCCGCAAGGGAGACGGGGCGGGGGGAGGGGATGCTTTGAATTCCGCACTCTGAGAAGAAGGGAGGGTTCGGTGCCTTTTCTTGCGAGATGAGTAACGATCACAGAGCGAATCCCTGCTGGGACGCAGTGGCACCTGCTGCATTATCCAGCACAGACGGTACCTACCATTCACTCAGCTGTGTAATATACTCGAGTGGCCCTGCACAACACAAAAAAAAGAAAAAAAGAAAAATAAAACAAAAAAAAAAAACACAAACCTCACCACGGTAGATCTGCAATTTGCCAGTGAAGGATGAGTCATTCTTCGCACCCAAGGAGACCTGCTCTTTCAAGGGGGCAGACTTCATCAGAGCAAGGCCCGCGCCAAGCCCGAGTTTCTCTCCTTCCTCACGTCTGAGTCGATGCGGGGGACACAATACTTCGTGCTTCACTCCAGTGCTTTTTTTCCTCGCGTCTCGCCTTTGCGGCATTGTTAGAGGGATGGAGAGACGCTGGGGAGATCTGTTTACGCACCAGTACTTTGGGAAAAGAGCTCAGTTTTAAGGCACACTCTCCTGCCCAGCACAGAGCCTTCCTGATGGGGGATGGGACAGCTGTGGCAGGGCAATGCGGAGCGCTTCACCGAAAACTGCACCTCCAAAACGAGGAGGTGCTGATGCGAGCTTACTGACGTGAGAGCAAATACTGCTTCCAGGCTACACACCTGGGGTTTGCACAACAGCTACAGCTAAAGACACATGCAGAAGCCTGCAAGAGATGATCAAAATCAGCTACCACAGCTTGATGCAGATCAATGAGGTTTTGAAGTCTGCTCCACTTGAGGCTGCTTGTACCTACGGTGGCAATGCCAGAGATGACTGGTATGAGTGCAGGGAGTGTAACATGATCCTGGAGTTAGCCTTGCTGCTGTGAAATGACAATGCATCTCTCCTAACTCACTGAAAGCACAAAGACACATAATGAGACATGCACTCCAACCTAATCTATTCTCCTCTGATGCTTGCATTACATATCTGGCTCGAGTGTAAATGTTATAGCTGCAGTTATCTTCAAACACTTCTGCAAAAACAAAAAAATGATTGGAAAATAATATTTAAAGAACTTGCAATTTTCTTTTTCACTGAATGTGGGAGACTGCATCTGGAACATATTGTCTGTCTGTACCGTACATCCTATAAATCCCTGTCACTGGATCCTTACTTGAGAGGGAGGTGTGATCTGTGGGGGGGCGGTGTGATTACACCACAACCTCCTCCTACAATTAACTGTTCACAAAGGGTTTCCTTTCCCATACTTAGAAATGAAACTGCTGATCTTGTGAATGGGCAAATGGTGCAATTAATGCATCCATGCAAAGATGCAATGCCATCCTTTGCAGAAGTTCTCACTTTTTTTGGTACATGGTTAACTACACAATGATGAAAAACTGAAAAAGGATGTTGCAGATGAGGAACTCACAAACGCCTATATACCGTGTGCCTCCTGTTTGCTCGGTTAGAAACACTATGTCTTTGAGCTAAACTGCAACGTAAAATAACACATCAGACTCGTAAAAATAAAGAGAGGTGGAAGGCTAAGTGACCAAAGGGACTGTTTTACAACAATCATACTTAAAACTGGATTCACAACACCACTTAAGGGTGCATTATTTCTATGCTGTCAGGTAACATTTATTTCCCATTATCCACCCATGAAGCCAGAATTTATGAAGTGGTACTTGAGGTTGACAAAAGACAACAGCCCGGCAAACATGGCCGTTGATTGCGTGATGGCAGTTTGGCCAGCGGGGAGCTTGTCCTGCCACTGTGCTCTGTGTCCCATCACATCTCATAAACATCCTGCTCCTCTGGTGCTAAGCATTGAACATTAAATCCTGCAAGACCTGCACAAAGCTACACTCAATGTTGTAATGCTGAAAAAAAGCTAAAATGGAAAAAAAGTAACAAAACTGAAACTGTTGATTTCAGTTGAAAAGATGACACTTGTAGGCATCTAAAAAAGGCAGCATTTTAGAGGCTGATAGATGGGGAAGCTGCATCATGTATAGCTTAATATTCACCTTTCCTCTAGTAGCAGTGACACTACCTGAGTGCCTGCAATGACAGTTATCTCTGTGTTCATCTTGGCAAAAACAGATGCGTAAATAAAACCCTGCATCGTATCTCCCTGTAGAATCACCTTGAATAGCTTCACGCTGATCTGTCACTGACCTGTCACAGTCACCCCAGAGCTTGAATGCAGTGATTTCTTTGTAAGTGTAACTTAATATGCTTCCCTGTGCAAGGACCTGAGTTTTTTTTCTATTTGTTAGGAAAGCAAATATGTAATAATACAGTGTAGTGAAGCCAGTGGTTTGCTTCTGGCAACACATCAGTCCTAAATAATCCATCGTAAAGTCGTTTTTGAAAACTTTTTTCTTAACAAAGGCGGCCGCACATTTGATGGACATCCCTTTGAATAAAGAAGGAAAATACATTGCAGGTACCTGTCATTTAAAATATGCTCAAAACTCATATTTTCAGGGACATTTAAGAGTACCATTTCTTCTGTTCACAAAATCTGTGTTTATAATAAACGGATGTTAAATTACACATGTTAAGGGCAACAGGATTCCTGTAAAGCCTGACTGTAATGTTTACCCCTCAAAACAAAACATAAAGAGAGGAAAGAAAGTATTTTGAAATGAAAATTAAAGGTCCAGTATCTGTTGCATTGGTGGGTAACGAAGGCAGAATAATGACAGAAGGAGCAGTGTGCATTACAAAAAGAGGTGTGTGTGTGTGCATGTGTGCATATGTGTGTGTGTGTGTGTCCTCTGGCATGCATGGACCTTCAGATCATTCACCTGGTGCAGCCAGGGACACAGAGCGTGGGCTGAGAGAGAGACTCGAAATACAAATGCAGTGTGTGTTGTATCAGGCCACGCTTCTTCTAAAGGTCATGAAACTGCCTCAGTCAGATCCAATTGTACTGTCTAAAGAGGAGAGGGAGAATCACTGGCCACCAAGGAACATGAAAAAAGGAGATGTGTTTTCAGTGGCTGAAATGAACATATCAAGGTCGTATGTACCATGTGAGGAGAAAGACTGGATGCAGGGTTAGAGATTAAAGGGAATATTAATGTGATCTAAAGGCTGGAAGCATTCAGCTTCAGTGTGTTCAGATGGAGGTTAGACTGGGATGGAAAGGATGGTCTGTCATTAACACCACCGCCCAACACGGCTTAACAAGACTGAAAATAGTGTTGCTTTTTGACAGTTGTTATCTTGAGTTATTCCAGTGGGCTTTCTGTATGAGCCAATAAGAGAACCCCCAATAAGGAGTTAAACAGACACACCTAAATGAATATCGACAAACTCCACATACATGCTTATACAATGGGGCATGTGACAGAATATTGTAATGTTGAATTTCGCAGAATCAAAAAATGGCAAAATATTTCGTGGACCTGAGAAAGTGCTGTGAAAACCATGTGACTTAAAACTAGAGTGTAAGAATGTAATATACTGTTTTCCACAAAGTAATTTACTTGCTTTACTCAGTCGGTCCATTGTAGTAGTATAGCAGTATATTATTAGTGTAGTAAGATCACTTTCGATGTTTGTTTCACTTGATATCCTAATCTGTTTTCCTAGATTTTTTATCATTTTATCTGTGTCTCTGTGATCACCTATCAACCCTTGTGTTGCTTTGCTTTGTTTCCTGTAATAAGGCATTTTGTGATTGGATGGTCCAGTGCAGGTCATTTGGGAGGGGGTGTGCCCATTGCCCATTGATCATTCAGATCAGAGGTAATACACTCCCCTTTTGTTAGCCCTCTGAGGAGAAGAGGTTAGAACAGGCAGCATGGGAGCCGTTATTTCTTTATCTAAGCTCATAATAACCATGGTGTATAAGGTGAAATACACGATTCCCTGCCTTCCATAAGTCATGCATATTATCCTTATTATTTTATGTATTTTTCACATTTAATTAGGTATTTTTGATGTATTTGCCTTTTGGTGAACTGCAGCACGGACATTAGCTTTCTAAATTACTAAATTTCTAAATTACCATAACTGTTATTGTATTCATCCACGATCATTAAGACTGATTTGTTTTCATCAATTATTTTCAGGTAGACTGCAGGAGAGATCGCCGCTGTCTGTTATTATAAACCATCTCTATTTCGTTTCAGATGCACTCTCATATGCAGGTATTCATTGCTTTTTAATTACTTTTATGGAAATTTTAAACATTTTATACATGCATTTTATATTTACCTGGCATATGAATATGGCTATCTAGCATTGTAAAGTACACCGTCACTAAACATATCATTGCCATTACTGTGTGTGTGCAGCTTACACACGCGGCCCTTTCGTGAAAATCTTTGGAGAGATGAATGCATTCATACATGCAGATGCGGCTGAAAATAAATGCAGATGCAGATGAAGTTATCCTGACTCCCACTTCTAAGCAACGCAGTCCCTCACACCAGTTAACCATTGGTGACTATAAAATTACATTGACAACACTGGTGTCTTCGACCCACTCGGTTACACTAGCACCAACACGTAACGCCACCGTTTATTGTGAAAGACAGAAGAAAGGTTATGATTCAGTTACTGAATCATACTGACCATTCAGTTACTGTTGTGAAACCTCCCACATAGTTGACAATAACTGCAGTAAATGCACTCTGTGCTATACAATACCAGAAATCTGCCTCCTAGCTTTAGAGCTCAGACAGGTCAAAAGCAGCGGGTTAACCCTGTCAACTGTCTAGCCAAGAGGAAAAGGGCAGTGACAAACAGCTGCCATCAGCTGCATGTCTTGTTCAGACTGTGCTGGGCAGGCGAGAGGAGACATCCAGCATTCATTGCTCATATATCAACCGTCGGGCCATGTCAATCCTAATCCCAACTCAGACCTTTCCTCATTTTCAAGTCAGCAAGGGAACAACAGCAAACTGTACATTCTCAGTATATATAACTGAACAGTACTTTTTGTGTGTGCCCACAGGGAGTGGGCAAAAATTCAAGTTTCAATTGGATAATCTCCATACGAGTATGACAATGCTGTAAACTTAGCGAAGTAGCTTTATTTGTGAGCCAAATGCTGAGAGCAGGACCTGTAGTCCTGGTCAGTTGAAGCTGAGTGTTAGCCTTGGGGCTCAATGTGCAAGGCAGCTGTTTGCCCTTTGGCTTTTCAAAAAACCCTGACAGACCTCATGAATACCTCAGAGACAAAGGTCAACTACCGACCCAATCCAACTACAACAAAGCTGTCAGAAACGAGAACTGCGGAACCATGGAGGAAGACAGAATGGGGATATTTGTATTTTTATATTACTGCACTGATTATACAATTGTAAAATGGAAACCCTTTCTGAAGTATTTCTTCCACTTTCAGAAGTCCTTCCATATGTATGTCTGCAGCTGTGGTTTAAAACAAGGCCTATTTGCCACATTTTGCAGAGTATGAAATTCCTTGGTTTCGTAAATAGCTTCATATTCTATTGTAGAGGCCGTCTAATAAATTGTAAATCGTCCACGACCTGACCCCAAATTTCCATTAGCCTATCAGCTCACAGCAGCTGCCGAGCAGCCTGATGCCCCACACCGCCCTTCTTCTGAAGATAAGTGCTGTAACACAGTGGCAAGACAACCCTCCTCTTCACTACCATTGGGAAATAGCACTACAGTATATAATTACACTTTTTCGATGTTCATTTGCACTTACTTTGCTCACCATCTGCCCAAATTATTCAGTCGTTCTCCATTCTGAAGCAGCACTTTAAAAAGGTTAATGCACATAATATAAAAGGGAGGCACAAAGATTCCATTATGTTGAGTAAACCCAGTGAATTTGTTTCACCCCATGTATGTCATAACTGATTGAGGTGTTTTACATTTTCACTCAGGGACAGGTTTACCTCATTTATCCCCCCCCCCTGCAAAAATTTGTGTTTTTCAGGACAAAAGAGTGGCAGCACTGGATAGAAACAATTTACCTTAACCTACAGGTAAGGGAAAGGCAATTGAACTGGTGATAATTAGGCCATGCTCTTAAATTCTCTTTCATCTCCAACTCTGACACTTAGCCTACCTTATAAAAATACAATTCCATGACTCATTAAACTTACACATGACTTTTAGAGAATGACTTGCAATTATTGCAATACTACCACAAATATATGGGGCAAACCATTTTTCTAAAAGAGGCCGCAATATTCTTAATGCTAATATTGCTGCCTATCTCTTGTACATTTTCAAGAAAATTCCCCTACCTGCTATCACAGTAAGGCAAACAGTATCAGAAAGGCTCATATTCCACAGATCCTCCTTGTAGCCCTTTCATGGTGCTACTTTCATTTCTGCTATCTTTTCTTGTGGGTCTTCTGTGTGAAAGAGAACATAATGGAACACCATGCACATGGAGCTCTACAGCACTGTGTGTGCCATGTCACTGCAATGGCTCCAACAGAGGGAGACACAGGTAGAGACCAATGCATTATCTCTTGCAAGTTTCTCCCCGTTCACAGGCAGAAAGAGAAAATAAATAGACCAGATGGGTTTTCTAATGAAGGAGGGGGGTAATGTGCTGATACACAATGAATGCATTCAGTGACTCACTGACAAACCTTTTACCAGTCCCGAGGCGAGAGAATAAAAGCAAATTTGTTCTGCATTTCTCCCATATGACTTTAAATGGGTCACAAAAACACGATGTATTCGATTACATGTTCTGAGGGCAGAATTTCTCTCCCCCCAGCTTTTTCCTTCAAAGCAGTTACACTATTGGCTGCTTTTGCGGTGAAATGAAATGTAAAAATGAAGAAAACAAAAAAAAAGGAAATGAAATAGCTGAGATAAGATAATGCCGCTACAGGGTCTGTGCCTGTCGGGGGCAGCTTGCACTGCGTGGAGGAGGTCGCCGGGTGTTCTTCACAACCCGCCTGATCGTCGCCGGCTCTCCATCCTCAGGAACACTCATTATAATTCCTTAGCAAAGGCAAATCATTGCTCATTACATCCATGCCCAAGTGTCAGACCCCCCCTCGGAGACAGTAAGACCTCCATTCCTGCTTTTATTGCCAGAGAATTTAATGCATCGCTTTCCAGATGTTGTTAATTGTTGATACTCTGATACGTTTACACTGCTGGAGATTAATTGTATGAAAGTCTTGAGGAAAATAACATCTTTTCAAGCTTGAAGGAACACAACGGTGCTCTGAATGGCAAATACCAGTAAATGCGATGTTTGCAAGGCATCATGAAACAAGCAAATGGCTCGAGTCGTAAGCTACACTTATGAATGTACAGAAAGCAAATGATAAGTTAAGAAAGACTCTGAAAACTCCATATGTGATTGCTCCTCTATAATTAGTTGCTATGTTGTAATGTGTTAAAACTGCAACATAAAAGCAACAAGCAATTTCACATATTTTGCAGGGAATCACTGACTTCAGATGGAGTGAGGCTTACCTGTGGCAGGATAATGGGGCTTAAGCAAGCTAAACCTACCTGTGTTATTAGATCACTTACTTAAACCCACACAGGAGAACATGTTCTCCTTCGAATGGACAGACTTGATTTGCGGACGGGGGCTTTGATCTGAATCTGGCAGGCTTTCTTTCATCTGTGAAATTTTCTGCTCCCTGTTGTTCCCATACTGCACAAAATGCTTCCATTTCCATTTGCTTCTTCTGCAATTTAAAGGTGTGGGCTGTATTCAAGTACACATTATCTTACTTTGTGGAAGATTGTGGTCTTAAGATCCTAGCTTCACTGGTGCCCTATTTTTTTTTTCTTTTAAAAAGGCATCTTCATTTCCATTAGCTTCATGGAGAGCCCTACTTTGATCCTCTGGCAAATCAAAAATGACGAACCCCTGGATGGTAGCAGCATCCCCTTCAGAAAGAAATGGATGTACTCGTCAATGTGACTGGCGAGAGTAAGGAGTTATAATGTTCAGAGTGGTGTGAAATTCTGAATATGAATAATTGGCTGCACTGAATGTATAACCAAATGTCTTTGAAGGACATCACTGTTTCATCCGTGCTACTGCTTGACCAGGAGACCCTCCTCTAGGTTGCATTAAGCTTCAGCCTGTTGGCATGAACCACAACAGTGCAGACCATCGCTGACGTTACCACGCTTCTGTGGACAAGCTTGGTTGCCATGCTTGACAACAGGCAGTGATACGTCCAGCTTCCTCTCCAGACCCACAACTCCTACTATAGATCAGGGAATGCACCGCAATAACCGAGCCACTCATGAGATCCTCCTAGACAACATTCCCATTAAAGTTGGAGAAAGCCATCAGAAAGCTCTGCAGCAGCACCATTCAGGAAAAAGCAGTTCTTTTTGATCTTTAAAAATTCAGTGGCTGCGGTCAAAGGGTCGTTTTAGGAGTATGTTGCAGCAAGTGCACATGGGAGATGCGCAGTTTCAACTGCAAGACGTACATTTTGGGTCCTGTGGTAAAATGTGTGCTGTTTATCAAGTTAGTTTCTCCTTGTCACCATCATCATCACCATTCAGATTTTCACCGGAATTTTGCAAGGTGTCATTGTCATCTTGCAGAAACTGCCAAACAACACCTTCAGAAGCATGTTTTCAATGTAATTCTTAGTGTTCTTAAGTGGAAAAACACCGATCAATGTGTTTTTTGTATCCCCTTTTGAATGCTGTACTCTATCAGAGGCTTAAAAGCACAATTAAGTATGTCATACATCACTGAATGTCATGTTTTGATAGGAGTTCTCTTCTAATTAACAAAAAGTGTTGACAAGCTTCATTTAGCAAATGTATCTTAGAATTGCAGTCATTTAAAAAGTCTTTAAAAACCTCTTAAACCCATCATAAAGTCTAATATTCATTCCATTCAATTATGTTGTCTTTTTAGAACTAGATATAGGAAACTGGAGTCCAGAAGAAGGAAAAGGAAAATAAGCATCACATCTCACATTCCAAACTGAAGTTTCATGCAGACTGGGGGGTCAGCAGCCCATGTACTATGCAGACAATATAAGTGCATGTGTGACACTTAAATCTAAAAGCTGTAGATCCCCAAAACTAATCCACAAGGGGCTGCCTTTTGCTGTTCCAGCCTCCATCACAATCTATAAGATGTAACCAACCATCTTTACAACCTTGAACCTTATTCTTAAAGCAATCGTAAACATTTGCAAGCATCAGTGTATTTAAAGACCTACTAAAAAAATGTCAAACTTTTATTAGTTCTATTCACTTCATGTCTGACTACATCCAAAATGATGTAACTACTCTTTCTTCAAGAACAGTTTTAATCCACTTCTTATAATGCAATTAAGATTACAGCCCATTCTTTTAATTACCATATGCCATGATTCAAACTGGGACCTCATTTAGCAAAGACAAATTGCGACAATTAGGCTGACTGAAATTCACGCACAGCATATTAGTTTCATCTGGAGATCGTCGGCAGTAATTTAGTCAAAAACTTGTTTTCTCTTTTGCTAACAGCCACACTTGTAGAATCCAAGGAAGAATCACCATCACAACCACAGTGCAATCAATGCACATTTGCCTTATCATGGTCTAAGTTTCTCTAGTGAAGAGCTCTGGTGAGATATGTGGACAAACCAAATTGTTAACAGTCATGAGGCCTGTAACTTGTGCTCAGAATCTATGTCCCTGAGATAGACCCTTGGGGAATGAGTCTCTCTATTTATTGTCCCTTGGCACTGATGAGATATTTATTTTCCTACCTGGGGGCAGGTTGGGTCTCTTCCTCTTCTTGCTGTTCTCAGCTCCATTCTCCAGTGGACAATCTGTCACCAGAGGCCCATTGGAGTTGCTGAACTGAAGAGGTTCATTGTTGGTGGCTGGATCAAAGGGGAGTGGGTTCAATCCTACAAAACAAAATTATGAAGCCTTCAATTAAATGTGTGCTTTCTTCCTATTGCATGAGAGTGGCTAGTAGCTTGCTAGAGCAATTCTATGAAAAAAGGCTGAGTTTAAGCAGCCTTATAGTTCAATGTTACCACTTCTTCCAATGCATTTCTTTGTTCTGAAACGCACAAAGATGGGATTGTGAACATGAAAGCTGCCATTATTTCATAAACAGGCAATGAAAATAATTCCATTATCGAAAATGTCTTTATTGGTGAGGAGCCCCAACCCAGCAATCAATTTAGCACAGGGACAGACAGAGACAGGACTTGATTTGATGAAACGGCACGTCTCTGGATTTACATTTGTTTTGCTAAGGCTTGCTCCAAAAAAATAAAGCAAAGCCAGATAATATAAGAGCGCACTCTCTTCCCCGCCAGATGGGAAGGGACACATGGAGCGGGAGCGAGGTCTCGTCGAGAATGGCATTATCTTCTGGATCTCGCCCCACCGGCAGAGCCGAGATCGGTTTCAGGCGGACGCTGCCTTGGCACAGCAGCACAGCTTGTGCCCAGAAGACAAGAGGTTGGCTCAACCCTCCCTCTGCTCGAAAAGTTATAATACAGCATCTTCAATCACAGGGGAGTTTTATAATAACCCTGTAATGGAATGAACTGCACGACAAATTGTTCCCAACAGTGGGAGGGAAAAAAAAAAAAAAAAAACATCTAAACAATGAAACAAATATCATGCCCTTGTTTGAGTTTGAATAAATCCTTGGCAGGCAAACTTGTGTAAATGAGACAGTGAAGCCGGTTCTCCTGTGATGATTCAGTGAGTGAAAGCGTAGATCAAGTGGTGGAATAATACAACCAGCTGCCAGCAGGCTTTCAGAGGTCACATTACACTGCTGTGCCTTGCTGTCTTCAGAACATTGTTTTATTATTTTTTTCGCCACGCAGATGCTGAGTATTCCTCTGCATATGTCCAACACATTATATATAAAGCAATATGAGCACAGATATTGGAAAATAAAAGGATGTGAGAAGCACAGATTCTGACCTGGACTCAAACACGTCTGGAAAAATATATTAAGTGCTAACTGGGTTATTTGGAAAACTTTTCATCGCAGTACCTTTCCAACATACCTGCAAACAAAACACCTTGGCTTAGCTGTAAAGTTATAGAACATTAGCCAGTTATTAGTGAATGCTTGTAATTAGTAATAAATATAAAATAATAATAAAGTGAACAACCAAAGCTGTTTTGAGTGCTAATTAATTTGTCTCTTTTGGTTGGTAAGTACCAGTCAGATAAAAATATACTGGATGTCAAAATGGCCATGTTAACTGAAAATCAGGAATGCAGTTCTGACACACTCTAAAAGGGAGAAAAAACAGCTGTCTACAATGTAAAGTTAATAAATAAATAGATGTCGCCGGGCTGGGGCATTTCAAAAATTCAGAGTGCGTCCTTTCAAAAAGGGGCTTTAGTGATTCTGCAAACAGAGTGAAGAAACCAACAGACTCCAAAGCAGATATAAAACAAGTCTCATGCATTTATGGATGCGCAAAGGCTATATTTTGCAGAGTATTTCTCCATCTCCGCTCCCAAAGACGAGCAATTCCCTAATGTGTTTACAGAGGGAATTCTAAATGTCGTAGGCAATTTGCTGGTGTGTTTCTCTCACTTCCCCTCCATTACACTGATGTGTCTGACGGAGCAACTGAATGGACTGCTTCGCCATACAACTGTCTTTCCATTTCACTCTCCACCCCCGACCCCCCTTAATTTTTTTGCTTTCAGTCACTGACCTTCCTTTACAATTTCATAAAATGTTTTATTTATTTTATTTTTTTTTAGCTCACGGAAATATTATACCACTTTTCTGTTCTCCAGGCTTAGTAATGTTGAGCATACATTAGAGTTATTAGAGGACATTTTAAAAGATGCAAAGCAACAACATGGAATGAGAAACTAGAGAAAGCATTATAATGAAGAGAAGTGATTTCCTTCTGCACTAGCCCAGACCAATAAATTAGATTTCCGATTCTAACCGTAATTCTGCTGCCGCTCAACTAAAATGGCAGAAAAGAGAGAACAGAAAAGCCCTGCGACAGATATAGATATTAATACAAAGTCCGTCTACTAAGAAATAGGGTAAAGGTAACAAATAAAAAACAAAAACGTAATAGTAGTAGTCACAGTAATACCACATTTCCTGCTGCAGAACAAAAGCTGTAACACTAAGAAAGATATATGAAACCTTTCCTTTGTTCATTTTCTTCTCTCTCATTGTGGCAGTCTAGAGAACTTTGTTGTGGCTCCTGAAGTGAAATCAAACAGCACCCCTTGCACACACACACACCCATACGCATCTGCCTGTTCACCTCTCTCTGCTCAGTTCAGCGTATTGCCATCCATCGGCTGTGTCTGGCAGGCCCCTCCGTTCCCCTAGACCTCTCAGGTATGGAAAAAGGCTTTAAGTCATACTGGACATTCAATCACCATGTAGAACAGATTTAGGGCAGTCTGTTCAATTAAGATAGATAATTTTTTTAGGGGTACTCAAGACAGTGTGCTGCGCTCGGTCCTCTTTGAGTCAAATGTCATTGTTCCATCACCCCCCAGCCCCCCCCTTCCAATATGTGTCCTGTGCCATGCCTGCCACTGTGTGCTCATGAAGGAGGTGCCAACACAGAGGTACATCGCAACCTAATTGCGACGCAAGGTGAGGTTGAGGGAGCGTGACAGAGACATCTCGAAAGCATATGGATAGGACAATTCTAACCCCTGGGTCTTCTTCCTGCATCCCACTGCAGGGGTTTCGGCACGAGGCGCTTTTGTTGGCCGTGCTTGACAAGTGATGGACGATTTGTTTAAGTGAATGGCATGTGGTCAAGCTTTGTGCAAAACGACTGCATATTTCTGTGAAACTGATGGAGAGCAGGACAAAACCAAAACAATAAAAGAATAACTCTACCGAATGGGAGCAGATAATCGTGAGGAATTGAAAAAGAACAACATCAGTGGCATGCACATTAGAACATACCGCAGGGCTGAGCGATGGAGATCCCCAAGACGGAGCGCGGGGCACGCGTGAATCACGGATAAGTCACTCCTCCAGAGATGCGTGGCATGCATAAGATGCAGATCGCTGACCAAAGAGGAATGTTAATGCCGAAGATCCCTGGACACCCATAAAAGTAACAGGGCCATACCACCAGGGCCGTTCTGAGGGCACCAGAATTTTCATTAGATCTCCGAGATGGCACTGCCTGTCTGAACCAAGCAAAATCCTTCCATTTTCTCCAGCAGGCTTGCTTTGTACTGACGTCACTCTCTCTCCCCCCGTTGCCTCCCCTGTGCCTCATTGATTCAGGATGGTCAAAGTTGCCCGGGAGCAGCCTGCTCCGCGTTGCTCATCTAAAAAGCCTGCAGGTCACCGTAACAGTACACACAGGTGGAAAGCATGCAGATCAATAATGCTGCTTGATGAATACCTTGCATGTTCAAAATGGTATGGAAGCATTCAATGAACATGGCAGGAGATGCCAATATGAATAGATTGCGCATATTAATTCTCAAGTGCCACCTGATACATTCACAGTATATAAATTTCTTATGGGAACATCTGTATGAAAACAACATAATAAGAACTAAAATACTAAACTAAAATCTTATATTTTTTCTTCTATTTTTCCTCTATAGAAAAACAAAATTGTCTAACTGTTGTGCGATGACAACAGTCTGTTATTGTATTATCTGTCAATAAAAGCAAAGCTGGTATAGACTAAATGACAGCACTAAAAATAATGGTGTAATAAAATAAAAATAATGTTTATATATATATATATATATATATATATATATATATATATATATACACAGTATGTATATATGTATATACAGAAAAGAAAAAGTATGAATGGGAGCCTCTGGGATCTTATTGTTGTTGATCCTAAATGGACGTGGATCTTAGGGACAGACAGGACAACACAGGTCAAGTTTAATCAAAATCCATGCATAACTGGCTAAATTGGAGACTTCAAAAATGAGCCTCATTGACTGTGGATGTTGACTTTTTGACTCACAAGTCAGAGGGATTCTGGGGATAAGCTCCCGTTATAGACCGGAAATGGAGAAGACAATTCAAAACATAATGCACCTTTTTAATTCCATGGTGGGACATAAAAATAGCTTAAACGGTTGATTACAGGGACCAAAATTCTACCATTCTCTGTTTAATGTAGACGATTACTGGTGATGGGGATGGAGAGCTAGAGCAAGGAACAGAAGGCTTTAAGAGCATTACGTCCACTGCAGACCTGAGGTTGCCTGCTCCAATGTAGACGATAAGAAGCCTATACGCCCGAGGATAGGCCTGTGGAGAAGGAGGACTTGAGTAGGCATGAGAGTTCAGAGCAAACCCCAGACGAGTCCCCATTGTCAGTATGAAGCTGAATGATGTGGAGGGGTTTGGTGCTCCAGGGCCTCCTGCCAAGCAGCAGGGAACAGAGCCTGGCCAATGCCCATCACATCACGGCACCACTGACACGAGCCGGCCTCTGATCAGTGCAAATGGAGACCGACTCCGCCACCTTCCTCCAGCCTCCGCGGTGAGCAATGCGAGCCAGTCTTTCCATTTTCGGGCGTGCAAGGAATTGCAAATCCAACTAAAAGGAAAGGGACGGGGTTCCCGGGATGATTAAAGCATCCCTCACGTGAAACGCGCAGCTGCGTTGTTAGAGACACATGCAAGGCGGCGCACAAAAGACTGCTCCAGGAACACACTGAATGCTGCACTGTTGAACAGTTTCCAGCCCCCCCCCCCAACCCCAGAAGTGCTGCCTAAACCAGCTGAAGTTGTTCAATTACATGATTCCTTCAAGGAAGACACCACTTCAGGAAGCGCATAAAAGTATAAAAATATCCATTAAATATCCAAAAAATATCCATTTTATCCAAATATAAAATATCCATTTGGAAGGAGCCTAAAAGGAAGGCTGTGTCTGTTTGTGAAAGTGGGAGAGGGAGGTTGGACCATTAATCATCCCAGTGCATCAAAAACAACTTAACACAGAAAACAGAATCCATTTCATGGTAACAAAGAGCCATACCATGTGTGTCACAAATACTTACCGCACGAGTGCCCAAATTCATTTAAACGGCTCCTTTACTGTTTCTTAGACATTAGGCTATCTTAGAGAACCTGGGTGAGGCTGGATTTTGGATGAAAACGGGAGCTAATGGATTCAAGAAAAATACACTGCAGTATTGAACTGGGGTCAGTCACCTCTAACTCAAAAGCTCTCAACAGCAGATTGCCATTAGCTTAAGGGAACACTGACTTGCTAAATTTTTTAGGCCTAATTATAAACATGTATGGCATCCCACAGACAGGTACTCTTGCAAGAATAAACACACATCAATACTGTAGGAATCAGCAATGCTCCAAAAACAAACCAACAAACAAAAATATATGCACAGAAACCAGTGGAAAAAACATTAATACTATTCAAAGGTTTCCAATCTGAACCAAAGTGGCCAGCTTCATTTAATTCAATATTGATTTAAAAATCAAGGTGTGTTTGTTTTAACAACCTACCAAAAATGTGAAAACACATGCCACAGCAGTCCATTCCACAGACTGTGACTCAAAGAGCTTCAAACAGTGCTTTTTTATATAACAAGGTTGTGGCCAATTTTTTCTCCTTTTATTTTGAAGGAAATAAGGGTGGAAAAAACTAGGGGTTAAACATTAAAGCTCCGGAAAACTGTCAAGGGAATCATAAAACCCTAATTCTGTCCTATTACAGGAAATGAGCCAGGAGGCTTTCAACTTCCCCACTACACAGACAACATAGGCCCAGTTCTGCAAACCACATTTCACAAATCAGCTCAAAATCTCCCTGGCTTTCACACAGCCCAAGTTCCACTCCTGCATGGTAACCTCCTCTGGTCCATCACTCAACATTCCACAGGCCCATGAACTCTGCGAACAGAAAACCACATTTAGATTGACTTTTATGTTTTATTTTAATCATGTACACAAATCCTTAAAACGCCCTCTCCTTCTGTAGCCAGTGCTATAAACCTTCCAATATTAGAACAGCATTTCAAATAGCCATGCCAATTTGACCCTGTACTGCCAGCATATCGACCCACTCCTTTCTTCATAGGTTTTGATATTTGCTGACACACAGCATGAACTTACAGACAAATTATTTCACATGCATCTGAATTCCATTTACAGCATATTCAGTGATTGTTGGTTAATTAGTGTCACCCTAACCTTGAAATTACACAAACAAATATGACAGCTGTTTTAGAACATCTTCAATTAACAGACATGACTGTTTTGTACAAACATTTTTTGCTCCTTTTTAAGTTGAAAAATGTTGCTATTTACAACCTGCAACATCACATACAATCCAAAGTTAAACTGTCTTTCAAACTTTGGCACCAGAGAACAGCCTTGCTCTTATTGAATCTCAGGAAGTCAATCAGAGGTCACTTCTATGCCATGACTCAAGGCCCCAGCATGCAATACAGCTTTAGAGCAAAGTGCGCATATATGTGTGTGTGTGTGTGTGTGTGTGTGTGTGTGTGTATATATATATATATATATATATATATATATATATATATATAAAACCCACTCCATTCAGTCGAGTCTAGGTTTCAGGTCCATACGGACCAGCATGTTGACTGTGAGTATACACAACGCTAAATAAATAATGGCCACTCCTGCAATCCAACACGCCACCTAACTTTCCCCAAGGTCAAGTGACACAGCTCTGGCATTCCCCTGTGTGCTGACAGCAGGTTCACTGGGGTGTGCAGGTCTAAATTTAGCTAAAAGCACAAGCTATACTCCACAAATGCCTTCGAGTTTAGCGATGAAATGTAGTCACGTGGCTAGAAGGCAATGTCAGACACAGAACAACAGGAGAGCAATTAAAAGTACACGCTGTGTGAAAAACAAACAAATCGAAGAAAAAAAAATCTATCCTTAAGGTCCTGGCATTGACCCTCTCTTAGATATTGGCAAACTGACCTTGGGCAGAGATTTCAGCCACCGAATAAACAAGGTGTCTGACTGATTTGGATTATCAAGTCAGCACAGATATGCAAGTTGTCTGGAGAATCCTTATGGGCTCATTAACATGGCTTTTCACCTACTGCCAAGTGTATATGCTACTGAAGAGGTGTGAGGGTGAGGCAGCTATAATTAACCTATAGGAAGTGTACCAGAGCAAAAGGCATGAAGACCTCATGATCACAGGCTTTGAATGGTGGGTTTTTTTAAGGTATACAGGCTCACTTGTAGATGTAAGGACAGACCCCTGCAGCCATATTCAGCAAAAAGGTTTTGAGTATGTGTAGGATGCCAGAGCTAAAAGGATCTGTTAGCCCCCCTGAGTACCTTAGGCCCTGGAATTCAGATTAATTCAGTGAACCTCCCCCTCCAGCCACAGAGGTAGTACAGACTAAGGCAAATGAATTGGTTTGAAACCATTAAACATGTGAAGGAATTCAACTGCTCCATCTCTGGCAACAGGTGCCTTCTTGGAATACTGGCTTGAAGGGTTTAAGTCGGGCAGATTTTAAGTCAGGCATCCACAGGGATTTCCCACTTATATCAATTCTATGTACCGATCAGAAGGGCAAAGCCGAAACCCGGTCGATTCGGCGGCATACTTGCACATCCAAGCAAGCCGAGGTTAATCTGTGCTGCCTGTGCTCATGCCTCCGCTCAGGCTTTCAGAATCCAGCCGTTGATGCTTGTTGACAAATAACTGTGGAAAATATGTAGAAACAGAGGCCCGTCGAGCAGGAAAACGGATCGAAGACAGCCGTCATGGCGTTGGCAGATACCAGCTTCTGCGGCCTCGTTGGAGCTGCCACTCGCCGGTGTGTCACTCTGCTGCTGACAGGTGTCTGCCGTCTACGGGCGGGGGCGCGCTGCCGTTTAGCAGCGCCAGCTTTAGCCGATCAAGGCGGAATTCTGCCCGCTGGAGGCCTCAGTCATGCGGGCCTGTCATCTTTGCATTCCAGAGTGAGAGCTGAAGGGGCCGAAGCCGTGCACCATCAGACCGGCACTGCCAGAAAGGCCCAGAGAGGCCACCTTCTCTGCCAGTGGAGTCCTCTCAAGAATAGCACGCACACACGCACACACACACACACACACACATGTGGGTGTGCACCTTTCTTCCACAGGCACTTTCAGCAACGCCCAAAATATCAAAGCACTCCTGTCCTATTATTCTCTTGTGGAAGGCCTTCGTTGCTGGCATTTCAGAAAAGGTTTCCCCGATACCGGCCATGATTGGCTCAAGGCGCGGGCTTGACGCGATGGACACGATAGCCGGGGCAAAGCGCTCCCTTTGTTGTGCCTTTGGAGTGGAGAGCGAGTGGGAGGGGGCCCGGCGTGAACGACCCCAGCCGACCCTCTCTCCGGCAAGCCTGCACCCCTCTCTTTGTGTCCTAATGAAGGCAGATCACATCTCCCCCGCCTCTCATCAGCCTGCCCTCGATCATTCCAACGCTGATAAAAAGGGATCAAGAGGAGGTGTTGCAGTTTGACAATCAATCCCGCCCCCACCGTCACGCCATGTGAGAGGGAGACAGGGCTTTTGGGTGGAGGTGGCAAAAGGCAGTGGGCCAAATGAATTTTATAAGGTAGGAAAGTAACTGGCGTTTAAAGGGAATGTACAACAAGGCTGACTGTAGGCCGATAAGAAAAAATAGGCTAGAACAAAGACATGGAATGACATTATATGACTTTATTTCCTTTGCTGAGTCTTATTCAGAGTGACTGACATACCATTTTTCTTCACATATTATCCATTTATGCAACTGGATATTTTACTGAGAATGCTGGGTGCCTTGCTTGAGGGTACAACAGCAGTTCCCCAGTAGGAAATCAAACCAGCAGCATTTTGGTTAAGATCCCTGCTCCCTACCATTATGACACACTACTGCCCGGAATGAGATGAAGTACCACCACTAGCCTACTATTAATAGCCTACCAAATGAAAGAGTTACATTTAATCTGATCTAAAGAGAAATTTAAAAACAAACATTTCCCACTCTGTCACCCTAATCGAATCTGCTTTGCCCTTTCAAGAACCACACATTTGCGTGCTTCTTTATCTAAAACAATTAATTATCTTGTTTGTCTAAAAATTCAAGTAGATTCACTTTTAATGAGCTCTAAACTGCTAGTCACCTGTCTACTATTGGTTGATCCAACAGTTCTTAATAATCATTCCCTCCTGCATTAGCGAATAAGGTCAATGCAATTTCTTGACTCGTTTTTTTTTTTTTGGCAGAAGTAGACATCAAAGCCAGTCTATCTAGAAAGCTGTGGTACAAGCAACAGGTTCTGTCCTGGGTTAAATGATAACACATTTGGTGGAAAACTAATGTAATCGGTATTCATTACATCAGTGACAAGGAGAAAATTCATCTTCGCCCTCTCTGTCATCCCAGCGGCTCTCAGGGGATTCACTGAAGGTTAATTTATTTAAATCTCCCAACCACTCATTTCAATTCCATTAAACACAACTAATGAATCTTTCGCTTACTGTCTAATCAGCTTACACTGCCCCCAAAAAAGCCAAGATCTCTCCAGGGACACAACATTTGTGAAGTTAATATGATAAAATGCTCCATGAAATATGTGGATTCCTGTGGGTGTGTGAGTGTGTGTTGCATGTGTGCTGCTTTTAGGCCTATGATCCGTCTGTCCGATAAAGGCTTCTAAAGACAAATGAGCACAGAGAAGGATATCAGCCCCATCATCAAGACCAAAGAATGAAGAATCAATTTCCCCTCCCTCTGTCCCTGAATGCACCGCTAGACATGTCATGTGGCCAGCCCCGTATGAACAGAGTTCCATCTCAACATCATTTCCATACAAGTAGCAACAAACATGCACACATGCTTCATCAGAAGAATGCGTAATGTCAATTCTGCAATATTAAACACACTGTGGACTCAGCTGCGGTTGTGGGTTTGACTCCGAACAGAGAAAACAATACATAAACAATGTGTGAAGAGAGGCAACTGTGGGGAGATTAATGAGACTGTAGAGGGAAAAAGATCTTACACTGACTTCATTGTTTTGAAGTGTTGAATAATTGCCCTCTTTGGAGCCTGTACAGCACATAATGCCATAAAATCTTTGACTAACAAAATAAAATCACTCAACGCCTTTAAGTACATTTACTGAGCAACACATTTACCATACTGAAGATGCTGTCTTTTATGTATTATTTTTAATTCACTGCTTTTATCCACGATATTCTTGAGCCAGAAGTTAATAAACAAACTGGAAAGTCTCAAGTCCACCTCCTCACTGGACTTGAGACTTTCTTTGAATTAAAGGTCTGCTCGGTATAACTGCGCGGATAACTTTTCTATTACCCAACCCAACCAGAGTGCAACCTGATTGGGGGGGATTAGCAACTGAGTAACAAACTAATACTTAAAACACAAACTCTAATGTAAGCATATGTTATAAGGCAACAGATTTTATTGATAAAAATGAAATAAGTCATTTGTTATTCTATTATTGTTGTCCTATTAATTTAGCACTACGTAACTTCAAAAGATATCAACAATTAAAAGAGATGGATACTGACCTGAGTACTTTACAATCATCTTACTTCACCAGACAATGCATCCATCATAAACCTGTTTTCATGCCCTATTCCATATTCCCTATCCCGCACTGGGGACTCTAACACCTTCCCTAGGGTTGGGAGGGGCAGACAGCTAACAATGGACCCATGAACTGTATGATCGAGTGGATTTGGCTTTTATATGCATAGGTTACATTCCTCTATCTTTCACAACATTCGTTAAAATTTACATACTGCGGGAAAATTAAAAGACTAAAAAGCTGCGACTGAAGGGTGATATGGGTGCACATTCAGAAAAATTATCAGTGTTACCAGGTTTTCAGTTATACAGATTCATTAAGCATTTATAGCATCTCTTTAAATGCAGCCTCCCAACAGCGTTTCTTGTTATTGTCTGAAACAGAACATACTGGTACATTGCTTGTCACAACAATACAATGTGCTGCCACATGGTGAACGAAAGGACCATTAACTCAGTGTAGGACAAGCCTTTATTAGTGATGGAATAAGATTTTGCCACATCCATCTGTCATGTTTATGAGATTTGCCACTTGTGTTTGGAAAGCTTGGAGTGAAGTCAACCCAACAGCTGCCTTTTAGGCCACAAATCTACATCTCACTGCACTCCGTGAACTAACAATGGCTTTGTACCAAATACCATGATAGCATACAATGTTAGGGTAACGCAGCTTGAAAACAAATGTAATATTTTATAAATACTAAATAAAAAATGGTTGTCTGCCACCTACCTGCTTGTACATTGGCTCTGCACAACCCTTCAGATTATCTGCCATTTCTTCCTATAGTGAACTCCACTGACAAGCCCCATCCCTTTTATTTTGCTATGAATTCTGGGACAAGAAACACAAAACACTTCCTGGATAATGTACAGCTGAAACATTCTTGTTTTTTGGCCATTGTAGTATGGCATCTGGGTACTTCCAAGCATACTATACCATCTGTGCTATCATATGTGAACGTACTTGACGACCAAGCATACTTGTTAGCATAGAATGCTAGCGTGTGATGTGGGATGAAGCCTATGTAGTTAAGTGACAGATAAGTCCACAGTGCCTTGGAAACTGAGTCCTTGGCTGGATGTGATACCTGAGCAGTGAGGACCCAATATGAAAGGTTGATGGCCTTTCATCCATTGTCCCTCTAATGGCCTGAGGGAAAAGAATTTTTGTGCATGCATCTAACAGTTGAATTAAAGTGGGACAGGTCACTGATGAGCAAACACCGCCTTGCACAGGGGATTTAAACAAACAGTTCACATGGAGAATCAGGCCTCTAACGATGTGTCTTTCCACCGCACTATAAACAAGATTAAACGCTCAGCTGTCATGATGGAATTTGGGATTTTATCTAATGTGATAATGTCCTGCTGCCACTGTTGCAACGTTTCTCTCATACAAACTCAATGCAGGTGCTGTGTCAACACAGCTCTCTTGTTCATCTTTTCAAAGAACATTTCTTTTCTTTTAAGGCAGTGGATTCATTCTGTCTGCTTGCTCTGCCTCGATCATAATTTCCTTCTGGAATCATAGCTGAAGCGTCTTCCCTCAACCTGAAAAAAGTGCAACGGTCTGCTAATCCAAATGTTTTCAAAATGTGTAGGAACACTCCCTCACTTTAAAAAACATTCAAAAACATATCTGGCTCGAGGCTATGCTACCATACCGTCTAAACTTCCTTCCTAGCATAGCTTTCTTAAAACAGCTGGTAAATTATCACATGTTTTCCTGGCTGGAAGTAATCTCCATGTAGTCTCCCGTGTGCAAGATATGATTTGTGGCAACACGAATGTCCTCTCAGTGTCATCCGCGTGGGGAAACCCAGTTGTGCAATCCTAAAGTTCAATCCCATCCACAGCATAAATAAGGACAAGCTTCAATTCCAGGACAACAATGCACTTAAGAGGGGGACCTGAAACCTGCTGAGACACTGATTGCAAATTGTGACTCTGAGAAGATGGATGTCAGATCAGAACGGGGGGACGGGGGAAGTGGGATGAAGAGAGATAGAAACAACACTGTAATTGCTTATTCTCTGTGCTGCAATCTATCTTTGACATGACTTTCAAAGCATGTAGGTTTTTTTTTGTCTTTGTGTGCAAATTAACCACGATGACCCATCACCTAAACTGAGCTCACCCGGTTCATTTTGAGGTGTTAATTTGCATCTCAAAGGCTTTATTTAATGTGGGGAAATGAAATTACCCCTTCCTGAGACATCAGCCTTGACTTAAGCATTAGTCTTGCTCTACAGATGTCCCATCAAAAGTAAATCTGGGCCTGGGCTCAGGCCCTACTTGCTTTATTTTCCATATCAAGAAATGTTAAAATGTAACTGAAAACATCTCATGAATCAGACTACTCAAGGGGGACAACTCAAGGGAGAGCCTCCTGCTCCCAGTCAAAAACGCTTTCAGAGGAAAGCGCCTGCTGCATTGAAGCTATTTCAGGCTACAGTAAATATGCTTTTACTAAACCTCAGGCGGACAGCCCTTTTTAATGTCTATAATTAACCTGCATCTTCCATTTCAGCAGATGCGGTTTGGGACCTTGCTGTGGGAACGCGCGGTATGGCGATCGATGGCTGTCACATTCCTCCATTCAGGGGAGAGGCGTATCTGATCGACGCTGTCAACTCTGCGAGGGTGCCCTCCTTGACGGATTTCTATGGCGATGAGCGTGGCAATCATCACGCAGACAAACAGGAGCCTCCTATCAGATCTGGCACTCCTGAGGGGCATTAGCAGCACTGGGAAGAGTTGAACGTGTCCTTCCCTTGTAGAAATTGCTTTCCTTAAAAGACCCTCCTCTCCTGCAGGCCCTCCGCTCTTAAAGCAAGCACCCCGGCCAAACCCCTGCAAATACCACACAGTATTTTGTCACATGCAAAGGTGTCAATGTACTGGTGGGCTTGTCAAGCCAAGAACTTGATGGTTTCATTTCTTATGCGGGGACAAGGGGGATGGGGGTGTTTCCAGCACAATGGGAGAAGTAATTTAGCAAAGCAGGGTTCTGATTTAAAAGTGTGAAGAGAACTCCACGGATGTGATAGCAATAGAGAATGTGAAGTTGACGTCACGCCGTGTTGAATTTTGTTTACGTGCCATCGTGTGAGGATCCCGCTGCCTTTCTGTTTGTGAGTTGGAGGCTGTGGTTTCATTTTCTGTCATGATTCTGAAAAACGCTGCCATGGTAGGTCAGTGCTGCTGCATCAAGAACTGCCATAGTAGGTCACACCATTGTTCAGGGAGAAAACTGGACAATGGAATATGTTTTTTCGCCTTTCCTACGTGGAAGAAGCATGAAGGGAAGCAGGTTGAGGAGGTGACGAGAAGACGCTGACGCTTGTTTTTTTTTTTAACAAGGTCCAAGACTATAGCAAATCTTGTTTATTAATAATGCGACTGATCAAACTCACTGCCTATGACTCAATAAAACCACATTTCTGAATGTTTTTGAAAGTTTTGTATTTTGTTTGGTTTAACAATTGGGCCAAAAAGAGCAGTGCCACCTTATCTTTGTGAGTATGACTGTGCTCTCGCAGTTTGCCGGCTTGTGAATTAGCAGATCTTGCACCCAGCCACTGCAAAACTGTTCATGAGCTTCTAGGGATTTATAACTTTTAAACTCACGCAAAGTGTATGCACTCAGTCCAAAAACGAGATAATTTACAATGTCTGGGTATGTGAGCGGAGGTAATGCATTGGGGTCTGTAATCCAGTCTTGGGCTGCCAAGTCATATGGATCTATGTTATTTATCGTTGTTAGTTTGTCCAAATACCGTTGCTTGGCAATGCGATTTAATTTCTCCCGGTAGGGTCCCTTTTCTTTCTCTTTCCCCTTCGCCATCTCTTCCCTTCTCCATCAGATCTGAACAATTTAAACAACTTTTTAGCCAAACCAAACAAAAGGTATGCAGGTAACCACCGTAGCAGGCACAGGTAAACAGAACGAGTTCCTCACAAGATGGCGCCCCTGTCCCAACACGCAACACGGTGTGATGTATCTTCACTTTCTCTATAGCCAGGACAGGTACACAAGCAGAGGTGAAGCAGTATATTTCAAAAACACAGCAGAGCAGAGACTGGGAAATGTGTGCAGTAGAGGAGACAACAGGTAAAGATGAGTGGACGCTGTGCTAGTAATTGCACAGATGTTCAGGCCAACTGCAGAGGATAGGGCTCAGTCGGCCCACAATGGAGCAACAGGCCACAGACCTTACCTCTGGCTACGGCATCAATCACCCATCCAGAAATTGAGTGGCCAGTGGCAGTATCATGGAAGACATCATTTTTTTTCACTTTTCTTGAAATACTCTACTTCTTGTGTTTTTGAGCTGTTTTTTTTTTTCCTCCAGGGGTCTTGAGGTCACACAACCTCACAAAACAAAACTACTGACTCACTGATGCAGAGAGAAAATAAAAAAGGTTGAGTCATCATCACCATCATTTCACATTCCCTCGTAACGCTCAAGAGGACAGGATTATTCATCTGAAAACAAGTGTGTCTTCTAATATTCCATCACACTGGATAATGGTTTGCCAACCCTTTGGTAATATAAAGCAGAAAATTATATTATGGGAAAATTTTCATTGGCCATTAAGGTGCTATGTAAGAAACTATGAGTTTAGCCATGTGTCATCAAAGACGCCAATCTGCAGTTGTGTTTTATTATGCAACATTTACACACCAGGAAACAGGAAAAACAGGACAGGAAAAACTGTGAAAAACTTTCTGATGATGTCAAACTCCATGAGTTTGCAGTTAGACATCACTGCAGTCGGTCCCTTGTGAAAGAAATTTGTACTGGGAGAAATGTTTATGCTAACAAAGAGACACAAGCAAAGATATGTTATATATTCAACTTATTTCATACTGTTCATGTGTGTCTACAAACAGTACAGTGAAATTCAGTGTATCTAAATGAGATAAATTAGCTGTTAACAACTAAACATTTTCAGGCCAAGAACTAATTCTGACTAGCTTCACTGAGCCAGTTGTGCACAAATTTATCCTTTGCATATATCCTCATATGAACACAAAAGCACCTTCTACAAAACGCTTCTTTCATGTAGCACATACATTAGAATAACTGCCAAGACATTGTGAAAACACATCTGTATTCAAAGAAAACCTCAAACAAAACTAATTAATTAAATGCAGCTTGCACAAAAACAAGCTTACATTGTGTTCCCTCAGGACCAGAGTTGAATAATACCGTGACAGAAGACAACAAAGGAAAGCACCCTCTACAATAAGGAATGAGATCTAAGGAAAGATTCTATACTGTGATGCTTTACATTTCCTAGAGAGACCCCCAGATGACTCAGCTGAACTCTGACTTTAAGGAAATATTAGAACTGCTGGACACAAGATCCATGCAAAGCGCCCCCAAGACTCAGTGATGCAGATCAGTTCCAGAAACGCAGTGGGGTGAGATAACCATCTGTTAGCGTACATTAAGCCAGTTATACATTCCCAGCTGTTTGCACTTGTTAATTCTTTTAGCATGTGAAGGCTGATAAAGAGGGGGAAAGAATTCAAACAAACAGCTCAGGGAAACACACTGTTTCAGCCATGCCAACTCCTCTGTAAAGTGTGTCAAATATAGCGTACAGTAATGATATCCCCATCTCAATTGGGGACCTTTGATGAAGAGTAAATTGTAGAAAAATCAAAATTTAAAGATAAAGTTTTAAGGACAAAGCCTGCCCCCAGATTAATAACGAGTATCCTTTTCTCAAGCAAAGTAAATAAATGCATGAAGTATAGCTGAGGTCATAAATATTCCCAGTTGGTTTTGAGACAATTGCAAATATGTCACTGCACATAAGCACAGACCCCGAAGATCCTCAGCCCGCCTCGATTCTGCTTTGAGAATTTACAGTAGAGAGGGTCAGCATCAGGCTTTAATTACACACTTCCTGGATTGCTGAATATAAAGTTAGTCACTTTGTAGAATCCTAAGAAAATATGAAGGACAAGAGTGCCAAAAATACTTAAGAGATTAAAAATTAAACCCACAATTAGTTACTCCATTCCTCCACATCTCAATGTGTAGGGTAAGCTTGGAAACACTAAAAGCAATAACAGGATTAAACATATGAAAAGACATAAAATGATCCAACAGGACATGATCCCCGGCCAGCACTCCTGAGATGGGGTCAGAGGGTCACTGTGCTCTATTTTTGTACAGAGCAGTAGGGAGGCAAGCTGAAAGACAGCACTTGAAGTTGTCTAAAGGTGCATGCAAATGCCCGTGTTGAGAGCAGGAGTCACTTTGCTGATAAGCAGTGTGTTGCCAGTTCAGGTAGACTGCAATTAAAACAAGTGACACAATGGTTGTTGCCAGCTGCATCACAGTTTTGTGCTGATCATAATTGTGGAGTGATCCTGTTAAGGTCTTTAGGAAAATTAACAAGAAGTGATAATCTGGTTAAAGGAAATAAGGACCCAAAAATATTTAACACCAATAAAAGTGATAAAAGTGAAACGTGGCAGTTACTAGTAAGATCTCCATGTGAAAGCGAGTACTTTCCTGTTAAGCTTTCTTGCAACAGATACAGTCCTGTGCTCCAAATAAAAAAAAAAAAATAAATAAAAAATCAAGTTTAAAATAATCCCAATGTCTTGCCAGGCAAGATTAAGTTTAATTGAAGATTTAAAAGAAGAACTGAAGACTAAATTTATGCTTAGTTCCCAGGGATACCTGTGGTACTGTGTTATCTCTAAGCCTTATTTATAGGTAGTAAAGAAAAGGAAGTGAGCCCCATCATGGCGCAAAGTGTCAACACCACCAGAACCTGAGCAGGCATTTCATCTCATCAACACAGTGATTCTATTACTGACCTTTCTCAGAGAACAGGCCCATCTAGAGCTCCACTGAAAGGTACATGACAAATGTTAATGCCCAGCTTAACAAAACGACACTCAAAAATACTGTAAAGATACTGCTCTGCTCCGGGGGTGTCTTGGTTAATTTAATCAAAGGGGTTCAGTCATAGGTGTGGACACCCCCACATGAAGAACTGAAACGTTATGACTGCATCTGTAGCTGTGTAAATGACAAACCCATGAAAACACAATACTATTGCACTTAAGTGTGAACCACCTGCATAAATTGTACATGCCTGGCCAACTACTGAAACTCAGTCATGCAGCACTTCTAATATTGCTGACTCCTTATACGGCTTTTTGCTTGTGTTGTACTCCACCTCACTTGTAAGTCGCTTTGGATAAAAGCGTCTGCCAAATGAATAAATGTAAATGCAATGTAAATGTAAGTGCTGTTGCGTTAATATGTCCTGAAGCTTCCCTCAATGAGCTGACGCTGGCTGTGCTGGCTCCTCAGTTCCCATGTTTTCCCACTCCTGAGCCACTGGGCAGTATCATGTGCCTATCTGGCTGTACGAAAATGCAAAGCCTTACTGAATTACAGCAGAACTGCCTATGCTGCAGTTCCCCTCCAGTCTTTCCTCATTGACTTGCTGCTGGCCTCAACTCCTCACTCGGTATTAGAGACCCTATTGTGTATGGTCCTCGAGTAACTGGCATCAGCTGAGAGCTCCTCCACAGTGTGTCAGAGAAGGCTTGCATTGAAACATGGGAGATTAATCCATGATCCTGTACTATTCTGATGAAGTTTCATCATCACACACAATGATACAGCTTCAATAAGAATGCATTCTGGAACTAAAGACGCCTTGAACTGCTGTATTAAGTACACATTATTACACAGGGATGCAAACCTGTCACCTTTTGGCTAAAAATCGCCATTTTGAATCCTTATGTCACTTGAGAAGGGGGAAATGCCAAGCTCATTGAAAACGACAGAAGCTGAACTGAAATTACCTTGTGACAGTTTTTCTTTTAGTTGTAGTGGTTGTGAAATCAATTCATAAACGCCATATCTGAGCCTTGACCAAACAGCAGTTGCAATAGCTGTAAAGAGCAAAAACCACATTAATTTTTAGCTAAAGGTTTTAACACACACACACACACACACACACAAAGACATTCTGTTTATATAGCAACGGCTGCCATCGTTCAGGCAATGCTCAGGAGAGCGAGAGGGCTACAGCCGAGGAGGAAAAAAGGGCCGGGGGGGTTGAGATGCCCCTGCACCCCCTTAGGGGGTTCACATCTTTGTCACCTTTTTCACCCCTGATGAGTTTGCACCCCTGATTACAGTATAAGTCTACAATGTTTAATCTCACAATAATGGATGCATTATTTCCAGGACAGTGCTTGCATGGTGTGATAACAGCACTGTGCTAAACAGGACTGACGGGCATTTTGGGACACCACAGACTTACGCAAGTGAGGACAGATCTCTTAATGTCTCCCTGCCAGAGTGCTGTTGAGTCCTGTGAACGCGGAGCAATAATGCCAGCCATGAAAATGCAGCTTGACCAAAATTAACAGCAAGCATTTTACGAGGGAGTACAAAGCAGTTTCGGTGTGCCCTTTGGCGGCCATACCGGGAGGCATCTCGGTTCACATGATGATTAAGGGCCCGCTTTCCTGGCCAGCAGCATCTCCACAAGGAGCTGGGAAGAATGGCCACGCTCGCCTTGATTGATTTCCCCCGCTGTGGTGACACCTTTAAGGAAACAGGCCCCAAGGCAGGCGCTGCCAAACACCAAAGGGCACAGAGCCCAATATTCCATACCTTTTTAAGGCACGGTTACAAAGTGTTTTACAGCTCACCCGTGGCATGCAATCACGTCCCTGCCCTCATCATAAATTGCATCCGTCTATTTCAGGAGTATTCCCTTACAGATATTTGCAAACATAGTGTTCCAGGACCGCAACTCCACTGTACTGCAAAGACCTCAGACAATGATATTTCCTCCAGATGTTTCCACACCGTTCCGGCATACCAAATGACTTTCCCTAATTAGACGAATGAAAGGGCAGCCGCTGACTGCCTATGAATCAAACCTTGCAAGGCCGCTAAAAGCAAATAACCCGTCCGGCGAGCTGATTCCATATCACGCCACCGGCGGTGGGCAACATCAAGGGGAGGGATGACGCGAGTTGTTTACTGCCGATTTTGGAAAGCCATCAGACCAACGTCCATCATTCCGGTCTGTTACCGCAAAAACAATTTTCATCCATCACTGATGTAAAGTGGCCCCACCGGAGCCCCGGGGGTGGAGCGGTTAATGCCTATGGAGCAAAGTGTTCCCACGTGGCAAGGCTGAGACTGCACAGGCTGTCTCCACTTTGTCCTGGTAATTCTTGAAGTCGGGCTGTTTCAGAGAACCATAATGGCAGCTTTATGTTAGGGAAGACACTGGGAGCCCCAGGAGGAGGCAAAATTGGCAGAGAGCACAGGAAATTAAAACCGCCGTGGCAGGGTGACAAAACACAAGTATACGCCTTGGACGCCAGCCATTCTGATGTAAGGACCGGCTTTGGCTGAGCTGCGGGGGCACGGTGTCAAAATTCCCCTCATATGACAGTGATTCTAGTAATTCCTCTAGTGTCTCTGAGGTATATTATTATTACCATTAGCAGAAATGGTGGCAGTATTATATGAAGTCTTACAGCAAAAGGGAGTGTTTTTAAGTGAAAAGCACCAGGAGAATGAAGTATGAAGCTAGAAGTATGTCTGGGTTGAATTTGGGGGAATCCAGTCCAGTCTCTACACTGTACCACCACTTCAATTTTGATTCAGTGCAGGCACATGCTGAAGCATTTTTAATTAATTCGCAAAGATATCCTCCACCATTTAGTCTAGTGTTATGACAACATTTGGAGCGTTCTGTCGGAACCACCACACTCAGATGAGGAACTCAGAGGTGACCACACGCAATTGCTACAAAGCTACTATAATAAACTGTTTTAATAAACACTGTTCCCTGGTGGAAAGGCAAACCATGTTTGGATGTGAGTGCTTAAGAGCACACTGTTGTTTACTGAGGAAAAAAATGTATCACGACCCTAATAAAGCCATCTCTTTCCTTCCATTAAAGCAGTGGAAAAGTGCTGTGTGACCTAGTTCCTTTGAGATAGTCACTCTGAGGCTGAATTCAGAAGACAAAGATTCGACCGTTTCCCTTCAGGCCACTGAGGCAAAGAGACAAACAAGGACAGCTGACATCAGACACACTTTAATGTCCATATTAAATTATGTGGAGGAAAAAAAAGACAATCGATAGTGACAAAAGCAGCTAAAAAGGCACAAAAGGGAATCAAGTTCACAAACACCTAGTTTTCACTTTGACAATATTCCTGTATATGGCACTTAACACAATGTCAGCAGGTACAACAGTATCTCTATGAGCACAATCAAATGACAAGCTTGAATGTACATGACAAAAGAGCAGACACGCGTTAAAATAACACTCATAAACTCTCTAGATTACCACATTCTTATTAACATGTAATGAAGCCAAACTGACTGAGGCTACGGCTGCAGTGGTTCTTCGCTTACCATATTTTCCCAGCCAATGGATCCTGCGCCAGATAGAATCTTTAATTTCGCTGTATTCTTGTTTACTGCAACTCATACTGCATCAGAAATAGTACCTCTGTGAGCAGCATCAAAGGCACAAACACACTGCTAAGTGAATCAACTGGTCTAATGTGGGGTGGGGGTGAACGGGGTACCAACAAAGTGTCACAGGACTGTTTCCAAGGTTACGCTCTTGCCGCCTTCCCTGTGCCATCTGCTCAAATACCTGACAGCGGCCTGCCCCACCGCACTCTGTTCCACCTACCCTTACCAGCGTATTCTCACCCCACCCATAGAGGCTCTTGTTCTCCAGTCACATTACACTGTGCAGCTCCTGCAAAGGTAACAAGAGTGTGGCTGTGGTGCAGGGAAGGGGGCCGCTGGAGCAAGTCTCCAGCGCTCAGAGGACATGCGAGCAGACAGATGGCAAAGGGCAACAGGAGAGAGAGGATGGATCTCAAATGGCCAAATACAGTACCAAATATAGTGCTTCAGAGACTCCCAGAGCTCGCCTTGTCCCGACGGTCCTGAAAACGGCCAGGCATGGTAGCAGCCTCGCCGTCCCTTCTCCTTCCATGGTGACCTCTAAAGCTGTGTGCTGCATCTTGCGACCTGCCTGTCACAGGCTGCTGCTACTGCATTTCCTCTTCCAAGTGCCTCCTCCCACCTCCCTGCAGACTACCCGACACATCCTTGCTCAATGCCATTTTTTCCCCTTTGGAAAACTCCTTTGGAATTGAATCCTCTGCGGCCGAACTGTTTGAGGAGCACGAGGCTGACCAGCCCAGTTCAGGGTAATGAGAGAGAGAGGTGTCCTGCACCTGCAGAGAGAGGCCAGCTCTTCAAGACACAGCCTCTCTGTGACCAGCTCTCCCCAAGGGCTGATTGAGCGGCACTCTCCCTGAGGAAAGAGCCTGCTCTGTACCGCCCCCTCCATCATACCGCAGTCCTCTTCAGCTGTCATGGTGGGCACCAGACAATGACCCCGTCCACGCACATGTTGCGAGATGTGAACAGTCCTACAGACAGTTCGCTGCAGTTCGGGGAACTGAACTCAAAGATGGAAATGTGGCCACTTTCAGCCCCCGGAGCACGCACCCGCAAAAGAATGAAGCTCACAAACAGTGCGGAAAGCAGAAGAAAAATAAATTCAGCTGAAAGATGTAAAATTAAATCAAACATATTCCTCTCTTTGTGCTTGTTCTTCCCTCAAGCTTTTACGGTCTATGAACCATGCAGTATTTACGCATCAGCACAACATGCAAACACAGGCTAATTTGGTTCTCATTGCAACTTTCTTAGTTATGCAAATAGGTTAGGCCTCAGGAAAAAAAAGTCTATTGCCATTGTAATTCAGCCCTTTTAAGCATCTGAAATACGTTCTAATTTATTTGTAATTTGGCATAAACAAACACAAAAGTGAGATCACTGGATAATTAGGCCGCTGCACAAATAAACATTGGCCACAATTCATTCATTTACTTCTAAAGTAGTTTGTTAGTGATGATGGGGCTGGAATCAATTACTGCTAATAGTGTTATTATTAATATCTGTAGTGATGCTTTCTCGGGGATTAAGAGACACACAGAACTGTTTCGGGAGAGGACTTTGCTCCACTAAAGAATCCTCAAATGCACCCCATGCTCTCACTCTTTCTCAGTATTGATCATTCTGCGTTAGATCCGGTTATTAAAAAAGGGAGTTGAATAAACCGGTGGTGTTCCATCCATTAACCTAACACCCAGACTTCCCTGGCCCACATTCCATTTCTTTTTTATTACCCAGTAGAACATGACAATAACACACATCAAGAATTTATGCTGCCTTCACACTTTCATTCCAAGTTCAACACAAATAGGAAAAATGGTGACATGAAGAAGATTACTCACTGCCAAAGATTACTCACTGCCTGATAACCCGCCCATCTTCCACATACATACCCACATCACAGTGACCGTATCTGTAAAAGTGCACCTTTGGTAATTGAAAGTCCTATTTCAAGACAGAGGATAATAGATAAAAACTCTCAAAAACCTGAAATGACAGTTTCCTGGGTTGCATGCAATTCAGGTAGTTTATGTCACTGGGCCATGAACTGAATATTGTGGCAAAATCTTCAGAAAAGAAAAATATTCAGGTGAACTCAGGGGCCTGTTCATGACAAGGGGATGTGCAGACACACATTTCAGGACACATTCAATTGACTCCAGCACAGTGCACTCACGAAATACATCATCGACTATTAATTGAAAGACTTCTAGGATCTACCATTATTGCTCAATACAATCTGTCAGAGTTAATTTAGAGTCCTTTAAATCATTTAAGGCTGACATTCTCAAATTGGCTGAAGACAAAAAAACCTAGCTGAACACTCATGCACCATGGGTGTCTACAAGGATTAAATTAGGTGAATGATGTGTCTTATCTCTTTGTGGCATGGTCTGTTTCCTCATCTTTATTAGAAATGGCCTGTGGATGACATCCTTCTACCGTGCATTATTAGCTAACAAAATGCTCTGATAATGTGCAAGGTCTTCAAGCATCTCAAAAGGAAATAGTCTAGAGTATCCTCTATGATTCTGGGTTGACCAAGTGGTGTGGGTTCTGGGGCCATAATGAGGCAGCAGTTGTTGCAGGGAGGCCACTGAGGGATGGGAGGTCAAAGGGATGTTTTATATATTTTAGAATGCTTATTATGCAATACAGATGTAACTATCTATCTATATATATTATATATTATATATATATATATATATATATATATGTACACAGTAATAATTATATATGTTTACTGTGACTGCAAACTACTTGTTTCTACTTAGAAACTGCTTGTTTCCACAGATATATCCTCATTCCTCTTCTTTTAACAGCTCTTGTTTGCATTATGGGGCCTCCATGACCCATTTGCACAGGCTTACAAAACCCTCAAACTTCTAATTATGTTACCTTTATAACAACATTCATACTAATGTCTTGCAACAGCTTGCTTTGGAAGTATTTTTAGCTATACCCAAAAAATAATAATTAATTATAATCTCACTTGCTAAAAACTGACATGCTAAGAGGATGTATTGTCATGTACAAAATAAGGGTACAATTCAATATAAATTGCTCGTTCTCCACTCCCATAATTTCCCAGCCTACTACTTTTCAGAACGCTGACAACAAACTTGCACAGAGCTACCCGCACAACACAAGCATCAATCACAGTGCCTAATGGGTGCTGGAGTGAGTTCGCGGCACAGTTGCAATCAGGATCATCTGGAGGAATGCCAAAAGCATAAAAGGCCCCAATTGCACCAAATTCTGTAATCAAAGTGACTGCCATTTTTAAGATGGTAGCCACTATCCACGAAAACCGCTAGAGGAAACATTGCACTCAGCCCCCATACCATTTTAGTAGTCCCCACTGCCTTTCCTCTTTTGATCAATGTTTCCAGAGAGTTAAAATGAATCCCCTTCATATCCCCCGATTCACTGAGCAGTAACGACAGCTCTAATGAGTCTTAAGAAACCAATATGACAAAGATGTTAAACAAGACGAGTTTTATTGTCTGCACTGAAAGGATGCATCCTCTAAAACAGACTGCTGTCACACCAAGCCTCCACACATTGTAACACAATTTCTGCAGCGCTGGACACATGACCTATCTGCAGGTACAATCAGGAGACATGCACAACCACAACCTCACCAAGACCTTTTTATCCCATCAATCCAATGTGAACGTGAAGCTTTGCTAAAAATAATCTTCTTCTGATGGGCAACAAACTATGCTTAGGACCCTCTCTTTCTCTTTTGTGTATTTATTGCATGGTCATAAAACATACAGGAAGTTATTAAATTTCAAGATTCAAGATTCTTTATTGCCATGTGTAACAAGTGCAATGGAATGCTTATTCCCCACTCACTCCCACAGCATCACTTCTAAAAGCATAAATTCTAAACAATAAAGTGAACAAGTGCAGTACAGTGATGATAATAGCATAATAAACAGTGACAATAAGGTGGTAATGGCAAAAAAATGTGATATTGAAGCAACAATATAATGAAAAGGTATAATGATAAATGATAATAATAAAGTGACCAGCGCAGTGCAGTGCAGTATAATGATAAATGATAAAGTGACCAGAGCAGTACAGTACAGTGAGAGTGCCTGCATGCTAGGTAGCCGAGTTCCCAGTGTGATTATAGGTCCAGTCATTGAGCTATTAACAGTTCAGTAGGCACACTGCCTGTGGGTAGAAACTGTTTTTGAACCTGCTCATCCTGGTACGAATGCTGCGGTACCAGCGACCGGACCGCGAGGGGGGAGAACAGTCGGTGCCCAGGGTGATTGTGGTCCTGTATGATGGAGCTGGCCTTGTTCCGACACCTGGTCTGAAAGATCTCCTCGATGGGTGGAAGTGCAGACCCGATGATCTTTTCCCGCTGTCCTCACGACCCTCTGGATGGCGTTCCTGTCCTGTGCAGTGGTATTGCCATACCACACAGTGACCCGTCAGAACGCTCTCTATGATGCCACGGTAAAAGTTCACAAGCCATTGTGTGCTTCAGCCACATTTCCTAAGGCACCGTAGGGGGTAGAGGCGTTGGTGTGCCTCTTATTGCACTGATGTCACATGCCTGTGCAGTTCAATGTTGTCCTTTGCCAAGCACTACTGCATTTCACAAGATCACAGGAAACAGGGGTCAGAAAACATACCCATACTGATAGGGTTGTTTGACATTTGCTCTGAGACAGCGTAATTTAACCCTAGTTTGACGTGATAATGACAGTGTGAAACCTCTGTTAAGGGCAAACAAAGTAAAGGGGTGAACTGCGCCCACACTGGCCCCAGTTCTAGCTATTTTTAAAGCAAGCGCATATGAAGCTCAAGTTGAAAAAGTCTTTTGACATCCTGCTTTAAGATGCATCTGGGCACTTCTGTTTTCTTGGTGAAAGATGTTTTCATGGGAATCCTAGATTTAACATGCCTGCAGCGCCCAGCCACACCAGGCCCATCTGTCACAACGAACTGACAACAGTTTTCAAGAGTGCAGTACCTCAGCTCCATCACAAAATTAAATCTTTTAAACACAACCAGAGACAACATTGACTTTTGGGATCTGAAGCAGAGATTTGCAATACTCCGGTAAAAAAAAGCCTGATCTGGTCAATAAAGAATTATTCATCTTACGGACCTGCACACAAAAATGAACTGCTAGCTTACTGAAACTGGTTTCCACCAAAATGCCATTAGTGGCATCCCCTAGCAAATCTGTATTGTGGTGCCGATCATGGTGCTGGTCTTCCTCGGGTTCAACAGCCATGGCTCCATCTCAAGTTCCACTTCTCCGCATGTTCACAGAGCAGGCAGCGGGGACCTGAAAGGTGATGTGACGGAGCTTCTCGGAGTGACGACAATGGCATTAAAATAAAGAAATGGTAATTCTAGAACATGCTGTCACAACGCCAGCCAGTGATTTATCTCCACTTCATTTCCACATCAGCACCAACACCTACTGTACCATCGCTCCTGGTATCTGCGTCACGCCGACTTGACTTCATTACTCAGACTGAGCCCATGCCACACATCCACGGCTGACAGGTGCACTGGTTTTACTCCCTCGGAACACTGCATCTACTACATTTTGTTTGGAAGCCTCTTTGCTTTTATTTATTTATTTATTTATTTATTTTTTGTCTCAATCTCCTTACAAAACATTTCTGACGGCGGGGTGAATCAGTGACTGCTTTAGTTTTCAGGTTTGTTTCATCGCAAGCTGACTGACATGCAATAATGACTGTTCAGCTCTGAACAAGATGCCAACCACCCACACTTAACTCCGGTGTTTGAACCCAGGGAAGGATTGCAGCGGCAATAAACGGCTTCCTGCTCGACTCTGCTTAAAACGACACAGGCCCCGCTCACCTCTCACAGCTGAAACAATTACCGGCAGGTCGAGCGAGTTCAAACAGCAGAGAGAGCACGGATTCATCTTTAATTAATAGATACAATAAGTAATGGATTTTCATGCGGTAACTGAGAAATACAATAATCTGGGGAGCTCATTTTTAACTGTTAATCATGAAGGAGGGGACCCCAGGCGGTTTAGTGCTTGCTGCATCTCAGTGGGTCTATTTCAGACACGGAAGGGCAGGCGACATTAGCGAGCTGCCGATGTTGACGGGCTGCCTTGTCCAAGATTTTGTACAGCATTGTATTCCCTCCTTACTGGTGGGAAAACCATTCATCCTCTGACCCGCTGACATTTTCTTTGGTGTAGAGTGCGTACAGAGGAGGGAGACAGAGAAAGATGGAAAAAAGAGACGAGGAGATAGAGTAGGAGAGAAAGAGAAAGAGACAGACAGAGAAACTGAGAGGGAAAGAGAGCGAGAGGGCAAGACTTGGCAAAATGGAAGAGGAGACATGCTCTCACACCCCACCCACACACCCCTCTGCCATCAAGGTTAGCAGCATGATATGCTGCAGTGACTGCAGGGCCTGAATTTCATTTTTCAAAATGGGGGGGAATTCCCCCCTCAGTGATTCACATGGGGGGGATTTATACAGTTTTGGGGGAACACTACTAGCGGGCTTAAATATCCACTACTCAGATCGAAAAGATCTCTACAGTAACTCTTCGTCACCATTTGAGGTATCCATTTTAGCAGACTATTCATTTTGATATCTCCTAATTTGGATGGCATTGTCATACACACGTATTAATATTCCCACCAGTCATCTAAGATATGCACTGTTAAGTTTTGGGTGGAGGGTAGAAAACCACCACAAAATGAAAGAAAACCTTTACAGCATGACATTGCTGACTGACTGTAATATCATCAAACACCAATTGCATTTTTTTAGCTGCACCAGTAAGGCTCTAGGAAGTGTTTGGAAGGTTGTGTGCCTTTCAAGTCCACTAGTTTTACAACCTCCTTAGTGTTGCTTTACACAGCTGCTTCTTCCCTCATCTTCATGCACTATTCTTTAAGTCTCTCATATTCTTCATTTCATTAAAAAAGAAATCAGACTTTTCTTAGGTTTTAAAAATGGTATGTTTACTGAACTAATTTCATGACACAAGTCTAACTTAAAACAATCTGCTGACTTTTCAGGATTCTTTTAACTATGTCTTTCATTTGTCTCTTCTTTTATTGGTCATCTCTTTAATCTGCATCAGTGTCCTTTGCCTTTTCCTTTTTATAGCTCATTTTTCTATTCTCATGCTGATCTAATCCCTGTCATGTCTTCAATTAAAACAAGAAAACACTGTCAAACTGTTCTTAACACTGAATGGATTTACAAACTTAGTTTCAGTCAATGTACAGAACTTGTGTTTACATGAGAACAGTCTTTGTTGACTTTTCAGGATTCTTATAAATTTCTGTAGTCTCTCCTTCTACTTCTCTTAGTGGTCATCTCTGATCTGTAGTGTCCTTTGCTTTTTCCTTGTAATATAGTCTTATCCTCTTAGAGCCTTGTCTCCTGTGTCATATCTTTAATTAAAAAACACTTAGAAAAAAAATTGTTCTTAACACTGAATGAATTTATAAACTTAATTACAGTCCATGTACAGAATTTGTCTTTGCTGACTGCAGGATTCTTTTACATAGTCTTTCTTACTCCTTCTCCTTGTGGTCATCTTTTATCAGCATCAGTGTCCTATGCTTCTCCTTTTAATCCATTTTTTTTCTTATATTCATGCTCTGATCTAATCCTTGTCCTCTTCATGTCTTTAATTTAAAAAAAAATGTATCAAACACTTCTTAATTTATGAACTTTGTATTTCCATGACAGAGTTTTGAAAGCGGGCCACTCCATCTCCTTCAAAAATCTAACTAGGGGGCTAAATTTTGAATTTGGCATTTCCTCCTCTGCAACGAAGTAGGCAGTTTTCAGAAGGCCTTTTGTTTCCTCGCACTGTAACTGGGCTACTTCAATCGCGTTAGCGATGGCATTCTTAGCTAAATCAGCCTCACGCTTGCGTTTAATGGCTGCGGTATGGGAAACGCCATTTGAATGACGAATTAACGTTGACGTCTTGTAACATCTGCTTTTAAAAATCGCAGGGCTATGGGTTTTGCAAATCGAGCAGCTCATTTCACCATCATTAAATTCGAGCCAAGGATATATTTTCAGCCAGGCTGCCTGAAATTTGTCTTTGGCCTACCCTGTGCAAGGTCGACGTTACCTCTCTCGTCCTGAGACCTCTCGTCAACGGTATCACTCACACTGCTGTGACCACCACTATTAACGTTAGAATTGGATTCTGGAGTTTTCCTCTTAGCGGGTGAAACTTCTGGCACTGTACATGACCGTTTTAGCCAGCGGTCCATGTTTGCATGGCTAAGAATGTTTACCAGCGAGAGAGAGGGACAGCGCGCGCGTTTATCTGTCTGAGTGTCTGTTTTTTTTTTTTTTCTGAGTAGGCTACAGGGGGAGAGATGGTTCAATTCAAGTAACCCAGGTCGGAAGGTGGTCCGTTCGTCTAATAGTCCCGCATTCACACTGATCCATTATTAGATTTACGTTGTCAGACAGTGCAGTAAATGTGTGCGGGATTCTCTCGCATTAGAATGGTTAAAGGTGCGGGAATTAAAAAAAATATGCGCAATACCCGCAATCCCGCGCCCAAATTCAGGCCCTGGACTGTTATTTGACCCATGCAGACTAATCCTCTCAGGATTTCACAAAAAGAACATGGCTATAAAACAGAGTGCTACAACAAGAATTGGGGGGGGGGCACAAAAAGCCATTTTATGGCAAGGGAGGGAAACGGGTGGGTAGAGAGAGACAGTAAAGAGAGAGGGATTCAAGATTCAGTCATTGGCCTAATCATGCTTTTTTTGTCTGTATACCTGCAGAGAGCGACAACGGAAAAAACATCTTTTCACTCACTGCACTAGCCTATGCCTCAGTTTCATTCCCATGAGTCAAGGGGAGGTTGGGGCATTGCTGGGCTAAGAACTAAGACACACAGGACAACCGTACATTGACTGCACATTTTTTAATCAGAAATGAGTGGCCAGGCAGCCGCTCTGAGTGACTCACATTCAAAATCAGTAGATGATTAAGACATTCAGTGTGATGGTGGGAAAAGTCCAGATGTATTTTAAATAAAAGCCAGCCCAGCTCAATTTTGAGTCATTCCTAAACATATGGGACTAGCCTTCAACAAACAAGGCTCACAGGGTTGAGTGACACAGAAACTCATCCTCCAACACAAAGGTAAGTTTGTAAGCTTGTTAAGTTTGTTACAATGTTAAGTTTGCAGATTAAAAACAATAATAATTAACATTTCCTCCTGTTTTCTCATGAGCTGTTTTCCATGAATTCAAGCAGATAATTCAAGTAAAAAGACTTAATTTCCCCCAATTCTGGGAGGATTGTGCTTGCAGGTGTACGCTGCCTCGCTCCACTGTAAATGAACGCAGACATGAGAGGTCAAACACTTCTGTCTGTGGTTCAATGGGACCTGTTTTATTTTACTTCAGGGCCCTTCTGAGGTGGGAGTTGGTCATATGCGCTGCACAGCTCACATGTCAAAACACTCCCCGAGCAGCCCCCACGCCAGGCCCTGAAATATGCCACTATAAAGCAGCATGAGCCTATAAACCTGGCCCCATTCTTGATTTGTGGATCCAATTATTTTCCTCCCATAATGGCTGTGTTCAGTGCGATGACGTAAAGTCAAGTGCTCTCAGTGCCCACCCCAGGTGTACCCACAGAGGAGCCTTTGACCTCTACACACTTCTACTCAGAAAAGACAGCACTAAAAAGGCCAACACAGTGTATGTCACTCGAGGGGAAGACAAAAGGGTGCCAAGGAGTTGAAGAACACGTCTCTTTAAAGTGATAGGAAGACGAATGCCTTGAGCAACAACATGGTGCTAATGGGTGGTGTTCTCAGCCTGGATCATTACAGGCTTGTTAAAGGGAGAAAGGATGGGAAAAAATGCAAGCCTGTTTTTTCCAGGCTGGTCCTGTGTCTCCCTTTGCCTCTTATCAGCTGTGTGTTACATGTGCGGGAACAGTTCTCTGCCCAAGTGCAATGTAACAGAGCAACAGGAGAGACTTGTGCAACGCACGACGCTAGGCCCTTGTCAGCACTCACACAGAGGTACCGGAGTCACGGGGGAGCGGCGTGAGAGCCTGCTGACAGGCAGATTGTTTCCAGGGCCCCCGCCTGGCCCAGAGAACCTGCATGAGGAGTGAGGCTAACAGCACCCCCCCCCTTGTCAGGGCACCTGGCACTTCTCTTCTCAGCTGGCCACTAGCACAAACGTAACTGGGGCGGCTCACACACACAAACACATAGACACATACTCCCGATGTCTATGTCACAGGGTGGAGCATGTCTGAACCCTCACCCTCACTGCTTAAACCCTAGGGAGACAGCCCATTTCCTTGTGCTTGTAAGACGTTTGCTCACCAAAGCAAACAGCTCGCACTGATAAAGGCAAGGCTCTGTGAGACATTATGAGGCACGACCATGACTGCTGTTCGACTTTGATGCTTATCTTTTGTATGAAATTAAGAAGTGGGTCAAAGCAGATGTGGGAGGTCGATTCCTAGGAAGCAGCTCCCCAAGCGAAAAGCAGACACCAGGGATGGATTTAGGCCTCTCAGAGAAACACTGAAAAAATATTACAACACACTGAAGTACAGTAACACTGAACTGATAACCTTCCAATGAATTGGATTTCAATGCACGCGTTAACTATGCTCTCTATGCTCTCTATTCAAGCAAAATGAGATGCCGAGGCATGAGATGAGAAAATGATCAGAATCACGCATTCCGGTTACCCAACTCGATAGCTCCAGGAACACATTCACCTTTATTTCAGCCTCTACAAAAGGGAGGCCACAACAAGACTCCATGGTTCAAAGGCACATGCAGAAAGAAAAAAAAACAATGTGTATGTAGCAGACTGCTGGGAATTGCGGTTTGGGGGATGGAGTGTTAAGCCAGTGTTGGAAAGTTCAGGATGGCTATCCCGGTGCAGCATCCAGATCTACAGGCAGGCGGTGGAGCCTCATGCATAGAGCAGCATGCTAAGACCCAGTGAGTGTGAGCAAGGTAAAGAAATTAATGCTGACAGAAACCACAGGGGTACGTGTCTTTTAGTGCATACTCTTTCGCCATTCTGAGAACCTTGCATAGGTCACACCTCAGGCTGAGAAACAGGCTGACATCTCAGGCCGCAAACAGGATCCCTCAAGGGAAAGAAAGGACCATGTCTTTTAGAAAGAATAATGCTCTAATCTGTTCCTCGAGCTGCTTGCCATCCTCAGCAAGCTGATTGTCTGTGGCCTGAAAATGCTGTTAAATGCAGCTTATTTGTGTCCATTGACTCCTTTTCATAGCTGTATGGATGCAGAGTATCCATTACCCAATAATCCAAAGCCTTATCCTGGACAGGACAAAGGAGTACACACCCCTTGGATACGATCCCATTTTTGAGCTGCAGAGTCTGAGCCGTTGATAAAATATCAAAATGCTTGAATCCCACGGAAAATGCTCACTGAATTTCTAGTAGTCATAAAATAATACTGTAAGACACCAGGAACCTACATTTGCACTCACTGGCTTCTGAATTGGTCAAACATGTTCCTACATGCTCGTCAACCTTCAGGACAACAAAAGCGGTAGCCTCAAAATCCACAGGATTGGAGGGCCTTGATATTTTGTCAAAGGCTCAGACTGCAGCTCAAAAATGGGATCAAACCCAAGGGTTGTGTACTGCTTTGCCCTGTCAAGGATAAGGCTTTGGATTATTGGATAATGGATACTGTGCATCCATAAAACCATGAATGGGGATCAATGGACATAAACAAGCTGCATTCAATAGCAGTTCCAGCCCACAGACAATTGCTCGCTTGAAACAGCAAACAACTCGAGAGGAACATATTGGAACATCTTTCCTAGAGGGCATCAGACACTTCCTGATACCAGCGGGCATATTCCAGCACCTGGGGTTTAGATGTATATAAGAAATAACATGAATCATTTCCCATGTGAAACAATTACAAATGAGGGCATGACACATGACGTACAGCGTATGAACATTGATCCCATAATACATCAAGAACTGAGAATAGTGTGTAGAACCAGCCCCTTAATCTGACCTTCACAGCAAACTATTATGAAAGGATAAGGGCAAGCTTTAATACACTGTACACCTGACCTCCCCTTCATGACAGAGAGTAGGACAGCAGAGTACACGCATAGATTTACTGGTCTCTGCACAGGGCCCGCAATATACATGTAAAAATAGACGTGACATTAAACCCAGTGACAAAAAAAGCTAAATCTTCCTTCCTATGAAAGTGTATATGGTTCCATTGATTCTCTGTTAATGCTGAGCAGCAGGATCTGAGACCTGGATGAAATGAAAAAAAAAGCAGACTATTTTTTGTAACAAATACTGATACTCACTAAGGCAAGCTACACAACCCTTGCTGAATACTTGGCTGCTATTAACATGGCAAGAGCTGAGGTCAACACAAATTAGATTGGTGCAGAAAACAGTAAACAGGCAGGTACACTGCCTCCTTTGACAACTGCTCACTCCCAATCACACACTGCTGTGTTTATCGCTCCTGCAAACTGGTTGCTGGACTTGGAATTCTTTTCCTCAATGTTTTCTAAGGACTCTGAAATGAAAGAACCAAACACAGTGGTGGCTTATGTGAGAGCACATGTTTGCGGCAAGCAGATAAAAAAAAAAACTAAAAAAGTAAACTGAAAAGATAAACCATAAGGCCTTGCTTTCCCCATTGCAGAGCGAATGGAAAATAACTGGGTATTCTCTACTTAAATATTTAAAAACCTGACACCAAAAGTCATTCATGCTACATTTCTCAGGTTTTAGACACGAGCACCTGGGAAGAATCTAATGGCTCATGTTCTCTAAACTAATAAACAAATCAGGGTTTTTTTTTCCACTTGAACAGAGAAAAGAGTACTTTATTCTCACAGTACTCTAATCTTCACTCTCCTGAGACTAGGTGCTTTCCTGCTCCATGAGCAAAAGGCTTCCTTTTTTTTGGCCTGTTATAAAAAGCTACTTTCTTGGTGAACGCATTAGCTGGGCTGTGAACAGCGTGCGTGCCATTATCGGGTGCTGCACTCTTCACACTTTGCTCCGCAGCAAACCACACAATCGGATTACATCACACCAACACCGTCCCAAAGCTGATCTACAAGCACGATGCTGGCACCAAAAAAGCTCTGTTCTCTGACCATTTGAAGGCTTGTTGTTATTCATGACTCAGTGTTCAGTTTCATCTATATTTATTTGTTGACATTTACTTAACCAGGTTGTCTCAGTAAGATTACTCAACACCGATTCTCAACACCACTCGGAGGCGGCAGACTTTGGGGACTTGTGTGACGGTGGAAGTGAAAAGAAGCATGAGAGATATTGGCAGCCACTCCCGTATGCAAGACTAGCTCTCATTGGTTTCGATGGTCCACAGGAGAACTGTGGAATATTATTACATTGAGTTGAAGTTTCTCTTTCCACATCTAAAAGACTCCTAGAGAAAGATGGGTCATCTCCACCAGAGGAAGGTCGGCTTCCCTCCGGCTGCTCCTTGTGGCGATTCAGTTGGTACCTAACCCATCAGGTCAACCCGCAGCCAAAGTTTCCCTCTCCTACTGTTCCACAATTCAGGGAGTCAGAAGACAAGTTAGCAAGGGGTCAGCCGTCAAGGACTACTGTTTTAACACCCTACGTGACCTGAATAGCAACAGACGTCCCCAACACAAATTGCTGTTCAGCAAATGAAGAAATAATTTGATTCAGACAGGTCACATAATTAGGCCTGTGGGTTCTGCTGAGGCAACAAGGCTACAGGATGAATCTTAGAGCGCAATTAGGGATCCCCCAGGGCGTTTCATCTATAGAGAGCTCAGAGTCCTCCCTGGCATTGCCAAGAGCGCCTGCACCATAGGGAACTGCAAACACAATGTTTTTCCTATTATCTCTTTAAAACTAGTGATGGCATTTTGTGCTGTTGGCAGCTATGCCAGAAGACACAGACATACTCAGATGTAGTGTCCTGCACATCTCTCCTCATCTATCACTGGGATTCGAACACCATTTCCAATTGTTTTTTTTTTTCCTCTGGCATCATTTGAAAGGAAAAAAAAATAAACCCAGAAAACAAAAACTGCAAAAAAAGGTTTCACTTTCACACACAAAGCACATATTCTGTGTTGGAAAGAGTATGGCACAGAGGAGCAGATTAGTACTTTGTGACAGTCCCATAAAAATGGCATTTTGTATCTTCATTGCCCCAGCTCATAAACTGGTCTCAAAAACTGCTGAGAGAGTAATAGGAGAGCAAAATCGTGAACCACAATCGATTCATTTGTAGCAATCTCTGATTCCAGTGCAGTCATGCACTGTTGCTATGAGGTTTCAGTATTCAGCAGGGGAGAGTGAACTGAAAGCATAGCAGTAATGTGATAGAGCATCTTCGGTCCATACCACCCGTATGGTATTTCCGGGCGCTGACACAGTGAAACAATGATTTGAAACAAAGCTAAAAGTCAATCAAAAGGGAATTATCCAATCTAACCCCTACTACACTGTTAATGAACAGAGGGAGTAAGGGTAAGTACGATAAGTAAGGGAACCTTTCTTGAGGAACGGATGCAGATAACATAGGAATGGGCTTCCACGGTTGTCATCCAGTGTGTTAACATTCACAGACAATTTCAGCTGGGAGCTTATACTGGCAGCAATGCTAAGTATTAACTACACTTTCACTGCACAATTAAAATGTTTTTTTAAAAACCAGAACATAGATCATCTAATATTTTCACAGCTGGACACAAAGCAATAGGGCCTCTCATTATCAAGAACAAGGTAGCATTTGTGACACAAGCAATTATTACTCATGCAGCTTCTCAGCTTTGGATAACACAGCTTTCAATTAACTAGTCATGGACTGCTGGAGCTGAGCGAGATCCACTGGCATGTCAGCAATACACAAGTCAATGTGAAAACTAGAGAGTCAATTACTGCAATACTTTCCCCAAGACAAGTTCATCCCAAAAGCAACATCAAATGTACTCAGCTTTTCCAAAAACAAAAAAAAAGCTGGAAGAATTCCAGCTCTGGAGCCAGGGAGGCTACAATTTGTATCACTGCCATGGGGTGGGGAAAAAAAAAAAAACATTACTTTGCAATTTTGTAAGGTTCTGCACAGAAATGCACAAACTGAATGAGACAACTGGAAGATGAAAGAACATAAATCATAGGGCCAGGTCTGACAATGCAATAGAAATATTAGTTGTTCAGACTGATCATCGCTGCCACACCAGGCTGATATCGGAAATATTACTTTGATGCACATTGGCTTGGTTGATGCGAATGGACAGTAATTAAATAAGAAGGCATTACTTGCAATGCAATTAAAATGTCAGCTTGGCATGGGAGGATTATATTGGATATTTTGCCTCTGTGAGAGAAAATTTTACAAAAATAAATGATAATTTGACTGAGAAACTCACCTGTTAGTGATGAAAGGTGATATCTGGTCTTGATGCTACAAACTTGATGCTCAGAGATCTTCAGTGGATCAGAGACAATACCTCTTTGCCAGAAGTCAGAAATACTAAGTGTTATCTGATGGGCGTGGTTATTAGATCTTAAAAGGCAGGGAGTGGCACCCAGCCTGATAATGGCAAATGAATTTGCATTTGAACTTGATGTACACCGGTAAAAAAAAGGCACTAGGGCTCTACCATCATGGATTTTTAATATTCACACACTAACGAAACTGGCTAATGATGACACCTGATCACAAACAACTGAACAAATGCATTGTAGCCATGACAAGGTATTTCAAGGATGAATACATCATTGGGCAACATGTGTCCAGCTGAGTTCCTTCTGGGTCTTTTGAAAGCAATCTCTAAGCAGACCACAAACACTAGATCAGAGCACATCCCAAGCCTTGGTAATTGCCTAAGAAGTAATTTTCTTCAAAATAAATCACTTGCACGAACTTGTTTAAGACTAAATTAAATATGATGACAAGAACATGCTGTTCTGCCCATTCAGGATGGTCTTTTCCATATAATCTATTACTGTGTTAGGTTTAGTCTTGATGGATCCCAGAGTCTATGACTCCAGTACGGATCGTGGCAATGCATTCCATGTGTGTATAACAGTCTCCTTGTGTAGAGCCGGGTCACGACAACACTCATAAAGGCGAGGCTTGTTGCCTGGTCATTTAAAAATTGTGTATAAATATTCACCTAAGGTGTCTCTGGCTTTGAGTTTCAAATGGCACTTTCTATCTGTGAGCTAGCAAAGATCAATGTGATGTGAAAATGGAACACTGACCACGAAAATGTTCCTGGGCCCAATTTCAAAGCTACCACTGAGTATCACACCTCATCTGACTTGTAATTATTAGAGACATTGACATTTTAACAATTGAGCTGGCATGGAAGCACCCTCTACATTTTCTGCACTGGTAGTAAACTTAATTTTTATGTCATCCAACTGTGCACACTACACTGTGCCCAATTGACTCCACAAGTGATTTTGCCTCCCGATAAGACAGCTCTTTCTCTCCACTATATTACTGTAAATCATAACTCTGTGTCACATTCAGTCTTTCTGCCAACAGGTTGGAGGAAGTCTCTTTAACCTACAAGAGGGGGCAATAAGACAAATGCAATTAGCGGTCATGCTGCAAGACGGGACATTCACAAAGCTACCTTGGTTCAGTTCACGCATCCTTAGAAGTTTTGCCCCTGCCATGACACTAGAGATAAATAAAAATAGAATGAAAAATAGAAAGCAGTCTCCTCTCTGAAATATATATATGGGTGGTTGACATATAAGCCTGAAAAATGATTTTTTTAAAAACTTCAAATATTATCCCTGAAAATCATTTATTTGTGTTCTTGTGACTCTTGAATTTTCAAATATACTTGTGGTCTTTTAGATATTGTATCGAAATCTTTATTTATTCACCAATTTGCTATATCAGTGCCTAAAATTGTCATATGGTGTGACGTGAAAGCTATTTTATATAAAATGAAAATGGGGTATTTCTTTCTCATTTAACTTACTTCACCATACATTTTCATCACAACTGCATTGATATTTCACATTTCCTTGTGAAAATTTGTTATATTTTGCATTATTTTTCTAAATCATCACGCAAAGTAGGACATCTCTCCTCAGACTTTCAAGATATTTTAGATTAATTCTGATAAACCTTATAATAACTCTAACAAAATGCTTGAGACTGTTGCTGATACTATTTCCCTTGTGTTGTAATGACGTTTTCATGATGTATCACTAAGAAAGCCTTTTTCTTGTCACAATTGTGAAATGTCACACCAGATGACATGGTGTCACGCCATAGGATGAACTGCACTTCACCACAATTTGTCGATGCAAAAAGTGTATTATGTATTTAACATGCAAACAAAAAAGCAGTTAAAGATAAATCACACAAACATTTTTTATCAACAGTGTGATTTTTGGCATAGGTTACACAGGAATTCCAAATGCTGAACTAAGATCATAGAACAATATCTTTCACATAGCCTTAACGGTCCAATAAAAACACCAAATAACATTACGTGTATTCAGTATGAATTAACATTTAAAATCAGTTGATATATAAATGTGAACGTGAATATTGCTATAAATGACAAAAAAGTGAGGCCTTTCACATGACTAAAAATTATCAACACACAACAAACTTTCAAACTGAAGAAACTCAAAAGTGTGAGTCAACATGTTATCATGAATGCATATTTAAAAAATATGAGGTGAGTGGGTGATTGGGTTATAACAACAATGGTACCTTTTCAGTAAACAGTAAAAATATTATCATTCTAGCAAATAGATGAGTGTTGTAAACTGCATTAAGGAGATTCACAGACATTCATAGGATCTGTATTTTCACATAAGTCAAAAATGTACAATGTATCATTCACAAATTAATGATTCGATCAATCATATAAAATTTGGTAGTTGTTCAGTTTTAAACTTCAGTGGAAAATGAAAAGCTTAAAGCCTTCAGACCATATTAAACTTGGCAGACCTGTGAAGTGGTTCAGGCTCAGATATCGTACATACTATTTGATTGCAGCTGTAAAATATGCAGTCTGGTTTATCTGGCCGGATGAAGACATTCTTGTCACCAACTTGCTTCATGCAATTCATTTCTGCCTCAGTGTGACATACATTCATGATCTGGCATCTTTTAATATGCACAGCGTAGCAAACATGGTAAAACATGGTTAAGTGAAATGTAAAATTGAAAAGGGAAACATTAATTATATAGATAATATATTTTTCCCATCAAACTTTTTAAATGCATATGTTTTGAATATATATTTATACAAATATTCTTGTAAAATAAGTTATATGTCATATGGTGCGACAGATGTGTCATAAGGTGTGACATGGAAAAAGGTGTGACACCATATGACACATTGTCACACCATATGACGTTTTGTTCAGTTAAGCTAATCTATTATCCCACTGAAAACAGATAGCCTATACCCATCATGTAATTAGCCACATGGCAGCAACGATTTTTAAGAATTAATGAGTAAGATTTGTAAAAAATATTTAATTTGTATGCAAATAATGTCACACCATAAGACACAAAACATTGACCACTATTGATGATGTCAGATATAGAGCTTTTTAACAAAAAATCATAAAAGTAAAACTCGCCTCTTGACCTTGCAAACCACTCCAGAGATGTTATCACTACTTCCTGGTTGAGGGTGGGCCTCTTCTTCATTAAGGTGTACAAATTATTGCCCATTTAAAATATACACTATAGTGTCGCACCATATGACGCCCATTTTACGGACAAAATGTATTTGGTCAGAACTTGCTATGACATTATGCATAGACATCAACACTTTCTGTGACCATTGGAAACACCTAATAATTTCACTTGAACTGGAGAGCTATCAAGTATTTATGCTTTATTTGGATATATACTCTTATTATTAAGGTCACACATAGGCCGGACAGTCACACCATATGACATTTTTGATGTTTGGATCAAAATTCTAAGAGGAGATCTTAATACATCAACAACAATCTTGGTATATTGTACTATATGCTATCAGAGGAACAACATTTACATATATATTTTAACCAAATAGCAATTTTCATTCATATGTGACACCATGGACAGTTAGAATTGCATTATTCGTCATCCACCCATATATATATATAAAAGAAATTCAAGTGGGACACATATACCTCTGCCAAGGGAGCTGACCACACAGAGGAAAGATAAAATTCAGATAATCCACAACTTCACTTCCCTTTCAATTACAAAATCTTTGATGTCTGTTATCATCATACCCCCCACCCCCACCCCTTTGTGTAATTTTCTATGTACCCCCATAATCTGATGTGTCTAAAGAACAGTTAGCTGTCAACATACCAAAAAATACTGTGTAAGAGGCATTCATGAAAGGTATTCATGAATGAAAAGATAAATGCAGCTTTGTTTTCAAGAGAATAATCTTTTAGTCACAGTTTACATGATGCAGATTCAACACTGCCTCCAGTGAGAGGATATGAAACAAAGTATGAACAGTGTTTAAGATCATTAGCATTGTTAGACATCAAATCAGACTACAAAGGAAGTTAGACAAAACCAGAAGGGCAGACCAAACAAAGGGAATGTAATGTATCTCTGCATTCAAACTGCAGAGAAAACATGCCAGCCGCCAACACTGATTAATGCAGTTTTAACATCTCTCATTTGTAACACAAAAGATCTAATACGAATCCGTGGACAATATGAAGGGGCAATTCAATGACCAGATGTAATAACTCAGAAATGACAGGAGCTTGAATATGTCAAAGCACGTCAGTCAACAAACAAAAACTAATCGAAAACAAGAAAAAGTGAGGGAAATGCTAGTTAAATCAATTTAGCTACTCCCTGTACTCCAATTACTGAGGGGTTGATCAACTACATTCTACTGTGTCGATCGATCGGTAGGAGGAAAAAAAAAAAAAAAGAGTCAGTTGCTGAATACTGAGCTGGAGCCAGCGGCTCTATCTCCTCTTGACAGCAGGGTAGACAAAGTGCTGGTAGCTGAGGATGTGGTCAAAAAGAGGAGAACACCGAGCAGTAGGCACAGTCCTTTGGCCAGGAGAGATGGATAGTCGATGTGTGAAGCCAAAAACAACTAGAACTGTCTACTTCCAAAAGGCAGTGATATAGTGGATCAGGACGACATAGGCTGTACGCTATAACGTGGGTGGACTCCTACACAAAAGTGCTGGCTGCTAGGCAGTGTATCACATATGACAGTATGCAGCACCTCTAAAGGAAAAGTATTTCCATCATCAGTGACTAACAACTGACTAATAGCCTCGTTTCAGCCAGCAAATAACTAATAAAGATCACATTCTAAAATGTATACACACTTTGCCAAAGTACAACAATATCAAGGCTCTTTGTAAACCACATCAAACTAAATGCCTCTATCACACCAAAAATACTACTTTCATGTGAAGCCCACTTTAAATTAAGGGTGGCTTTACATACACAGCTCTAATCAAAGCAGAGATTCATGATTTTGTGATGGGTTTCTGCCATGAAATATTCTTAATACCTCAAGGAGAGGTATTTTTCTCTACAATCAAGGGCAAAAATGCACAACACGATGTGCCGACTCAAAATGGAAAACTTATGAATGAGTTATTTTGCTGTGGCGTTTGTCTTTCACTGACGCGCCTTGGCAGAGTACAAGTTCACGTTTACAGTCGGGAACACAAGTCAAAATTTTAAGAACTGAAAGAGACCTGACAAACAGTGTAACATAACCGCAGCAGCAGCAGTTTGTGAGCTGCATGGCAACGATAAAGTAGTCCACATACCTGTATACTGCACAAGAAACATCGTCCACTGAGCTTGCGCTAAAGAATGATAAACTCCTCTCGGATTTAATCCCCAGTAATGAAAATGTAATGCGAGCCGTTGAGGGAGAGGGGGGAAAATCCTCGGTCTGCGCGATAGCTCGAGCTTGTCCTCCCGTCTGCTCCGTTCGGCAGATTGAGTTTCAGTGCAGCGGGCATTAAAGGAAGGTCTTTTTAGCTATTGCCAGCGTGCACACACATACAACACATATTCAAATTCATGCAAATACATGCGCACGTTCGAAATATAAAAAATCGACGGCGGGCAGCGTCGCGTAGGCAAATGGGCTAACACTGGCATCTGTGGTCTGTCCTGACGTATGTCATTGTCCGTCTCCGCAGACAGACTGATTAATTCTGTCCGGTCTCCGCGGGGACTGCTGAGGCGAGAAGCGAGCGGCTGGAGAAGGGAGAGGAGGCAGGGAGGGGCGGGCGAGAACGCAATTAACACGGTGTTGATCTGAAACGGTTCCGGGGATTTCATGCATCGTGGTGTAAAAGAAAACAGCCAACACTTGCTAAATATGAAATGCCACATGAATGCCTCTCCCGTAATATATTTGCCATTCTGCTGTTTGCAAAGGTACTCATTCTGTCAATTGATTAATGTACACAATCAAAGCAAGCTTACACGGTTAATGAAGACGTCTTGTTTAAGGTACATGGGTCAGACAGCGAGGGAGAAAGCCATTAACTATTGGACCAACGCTGACACAAATCCAGATAATCGAAATTCCAGCTTCTAGTCTCTCCACCTTAGATAATGCAATTGCTTATTTGCAAGGTAATGATTTCTTAAATTAAATGCGTTCATAACGCCATAGGTATCCCCAATGAGGGCTTATATTTCTCACCTGATTAATAAAAAACAAACCTCATAATTTCCAATATCACATTAACGTCCGTTCGTAGCCTAGTTATACTACGACATTTGATCAAATTCACTGCGAAGGTACACTCGAGGTTTGGTAGGAAAAAAACTTCTCATCTAATGAAACTAAAGGAGACGTCGAGGAGACCACTACTCCTGGGAAGGACCAATAAATGTATGTGTATCCTAGTTTATCATTGTTTATCCAACTTCAAACGACACGACTGGTTTACAATTTACAATTTGGCATTTCGCAGACGCTTTTAAACCAAAGCGACTTACAATTAGTGCATCAATCAGGTATAGCTGACTTCCTCATAGGCAAAAGATCATAGTAGGAATGCAAAGTAATTATTTACAGTACCATGCTCCTGTATATCCTGCAACAATAAAACTGAAATCTGCAAACAAAACCTTCAACATAGAGACAGGGTTAGCACAGAAGATGTATTTATTTATTTATGTATTTTAACATCTTATACCATGACACATATGATTGGTTTAGATATCTGTTTTATCTACGACGAAGAGGGGATGTGCGCATAAGCTTGGAGAGAGGCTTAAGTGGAAACATTGTCTCGAAAGATTCATACAGCAGCTCTGCATTGTTTGGCAGACCACTTCAGCCGCCAGTAGGGGGCGTCAACTATGCAATATTGCCACTGGATGACTGCACGCACGTCCAAGTATGGACCTCGCATATAGATTATGCCCCCAAGAGCTGATTGTGGATCACTATCCACTTTTTACACAGTATTGTATAGTTTAGGATGAAGACAGAGTAAAACAACTCTGGATCAGCTGTTGGGCACAGAAAGAAACGAGGGCTGTGCACACTGTAGGCAATGTTAAATAATGTATGCACAATGCAGTCATGCAGTCTGAGAAGTGTGCATGTTTTAGTGGGCATTCTTTCTCCTAAACAGTGCTAACAGCCCAAGCTCAAATAGCAATGACAGGCAACATCCAGGGACATGGCACTATTTGGATGAACAACTCACTCTTTTTTTTCTGTTCTCATTCATTTGCTAGAAATACAATAAAAAAACAACTGAACTGACTAGCAGTGATTAACTCTGACAGACCAGCTTCTACCTAATAACATAATAACCAATAATACAATAACCACTAATAAAAAAACAGACATAATGTAAAGCCTTTGCATGACAGCAACATGCACTGTTTTTGTAAAGGTGATTATGTTACACAAACAGACAGGTCCACATGTTTAGGAAAACCACTCCTTCAGGATGTGGCAGAGGGTGCATAGAGGTATCAATCCCATATTGAAAGAAAACAGGACAATCTTACTGGCAATTTAATGTTGGATCTGAGGGGGGCTAAATATGAGATTTGGTGGCAGTCTTACAATTATACATTTTAAAAAAAAAAAACTTTGCAACTTCCCCATCAGTTTCCATTAACTGTGGACGGAGAGTATGGAACGAGACGTGACAAGGCAGCTGGGTCGTTTATCTCTGACCTCGTAAACACCCGACGGCGTGACAGGGGGTGCTTAACTTGAAATGGATATAGACTTTGCTCCTCACTGTCACTCCATAAGATACCTAGGACAAGTCCTGTTAAACCAATACCTTCGGCAGTCCCTGTTCATGTGTTAACAACAGCATAAGCTGCTCGGCATTGAAATGCATACCCATGCCGCGGCAACACGTCCCCTCGGTCTGTTTTTCAGGTGCACTGAACACGCTGCTTGTGGAAATGAGTAATATGACATCAACAGCGACTACCACCTGCATCACGTTTTTTTTTTTTTTTATTCTTTCACCGATTTCAAAATGCATCTGAAATGCAGTCAGAGAAGTAAATGAGGCATTTTGTAGTTTTCACAAAAGTGTGTCTTTTCGTGCAAAATTTATAAGGCCATTTACTGGAAATGGATATTGCATGCAAACAGTCACCTGCTGTGGTATGATGACTGTTTACTTCATCACTGACCAAAGATGCATTAAGGTAGTGGGGAACTTAATTCAACACATTTCCACAGCAAACTGACTACTATTAATCTTAAGACATAAAAGCAAAAGAACAAGGAATGGATACACACAGCCTGGAAAGTATAGTGCAGTACAAACTAGTGTGCGTGAGTTGAGTGGGAAACCGTCCACTGCACACTCCTCTTGGACCAAATAATCTTTGTAAAAGCGCAAACATTATATTTGTATTCCTCAATAGTCAAGTCAACCATCAACTCTCCCAGGTCAAAATGTATTTAAACTGATACAGTTGTTTCACTGGAAGGATTGCTTGACAATTGCATTATGGAAGTCAAAACACCATAGAGGGCTCAGATGTGAACAAGTCAAACTGAGAGAAATACTACAAAAACTGATTTTAAAATTCTTACAGCACAATAAGTTTATTAACATGGAAATAATGTCTTGGCACTCTGATCAAATGAATTTTCCTACACCAATGCTACACACAATCTGGGAAGTCAAACCTTCACTCACTGGGTCATAAAACCAATTTTACTAAAAGCAAGGTGCTGGAACTCAGCCAGGCCATATTTCTTTGCACTGGCATTACTGCCAGTTTACTGCAGACAGATGATCTGATTAACTCTGAACCTTAACCTATATGATCAGGAAGACTGGAATCATTAAATAGGGATCCTCTCATGAGTTGAGCATGTTGATACAGCAGCAAGGAGCCAATTATTCCCTTCTCCCACTGTCATGTTGAAACCAGACTGGCTGGCACAGCGCTGCCTAGATTTCCACTGTGTTTTTCGATGAGCTGAGCAAGCTTGAACCATGAAGCTCCAGCCTTACAACCTATCTGGTACTGGCCTGGTTACAATCAGACCATGGGCAGGGCCAGCAAACCATGCGGAAATGTTGCATCAGTCACTGCCAAAAGGTTTTGGAAGAAGGGGGCTTTGAGGAGACTAACATTGATTAACACTGTGAAGTTTTAGCTGCAAAGTGTTCTATACCCAAAGTGGGGCAATTGCTCTTATCAAATATGTATTCTTGTTCATGTGACTGGAAGGACAAAAGTCCTTGACAAAAACAGTAGGAAATGGTCGCTTTTTCCTATGTAAGCTTGTTTAACAACATTTAGCAAAACCCACAGTTAGTGTTTTTAAGTGTTGCTTAGGTGTCTATGACAGGAGTATCTCCTCTTGTATTCAAATTGTACTGCATGTTATGGCCCAGCCAATCATTTTGAAAACCATCTTCTCTTCCAAATATACTGATTTTGAAGAACAAACGCTCAAAAAACAAGAATCAACACAAATCACAATGACCACCATACAGATGATTTTCAAAAGAAAATGGCAGTTCTTACTGGGATGCTTTCATACCACATGTATGAAAAGTAGAACACAGGAATATTAGATAGGCAACTGAAAATATTGTGTAAAACTCCCAATTAATGTAATACAGAAAAATGGAAGTTGTAAATAAGGTACTTACAAGCTTGCTAGCTTTAAAACTATTTGTTAACTGTGATGGATATATGGTCATCTGTCGTGTAAAGACCTCCTAAGAAAGTCATTGCATGAGAGGCAGTCATAAATATAAGATGAAATATAAAACATAAGAGTAAAATCACAAGAAATAACTTAAAAAATAAAAACTTATATATGAAATATCAGCAGTTTCTGTTACCTTGACATTTTAACTTTAGGATCAATAGGGCTCTGGGTTCAGTAAGAACTTTTTTGTCAGCTTTCACTAAAATCAATACATAATTGGTCATGTTACAAACTAGAGACCACTTGGTGGAACCACTTAAGGACAACATGAAAACATGATGCTACTTTCAACTTGATAAAAGTTAGTAGGGCATAAAAAAGTGTAAGATGTGTTTTGAGGTATACTCAGGGCTCTGGCAGACTCACTGTTTGGTTTTGTGTATTATTGAATCACACTGATTGTCAGATGTAAAACTGTAAGAGTTGCATATCAGCATAGATAAGAATGTGTTAAGTACATGTTAACTATTTTAATGAGCAAATACCATTTTTAAAATTGTGAGAGAAGCACCACCACACCCCCTCCCCTGTACCATGTAGCCGAAGGGAAATGGTATTTTAAAGATCCAGCTCATCAGGAACCTGCCAGTGCTTTAAAGGGCCACGCTGGTATTTAGTGCTGTCTGTTCTGGGATCAATGAAACATATCATTGTGGCTCAGACCGAAAGAAAAAATGCCAAACCTAAAGGTTCATCGCGTTTAATGAACTTGCCGTTCTGTGGGTTGAATGTCTCCAGCCATCGACCCAGCCCAGCGGGCCCTCTCTCTCTCAGAGCTGACAGATATGCTGCAAACGATCAGCCAGGGAGAGGAAGGTACAGCGTCTTCTTTCCACTTTGGACCCATCACAATGCTTTCAAAGCTCCCATCATTAAGAGTTAGTCATTTAAACAAGGTTTGAATAGGTGAGATGAAGGTAGATGGGGGTAATATGAAGTAAGATTTTGCCCAGGGAATGTGCTCAGACAGTGCAAAAAAATCATCAGTCTAGCAGGGGAAAAAAAGGGGAGTGGGGGGAGGGGAGCATCAGCAGGATTCTGCAAATGGGATTATGCCTGAACTCGAGTGACGTTCTCCCGTGGCATGAATATTTAAGGGGGAATATTGCATACATTGCTCATGCAATTCACTGCCTAAAACCCACTCGACAATTTCAACCCAATTTACATTTGAAATCCTGTCGACAGCAGGTGCTGGCATCGTATCATTCTGTCCCTGCAGGTCACTACATACACGTTCACCACATTTATTAATGAAAAGGAAGGGAAATGCTCGCATTGGCTACAGTGCGCACAGACAGAGCACAACTCTGCTGGTGCACATACATAGCCAGACCATTTGTGCCTGTGGGTCTTCAACTTCCTTTCAGCACCCAAGCTGTGATTCCTAACACCAGAAGTGTGAGCTGCCCAAATAAACATTGAGCAGGCCTTCCAATATTTGACCTCAAGGCTGAGTTTTGCCTTTGACTACATCAGCATTGAGAAGATTAGGGAAACTGACCAATATATTTGTATATGTGCACGGCAAAGTGCAGTTTCTTTTAAAATATTTACTTGAGTGTGAGGAAAAGGTAAGAGGGATGCAAAGGATTTGGACGTTCAGTTCACACATATAAACTGTTCTTAACATTGTCTGTATTCAGCAGATGTTTGTAGTTCCCTCATTTTGGGAAGAAATGCCCATGGTACTTTAACAGCCCAGTTAGTTGCAAGTTACAAAAACCTATGCCAGAAATAGACTTCACACACCAATCAAAATATTTTTTGTATTTTTTGCACACCTTTTTTTCTCAAGCTCTTGACATCCACAGAAATGTATTAGCACAGAGGGTCAAGACTTCTCTTAGTTTGATTTGAAGCCATTGATTTTTGGTGAGCAACACAAAATAGATAAACTCAAAGCATTTGACAGAGAGTAGCTATTTTAGTCAGTAAGTGCAACTCCACATTAATACATAATTCAACATTTTATCCCTTAATCTTATCAAGGACAGCTGGAACAGCAAACATTCACTCAGTAACCTTTTATACAGAAGGATATATGCTAAAGCTTTTAGCGCCTTGCCTGAGGCAGTACTACAACAACAGCACTACACCAAGGATTTGAACCAATAACCTATTGATCTCAAGTACAGTTCCCTAACCACACAGCTGTCTAAAACGGAAGCAACAAGTCATCTTTGGGGTGTTTGAGTCTTGACAACTTCAAGGCCTTTTCCTGCTATGCACATTTTGAACAGTCTTTTTCCCTTTCTGTAATCCTGTTTTGGAGTCACAAATTAAAAACTAAGTTTTGTCTTGCTGTGATAACCTCTGCACTTGTGCAGGAGCACTGAAGTGAGGCTAATACAATTTTGTGCTTTGATACCTTCTGCGATACCTGCAGTCAATGTCTATTTTTCGCACTACCCAATCACACAAAGCCACACAGTGCCCTGCCATGAAGTGAGAACTCATTGGAGATAGGGCCTACTCCACTGATGTCATCCAAGCAGCTGAAAGGGACCTGATGAATTGCAGGGTTCCCGATATCAGTGAGACGAGGAAACCCCAGCTGACACACCCATGAGAGGTGGAATGAAGCCAATTTGTTTCAGCTGCCGTCCTGGTCATCATTGCCAAATGACATGGCCAGTTTCATAGATACATACAGAACAAACCAGGAAGGAGACTGGCAGCTGGCTGTTTATTGCTGCCACAGCTTATGAGGCTGAGAGAGCACATAATGGCAAGAGGACCAGGCAGGGAAGACAGACCCCTGATGGTAAATATCACTCTCCACCAACCAGCCCGATCCCAGCAGAGCACAAACATAGAAGGGCAGCTTTGTCTCCACAGAGCGTGTTTACCAAGGAACATTTTTGTGTAACCTTTCACTTTCCTGCTCCCTGTAATAGCTGTAATAGAAGCCACCTCTTGTCCTGTTGTGTGTCAACCAGTTCACCTTGTGCCCTGCGATGAAGCTTCTGGCAGGTTTCATTTCCATTATATAATGCTGAACACTGAGGCAAAAAATACAGGCATCATAGTCTGTTAGAGATGAGCAAATAACTGCAGCACACAGTATTATTGACAATGGCTTACCATACTGTATGCTCATGTGTGATTCTGAAGGAACGGGAAAAGATAAATGTACGATAAATTAATAAATATTGTAAGAGGAACCCCATTAAATTTCACCAGTGTTGATCAAAGACTTTCTTCATGAAGGAATTAAAAGACAAAAGTGCCCTGATAGTAAAATAAACCTTGGGAGGGGGTGCAAAGATATCATTGCCTATCCTTGCCTGCTTTTGCCTGTATATACTGCTGATCTGTAACTGTCTGAAGCTAAAGAGACTGTTTACCTCCATATGTGCCTGTACTTAATGTGGGAGGTGGGCTTTCATTGTCAGTGCAGGCTGAATTCACCTCTGTTTCTTTGACTTACCTACAAAGTGACTGCAGCAGCAATGTGACACCCAAGGCCATACAGAGGTTTGGACTCAACCCTGCCCAGTATGTGGGGCAAGAGGAACGCTGCAAGGGTGCGGAGAGTTGGCAGCGGTAACAAACAATGGCCACACTTTCACAATACACAAGGAAAATAAAAACAAGGGCGGGTTCTATCGCAGAGGGCAGGGAATGGTAAAAAAAAAAAAAAGGAGAGACAAAAATAGTTGGGAGGAAAGTTACTGAGTGGAAAAAAACCTGAAGGTTGCACGGCACTGTACCTGTGTTTGGGCCACGGCCAGCTCCAGTGGGGGGTCGGCCAGAGGACAGAGGCCCTTTTGGAAACAAACTAGCACCTGCTATTTGGGCCTGTGAGAGCTCGGAGGTGGGGCTGAAACTATCCACACCAATTCCTCTCAAACTGTAGGCCCCAAGGATGCTCTGCCTGCAGTGAAATGAATCTAGAGTTGCTTCAGGGGCCCAAACAGGAGCCTCCACCCCTACTCCCCTCTACGCTCAGTAGCCTGCAGCGGCGATCTCCTTACCTCCAGCACGACCAGATCTGTAGTCCTTGAACATCATGTGCTACCGAAGCCTGCGCTCCTGATCCCCACCTCCCGCAGTCTCCAAGCGACAGCTCTGTTTAAGGAAGGAAAAAAAAAAACAACGATGCAATATTCATTCCCGTTTTAATCATGCCACTGAACAGAACACACTCCCCAGAAGCGGCATCCCGACTCACAAATTCCCCGCCCTGCCCAAGGACACGGAGAGAACGCTTTAATATGGATCTGCCTGGGTGCGTCTGTCTTGAATGAAAGGAAAAAAGAAAGTCTGTAATTTAGCCCGTGTGATGAGGCGCACAAACATTGTTAGTGCTCCAGTGTTTTGATGCTCCGAGTCTCACCTGAGACAGAAATAGCTCTGCGACTGAGTGTCAGGGTACCGCAGGGTGTCTAAATTACAGTCGAACCCGTGGAGGAAATTCAGAAATGTCAAAAAGGAAAAAAAAAAAAAAAAAAAAAAACCATACGTAACTGTGGAAGCGCTCCGCAACCCACAATATTAACAGGGAAGAGGGCCTGGAGGTGGGGTGATGACAACACTAATTGGCCCTGTCACATGGAGCTGCCCCGTTAACCTGCCTCAATCAGGCAATGCTGCCACTTGTGTGGGCTGCCGAAAAAGGTTACCTGCACCCCATACCCACTCCGTCTCATGGGCACCTCTTGAACCTCAGGTGGCCCGCACGAGAACAAAATGAGCTCCATTGCTGTGCAGTGGTTCAAGTGTTGCTGGAATTCCGCTCAACTGCTTGCTATTCATGTTGACATTTACTGGCCACAGTGGTCTTTACTTGCAAGACCCCTGTCTGCGCATGAGTCGGCCACAAATATCAGCAATAACAGCTCAGTGCACTGCACTTTGCCATTTTAATCAAATACTCCATGCTCTTATTTTAAAAATAACTTTTTTTCCCCCTCATTTCAGCAAAACCTTTCTGCACTCTGTCAGCTGTGATGGACACACTCCATCTGTAATTGCCATCTCCTCAACGCTCAGTGCTTCACTTGTGTAGGTAGCCTATATTTTCTGAAGGAATCCAGTGACAATGGTCAGACTTCCCATCTACTGGTCATAATTCTTTCTGTGGATTATATGACAAAACGCTTCCACCTCTTTGTCCTTCGGGGGTTTGCAGTAAATCGCAGCTTGCATTGAGCCCTGATGAAAGGTCCATTGCTTCCCTTCTATAGGAGAGGCTGTGGGAAGAGGACACCTGTGAGTGGAAGCCATTTGTCTCAGATGTTCTGCTGTATGTGTGTGTGCACACATATACATGTACATACATATATATATATATATATATATATATATATATATATATATATATATATATATATATATTTGAGATGCATGATGTTGGAGTTTTGCCGATATCCGATGTGCCGATATTTTCAAACTCATTTTGGCCGACTGCAGATGCCGATACCGATATAGGGTGTGTGTGTGTGTATATATACATATTTATATATAGATGCCGCGTAATTTAAAAATGGTCTCACTCCCCTCTGGAAGCAGAGAGAAGCTTATCTGTCTTATTATGATCGCTGTCTTATTTCCCATCGCATTATCTCCTTATGGAGCCGCAATATTTATTTTGAATGAGCAGAGACACAATAAAGTTACAGACTTTATTCGGTGTTCAGTGTCGTTGTGTAAGTGTACAAACACAAAAATTACGCCCTCTGTTCGAGTCCCAAAGCAGGAACTAGGCGATTGCGGGTTGTCTTATTTTCCATTGCTGTCTCTGCTTCCGGAGCCGCGTTACTTAAAAATGGTCTCACGCCCCCTCCAGAAGCAGAGAAAAGCTTAGCAGCACGCAGCTAGGATCCTCCCAGAGTGAGAAACTTAGCTATATATTTTACCCCTCCTCACATCACTGGTGCTTTACAAGCATTGCAAATAGCAATTTTGTTATCTGTTTCAGGTATTTTGAAATACTTCCATACAGCTGACATGTTGAAGCTTGTTGCCGGCGCTCATAATAAACATTTAGCGTCATCGTGTGCGCATAGTTAATGCGTCACCTTATCGGCCAGGCACATCGGCAGAAATTTTCAAATCTGCCGATGCCGATAATTAACTTCTTAAGTTTTTATCGGCCGATACCGATGTCGTGTCGATATCATCATGCATCCCTAATATATATATATATATATATATATATATATATATACACACACATATATATACACTCACTGGCCACTTTATTAGGCACACCTGTCCAACTGCTCGTTAACGCAAATTCCTAATCAGCCAATCACATGGCAGCAACTCAATGCATTTAGGCATGTAGACATGGTCAAGACGATCTGCTGCAGTTCAAACCGAGCATCAGAATGGGGAAGAAAGGTGATTTAAGTGACTTTGAACGTGGCATGGTTGTTGGTGCCAGACGGGCTGGTCTGAGTATTTCAGAAACTGCTGATCTACTGGGATTTTCACGCACAACCATCTCTAGGGTTTACAGAGAATGGTCCGAAAAAGAGAAAATATCCAGTGAGCGGCAGTTCTGTGGGCGAAAATGCCTTGTTGATGCCAGAGGTCAGAGGAGAATGGCCAGACTGGTTCGAGCTGATAGAAAGGCAACAGTAACTCAAATAACCACTCGTTACAACCAAGGTATGCAGAAGAGCATCTCTGAATGCACAACACGTCGAACCTTGAGGCAGATGGGCTACAGCAGCAGAAGACCACACCGGGTGCCACTCCTGTCAGCTAAGAACAGGAAACTGAGGCTACACCGCACAGGCTCACCGAAATTGGACAATAGAAGATTGGAAAACGTTGCCTGGTCTGATGAGTCTCGATTTCTGCTGCGACATTCGGATAGTAGGGTCAGAATTTGGCGTCAACAACATGAAAGCATGGATCCATCCTCCCTTGTATCAACGGTTCAGGCTGGTGGTGGTGGTGTAATGGTGTGGGGGATATTTTCTTGGCACTCTTTGGGCCCCTTAGTACCAATTGAGCATCGTTGCAACGCCACAGCCTACCTGAGTATTGTTGCTGACCATGTCCATCCCTTTATGACCACAGTGTACCCATCTTCTGATGGCTACTTCCAGCAGGATAACGCACCATGTCATAAAGCTCGAATCATCTCAGACTGGTTTCTTGAACATGACAATGAGTTCACTGTACTCAAATGGCCTCCACAGTCACCAGATCTCAATCCAATAGAGCACCTTTGGGATGTGGTGGAACGGGAGATTCGCATCATGGATGTGCAGCCGACAAATCTGCAGCAACTGCGTGATGCTATCATGTCAATATGGACCAAACTCTCTGAGGAATGTTTCCAGTACCTTGTTGAATCTATGCCACGAAGGATTAAGGCAGTTCTGAAGACAAAAGGGGGTTCAACCCGGTACTAGCAAGGTGTACCTAATAAAGTGGCCAGTGAGTGTATGTATATATGTCTCTCCTCTCTACCTTTTTTAATAAACTCACTATCAACTGATGACATAAGGATTTTGCAATGAAATTTACAAATGCTTATGAAAACAACCCTCTATACATTTTAAATCACCACCATACTGCTTCTTCTTTATAATTTTTGTGCGGAGAAGAGAAAATCATTGAAACACTACCCCCTAAAGGAACTTCTCATGTCTCAAAACTCTTTCCTACTAAACTATAAAAAAATGTAATCTAATCTAATCTAATCAAATCTAATCTAATCGTTAGCTCTACCATCTTGCTTGTACCTTGTCTGGCCGACCACTGAAACCTGGTCATGCAGTGCTTCAATTATTATTGACTCCTTATGGTCTTTTGCTTGTGTTGTACGCTTTGGATAAAAGCATCTGCCAAATGAATAAATGTAAATGTATAATTTGCATTCCTGTTCCTGTTTTTTTTTTTCTTTCCTGTGTGACAACACCATTTCATATACACCTATGGCTTGTATATAATTTCAACAGAAACTCAAAAACCATAGTAACATGCTTTGTACATTTTAATGCCAGACAGGAAGTGAACAAAGCTGTTCTCTAGGCAGAAATAAATCCTCTATCCTTGGGATACTCTATAGCTTCTTCTTGTTTTTTGGAAGTAACAGGAAGCATGAACAACGTTTCACAGACAATCTACTAAGCCACGGCACAGATTCCATTTTTGTGGGTTTTTTTTTTTTTAACATCAGAGTGTTGAATAAAATATTAATTTTGATGTATTCAAAATACATTTAGATACATTTTTGTAGAGAGAAATGTTATAGGTAACACTTTCATTGAGGAACAAAAATACATCCTCTCTGAAAGAAATGAAAATCATGGTGGCTCTATGTGGTTCACGAGAACTATTCACGGCACACGCTAAGTGCTACAGAGAAGGGCAATAGTATAGGCATTGGTAATGACAAACCCATTTTATTTTGACATGATTCCTGGCTCTCAGATGATTCTGCTTGTAAACCTCAAACACACCTCTGTTTCATGTTTTATTCATAGAGCACAAACAACCTGGACCTTGGGTCTGTGTGTGACAAAGACAGTTACTGAAGCTAGTCCTTCCTGCAACATTATCAAATGTTTTAAGCACATTCCAGTTGCTGTTGTATTTATTTCCTAACAGGAGCAACTTGGGAGTTCCACAGAACAGTCGAAATCCAATATTGTGACCAATCCAATAAGTTATGTTTTAGTCCCACAGATGGGACCCACCATGCTGCTGATTAAGAAAAAGCAATTTTGTCCTTACATTGAGCCACTTCATAAAATGTCGTTCTGTGTGGCTAGCTATTAAATTGTCCAGTGCTTCGGCAACACTTTTGCACGTACACGTCAGTTGTCTCATTATGCTGTGTCAGCTATGCTATGCACTGCAAGCATTTTAATTTTTTTCTTTTAACTATGTCAAGAGAGCTGACACAATTGTTCAATCAAATTAGCTACCTAGTGGTTTTGAACATCTAACTAGTTCAGACCACAGGTAACATATTCAACAGTGTTCACGAGTTTCAGCCAGTTCCCATGCGGGATGCTACGGCATACAGATGCCTTTATAAAATTCTTCACACCTACTTTGAAATCAACCGTTTCATATATAGAATTCAACCATATGTTGAAACACTGTAATACTTATGGCTGATTTATTTTTGCTGCATTACTGATCGTAAATTACCCAATGAGACATGGGAGGGAAAAAAAACATTAACCTATGCACCCTGTGGTGACTTTCCTTTTTCAAATAAAAATATCTGATACATTTTAGCTTGTATCATTTATGCTGAAGTACTGAAATAGCTCAGCTCAGTTCCAAAATTGCTTTATTTTCTCGGAAGTATCTTTCATGACTAAAGTGAGCAACTGCGTTCTGCAGTGAGGACTAATAATGCCATTAGAAATCCTATCGGCCACCACACTTTGGTGGGAGGTGTGGAGTCCCAGGGCAAGTTACATTTATTTCCTTTATATTTTTGTTATTTGTGCCACCCACTTTAAGAGATATACAGGTGTGTAAGTTATGTCTGAATCCTAAAAACAGAGAGAAAAAAGTGCAAGTGAGGGAAAAAAAAAAAAAAAAAAAAAAAAACACTGAGCGTCCTTAAGTCTGATCCTATTCCTCACAGAATTTGGTCCATACGTTTCAGTGTTTGCGAGAAACACAAGTAAACTGCTCTGCCACAGTACAATAATTTGTTTGACCCACCCATCACCCTAAAAACAAAAACTGGCAAAACAAATCAGAGAGGGGAGGTCACAAGAGAGGTCAAAGAGAACACCACAGAACCTGTTGTCCAGGGAGTCATCCAACTATTTTCCTTACCTTCCCTTGTCTTACCTCTGACCTTTTGCAGAATGTGCTTTGCTTTGTAATACAGTAAACCTATTCAGTTATGCGACTGTGCTGAAGGTACAACTGAAGCAGGTGAGTATGAGCATAGTGTGCGTAACAGCTTGCCTCCCCAAAGTAAACATGTCACTTATCAGCACCAAAAAGATGATTTGAATGACAATCCCTGTGTTTACAATGCAGGCAGCCCAATTTTAATCCTCCAGCGCCACAGAGCTCCCCAAAGCAACCAGTGACAATCTGAGGAAATTATAAACTCCATAAGCTCCAAACAAAAATGTCATTACAGAAGCGACGGCGGTTATGACGCACCTTCTGTTCAGGGACGTTATTAAAGAGGGGGTATGTGTATGATTACCTCTAAACATTCACTGCACCGTGTGGTGTTTGTTTCACGGAGACGATTCAGATGGCTGGTGCAAAGCAGTGTATGATCTTCATACGAAAAATGCAATTATGTATTCAGAATACAGAATGAAAAGATTTTAAATAATTTAAAATTATTACATATTAAGATCCAGTTTATTCGGTCCATCCACAAAGCTCTAAGCATCATATCAAATGGACTCCTACAATATAAAATTTTCAGTTCTGATGTATAACCATAGATAGATAGATAGATAGATAGATACATACATACATACATACATTCATACATACATATAGCTGCCTATGCCTTACCACAGATCTCCATTGTTACTACGAAAACCAATTTTACGGCAAAAGTAATTGCACAAATTAGGTATGATTAACTGTTTTAAAGATAACTGATCTGATTTGCATTGTTTACATTCATGTACAATTTTTCCCCTTCACAAACCTGACAAATTTTAACATGCAAAGGCAGCAGGCACTGCAATTTGTTTGCAACACTTCTTGAAGTACACAGACATGCACTGATATTGAATTAAGAATTTTCACATTACACTGAAAAAAAAGGCTGATTGCTGGTTTCATTTCCTTCCAGCTGCATAAATGCTTAAATGTTTAACAGGCTCAGTACAGGCAGATATGATATTATAATTTAAGACTTATCTTTTCCCAGTAACAAATTCCACATTCTGAGAGGTCTGATGTGCTAGCAAAACACCCACAATCCACACAACTGAGGACTAATACTAGTGTTAGCTACTGTACCTACATTATGTGTTTACTATGCTGACAGATGGGCAGAACTCCTAGTGGGTGAAGCAAAAAAAGAAATTATTTACACCTTCAGTTATTTTCATCTTATTTTATGCCTATAAGCATTACCAATGACAAAACATTCACACATTTCCAAGTGATAAGGAACAATAACGTAAAGGAAATTCGTAGCACAAGCTGTCGCGGAAGAACACTGGGCGAAGCTCTTTGAAGTCTCCACGCGGAAATAAAATGTAAAAATTCAGCTGCAGATTTGCCCTTAAACGCAAGCTGTGGAAAAGGAAAATGACGCTCTCCCTTGTCGTGCTGAAAATTTCATTAGTATGTGTGACAGCCCTGCTCTGCGTGCAGATCCCCTTAAAACAGGGCAACGGGGAATTTAAATTCTTTGGAAGGGAAAAATAATCACAGAGATTGCCACTGGTCATGGAGGCACGGGAAAGAGACAAATAAGGAACTGTTGTTATCTTGAACTATGTATGCACGTTATCCATCAAGGGGAGTACCAAGAAATTGCTGCCATTTTCCAGATTATTTCTATCAATAAAGATTATTATTGATGATCATGATGAATCAAGACATGAGGGATAGATGTTTACCCATCTGATAGGCTTCCGTTAAATCTTAGGAATGAGCACTGTCTCTTATATGTCCGCATCTAAATTACAGAGAAATTATAGAGATTATGAATCCAGTAGCCTATAGTATTTGACTGAATTAAAATATCACCTTACCCATACACGGACAGAAAATGGAAAGTGTGAAGTGTAAAGAGTGAAGTCTGGATAGAAGCGTCAGCTAAATGACAAAAATGTAAATGTAAATGTAAAGTGGCCCTTGACAGCTGTATTAACAGCAAGAGGTAAATGTCAGGTCCATTGGATCTACTTAAAGGATATGACTGCTCTTGATGATCAAACATTTGATCACCCCTTAAGCAAACATAAACGTGCTGCTAATAGTTATACTTCCTTTTATGAATCCCAAAGCTGGCTTCTTATCCCCATCTCGTGAGTGATAAATTTTGAGCTTATTACAGCTTTTGACCTCTTACAAAATGACACTGGTTAATAATTGTGAAACAAGAGCTGTAGAGCAGCATGTTTCTCATGACACAGTACATACCACAACACAAGACACAAATAAGAGTACAATTCAATATTACAATGATACTCCACGTTATATTAAAAATAAGCATGTCTACCCATGTACAGACAGTTTCACTGTTTAGATCTAAACTTATTTTCATAACTACAGCTAAAAGGTTTTGCAGATATACCAACTTTCTGTTCTTTTTTCCAAAATATACAGGTAACTGCCAAAATAATGGAAACATCCTAATATAACATCTTAATAAGGTGCTGGGCCACCACAAGCCACCAGAACAGCTTCAGTGTACCTTGGCATAGATTCTACAAGTGTCTGGAACTCTACTGGAGAGATGCAACACCATCTTTCCATGAGAAATTCCATAAATGATGGTGCTGGAAAACGCTGTCTCAGGTGCCACACCTGAAACTCCCGTAAGCGTTCAACTGTGTAGAGATCTGGTGACAGAGAGCCATGGGATATGGTTTACATGGTTTTCATGCTAATCAAACTATTCCTTGACCACTTGTGTCCTGTGGATGGGGGCATTGCCATCCCGAAAGTGACCACCCCCATAATATGAAAGCGATTACTCAGAATAGCATTGTATTTGTTTGCATTTACTTTGCCCTCTGAGGGGTTGAGTGGACCTATGAGAGGAACCATGCCAGCACAATAAAAGAGCTGCCAGAAGCCCTCACTGTGGGAAACAAGCACTTGGGCCTGTAGGTTACTTTTGGCCTGTGCCACATATGCATTCCTCTGCTTGTTGAGAACAGGGTGAAGGATGACTCATCACATGACTTTCTTCCCCTTCTCAGCAGACCACTGCCTGTATTCTTTGCACCACTTTACTTGAAAACATGCACTTTTAGGTGTAAAAAAAAAAAGAGGTTTGATACACCGCAGCCCGACCTGTGTTAATTTTGGCAGCTTTTCAAGACGTAGTTTTAGTCACAATGTTTTCACTAAAATACATATCAGTCTTTGTCAAATGCTAGCCAGTTCTCCCTCCTTAGTCTTAGTTTGATTTTGGTTGATGAAAACTCTGGACATTTTAGTCTAGTTTTAGTCACATCCTTTTAGGACACATTTTAGTCTTTTTTTTTTTAACCTTTTATTGAACTTTTATTGAACACACATAGACAAGCTTAGACAATATTTTGATCATGTATCTATAATTGCTAAGCCACCAACACAACAAACATCACCATCGTCAGATTCTACTCTGAAGGTCAGGAACTCCCAGATGTGTATTTGATGTATTCTGCCAACACCAGCTATTTAAACTATTAAAGGTCTTGCTTATTAGTTGACAGGTTGAATCAGGCATGCTAGTACTTGAATAGATCTAATATATGGAATAATTGGGTCAAATGACTGGGTTAAATGAATTCATGAATGCAGGAAAAACAAAGCCAGCATACCAACTTGTATTCTAATTCAGAAGCTCACAATTCACAAGTATATACCATTCAGTCCCAATCAATTAAACTTATACCTTGAGGGCAAATTCTCACTAGCTCATATTATTTTGCCTTCATAACAAGAGGATGTGAAGTTTAGATTTTGTGGGAAGATTACCATGTTGCTATAATATGCTATAATGTACCCAGCCTCTAAAGCCAACCAATGAATTGGCCTGCAAAATGAATACATTTAGCCACAGGAAATCCACAACCTTAGCCACTGTTCCTTGTGAAAAATCAATAGCAAGTTGTGCAGTCTTTGTCACTGCCCAAACATGCCCCAACAATCACCCCTTTCACAAAGTCACTGCAATCTCTTCTGCTATCTATGACAGCCAAAATAATGGGCAAGTGGTTCTGCCCAGCATTTTTATATATGACCCTAAGCATGATGGGATGTTGCATGCTTAAATAGATCACATTGTGTGAAAGCACCTGCTTCCAATACACTTTGTATCCCTCATTTACCAAAGCATTTACTTTATTTACTTTTTACTTTATTTTGGTAATTACCTGTATATATAAAGTGATATAAAAGTAGCCTTAACTTCACAACATAACGACATGTTACAAGAGTTATAGTGTGAACATTTTACTTTAATAAGATCACTACTAAGGTCACTCAAAGAATACTAATACAGTAAAAGGAAAAAAACAACACTCATGTACTTTGATAAACTGCAGCAGCCCTAGGAACAATGGTACTGATGGCATTCAGACAACAACAGATGTACTCTTCCCACAGCAAGGGGCTTGTCAGCTTGTCATTTTTCCATGTGATACACTTCACATTCACACACGCTTATGGACCAGAAATAGCTACATGATTACACGCACAAGGTTATATTTTTCAATCCCTGAAAGGGAGCTGGTATCTGAGTAGCAGTGCAAGATAGAATCCAGAAATAACCCACAGAGCAACGGTATCAGAATGGCACGGATCAGCAGACCCCCACGAATGAACAGAGGCTTATCAGGGGGAGTCAAGGGGACCACATTGCGATGGGAGCGATAACGAATCTATCGTTCTCGGCCAATTCATCTCTCCCTTGCACTGAAACAGAGCAGCGCTGATAGCACAGAATGGAAGAGAGGAGAAGTGGTTTCCACCAAGAACTGAATTAATGGCACTAACTTTAACCATACTGCGATTCATCCATCAAAGCACCCATTCACCCATTTTCCCCTATAATTAGACAGGTTACATGCGTGACACTGCGGTCTAACTTGAATACAGAAAGAATGCAACGCAGTGGAGAAGAGAGACAAGAAGAGAACGACCGTGAAAAGTGAAAAGGGGTAGCCAAATGCAGGCATACAACAGAGACTTCTTACTGCTTCAGGTCCACCGTGGTAACTTAAAACACGGCTGAAGACCACTTCACTGCCCCCCCCACCACATGGTCTTCACTCTGAACCAAGGTTAAGGCAGATCACTGTGCGTCCAAGGCTTTTCGTTACCATAGCCACCAATGTCATAACACCCTCATCAGCAAAAGATACCATTCTGCCTCCACTCGTCTCGCCTCATTTGTTACCGCCAGTTGTGTTCTACACACTCACTGTCAAGAGCAACAAGAGGAGATTCAATTAAAGCTATTATGAATACTTTATTGCATGCATCTGTGATTTTATCATGGTGAGTTCCAACGTGAACAAAAGGAATTCTGCGCCAACAAATCAGATAGGGAGTGCTGGGCTACCACACAGGCAGAACCATCTGTTCCAAAAAAAAGATATATGTGTATATTGCCAAAAAAAAAGAAATCCCTTATTTCAAAATGCACTGGCTGGTAGATTAAGTCTCATATAAAAACACTGTAGCGCTGAGAGATGAGGAGAAAATACAGAATTTATGAAATTTACAGTCAACTGATTGCATACAAACAGCATATGTGTCATACACATACATGAGGGGGTTGTAAAGGGACCGCCCCCTTTCGTTTCTGCTGAACCTGAAGTGCCACAGTGCAAGAGCAAAATGGAACTGGTGATTCCATTTTTTATTTTGTCACTGCAAACACTGTTATCCAGAGCGACTTACAAAGTAAGGGTACAGAAGTGCATCTGATTGTCTGACGAACAACAGGTGCTCCATCTCCGTGAGTCCAGCAAGGAGGCACCTGTGCACGTAGGAGTAGGTTGTATTACAGCATGAGACTGAAGCAGGAAGTATGCTCATCAAACTCTCCTAAAATAGACATGTAAACAACCATAACCTGAAAATACAGGAACTTAATTAGCCTATCAGCACTATGCACCACTTTCTGATAAACAGTTTAGGTTAACGAACACGAAAACCACAAATATCACCTGCTGTTCACATTCACACCTACGTGTGTACATTGCATGCTTCCATATCACGTCTGCACTTGTATCCCTGCCTCTGAAATGAAGTGAATTCAGGTGTACGCCATTTGTCTGTGAGTCCTAAACATTCACACATTGATGCTGGTTGTGAGATTCAGACACACACAGGTCAGGTGCCCTTGTCACTCGGAATGCCCAGTTGCATTTCCTCCATTGACAAAACGCCCTGTTTTAACTTAATATTATTACCCCCGTTTGTCAATGTCATGGTGTCCATGCGTCTCTGCCAAAAAAAAGGTGACACCATGTTAGGGTAATTGTTTGTCAGAAACAATTTACATTGGCACTGCCCGAGCACCAACAGGTGTCACTCTTAGAGCATTATGACAATCTGCAAAATTGGACATACCATGGTAGAGGTGAACTGTGACATGCACACACACCCAAAAAAACACTTATTCCTCTGCTGGATCTATAATATGTTGCGGGTTGTCTCCAGCTTTAGACTACATTAAACATCCTCATGCCATTGAGGGGCAAATACTCTGCATCCTGTGGCATGTAGTTTATAATAATTGCACCAATGTATTACAACCTGGTTAAGTTCATGCAAGGGATTATATCACCTAATGATGGAGCTGACTTAAAAAAAAAAAATAAAAGATAAAATGAGAATAAGGCCAAAACACAATACAGATTAATATCCTAACTGAGCTTTCATATGTCAAATTGAAAACGGCACAATGTAATCATTCCTAAAAATGACAGCAAGAAAGTCTATTAAAAAAGTGTGATATCTGCACATGCAAGTCATTATAATTTCCACTCAGGCTGCAACATGTGCCTCTACTTAAGTTATACATTAAAAAGTGATGGTATTATCCCTGTAATTACCCAAAACAATTGAGAATAAGGAGAGGGAAGCTGAAAGCACAATAAAATCGGATACTTAAACACACAATTTCAGTAGGCAACACATTCAAAAGCTTTACGTCTACAGAAAACAAGCAGACTAAGACTGCTTGCAAGAAATTAGCTTAAAACCCACTCAGACTCAGCATGGGATGATACTTCCAAGATAATTCTTGTCTGTTTTCAGAGGAATTCATTTAGCGTCTCAAAGCTGCTTCATTTCCACAATAATAATAAATAAAAAAAAAAAGTACACATATTACATACTACTCATACTCGTAGTACAACATTACATTATAATAATACAGACAATACAACATGACACATTACTCTCACCCATGATTTACACATGTGCACACATGATCACTTTTGCACTGCCTTGCTAAATAAAGTCATTAAACCGCTCCTATACAGCATTACATTTACGTGTTTCTATACAGATTTTTTCATTGATCGATTTACTCCCAGGCAGCATAATGCAGTGGGTCAGGGATGTCTCTGATGATTGCAGAGGTGATTAAGAAGAGCACAAGGGTGCCCCCACTGCTCCATTTTCCCAGGTGAGATGTTCTACCCCTGCAGTTAAATCAAGACTTGGCCTCATTATCTGGGAGAGGAGGGTCCACCTTGAGTGCCGCTGCAAAGCAGAGTGAGAAACATGCAGGAAGAAAGCACCCCCCCCCCCCACCCCCAATGTATTACCATCCACGCCGCAGATCCCATCACATACAACCTCTGGCCCACTGGGGCTGTGGGCCAATGAAATCGTATTGCTAGGTTAATGGGATTTCTTCCACGAAAGAATTCACCATACTACTCCGAAACTGGCAAAATCTTCACAAAAGTTGTGGAAAAAAATTGCTGTAATCCAACAGAGTGTGGCAGGCCCAGTTTCTGTTATCCATCTGTGGGTAATATGATGGAGACTCCCTTTCAAACATGCTAGCCTGAAAACAAGCCTCAATTCAAGACAAGGAACACGTACATGAACATTTTGCGATGGCCTCATTTGGGGGAAAAGAAAAACAGATAAATATTTACAAGAGGGATCAGAAGACCTGAGCCTGTGAAGAAGTTATGGGATGATAAGCACTGGGGAAGTCTTGGAATAATATATGAGCAGAAAGAGACCTTGATTCAGTTTGTTGTTTTTCAATCCGAAGCGACAGCCCTGCTGAATAGCCACTTCTTCACTTGAACAACAAAACCAGGCAATACAGACCAGAAACTACTGCCTGGGACTTAGTCATGAACCAATGATGGCCATGTGCTTTTCCTCTGCCTTTCCTGATTAAAACTCTGGCCTGACAAAACAGGGGAGTGACACAGAAGTTTGTTGTAATGACAACCCGACACTACATGCAAATGCAGCAAAAGCAACACCTACTGTCCCACTGGAGAAGCTCGGGCTATTCCATATCTCTACACAGATCAAGCTTAAAAGAAAGCTGATGGATGTCAGACTCATAAACCATCTTGGTGAAAAGAACATGCAGACATGACACTATGTAAATTGCGTGCAAAATGGCTGATGCTGTGCGCTTTTTTTAGATGACGACTAGTGGAAATCCGCAGGGTGCACATGAACTGCAAGAGGTTATCTTCTCAATCCTCTCCTGGAATACAGGAGATGTGATCCAAAGTATCACTGTTATCCTCACATTCACTGTTGTTCTACTAAAAACTGCTTCCATCATACCCCTCCAATGGGACGGATGTACACACTCCCCAATCACAAGATGCAAAATCAGAGATGCAGATACGCAACTTCTGTCAATTTTTCCATTGTAGCCAGTAGAGAGGCTAATTCTCCAGTTTCTCAAGAAATAAATTTGTGTTTAACTGTGGAGTTGCACATCAAAATCAGTCTGATGTGTTTAATTTGTCCCTTAAGGCTCCAAATTGCACAAGTGGAACCATTTCCCTTGTTTGTTTATATCTTACATCAAGGATGGCATTATGATTTCTTGCATTTTACAGCATATTTTTTAAAAGCATCATTGTAAAAGTAACTTAAATGCTGTGGGGCAGTCAGTAGACTAAATACATTGGTATGCAGCCGTAAAACACAATTAGACTACATTAAGCTGAATCATTCTGACAAGAATGGATTATCACAATTTAGGCACAAGTTACAACAGAGGTGTCAAAAAGAATATTCTTGCCGCGGGAGCAGAAGAAATTTGATTCGTATTTCATATTACAAACAGAAGCACTGAGGTCTGAACGGTTTCTAAACTACAGTTTTGCACTGATGGTCAATGTACATTTTTGATTCTGTGTGTAAGACAGATTTTATTAACATAGAGATCTGCTGCAACAAAAAAACAAAAAAAAAAAAAAAAAGAAAATCAGTGCTGCTAATGGTAAAATGTCACCACTGCCAAGGTCTAGTTTCCACAGAGGGTACATTTGAGAAATTGCCTTGATTTGTGTAATTTTGGGAAGAAAAATAGCTACGAGAGCTGTATTTGTGTTTAACATACAGTATTTGCAGTCTGCAGACAGGCCCAGGAAAATCATTCAAAACAACTTCTTAGAGACTTTGCCTTTTCACTCAATTCTGGCTGGAGAATGACATCTAACTGAAAGTTTCAATGACATACAAAACACAGCATTAATTAAAATTTGACAAGAAAAGGAGGGTGGTCAAAACACTCACAGCTATACAAATGTCAACGCCAGACCAGAATCAAGAGAATGCATCAGTGTGTCTTCAAGGAGTTTATCCTCATGGAGTACATTCATATCAATCGACACACACACACACATATATATATATATACACACACACACTGATGAGCCAATGAGCCAAAACACCATGACCACCTGCCTAATATGCTGTTGGTCCTCCGTGTGCCGCCAAAATAGCACCAACCCACCGAGGCATGAACTCTACAAGACCTCTGAAGGTGTCCTGTGGTATCTGGCACCAAAACATTAGCAGCAGATCCTTCAAGTCCTGTAAGTTGCAAGGTGGAGCCACCATGGATTGGACTTGTCGGTCCAGCACATCCCACAGATGCTCAACCGGATTGAGATCTGGAGAATTTGGAGGCCAGGGCAGCACCTTTAACACTTCATCATGTTCCTCAAACCATTCCCAAACAATATGTGCAGTTTGGCAGGGTGCATTATCCTGCTGAAAGAGGCCACTGCCATCAGGGAATACCATTGCCATGAAGGGGTGTGCCTGGTCTGCAATGATGTTTAGGTAGGTGGCACGTGTCAAATTGACGTCCACATGAATGGCTGGACCCAGGGTTTCCCAGCAGAACATTGCCCAGAGCATCACACTCCCTCCACCGGCTTGTTGTCTTCCCACAACGCATCCTGGTGCCATCAATTTCCCAGGTAAACGGCGCACATGTACACGGCCATCCATGTGATGTAAAAGAAAACGGGACTTATCGGACCAGGCGACCTTCTTCTACTGCTCCAAGGTCCAGTTCCGACACTCGCGTGCCCATTGTAGGTGCTTTTGACAGTGGACAGGGGTCATCCTGGGCACCATGACCAGTCTGCGGCTACGCAGCCCCATACGCAGCAGGGTGCGATGCTCTGTGTGTTGTGACACATTCCTCCCGTAACCATCATTAAAATTTTCTGTGACTTGTGCCACAGTAGACCTTCTGTTGGTTCGAACCAGACAGGAAAGCCTTCGTTGCCCTTGCGCATCGATGAGCCTTGGGCGCCTAACACCCACTCGGCGGTTTGTGGTTTGTCCCTCCTCGGACCACTGTCAGTAGGTACTCACCACTGCTGACCGGGAGCACCCCACAAGCCTTACCATTTCAGAGACACTCTGACCCAGTCATCTGGCCATAACAATTTGGCCCTTGTCAAAGTCGCTCAGGTCTTTACTCCTGCCCATTTCTCCTGCATCCAACACGTTGACTATGAGAACTGATTGTTTGCTTACCATCTAATCTACCCAGACCTTGACATGTGCCCTTGTTTGGAGATGATCAACTTTATTCGGTTCACCTATGAGTGGTCATAATGTTTTGGCTCATCAGTGTGTGTATATATATATATATCTGCACTAATCTTCTTTTTTATTTTTTTATTGGGGAGGGGGTTGGGGGGAGTCTTTCAGTTGCACTTTCATTTTGAAGGTTTCTTCCCCTACCTAGGTCACGGCCTTCACAGATGAATCAGTTAGCAAGATGGGTTCTTTAATTGTGTTATCATGCCTGTGAAATGTGATGGTAAGCGAGGGCATCCAATCACGCTCCAGGAGGTCTGAATGCTGCATTTTTCTCACAAAAAACTAAATGTTTCCCCTTAAGTTTACTTGAAAATAATAGTTTAAAAATGCTCCAAAATATAACCTAAATGAGGATCTGGAAAGTTACAATAATAATAAAGTTGTTTAATTATTGTCAGAGAAATGTTTCCATGACCTCTATTTTGTTGAATTTTTAAAATTATTATTCTAAGAATAAATTTTCATATGAATCAATATTGATAGAGATTGTCCATATTTTAACACACTCCATTACATAACTACATTGGGAAAGAAATTAAATTATTTTTCCCTGTTGTGTACATGCCTCCACTTGTAATGAACACTGCCTTAAGATGCCTCCTTGAGAAAACAGAACAGTAAATCCACCCATTATCCCTGCTTGCTGGCATCATTATAAAATTCTCTATGAGGCAGGTTGTTGAGTAGCTAAAAAAATCTGGTTAAGTCTTAGAAGCAGGGTTTTAAATTGAAATCAAGCAAAAACATTGACTGATCTGTAAGTGTCAATAACGGTTGAACTGCCAAAACTTCCAACAATTACTTGAAAAAACTGTTGACAGCTGAGATGCTGATGGAACACTTTTTTGAAATGCTTTCAAGTTATGTTGTTTCAATATGAATATGTATAAGATAGCATGCTAAACATTTCTCATCCTGCTGCATGGCCCTCTACAATACCTACATTTGTTAGAGAACAGTTCATTCGCTTTAAGCAAAGCATAAATAATTCATTGTTTACAGCCAACACGATGAATAATAATCTCCTTCCATTACTAACCAGCATCATCAAGGCTGATTGCAGGGCCCTAGGTCATTAGCTGCACTGTGCCTGCAGTTCTAAATGGTCAACACAGCCAAGTGACAGCCAGGTTATCCAATGACCAGCTCTGTAAATCTGTCTGGCTGTCTTGCTGGCAGACCACTGGGATGAGGAACTGAGCAGAGTCAATGTTGCTTCCGCATTAAGCTTGATCACCCCCCACTCTCTAACAGGTAAAGCATCAAATGAGAGGGATCGATTGCCTTTAACAAACTACAGAGCTCCTGCCAAGTCGTTGAGGCCAGGTGTTATCGTTTTTCTGCTGATGCAATGAATTAATTCATCGATTCTCAGTTAGGCTATTCAGATTTGATTTTGCATCACCTTAAAGTGATGAATTATGTTCAGACATTACCATGTGACATGACTTCAAATGACAGGCTAATTGTGGTGGCTTTTGAGCTCGGTGGGGCACAAACTAAGCCAAAGCATGAAGAGACAGATGAGGAGCCTCACGTGACCAATAAAGACACGGCCCAAAATGGCTCAACCCACCCTACCAGCACGTGAACTGCACAAGCAGAGCAAACGGTGGCAGGTACCGCAGTGCAAGTCCCAAGAGGAGCCCCCGCTCCCAGCCAAGGAGGGGAGCACTAATTGGGCAGCCCTCAGACACAATCCAAGAAACGTAAAATAAAAAAAAATAACAACAAAGAAAAATCTACGACATGACAATAGCCTATGCCAACTCAGTCAGAGGAGGCTCGGCATTGTATGTTCCTTGGAAGGAGATTAAAGATAAGAATTTGACAAGTTATGAAATGCCCCCTGGTACTTCTGTGCCTTTGACATGCTGCTGAGCAGACTGCTGATTTCTGCTTGGCCATGGACCACAGCACCTCCAACCTTCTGCATCACCCAAAGCTATCAAGAACAACGATGGGGGAAAGTGACTTAATGGCTCCCGGAGCAGACAAATTGGCTCAACCACCCCCACCCGCTACTGTTTCTGAAAAGTTACCAAACTCATTCATTACCAGACTAGCACAAACACACAAAAATATTTTGTTTTTTTTTCATTTGTCCCCATTTCCACAGCTGACAAAGACAAGGCCTAACTGACTTCAGCATAAAGCCTGGTGAAACAAGTAAAGAGCTGAGGATGGAAAATAACCTCCTCTGGAGCTGGAGCTTCCATGAAGCACTTTTCCCTTAATGGCAGACACTGGTTACAGTGAAGTCGGAGCGTTAATCCGACTCTTGCACTGTGAGCCTAAGCAATTTACCAACCTGCTGCACAGCTCCATAATAGGCCAGCCATTACAAATCAACTTCTGGAGTGCTGTGTGAAATCTGCCGTGGCCCTGGCTCCTGCAGCCTCGCTGAGATGGCTGGGACTCCAGACCTAACACTCTGGGCTGCAACGGTCCCCAAAGCATGGTATTGCCATAACTAACAACTGTGGATTGATTGGATGCAATTTATCCATTTCCTTTTTTTCTGACCCTCTAACCATCCTGCAATATTGTAATGCACTGCAAATCAAATCTGTTGATCAATAATTCAGATGCTCTGAGCAGAAAGCGTGCACTGATTGTGAATTTCACTCACTTCTCAAATAAGAATGGCAATAACCAGGCTCAGAATATGTGGATCACTTTTTGTTTATATATTTTATTATTCTCACAAGCCAAATTCTACTAGTAAGGTACAATGAAATCTAGTCCAGTGCTATCCATATAAATATTCCACTACCACAGTTATAATACTATGTTATTATATGAAATATAAAAAAAATCCAACAATATCAAATATAGACACAGATTATTTTCACTTTGCATGCTCTCTTAACCAGAATGACTCACATAGCTTACAACTTTTACATGTTTTCCAGTTACATAGCTAGATGTTTACTTGTGCATTTCTGCTTAAGTACCTTGTTCGAGTGTACAACAGCAGTGTTCCACCTACGAATCAAACCAACGACTTCTGGGTTACTAGCCCTATACCGCACTGTTGCACTGGGTTAAGTTGTTCATGTGATGAATACATCAAGGCAAATAAAAACTAAGCTGAGACATGTACTGCTTTTCACACTCACAAATGAGGGTTGCAGGTCCAGTGAATCAACTGCTAAGGGTGAACAAGAGCACAGGAGCTCTGTCACTGAGGTGTTACATACTATTCCTACTATCCAAGCCTTCGTTGTTGTATCGCTAAGGACATGCAATACATGACTCTTACAATGATGACCTTGTAGGTCACTCTGGAGAAGAATGCCTGCCAAATTAAGAATAAATAAATAAATCTTCCAAACAGTCCAGGTGGCCCGCAGAGAGAGGCACCCATTCTGTGGATATGCCCGTGACTGGCGACTCTCCAGGGAAAGCTGGCAAATTCTACACAGAGGGTGTATGTCAACCTCTGTGGCAGGCAGGGATGGAGAGCTGACTTTGCAGACTGGACCACCTGCCATTCTATTTATACCCGTGACAATAAATTACTACTGCTGCGCGGGCAACCAGGCCGGGAGGGAGGTGGGGGGAGGGCTTTTCATTTACCAGACAAAGATCTTTATGCATACTCTGCTGATCTGCTCCTCTTTCTCCACTGTGGGCAAAAATTGCAGCATAACCTTACCCTGTAACATGTATTACAGATGGCCAATCAGAGGACAGGGTTTTAAAAGCCTGAACAATAAAGTAACGGCAGTTTAAAAGTATAAGCAGCACTATCACCACTACGTATAGATCAGATGAGAATAGGTAACAGTGTAAACATTTTGGGAGCCACCTTCCCATATCTGTTTCTGTTTTGAAACGAACAGAAACTTTGCAAGGCAAAGTTGTTTACAGACTGACAGTGCATTCAATATTTTACATCATCCTCATTCAACTTATGAAACTTTTCTTTATTTTTGACCTTAGAAAGTTTTTTGGTCAGCTTCTTTCTCGTAACAGGGTGTTACTTCCATGATAACCTTTGAGGCTTTGGAAGACTGCGCTGTCTGGAGCAACAGTAAGATTCTCGGTGATTTGTCTCTCCCACCACGGGGAATTTGAGAAGGGTCACTTGAAATCAGTGGCCTACTCAATGACCACGGCACTTTAATGTTTCATGCTTTCAGAGCGAGGAAAGACCCACTCTCGGGCTGCCATTAGTCATTCCCCTTACAAACTGACACCTAGATCCTGTTTTCCAGTTAAAAATAAATAAGGCTGTGAAAAACAGGAATAAATCCATCAAGTCTGGTGGCACAACAGTGTGCATGTTCGGTCAAATCTTACCGCTGCACAATCTTTGTTTACCAAGATTCACTCTGTGATGTAATTGATTTATGTCACTGAAGACCAATGTAGTCATAGGTTAGTGACTCCCAATCAATTCAGCAAGTACTCAAAGAGGCTCATTTATGCAGGTCAGTCCCTTCAGATTTAGCCAGCCATCTACCCTCAGTCAGGCACTGACTGAGAGCAAGTGGGATACAAGGGCATGCCCTTTTAGATGCATGAAAAATTCAGAGGAGACATTTTTTGAGCCGATGGTAGGGTGCTACACACATGCCTCACACCTGAGTTATACTTAACCTCAGTGAGGGCCTGCTGCCCTCAGAGTCCAGTGAAGCCAGCCTTTACACAATGTAGTTTTGGAATAATTCTATTTCATTAAGGCCCAAGACACAATAGAGAGAAGTAAATGGCCCACTGTTTAAAAAACACATGAAAGTGAAAATAATGGGTGCTACTCCCACAGGAAAGGGAGCTACCACAGGTGCTACTCCCACAGGAAGGGACAAGATGAAATCTGTAGTTTCTGAAAAACTGATAGAGAACATAGGTTCTGAGAGAGGGGTACTGTGGTACCAACTATCCTAATCTCTCAATCAGGCTAAGGGGGAATGCTGAAATATGATCCTGCCTCAAAAAAAGGCAAAATAATGAGCAACCTCAGGCCTGTGCACTCTTCAATAAGGTACATGCTCACAGGTCGTTGGAGAGCTAGTTCTTGCAAGCTCAGTGGTAGGTGTCAGAAGGACACCTGTACTGAATGTGTGGAAATTGAAACAAGGCTGCTGTTAATTTCCCTGGGGCCTCTACACCACAGATGTAGAGACATGGAGATGTGAAACATCTCCAAATTCATCTGTATATCTATACATTCATATGAATGTGTTTGCTCTATTAATTTTGGAGGCATTCTGGTCGGGCAATATACTGCAGTTAATGTAGTGAATTCAGGAGGCAGCATGGAAGAGGATGAGGATGGGATAAAATCTGCTGGTAATGGCCAGTACTTGGGTCTCTGTTCCAATGACAAACGGCTCCCTGAGCTCAGCCACAAGGGTTATTTGCAGCATGAAACGGAATGGTTTGACCTTTCACTCCATTCACCACACACTACTGTGCTACTTGATGTTTCACCTTTAAAAAAAACTAAAGACTTTAACTTTAGCAATTTATGTTCTAAATTCTAGAGTAGATGGTAGTACTCTTGATGGGATTAGTCTTGTTACTTGAAGTTTAACTTCTAGCAACAAAGTGTCATTGACATTCCACAGGTGAGTAGACTATTTGCCAAGACAGGAGGAAAAACAAGAATTAATGAGGAAATGTGTTCTTCTCAAGCAGCACAAATCATGTCAAAGTTTATTGAAAGGTAAGTTAATTCTCTGTAATTCAGAAGGAGGTAGCTTGGAAGCACGGTTTATCATGCTGCTTCCTATAAACATATTTATAACTGAAAATGAGCGCAGTCTGGCAGACAGACTCTTGGAGGCAACATCACCACTGCACTTCATCACACCCTGAGTAATATACTCACAGTAAAAAATCTATGCTGTTCAAGTCTGGACAGTAATGCATGCTGATTCACAAGGGTAAAAGGGAACGAATTGTTGTTTTCCCTTAATTTTAACTCACAAAAATATGTTATTTCCTCTCCCTATTTCATACCAAGAACAAAACAACCCAAACAGATTCATATGCAGTTGTAAACAAAAATGTAGTGATGATTGCATAAACTCCAACTCATAGTAACTGACAATGTAGTAATCATGCAAACAGGGCTGCCAAAAGGTGACCCATGGGCCAAACTTAGTCTGTGAGCGGTTGATTTTAAGGCCTGCATGCAGTTCTCATATATGTGTAATTATTATTAATAATAATAATAATAATAACAATAAAACAAACCCACTTAACACTGAAACTTAACGCAATGGGATTTTACATTATCAGGCAACACATAGGAACAGATACGTTTCCATCAATCATCATGCATACTAAATGACAACTGTAAAGGTAGAGGGTTTGTCTGCTGTAGAAGACAAAGGGTTTGTAACACCGTTGCAAACAACTGTGTACATGGGAGGTGACACAGATACACAAAGGGACAAAAGAGATATGTCTGGCACACTTGAACAATAATGGTTCCCCCTAGACTACAGCCTGAAAACAAACAACAAAGCCAACTGAGTAGAACACTGGGAAAACTTCCCCAAACAGTGGGTGCCTACAGCAAGCACATTTCACAGTTCAGGTAAGCAATTTTTATACACATTACAAAGAAACTGATTTTCTTTTTTCCCCCCACAGATCCTTCACCACTTGTTTGAATTTCACTGCATTATTTTTATTGTTAAACATGTCCCTGCCTACTAATGACTATCTAGATAGTTGTTTGTCTCTGGTTACAAAACACAAGTGTTTCATTTTTAATGTGGCTAGATATAAATTATGCATTTCTATAAATGTGTGCTAAGAACAGACTGTTCTGCATTTGATCATGTCCAGGGAAGGCTACTTACTTGTAATGGCATGTCTGACTCAAGCTGATTGTCTATGGAAAAAATTAAACCTGAAAATTATATCTTTAAGACAAGATTTTGTAAACATGGGGATAGAGCCAAGGTGAATCATGGTGTAAAATGCTACACTGTAAGGAGTAAACTGTTAATTCCAGACCCCAGCTCCCATGAGCTTTTCTTCCCTGTCTTCAGCAATATAAGAATTTTCATATGAAATTTTCTACAACTATATGTACCAGCCTGGCTATACACTACACCACAGGCAAGCAATGGTCACAACAAACCCAATTTTTATTGCTTGCGCACACACACACACACGCACACGCACACACACGCACACACGCGCACACACGCACACACACAAAAATGCCATTTCAACAAGTTTCAATCCCTGTGTGTTTTTAGATAAAAACTATAGCAATTAAGTGCACTACCATTAGAAAAAAACCTGACTTGCAGAGACATTTCACACATTTAATGGATGAGTTAATTCATCTTTTGAAAGCACAAAAAGGATGCAGAAGAGGTCAAACTAGTGAACTTGTAAGGTGTGTTAAAGGTAAAAATGTAAGCATTAATATTAGCAGCAGGTACACCGTATACATATATTTATACATCTCCCCATTTGTGCTTGAGGTTGCATTGTAATTTCTCATTTGGCCAGTAACTTCACATCATTCTTTGAAACTGGCCTGTAGTCAAAAGTAACTGGGGTCCCCTGATGTGAAACACAGAAAATCCAAAGTCTGATGTGAAACAGCCGCAGTCATTATAAACAGACAGTAAATATTCATCTAATCAGACAGGCAATGTGCCAACATGGACACAGTATAAATAAACGTCAGTGGGAGCTCATCTTGTGCCAAACTGTGCATCGTGGATCAAACCAGTCAACAGCTTGATGAAATGGAGCCTGTCTGGTCAACTTGCATGACCCAGTTGGACACATTGGGCCATCCAATTGGGAATAATGGGCCGTCCAATTAGGCACGTTAGGCCATTCAATTGGGCATGATTCGGTTGACCAATTGGGCATGCTGTGCATTCCGCAGGCTGTATCAAACATGCCACTGGCTAATCAAGCATGGGAACCATGATCAATTATGCCTGCCGTCTGCCTGAAGCCAAGCCATATTGCAATATAGTAAGAGCCCCTTTGTTATAAGTATAGTCTTGGAACAATTAGCAAAAGCTAATTAGAGGGAGGCTTCGGTGGAGATGACAGCTCTTGTTTTGGTCACTGTGGTTGCAAAAATGCAGTATTTCTGAACAGTCTTTGTCTTGTTTGCATCACACTGTAATGTAACAGCAAGACAAAAATTTACAAGTACATAAATTTACAAATTTACAAGACAGGTACTGCTGACATCAAGTAGGTCTAGCTGATAGTACACAGATACCCAACTGAGCAGAGCAAATTAAGTGGACGGGCTCCGTTTCATCAGGTTTTTGACTGGCTTGGCACTCCACAACCATGCACACCAAAGGCTGTCTGAAAATATGGACAGCTAAAGGGAGAAATTTTGGTTGGTTAAACAGAGAATGGAGAAAGCCAATTAATTATCTTTAAAAAACCACCCTATTTATGTACAAATACAGTATATATTGCCTATACATACACACACACGTATAATACACACATATATGTAATTTATAATACACATATATGCACACACATATAATACACATATATACACAAATATATACTGTATCATCAATACTAATATACATCTGCTTTAAGCAAAGAGCAATTCCATTGTTCTTTGCACCCTCTGTACACACACAAATATGCTTATATGCTTTTCAACAGAAAAGATAGCCATTTATCTCACGGCCTGTGGGCCTCACTATGAATTGCTTTGCTAGTCTGGTAGTTGGTAGTCTGTTCAATCACAGTACTCCCTGAGGTTCCATGTCTCTATCTAATCACAGAACTTTTTGTTGACCTACTGCACTGCCAGACATTGAGCCAGCAGAATCAAACATCTGGCTATTCTCTCCTGGCAACTCCTGGTTTACAAACAAAAAAAACAGAATTCATTAAATAAGTAAATGGGTCTTCTATTAAGTGCTATTTGTGTGAGTTACTAAAAAGTATGGACCTTCAACGTAATTTGTTCTATATTCATTAGCAAAGAAAATGTAAGATTATTCATCCAAGTGCATGATCTTATTTTAGCTAAGATTAAATTTCCCCTGAATGTGATTTTAAAGGACAAATTACATTGCTGAGATGGATTTTTAAAGAGCCGTAATTACACAGATGTTACAGCAAGGACGAATTGGCAAATGAATTTTTCTCATTAGCTACGCAACTCATGACTGAAAAATCTGCTGTTTTTCAAGGTACCTCTCAGGTTGACAAAGATGCCACAGACAGGCAAATGGCCTTCAGAGGCGAGCCATCCTCACATACACCAAAATAAAAGTGATTCCTTTGCACCCTTTTTCACTCTCCCAAACACATCTTGCATCACCACGCTGTCAGGCTGCATTTTATCACTACGTGTTCCCACATTAATTCATTTAAATAGGGGTCGCTTCCGACTAGGAGGTTGCCTTGAGTCATAATTTTAAAAGGCAGTACAAATTTAACCTTTCATAGCCGGATGAAAAATTAATGGTGGCTGCTGACTGTGCTTCCTGCAGCCCCTCTGTTCCCGCCCGGGTGCCCGAGCCCACGCATAGCGCCGGCTCCAGCCGGGACACTCCGCCTGTGGTGCGAGTCAGGACCCAGGGCACATTAATCTCCCTGCGTGGGCTGCTGCACTTCCCTTCACAGAGGACTCAAGACACTGCATTAGAAGCAAGGCAGACAAACAAGTTTATTACTCCGCTGCTGCTGCTGCCACCGCTGATGTGGCTGATGATTATGACAGTGATTACAACGATGCAGACAGACGCTGGATGCCGCCCATAATGAACCTCAGCATTTTGTGGTTTCGTTTTTAGCGTTTTAATTAATTACATCAAAAGTCTTTGCAGTTGTGGGGCTGATTTCAGCAGCTGCATTACTGTGCATTTCTTGGCATACTTTATTGTCCACATCAAAGAAATTCTGCATTAATAGATTGACAAGGGGTGTCTTACCTGCCTCCCTGTAACTGTATTGCAAATTCATAACAGTACACCTTCAAAATATAGATGGTTTGATATTAAATGCCAGAGAGGAGTTAATACTGCAGTGTCACTGTAACCAGTGCCAACTGTTAAACAGAAAACATTTCACAGAAAATCCAGCCCCAGAGGCAATTATATCCAAACTCAAATACATTTTGCTCAACTAGGATTTATACTGAAAGTTGTTAAAAATTATAGGAGCGAAAAAATGTTCTGTCTGTGCCAGAAGCTGGCCAAGAATGGGCACACATTTAAAAAAGGTCATGTAATTTCACATATTTATTGTCTGTCTGGGTGTCACTGTACAAGTCATGAAATGAAATAATCTGGTGACTTTTGTGAGAACCTGCAAGATAAAACCTGCACCTAAAATATTAGAATGCTAAGAAGAATATGCTAATGATAACAATGATGAACACAATGACAGAACACGTAAATATTATACTGTTACTAAGTAGCTTGTGGTGTTGGTCTGTTAATTAGATGTGAATAACGTGAATGTAAAAACATTCTTCCTCTCCAAAGGGAATCAGGGGCAGTGTGGACAAAGACCCCAGAAGAAGATTTAAACAACACTGTACCAACCTCTTTCCTGCTTCATGTATAAAAACGCTCAAAGGGGGATAAAAGTCAGCCCTTTTACACAAGCCCATTTCAAGCTGCAGATGTTTGCATCTGACATATATGCTGCCCTTCAGAAAAGGTCACTTGGTTGCATGCCACTGACAATCTAGTGATCTCTCCCTGAAGGGCAACCAAAGAACACAGCTCCACTCACACATTTGGAGAGCATGGGGCAGAGGAGTCAAGGCAGACCATGATCATTACATTCCATTACATTACTGGCATTTAGCAGATGCTCTTATCCAGACTGCCTTACACAGGTTACAATTTTTACACATTATCCATTTACACAGCTGGATATTTACTGAGACAATTCTAGGTTAAGTACCTCGCCCAAGGGTACAGCAGCAGTGCCCCAGCAGGGAATCAAATCAGCAACCTAAGGAGTACTGCTCCTTACCACCATGCTACACCGCTTCCCTTCCTCCATGCTACACTGCTGTCGTTCCTTCAGAAGAATTCACAACACAATTTTAATTACGTCCTTTCCATCACTGTAAGCGAATAATTAAAATAAGAAGCTGAAATTGAGCTATTCCTGGAGGAGAAAGGCAACAGTCTGCAAATGCTTTACTTCAGGCTACACTGCAGGATAGCTGCACACTATCATCTCACTTGAATGCACTGCAGTCTCCCGTCCAGGCACATTGGCACAGACAGGTTTCTCTCTGAACTGCATCAAATCACACAGTCCACCCCCAGCCGGGGCTGGCATAAACAAGCGATCGATGGGGATCGCGGCAATCCATCTCCGATGAGCACTCAAGTCTGCCATCATCTTTACGTAATGTCTTGCGGACACGCACGCCCAGTCAGCCCCAAGCATTTTGAAGATGCTGAAAGTGACCACCATCAAGGCAGCACTTTCAAGATATGAAACACGTTACTTTACCTCTGGCCTTGAGTCACTCTTATCTCCAAACTCATAACTAGATTCTCCCGAGGGGCCTGCGGCCCACACAGCCCAAGTCAACAGCAGCGCACAGCAGAGTACCCATCAGCAAGGATGTGATAGAGGTGGTTATGTAAAGCGATGCGCCGCACTTTCCTTTTAACCTCAACCTGGTGCCTGTCCAGTCAGCTCTTTATCATAGGAAGGCCCGCCTGTCTCACTTAGTTCTGCATCCCATCAATAAGCGGGCACAGAGAGGGCGATCAGTAGGGGTAATGGAACAGAAATATGAGTGCGCACACACACACACACGCACGCACATGCATGCATACACGTGAACACACACACACGTGAACACACACACACACACACACACACACACACACACACACACACACACACACACACAAAGCTTCAAAAGCTCATGATGCATTTTTCTGACTTCTTTGATTACTGCTTGGAGGGGGGCTCCATTTGACCTTTTCTGTTGTTTGTTTTGTCATTTGTTTTTCCAGGGGGGCAACTGGTCTGTACTCTGCACTCATTAATAAACACACAAGTTTGGTGTTCGTACTGAAAGTGTAGCTGGAAAACTTCCAGTGCCTGCTCTGCCTTTGTAAGGAGTGTATGCAGGTATGGAGCATATCGCAGATTTTTCTAGACCTTTAGACCGTTCTTGCTCAAAACACCACAGTGCTTTTACCACAGCCAGGAACACTGCGGCACCTTCAAAGGTTCCTCCTGAGGGCAGAGGAGCTCACACGCTGATGTTCCTAGTGAGAAACTTACAGTCAAAAAGTCTGATTATACACTTTACTTTTGTGAGCTTGCTTCTGAAGTAGTATGAGCAATTTTTTTTATTAGTTCACCTATATATTGTTTACTCGAATGTACAAGGTTGCATTTGCTACATTTTTGTGTTTATGTATAGCATGTAAATACCATTTTTAAGTGTTAGAGTCTGTAGCTTCTATATATTTTTATGAGTTGTGTGAATTTACAGTTATGTTTTTTCCTTAAAGTGGTGCTGTTTGCATTATAAATGTAGCTATTTGTGTAACAAATCTCAATACAAAGCAAGTACACATAAAACAATAAGGATTAGTTCAAGCATTCAAGCAAAATGACATTGAGTGGGTTAATGAAGCATGTATATTCGTCTATACTTTGATCATATCTGTATCAAACCAGGTGATCATTTTTTTTTTTCCCAGCATGCTCATTTATCTCACTGCCACCTAAATATACAGGCCTTACTGTTGGTGTCACTTTGTTTACATTTATATTTACTCATTTGCCAAATGTTCTTATCCCGAGCAGCTTAGGGTTAAGTATTTGCTGCATACTGAATCATTAGTGTCATCCTTGATTGTGGGTATCATTGCCGAAATCAGTTCTATCTTAAGGCGTACAACCATGGACTACTATCAGAGCCGGGCGGCCCTATATGCTCACTACACAAGTTGCGTAGGGCCCCGCAAATTACGCAAAGCCCCCCCCGTGTCAAAGCGGGTGTCAATGTTTACAACTTTGATGAGAGGATGAAGCGGAACTATCCTTCTGGTCACGAAAAAAGAAAAAAAAATACAATGAGAGTGAATTGCGGGAACAGCAATCAGGTAAACTTGTGTTCTCTCTTCTCCAAGTTTGATGTCAACAGTAACGTTACGTTGATGTGCTAGCTTGCAGTGCATCTCTCTCTAGTCTGTCTGTCTTGCTAACCTAGCTGGGCAGTGCATCTCTTGGCCTGTCTGTGTCTTGCTTGCAGGCCAGCCACTTCCAGGGCTGTGTTCTGTGACTCTGTGCCTGACAAAAGTGAGAGTGAAATACAACTATTTATTACGTTTGATAAACGCCAACGGGCAATGGTGTTTATAAACTGCAGCTTGGAAAAGATAACCACATCACACGTGAATGAAATGAAACTCGCGCTTTACTATTTTGAGACATATAGCTGCAGCCATAGCCTATAGGCTTATGTTTACATTGTATGGCCAAAGCTAAACACACAGCTGTATAAGTTTTATTTGACTATTTTAAGACATATAGCTGCAGCCATAGCCGATATGCTTATGTTTACATTGTATAGCCAAAGCTAATTGTATAATATTGCGAGGACTGGACTAATTACCAGGCATCAGAGCCAAAGCTCAGTGTTATATTTTATTATTTTTTACATTTTATATTTTCTACAATTTCTTATTTATGTTAATACTCACTAATCTTAAGATTCTATAGAAAATATTCAATTCAATAAATATTGTTTGTTTATACCTCATATCTGTTCTGTATAGGTCTACTTATTCTTAGACCGACAGATGGAGCAAACTGTTTTAAAGGAGGGAGGATTGTAGTGTGAGCACTGGGGTGTCGGGTGTGACTGTGTGGCAATGGCAAATGGTTTACATGGCTCACGGGTCAGGTAGGAGGGCCCCTTAGCAGAATTTTGCTTAGGGCCCCAGGGAGGTCAGGACTGGCTCTGACTACTATCACCAAGCTTGTACCTCCAGAAGCCTCTATCACCACAAAGTTAAGACCGCTAAACTTTTTCCACAGCAGGAAACGATTATCAACCGCAGGAACAATACAAACGCTAAGATTAAAGACTCATTATTCCAAGATGTCACGAATCATTGCTTTAAAAAGTCCTTGAGATGTTACTTGTTTTAGAAGATTTATGGCAGAGGAAAATCTGTTCAGCATGTAGACAGTACTGGTGTGATGCACTAAGCCATTACACTGATGACTGCCTCTACAGTGTCGAATTCCAAATAAAGTTGCTGGAAGAATAAGAAAATATGTGGATATCACACAATATCCTGTACCGATCCTTGCCCAATAAATGTGTTCTATACCTCCATCAAATCCATCTAACGAGCAAAATAAGCATGCTTTCCTCAGAAATAGAGTTTCAGGTCCAGTGTAAAGCTGTGGATACACATCAGTCGAGTTGTTCCGATAGTAGGTCAGGGTCTACCAACAATCTTAGAAAACAACAGATGTTTGGAACACACCATGATGACTACAGGTAAACACAACCATTGAACTTGGCAGTTTAAGTAGGAAGTGATTACTAAATTAACTATCTCTTTTTTTTAAATGAAGTCGTACCATTGGTACCAGGTTACTAAACACACATACCTAGAAAGTAACTAAGCAGCAATTTACAATAATTTCGACTTTAAAGGTATATGCTGTAAAACTCATGGCCTTGGCAGCTCTAGTGTTAGTGACCTCTTTTGTGACATCCTATATACCTGTAACCAAAGGTGTCTTACCATTATTTTTCATCCATTTTCACAGAGCAGAAGCCACAGGAAGCTGACAGGACATCCTATCGTTCCTTGCAGACTAATCTGAGAAAAGAAAGAGCCAATGACATCCTGAGGGGGTCAACAAACAGATTCAACTTCTCGCTAATTAGAGCCAAAGAAGGTTATTTGCACCCGATAAACTCTGAAAAGGGTTTAACTGTAGTATAAAAAAGGAAGTAGCTGTAACAGCATTGAACAAATGGCTAAAGAACCGCCTGGGAAGCATTGTTTCGGGGGATTAAGATGACAGTGTTGTTTCTTTTAATTTTACTGCCAGTTTAACTGCCACGCTGGAAACCATCTCAAAGAGGGTCATTCAGGGATTTGTACAAATAATCTGGTAAATATGCAAATCCACATTGCTTCAGTTTGGGCCTGGCACTGATGAGCATAGCGGGCGGGGCAGCCCCCTTGCACTGCGGCCTTGTCCCTGATCCGCATCATTAGAAGGATCAACTTGTTAAGCAGGGCCGTGCCAGCTAGGCCCCAGGGCATGCCCCACAACCTCCCAGACGCTAGCCTCTGATGTCTGAAGAGCTCCGAGGTCCCGCCTCCATGCGCCACAGAGGCTGAAAGCTCGCCTGTTCTTTGTCGCATCGTGGTCTGTCCTTTCACCTCCAGCTGCCCCTCTTGTGGACCAGCTCCCTTGCACTGACAAAGCTATTAGAGGGAATGAGGATCAAGGTCAACTTTGAATGTATTGATGCCCCCCCACCCCCGCAGAAGGTACTCCCAGAGCTTTATTTAACATAACACTGACTGCCGCCACCCCAAAGGAAACTATCAACAAATGGGGAATATTGATTTAGGAGGTCAGAGGAGGTTAGCTTTGGTCTTTTAATTGCACACTTCACTGCTTATTCTAAGATGTGCATCTCTACAGCTGCCAATTCTCTCCCAGCCCTGTGCCGCAGAGGTAAGCTGGGACCAGAGGAACTCACTTCCTGAGTTCAGACCCAGGTTGAAGACTAACAGACAGGCAGAAATAAGACAAGGTTTGTAGTGCATCACTGTCAGTGTTAAATCCGTACCAAACAGTCCATGATTCAAGGAAAACGTCTCTAATTAAAATGGATGATGGCCTACTCTCTGAAGATTCCCACATGCATGTTTTAGACTGTAGCTGCATCTACATGTAGAGGATCTCAATTTCATGCAATCATAGAGCTTTCATCTAGTCTTTCTTGATGGATTAAGTGAACTTGACAGTAAAAGTGCCGTTTAATGAGAAATATGGGCAAAATCTTTAATTTGATATGCTTAAAATTAGATAAAATATAGATATGTGCTTGGTTTAGGAGTGCCAGATAAATTCCAGAACCAAGTCTCCTTCATCCTCCTGTTGATGCCTTTGGCACATTTGCAGCTCCATGCTTTTGCAGCAGTTCAATTGTACAAGTTTTGGAAAGCAGCCATTTCTTTTGTCTTGGAGCCATCTCTTATTACTTCAACTACTTCAGGACAAAATGAAAATATGTTCAGAATTAATGAGTGAAGACTCACATGAGAGAGACTTTTTTCCCCACTCCATGTATGTTCCTTTTGATGGCAACGACAATGCAGCCTGAACCCCAACCATGCACAGCCACTACAGAACTGTCAACATAAATTCATTTTTACTAATGTACACTTACATTTTACATATTGCACATGAAACTTTCAACGAACAGCACCACAGAGAAATAATTAAACATTTTCCTACCAAACTGATGTCAGTCTGACTTCAATAATAGCTAATGAAGTTGAACTGAAGATCTGTTAGCTACAAATCCTCAAAGTCACAAGGCAAACATTATACTGGAGACTGACTGAATTAACTTTTACATCTGCAGCGCTGTGAGGAACACTGTGAATATAATGTGCTTCTGCCATTTTGATCCAATGTCGGCTTTTAAGCAGCAAGTGCAGAGAAATCTCTATTTGAGGTAAGGGGACTCCAAAGGCTTTGTGTCACACAGAACTGCAGTCTCAGTGCTGCAGCATTCACTGTGTCATTGCTTGGAGGCTTGCTGCAATTTGTGGATGTGCGCTTCGGTGGAATTGAAAAAGAGGACATAACATACCTAATTAAACATTTCACAAACAAAATCCGCTGACAACCTTCAAATTACTCTGGAATTGAACACTCATCTCACGCCACTGTTGAAGAACCAATCAAAGTGCATTAACAGTGTTATTTTCTGCAAATGTACCTTTGTAAAGTGTGTAATTACTGTGAACCATCAGTGATCCACTTGTCTCCTGTATTCCTGTCTCCTGACCTGAGCTTCCTCTAGCTCTTACTCTTTGCCATGGGGTGCCTGTGGCTTTCTGTGCCTGAAACCATGAATAATCCGTTAATTTCATCAATTTTCACATCATGCATTTGGTGTGACAAGACCAATCTTGTTTTTGTAGATTAGGGGGAGCAAGAGAGAAGTGCTTCCGCACTACGACACCCACTTGCGATCCTCATACTCAATGCACTTGAAAAGCAGACTGGTCTCTCTTTAAGTGTCAATCACGGCATCATGCACTGCAAACAACCCTGCCGGAGCAGAGGAGCTGAGCCTCTCTTCTTTTCTCATGGTACAAAACACATTACAGACGTCAGACGCAATGCAGAAAACCCAAAACTCAAAGTTCTCTATGGGAGAACTATGAACCATGTGAAGTGAGCGATGCAGTTGTCATAACTGATAATGCTCAGCAATGCCGCTCAGTAGAGTTTCCACGGGGACAACTTCCAGCACACAGTATTTGTTACATAATAACATGAAAACAATGTCAGAGACAGTATGAACCCATCAGGTTGTAGTAGGAGGCCTGAACTTGGTGCCATCTTGAGACAAAGACCAAGCCCAAGAACTCAAGCAATCATGTTAGCGATGCTACTTATGGCAACTGGCAGAGTAGTCTTTGTAGTGATGTAACTTTAAGTGCAAATGGGTAATGGTTACTGTGGTCTCTTGATCCACTTTAAGTATCTAGCTTGTATTTCATTCAAGCCAATTTCTTGACAAGCTGGTGGTATTTGCAGTGCCACATCCTGTCCTGCTGTTCAGTATTTTGTGCACTTGTATCAATGAGTGCTTTTTGCCCCCTCCAGAGGAGCCACCCCAGGAGGTGTGACATTTGAGATTTGAGGCCATCTTCTGCTGTCCCTCTGTCTCTCCCTGAAGCAGTGAGCCTGAGTGGCAAGTCCGTCTGCAGCATAACATTAATTCAGCTGCCAACCTCCACCACTGAAATGTATCAATAATCATGAACCAGAAGCAGCAACTTATTCTGATATTTGCATTTACAAAAATCATTATCTACAACCTCAACATCTACTGCGAAAATGTGGCTCTTTATAGCTGACCTATTAGCCTATTCCTAAGATGTTTTCACCTAGTTCAGTCAAAAGCAATACTTTTTAGTTAAATGAAAACACAACACTTTGTTCGAGCAGTGCCATTTGAATAGTAGCGTTGGTACGAAAGAAGAAGTGCTGACAGTTTACCGCCCAAATACAGCTTCAAAGTGCAGGCTTGTTTATGACAGCTTTCTTGAAGATTTCAAACAAGGCAACTACAGACTGAGCAGACTATGGGTGCACGGACGGTCATATTGGAAAATTGTAGTGCCAATGTATAAGCTCCGCAAATACGCTTTGACAGATTGTTAGAATAGTTCACATTTCCTTCCCTTAACTTTTGAAGAGTGAATGCTGGATGCATGTACTTAATGTGACCTGGATCAGGCAAGAGGGAACATAACTAGCTCTAGGAAGAGAAACAAAAACTGGAAACAATTTTGAAAAGCAGACTAAATTTCCAATGAAAAGCACTAAAAACATGAAGGAAAAAAACTAAATCAGTCTCTAGTGTTGCACAAGGAATAGGTTAATTAAAGTTTTATTTAAATGTTTGTAACAAATTTTGTTGTTGTTCTCAGGAATTTTCATTTATAGAGCGACTATAATTTGGACTTTAAAACTCCAAATCTTCAGACTCATTAGCTAACTAGTTAGGTTATTTGGATATGTGTGTATAATGTTCATAGCAAGTGACCACAGCCAAAACATTTTCGTTGATCTGAATTAATTATAATTATATAATTAATACATTTCACTGACTGAGGTAGGGCGCTGAGACTGTTTTCCTGCAATTCTAGCTATATGAACTGATAATGCTGCAAACATCTATAAATGGATTACTAGTTATTATATAGATGTCACTGTTAATACATTTTCAAATTAAGGTTGCATTTGCAAACAACATGGATTTGCCAGCTATCTTTCAACTATCTTGCACAAACTTGTCAATTCTTCTGCAAAGCATGCATTTAAAGTAAGGGCTATCTCAGGCTGGTCTGAAAGTGTGAATCTCTGCAACCACAATTTCTGCTGAAACCAATGTAATTTAAATTGGTTTCTGGGAATATGTTATTAACGTTGGTGTTTCGATTAGCTTCTACAGAAAATCTTAACAGCGCCATCTTTGTTAAATCCAATTACTCGGTTGTATAGTTTTTGATTTACCTAACTACTACTAAACCTAGTCACTCCTAAAAAAAAAATTCTATGCATTTCATTTTCTTGTGTGCCTTGCAATGTGGTCTGGAATGGAGTATTTACTGTATCTCTCAAGACAAGGGTGACAAACTCTCCCATGATCAACCGTCCCTGTCCTTCCAGTCTCAGAGTCCACGCCACACAGCCGCTGGGTGCTCCCTGCTCCACCGGAGAACGTTCTAACAGATGAGCGAATGCCGCTCGTGTGAATCAGGGCTCAACTGATGTGTCTGAGAACCAAAGAAATGGGACACTCGTTCTTTGTTAACAGACACAATCACAGTTTTAATTGTATTGTAGTGTATCATTTAAATAAGCACAATGTATGATAGTACTGTGCCACTGCGCTTGGAAAGACCCCTGTGTAACTGCCTATGATCGTCACTGGGTTCTGTGCCCCGGGATGCTGTCACAGTTGTGTCTATCCGCTTGATAAACCTCCTCAAAAAAAAAAAAAAAAAACACACTAAGGGGTGGCATGCCTTATGCTGACAGATTTCAGAGTTACCAAGGTATGAAATTAATTTGCTTCACACCTTTCAGAGCTCAGTTTAGATCGGAAAACCCTTCAGCGGCCTGCCTGGGGAAATTCAGCCCCCTAGTACAGGTCTCATAGCCCTGTGCCACACGAGAGAGTCAGGGAGACAAACACAGGAAAGAAGCCCGAAGAGCCAAAAAAACATGCTGCAGCTGGCTTTCATCTGACGCCCTGGTCATCTTGGGCAGCAAAAGCCCAAAAGTGTTTGAGTCTGTATCCAGGACATAGAAGCAGAGAGACTACATCAATGTGACCTGGTTTGAGTAGAGGGAAAAACAAGGAAACCAATTTACGAAACACCCCGAACATATCTGATTACTTAAATATGGACAGAACTTCTGTGAATACAGCCCTTTCACAGAATTATGGATGTTCAAGGCATGAGAAGACAATGACATATGATTTAGAAATAAACACGCTCCCTCGCATCGCAGCAACCTATTCTTGACCTAGCTCTATATGCTCAGCCTCAACAGACAAAAACGCTCTGTTAAATGCACTCCTGTCACGATTTCCAGACAGTTCAATACAATTTCAGACTAGTCTGTTTCTCTTACAATAATGACTGCCATTTGAGAGCCAGAGTTCAAAACCCAGTGAAAGGTAGCCTCTTTTAATACAAGCCAAGAGGCAGAAGACAGAAAGATTACTTAACCTGAAGCACGACATTTCTCCAACACTATGCAATGTGTGCTTGCCATGTACACCAGGCTGCAGACAGACTAAGGTTAGCCCCTGTGCATTAAATTTCTGACAACAAAGAGCAAATACATAGCATATGCCTAAATCTTCATGTCTGTTTTCACCTCCATCTTTAAATACAAATATATACAGATTAAGCATGAGATGAAATATCCTAATATCAAATTTTGCGAAATTAGAAACTGACACAAAGTTTCATGGCCCCCGAGAACATGCCACAAAATCAAATTAACACGTTACAACTGGCAAGAATGTAACGTGCTGTTTTTTTTCCCCAAAACAAAAATTATGTCAGTAGACTAGTTCTTCCTTTACTCAGTCTGTCCATTACTTCTTAGCAGGTCTATGACAAAAAAAAAACCTACACAGATGCACTGTTCCAACTGGTCAGTTTGTGTTCTGGCTGTGACAATATTCACCAACGTAACACAGGGAAATGGAATGAATATCATTGCACATTGGCATAAATATTGTTATTTATCCATTCCACATCACTAAGAACTAAGTTAAGTTACAATGGAAATGTTTACCATCTCTTGTTCGAAAGTAAGTGTGCAGTCAGCCAGCCAATGAACTCTACTCTGTAATGTTAATATGAAATAAACAAAGATGTCTCAAAAGCTAGCTCATTCACTGGCTAGCTGGTGAATCCAGCTAAACCATAGAGACAATGTAAGGAATATTACTGTCAAGAGTATCGCAACATGCTAGGTACTACCGTACTTTCATTCGTGGTTTCGTGGCATCAATAACACTTGAGAAATTCAGTCTCTCCTCTTATTTTATCTAGCTAGATTAAGTAGCTAACCTTAAATCCAGACAATTATCAGTTTTATAAAGGTGATATGGCACTCACACCTGTGGTACATCATGAATACTGAAACAATTAGGGATAGGAATAAATGGTAGGAAAGAAAACAACTTGTTCAAACATTCCATTATATCTCTCGGAATACCACTTTGGGATAATTTTGTATCATGACCTCCACTTGGAAAAAGAGAGCTGAATGTATTGTCTCATGCCTAATAAAGACCAAATCTAATCTGCAAGACAGACAATGTACTGTACAAAGACAGATAATGTGTGGGTTTAATTACAGAAGTCCTAGCCTTACAGTTCAGTAGGTTTGCATAGCGGTAAAGGTCAGAGCCAAGAGAATGCTAAAGTTGATGCCTCGACAGGCGACAATCCACTCGCGCAGAAAAAATGGTTTCGCTCAGAGAGATGTAGCACAATTCTTCTGTCCATGACAGCGTGAGATCAGATTATCTGTGTTCCCCTGAACCTGCTGCAGTCACTAGTGCAGAAATGCACGCAGATCCACATAACGGAAAATAAGAAAAAAAAATCACAGAAATAGAATGGTAATATATAACTCAATTATGAAAACCAAAAGCAAATACTATGAGAAATGAAATCATTAGCTACCGCAGAGGTGGAAAACCCCAGCTTCAGAAAGTAAAAGTCCTACCATGTATTTGTTCTAGCCATTCAGTAAACAAGGTGATTTCACTAATTAGCTCCTCTACCTGGCTGAAGAGTTGTGCTAATTAAATTCAGCTGGGGTAGTGTGTGGGTGGAACAAATACGTGGCAGGACTTTTACTTTCTGAAGCCGGGGTTTTCCACCACTGAGCTACAGTAGAAGCATCTGCATTGTAGCACTCTTTCTATTCTATACACTGTTTCTGTTGCTACGTGAGAAATCTCAAGAAAATAGGGTGCAGGCCATTATTTCTTTTGTATCATTTTGACATTATGTAAATTTCAGCACAGCAGATAAAATATTCAGGTTGTTAAGAGACTTACATTGCTCTCAATGCATGGTACATATGAGCTTTTGAGAGGCGTAATTTAGTCTGGGCAATAAGAGTGGCGAACGGCAACAGAAAATGAACACAAGAAATAATGGCAACCCGCAATGTGTAGGAGTAAGTGTGTTAGGAAGTGGCAGTAGCAGCAGGGTAATCAAAGATGATGGCAACATGGAAGGAAAAATTTCCTCTCCAATTTGTCATGTCAATCAGAAATAACATAAGGTAATCAGGTGCACAACGGCAGAAGGACATTCTGACATTATCAGATGATTAGAAGATCAGAGCAGATTACCACTATCAGCCCAGTGCCAGTTCACAGGCACTGCAACCACAATGAGGTGGTGAGGGGAGACAAAGACAGATGGGTGGATTTGTAAAGCAATTTTACAAGGATGTCAAAAAAAGGCTATTTCCCAGTATTCTCCCTCTGAACTGTGAAGGGAAGCTCAATTCTTAATCTGTCCTTTTGCCAGTACAATGGTCAACAGCCCGGTGTTGAAATTCCACGGTTCTTTTTTTTTTTTTTTTTTTTTTTGGTTTCCACCAAACCATGCAAGCAGGTGACAGAGGAAGATGCTGGAGCTCACCTTACAATTGTCAAGGTGTATCCATCAGACAAACCTCACTCTCAGTCTCAGGGCAATGTCTGTGACAAAACTGCAGTGCTTCAGATGAACTTAGTGACCACATTGGCTTTATCCAATTTAATCTGGGTGATAAAAAGCAAATCAGCATGAAGAGAAAGTTGAATGGAGCCATTATATAAATAAGAGATGATAAACATTCAGACTGAACATGCAGATGTCAACAAAGGCTGCAAAAACAAAAAGCAAGTCCATTGCTTTAAACAATGGATCCAGCCTTGCACTCTAGAATCAGTTTAAAATACTTTTAAGACCAAACGCATTTCTCCTTTGCGGAGGGAGGATAGAGGGTAGAGCTACCAAAACAGACAGGCAAGGACTACAAATGAGACACATTTGATTGGTGAGGTGGCACTAATGTCATCTTTTCTCATTTCACCCATGCCCTTGAGGGTCAACACATGCCTTTTATAATGGAAAATACCACTGCCAGTCATGAGCAGACAAACGCAAAACAAAATAAAAATAATGGGTGGTACTTGCGTGGAATGTGCACAACCTCTTGCTTGTGTCTGCATGCAAAGTATTGCGTGCTTGCCTCAGGCAGTCACATGGATTCTAATGAGTTCAGGCTTCGGATTAAATCCAGATTCAAAACAGTAAACTCAAGAATGGTGCTGGACAAACACTTAAACAAGTGTAGGCTTTTGTGCTTCAAGTAGAACTCCAAACATTTGGCTGGGAGATGTTGATTTACCCTCTCAAAATAAATATCCAGTTTGTATCCAGAATGTTTTATTGCAGCAACATAATACTCAAAAACCAAAAGGGAATGCTTCCTTTGGCTAGCCACTGCATTTCTATTAGACAGAGAGCTGTGCAGGCAAACTTTTTTTTTTTTTTTTTTGTTACAATTTGTCATCATCAATCCCAAAGTCCTTTGTTGTACCCCATGCCATGTTCTTCAAGGTTAGCCATGAAATTTTTGATTTTTGAATTTTAATGTGGAAATGAATAAATTGAGAGCCACTGTTTCAGGACTGGAGTATCATTTTAAGGTTCAAAGAAAACAGTGTTGGCTATGCTGCCTAACAGAGGGAGGTCACACATACCCATATGCTTTCCCAAAAACCCTCCAGCCTGCAGTTTACAAAGAAGGACTACAGATGGCCTCCAAAATGAGACAGCTTTGGGTGTGTGTATCCAAATCATCAATATAGGCCACTGCCTTGTAACTAGTTACACACAAGCAGCCAGCATTTGATTTCTCTCCCTGGAATACAGCACGTTACTCCCTTAAGTTTCAAACCATATTTAAATGCCTGCTGTCATTCAGACTGTACAGTAAATTGAATGATATGCATTGCATTACAGCTAGGAGTCAAGAGCTTGTGCGCTGAATAGCCATCTCAGTTTGACATTTAACTGCAGAGTAGCAATTTCCTGGCTGCTTGTCCTCATACCGGGCTAGAGCAAGACTTTCAATGAGTTTCTGAATTTGGACACAGACAAGTTAATGGCAAAGGTGGTTTTAAGAACACGGCCTAGAGTTCAAGTTAAGGATCAAGGGTATCTATATACATCCATGAACTTAACAGGTGAGAGCACCATAGTTATCCAAATGAAAAATTCATTGAATTTGGACTTTGGATTTTCTTAACTGGACCATTTAAAAATGTGCAGATAGAGCTTTAAAAACACTGACAAATTTCAGTTTGCAGTATCTCATAATGCAATATATTGTCACCTAAGAAATGCACATCCTGAATAAACATTTGTGGTATACATGTTTTGTTCAGGTATTTATATTCTTGGTTTATTTGTGTAAATATTCTTTAAATTATGTACGTTATAGTGACATTATTGCTACTCTTAAGTTATCACTATTCTTCCAGTTCATTCTTGTTTAACAAATAAAGTTAATATTCTCACACGTTCACATTTCTAACTTAGTTACCTTTTCCCCTGATCATCACCATGCCCAGCAAAACCTAATTTGGCAGCAGAACACCATCTGTAGATGAACAACTGAAAGCTTTGCAGATGCCTGCAATATTAACTGTATTACAGGGATCTATGGCTTTGACACCAGTCTGGATCCAGTCCACATACCCTGCTGCAGAAGCATTATTCAATAGCACACTTAAAGGCTGACATTTGCCTAAATAGTTTATTCTCTGTCCTGCCCAGCTAAAAATTGCATTTAAAATCCCTCACCATCAAAAAAAAGAGTTGACAATCCGCTGATAAACGCAAGACCAATGGCATCTGAAATCCATACAAAAAATAAATAAACCAAGTTTGTCTAAAACAGAACAAAGGGAATGCCAATAACCCAGAATGCAATCCAGGTGTTATTTACAGACCCTGCCATCCTTGCCTGCTGAGAATTTAATCACCTTGGCTGGCGCAAGGCTCCGTGCAATCAGTAAAATAATATTCCCCTCACTACTGGGACAAATCCATAAATTAAAGCACTCAAAGTGCAGCAACGACCGACTGGTTGTCCTCAGGCTTTCCAATCAGGTGATCAGCCAGAGAGATTCTGAGCACTCTCATTTTGGTCATGCTGGGGTAGTAGGCTACTTAGAGCCACTGAACACGAAGAAAACAAAAATGTCCCTCCATCCTCTCAGGTCAGCACCCAGTGTTACAGTCCAAAAGGCGCACAGCATTGTGGATTATAAACATCAAGGTACTGTTATAGCCTCACATGACTGAACCTCCAACAAAAAACAGTTTAAGTCCTGTAACCAAACCAACTACACATTACCAAATTATGCTGAAACCCTGGCTAAAGTCTACAAAACAAAAGTGGTGCTGAAAAACTTCAGAGGCTTTAATCTGACAGCTTCTGTGTGCACTTTTGGAACTATTTTATAACTGTTCATGCATCATGCTTTCCTGGTGGTTATGGGTAACAATTAGGGATGCACGATGATATCGGCACGACATTGGTATCGGCCGATAAAAACTTAAGATGTTAATCATCGGCGGATATGAAAATTTCTGCCGATGTGCCTGGCCGATAAGGTGACGAGTTAACTACGCGCACGCAATGACGCTAAATGTTTATTATGAGCGCTAGCAACAAGCTTCAACATGTCAGCTGTATGGAAGTATTTCAAAATATCTGAAACAGATAACAAAATTGCTATTTGCAATGCTTGTAAAGCACCAGTGATGCGAGGAGGGGTAAAATATATAGCTAAGTTTCTCACTCTGGGAGGATCCCAGCTGCGTGCTGCTAAGCTTTTCTCTGCTCCTGGAGGGGCGTGAGACCATTTTTAAATAACACGGCTCCGTATAAGGAGAGAATGCGATTTGAAATGAAACAAGACTGCCCGCAATCGCCGAGCTCCTGCTTTGGGACTTGAACAGATGGTCCTAATGGTTTCGACCGACCCCCTAGCTAGGTTTCTCACCCTGGGAGGATGCTGGCTGTGTGCTGTTAACCTTCTATTTGCTTTCGGAGGGCCGTGAGGCTATTGTATCGCGGCTCAGTAAGTAGATAATGTGATTTGAAATGAAACAAGACCGCCCGCGATTGCCGAGCTCGAGCTTTGGGACTCAAATGGAGGTCCTAATGGTTTCGATGGACCCCTAGCTAAGTTTCTGACCCTAGGAGGATCCTAGCTGTGTGCTGCTAAGCTCTTCTGTGCTTCTGGAAGGGGCGTGAGAAAATGTTTAAATAACGCGGCTCTGGAAGCAGAGACAGCAATGGAAAATAAGACAACCCGCAATCGCCTAGTTCCTGCTTTGGGACTCGAACAGAGGGCGTAATTTTTGTGTTTGTACACTTACACAACGACACTGAACAGCGAATAAAGTCTGTAACTTTACTGTGTCTCTGCTTATTCAAAATAAATATCGTGGCTCCATAAGGAGAGAATGCGATGGGAAATAAGACAGCGATCATAATAAGACAGATAAGCTTCTCTCTGCTTCCGGAGGGGAGTGAGACCATTTTTAAATTACGCGGCATCTATATTACACACACACACACACTATATCAGTATCGGCATCAGCAATCGGCCAAAATGAGTTTGAAAATATCGGCACATCAGATATCGGCAAAAATCCAACATCGTGTATCCCTAGTAACAATTAGCAATAGCATTATGTTTTCAAAAAATGCATCATTATTCCAGTTGATTATAATGATCCAATTTATATTTCAACAACACAGCCTCTGAGTAGCAGTGGACTTGTGGAGTTGGGCTAGGGGTCTCCTCCATTTTTAAGACTAAAGGAGCTAAATAATTAATTTTCTTTCAACATAAAGAACACATAGATTCAAGAGCCAGAAGAAGGAAACCTGCTACTAAGCATGGTACATCATGCAAAATTTGGTGGTACTTAAATAATCAAATAATCTTACTAAATCAATTCAATCCAATTCTTCCTGAGTCAATTCAATGCTAACTCAAGTGCTCCATTGTCTGAAAAATGTTCCAATTTTTATCTCTCTCGCACAATGAACCCAGATTTCAGCAGAACCAGAAGTGTAGTTCGCATGACATCCTGAGAGTACCTGGACGTAACTGTAAAATACAAGATAGGAAAACTAATCATTTTGATTACCTTTAACACTACCCTGAGACTGACAGCTGGTCCTAGCAAAAAAAAAAAAAAAAAAAAAAAAAAAAACCCTGACTCTTGGTGACTGAAGACTTGTTATTTCTAAAAGTTAGAGGTTTAACACGAAAAGTAAGATATTATTTGCACTGCAGATAAAAAGGACTACAGGGGATGGCTTACTGCTCTCTAGATTTTGTAGGCCAGCGTTGAACGGTGTCATAACGGGCTCCTCTTCCTTCCTATGCACAGCTATACATTCTGCTTTAAAGTTGTTCCATTTTCCCACCCCATAAATCCCCTTGGGTTTTAATGACATTTACATTATACCATACCAATAGGGGAATGCAGCCTCTATAAAAGGGAAAATTTCAATTTTTAATATTTCTAAACGTGCAAAAACAAAAGAATGAGGAGAAGGGAATCGCCTCGGGACACATATTCATTGTATTGTAGCAAAATGGTAAGGATTAGCATTTTAAGTAGCTGAAATAAGCCCCTTTTTGCTGAAATGATACTTTTAAACTCTTCAGTCTGATGTGTACAAAAATGCTGGATTATACAACCATTTTCTCCATCTCAGAGAACTGAAATGAAAAGGCCACCTGTGGTGTAGAGCTGTATGAAAATCTTACTTAATGGTGCCTTGACTGTGTTTATTCATACACCTCTACCAGAACAAATGGACAGCAATTTAAAGGAAATGCATTTATTTTTTTTTTTTTTAGAATTTAGTACTTATGAACAATAGTCGGAAACAATAATCCCATGGCAAGCCTACCACAACAAAATCACATTCTCTGTCAACATTTAAAAAAAAAAACCTCATACTAAGGATCATCGCGATCACAAAGTGTTTTTGTGTACGTTTTCCAATTGTATGTGAAACATGACCCTTTCATGTATACTGGTACTTTTAGTGGTCAGTAAACTGGCAGGTCTACTGGCATTTCCAACCTGTAACCAGCACCTGATATGCATTGAGTGCAGACAGGTAAATATCTTGTTAACAGCATCAAATAAGGTCTGAGCATGAGTTTTATGAAACGAATTAAAAAAAAAAAAAAAAAAAAAAAAAAACAGTGTTAGTGCAATGTAGTGAAGCAGTATCCTTTGTTTCCAAGACATTGTGCCACCTTGCAGTTTTCTGGTTAGACCTTGTTGCAACAACATATCTCACGATATGTTTTCAGGTACTTTTATTTCTCTACAATCACTGGGCTTTGGTAAGAATTAGAAGTATGTGGAAGACAAATATGACTGTGCTTTGCATCAAGCTGCAAGATTACGACTTTGACTTTATGAGTATGTGAATACCCTTGTTAAAATCAAATTGTACTCAACACATAATTAAGTTTCACAGGAAAATGACAACATTTCTCAGTGTACGTTTACAATTGTATAGATCTTGTGCATACACATTTAAGCACTTATACCCACCGTGTTTTTAATTTCTTGGTTAACAACACGGAAGTATTGCATAAACATAGTGAAAGCCATTAAAATGCAACTACACAGTTACACTTTGTTAGTTGTATGTGCTGTAATTCACATGCAGTGTTTCAAGAGAGTTACTTATTTTGACCTCTAAAGAAGAGCTACATCAGTTATGGGATATAGATTTTTACTGCAAGTTTTAAGTATAGTGTGCATCCTTTAGGAACGCCCAGCAACAATCGACTGTATAGAGATGTCACAAGGACACCAATTTGCCCCTGCAGAATCATGTTGCACTCTTCCACAGAGCTGCGTGCAGTTCAGCATGCGTCCCAGGGGCAGGCACTCTCTCATGTACAAGCTAGCCCAGAATGTTCCTGGTTCGACCTGTTCCCACTTATAATGCTTTCGCAGATATGCGTTAGACCTGCTGTGTGTAAGTGCCTGGTCCTCTCTGACACAGACATCTGTGCAGTCAGCATATTCGTAGCTTTTCCGTATCATTCATCGAAGGTCACTGCTTCTGGGTTTGCATGTCCTTTCCTCAAGCCCTCTATACCTACTGTCAACAGCATATGAACAGGAAAGAAGATGTGGTAACTTTGACATGTGCCTGAACAAAGACATCAATAAGTGTTGCCAGTGATCACCTAAAGTCAAACTGCATGGATTTTGTGAATCAAATATTCAAAGAACGGTCACTTGTGCATAACCTTTGCACATGTTTAGGCTCAGCTATAATTTGTTAAATCTATAAATCTTAATGCCTTTCAAAGAGAATGAATGGAAAGAAATCATCTGTAATGCACTCATTTGAGTGGTTTTGATAAGTCTGAGGTTCGTCCAGACAAACTGCAGAACAGATAGTGCATACTCTAAGTGCAACTTTGTGACCTGTGGAGCATACTGAACAGACCCAAAAACAGAACTGAGGCTTTGGTGCATCTTTCAACCCAAGGGTTAATGGTTATTTTCAAATGCAATCAAGCTAAACAGATGCATTTTTTCTGATTTATGGATCCAAAATCAAGCACAGCGGAGGCAGGGCGGTCTAGTAATAACAGCTACAACAGGGCAAAGATTGATCTCAGCAGTGGAGTGATTACTTCTCCACGACACTATGGGCCTATGTGAACCTTTAATATCAAAATACTGTTGATTACATGTAAACATGCATTCATTAATTCAGGGAGGTGCCTCTGTGCTGCCTCTCTGTTCTTTAAAGTGCCCATAAGAAAAAGCTTTTCCTTTGTGTTGCTAGGATACCAATCTTCCATGCAAGCCATTGTGGACATACAGTGCTGTGGTGTGCACCCACCCAGCCAGCAGAGGCAAGCACACACAAACATGCACTCCTTCACATCCTATGCATCAGTGTAAAAACCAAGTAAAGTACCATGTTTCAGATGAAAGCACGGTACAGGGAAGTAAAATTAACTGATGTCTGAGGCATGGCACACGGCAAATCTGAGGCATTTTTTTTTGTATTAATAAATACTGGTGAAACTTTCACATGCCTACTGACTCATGGCCCCAATACTATTACAGTTATTCCCAAAGATAAAACTGCTCTAAAGTTAAAAGAAGGGGATGCAAGTGCTTAAGGTTTTTTGATCAGCATGGAATAAAAAACAACAATTTAACACGAAGCTTTGTACCCAGGCAAGATCAGATTTTTTTGTAACCAGAAATGAAAATCAATAGGGTCCATATGCAATATACTGGCACAGTTTATTTTTCAATCCCATATTATTTCTGAGCTACTATAAATGATGAAGTTAGCTTGATTAATCAGTTGTACTCACTATTTTAACATATTTGTTAATGATGTGGAAAAAAAAGAGAAAATACCAAATAAAGTCCCACCCCTGAACACAACTGTTTTCATGTTTAAGATCTGCTACTCTCAACTAATGACAGTTTCCAATTTGTAACTACAGCTTGGCAGACAACACACCAATACTTTGTACAGTAATACTCTAATGAAAGGTCATTTTTCAATAAATCATGTAATAATTATTAATAATAATTATTAACAATTATAAAATAGACCTTTAACAAGGAAAAAATAGATAATCTGAAAATACTGGACCCTCCCAAAGTTTACCCAGAGCAAGCCTTCCCCCCAAATAAAACTTTGTGTCGCTCATAATTAAGACATTTTATTCCCATTTTGCACGCCAGCCTACTAAGCTCAAACTCAGATATTTGCCAATAAATTCTGTTTTCCCTATAGGGATGAACATTTTTTAACCAAATAGCAATACGCCTACATTTGATGGAGTCAGATTTGATTACAACACAGAGACTGTATTACCCAACGGCATAACATTATGGAGCCAATTTTCTTATGTTCCCGAATTATTAAAATGACATCTGATGACTTGACAGACACTTTGTGGTGTTTATTTTCAATCATTTTTTTCATCTAACTCAGAGTCAAGACATTCAATACAGACAAACAACAAGCTAAAGCATGTCATACAGAATGTTCATACATAAAGTATTTATGATGCAGCCATTTGGGAAGCTACTGGAGATTGTGTACCCAGGGATGCTGCTCTTCATAATAAGAATTTTGTTGATGCCTCATGGTCATTGGACATCAGGTAGCAACTGGATCATTAAATTTCATCCAAAGATATTTTTGCTTTTCATGAAATCACTTCCAGCATGCAATGTACAAACTGTTCACGTAACGTTCAAACTGTATTAGGGATAATCAGCCACTTTTTGATCGCTTGGAAGAAGGGCATTGAGGGAAAAGAACTGAGGGAAAACTTGAATCAAACTGTATTGACACACCCCTCTTAACAACAGAGTTGTAACAGAGCACATACTGTAAACAGTTCTTGTTTAACTTTGGAACTGGGAAAGGAACTTATCATAGTCAATCCACGTGGAATATAAAAGAAAAAGGAAACATTTTAGTGTGTACTGAATGCCACTGTTTTGTTACCTCCTTGAAGTGTATGTCACTCAAAGTCTCTAGCTTTCTACAGAGCTCTGCATTCAAATAGATAATCTGAGCTTCTGCCTCTTCTAACACTACAAAAATAAGAAAGCTCTGTGGGGGCTACACTCACTAAACTGCAAGATAAGGGGATTTATTCTGCATAGTGATTCAGAAATGACAAGCTTACCTTTTGCAAGCCAGAAGGATATTGGTATTGACAACTAGCTAAATCATCCAGTATGCTGAGGATAGGCAGCTGTGTGAGCCAATAAAAATAATGCAGGAGTTTTGCAAGCAACAAGCATGACACTCTTAAAGTGTCACGTCAGAGCTGTCATTAAGATGGTCAGAAACCATACCTAAGAAACATGTAAAATATGAGATGCATGTCCCAATTCAGACTGGCTTTGAACCTAGGGCAACAGAGAGCATTCTACTCACGCCCATTGGCTACATCCAAGAAATGTGCAAAACTTCAGCAATATCAGACAAAGCTGTGAATGTAGTAATAAGAAGGACAGGAGAGATGTTGAAAAATAGGGCCAAAGTAGCAGGAGCAAAACTGTAAGCTTTCAGATATCGTGGCTTGAAAGAGTAATAATCAAATTATCAAGATAATCACCATTATTATGTATACCAGCATGAGCAAAGCCTTTTTTTCTATTGGGTTTAAACTGTAAATGGCTTGGGTAAGAGTGTGTGCTGGCGTATCATTTAAAGGAAGACTGATAATCAAAGGAAATAATTATAAAAATTTGTCGCTGCTGGAGAGAGAAGTCTTTCTGACAAACCATTTAGAATTCTTTGCAAATGTCTTGACGTTACAAGGTGGGAAACAGGCTTGTTTAGACTCTGTTCTCTGTTTCTGACTCTGTTTAGATTGTTCTGACAGGCAACTCGGGTAGAGGGATCAGGCAGTTAAACTTTTCCTCTGTAGATCTGGTGGGACAACAGCCTGAAGAATATCTAAGAAATCTGGCATGCAGATTGACATGAGAAATCAGCTTCAAAAGAGTTCATAGGTTCTGTACTACTTAGCAAAAGGAAACTATGCAGGGTCAAATAAGTGCACTGCAGCATGCTTACTTGACATTTCAGGTTCCAACGGGCCAAAAGAGGATGATGACCACTAAGGGTGTTTTCACATATAGTCCTTTTTAAACGAACCAAACTCAGTGCCCTTAAAGTGGACCAAAAAGTGGACCAACAGAAAAGGGACTCAGTTCTTTTTGCATTCACATTGTGAGTTCATTTGAAAGAGGACTCAGTTCTCTTTCTGGTCCACTTCAGCTCTGATGGGACCTCAGTCCCCTTGCTGTTCACACTATAGTTCCTCTGGAGCTCTATTTGTTTTTTCAAGCATCCCACTGCAATAGCATGTGATCTGTCTACGGCAGGCCTAGAGGGCTAAAATACAATGGCAAAAGGCAAAGCGAACCTGGAGCACTTTGTGTTCACAATGCACAGGTTAAGCGAACTGCAACACGGACTTGAAGCGAACCAAACTGAGACCACTTCCCGAGGTGGTCTCAGTTCGGTTCATTTCAGAGGGGTCTGAGTTCATTTGGAGTGTTCACATATACATAAAAAATGCTGACTGGCTGAAAGGGACCAAGTGTGAAAACACCCTAAGACATTTAGGACATTTTTACAATGATACCCACATCAACTTTGTCTCATGTAACAATGCCAATTTGTGCAAAACACTATCCAAAATACTTAGGAAAGAGAGCATCCCTGATACCATAATTGACACCTTCCAAATTGGAAAAGACTTGGGACTGCAGTCGGTGGACAAGCACATCTCTTAATCCCTTGTAATTAGAATTCGGCGGACTTCACTAGCTTTGTTTCGTGGCCCAGCATCACTCAGGAAGCTTAATAATTTGGAAAATACAGAGCCAGAGGGCAAGGCAATCACATACTACTTTCACTATTTTTTCCAGGTAAGGAAAATGTGTGTGTGTGAGCTGTTTTTCTTTTCTCCTTTAGGTCTCCCATGGAAGAAAAATGTACATTTTAGAAAAACAACACTGCAACCCTGTTTCCAGGACTTTTGGGTGCATTTGTTCATTCGTTTAAAATAAAGTGTTTTGTGCTGAAAAGTGTCAGCCAGTGAGAGCTGCCATGTTTGTCTTCCCCGTCAGTGTCGATAAATGCAGCTTTGGCTCCAGTCAGTCTATTGCCTGTGATGTTAGCAAATCCCAGTCCTTTTTTTTCCATATGACACATGACAAAATGCATACAACAGAACAGCTCCGATCGCTGAAAACTGAATATTTTAGCTACGGTATCAAACCTCAATTTACAAGTCTTTGCTTATGCACTGACAGTCTGGTTTAGGGAACTAGGCTTGTACCAGCAGCACTGTTGTGTAAGGGACAATGGTGGGGCGTTCTGGTAAGGAACAGGGCTTGTAACCCTAAGGTTGCTGGCAGGATTCCCCTGTGGAACACTGCTGTTGTTCCCGTGGGCAAGGAGCTTAACCAAAGCTGCCCAGATACATGTGAAAACTGTAAACTGTAAGCCACTCTGGATGAGTATCTACTATGCAACCGTAATTTAATGTAACCATATGGGCTACACATAAAAATCCCACAAGGCACTCCTGTCCTACACTGAAGGCATATACCCAGCCTCATTGATTGTATAATTTCAAAACTGTACGCAATGTCTTGTAGGCAGAAAAATAATGTGAAATGCGACAGGTCTTCGGCTTTATGCAACTGATTTAGGAACTGGTTTCATATCAATTATCATGTTAGCCAATGTTACCAAAATGAAAATAAAATTAAATTAAATTTAAAAAACTCCCATCATGGCAGAGCAGTAAGCTTTTTTATTGTAATTACGAAATCTGATGTGAGGACCTGAGCCTTCACTTCCTTCATGCCTTGTGTGGTTTGACTGTGCCCCCCTGTGATAGGCCAAAGGGCTACCCTACACACTTTCTACAGAAATTTGCATACGTTCGACTGCTTGCTCTCTCCACTTTTAGCAATGTACATCAAACATTACTAAATTGTTCAAATAAAAAAATCTGACCTGTTCAGAAGGATGACAACATAGAACAAAATTTTATACATTTTAAAAATCCATCAAATATGGAAGAGATCAAAATGAAGTGATTTGGTTTGAAGCTATAATCAGTGTAGAATCTAGGCTTATCAGTGGACTGTAAAGTGGACAATTTTACAGCATTAGATAATTATTGATCCATGCCAGACATGCAATGTCCTTAATTTCCAAATGTCTTTCTGACTAAATAATATATTTGGAAAAATATTTGAACAAAATGCCACAGACTACAACACGCAGTCTGCACACCAAGTTTGCACTGGCATAACTGAAGATCTCTCACACCTACAGATGTGCTCAACTGCTGGGATTAGGCTAAATGATTTATTAAAGCGTGGATTGCATGCTTTCTGCCACAATCCCTCTGGTGAGTCAGCGTTGTACCCCACATCTGTTTAAACTGATGGTTAACTGAGGGCACATTAAAACATATGTTTGCATACTTTAATCTGACACACTAAGTATGTACTTCAGGCTGAGAGGCAAAGATATGGCAATGCTCTGCAAAGGATAACAGGACGCAAGCCATCACACACTTGACACTGGTTGCCTTAGTCAGAATAATGCTTTCATTTAACCAGTCACAGCATCTTCATTTAGGCTAATTCAGTCCACTTTCTGAATAAATCTGCATAGAGTGAAATGTCACTTCCCACTGGGTTCTGTAGTTTTAGGCCTAACATTTGTTAACCTAACAGAAATGCTTTTTTCCATTCTAATTTAAAAACATATGAAATCCATACAACAGACTTTGAGCAATGTTTGCAGAAAAGGGAAATGAAACAAAAAAAGAACTATGCATTTCATCAGCTAGGCAATTATCCCACCTTTGGACTTTCTAAATAAAGCTAAACAGCTGATTTACACAATTTTTGTTGAATAAGAAATTAAAACTCAATCTCATTCACGCACGTAACTGTTTATGATTAAATGAGGATGGTAATCATTTATCCTGTCATCTTGTACAATCACATCTATGCAGTCTCAGAAAAAGCTAACAACATAATTTGCTCAATTTTTACTGAAGAAAGAAAATTACTTTTATGCCAAACTACCGCAGATTAGATACGTAGTGCAATAATCCTTCATACTATCAATCTGTGGTATACAATACCCTGTGGTAGCAGCAGCATCCCAGGGCTACTGTGACCTTAACACAAAGGATGCTTTCGATCCATCAAACACCAAAGTTAGATTCTTTGCTGAAACACTGTTCTTTCAATGAAAAATAAAAAGTTATGACTTGGCCTGTCAATTGGGAAAATTACCCGTCTCTTTTTAAGGATGATGCGGGAGTGCTTGAAAGATTCTGCCAGGCAAAACTTTTATTTCTACAAAGTGATGAAGAAACCAATGTTAAATTGAACAGAACATATATCAGTGTCAATGCAGAGCAAAAAGCCTACTCAATGGGACGTCATACAGGCCCTTTGATTCCCAGCCTGAGGCAGTACGAAAAGCAATGTAATGAAACACACCAAGCCTGTATATAGGCTCTGGCTGGCAGATATACACAGATTTATGATTCAGCAGCTGTCACCTCAAAATGTAGATTACGAGAATGGGGGGTTCCAGAAACTCATGGGCATTCTAATCATTTAGCCCACTGATTCTCAATCCTACTCCTGGGGGCACCCTGCTCCGCATGTTTTCCATCTTTCCCTGCTCTACCTACCTGACAGAACTCATCAGTGGCACTTTTGATTAGCTGAGCACACCTGATTTAATCAAGAGCATGTTAATCACACTAATCAGGTGTGTTTGGAGCAAGGCTAGATAGAAGATATGCAGGACAGTGGGCCTCCAGGAGTAGGATTGAGAAACACTGATTTAGCCTATAATGACTGAACTAATTTGGGCATTCCACAGTACATCCACTGACTTACAACAGAACATCTAAAAAAGTAACAGCCTGCTTTAGAAAGCTGGCTGATGTCTTTACAAAGCTTTGAGTAACCTTTTGAGCATTCTCATTCTATTTCAAGTAAGGAATCTACCTGTATAGATCCATTTCAAGGTGATTAAACATCTGATGTGATCTAGGCTACATGTATGCACAAAATGTAGCTATCCAGAACACCCCTTCAACTTCAATGGTATGAAATTAAGCCAATACTCAAAGAGCAAGTTTGAATATTGCCTGTGACAAACTTAATATTTAAAATTGCTTAATGACAAAAATGTCAACCTTGTACCAATGCTTTCAGTGGCAGAAGTGTTTTTGCAAATGTGTTGTATGGACCGATTTAGGATTTCTAGGGCTACAAGAGAGTAAGTTGGCCTGAACCCTAAACGTGTTTCTCTTACACATGAAGAACAAGCAAGCTAACGAGTGAAATCGGCTTTCAAAAGAAGCAGCGACCAAGCGCATGCGCTGTAGAGAAAGATCACTTAGGGTGTTTTGTTTTTGGGAGCTATTTCGCAAGTTAGCTAACTAAACAAATCCACTGCTCTTGCACGCTTGCTCTAGATGCCTGCCAAGCTGCCTGGCTAATGTTAATTCCAGAATCGACAGACTACCGCGTATGGAACGCTCTCATCCAGATACTGCACGCAACCTAGTACGCGCTAAAGCATCTCTAGTCGGGGAACGTGCAATCCATGCGCCCTCGTTTGTTTTGAAACACAGGAACAGCGTGACTAGATGTGCGCATACATTCAAGTAGGCGTCAGTCTACACGGGTTATCTAACGTGACGTTGGTTAGCCAGCTACACCTGAACATTTACGCCTGCTCTCCTGAAAATGCCAACCACTCTTAAATACCGTTCCCATCTAGGTACCGAGGTTTATTTTACTTTGACCGCTACTACCATGACTCCCGTTAACTCGTTAGCTATATAGCTAGGTAGTTAGCTAGGAGATACCTGCAACTTAACTTACGAGCTAGCAAGGAAGCGAACACATCAGTAGAATTTAATTTACATATACTTCTACCTAAATAAGTGAACTAATTGCCTACTCAACTGGCTCGTTAGCTAGCGCAGTTAACGTTACTCAAACTTACATTAGCTGGAGTTAGCGATCTAGCAGCATAACCCAGGAGCAAATTCTAGCAACTTACTATTCACATGGAATTCAACAGTACATAGCTATCATTACCTGTCATCGGCGATGCGGGAAGAGACAATTGTCAGCTATGTAGCGTGCTAGGTAAACTGTATGTTAGCTACATGTTCGATCCTGGTCCACAGAAAGAACATCTGTTTAGCTAGCTACTTACTTTTTCTGGATTTAATAATTCGGTCCGGAATCCTTTATCTTGCACCTTATCTAGCTATCAACTTTGTATTTCCTCCTGGTTACAAGCGCCGACGTTCCAATTTACGAATTTTACTTCTATGGTCCATCGCTGTTGGACTCAGAACTGTGGGAAATTGGAGGACATGTTCTAACAAATTCGTCGGATAGCCGACAGCCCCATCAATCGGCGAGAAGTCTAACTGCAATTATATAATTTTGTGAGCGAGGCGTTGTAGCTTTGTAACACTACTATTGCTATTGTTCAGTATTCAGCAAACCGCGACCGCTCTGAACACAGGTGTACACAACAAACAACGCATCATGTAAGTCGCTCTGGATCAGATTTATCATAAAAATGACCAATTTCGTCCCACACCACCAACCTGACCATTGCACAGATGCTGCTCCACCATAAACAACAGTTTAGCACACTTCTAACAAAGGGGGCAGTAAGTTCCCCGTGCTGCTGTTTTGTCTTTCTGAACACTTAAACTGTTTGAAATTTGAACTGTTCAAACTGTTTTGATCCAACAAACAAACAAAAACACCTTTACCTATCTCAGAGATTTATATATTTGGCTCAGTGGAAGTAGCTTTACTGCCTGCAACTGAGCACAAATCTGTGTTTGTCGCATTTCTGATGGAAGCATTATGACACAGTGAGAGTTTAACAATGAGTTGTGCCAACTTTCCGGTTCAGTCCTTTCACATAATGCTCTCTTGGAGGTAGGATGGAAAGTGATAATGGAGAAGTTATGCTGTAGGAGAGTGGAAATCAGTTCATTTTGCCTGCATTACAAAGCACAGCAGAGAAATGTCCCCTGGAGAGTAACCAGGATCACCAGGATTGACCCCGCTGGTAAGTGCTTACATTTCCTCTGACTGTGGTGCATTGCCCATTACAGTGACAGTGTATGCAGGGATGGAGACACGTATGGACTCTGAGCGGTTTGCAGAGCAGGCCTTTATTCCACCACAAGACAGCCACTAAAACCCGAGATTAACCAAGCCACCAAGAGATAAGGGACAGCAATAACACAGCTGTGATGCAAGACAATTATGAGGTGAATTCTGAACAAAGGCTGACATGTTGAGAAGCGAGTCTGTTGGATCCAAGGACTGGAGATACTAAATAACAGGGAAAGCTCACATTAATGTCATGGTTTGGACAAAATGATTGAGAGCACGGGTGTTAGTGATGGGGCATTTGAGGGTGTGAGAGAGCCGATGCAGTGATTTAAATGTAAAGTCTAAGGGCACACATCAGTGCAGACAGCTGTGTATGGAAAGCCATGCAGGGGATAAGAATCGGGCTTCCTGGTATTAAAAAAGACTGATGGGCCCAGACAGGATAAGGGATGGGTCTGACCTTCCCAAAGTGACACCCATCCCATCAACACGTCAATGTGAAGAATAGTATCAACACTCTCTGAGACCTGAAAGCACCATAAAAGTGTTGGCCACTACAAAAATGAACACTGTTTTATATAATGGTAAAAGAGCTTGAAAATGAATGGCATTAATCATGATACAACCTAAAGCTTTTTCAAACAACTCTTTTTTCCCTACATATTGACATAAGACTTTTCTTTGTAGTAGGGTGTCAATTAAAGTGTTTTGCAGTTGACTGAGGCTCATGCTGTCCTTTGTTTTTACAGGGATTCAATTTATGAACTGCCAATCACAGAGAAGGGAAAGTGCACTCATTGTCCTTGAATGACAGTTTGGCTTAATTACTTACTAATCTGTCTGCTTAAAAACCAGTGTCATTGAGCTAAAAAGGAGATCTAGTCAACTTCATTTACAAGCGATTATTCAGGATTTGAGAAAGCTCTTGGGTTTTGCATGCAAACTGCAGCTTGGATCAGCCTGTGGCATCTCCTGGTAACGCAAAAAAACATAGATTAATAATAATAGAATGATACAAAAAACAACAATACAACATTGGTGTCATAATATTGTAACGTGTTGGGGGGAAAGCAAGCGGAGCGTGACCAGCATGCTCCGCGGCTGCTCATTTGCATGTATAAAGTCACCCACCGAGACTGTGTGTGCTATGTCCTTTAGTTAGTCCCTTCCCTTTTTCCCCTGGTGTTGGTGTTGTTGTGTTGCTAATAAACGGCCGGTTGGCCAAATTTAAGGCAACGCTCCGTGTCGTTCTTCCCTGAACCCGCGCGACCATTACAATATTTAAAAGTTAAAAAGACCCCACAAAAGCCTTATATAGACATGTTTAAGATACACATGATGTTAAATGAACATGATGAACTGCCCTAATAATTCCAACTATCATCCCCCTAAATTTCAGCTTCTACACCTTTCAGATATTGACTGACTGAATAGGCTGCATGTCATATGCAGGAAAACTTGGTCTGCTCCTTGTGGTTTTGGTCCATTGTGAGACCATGATGCTGCTCTTCATTAATGGCCATACAGGAGATTGAGGTGTTGCTGGAGTGATCTCTGCCTTGTGTATCCAGACTCTGACAGCTGCACAAGGGCACTACCAGATGATATTTATGCATACAATGAGTGGAAAAAAAGCTTCTTCTATTGCAGGTAGGGAAAGGGATAAAAATACTGTATGCACTGTGTCACCCAGGGTTATTTCAAATTCTTGCAAGTAATGGTTGTGTATTTCAGGGACAAAGGACATTATGTTCAACAGGTATTGAAATAATGAAGCACATCAGTGATTTTTATGCCTCTCCAGTTTGATTGTGGTGCCATGGAGCATCAAAAACTGCAAACCAAGCATAAGAAAAATATTCATATATAATATTTCTTATGTCCTTATGTTGAATTATGTTTTGCTCAGTATAATTTACAATATCATACAAGGACAAGTACATTTAGACACAACAGAACCAACACTTAATAGTGCACATACTGTACACTCTGGACAGTACTGAAACCAATGTGACAAGATTTTTTTTTTTCAGGGAGCTAGTAGGAGGAGTGTTATTAGGGTGTCTGACGCCTTTGAGCCTCATACATTTCAATTATAATATGCACATTACAGTAGAGAGAAAGTGCATAATTAGGCCAGTCAGGAGTGACGCAATACAGGATTTGTGAAATTTTGTACATCATTGCCTCAGAATTTGGAAATTATTCCGGAGCAGTCTGTTCCAAGGCTGAGCCATAGTAAACGATGTTACTTAACATGATATTTATCCTGGAAATGTACTGTAAGTGCATACATAGACTAAGGCTTTCATGTTTCATCCTGCTGATTTTCCCTGCAGTGATGTCACTTATTCTGTTATGGGGTGCTGTTGATATTGTTCTTTGATAGGAAACCACACCGTAGCCCACAGCACAACAAAATGCTATAATTCTCTGGATGAAAGGTGTATTGCAGAGCTGTTATCATGGTGTTAAAAGGGCAGAAAAGAACACGTGATATAGACCAAGAACAGAATGCAAACACATTCTCATTATCTTATAAAAAGTGAGTCAAGCATGAAACAGGACACAGTTATTTTTCCATGGTGTACCTACATATATTGATGGGTTTGAGACTATAGTTCTCTCTCTCAGTTCTGGTGTGTGGGCACATTTGTCTAATGACTGAAGGTTCTGTCAGAACATTTAACTCTACTCTTACATGTTCTGCTGCACAAAACACGAGTCATCAAAATACCAAGTATTATAAGGAAGGTTGCTCCCTTAAATAATGTTCCTGGCAGGAAAAAAAAAAGAATCAAAGAGCAATGTAACTGAAAATCTGGTTTAAAGATAAATGAACAACATGTCTTCATTTTCACTACCCCAAGCTAATTTAGTCAGATGCAGCAAGGGGGCACAGGGGCAGCATGTGCTGCTTAAGAGGATTAAATAAATGAGTGTTCCTCTGATAAAGCCAACCCATTTCCATTTGATAACTTTGCTATCTACATTCATTTGCACTGGCAGATTGCAGAGGTAAAATGCAATATCATAATCCCTGTGTAAAGCCAACGATTTTCTCAAGAAAGTTATTTCTGGTGGCTTGCTAAATTTAGTGTAGAAATACATGCCAGCTAAGAAGCTTATTTCATTTACAGTGACATAGCAACAGAGCCAACATGACACAGGCAATTCATGATTGAATTTGCCATATATAGAAACTCTTGGCTCAGAGTTTCTCAAATTTGTTGGTTTGAATTTCTTTATTTTTTTTTAATTATTATTATTTATTTTATTAACTTATGTATTTATTTTGTCACTGAAGACCCTGTTAACCACCCAGACTAACAAACAACCCATACACTTCCAGCCACCCTCAATCATCAATTTGGTACAATGTCACTGTAGACACAAAGCATGGACAGTGCTGAGAATGCTCTGAGACAGCTATTTAAAACATAATCAATGATTTCTGTAATTTATAATTAACAAGCATCAGTACAGTAAATTAAGAAAACAATAGGGAAGTATTTATGACTTGAATGTCATTTCAAATGATAGAGAGGGCAGAACCTAGCCTTAACGATTTAATAGTGAATCACTGTGGTGCAACTGCGTTAGTAGCAGAAGTGGATCTCAGGAAATATATTTTTCTTGTTGCTTTACCTTGATGGCGACTATAGACACCTTCACACCTACGTATTCAGACTGCTTGATTGGAATCGAAGTGCGGTTTTGTTCCACAATGCTTAATACACCCTTTCGAAGAGGACTCGGTGCATTTGTGAGTTTAGTCCACTGAAATCTGTGAAATATTAAAGTAAATGTATTAAGTTTTAGCTGGAAATCGTTCCTATCAAAGTGTCCTATGTTAACGAAATCAGTCCATATCGCGCTTAGCAGGATATCAAAGTGCACCGAAGAAACACATCTTAATTATTTGAAATAACCTGTATGGGCCATCACCACGCGACCAGCCATAGCGTTTTGACTTATCTATTTCAAATACTGCTGCCATTTCAAACGCTTTACAATGGCACACTGAGAGTGAGTATAATACGGGGTGACTCAGAAAACTGTATTTACTGTATTTACAATACACAAAATATTAATTCACCTCAAACGCAATCCTTACTATTTTGTGACCATAAAAACGACTGAGAGCCACTGAGATTTGTAGGACATCATCTACATCTAGTGGAGAACATAAGATAGTGCAACCCTGAAGACTTCACTGTCTTGAAATTAACACACTTAGACCATACTGACCGTAAATCAAACTATACTTGTTTTCGGTATTCTGTACTATTTATGTGCTAAAAAGGATAGTTGTGTTTCTCATTTGAAACATTCGTTTTTACACTGATATTTTGCCCAAAGGAAATCATGCTGAGAGAAAGGATAGCAGTCAAATATTTAAGTCTTTCCTTTTTCCTCAAAGCCCCAGAGAGTTTTAGCTCAGCTGCAATAAAGCTTCGCTCACACATCATCTACTCTGTTATTGGAGATTCAGTAATGATCCCCACAGTGCGCTCTGCCAAAATATGTCAACAAAACTTGAGCTGAATGACAAATGACCAGATTACATGGTTTCATTGAACAAAACCGGAGGTCCATGTTTGATGGCTGAGAAATATTTTGAGTCAGGTATGGAATTTATGTCACCAAAACTTGTGTGTGGCATACAAAGCTTTCTATCATAAGCTGAAGCCAGCTGTAGACCTGCACACAGCATTGCACCCAATCCAGCAAAAATAGTTTAAGTTATTTTTCAGTGTTATGACAGCAAAAGTATCTAAAATTGGTTCAATGCAGAAGGTTATCTTTTCTTCAAGAAAAGATCTGGGCATTCTGTAGACATTGACTGCTCAAAGACTGTAGTCTGGATCAACATGAAGCATATGAAGGTGACCATAACTTTTTTGTTAATGATAGCTAAACATTTTAGGTTGACCATTGGTTAGAAGACATAGTTGGTCTGTTTTTTTCCTAGAATGAGTTATTCTTCCAGTAAAATCTTTGTTTTAATAAATATCTGAAATGTACAAATCTGATATTGTCAGGGCTCAGGCACGGACTCAGACGCAGCCCACAGGTACTCAGGTTCCAAGCAGTTTTATTGGAATCGTGGGACAAGAGCGTAATGGCAGAACAGGCAGGGTCAAAACCAGGCAGGCAGTCCAAAGGCAGAGCAGGGATCAAAAAACAGGGACAGGCTGGGTCAAACCAGGTAGGCAGGCTGATCAGGCAATCAAGGCAGGGCAGCAGACAGGAACAAGGTCAGAAGTCAGGCAGGATTTGGTATCAAAGGAAACAACAGCAAAAAGTCAGGCAGGGACAAAGCAGACAAAAGACGAACTGGAGACAAGACAGAGACAAGCAGGGAATAAATAGGGCTGGGCTGATGAGGCAATGGGATGCAGGTGGGCAAGCAGGCAGGTGGTGGCAATCAGGGAATCAAGTGGGCGGGGACAGGGCGGAGAGCGGGGCAGGGCCAGAGCACATGGGGACTGTAAACAAAAGCACATGGATGACACTGACAGACAGGGAGAAAAACCAAAACAACAGCTAGGGGGCCGGAGTCCTGACAGTTATTCCTTTCTGTGAATATGGGATTGAGGTTATGTGCTGGATCATTGCTTTGTAGGTCACCTCATCAAGAGAAATCAAGAGAAAAGATACAAAGGTAGATTGTACGGGGTTTGATATATATTCTTTAGAAGAATATTCATGAAGCCAATGAAAACAAATGAAAACCCAACCAAGTACAACGAAATACTAGATGCTCCACACTTGTATATTATACAGCAGCTTTTGCTTTCTAACTGCATGCTTTTTATAGAAACCATTAAACAAAATGATTAATGGGGGAATCAGTCAGAATTTTCATTCAATTCACTAAATAAATTACATATGCACTGCAGTCTACTTGTGTTGCTGAATAGAATTGCTATAGTTCACCTTTCTAGAAAACGTCCTCCCTGATATAGTTTATGACTTTTGTTTCAAATGTTCCACAATGCATGCCGTGTGAAATAAAACTTCATTGACATTGACATGGTAAGACTATATAAGAATATACACAATAACATGTTTAAATCATACTTCAGAGGAAAAGTTTGCATACCATTAATAAATCATCAGTTTGCACATAATGATAGAATAATAATACTTACAAACCAGTACTTTTATGAAGAAGAAAAACAAAAACTTCAGCTTGAAATATTATTACTACTTGATGTATTTTTTCTCGTTTGTATTACAGTAGGTCAAGTTCCAGGTCTTTTGCAAAGTGAATTTATGCATCTGTACAAGTAAGGTACTCTGTATAAGTTGTCTTGCTCATAATACTTTAAGGTATGTGGCTTTGAAGTCTATTCCCAGAGCACTCCTTGCATTGCATTTATAAATCCCTGAGTTTGTTAGCACTGGATTTTGTATGACAAGGATGTTGTCAACAGTCACATATATGCCACTCTGTGTGGCAATGGGGCTGCTGGAAGTGAGTGTAGTGCTTCCTGGTAGAGTCCATGACACATCAGGTTTGGGTGTTCCAACAGCTCTACAGCTGAGTTTTACCATGGAGCCCCTGCTTACTGTAGTGACAGAGGGGAACACATTGGTGATTTGAGGAGGATACACTATTACTGTGACCGGGTATGATAGTATGGATGAGCCAAACACATTGGTGGCTTTGCAGATGTAAATTCCTTTGTCAACTGCAGCAGCTTCTCTCAGTTGTAGTGTACCATTTCCCAAAGAGCTCACTCTTCCAATGTCCTGTGGCTTCTCCAGGACACGACCATTGGGAAGACTCCAGGAAATGGCAGCCTGTGGCCAGGCATCAACAAAACAGGGTAGGTTCAGATTCTGCCCGAATAAAATCCTAATGGGCCTTGATGTACTCTGGATCTGAGGTTTCCAACCTGGTTCTAGAGCATATCGTTTCTCGACTTGTCCTGCTGTATTATTTGCTAAGCAACGATAGACTCCCATGTCACCATTCATTGGCTGCAATATACGCAAAATTCCATTACCTGGATAATGATGGAAACGCTGAAGGATGGTGCCTGGTATCAACGCTGTGCTATTGGGCAGCACCCACACAAACTCTGGGACTGGCTTTCCATGGGCAAAGCACTGTAGAGTAATTTCACTCATACCTGTCTTTATGGGGATAATCTCAGTGTTTGGCTTAGAGAAGCTTGGCTTTTCTGTGAGAGTTTGCACTTTCAGTTCAATTTCTAGCCTGGCCTCTCCAAAGCTGTTTTGTGCCAGACACACAAACTGACCCTCATCTGTTTTCCTCAGGGCACATACCTCCAAACTTCCATTTTTGTGGACCTGGAACCTGCCACCCAGGTAGGGTGTGGGTAAGTTGATGCCATAGGAAGTGGTCCAAGTTACACGTGGCTCTGGCAGGCCTTCTGCTTTACAGTCAAGCAGCAATGTCTGATGAGATGGCGCTGAGACTTTTGCTGTAGTCATCCCCCTTAGTCCATTAATTTGAGGCTCTCTGGAGACCACTTCCAGCTGCATAATCTTTACATCATTTCCAGCTGAGTTTCTAGCAACACAGGTGTAGTTTCCCCGGTCTTCTAAACCCACTTTCCTGATAATTAAAGTCCCATCTCCCAGGATTTGGTACCTGATAGAAGTAATAGTGGCATTACTTGGAGAGAACCATGTAATTGTCGGGAGAGGGTCCCCAGTGGCTTCACACTTCAGGTATGCAGGCTCACCAAGCCGGCCCCAGATGACCATCTGGTCCTGTGATAAGATCCTTGGAGAGCCAGGTATCACCTTCGCGCTGATTTTCATCTCATCCTTACCAAGGTTGTTCCTCGCATAGCATGTGTAGTCACCTTCATCCCTTTGAGTTAACTGTTGCACCAGAAGGGTGCCATTCTCAAAGATGACATAGCGACCAGACAGAGCAGCCCTGTCATTAGGCTTGAGAGTGTTGTTGATTATGGTGCCATCTGGCAGGATCCAGAACACTTCTGGATTGGGAATCCCAGAAGCTAAACAGTCAACCTGGAAATGCTTTCCGTATGTGACCCTCTTCTGGGCTGTGGCTAAGCGCTTGATCTTTGGCGGCTTCATGAGGATCTCAATATGAAATTGCTTGACATCCTCATGGTTCCACTGCCGGAACATGCAGAGGTAGCTGCCGCCATCCATCTCAGTCAGCTTCTGGATTCTGAGTGTTCCATTGCCAAAAGCTGATATGCGTCTGTCAGGGCTGAAAAGAAATGCATACTTAAATGAGTAAAGAAAATGTATTACTTTTAGTATCTTTGATCTATCTATGTGGCAAGAAAATTTACATACAATATCATATTGCATGCTTCAGCCTGTGATATTGATTAATCAACTTTTGTTACATTCACCACATGACATTTCTAATTTTTATGTATCAATTAATAAATGTTAATTATTCTGTCAGTAGAAGTAATACTTTTCTCATTGTTTTCTTTATAAAAAGAATAATAAAGGTTACGTTAATGTAAAAATTGTACAAATATTTTTGTGTATTCAAACCCTTTGCCATAATAATGCCTGAATTTGCTTTTGGTCATTATCTGCCTTGGCAACATAAGGGGATTTTGCTGTATCATAGCTAAAGCAATTGTACCTGTTACGATAATCTAGCAGTATGTTGGAGGGCAGTTTCCAGCGGGTGCCATGCTGGGAGTTTACAGACTCTGGACAGTGTAGATACATAGTGGAGCCATACTTCGCTGTTACTCTGTGCTCCTGGGCCAGTTTATGTTCAGGGCTGAGGAACTGTTGCCTGATGTTCAGCTGTACAACTCTCCTACTTGTGCCTGCTTGGTTAGTGGCAGAACATTCATACTTTCCTGAGTCTGTGAGTGAAATGTTCCTCAAAAACAATGTCCCATTGGAGAAGACAGAGATCCTCTCATTGAGGAGCTGGGAGGGTTTATGTTTTGGCCTGTCAAGGAGGTTCCACCGAAGTATAGGTTTAGGTTCACCTTTTGCTGTACAGTGGATGTAGGCATTGCTTCCCATGGGCATAACAATGTCTTCAGAGGCCTCTTCGTTGATAGTGGGTAATTCCGCCACCACATGGATGTTATAGGTCACTGTGGCTGCACCAGCTGCATTGCTGGCAATGCACTTATATTTTCCTTTACTGGATAAGTTAGCTGCCTTGATCCTTAGTGTCCCGTTTCTCACAAAGGCAGTAGCAGGGAGGTCTAGACCCTGCGCTAATGTCCCATCTGGAAGAATCCAAGTGATCTGTGCTTGTGGCATGCCCTCTGCCACACAGTCCATGTTTACAGGATGTCCCAAATACACAGAGATGTTTGTTGACTTTGGTGGCACAATTTTGGGAGGCTGGGTCAGCACTGTAAGGGTAATGATCATTTTATCTGACCCAAACATATTCTTAGCCAAACAGACGTACTGGCCTCTGTCTTGTAGCTTAACATTTTTTATCACAAAAGTACCATTACTCAGAACTTCAAATCTTTGCCCAAGCTTTTGGTTTTCTTCAATGGTCACTCCTGTTTGGTTAGAATAGGAGAAAACATGAAGAGTTGCTTCAGCTGCAGTGCAATTTAATGACATCTAAATAGTCTCAAATCAACAAGATCAAGGGGCTAGACATGATAATGAGATTTATAAAGGTTTATATAGGAATCACTGACCCTGGTGTCACTGTAAAAAAATAAGTAGGAAGATTTAGCTATAGAAAACAATAAGAGTTGGAAGCACACAGACAGTTTTTTTTTACAAATTAGTGATCTGCAGATGTCTGAACATATATTATGAACAGTATATCCTACTTGTGGAATATGATTCCTACCTGTAGAGACTTTAGTCCAGGAGAAGACAGGCTTTGGATCTCCCAATGCCTCACAGGGCAGATACACATCTGTCTCTATCAGAGCAGATAGGCTGGTGGTGTTAAAAGAAGAAATCCTTGGCTTATCCCCACTTCCTATTAGATTTGGAGAAGGCAGAGTTTTACTTAATTTCTGGAGTCCCCAGTGACTATAGTGGCCTCTGGCAGTAGAGAATAACCCACTGCTGGCTAATGGAAAGGATCCTGGAGTCACAGCACCATTGTTCTGAGGGGATGTAGGGACTTGCTGAAACTTCGGAGTATGGAAGCTAATTTTTGGTTTAGGAGTAAATGTCTTCCCTGATTGTAAAAGATGGTAGGTATCAAATTTATGTTGTCTATATCTGTTTCTGAGCCTTGAGAGAAATGCAAAGCCTCTGGTCCTAGTGACTGGGCTGCTAAGAGGTTGGTGAAAGTTCAGGGGTGTTTTTGTAGTTGCTTTAATGGATGCTGCTGTAGGAATTAGAGCAGGGGTGTTAGTATGTAGCTTTGTGATTTCTGGTTGCATGGTGACCCCAGCATCTTGGCTTCCATGATGAAGGAAATGCCAGGATCTGTTTGAAGAGGAAGTATGCTGTCCTGAACTTTGAATGGAAAACCAGCTGCGGACCTGATTGGGATGGGCCCCAGGGAGGTTTGAGGTAGTAGGCGGGACTTGAACTTTCTCCTGGATGTACTGTTGCGGGGCCCAAGAGTTGTCCACATGGACATTTTGAGATTGTGAGCCCTTGGATACAGATTTCAATCTGTTTTTCAACAAGGAGTCTCTCAGATTTTCCTCTAGTTGAGGAGAATCCTGCCCTCTTCTACTTTCAGGTATCTCAGTATGGTTCCTAAAGTCAGAACCAGATTTTGTTTGCACTGTCTCTTTTTCTTTACTTAGTGGATATTTATGAGCATGTTGTGCTACTCCAACCGCTGAAGAGGCAGATTTGATCACAAGTGGTGGCACTGTAGTGATCAGAGAGGACAACCCAGTGCTACTGGGCACAGTGTCTGCACTGGGATGAAAGTAAAGACTGTGTTCTCTAATAGTCCAATTTGACTTCCCACCAACTTTGTTAAAAAACAAAAGGTGATTTCCTTTATGTGTGTTCAATTCATTCTCAGCTTGTTTAGGTGCTTTGACAGCATGCAGCCTATTGCTTGCAAGGGATGTAGTGGCTGTCTTCTTTTTAGGCAATGGATCTATTGTTGGACCCAGAAATAAATTGTGGTATGAGCTAAATATGGTATTAGAAACAATATTTTTGTGGAATGTATTCACCGAAGGTAGGGTGGGGTTGATGTCCATATAAACGGATTTATCTGTTACTGCAAAAAGACTGTTAACAGGAGTTAAATTGTCTTGTTTACTTGTACTATGAATGTGTACAGATCCTCTTTGCAATTCTGTCTTATTTTTTTCAGTGTTTACTTTGTCAGCTGAGGGGAGGGAGGCCTTCTGAAAGGAAATTATTGGTTTAATTCTCCGGCGAAGGGGTCCCCTGCGTCTATATGGGGGTCTCCGTCTGTATGTTTGAAGGGGTTTAGAGGTGGATCTGATCCTTAGTTCTTCTGAGTTGTTGCCCTGAATAGAGTACATCGCATGGATTTTTACAGCCAAGCTAACTGTGACAGAGGCAGGACTTGCCAAAGATGTTTTAAGAACATTGGAATCTCCACTGCCATGGTACACAGTAGTTTCTTGATGATTTGGGGTCAGTGTCGTGTATAGTATTGTGGGCTGCGATTGAATTTTAGCTGAGTCAGTCTTTACAGATTCATGCAAAGTTACTGTATAATCACTGCCTGAAGAAGGACTTCCAGTAGGAGTTGTGGTAATAAGAGTCCTAGCTGTAGTGGTATAAGAAGCTGTAGCATGAGTATAAGTGGCAGTTGTTTGCAATGGCACTGGGAATATCACTGGAGCCTTACTGTGGGCCTTTACGAGGAGTTGAGTCAAATGACCGAAGTCAACAGACTCGTTTGCTTTCTTCTTACTCTCATCAGCCTTGACTTTGTTTTCCTGTCGTATATGCCCCTGAGAGCTATCGTGTCCACCGAAAGCATGTTGTAACCTTGCAAGACCTGGGTGTTCCATTTCCATATAGCCGGACCCTTCCCCTTCATTTGTGGTATTAAACTCACTGTCAGTTTCAGAAGTTACCCCTTTTGTTGATTCCCCTCTATTTTCACTGGAACTCATCTGTTCCAATTTGTTTTCTCCCTTGATCATGACTCGGTGAGACAGTATGTCTGCCCCATAGAGATTTGCAGCCAAACAGCTGTATTTTCCACTATCTTCATGTGTTGCATTAGTGATAACTAGACTCCCATTGGACAATATATTGATCCTACTGGTTGAAGATGGTTGCTGCAGGATTATATTTGTGGGCAGATACCAATTTATGGTGGTAGGCTGGACTGAGGACACAGAGCAGGGAAGAGTAAGTGACCTTCCCTTATCTATAGACATCTCTTTGCCATTGATATGATCAGGAGTTAGCATTTTCTCCCTCACAATTAACCTAAAGGACACCACATCCAAGTCAGTCTCAGTCCGCACAAGGCAGTGATACAGCCCAGAGTCAGAGGGACTTGCTTTGTCTATAACCAGTTTTCCACTCTCTGAAACCATTACTCTGGAGTGAGATTTGTTCACAATGGATAAATCTGGGAGCATCCATTCAAGACGCGCATGCCCAGAGCTGGACATTTTACATTCCAGACTGACCTCAGAACCTTCCAAAGCAGCCTGTATCCTCCCTGGTACCCATCTTTGTATGAATGCCCATGTGTATTTGTTGAATCTTGGCTCCTCCCGGGTGTTTACTTGCGATGAAATGAAAGTACAGAAATTCAAGACCAGTGTTTTACTTGTAGTTTTCCATCTATTCAATCGAAGTCTTATCAGGGGTTGTAACAGCCATGCTGGTTCAGCCATTAAATGTCCTTTGACATCTGTAAAGTAAGGGGAATCCTCACTAACTACCTGGGAGTACTGAAAAGTGACTGTAGAAGTGTTTTCCTGCTGAAGACCCCTCTTCAGGACAGCCGGGAACTCATAATAATAAGCAAGAAGTCTCCATAGTTCCTGAAACTCATTCTTTTCAATTGCACACTCCAACAAACTCATCAAAGTCACATTGACTGCCACTTGTCCTGGAAATTTCAGGTTCTGCCAGGTCATGGCAGTACCCTCACTCTGGCGCCTCACAACACAGGCAACATATGCCGTGTTCCCGTGGCTGTCAGACAGCATGAAGGTGAGATGACCTAGCGGTGGCTCCAGGTCTTTAGTGTATGGGATGTCAGAGTCAGTGTCCTGCCACATGGTGCTCTCTCTCAGCTTCAGTGGAGAGTGTAAAATAGGTCTGTCACAGGAGAGCTGTTCAGGGGACAGATGGAAGACCTGGCTGTTGTTTAGGGTTTGTGGAGTAGAACACACAGCACAGTTTTCGCTTGTGCTGGAATGATCTTCCTTTTTGCATTTGATCACGCCTGTGAGGGGAAAGAGAGAAAGAAGAGAGAGTGAAAGGGGTGTTAATTGTTAATTTCCAATCCACATGGTGTTTGAGTTTATTGAAAGGTACAGTAATTGAAATTGCAACATTATTTAATCTTCATGGGAAATCAGGGAGGAGAGGAAACATTAACCTAGGGCATTTTTATTCAGCTAATAAGTAACCTCATGCTGAACATGTTTCTAGCTCTCATTTGCATTAATAAGCATATTTTATTTTTGACAAAGGCATTTACAGCAGCTGAAATGATCAATTCTTAAACGGAGAAAGCTGATAAATCATTTGTATAACAAGTACCAATAACAAATAACACAATGATGAGAAGAATTTTGTTTGTTCATTTGTTTCTCGGGGCTGCAAAACAGATTAATTGAAAATATACCATTCAAGTGAGGAACTCCCTACCCTTGTTTTTGTTTTTCCACTTGGACAGCCACTGAAGATGACAATCACATGCCCACGGATTGCCATGTAGGGAGAGTGCTTCCAGTTTGTTTAGATTCTGAAGAGTTCCTGGGAGCAGGTACTCTAGGTGGTTGTCAGACAGGTGGAGGTGGTGCAGGCTGGAGCTCCAGAAGTTCCCGAGGAAGGACAGGGTGATGAAGGTGTGGGGGTGCAGGTCCCTCAGTCGGTTCCCTTCCAAGTTTAATGCTGTAAGGGCTGTCAGCCCACTGAATGAAAATGGTTCAATGAATTCAATTGCATTGTGGTCGAGGTGGAGGCGTGCCAAGCTTGACAGGCCTTCAAAGATAGCATGCGTGAGAGTCCTCAGCTTGTTGTGGCTCAGCTTCAGAATCTGTGAAAGACATCAAGACCTGAACAATGCAAACACATTCAAAATGGAGGTGAAAAGTAATCTTAATTTCCTGTACCTTTCCGAGCAGCCTTTTGCAGATTATATTTCACAAGCAAAAAAGCATAGTCACACGCATCTCCTCCAACATTAAACATCCAACGTTAATTGGTAGCTATGTGGCAGCCTGGATAGTTAAGTTGTATTACATTACCATGCATAAAGGAATTCAAGGAGGAACTATACATTTTTCCATTGAGGTTGTTATACTGCTATTCCATATGGGCTCTTGAATGTCAGCTTGAGTACCTCTAATGGAAGCATAATCAGCAAAGAGGAGAGCATCAATGGCAAACAGACTCAGTATCTCATAAATCTCTTCAGTGAAAGTGTGCAAAAGGTTTTTACATGTACACATGTCGGCATGCGTGTTTATGGTTTAGAGAATGTCCATTTCCTCGATCATACTCTTAGGGAACGCAAATTGTAGAATGCTCCTGGGGACACCAACTCAATGTCATTTCCATGAAGCATTAGCATTTCTAGACGCCTGAGTCCTGTGAAGTCCGAGGCATTCAATGTCATTACATTGTTGTATCTGGAAAGAGAAAACAGGAGGAAGCATTAAACATAATTGTCACAACAGCATATGTTGTTGTCCATATGAGATACTGCAGCTAGTTTAATGCCATTCAAAGATGAGATTATATGATCTTCATTACTGGTTCAGCTCTGCTCTGTCTTGCATTTTAATACACAATTGGCAGAAATAAATGTTACACTCTGCATTAACATGACTTCATTTGTGCAGTTACACTGTAACTAAGTTTTATATAGTTGCTGAGTAATGGCATGTAGTTACACTCTTGTTAATTATTTACAGTATTAACTAATTTGCTGATCCCTATAAATAGTAATTACAGTGTAGTTACAGTGTAATTGCAGTAATATATGTGTAGTTTAATGTTTATGGAAATAAATGTGAATAAGTGACATATATGAAACATACAGGAAATGTAAATGAAATGCTGAACCCAGCACTTCTGAAGAGAAAGAAATGTCAGCAGCCTACCCCAGATTGAGACGTTGGGTGCCTCTGGGCAGGCTACGTGGAACATGAGTGAGGTGGCTGAAAGTACAGTGAACCTCTCGGGGGTCAGGGCAGCTGCAGGATCTGGGGCAGGCATGCAGGACCAGGGGTAAAGCCAACAGCAGATCCAACACTGTCATAGCCCAGGCATGAGGGATGCCAAGAAGACCCATCTCTCGCTTCTATGTCAATATTAGTTTACCAGGTCCAGCAGCTTGTAGAATGACCTGTCTTTGTGGGGAATTTGAAATGCTGATGTTAAAACATACACAATTGCAATCAGTTGTTTGAGAAAATCAAAAGCAAAAAGCATGGTTTCTTAACAGATTACATAAAATAAGTATGCAGTAAGTGCCCAGTAAGAAACAATCAGATGTATTGTTTAGTGTCTTTTGAGACCAGCCTTTTATGGAAGCATGAAATGCTTTTTTGGGTGGGGGTGGGGGGTCTGATGCATATGGGTCAGATCAAAATAAAATACTCCTCCAAAATCTATCCTGCACCAAAGGGAGTTTTAGATTTCCTGGTTTATTCATTTCTTTGGCATTGGAAATCCATTACAGAAAAGGACCATTTAAACTCAGTGCTGATGGTTTTAACATTGGTAGAGTTGGCTTCCCCGGAGTCATAAATTACCAGCATCTGTTTTTATCAGAGCTTGCATTAATCCTCTACCAAGTTCATGCATAATGCACATTTTCCTGGTTGAAAACATGGCCAAATGTGAGAGATAACCTAATATGAGAAAAAAGTTGTCTTCATGAAATTACACTAATCTTGGCTTTTTAAGGTACATCAAAGCCAAATGAATAGGAACAATATATTTTCTCTTCAAACCTTCTGCTTTTATGGTTAAATATTTGAGTGTTGCCTATTTTCTCAGGACAAAAAAATATAATTACTGACATAAAATATATTTTAAATATTGACATTTTTCTAAATGTATTAATACAGCATTTACTCATTACACAAAATAAACGTGTAACATTCAACAATACAATTGTGGCACAACATGTTTAGTAAGTTGTTACTTGCTGTCATTAATTTCATTCCTTGCATTCCTGCTCCTCTTTTTCTCTTAAGATTATTGCATATAAACACCAGTCTTTCTCTGTAATACCAGGTTTTTGGGAAGTTTTTCACCATATCAGAATAAAATAAGTACTTTTTTCTTTAACCATCCAAAAGTGCAGAACTAACTTTGTCCACATTCATTCACAAAGCAGTGACAGTGTCAATCAGAATTACTTTGACACGATATCTTACCTTGAAATGCATTCAAAAATATCAATACAGCAGCACTATCAGTGGACAAATCCTTTTGCGAGGAGAGGAATCTAGGATTGTTGTGGTTTTCTGGTCTCTGAGTGGAGTAAAGAAGGTGTCCAGTTCAACATCCAGCAGTTCCACTGAAATACATCTGGTTTCCTCCTCTCTTCCTTCAAGTGCTGGGCTATGCAGGGGAGAAACACTATAAACTTTCCTTCCTCCAAGTCTCTTCTCCCTCCCCCCTCCAAGGGGCTCTCGATCTCTCTGTCTCTCTTTGACTGTCGTTTTTATGTTCTGTGTGTCTTCCTCTTCCTTCTCTCAAAGCTGAAGCTAAAGGTAGTATTGAGGTTTTTTCATTGACATGAAAACACAATCTCACAATGACATTACATGACATTATTTTCATTTAGCAGATACCCTTATCCAGAGCGATTTACATATGTCACAATATTATTTCACTCAATACTTCTACACACAGTCTTTCAAGAAAAGTCAGAAAAGCCAATGACACTGAAGTAATAATACACAAGAGGGTGTGAGGTGTTGTGATTATTGGCACTCTGTGATGCCGGTATGAGGCAAAGCCATCAGCTTTACCGAGTGCACAGCAACACACCCCTGACATAACTGGCATTTGTAATACACTGAAACAATAACTTACATAGCTTGCTAATAGCAACACCTTAGCAGACCCAAATGAGTGACTTTTAATGGTAAATGTTTTGATGGGCAACAGCTGAGATGCAGAATTGTGGTGCAAGCACATTCTTCTCCGACAATACTCAGGTCACACATGGTGATTTATTTGTCCCCACATCCCAGACAAGTAAAAGCAAGCTTGACGCTACTAGCGAGCTACGCAAAGCCTTTTCAGTTTATTTCTAAGTGTTGATCCTTTAATTTCAGAAATGTAGTTACTTGTGATCAGTGAAGGAAAAGTGTACAGGTAGCTGTACAGCTATAGATCAACATATGCTCAGTATGTACAGTGAATGCTAACTGCAATTTGTGAAGGAAAATTGATATTTTTAAATGTGTAAAATTGGTGCTTTCAGGTACTGCTCAGTAACTGCACCAGGCACCCTTACTCTGTATCTTAATGAATGACAGTTTGTTATTGATTGGAGATGAATATGCAAAGTGATTAGGCAACTGTCAATAACACAGTATTAGCCGCTGGAATGCCAAGTTGACTGATCAGATTGCAAGCTTGACACTATCCATTTTATAATATTGTGAAAATTAATATTTTTAATTAATCTAAGCTTACTGAGGTGCTTCTTCAAACATTTATGTTAATATAAACCTTTCAATGTTGTACATTGAACATATCCAATAACTCATTCCCCTCCATGCGTTTTAAGGTTTGTTTGTTAATCTCTTCATCTGTATACTCCTCACAAGGGATATATTCTGCTTTCCTTGGGAATGCATGTATATAAAATACAAATTTTATTTAACATACAACTCAATAAACATAGGGCCCTCTCATATTCAGTTACTTAAATCAGGTACTGTTTATGCAGTCCCCTTTGCTGTTCAAGGACCTCTACATAAAATAAAGCCACAATATTATTATAACATTGTATCTGATCCACATAGTGGTATAAAATCACAGAACCAGACAGCTGTACAAGAGTAATTACAGCTTAATTCATTCTTTCAGACTGGATATCTGATGTTACTGGAAGATCTGTGTATCATTCAAAGTGTTTTTGACACCCTAATGATCAGCTATTTATTAAATAGAAATAAAAGTTGTCAATTAAATGTATTTACTTAGATTTGTTTTGGAATTAATTTACCTTTTCTCCTGCTGCAGTGCAGATGAAATGACACCCAGGACCTGAATTTTTCCTTTTTCCCTCACCATTTTTATTCTCACTTCATCCCTTTCACAAGCATCTTCGACCCAAATATCATACACATCAGAAGAAAACAAAAGCCACTAACCACCTCCAGCACTGTAAACGCTGACGGGAGATTTTGCACTTAAGAGGTGTTGAGCTCCAGGGAACTATTGCATTTCATGCGTTAGACTGCAGCAACGTTGTCAGCACCCTGCAACTCTGGGAGGGTGTTGCAGCGCAAAACAAGCTTAGGCTTAATTATTAAAATAAGCACACTCTGTTGATTGTGTATACAGTATTCTTGTTACAAAAAAGAAATTGCAAATGCAGATGTTGGTTGATCCTGTCTACAATGATATGCATTTACAATGTTTATGAACCACTGTTAACAACTAAAATTACAGATTTACGATGACATACGGGCTGGAGAGTGACAAGTGGGAAACAGAGCTGTCCCATTTGGGACCTTTAAGGCCAACAACTACTATTTGCATATTACTACTCTCCATGTATTGTCATTACAGAATTGTCACAATACCAAATGTTATCTGCATTGTGATGGGACCCAGGGTATGATGCAGCCCTGCTCCCTTAGATGTGCAATAATATGAGAAACAACCACGCAAATATAGGCTTAATCCAATGAATTTACTGGAACTTCATTAAATGTAATAAGTTTGACAAGAAAAATAAAGAGAAAACAAAAACCTGACTCCATTTTGGGAGTCTTCCTGTAATGGAGGTTTTCAGGTTTCTCTCCCTATACCTGAGTCACTAAGCGACTTAAAAGGGACAAACAAACAGAAAGGGTAGAGGCTTACTCATGGTTGTTGTTCCAATTCCAAAGTTCAGAATCAATGCTGGGTTCTCAGCCATGCCCAGGTCAGGTTTAAAATCAGGTTGTCAAACAAAACAGATCGGCAACTATCCCTCTCCAAAACGAATGCCTTCTCAGCTCACACTAAACTCCCTCCACGCTGTCTACCACAGGTACTTCACACCAGGTGTACAATAGCAGAGCATAAGTAGGGGCTTGATGAGGGAATGCAGTCCAGGTGAGGGCAAATGCAAGTGTGTCCTTGCTCTGGTGGTTTCTATGGTGCCACGGTGGAGGCATCCCATTCATTCATATCAATTGATGATTTTATTGGTCACTACTAGACACACATAAAATAATGCCAGCCAAAAAGTAAGATGTCTAGCTGCCAAGAAACGCAATAAGACAGCAAAGCTAACTTACCATGACCAGGTAACTGGCACCATTAAGGCTACTTCAACATTCCTAGTAACCAGGTAAAATGTTTAGGCAATGTTGTGCCTTTGCATCTGACATAAACACGGGCTATTTAATACATGCATAACTATGGTGTCTGTAATTGGAATCGTTTAAATATGGGATGGCACAAGTACAAAAGTAAAGAAATTGAGAACAGTTAAATTTAAAACAAGGACAGGTAAATTTTACGGCCAGCCACACCACATTGAAATGATTCCTGGGGACTTCTTAGAAGCTCATTAACTCTGTCTTTAAAACTTTGCATGTCTGATGACTGCAAATAAGCATTATGATTTTGATATGATTTCTAGAGGCTACTGCTTCTGCCAAGTCTCTGAAATGATGAAAACAGAGTGTATTTAATATGTGCTACCAAAAACACCCTTCCCCCTCTCTATAAGTGCAGTATATACAGTACTATGTTTGCATAAAGTTCAGTGAAATATGGACTTGGTCACACGCTCACTTGGATTGGGAGGCTTCTGCATTTTCAATATGTTCTCATCTGCTTTGCAGAAAATGGGTATTTACTTGGAAAAATGAACTATGGAAAAAAGAACTGCAACAACTACTGATATTCATTAGCTCATCTATGAATGGCAGCAGTAGGAGACATGACAAACCGGTGCATCTGCAACTTTTTATGAAAAAAACTGTTTTTAGTTCCAAGTTCAGGAAGAATAATCTTACACATTGCTTAATGTCTATGGAGTTTATAACAGTTTCCAGGAAGGCATTGAGTCATACAAGCAGGGGCTGTCTGTAAATATCTAGTGAGGCAGGATGGAGAAGATTCTTTAGCTAGTAAGTTTTAAGAATGGAGGTATGCCTGTTGTACTGTTCAGCAATGGAGGTTGATGGAATTGCTCCTCATTTATGTACAAGTTCCCATAAAATCAATGGGTGGGACTGCTTATTTCAATTGCTCAACAAAAAACTTAGACTCTAGTTAATTGTCTGGTTAACCCATTTCAGTATGGGTTATTCTTTTACAATAATGCTGAATCCAATATATCAAACATAATTTCCTACAAATACAGCAATAGTTTGTCAGCATCTTGATACTGGCAGAGGTAGAATTACAGGCTCATTAGCATAATGGAAATAGGGAAGGAAACAGAAAAATTATAAATTACTCCTTGGACCCATTTGTGTTTGACAGCTGAAGGTTCCTGGACCATGCCAATACTATCCAGCAACAGCACACCTCATAATTGGTTTTCTTTTTGTCTGATTGTTTAGACCCTTTCTGCAGAATAACAGAACTTAGTGATTTGGTATAAAGGTTGAATAGATGAATAGAATAGCACTGAGCCCTGGGGCACCCCTTGTGGGAGACTGTGAGACGTGGATGTAGTTTTTCTCCATGAGACTTTGGTAGGAATGGTGAAAGAAGTCATAGGTCATGCTTCTCCAGGCAGAGCCAGAAATTTCAACTTCAGCTTGGTCACCAACTCTGTCAAATGGTCCAGAGAGGCTCAGACAGATCACAACTGAGGAGGGTGAGGCTGCTATTGAGTGGTTAAGGCTGAGTGGAATTGAACTCACCTGGAAAAACCTTGTCAAAGTTGAATATGTTGAGGAGAGCAAGGAAGAAAACAGCCACAGTAAAAGGAGTATTAAATGAAGGAAAGCAGATCAGGGATGCTTGTAATAGGGGATCTGTAATAGTGAGATTTGTGAAACAGCAGAAGGGAAAAGGTGAAGAGACAGGAAAGCCTAGGTTAAAAAGTAAGTATAGAGGTCAATAGGTCTTCAAAGAACACAATGAAGTCATCTGCTGCTGGTGGTCCCATCTAAAGTATTGCCGATACCATATCATTCTGATGTGTTGATGAACATTGACAAGCAATGGGTTGTGTAGTCATCTCTTCTGTTATGTCTGTGTGTCAGTCTCTTCACAAGAAGTCACAAAAGTTGATCTAATTTCCCTGTTGCAATGGAGCCGATAGTGGAAAAACATTTGCGATATTCAGGCTGGAGACATCTCAATCTTGAGGCATTGTGACTTGAAGTGACTCCCAGAGGATGTGTTCATTGTTGGACTGTTTTGGGTTTTAATTTCATAACAGGTTAAAAATTGCAGGCTGCAAACAATCCAGGTGTTAGATGACTGTGCTGACCTAGTCTGGCCTCCAGCATACTGATAGCATGAAATTATTCTTATCTTGACAGATACTGCATAGTGGTCCCTTTCTGTGCTTTTCTTTCTTTATTTCCATCAGGTGTGGCATTCAGCAGGTTTAACCATCTCACCACCTGTCTTACTGTGTATACATAAGGAGTGTTAAGTTTGTTTTCATTACCTAGTATAAAATATCTTTGAATTCTGAGAAGCCTCTTTGTGTACCTTGGGGAATTAAGCCAATGTCTGGTTTGATACCACTCTAAGTGCCTATTTATACTGTTAGAAAACAGTTAATAATGGGCAGCCATGTATTTGTCACCAGGTATGGACTACTAGGACTACCAAGGACACTAACCAGATTCTTTCCTATAGTTTACACAGGAAATCCACCCAGCGCTCTACTCAGACCCAGGACACGGCATGTAGGTTACAATCCTTTGTTTAACAATTCATCAGCTTAAAATATTAACAAGTAACAGGCACTGAGTTCCCCAGTGGTAACCCGCCCCACCACTCACTCCAATCTACTTCTCATCCTAGGAGCCCCTTGCCGCCCAGATGAGATAACCATCCACACAATTCCTGCACATTACACATCACACTTCAAGTGGCTTTCCCTCTTTACACTCTGGCACTGAAAAGCACATATGCAGATGTTTAGCACTTCAAACTAAATATCCCCACACTCAGAGCTTCCCCCCCAGACAACCTCCTTTGACACTGCCACATGGCTCCCCCTTCCCATACCACCCCCCTACAGGTGGGGCTAGGTACTGCACTCAGGGAGACTATGCACTGCCACTCACACATTTTGGGAGACTTCTCCCACACCGCATTGATATGCTCAACCTCGTCCGTCACTCTGCTCGCTGGTCCTGTCACTGTCTAACCCTCTGGTCTCCTCTGCTCACCGTAAGTTCTTTCCTCCAGAACGGTTTCCAGCTTGCCTCTCAGGTACACCACTGTTAAAAGTCACATTCAGACTCACCCCAAGATAAAACAAGCACATGCAAAGCTGACTTCAACAATGAAAGCACACACTTCAACAATGAAAATCTTTCCTGTTTACCTGTTAGTCTCCACACTACCAGCTAACGCCAGCATATATCCTCACCATTTGTGGATTTATCATTCAGTTTTGAATATCCATGTTAGGCGTCTTTCTGTAGTTTCCGGCTTCAATCTCTGTTCCCAGGCTTCAACAATCCCCTGCACTCTTCTTTATTTTACATCTGTTCTTTTCTGTTGGAGGTGACTCTGGATAAGAGTGTCTGCTAAATGAATGTAATGTAATATAACATATTATACATTTATAGGTATACCTCAGTTAAAGAAGCATGCTTATGTATGACTTGTTCATATCAAGGGAAACAGATAATGTAATAAAAGCATGCCTTATAAAGGGTTAGCTGACAGTTACATAATTACATACATGTGCATATTGTTTCTTAATAACAGCAGTTGTGCCCAGACTGAGTGAGTGAGTTTTTCTTGTGCTTTTCTCTGAACTCAATATGCATATACATTTGTCACTGCTTAATTACACAGCCATCATTTGCCATACACCATCTCTTAGTATCCTTTATGTAACCAAGGGATTCCAGTTTTTCAAATATCAAAATCACTGTGTTTTAACCATTCCACTTCATGTTAAGGTAATAGCACAATGTAACACTGAAACCTTTTACACAAAAAATCTGGCACACCTCAAAATGGGGATGTCTGGCCCTAAATGTGGGAGAGGGCTATTTTAATAAAGTTTTCACAATAAGCAACTGCTGAGATATAAAAAAATACATCATGGTTCTCCCTTCAACTATAAATGCAGTAAAATCTTAACATGGAGTCCAAGTAAATTTATTTTCCTCTCTACACATATTTCACAGTTCACTTGCTGCCTGCCCATTACCCATATCCCAGTAATATGGATTGAGTCACTCCTGCAGGAACAGGCTATTGGAATTTGACTCCAGCTATAAATTTCCCTCGCAAGTGGTGTGTGACCAAGGCAACACTTTCTCAGTGGATAAATCCAGAAGGCTGCAGGACAGAGGGCAGCTCACACCCTCACTGCAGAGCTATCATTCTCCTGGGCCCTCGGCAGGATGCCACTGGCGTTGTCCAGTCGTATGACCAAACATGTCCTTTTGGTAGTTTAGAGGAGAGTCTTTCATTCAAAGGCTTGCATGTCACTGCAAAACAGCCAAAGTCCACAGCTGCTCCTCTTATCTGAAATGAATAATTGATTTTCAGCACCGCTTTGACATGTTCATCAGGGTTTGGTTATGGTTCATCTGCCTTTGTTATTTAGGGAGAGTAGAGAAAATACCAACAGAGGTTATTAGTCGGCCATGTGAGACTCACTGCAGTCAAGCACAGCAAACAAAGCATGTGAGATGGCTCTCTGAATGTGTAATTGGATATGAAGCATATCCAGTGTCTATTATTTCCAGAGAACCTACCCCCCACAGCCAGTAAGTGGTGTGCACAAGGCATTGTGGTGCATGCAGCCTTTGAACGGTGCCAGATGAAGGCCGAGCAAGGAAACAATACTTGTCTGCTGGCTCCCACCTGCTGTTCAATCCTCTCTGAGCTTCTCCTCGTAAACACTTGATGGAGCCTTTGAGGTTCTTTAGAGATTACCTTGCACCAAATCGCTCTGTAAGTAGAAGATTGTGGATGAAGGCTCTGAAAATGACCGACTGAATCTAGTTACAGCAGGGATGCAAGCAGCAGATCTATACTTAACAAGTACATTCCCCTGGGCTAGTGTGGGCAAGGTTTAGAGCAGACTTGTCATGTGCTTTACATATGAAAAAAATGAAATCACAGGCAATCATTTGAACATGATGAAATAGTACTAGTTGCCCTCATTTTTACACAGCACTGATAACACCATACTTGATATTGGGATATCCCTTGAAATGCATGTTGAGCAGTAACATTTAAATTAGTACTTTTTTCTTCCATGATCTGTTTCAGTGTATCTGAGGCAAAAATATGGTGTTGAGTACAGCCCTGCTTCACATTGTTAAAAACAGCCTGAGCTGATACCAGAAGATTCACAAAAACAGGCATAATATCCAAAAATCACGAGGCAAAGACAAATCCAAAACCAGAGGCAGAGTTCTTTCACAGAAGATCAAACAGGTAAACAGGAACAGAGGGGCACAGGCAGAAATCAGAGTCTAAACAGGCAGAGAATACTCCAAATTGGCAGGCAAGAAGAATAATCCAAGGGGCAAAGCAGAAGTCAAACACAAGGGCATACAGCTATACACTTCCAACAGGCAGGAACAAAACAGGCTAACACACTGAGGAAAAACTGGCAGAGAACAAAGAAAACAGTGGGTTATTTATACAGAGTAATAATGGATTAACAGGGAACAGGTGAGCAGGATGGGCTTCAGGTGGTGGGTGTGGCAGAAGGGCAGATTGGCAGGACAGGAGGTGGGATGGCAGAGCACATGGGGCTGTAAACAAAAACAAAAGCACATGCATGCAAAAACAAAGACACACCCACACTGACAGACAGGAAGACAGACAAACACAACACAAGCAAGACATCTCAAGCTGTAGTACTGACACTGCCTCTGAATACCCATTTCAGAATTTCAGCTGCAGTATGTGCAGTGTATTTCCTCAAGAGTTCAGTTTAATGACATGCTGTGTGGTTAGACTTTGATGAAAGTGGGCCATCTTAAGTGTATCTTATCAAACATGGTGATGTAGATCAAAATAAGCATAAGGTTTGATTGGTGGCATTAAAGCTTTTATTACCAAAGAGTGTTTATTTTCAATGAATGTCATTCTCATGAATATAGTTGACAATTCTTTTTGAATTTTTAAGACAGCTGACTCATTGTACAATTCCAAAATTGTGAGGTGCCAAACACACAAAACATACATCCAATGCTTTTGTAATAGAGCAGAACAAAGATCCAGCAAAGTGGATGAATTAAAAATAAAAATACAGGGATCGCCCTTGTGTGCGATCTTTCAAAATACTTATTTTGTTTCAGAGAAGGATATTATTACTTGAGAAAATTATATTAATCATATGTACCAACCTATCTATGGGTAAATATTAATATTTACAGCACATCCTACAACTTACTGCCTTGGGGAGGCACCAAAAAACACAATATATGGAGCCTGCCTCACTGTGATTCACAGAATCCTCATAAAGCCTGATTTCTCTTCAATGTGTGGAGGTATAAATATCTTACTTATGGTGCTCCTGGAGTAAGTCAGGGTTCCAGTATGAGTATTTTATCTTGCTGCAAAATATGTGCATTTTGATCAAAGATCTTATTGTTTGGATTGCAGGCCCAACTATATAGTATGAGAAGATAAGATACATTGCCAAATCTCAAATGTCACTCAAAGAAAGCACCTCCTTGCTGCAGAAGTCATTTCCTCCCTGCCCAAATGTCTGCCTTTCCTTTAATACTTTGTTATATTTTCCTGCTGTTTGAACTTTCTCTTAAATTATGAAGGTATAGATTAGCAGTGGAAGACAAAGAAGGGCATTAGAAACTTTAGGGACTGGAAGAGACATGGATCTAGAGAGTAGCCTAAGTCAATGCAGGCAGGACAGACAAATAACATTGACTCAGTAGAGGCAGGGAGAAGTGATGTGTAGAGCATGTAGCATGAACAGGTGATGCAAAGCAGCCTGCATTTATGGCTGGCAATTGATCACTTATATTCCTCTAAGCCTGAGAAAAAAAAGAGGAACTGGAAACTGGAGCTTTCAGTCAGGGAGATTGAAAGGGTATCGTCCCCTGTCACTGGGAGCACACAGAATTTACATTTTACTCTTCCAGCAACTGAAGATGACTGAAGAAGACCATATTCTCAAGGGAAGTATCTATTATATAAGGATAATCTCTCACTGTGACTGAAGGACAACACTTCTGTCATGTAATACATGGGCAAATCATATTTCTTATGCAACTCGTGGTTTTCGAGCTCAAAAATTCAGCTGTTATTTGCTTACCACAATATAGGTGGAGTACTCTGATGGTCCTCTGTGGAGCCCAGGGAATTGCTACAGCCGTCATTTTGTTGTCACGTTGCCTGCGTCTGCTAAATTGTCAGCTGTGTGTCTGCCGCCTACTGGAGCACATTTCTCCGCTGCTGTGGCTCGCTCAGGTGCAGAAGGAGACAGTTAAGTATGTTCTCCTCTTGTTGACTGCTCTCTGCGTTCCCGTAGGTGTGTATTTCGATCCAGGAACCATCTGTTTCAGGGCTCTCCTTGGAGTGCTTGGTCCAGGTTTGAAAACTATGCAGCCCCTATTTGTGATTAAACTGCAAGAAGACTAAAAATATTCACTGCCTGTGTGTACAATAAACACAGCTGAGGCTTTCAAACTGTTGTAATATTGATGCAAGAATTCCATACTCTCTCTGTTTGAAGCCTTATGCTAAATGGAGGTTATGATTAGTTTCATTCTGTTTGTCTTATACACATACATATCATGTTCCAAACTTCACACTGGCCAGGAAATGACCCATCCAAAAGTGAGTTGTAATGGTCCTCCTACAATGTGATCTTTAATTATAGTATCTGTATGGACATGGTGCTGGATGGGAGAAAGGCAGAGAATAATTGGTCCATATTTACAAAATATAAAGCAAATAAATATTTACCCCACAATGTTGTCTTATTTGGATTTTTATAAACTATGTTACAATATTGAATTATTAGAATGTGTGTCTTCTTGTAAATATGAATAATCCCTCAGGAAACTGTAGGACTTAATCTGAATAAATGCCTCAGAAACCTCAGGTGAACCCTCAAAAGTCAAGTAAAACCTCATATAATTAGAGAAAGAATCAAGACCTTCTTGAAGCACAAATAAATGTGTTTTAGTGTGTCCCCCAACCAGACAAGGTGAGGTTCAACATATCGCCCTATTCTGGCTGAAGCAGGTATCTGTCAGTGGACATCCCCACCAAGCACAGGTTCTGGGTAAAAACTTAATTCTAATTGAATTATTCCTCTGTATCACAATGGCAGATGGGGACATGGCCCAGAACAACCTGGTTGTGTAAGTGACATCCGCAGACTTGGCTATTGGCACCTCACTGTTCTGAGATAATATGACGCACCCCTCTCCTTTTGTAAAAAACAGTGGCAGTCCATCCATCTGCGATATCCCTCTTTCTTGCCACAGAACACCAATCTAAGAACTCAGCCTATCAGTGTCTCTAGGAGCTACAGTCACACATGATAGGGCAGATGTATACTGTTTTGGAAGACTGACCATGTTCCAAGTCTTCCGAAATGTTATGTTAATAGTGTTTATAAATCAGGATATATAATGCAGCAATTCAGGTTAATTGCTTTGCAAAAGGGAAAGCAGCTGTGCCCTCATTTGAGCCAAAAAATCTATAGATCACAAGCCCATTTGCTGCATCACTACCACACGCTGCTGAACGACTTGCAGCCATTCACTGTTTTGAACACAAATAAGTTGAAAGTAAAGTCCTTATTCATTTATAAAATTATGCGAAGACCATAGTAAGTTGAAGAGGGCCTTGAATTACCCCTTTCCCTTTTTGACTGCTTTTCACTTCAGATTAGTATGCTTGGCATATCAAACTAAATGGAATTGTAGAAGGCCACCCAAAACATTCCCATAAAAGTGTTTGCTTAGAATGTTCAACAGAGCTAACTCCAAAGTTTTAATCTGCATAGCTTGACCTACATGTCTTTTTACAGATGGTTTAGACTATGTTAACTTATAATTAGGTTAATATCACATGATGATAAGAGAATTTGTTTCTCAGTAAATGCCACAAGATACCGTTTAAGAAAAAAACGTGAGAAAGCAGAGATTTTTGTAAGCCTGCACCACATCCTGTTATTGTATTTTCATTGCAGCGTTTCCAGTTCAAGTCATCACAATATTCTGTGATTACTTCAGTATTATGGAACTGGTACATAAAAAATGACACCTTTCGGCAAGCAGGCTAGCTGAGTGCAGGCATTCCTATCCAAACCAACCCACAGGCCAGCTTTTTGCACAGAAGTGGGGTGGGTGGGTGATAATTATCACTGCAGGGTAATTTAAAAAAAAGGGATTTGAATCATATGCCCTTTTCTGACTAGATGCAGGCAGATGAGACTGAAAGTCAAGTTGATAAAATCCTCCTCGCACAGAATTGCTGTCTATAGCATTTACATAGAATAAGGTTTCTCCTGTCATATTCCTTTGTAATTGGTGGCTCATTTACATATTACTGATATTCGACAACCATACAGCTATTGGTCAACTTCATAGAGGTCCTGTTCCACAAGCCTCCTGTATGTCGAGCTATGCAAAGTCATGCATCTCTGAACATGCAGTTACAGGTTCTCTGACACTGCCTTGGGTGTGAAATCTCAGACACATTGCTTTTCGACACAAAGATAAAGCTTCAGTTTGTCAATGTATAATAAATGTATATTCCTTGGGACTCCATGAAATAAAAATTTCATTCGGATTGTTTTGAGGCACTGATACAGGAGTCTTCCCAGAATAACTTACAGTTTTACATGAAAAGATATGCATGGGAGGACAATGAACGCAACTACATGTGCCTTCGTGTCCCGGTCTGTCCTATGAGATGTCTAAGTAATAACACAAAACCAGTTTCTCACTGACTCTTTGAAGATGGGGGGATTTTTTCTTTAAGCCTGGCCGGTGATGGTTTTGGCACGGCTGCAATCCCGTTCTGCTGTTGCATGCAGCAGAAGTACTGTGACAGTGCTGACAGAGACTTAAAGCAGGGTCCATGACCTGCAGGCATGGGAAAGTCATTGTGCTTGCAGAAGGAAATAGAGAGCACTCACAACTGGCAATGAAAGGAGCCAGCCTTGAAACAATCCTCTGAAGGAGAAACCACAGAAAATTAGCCACATATGCCTTCAAAAGCGGGCACAGAAAAAGTAACAAGGATGGATGTGTATTTGAGTATGAGGGAGTATGATATATGATGCAGGTGGGTGGCTGCGGCGTGAGACAGAGCAGGGCAGAGGACCGTCGCACAAACAGCTGGCCATTCAGTAGGGTCCAATGTTTAATCACAGGGCCTGTTGATGAGCAGGTCAGGCCACTTTCAACAAATGGTCTCCTCACCCTGGAGACGAGAAAAGATCAATGCCCCTCCAGACCCCACTCTTAATTTCTTGCCCTTCCTTGTCCCTAGAGAACACCAAAATTTGTCCAGCCCCTATGTCGCACAGATTTGTTAGGGGCAGGCTTCCAAGGACGTGTGTGTCTTTAAAAGCCATCAGCCATCCATCACAGTGAGAGGCATTCAGCAGGACCCAACCTCTCTGGGTGGCCTGGCTACCTGAAGAAGAGATTACTTTCTCTGGCTGAAAGGGGAAAACAGATAACTCAACTAAAAGCGGAGGATGGTTTTTAAAGTCACAGCAATTGTTTTGAAGAACACAAATGGACACAGGCAGTTGCTTTTAATCTACATACTAGAAAAGGATAGACTCTGCTGAGGACTATCCTTTGCTATGTGCTGCTTGGTTTCTGCATGCCACGAAAAAATGTGCATGCATGTGACTGTTGTGACCACTAGATGTCGCTGCTCATCTCTGTATATTTCAGATGAGATGCTAAAATCGCATAGAGAAAGGTTATACAATTATGTTGAGTAATAAAGTCTAAGGGAGACAGGAAACTTTGAATTGTGCTACAAATATGGAAAATGAAAGATAAAACAATGGCAAATGGTAATATATTATTACATTTATACACTATACAGTAAGTCTTTCTGCTGATATATACATTATTTGTGTTACATTATGTTGCCTGCAGAATTACATGTGCAATACAAATTCCTGACAAAGGTAAATTAACGTTGTTCTATTCCTCATTGTGAACCACATCAGCATTAACCCCTTCTGTATACTGTACAAATTATGTGCTGTGTATATCTACTATTTCTGTGCAATTAATGTTCATGGTTCTTCACTGTGCAATAAGGGTTCTCACTCTGCAATAAGGGATCTGTGCAATTTTTCTGGCAAAATGTAGATATCTCTGTGTGTTTTTACTTGTGTTCGACCTTTTTTACTTTTTCATATAGCCTTACTTTTTAAATTATTTTCATAGATTATTTATAAGCTTTTTTATTGATCCTTTGCACTGTTGAGGATTGCACTCAATTTTCATTGTAAATGTTACAATGACAATAAAGAATTATTCTATTCTATTCTATTCTATTCTATTTTCCCTTACTTCCAATTCCTCTGTTGTACTATTCACTGGTTCAGTTCAGTTTTTAGGTCTTTGTCTTTTTTTTGCAGTTTTGCAGATCCTTATTGACAATTCATCAATGAAAGGTATTGTTACAGGACTAAGTGGCCATCAAGCCAGGCTGGGTCTCCACAGCTCTGAATGACTCTTGTCAATAAAACCTGCTGCACAGTTTCCAGCTCCCACCGAACCCCATGCTGACTACTGCTGCGGTTCTCTGCAATAGAGATGATTGAGTTTGATCAACCTTCAGCTCCTCCAGGGTCTGACCTGCCTGGATTATACAAACAACACAAGTGAATTTCACAGCACTGGGTTTATTGGGCTGCACATATTCATGTCGCTCTGAGACCATAGCTCAGATCAGATCCATGTCGGACAGCTCTGTACAGCGCTCTTAACGCCGTCGGAGTGCCTGAACGGCACGGATGTGGCCATCTCCGCTGAGGCCTGGCTGACTGAGTCAGCCCCTGCTTTTAATGCAGTTCTCTCCCTCTCTGGAAGGACAGCTGCTGCCTGCCTCACCGCTCACCTCCCCTGGCATCTGCGTCACTCTGAAATCCGACAGTCTGATGTCCTCTCCTACAGTCTGCGCAGTTGTGCACAAGCCTTACTGACTATGCGCTGCACACAGACCCCCCTTCCCCATCCTCTGAGGATTACGAGCTGCATAGAGGTGACACCCGAGCTCAGTATTAATGCCTGTATGGTTACAGTTCCTGTGCAATCCGTTTCTGATGTCCCCGCGTTGCCAAACAAAAATGTGCTGAATGCACTGCAGGATGATTTGCGCTCAGCACAGAGAGCACCTTTGCTGCCGTAGGGCACATTCATTTATCTCGGCCTGGCAGGGCACAGGCAAGGTTATCACAACCTACTTGTCTGCATGTCCCCTCTGTCACACGGGCATCAGAGCTGTTCATCAGATGCCTCCTCCCGACTCAGGAGCAGAAGCGCCCTCCGATACTGAATACACAATTTCCATCTGAGGTAATGAATCTGCTCATAAGGGCTTGGGAAAAAAACAAATGTTCTCCAGGACATTACCTGAAGCTGAGAACGTAATGCAAAACTCATATCACCCTTGTAATGGTCCCATACAGATCTATATGCCATCTATGCATCACTAAGGCTAGACAAAAGCACTCATGGCCATGCTCTGTCCTTCAATCATAAATACACCATTCGTAATGGAACTCACCAACATTATAACAAACTATATAACAAAGTATCTCGACAACTTCTGGTCATGCATTTTATGTTATGAAACCATGTTTTTAAACATTTTCCTCTGAGGAAACATATTTATGTAGTTGCTTAAAAAGCCCCAGCAATTTGCACATCCTCTCCACAAGATGTCCCTGATGTCTTATAGTTCAGTCTCACCACAAACACACACCAGTAAACCCATGTGCAGGGTACGAAGAAAGAGCAAGCAAAAAGAACATGGATGGAATTGAAAGGAACTCATCTTTACTGAACATTAAAAAAAAATACATTTTCATTCAATACCCAAGTATGCCACAGAGTATGAGTCACAGAGCCATTGCTTGAATCCTTTCCTTATGACAAAGATGTAAAAATCTCTGAGATAAGCAAATATGTGTGCCACCCTCTTTGGCAGTACCAAAGTGTAGAATCCTGGGAGAATACAGAGCGACCCCTGCCAGGTACTCGTCCCGTTGAGGATGAGCCACTATAATCAGTAAGGCTCCAACAGCTGTAGCCATGCCAAATCGTTACATGCTCCCATGCTCTTTGTTAATGTATTATTAATCGTAATTATCAACAAAAAGAACCTCTGGGCATTGAGAGTGTGGGACTGGCAGAGGTTGCCCCTGCTCTGATATGCAAGGAAGGGAGAGGCTGTGCTTCTCCACCTCCTGTGGAATCAGAGCTACTTAGAGAGAGGTGTAAATGTGATACCAGGCTGTGATCCACCTACAGCGTCATTAACAGTGGGTTCACCAGAGCCTGGTCTGAAGTAGACGAGTGGGAGGCACGGAGAAGCCAGTGTGCGTTAATAATGGGGGACAGTGTGCTGAGCTTGAAGTGGCTGAATATTTTTTTGACAGCCGCTCTCTGTCTGCTCCCGTTTGCAGCATGCAGGCACGGCGGTGACATGGACTCCGCTCCGCTTGCCTACCGGTTACCATGGTGTCTGTCTGCTTCGTGATCTCTCGGCAATTATTAAATCAGGAATAAAAACACGCTTTCCCTTCCTTTCAGCTGTTTGAGTACACTTTGTGCATAATGAGGGCTGCGTCGAATCACATTGTTTCCCACTGAAAACTGGATCAGGAGTGTTTTAGCTGAGAGACGGGGTACGAGTCCAAACAAGCAGTTCACAGACCGAAACGCCTCTTGGCAGGAACCATGAAAAATGGCACTGCTGTTCTGTGCCTGTCGTGCACGCTGTGGGTTACACACTGCAGGCAGTTCTGAGATTTAAACAGAGCCCTTTCTTTGATGTTTTTGGATCTTCATCTTGATCTGATCGATTTTCGTATTTTCTTTGGCCCTGCAATATTGTTTTCTTCTGAGGGTAAATAAATATAGCTCAAAAGCCCTGACTAACTGAATTGATACCGGAGTTACCTTGGTGATGAAGTCTGGCTTAGAAAGGAACACATTCATGAAATCTCTCTGTGTTTTTGACATTGCTGGCCTATTGCTGGGTCAGTATGGTAGATGCATATGATAATGAATACATGTTTTTATTTCTCAAGGCCAAGTATGGACCCTATCTGAGTCAGCCACAGCTAAAGGAATTGGATAAACAAGAACATCATGCCACCGTAACAATGTAGAAAATCCAGCATAATCATTTTAACACTGGCTCTGGATCCTAATAATCTACACTGGTACAAACTCATTAGCGGCCATTTAAAAAATCATCAGAGGACTAAATACATAAAAAAAACACAGAGCAGCTGTGTGCTGGTATATTTTCTGCACTCCCTGGAGTGCTGATAACAAAGGGGAGCAACTGCTGCACCAGACAGTGAATCTCAAAACATGGCCAATTTCAGATGGGTTGGTTGCTCTTGTATTGGTCATCAGGTCTTATTGAGGATGGAGACCAGGGTCAAGGCAGCACACTTTAAAAACCAGTGCCAGTGGTGAGCCAGTCCCTAAGTACTTCAGCCTGGTGGCAGCAGGTGGCATTTAGAGGAGGCCACAGACAGACATAATGGAGACTGATAGATCTATGGCTTAATGAGCCATCAATGCCCACATAGAGAGTGTGCAGTGCAGGGGGAAATATTGTCTTGTTAAACAAGGGCAGAAGATTTATTTAAGTGGCAACAAATGTAATTGTTTTTTTTTTACAATCAAATAAATCACAACACAGATGGCTAGATAGGGGAAAACGTGTATATGCAGTATTCAGTCACAAAGTATGTGACTGGAAGAACAACTATGTGCCAACCTTTGTGATACACCATGGAAGCTAGGAAACAGAGGTTGCATTTCACTTTCAGTCAATGTTTCCACTGTAAGATGGTATAATATTTTGTGCATGATGGAAGGTGGTTGATTGGACAAAAAAATTGAGCTTGCTGTCCAAAATATGCAATTCAGCCAGAAATTAACACCCAGATCCTTTAATAAATATACCTAGTGAGTTTGTCAGGATATCATAACCATGATAGGGATACTGGAGATTCCCTATAAAAGTACAGATAATCGTGTTGCAGGATTGAAGGGGAAATGTTTTATCAAATAAGTTAGAACATATAGGAATCAGTGTGTATGAAATTATATCAGTGCTTATGTGAGTAAAGGATAGTGTAAATTGAAGAGGAAAATAATCTAATTGGCAATTTTTGATCCTTGTAGAAATTATTATATACTGGTGAAGTGCATTTCAAAATACCACAAATGAAAAAAACATCAGCAGTAGAATGTACCAATACCAATACAATGTTTTCCTGTATACTGTACAATAAGAGTGGAAGCAGGGCGTGCATGTGGGAGGTTTGGTGTAATCAGGTTATCTTGACTTGCTCTTGTAAAGAAAGCTTTGAGATCACAGTCATATCAGATGCTACAAGGCTCTCATTCCTCCTCCTTTTCAAGGCTGCAAAAGCTTAACATCGGGGATTAAATGAATAAGCAGATCACCGAGGGGAAAGTGATTTTGAGTTTCGTCCCAACAAACACGGGCAGTCAAGTTTTATCTCGGGGACCTTGTTATTCAATGTGTCTGAGGACATAGTTGTGAAGGAGTTACTCACTTCGAGCATGGATTTTCCGCTCTCCCCAAAGAGCCATAGTGGGGTTAGACTTACAGCCAACTTTGTGTGAATGGAGAGAAACAGACAGTGAAATAAATTAATTTCTATTACACAGAGGAACTTTGAAGTCTTTATACCACATGCATTTAAGCAGAGATTAATACCTGCTGTACATCTGTTAATCCTAAGGCTGGAGTTGTGAGCTCACAATGGCCTGTGAAGTTTTGAAGGAGACTGCAGGACACATGGAAATTAGATACAGCACACACTCGTTGCCTGTTCATGTCAACCAGAGCACCATGAACTTTAAGCAGACTTAGTAATCTTACTGTATATCTCATCACACAATTAAGTGGACTGAAATCCCACAGTCATCCATAAGACACACAGCAGATATGCAGTGTCCTTCCAGTAGGGCCTGCCATGATATTACGTTTCATGGCTGACTGCCTTGGTGTGTTGCATGTCTTAAGAGTAACTGGTGATATTTACATTTATTCATTTGACAGAGGCTTTTATCCAAAGCGACTTACAAGTGAGGCAGAGTACAACACAGGCAAAAAGCCATATAAGGTGTCAACAATATAAGTTAAGTGAGTCCTAGACCTAAATACATTTGTATATGAAACAGGTTCATATGAACCATTGTCCTCCTTTCTGTATTGATTATGGAAAAACTATATGCGTATCAATAAGTAACATCAGGATTTTGTCACGAACCTGTCTAGGGTCAGGAGCGTGAACAAAAGGGGTGAGATGGCACTGCCAGCAAAAACAACGGCGAGACAAGGCTCGGTATATTTTAAAGTATTTATTGTACAACAAAAACAACTAAGGCTTGCAAAGTTCACAACCAAGGCCGGCTGTAAGCAGGTCAATGAACAACATGCAAGCCTCGCGTCTCGGGCCGTCAATTCAGACTCTCCTTCTGAGTACGGCGAACGCGGCAGTGACGACAACAGCGGCAAGGCATGGCTCCAATGCGGTGTGGCTCCAATGCGGTCCAACAACACGGAACTACACCCTTTGGATACAGTGGAACTCCCAATCGCATGTGTGCGGGAGGAGCAGCAATTTGGCGCCATTCGCCCACGGGATGTCCTGAAACATACGGGAAACACAACAGAACAGAACAAGGCAAAGCACAGGCAAAACACATGCAGGGACGTGCATAAAGTTGTGTAAATAACATGTTTTTTGTGCTGGTGATAATGAATACTTTTCTATGAAGAAGTGATCATTACTAATCAACCAGTCGAAATCTGTACACAGAATGTCTGTATCTTTAAAAAAAAAAAAAATTAAAAACACTGACTGACGAATTCACTTGATACACAAAGGCAACGGGCAGCTGAGCTTTAAGTAAATATACAGTATTCAGCTGCTTTGGTTAACACAGTGAGTTTATTTGTGACAGCAATATCAAACAATAGAAAATATCAATCTGAAACAATTGTATAAACTACTTTATTCTATGGAGCCCCTTAGGGGTCACAATCAATAATAAATTTACCCTCACGTTCTGAGTTTGCATGTGGTGTAAGACTTAGAAAAAGCGAGGGTGGGCTCACTTGGATTGTCCATGATTTAGGGAGCATTGTTCTTGTTTCTCTTTCTTTTTCTCATTTTGGTGGAGTTCTGTTGGCGTGTTTGTGTGTGTGTGTGTGTGTGTGTGTGTGTGTGTGTGTGTGTGTGTGTGTGTTGCACAGAACTGGTGGCATCTGTGGTGACTGACAGAGCGGGAAAATCACTGTGTTAGTGGTACTACCTGTCTTACCTGGAGAGAAGATGAGCCAGGTTGGCTGAGGAAGTTGTGCGCGACTTCAGCCTCAGACTACAGCCGACTCGGTCTTGATGTGGGTGAAATGTGGGAAAGAGTGGTAGTGTTCTTGAACCGCTTACCAGTTAGCAGGAGACTGCATGATGAGGACGCAGAGAAAGAGCAGTGGTCAGTCTGGGGAGGCCTGCAGGAACAGGAACAGAATTGCCAACTGACAATTTATTTGTAATGCATGGCTAAACATAGAATAATGCTAAGTCTACAGCACATTCTAAAGGAACACCTTCCATTACTATTGTTTAAGGGAAGTGACAATGTCTGTGCATGCTTAAAGCAGATGTTACCTGTAAATTCTGATCTAGGACCAGAATCCTCAGCCACAATTCACACCTTAGCAGTTATAAGCTAAACAGAAAAACTGGTCAAGGATTAGCACTTACAGGCAACTTCATCCTTCACCTCCATGCTTCACTGTGGTAAAAGCACGAACAATGTTGAGAACACTGTGTTTCTATCTAGCTTTCACTGAGTCTGCATCACCCAGAAATTCTGTTACTTTGCAAATACAAATTGGTTAAACCATGGGTACAAGTTACTAAACCATGGTAATGGATTGATAAACTTTGTGCAAGAGTTACTAAACCATGGGATCAATAAATTAAGGGTAAGAATTTGAAATTTTATTTTCTTACTATGTCCTCTAAAGGGGCTCCATATGCTTCAGTCCTAGCCCATGCAAATTACTTTCCCTGCTAAAAAGATATGGTCTTTATCTCCTCACAATTCCCAGAAACACCCATGTACTGTAGTAAATGTAAAACATGTGTGAGAAAATCTTTGCCATGTGTCAGGTACATTGTAGTAATGTACTTATATGTGCAGAATGTTCCATTCATTCATCTCCAATCAAACAGCTAGTGCAGGCAGAATCAACAAACTCTGTCTTCTTCTAGTCAGAGGCAGCACACATCCCTGTCTCCTCTGTAATTCCAACAAACACACTCAGTAAAACATGCTAAACATCTGTATACACTGTAGAGTTATTAAAGTAGAGTTATTGAAATCTAATATTCAGGTAGTGTCAGGGAATAAGTTAACTAAAAGTACACTTTTACAGACATTGCTGTACTCTGAAGATGCTCTGTGGGTAGAATTAATTTTATTGAGGACATAGCTACAGTTATCATATTCTAGAATTATAAGAAACTATAGAAACAATGATTTTTATTTGCCCTATTTAATAAAATCAGTACAGCACTACAACAATACAGATTCATCTTTATGTGAAAGGAAAATATGTTCAGAAGAGTGGCGCAAGCATGCTAAAAGAATGCTTAAGATGAGTGTACATTAATCTCAGTTAATAGTGATGTGTAGTGCAGCTGTCCGCATGAGTTGAGGTTTTATGACACAAAATTATACCATTGGTTTATGCATGGAAGCTGAGCATAATAAAACACATTGGAAGGCTGTCTTTCTCAAAGTTTATACTACTGCCAGGCTGCTACACGTTAATGTATTAGAACAGTGACTACTTTATTTCACCTTGGAGCTTGTGGATAATAAATCTTTGGTGGAAACAGGTGGAAAGCAAATTATTCTATCTGGGTGTTAGTACACAATGTGCTGTTTTTAATTTCAGCTATTGATTGTTCATTTTCTACACCTCAATTGCTAATAATCAGTTTCTGTGGTGCTGATATTTCACAGCAAAGTCTATGCTGGGCTAAAACAACACAAAAGTTACATGAAAGTGAAACTAAGTTTTAAGGTGGTAAACTCACAGAAACACAGAACTCCTGAAGAAAAGTTTGAAACTGGAGCAATATGTGTACAGGTTTTTAAAATGAAAATGTAAATTTAGGAAGCAATAAAATAGAATAAGTCAGAGAGGGCCATGTCAATAATACAGGACTGACTTTGATGCAGCCTCTCAGACAATGTGAAGACTTCACACCATAGTTCAAGAAATAAAAATGTAATAATACCCCAACACTTTGACTGGAGTCACTCTTAGCATGCTGCCTTTCTGAAGGCTCAGTGGGCATCCACTGAAATAAAAGATTTCTTGAGCGAGCATTCACTGTAGAATCCATAGCTGCATTGGTTAAAGAAGAATCCGTGCAATTACGCTACTCAGTAATGAATCCCCAGGCGGGTGAGTAATGTATTGGCCTGTCTGTTGCCTGGCTAACAGAGCTTTGTCTCCTTTAGTTCCATTGCGTGCAGACAACGCACCCATTGGCTCACAAATGAGCCTCGTTCCCTAACACAAGTTTGTAGGCAGTCCCCACCTCTGGGACAGTGGTCTTACCTGGGTCTTGAGGCAGCTGTCTCAATGCAATCAGTCCACGTGGACCAGAGGATCTCCTGCCCTTGGCAAAAGAAGTACTGATTTTGTGTTGGTCCCCTATTCCTTGTATGATCAAAGCTGGCACGGCACAGATGCTTACTCATGATTTATTATATTTTTCATCTGTACATGTATTCATTTTAATATTAGTAATATCTGCAGTGCTGGAGAGAAGTGAGTTTCCTCCTAAGCATTTTTCAATTTTTTGTATTTCTCCTTTTACAGTTTTAATTTTACAGAGAGTTTGTACATAATATGAACAGACTTTGAACATGAGTTTACATTTTCTCTTTCCTCTGATTCTTCTTGCCTACCGCTCCATGTACTGCAGATGGCAACCAAACAAGGTAGTGGTTGATCCTAAAATGGAGGTCTGAACTGCATTCTGCACCTTTTAACTCATATGTCATTTTGTGTGGTGTTTAATTTTTAAAGTATAGAGGGCAGTAGAAAAACAGGTTCATAAATATTTCTCAAAAGAAAAGTTTTTTTTTTCCTGTATGAATTTCCATGAACTGAATGAATTCTAAAACCAGAATGAAAAGCAGCCAAAGTGAGAGACAGCTACTTCTGTTTGTTTGTTTGGTATTAATCCCAGCTGCTGTATAGAAATACTATGAAAGGTACTGCAATTTTGGGGTTGTGTGATTTAAAATCTGCTTGAACTTAAACTATACAAGACTTTGGAATAGATTGTTGACACATTATTTTGATTATATTTTAAAACTCTTTTAAAACTGTATTTTAAAATATATTTATATATTTTATATATTTTATTTATTTTCTTAAATAATGCACAATGTACAGCTACCTAATGGACATCAGCACATACTGTAGTTATTGTATATTGAAAAGCTTATTCTTTAGAAATCAACATATTGTAGTTAAAAGCTGCTATATAAAATACATCTACCTGTGATTTCCAATTCTGACAGCAGGCAGCATTGCCATATATGAGGATTTACAGAAAAACGGTAGAAACCATGAGAGCTGATCAGTCTCATAGTGTCAGCACTGCTGCCATGTTACAGATTAGCATTGATTTAATTACACAACACTCTTCTCACGCTGGTCTCCCTCCACAGCTCTCTGCTTCTCCATCTTGGAGACATGATGAGGCAAAGGAGGACTCATCAGAGATGCTGGCACAACGATCTGACAGTGAAAATATACATCTGGAAACAAGAGTGACAGACATGAAATTCTAACTGAGTAACGGCTTTGCCATAAAATTCACGGGGCTAATTTTGATTTCTATTCTGAGTGGTGTTTTTTGTCTACAAACTTACATATTGTGGTCTGTTTATTTGCTCAGTAGACGTATTTGTTCAAGATAACATTTAATTTTATATATTATCCATTTATATACCAATGTATTTAGATAATTTATTGTAAGCCCAGTAACAGGGACTTGTCCAGTAAGAAGATGCATGTCCCCGAGCATGATCCTACATTGCTGCCAAATGTAAAATGAGAGCAGGTTGGTTTGTTAATTCAAGCCGACATTATTTGTTCGTTTCCATAAGGGAGCCATTAATGTTGACAATAGGGAACTATTAGTTTCACTTTGCTGCAGGACATGATCAGTGAAGCATTTGAGATCACATCATGAAGGCTCATTCATGCTATTATAATCATTTGAAATAGAATAAAATTAAATTAAGCAGCAAATCTTCTATAAGACAAAACATTAATCAAGGCAGCTGTGATGGTATTCCATTTTTCAAAAACTCAATCATAAAGAAATTACCTCGACACAAAATGAGAGCAATGAATAATGAGGGAGAGACCTGGAATGAGAAGAAAAATTATGCATATCACAAGCAAGTAGCTACTTCACACTTAGATAACTTTGGTTTTTCCCAGATATCGTATCCAAACAAGCCTGAGCAATCCTGTCAAGAGGGCATGAAAATGTTCTAAATATTTTCTATTCACTTCAGTACTGTTTTACAGTCACTAGCGTGTGGGTCAGCAGGGCTGCTGTTGACCATTTCTGACCACTTTGTGTGTTACCAAAGTAGTTTCATTCAGCTGTATTTTGTGAATGGTGTTTTGGTCTTTACAAAGCCTTAACAAAGACAGGTAATAATGCAGTTACACTAGCAAAACTGATCCCTAAACCTATTTAGGTGAACAACTCCTGTCATACAATTGATAACAACCAAACAGAGGATCCTACAGGGATCTTTATTATGGTCCCATTTCACTACAGGGTAGACATTGTTTCCCTACTACCAGTGGCATACAGTGAAATCCTGGGATACCCCCCATAAAGATTGGGAAGGGGCTCATTGCAGGTTGAACTTTCAGTTTTTCTAACAATGTTGACTGACCCTCAGCAAGCTACTTACTGTTTTGTCAGGTTAAATTCAATTTCAACACATGCACCAAAGCCATTTTTCCCAAAGCCAACTTGTTGCACTGGAGTGCCTCATAAATTAGACTGCGTCTCACTGCATTGCACTGCATGCAACCAGAAACATAGCTAGGATTTGAATGTGTCCCGGGGCTAAGCCCATGTTGCATGATTTTGATAGTAATTGTGAACTTAGACAGATATTGGATAGTTAGCAGCAGGTAAAAAAATGTACTGATACTGTAATATTTTATGAACGTTTAGTCACTGCAAATTTAAATATTGCAAATATTCAATACTTTAACAGTTTTTATTAAAATGCGTTGGCCAATATACTGCATGCATGTCTTTTCCATGGTTTAAAATGTCAGAATTAACCGCTTAACAGTTTTGGATGACAAAGGAGAGAGTATCTGGAAAATGTGAGAAACAGGACAGCTAACAAATACATTTACCTGTAGTAAGGTAAAAGGGACAGTAGATCTTTAAATAATCATATTACCAATGTTTTAGCAGATAAGGTGAAATTCATAGATCACATTTTCCACAGACGGAGAAGATAGATTATCAGTGTTCCCAAGGAAACATGAACTAAACAAAATACCTGTGCTTACCTCACTCCCTGATGTACAATCCATACATCCAGCTACAGGAGAAGACAATTTTGCCCTTGATATTAACTGGCATTCAACATGTCTTCTTAAACATGCTAAAAGCCTGCCAATTTTGAGTGACAGAAATGACCGGAATCTGTATGCATATCTGGTGGGCACGGGAAGGAGGCTAGCAGGGAGCTTGACTTGGAATTTGACTTATTTCTTCATTAGAAAAGCAGAACAGATGTGGACATAGGCATTCTAAAATAGACCTCCATCTCCTCACAGCAGTCTACAATACAGTAAAGGGCAATTAGGGAAATCTATTTATCACCTGCCTGGATGAAAATGTTAATTTTTTTCTCTCAGGGACTTTTGCTACCAAAGGGATCCCTCTTTGATGCTACATCCCCACTCACTTTTGGTCGAGATGTGTTGTGGTGATGTTATCTACATTACAAAGTTTATAGCCCAGCTTCTCATGGCAGCACATTGCACAGTATTGTTGATATTCATGTTATTAGTTTGTCCTCAAAAGATTTAGGGCTTTTTAAGAAAGATTTGGATATACAGCCCTGGAAATCTGGTGTCAATGTCCTCACTGGCTTTAAAAATGTTTTGGGGTGCCCTTGTACTTTGGGGCCCCTTCACCACATCCCTTCCATGTCTGTCCCATACACCACTGCCAAGTACTGATATGCTAAGAAAAGTACAGGTGGTGTGATTGAATGAATACATTACAGTACATGCTTCAAACCAGAGCATACAAGCTAAGTGGAGCAGGTACCCTAGGATAGGAGAGTCAAACAAAATGAACACAGTATCCCCACAGTAACCCAGAACCCCCCCCCATTGTGGGGGGGTTACAGTAGTATATGTCATGACTGTTTTGCATCTAAGGATCCTGGGGCCTTTGTTAAAAAAAATGTAAAGTAATAGAATCATGAACTCATGAACATGAAGATCATAATCGTGAACATTTTGACCAATACCTGGTTTCATCTATCAAGAAGCTTTGCAGACTTTTTTGCAAACTTTTCTGAAAATGGACATTCCACCATGAAAATGATTCAAAGTATTCATTCAAATCCACAAAGACATGGCCAAATGAGCACAAAATATACATTCTCATCGGATTTTCTCAATCCAGTTGAACATTTGTGGTTTGACCTTAAGAAAGCAGTTTCAATCGAAAACCACAAGATATGAAAGACCTAGAGCTATTGTGCCAGGAGGAATGATCAAAAATCCTGCAAGCTGCTTAGGTGATGTCAGTGAAATAGCATGTATCCTCCAATACTGTGGTGCACTGTGTGACTTGTTGTATGATGAATATCTGTTTTCTGCATTGTGGGAGAATTACATTCATCCTGCCTCAGGGCTGCTGAATAACTGCAGAGGTCGTCATGATGAGATGAAGCTAACGTACAACTGGCACCTCAAAACCGGATTTCATGAAAGGAAAAATAATTCCATGGAGTCTGAGTGCTGCCAAAATGAAGAAGATTAGGTGAAAACAAAGCTCACAGAGGAGCGGTTACTGAAGTTATTGAGCAAAGAGAAATCTTGCCTTAGGGACACAACAAAAGTGCCATTTAATGGTGACATTGCTCTGGAGCCCTGCAGCTTGTCTGTAATATTGCAATGACAGGTAGGCAGGATTCAATCCCTAGGTTGCACTTCATTCGTTACACTGCCAGAAAATACATTATTAGTTCCTATCATTACTTGCAGATTTGTTATTTATGTCATGCTAGTTTAGAAAAACAATTTGAATGTGCAGTTATACAGATCCTTGAAAAGAAAATTAGGAATCTTACTAACTCAATTGCTAGCTGGCTAGCTACGCAAGTTAATCAGATGGCAAATATTGGTTTGAATGGTCTGGACTGAGAAAACATTATTCAGGATTCAATAGCATACTTATTTGTCTAGAGATGGAAGCAATAACCATGTTCTGCTTTATTCATGATACCTACAAATATTACATTTTTTATTGTATATCACAGGGATTGTTCAGTATTCAGAGACAGCAACTATTTCCTCAAATGTGCTGAATAGGAAAACGTTTGACTTGAATACCTTTACTTCCTCCTAGCCAGATCCAAGCACAGTGACAGCAACAGAGGGAAAAAAATAAACCTTTGCATATTGCTCTTACCTATCAATTTGCACTGGATAGACCCCTGCCACTGAATTGTGAGCTTGCTCCATTCCTCCACTGAAAATTAATGACTTATGTCACTTTGTCATTTCAATTATGAGCCCAAATGTAATAGGTGATCTGCTCCACTCACATGCTTTACATCAAACATTTTCTTTTTGCAGGATGGATATGCTGTGCACACAGACAGAGAGAAAGGCCACTTAACTTACTTAACTCCCAAGGTGATGTTGATATTTTCCGGTTGTTCTGTTTGTGTATGCAAGATTCACATTCATAAGGCAAAGACAAATGTGTATGCCATGCAGTTTCTCTTCTATCCATATCTTGCATGTTGCATTGGATAGGGAGAAGGATACACATTTTAATGTCAAATGCAGTATCAGTGGCTGGATAGCTGCATATATGTTCATTTTCTAATGGGTGAAAGAACCTGACATGACACTTTCATTCAAGATGTAAGAGGCAGTACATGTTACTACAAAACTATGCTTTCAGCATGAAAATGTCCTTCGCTCATCACTCCCACTGCAAGGCATTTCACCGTATTGCAGATGAGCTCATGTTGAGCTCTAGTATTTATTCTTTGTGACTTATGTTTAAAATGTATATGTAATTATAATACCTTTTTATATAATATATAAATCATTAAATAGTGTTTTCATTCAAATACCATTCACATCATATTCACAGTTCATACCAGCAGTTTGAATGAATGGGTGGAAAATGGATTTAGGAGGTGGTCACGCATTCAGGGATGCAGCTTTACCGCTGTGTTAGATTAGCTGTTGTGACTGAGCAAAACAGTCTCTGAAAAGCAAGCACTAGTCCTATGCAAAAATGAGTAGCTGAAGAGGCATTAAACCATATTAAAAATGATGTTAATGCCCCACACACTAAAGTCAATTTCCTTCCACTCACTGTACAGTACCTGGTTCAATGACTCACCTGAAATTGCACATAAATCAATGCCTATCATCTTGGTATTGACAAAAAGTTTATATATTAAGCTGTGGACTGTACTGGTTTCTTGTTTTCCGTCAGATGCAATTACGATCTTATTCATTTTGTGGTTTGGGTCATTGCTTATGAATAAGGGCCTCAGCTCATTTCGTTTCTCTCCACCACATTTTCATTGACCAACCAAGGGCTACTGATATTGTTCTCATCATTAAAAATAGTCCAGTTACCATTAAAAATATCATTCCTCACGTCATGTTGATAGACAAATTACATAATAGTTCCTCTCCTGCTTGCTGATTGATGAGTAAGCATTCCAGCTGTGCCAACATTCATGAAATGTACAATGCTGATTTAACTAATCATCTCAACTTGCAAATTTGATCAAAACATATCAACAAGTCTTACAATATCTGCAATGAAAAATATCACATTTATAAACAAAATATAGTTTGATAGACAGTTACAGACAGCTGACAGTTATGAGAACTGATAAAAAGGGAGTAAATACAATAATCTCATTTAATAAAGAAACAAAAAAGCCACAAAGATCTACACAAGACAAAGCTTGGAAAGTTTTTTTTTTTTTTGCGATCAACTTTTTATTAATATTCAAATAGATCAAACACAATAACATTTCACCTTATAAAGTATCAAACACCCCACCCCAGCAATCCAGACAAGCCATTCATGGCATTAACTACATCCAATACATTATTTCAATTTGTATGCAATTCTGTACATAGCAAAATACACATGTAGCTGCCCCTGTGTGCATGCATACATACATATGAGTTCCCATGGAGTGAAAACACTTCTGTATTTACAGCATGGCAAAACTAAATAGGATTGACATAAATCATAGCAACAAAAAATGATACCAATAATAGTACAGACAAGATGTATATATACAAGTACATTACATAGATCTGTTTCCCGGTGCAAGAGATAAGTCAGCAGCAGCGCGAGACCAAATTGTAATTGTTGAGTGTCGGGCCTTATTTATCCTGGCTGTGGAAAGCTCGAGAAAAATGATGTCTCTGTAGCACAATAGCCAATGTTTAACTGATAACAGATGAGGTGAGAGCCATCTTTGTACTATAATCTTTTTTGCTGCTGTAACTCCTGCAAGCCAGATTTTGCACTGGGATACAGAGAGGTTCAATTCGGAGTCATCATTAAGTAACGTTATCAGAGGGTCATGCGGTATTACCTTACCAATCAGGTCAGATATAATCTCATTTACACAACGCCAGAAAACAAACACCTGAGGACATTCCCATAAAATATGTAACAAAGTTCCAGGGGAACCTAGAGAACAAAGCTGACAAATTGGACTTGAAATGACACCCACTGAGAATCTTCGACGGGTAAGTAATTTATGATCCCCGGTATGTCCTCCACCTTTCATGACTCTCACTGGATTGCCGTCCCTCCCTGAATTTGAACGTGTCGCCGAACAAGGGCCATTTTCCCTCTCCCAATCCCAAGACAGATCGGAGCAGATTTGAGACTGCCTTCTCTGTCTCAACAACGTTGGATCAGTGGCAGCACGCAACGGTGTCAGTCACTAAAACACTGGATCCTCCCCTCTTTAGAAATCTAGAAGTGCTAGGTAAACATTAACATTCCTACAGTTTTGTCATAATACACATTCAGCTTTCCAGTGGTTGCAAGAAATTTCTGTTCACCCTTTAAAGCATGAGCCATGAACATTACTATTAAACATTGTGGTTAATTGTCTTTGAGCAGCCTAATCTTAGTAACCTAAATCAAAAATGGTCTTAGGCTACGTAGTAGTTAACATAAAATTGGCTGGCTAGATTTTATAGACCCCCTATAATAAATTTATCAAAGCAGCATTGTCCAAATCCGTTAGCAGTAGTAAATACGCTGATTCTTACCACTAATGTTATCTGTTATCAAAAGTCAACAGCCATAGCGCTATTGCATAGCAGAACAGAAAGAAGGCTGGTACAACAAACAGCAGCCGTGTAATCGCATACAATACAACGAGCTAGAATTAACACTGACTCAAAAGAAATAGAATACTTATCCAGCCGGGTGAGATATTGTTCATGGTGCCGCAACTTTACTTGCCGTCCAGGCCATCCAGGCAAGATAACAGAAGTTCAACGGAGAAACAGTGCAGTTCAAACCACAGTCAGTCCATAATAGGCAGCGGTGGCTCAGTCAATCCATGCCTTCGTCCAGAGTGGTGTTGTGGTCCATGGAACGCGGTCTGCGGCGCTGGAGGTGTGCATCATGAATAGTCTGGTTACAGTCAGCAAGACCATGAAGAAACTGCTCGGCTTCTTGCACTGGATTCCCTTCGCTCTCAATTTTGTAGGGACTTCAGCAAAGGCTTTGCGGCGGTAAGAAGTGAAACTGCTACAGTCAGCATAAAAACGAATTTTGTTACCCGAAATTACGGGGCCTACTTCTCTTGCTCCTTGTAGGATTGCTTTGCGATCCGGATATCGGAGAACTTTGAAAATCAAGGTTCGATTCTTCCCAGTCGCCTTCTCCCCATAAACCCGGTTAGCCCTTTCTGTTTCGATGTTCTTTTTTGCTAAGGATGGTAGCCACTGCGGGAGCATTCTCTGCAGGTATCCTACTGGGTCACTGCCTTCTTCCCCCTCTTTAAGACTGACTAGCCTAATGTTATTTCGTCTAGATTGATCTTCCATTTCAGCCATCTTACGATGCATATTTTCCAACTCTGATGCGATGCGGTTAATGGCTCACTTGTTCTCTCTTGTTTCGGCTTGAGTCAGGTCCATTTTGGTAGCTAATTTGTTAACCATTGCCATATGGGAGTCGACCTCTTTCTTCAAAGATTGCACCATATTAGAGTTATCTTGAAGTGCAGTGTGAATTTTCTCGACTGCTTGGCCCACAATATCCGAGAGGATTGTCTTGAGCGAGGATTGCTGCTTGTGCAGTGCTTCCGTAATGGCGTCGGCCGCGTAGGCCTCCGTGAGGAGTGTTGCATTATGTTTTAGTCGCTTACCATCGGGTTAAGACATGGGTGCGACCGTAAATGTTATTAAACAGAATAAATAGTGCCATAACAGTCAGAATTAATAAAAAGGAGGGGGTAGGTATAGGAGCTCTAGTGACTATCGACCATTCCGTTCGTGGGTCACGTGGTCTCCCCACAAACCTTGGAAAGTTGATAATATTCTACATTGCTTACATTTCCTTTCCTTACTGTGGCCTCAGCATCTATCTGCAAATCTGCCTACCTTCTATCTTCGTTCTTGTAAAGACATGGTTAAAATTGAAGCAAATGAGAGCATCCTTGCTGCAATGGTGTTGCAGATTCATGAAGCATCTGGTAAATGTAAAATGTAGACTAAACACAGCATCTGCAGTTCTTCTTTACAGAAACTGATAAATGCAGGTTAAGAGACAAGAAGTGATAATATCTGCTAAAAGTCACTGATTGCTTGCAAACAGTTACTGGAAACCATCTCTTAACCCTTTCACACATATGGTCACACTGGTGTGATTAGCCCTTTCGCGCATACGGTCAAACCGATGTGATTAGAACACTAGATTGGAAAAATCTGAGAAATTTCAGCTGACATTAGCTTTGGGGAAACAGTGATTTAATGCTATAAAGTATAGCAAATTTGGCAGTGAAAACTCTGAGAAGCTTAATAACGCTAAACATAACAAACATGTAACGTAACACCCACACTACATAGCATAAAAGAAGTCAGGCTGGGGGGCAGTTGTAAGTATTTTAGAACTTACGTATGAAAGGGTCAAAAGAATCAGGTGCTGTATAAAAACATGAAACCCTAGGAGTGCATAAATCACACACATGCTCTCAGTGGTGAAAAAAGCCACAAATCTACAATGAAACAGCGAGCAACTGAGTGGTTGCAATTTTAATGGTAATGTTCAGGTTGTGATTCAGTAATTTTAAATGTTTGAGCAATAAAGGCATAATGAATGTTTAATACTTTTGAAAAAAAGGCTTTGAAAATCAGTCCATATTCATAAAAGGAATACTGTACTTGAGGCTGTGGTATGCGACAAATATTACCAGGGCTTGGAGACTGTAGGCATGCTACTTAGCTCTGCCTTGACCTATGAATGCCCCTAGTCTTGCCAATATTCATGATAAACCACAGCCTTGTGTGTTCACCACTCCACTGAACACTATGAACATTACTCATACAGTACCTTATGTATTAGAGCATTTATGCTAGCTTGGATGTCACTATACATCAATGTGGCTGGGGATTTCGCTGCATTTATGCTACCTCTAAAGGTCCCTCAGCCATGACTGGAGACAGTCTTCTGTGACTCTGGTATCATGCTCACCATGACCAGAAATGTTTCTTGTGAGATTATGAAGGGAGAAATCAAAATGCTTTTGTTGACATGAGCAATAAGAAGAAGCATTCTTTGTTACAATGTTGCGGGGTGGGGGGTGGACTGAGGGGCTGAGTTGAGGTAAAGATGGAAAACTGGAGGAAGAGATATACCGTGTGGTTGAATCTGATGGAGGTGTGATGTGTATTCTCATGCAGTTTGGGAAGTATCAGTTTAAGAGGTTGATACTGGAACTGCTGGAGCAGACCGCCTATGGAGACACCTATGTGAAATCAGAATAATTATTTCACAATGAGTATAGCTTGGACTGTCATCCACCACATAAATTTTTTGTGGCATGAATACAAAAGGATTCAAATGGGTGATTGACAGTAAAAGAGAAGGTTAATACTATAGATCATGATCAAACCTGAGACCAAAACCTCTATAGCACCTTCTCTGGCGCTGTGCTGTCTATTCAGTTAAAATGTGTCTGTACATCACAGGTCCAGCGTGGATCAGTTGATTACTGTCCCTCCTGTGGTGGATCATGTGACTGAACCGCAGCCTCCCTCTGCTCTCACAGTTTGTTAATTCGCAATGGCGAGCCCACTGCTGACCCTTCCAAACAGCGTGGGTGGCAGTATATCAGAAATGGCAACCTGCAGTTATTAAGGTTAATGTTCTCCGGCAACACACAAACTGCAGCTGCCAACCCCTGCAGGTAAGAAAAAGATCCCATTATTTCTGGCAAGAAGAAAAAAAAGTGAACAGCTCATTTGAGCACTCATTACGGGTCTGCAATAACCAATTACCTCAGCTGAATAAAGAAATGCGTGTCAACACCCTTGTACAAACAGGCTCAGACTTTATAAACAGAAGAAAAACAGAATATTGCATTTGTAATTTCTTGGGTCAAAGCTTACAAAGTCAACATTCACAATAGGTTTGGATGGCAGAAGTTCACATCAACAAGAAAACGACAAAATTCTTTATATGCATCATGAGTTTGGCCGTGGATACTGCCACGGTCAACCATGGAAACTTGGTAACAACTTTGGAGTGGGTTGTTAAATGTTCTTAGATTGAATTCTCAGATTCAGTGGTTAATAGTGGCATTCAATCTAATTGCGTCAAAATTCCTAATGACTGCATTTACTCCCTCTGAATTAGAATTCTTCCTGAGGTACTTCTGATGTGGATGCCATAAATAAAGGTCACTGTCTGGGTTAGAGTGAGCGTTTGGTTAAAAATTCAAATATGAGGCATAGTCATGGATTGTTTGTGTAATTAATGCTACAGGAACACTATTAGCCTGCCTCCCTCTGTGTGGAGAGGCACTCTTCTGTTGCTGTGAATTTCATTGGTCATGGATGACTTAATTCATGCCCTGGAAATGTACAAAGAGATACACAATGCAGATGCATGCTGCAATTTTTCCATGAGCACTGTGCTGAGGGAAACAAAAAAATCTCATTAAATAATTACTTTTTGAGAGCTGATAATGTCAAAAATGGCATATATAAATATAACATGATAGTGATTCAAAGTAAAATTCAGTGAGCCAGAAAAATCTGTTTATTATTAAAGGCAAGTCCTTGAATCCCACTCTTTGCCTTGCTGAAGCCATAAAAGTGAGCACATATAGCCACTGAACATGAAGGGTGCTTTAAAGGGTGAATAAGGCCAAAGTGCACACTAACAAACTCCATTACCCTTTTTGCTTGTCAAACACAATAAGGGCACTGGTCTTTTTTAGCAGAGGTGACATCTGGTCTGCTCTGGAACCACCATGAAGGGCAGTCAGGGCACTGTCATCACAAAAATGATTGTGAATATGCAGGAGTTTCACTGTTTCTGTTTGGCACAGCCCACGACAATGGAAAGGTACAACTCCCTTTGTATCTCTCCTGTGCCTGATGGACAGCTAGATGATGTCCTGAGCTCTTGGATACCTGCACGGGCTGTATGATAAACACATCCCTGCTATGCCTAGCTCCTCTGGGAGATGGCATAATGACACAGTCCCCTGCCAGCGGAGGCTGTCCTTTGTGAGTCACCCTGCGACAGCTGTGAAGGGAGAACAGGACCAAAGAAAAGAAAAGCATATTTATACAGTACAGCAAGGCTATTTCGGTTCCTTGCTGCACATAACTCATCCCCATCTACATGGATTTAATGTTAAATATATACAGATACAAAAATCCAGGGGATTTTCCTTCATCAATTGCTGGCTCTCTTTTAATTTTGATGTCACCTTTAATACTTCACTAATATGCTGACCCTATGTGAAGCATTCTTTACTGAAGAATTAGTGTCATTTTCATGGGCTATTCTTTCTTCCTAGAACAGTATGATACTTTGAACTTTCTACTGATGGAGGCAGGAGAGCTGAAGGGTAAAAGCATTTGTGTATCAGACATTTTAATGAAGGTTATATTGGTAAAATCAAGCTGAACACAAAGAATGAAACAGTGCTTAAATACAGTCTGTAGACTCAAATGACAAAGGCTTAGCAGGTTTGTATCTGCACCGTTCATGCTTTGTGTGTGCACATCTGTGAGTGGGTATGTATTCTGAACGACACTCTACCCAAAGGAGTTTTGGAAATTGAATTAAAGGCAAAAAAGCTGAGTGACTGTCTAAAGTTTGGGCTTGAAAAATGACAACGTTCAGCTTAATAAGCCTCCCTGAGGAAATCAAATAAGAATGCCTTGTTATTATATTTCATTATAGCTTTGTGTGTTAGTGTAAAAAGCTTTCCCTGAATATTGCGTGGGTACCAAGCAAAGTAGGGTTTTTAAGGATTTGAATGCAGAAGATAATTTAGTACACAAGCTGGTTACTATGTTGGTTGCTAACGCTTCTTTGACAGGGAGAGTGAAAGCGGCGTCAGTGATGTCCACTATTGTATGCATGAGAGGTGAAATGAAAGCTGGCATGTCTTGATGTTTTATGGCTTCATTGTGCAGTCCATTCAACCTTGAAATCTGTGCAGAGGTGCAAAGTAGCGATATAATATAATTATGTCCAAATTTCTACTGCAATTTTTCCTAAATAACACATATTTATTCATGAAGCAACCAGCATTTCTGATTCGGACCACAAAATTTACTGTCAGGATAGTGGTTAAAGTTTCAATGGAAAGTTGTTGCAGCTTATTTGATGTTTGAATTATCATCAAAACTCGTGAAAAAACATTATGATGTTATGAATCCAGCAAGGCTGAAATTGTTCATATTTTATCAGGGTGTCAAATGTTGGAACATTTTTGATCTGCCCTCCAAAATGAAATTTGAAATACTATGCCTAAAGCATGCTTCAATGTTTCCCGACCAGGTATGCAGGATAAAAACTGTTATAAGATCACTATCACACTATAAAAACTCTTGGGGAGCTTGGTTTCACAAAAAGAGACTGTCTATATTGAAACAGTTATTGAATAGTTGGATGTGACGGAGTAATCATTGAAGTCACTTTAAGGTTGAAGCGATACAATTTCGTACAATCTATTTTCTGGGTCGCTGAAAGCGCAGGAGGCTCTTCGGAGTCCTCTGACATCTTTCTGAAGACGGGGGAAGAGAGTGGTGTAATAGCTGAGTTAGATTTTCACATCATCGACCGCTAAGCTCTTGATCTGTCTGCAGCTCAGTTACCTCTTAGTATCTGATCCCCGATGCTACTGCAGAGTAAAAAGAAAGGGAAACACAAATGAACTGTTGGCTTTCCCCCCTACTGAGGAGGGGAGGCAAAAAACCTTTTCAATTCTGTTTCATGGGTCCTGACTCCCATATAACTATTCTGTGCTTTCTCTCTTCCAAGTCCCACACCACACCAACCATTAGTACACAGTATTGCTGGGGAGAATGTGGGACACGTACAGAGATACACTCACAATCTGCAAATCATGCTTCATGCTTGCTGCCAAAATAATGGAAAACAAACAAAGCCATATTACAGTGTTTAAAGAAACCTACTGCAATGCAGTAACAGAAAATTGTATCAATTACTGTACTTCAGCCCAATGCAATAGAGACAGTAGGGTCTGTTGAGAAACCAAAGCACAGAAAAAAAAATATTTGATCAATCGGGATGTGTGTTATTTTTTCTAGTTCATTTCACAAGCATTACCTTCTGTGTATTTTAAATATTCAAAAGAAAAAGATTGGAAACAATTAGCAAGTCATCCTGACCACTAGGGGTGTCACTTGATCTGTGTAGGTAAGAAGCCAGCTGGAAAGTGCCGTCCATGTCCTGACTAAAATGACTGACTCATCCCTAAGATAACCCTAATATCCTAAGATATTCCTAAAATATAAAGCAAACACTCTTACCCAGAGCAACCCCAGAAGTCAAGAACAAAGGGCATCCAGCAAAATGACACAAAACTTTACACAAAGAAATCATCATCCACACACAAACAGCCAGTGTCAAAGACACAAGGCTGAGACCACAAATGCTCATCTGGCCAACACACAATTGCAACACACTATACTTGACTAGACTGTACCATTCTAACACAATACCAACACATACCGAGGGCCTCCCTGGGTTAACGTTAAAGTAAGGCTATGATAATATAACAAAAAAAAAAAAAACACACTCCCGGTGACCTCCCTAGATGACCTCCGCAGATAGATTCCTTTGTCTTTGTACGACCAACGCTTCACATAACCAGACTGAGGGACAAGGCTGCTGCTTTAGTGTAGACACGCCTACTGGGTATTTTACTACGATAGTGAGCAGATGAGCAGCCAGTTAAGGGAGGGAAACAAAAGTACTGACTAATTAGCAGTAAAAGCACCCGGGAAACTAACTAAGGCTATAAATCAGGTTTTCCATTTAGCCAAAGAATCAATAAATAATTAGAAAATACAGGATTAGCTGCAGTGCTAAGAAACATGCTGTTAAATGCAACACAGTTTAAGCAATAACAACAAATTCTAAAAAAGTAGTACCTAGACCATACTTCCATACAAAATTTATGGTACGAAATACAAAGCAAAAAAGAAGAAATAAATACCTTCTCTACAGTATACAAATTGATGACAGATTGTTGTGGCCACATTGACTGGCTGACAGAAAGGTTAACATTTTTCAGGGCTTCTGAACCCCCATTATGACTCTCAATACCATTGGGATCTTGCATCAGGAAAGATGCCACATCTTGGTGAAACTAATGTATTCAGGTTTTTCATTAAATAGGAATAGAACCTTATGAATAATGCTAAGGCCTAAGGTCAAAGCTCCTGGGAGGTGATTATTATTTTGTAACTCTTGAGGATGACACCTCCAAGAGATACCATTACGTTAATGCTTTTTTCAGCATCTCAGCCAGCAGCGTACATTTTTTTCAGCTGATTTGATTCACATGCTTGACTGGAGTTTCCATGTCTACAATATATGGAGAGGAGGCTTAGAGCAGATTCAAGAATACATATTACTTACACATTCAACTCTTTAAATAAAAAGAGATGGGGTATAATTTGGAACAGTGATTGAAGGCGATAGGTACCTACCAGAGGGCCTTAGAAAATAGTTAACAGGGCCATAAACAGATTTTCAAAATGTGTTTCTACACCAGCTTTCCTGATTACTGTCCTGATTAATGTCATGTGTTGACACTTGATATGGGTGTACTCTTGCTGCAGTGGCATTATGTTTGAGAAGTGCCAGTCAGTGTCAATTAGTGGATAACACCCCCCTGCCGGAGTTCAGTGTCTCAGAGAGGTTCCATGGTTTGCTCCATTGCTCAGGATCAATCAGTAACACTAACATTTGTAAACGATTTAACACTATTAGCTGCTAGACCTTACAATGCGGTCAACAGATTCTTCTCACTTTAAAATGTTTTTTGTAACAAATACTATTCTTCCCTTTCTTGATGGTGAAGGGCCTTCGATTTTCAAGGGTTGACATTACTCTGAAAGTCAGGGTAAGTGGTAGTACTCTAATTTGGATAGATAAGATGGAACATAAGCATCACCTTCTGCCACCCCAATATGAATACCTCTTAGTCAAGTGGTATGGATAATTTGGCAGAGAACTTCTTTTTAACTTTATTGAAGGTTTACCTTTTTTCCACTATTTTCATCCCCACTGAGTAAACACTTCACAGACAAATACAATAATAACAGCCACACCCACAGGCAGTCTAAAGCCATTGAGGAAAAAGGCACTTTTTGAGACACTTTAAGCGGAATGTTTTGAAAATAAAAGAACCGTTATCAGTGCAGCACTTTGTCATTTTTTGTGCGTGCTCAGGAAACGCCAATTTAAAAACAATCAAAAGCACTTGAAAGTTCAAATCTGTCAAACCTTCCATCTAAAAACAATCCAGTGCCTTACTCTCTCTCAAATTCTGCATGTTTCCCTTCCAGGCTGTCTGCTTAATATTGTAGTTCCTCTTTAATGAATAGTGAGTGCATAGCTCCACAGTCTCTTGCAGTGCTTCTGCAGTAACTTGATGAATGTTACAATCCACCAAAGACTAGATGCTTACACCAGAAAGGGTCATCTTCCATCCATCCATCAAACTGATGTTCCTGCTTGTCTGCATCAATGTGGGTGAATGGAGCTCATTGGATGACAGAGCCTGACATCCTTTTTGTTAGGAAATGTGCTTCCACATTTCCAGCCTTGATACTGAGGTATGAAGAGGAACACAGCCTTCTGATGCAACAATAAAACTCAGTTCTCATTTGCATGGAAACTGTTGTGTGTTCAGTTTCATTGTTAATGGTTCATAGTGGGGTTTTTTTGTTTCAAAGAAAATAACAAAGTATTTATTAACCACGTTGAAAAAAAATTCTGAAATAAAATACCTTCTCATTGGTGTTTGAAGCTCACATAAACAATTTTTCAATTTATTCCAAAGCTGCTAATTTTTTGTTGGGGTTATGACATGCATTGGTCAGTTAGTCAATTGAAGTACTCTTTTCTGCTGTTTAGATATATATCCGTTTGTTGAATTTTACATTGGTCTTGACCTGTTGCTTGTTATTGCTTTTCTTGTTACTTTACTTGTTGTTAACAATTAGAAGTGAATTTTAGCATTAAAGTGCCAGATTCACTATTCATGTGTATGAACAATTTTGTGCATATGGTGTATACAATCCATCTGACAAACATTGGAATTTGTTAATTTGTTCTTAGTTGGAATTTGTTCTTATATAGGAACAAATTTTAGGACTGTTGCAGACCACTGGTAGCTCATGTAAAACTACATGTTTGAGCAAGATGTGTTTTTTGCCATTCTGATAAAATTGCAGAACTATCAAATTTGTATGTGAACAAAACAGTTCAAACACATATACATAAAATTCAATTTTCAGTCAACAAATTAATATCCTAAGCAACTCTTCTCATCAGTAGGCTTATACTGTAATTTACTTGCCAAATTGTGCTTGCGAACCTGTCTGTGCTACAGGTGATACAGGCTACCTGCTGAAAAGTATTTGATTCTATGGCTGTAAGAAAACACTGCCCTCAGAGCTCACCATGGTTGCATCAGTTTAGGGTAACAAGCTAAGATACAAAATTAAATCTGCACACTGTTACTATCTGGGACTAAAAAATCCCACCAAAATAAATAAAATAAGCTCAGCTGAAGTGCCCACGTACAGAGGGTATACAAGTATAAATAAACAAACTGTCCAGTCAAATAACTTTCATCAGCGATATTTTCTATTATACACAGTTTCATGCTGAACCTGACTGATAACACTGCTAGTCATCCCACAGGCACCATGGAAGGTTACACACAACCATATATGTGTACTTGCTTGGTGGTGGAGCATTCTATCGGTGTGCTACGAGGCCGGTGAACATGTCTGTAACATAGCAGATGGCATGCTTTTGTATACTGCAGAGTGTGCAAGACCATGGGTTGGCAACTGCTGTGTCCTCCACAACATAGCTGTGAAACATGCCATCCGTTTTAATTGAAAAATTATGATACTGGAGCCCTTTCAAAGTTGTGCTTATTTCAACCAGTGCTGTACTGATGTCCCAGATACTTCACTGCTCACACTACATTTTTATTTATTTATTTTGCATCCACCTTTCTTACATTTCTTACATCACTGAATCAGAAAAAACACTTTCCTGTTTCCCCTTTTGGCAACATTTAGGCTATACCTAAGTATTTACATATGGTAATTTCAGATAGCATGCATGAGAATCTAATTTATCAACAGTTGAACAAAGGTAAGAACAAAAGTGCGTGTTTCTGTACATTTAATGAAACCTATTTTTCGTACAAACTTTTCCCAAGAGGAAAGTATGCTAGGTTCTAACATTCTGATGAATGAGGCCAAAAAAAAAACAGGAGCAACAAGACGTTAATTATCATCAGGTCTCAGATAAGACAGTTTTCCTGATGACAAACTTTTAAAAGTCAGACTTCACTCAGTGCAATCCCATTGAATAGTCCATTTAGACCACCTCATCCGAATTTTTGTGAGAAGCTTTTAAATCAGCTAATGAAGACCCAGGAACGATCTCAAAGAGAACAGGTGAGCTGACTTTCAATCAGCACTGAATTCTTGAGAGAGAGGGAAGGTGAACAACCACCCATGACAACATTTGAATATGAATAGAGTTCATTTTCCCTATCTTCAGAAAAGGCTGCTAAATTAATATTTCACATTGTACTTGTTGACATTCATGCATATTTCATAACCCTTATACAAGTGGCCCACGGACAACGTATATTAGTGTTCATCTGGGCAGAAATTCAAGAAGTGGGAGCGAGCACTGATATTCACAGTTAGAAGCAGCTGTGCTGCAGTGTGCTTCAAGGCCCCAAATATTCTGGTAGCACCTACAACCAGTACCCTAAGCTCAAAAGTGGGCTACTGGCTAAGCTGTGGATTGGCAACAGAGCGCAAAGAGCCCTAATTGGTTATGACGACATTCCTGGAAAAGGTGTCCTTCATAAAGCAGGGAAAACCTTTCACCTCTCATAGAGCCTACCTATCTCCCTGTTACATTCATATGGGAAAACATAGCTCCATGTTAACAACAAAATAAAGCATAATATAAAAATCCACACAGAATGCGGAATAACATGAAAAGGAAATGGATTGCTCTCCAGAGCAGCCTCACACATTTCCCTTGAGGGTGAAGTTTTGAATATTTGATGCATGTTGTCACAAATGTGTAGGGGGCTCATACAATATTCATTCTTTGAGTGAGATGCAGCAATAAAAATAAATTTGCTTGTAATCTGATGTAGGAATGGCTTCACAAATCTTTGTCTACTCACATAAGGGCCAGCCAATGGTTGTAGTTTCCATGACCTGTTCCCAGTGCATTTTCTAACTTCTACAATTGCCTGCCTGAACTGCAGAGTGCTCTCTGTCTTACTAAGTGAATTGAGCCTGATTTAATATGCAGTGGATTCTACAGAACATCAGAAAGGCACATGCATGAATTGACCCAGTTCATTTCAACTTATATTCAATCCATATTGAATAAAACTTTAATAGTCAATAGAGCTGAGAACATTCTAGTCTTGTAATTAGAAGAATATTGAAAAGTATTTCCCCTCTTGATGAATTCACTACCATATAATCTCCTGATAAAGAGAGAATCATGCTGGACAGTCTTAACATGTGAAGGTCTTCACTAGAGCAGAAAAGATTACCTCTGATGAAACAAATGGCATAGGTAAATACAGTGGAAGCCTCCAGCATTAACATAAAAATTATTGGAGTAGGTTGCGGATGCTATTTCATTGGATTATGTCAAACGAATAAGAGCACAAACAAGATAAAGTGTATGTGGACATCTTTGATGCATTTGTGCAACTGATTCTGGATGTGTCTTGATGATTCTTTGAAATGTGTATAAACAGATAAAAAGTGGAAAAATAACTTTAAATAATTGTGTACCATGACAGCTAGTTGACAACATGCAACATTGTCAAAACTGTTGTCACTGATTATGTTGTTAGATATGGTTTATTATTATTCCAGTTTGTATGCTGATGAGCAAACCAACAAGTAGAGGGCACAAAAGGGGCAGCTAAAGAAATCTTTATTCATGACAATATGAGCAACAGTTTAGCTAGTTATATACTTTTTAAAGTCTGTGACTGTGTGTTGGTAGGATTTTTTCAAAGATTTTCACAGATTAATTATAGATTAATCCTTATGATTCCACCCACCCCCCAAAATAACAATCGATTACCTTATTTAGAGGTAGTATAACATATTTGCTGTATTTATAAATGATTTAGCATGTTTAAATAAACAATTTAACCTTTTATTTTTTAAATACTGTAGATTTAGTTTTGCCACCGATGGGGGATTTTCCTGCAACTTGCCAATGTTGTCTTTAGTCTATAGAAGGGTGTAAGTTATAGTTGTAAAAAAAAAAAAAAAAGAGAGAAACATTATAAGGTGGCAGAAACTGGGGTTGACCTGCTAGGTCACAAGTGAACTCTCTGTTCTCACAAGCTAACTGTCAATAAATCTTTTCATAGATTTATAGTCTTAAGTAGAATATAAATATTTCCACCATCAATATTTACTACAGCATTCAGCAATGGGTGCACAGATCTAAAATACATGTTCATCTTCACTTTTGATTTGCTGCAGTAAATCTGTATGTCAGCTTGTCTATTGACAACATTAACTTCGGGACAGAGCCATGTGGAATTTCTGGTCATCAGTTGTTTCAAATGTTCAAGTCTCAAGTACAGTGTGCTATGTGGACCAGTTTTATGGTAATAAATTATGGATGGAGGGATTTTTCAGTTTTGTATGTATTGCCATTTTTAGGTCCATTAAATTATTAATGACAAGAAGCACTTGTGAAAGCTGCAAATACAGCACATCATACATTTTGAGAGAATTAATTACTATCACAACAGTTCCTTGACCTGAGCACCTCCCAGGAATCCTGGAAAGCCTCTGAATGGCCCTTGTGAGGCAGTGCCACTGCCTTTGGAAACCACCCCATGCAAAGCTATACAAAGCTCTTGGAATAACCACAGTCTGCTCCTTTAACAAAATTAGTTTTTACTAGCAAAGACTACTGTTGCCCATAAAATGCCTTCCTTTTCTTGCAGAGACTGCAATAAGACCATTGGGAAAAATATTCAGCTCAAGACCGGGGTAGATATCCACCAAGCCAACACAAAATGAGCAACAGCACAAACCATCTTGAAGCATAGAACAAGAATGTAAAGCCTCAGCCCTAAAGCCTGACACTGGATTGACTCTGTGGTGAACAAACGCTTTGAAAGAAGCCAAGGGAACTGAGCATTCGAAATGCCTCTGAATTTTCATTGAGCCGAGCATGACAAATCCTCCTTCAGCTGTTTCACAGTGCATTCACCACCAAAGCCCTCCACCAACTAAAGGCCAGGCAAGTGCTGCAACACCAAGAGGCAGAGGTAATGCAATGGGCTAGAACTTCTGTTTGGGATATCAACAGAGCTTATTACATTTATACTCCCCTTTGCATTTTATTATTCCCACACAGGATGGTTTCATAAAAACCTTTGAAGATGACACAACTCTCTCCTCTTGGGCTCAGCACTGACTCAAAAAATCTGACAAACCAAATTTGTTGCTTTGCAGAAAAGACTTGCAGGAGTGAGGAATGTTGTACATTCTCATGTCATGATATCAAAAGTTTACATTGTTAATTCCCATTAATTATCTTCCATTTTAAGCTTGATTATTGTGCACTCAGATGAGGCACTTTTGTTAATTACAACAATAAAAGTCTTGAAAGCTACTCAAAGAGGGGAATTACATCACTGCTTGAGTCATTGTTTCTAGTTAGTTCAATTTCTTTGTGAAAATCATTATTTCATTATCAGCACCTTACCTATGACACTAACACTTAAAGCAATTTCTTATTTCTTAAACTTTGTTTTCCATATTAAAAAAAAAAAAAATCAAATCTTTGGTTTCATGCACTCATGTCTCTATCAGCTAACTTCTACCTTGTCTGACCAACTGTTGAAACTTGGTTATGCTGTGCTTCTAATATTGTTGACTCCTTATATGGCTTTTTGCTTGTGTTGTATTCTGTATGTATGTAAATGTACATGTAGATATAAACTATGTATGCCGGGAAGACATAACTGAAATCATGGGCTAAAATGTACCCTTTTCCTAAGATGTACATTTAAATGAAGCATCAACAAAGAAAAATCCATTCAAGTATCATTAACCTTCAGAACCTGAAAGTCACAAATTGGTTATATATTATATATTCTATTATTATAATAAAATTATATATATCATATTATTTTTTCTATGTAGAAACGTATTGTTTTGCTGTGTGTACAAGGGGATTGTCACTTTCACTTTATTGAAAAAATCATCAGAAAATATTATCAGTAGTGGTGCAATATCTGTCTATATTTTTGCATCACCAGCGACTCTCGTTTATTTTAAAAAGAAATCCAGTTCATCTCCATTCAGATGTCTGTAAACAACAGGATTGTATACAACAAAGATGCAATCTCCATCTATTGATAACTACCGTGTATTTAGGTCTCTCAGCTCAGCTGACCATGCAGACAATAAGGCCATGTCCACACGTACACAGGTATTTTTGAAAACGGGGGTTTTCCTCCTTCATTCTGAAAAAAATCTCTGTCCACATGAAAACGCAAACACACGCTGTCAAGAGCATGCCAAACCAACAGGCGACGACATAACCCTAACCGTAAAGCCATGTTGGCCAATCAGAAGCCTGAGAAAAAGTTATTACGGCGGACTCTCTGATGTCACAAGCCAAAAATTCCATTTTCCCTGTCCACACATCAACACTGAAAACGGAGTTTCTGAAAATCTTCACCCTAGAAGGTATTTTGCAAAAGATCCGTTTTCAGTGACCTAAAACGCCGTTTGCGTGTGGACGAAAGGCCAAAACGCATAGAAAAAGCTACGTTTTTAACAATACTTGTGTATGTGTGGACAGGGCCTAAGACCAAATTCAATGATTATTGAAAGCAGTTTTCATTTTCATTGGTTATGTAATTGAAATACAAACTGATTACATTCACTTAAAATGTATATACTTATGTATCCTTGTTTTGTCATGGTAGTTATTAATTGTTGCAATCTATAGTCTTTTTGCATTCAATTTATGTCAGTATATATGTGAATAGTTATTTATTGTTACAGTGTAAGAATAATCTAAAAACACTTTTATCTAACTTTCAAGGTTCTGTGCATACTTTTTCTTGCAATGGAATGTCTCTCACACATGCTTTTTGTCTGTATACTATCCAATCTATACTATCTCTGTATAGATAACTAAGCTGACATGTTTACTTTGGGAGGGGCATTCAAGTAAACACATAAAAAGATAAATAAAATAATATATGTTCTATTTTACCTCATTAAATGGGTATTCTGCATGTCATGGTCACAGCTCCTGATGGCATTTGACACATTAGCTCTGAACATAATGATGAATGGCATGTGTTGATTGCTACTACAGATCCTGAGAAATCAGCCTAAATCAGTCAAATGTGAAGAAACATTAGTAAATAAGGCAATATTCATTGGGTTAATGCCTCTAGATGTGGTATATATATATTATTAAATAAGGAACATGTTGTGATTTATATCATTTGCACCACAACTATTTAGCTCTACAACTAAGATTAACATTTCAAAATGTTACTGTAAAAATCACTGTGTTTTATCATGGTTACATCCACCATGTTCAACAAGACAAGCATTTCCTGTAAGCTAGGTGCTCCTCAAACTGTGTGCGTTGAATGATTTTAGGAAAATAGCATGCCAATTCATTATATCTGTAAATAGTTAACAAGTGTTACAAGAGTTCAAAATAATTTGACAATTAAGGAGGTATATTTGATAGATATGAATCAGGACAGCAGAAGGTGATGTTGATGAATTGGATACAGAAGTGAATGGTGCAATGAATTATAGAGATGAAATCAGCACAAGCAAAACAGGGATTAAAAGGTTCATGCAGAGAAATGGTGAAGACTGTCCAACTGAAGACTCAGAGCGTTCAAGGTATAGTCATGACAACCACGAGGCACGTGGTGAAATTGCCAAAGCTTATAATTGAAAAGTTCACCAGAGACATCAACTCATGTCAAAATGTTTGGAGTCATATGGAACGGGAATTCACACAAATGTAACCCTAAGCAAAGGCAAGTCTTATTTGAGCAGCACAGCAACAAATGTAGTTTTAAGATTTTGAGTGATGATAATTATGACAATGTAATTAAAGTGCTTACCAACAGATTTGGCCATAAGGATCTGGTCATTAACACCCACATTAACAACTTGCTCAATTCAAACTATGTTCAGAAAGCTTTACATAGATTCTATCATGAATGTGAAATTCATGTTAGGAGCCTAGAATTTATGGGAGTAGTTTCAGACACATAGGGTAATTTATTATGCACCTCTCATTAACCAGGCAGGTGTGTGTATAAACTTTTATGAGAACAAATTACGTTAACAAGATAGCAAATGGATACTATCACAGTTGATTTATTTGCACCCGAACTATCCATACTAACTCGGGAGTTACTTATCTAACTTAAGTGGAAATAATCACACAACCTCTATATAAATACAATCAACACACACACACACACACACAAACACACACACACACAAAGAATGCATACAGTTATACATACTAAGGACTTATTTTCTATATCATACTAAGCAGTTCCTGTCTAAGTTACAGGTAGAAGAAAAATTTGCAAAAATAGGCTTGTCAGTAAAATGACTGGTATCAAATTAAAAAAGACACTAAACAATCTGTGTCACCTCACACAAACTGAACAACCAATATTCCAAAGCAAAACTACCCAGTGTTTCCTAAATTCTTTTGTGTAACTTAGTCTAGCATTTTGTTCATTTTATGATCTGAAATCAATGAACTATTTATGGGTCATATCCAAATTTCAAATGTCAAACGTCAGGGTGCAAGATATCTTCTCTATTAGTGTAATATACTGCTGTTGGAACAGTACATTCATGATGCAACATGTCTATGCTTACAGCTTCACATTACCATCTTTTTAAAGTCCTGACATACAATAAAGACATTCACTTACATTACGTCAACACTTTAGCATTTGTATGCCACTTTTCACTGTAATATTTGAAGACTCTCATATGAGTGTCAAGCACCAAACAGTGATTGAATACTCAGCATTAGTACTTCCTATTTCTGTTCTAATGTAATATACCACAACTGAACAAATTACCCTTCCGAGAAGATATATTTCTGTTTGCTGATAAGTTACTCACTAAAGAACGAGAGCCAAAACTGAAGTGCTGAAATCAGAAATTACTCCAGAGAGGCTTTTTATACTGCCACATACAAATGAGAACTCTTTCCTTGATATGACTTCCAGTTGGTGAATGAATGACTAACACTTTATGTGACTTTGTACATTGTATTAAATAGGAAGTCTCTGAATTCTACGGGATATTCTTAATATATAGGAGAAAATACATGTGTTTGCTTCTGCTGGTTGTTTCACTTGCCTTGATTGAGTATATCATAAAAAGTATTACATAAAATACCCTTAACTTGAATGTCACGCTGATGGCTTTTCATTAAATTATTGAATTATGTTATGCTCTTGTAATTGAATTGGAAAAAAAAAACTGGCAAAACCTATCGTCAGAAGAATCTTTTGCATTAGCTGCAGTGAACACCTGAGATATCAAATTAACTGTGCATGAGAAAACTCAGTGCTAACCCCCATGTATCAACCAAGTTAAAAACAGATTGCATTGAGAAAAGCTGCAGATCAGCTAATTTGTAGTGCACCATTGCAGCTCCACTGACATCCCCCGAGTGGCTCGTAGGCCTTTGATGAGTCATAGGGTGCCTGAGAGAAGTGATATTTTGCTTTAACTACCATCAAGATGCCTCCAGATCTGGTTGAAATAATAACAAAAGGAACAAACCCCAAACATTCAAACTTGTTATGGAGCTAAATACAGTAATAACAAATAGGTGGAAGCCCCATACAAATATCTTATGTTTTACTACCCCTCTCCCCCAACAACATTGCTTACAAGCTAAAAACAGTGCCTGTGAAAACAAACAACTTCTACATAACCAGACCCTCAATTCATTCTCCCACAGAGACACTTACCCCAGATTAAGCTATCAGTGGATCTTTTATAACACTGCTACAATTATATGCAGGTGCAAGCAATCAGCACATTAGCTAATTTGAGTTCAGCTCAACATTCTGATACTTATGAAACTAGTGTCCATGAGCATCATGTCCACACACCATCAAACTCTTGATTACAGTATGTCTACTGTATGCTTCTTGCATATTAAATGATCTATGAAAAACAACTAAAGAATATAAATATTGGGTCAGCTGACCAGGCTGTTCCTGAATAAGCCCTGGTCATACAAAGATCATGTTTTTGGTTAATGTTTTATTTGTTTTTTAATTGCAACTTTTTAAAATTGCAACAAGAGGATGATGGAGGAAGTCTATGGTGGGATGCCTTCGTTTGATGGTACAGCTCATACAGAATAACATGACTGATAGGACTTGGAGACGTAAGGCTGACTTTAATTGAAACAGAACTGACAGTTAATAATGTAGCCAGCACTGCTACTCAGAGCTGACTTCTATGGTAATACTGAGTCTGAGATGCAGGGCTAAGAATGTCCTGAATTGGACATTGCACAGCTGTGATGGTGTCTTGAAGGGTGACTTTGTCAACTGTGCTGCAGAGCCTATTATAAACCCAGCAATACCTCTGTATGGTCTGCAGACTGAAATTTCCTGCAGAGGTACTGTAAATAACAGACACAGGCCCCAAAATATTCTCTCCGTAATCCCAGGTTGTGTCTGAATGAACCATTAAAAAAGAGAAAAGTTGCTATGACTGATACAAAAATGAAAAAAAATGAAACAATATATGGGTGTAAAAAGAAAATTCAAGTATTTATACATGTATGGGTGCATGATTCCTGACCAAAATAGTCCAAAACATTTCTTTTGCCACATCCTTCACTGGTTCTAAAGCCCATGCCTAAAGCCCATCACATTTTCACTGTGAGCATGTCCTTCCAGGGCATGTCCAACGAATTGTGTGTGGGGAGGAACGGATGCGCATGTGAACTCAGAGGGAGGCTCCTCATCAGGCTAGTGTGAGTACAGCAGCCTGAAGACTGCAGTTAATCAAGAAGACAGATGCTCCCCTCCTCGTAGTCTCCCGCACCCTCTGGCTATCACTTAATTATACATCCTATCTAGCAAGTGTAGTGGTGGATCTGTTGGAAGTCTGACTCCCTCCCTGCCCTGGAATTTGCAATCCTTTGGCAGGATGCTGGCCTAGCTGATGTCTCGGAAGCTGATGTGCTCTCTAGGGCTAGGATCACTGTTGTATTGTTATTTTAGCATTCAGACCTTACAAGGTTGCTATTGTACAAGCTCTGCTTCACTGCTGCGGGATTAGTTACGTGCAGTGGGTTGCAACGTCAACAGTAATGCCTTATTCCAAGATCTTGAGTTGTTTAAAATACCATAAGGCTTTATACTTTATTTGTCAGGTATGGTTGTTAAGCAAGGCTCCAAGTATGCTGAATGCGGTGTGTGTTGCTGGCTTGAAAAGTCTGTGATTTAGCATACAGGTGAAATTTAAGTGAATCAATCTCTGTATCAAATATTGCTCTTACCTAAAACTACAATAGAGAATTTTTTACAGGAAGTGCCTCTTTGAATTATATCATATACAGGGGTGTACTGGGAAAGAAATTCAGCCCTGGACTTATCCCCTAGGACCGGCCCGGGGTGGGGAGGGGGATGCTCGGGAATTAAAGTATATTTGGCTACGATTCTGAAGTTCTGTCTACAACTGAGACTACCTCTTAATTAGTTAATGTGCATGGACTTTACAAACGATTATATTCTTCTGAATAGACGTCATGTAGCAAGTTTTATATCATTGCATTTAATGCAGCTACCTAGGTACAACTTGGACATCAGTGGTGCTGAAGTTCCCTTTAACCTGCTAGGTAGCCAGCTAGCTAGCTAGCTAGCTTGCCTTGATAACGGCACACAGCTAACACTGAAAACTTGTCTCGTTTTATTTAGCATTAATTAGAAAACAGCGGTGACAATACAATATTTTACTTAGGTTAGATGAGCGCGTTGTTGGTAAGCTTACGCAACTAAGCTCTGTTTGAACTAATCGTAACAGACTTGGTCAGTGTCAAAGTAAAGGATTACATACGAACGTGTGTCATTGAAAACTGCTGTGCGATATGCCTAAACAGTGAAAGCATTCATGAAATTATGGTATCTTGTTATTGAAATAAACGTTCATTTCTCAGTCCTCCCAACTGAACCATTTCATCAGATGATAGGTACACACAGAGGGCTGGTAAAAACTTTATGGATTTTTTGATGGTCCACTGGCCCCCTGATGTGGCAGCCCAGGATTTGTCCCGGGATGCCCAATGGCCAGTACACCACTGATCATATATCATACTACAGTTATCATTAACCAATCAGCACTTTCCTATCCTATCTGGACATTGTGCATGCTGTTGTTTTACTTGAAACGTAGCAATTTACTTTTAAAACAGCTTTCTTGTGTCATTAGCAAGGACAAATTGTGACTCATAAAACTAAGGTTACAGCAATATACAGAGAAGTGACAATTGCTATGCACAGGTAATACACCCACCTCTAATTCTGAAGAGTCTGAAAATAAATGTGTCTGTGATTGTTGATGATGTTTTTACAGTTTTCAAACACACTATGTTTTTGGCCTGACTGTGTTGTCATGTGGGTGGCCGAAGTCAAAATACTTTGGACATTCATCACCACAAAATCTATCCCCATCATTGCCAAAACACTTTCCACAGTTTATTAATATATTGTTCCAGTTTAAAAAATATACAGTATTAATATACACAGCTACAACATTTAAGGACAGATTTGACTGGATAATTACGTGAGAAAAAAATACAACCCAGATATTCCTAGCAGCAACAGAACCACCCACCATTAATTACAGCAATTACAATAGTGAGCTGAGAACACTAATGGTTTACATTTATGACTGGTTAGATACTTATGCACTTAACACTTATGGCTCCACAGAGAAATACAGTTCATCTGAAGGATGGACGAACTCCCGCTACATAAATTCCCACATTTTTTCCCATCTCTCTCTCTCTTTCTGGCAGCCGTGCATTAGTGCGTGACATTGCCTCGCAGTTCTGAGTCTTCCGCAGTGATCTATATCCCCAGCCTCTCCACTTCTGACTGCCTCCTCTCTCGCCGTGCTTTGGGGCTTTATCTTTTTTTACCCTCATCCAGATTCTTTCTTCTTGGTGAGGATTACCTGCACCTCTCCTGGGCTCTTCACGCTACACATTACAGGCGAAAAGGGAGCACTTGCACTCACAGTGTCCTCAATTCTCAGCCACGATCATCCATCTCTGCCAGTGGTGCGGAATCCGTGGCCAAATCTTCCGGCTCATCCCATCTGTGAGCACTCCTTTCCTGAGCCGATTCCCTCCCTGAGACGGAGCGGCTTTCCACCTCACACTCTTCCTAGGCGCTTCATCACATTAGAAACCGGTTCAAGACAGTGCTATAGGGATGATAACAGGCCACCTCCACAGTTTCTTTTCACAAAACAGAATACTATAATGTTTCATGATATGTTTTATTTAACTTTTGGATTACTTCAAAGGTGAGGATAATTTGAAGTTGTTTTGCAAGCTCAGAAATGTTTATGCTCCTTGACAAAGAGCCACATGTTAGTGAATTATTACAAATATCCCCTTACATAATACCCCAACTCACCAAAACCTACATCAAAACTTAGCCACTCCCAATACATTTCCATATACAAGTAGAAATCTACTGTCACTGTCAAAAAAAAAAAAACACTGCTTCTGTTGTACAGTGTTTTAATGTGAAAGACTCATCCAATAAAACTGTTTGGACAATAAGTAACTACATGCACCTAATCTAATTCACAAAGTCTGACTCCCATCAGGTGCATCTCCCTCCCTGGAGCAGTGGGTGGCAGTAGTGTACCATGGGTCTCGTTTTTGATCAACTATCTTCAAGACAAAGCTGATAGAGGCTTTTTGCTCTTTAAAGTTCGGGGCATTTATGATTAGCTGTGTTTCCCCTAGTTTTAATAATTCCATGAAGAGTTAGTAAGCATTTCCTTCATTTTGGAAAAGAATAACATGTGCAAGTAAGCCAACATAGTGAGATGAATACATGGAAATGAAAGCAGATGCTGCTAGCTAGCTAGATTATAATGTTTGCTATGGTCATGTAAAAAACAAACATTTTCATGTTGTACTTCAAAAATGAAGTGCTTTTGTACTGAACCGAGCAGGTTTGCAGCCACGATTTACTTATTACTACATTGCAATTATTCATATTCTTATGTGATATCTACCAAAATGATGCTGCATAATACTCCACATTACACATTACTCAGATGACAGAAACCTGTTTTTCATTCCTTTCATTCCAATTTAAAGTAATATGATACTGAAAATTTGTTTAAATAGTGTTTTATCTTGAACATGTTCAACAATGAAGGGATGCTGATTTGATTTAGATTCAATTTTTCCAGAAAGAATACATTTGGGTATTTTAGCCTGGAAAAGGCTTTACCCCCATAGACAACAAATCATTGTAATCATGATTTTGGCATTGAAACAGCATAGGGTACGCTCAAAGACTTTGAGTATCATTGCTGAAAACATGAGCATTGCAAAGAAATCCCTCCAACATTAACTATATTCAAGTTAAGGTGTTTTATTATATTTCAAAATGTTAAGTGGTATTATTGCTTTAAATTGCATACAGCTCTAAAATTCATCGCATACCAGTTCACCAATTAATCAGCCAGCTCATGTACACATATGGGTACATTTCCTGTATGTTCATGAATGTCTCATAAACTCAGTGTTTTTGTGTTGAGATGGTTAGCAACAGCATGCACAAAGATATTGAGAGCCAGGAGGAATGATTATAGCTTTTTACAATTCTGCAGCAGGCTGTACTTGGACCTGACCTAAATACCCCTCCCTGCTCCATCCTGGACCTTCGCCAAATGGCACTGCAGGCTTATCAGAAACTACGAAATGTTTGCAGCAAACGTCCACTGGGGCACAACTGTGAAATAGAAAAAAGAAAGGGGAAAAGAGATTGTACTTCCAACCCCAGTTGCATCTTAACCCAGGTCTGGATGCTGAAGAGTGAAATAGGCAGCAGAATTGTTAATGCTTGCGGTGCTGTCTGCTCACTTGCCTTTGTCCACTGCCTCCCCCGTCATCCTTGCGGGCAATCCGGGAATGCCACTTTCATCCTCCTAAGAGCAGAGATGCTTTTGGCAGCTGGCTGGTGTGAGGCCTGCCTTTTCTAGCGCTAATTGCAGTGTTTGTCAGTGTATTTCACAACAGACTGTAGAACTCAGAAAAGAGCAGGTCAGTGACTGTCACTGAGTATCAACTTGTCATCGCACGTCACGCCTTCACAAAGTGCTAAAATAACCACACATAAACATATGACGTCCTCACACACAGCAGGTAATTGTTTACTGAATAATCTTTTTTTATTAAACCCTTACTATCAACCATCATTGGCTCCTCATATGGAAACAACACAAATAATCCCTGACAGTACAGCCATCCAGGACACATACAGGCTCTCATGTAAGAGGTTGGTATTGGCTGAAGTCACAACTGAAGTACGAGAAAGGTGGGAAGGACACTGCAGACATACATCTAAGCAGATACTGTAAGTGCATATGCAGCACTGCACATGCAATCCATCTCAGACAATAAACCCCCCACTGTGTCTAGGCCATTGTGTCTGTTATGTGACTAAAGAAATGTTAGTCATAATAGACCATATGCATTAAAAAACCTTCATCCATGCTTCAGTACTGAGACAGAGCAATTTATGGCTTCTAATGTTGCATGAGATTAGGCCCACTTCACTAAGTCTGGATTGAATGCAGGGCATGCTTTAATTAAAAACCTCTTCAGATAGAAAATGGGAAAAAATATTTCTGCTCATAACTTTTCAGAAAACAACATTAACAGCGAAGAAAGAAGTATCTGTACGATTGGAGTGTAGACATTGGACCTTGCAATGTTACTGGTGGAACAGATGAAGAAAAGTACACCCTCATTCTCCAAGAAACAATATCACTGAGTCACCACCAGATGGCGCTTGAGACAAAGTGGACCAGTGTGCATCGTGACTGCCAGATTCTGCCTGAGAGCTGGTTGTTATTCTCACAAAAAGGACCATTCATAACCAGTAATGTACATATTGTTGTAATACCTTCTGCTTACAGTATTGCCTTTTTTCCCCTCTGTTTTTCTCTGCACTTGAGGGATAAATACCTCTCGCTTAATTCAAGGACTGACTGCACCAAGGGAGCACACCTTTTAAGGAGGTTCTCAGGGGTAGCGAGCTAATTCCCCCATTAATCCCCTCGAGCACCCCTCTGTTAAACCTTCATATGTGGTCACTCTTTCAGTTTCTGCCTCACACTGGACACGTTGTCCGCACTCCATATTACTGAGGACATGACCTGTCAGGACCACTGCTTCGCCGGTATGATAAATAATGATAGACCAAACAGGCCATGCTCGTGTCTCCCGTTGGTGTCACAGAGTAGCAAACACAAGGTAAGGTGACCTACATCTGGAGAGTCCAGCGGTGGCTGATATGAAAGCACAGGTCACACACAGAGGGTGAGATCCCTGGGGATAGTGTAGGACATCTGGGGGAAGAGTAGCCTGGCCTAAATGATGAGGAGACCTCAGGTGCACAGGCACAGCAGTTAGCTTTCACTTCATATGAGCGACTACTGCTGGAAGTCAAAGTAGCATTTAATCAGCTACCTGACTGAATTGCAAATGAATATCTGGTGCATAATGGCTAATAGCTTGATGCAATACGTTTCCAGCGGTACAGACAGAAAGAGAAATCAAGGGTATGGACAATTATATATTCATGTGAGAAGTCTATTGTTCCCAAAATAGCAACATTTTACTGATATCCCCTCACACTGTTAAATTTTCAATAATTGCAGGAATAAAAGTCCTTCAAAGATAGGATTTACATTTAACTTCTTGTGTGTGTATATGTGTGTTTGTGTGTGTGTGTGGTGGGTGGGATTCAAAGGCAGTATATATTGAAAGTGGAGCATAAATAATTTATGTCTTAAATGCACTCACATTTATCTTTGCTTTCCACAAAGAGCACTTCAAGAAAGCTTTGCACAGAAGCCCACTTTTGATCTACCTTTCTCAATAGGGCATGCCTATCAGCTTATTGATGTCTATTTTGACATTGTGGTACTGACATTCTGCTGTCCTATGCATAAAGCAGTGGCCATTTTGTATCATGTTTCTCACTAAGACATAGCTTGCTAAATCTCCAGGGATATCTCTGTCTTCCTATGTGCCACCCTCAGTTATCAACCATGATAAAATAACGGCTCTAAAAAGCAACTTTAAAAGCTGAATTTTAAAAATCAAGGTTGAAACGCAACATTAAAAACATGTTAAACACATGTGATAGGAGTCACAATATGTCTTTGAAAAATGTGGCCATTTGCAGATTGGCAAACTAGTGCAAACTGGTTTTAAGAGGCAAAGCTAAAAGCCACTACACATCTAGCACATGGGTGAGCCTCCTTCGTATGAATGCCAATAATGCCTATAACACTAGGATATCTGTTATTTACAAGTTTGAAAATTGAACTTTTATCAAAGTTCTCTCATTTTATGCAACGCCCTCACAGCCACTCAGGCAACATTAGTGTTCTGTATATATCGTCCTGTTTGTTTATTCAGGGAGGCAGAGGCACATCAAGACAAAAAAGGATATTCTGTGTGCATGACAAAATTGTAAAATTCTACCTTTGGCTTGCATTCGATAACTTGTATGCCAGCCAGAGGCAATGCAAACAACACAAATTTTAAGAATACACAGAAAAAAATAGCAGAGAAAATAAAGGTAATAAAAACAAAAGGGAAATATTTGTACTGTATTGGGGCTGTGGATCTGACACTATTAAAAAAAGGCTTATAAAAACATGTTTTGTTGAGCATTATCCATCTAACTTAACGATTACTATTATATATTGATCATACTATTTCTTAGATACAAACTGTGAACTTGGCTGTAGATGGAGCGGTTAACAGGGTACATCAAATATGCTCTTTCTCATACAGGCTTTATATTGCTCAGTGCTCAGAGAACAAATTTATCAGCAGGTTGTTGCAAGTCAAGGGAAATCACCTCAACAGAAAGCCAAATTTAGGTAGCAATCTGTCAGATTGACAAATACATTTGCAGTAAATAATAAAATATAAAGACCTCTTTGCTCTGGTATGAAAAATATGGCAACCTCCTCTTTGTCCATTAACACTGCCCTTCAGGGCTATTTAAGATTCTTGATGGCTGACTATGAATCAAGGTTTGGCTTCCCATAAGGTTGGAAGTGACCTCTAAAGATTGATGTGTGAAGACACTTTGTGTACTGAGAAAAGAATGAAAATAAGGGGTGGGGGGGGAGAGAGAAAGTAGATGCTTTCAACATTCAGTTTATCTGTTGCCATGGTGTTTCATAAAAGCAAATACTTTGCTTGAAATTTCTGATTCCCCAACCGTTTAATTCAATAGTGCAGAACAATGTACCGCCAAAGCTGTTTCATAATTAAATGGTGAACTCAACTTAATGCATGACAACACTGACAGGACACAAACCACTTTAATAAGGGGAGGCACAGTTATGACAACAGCACCGATACTGAAGATACAAAATTTTATGAAAGGTTATTAAAGAAAACTGTTATTAGACCATGAAATTATACATTACAATGAGAGATGCTCCTCTGTGTAGTCAGAATTAGCTAAGCCTCATTCTGCCCATTTCCAGGTGTGTGCAATGATTAGAAGTCATTTGAAAGGAAATTGTCAATGAAGTAATGGGTTTAATATTGCTACTCTGCTACTTTGTCTGGCGCCCCCTAGTTTTCCTTCTGACCAGACAATCTCATCACTTCTTGTATTATTCATTTGTATTTTCGATATCATGTGGCCCTCTATGTAAGTGCTCAGTAACTTCATGAGTAAATACGATGTAATTGCTCTGTGTGTGCAGACTGTCATGCAACTATGGCATCCGTATAAAGGGGTGCAATTTGGGTTGAGACTAAAGTTTGGAAATTGGTTTGGGATTGCAATTAAGAGTGTAGAAGGGGGTTCTGAGATCTGAATGTAGATACATAAACTGTAGTTCTATGATTTTTCTTGTTAGTACCCATTGTGGCTCAGTGAGGGGCCAAGAACTGGTGAGAGTGGGTATTGTCGTGGTAGGCTGACTGCCTAATCCCATCCTAGCTCTAGAGACACTACCAGCCCCCTGATGCTCCCAAGACAATTTTCCAGACCAATGGCCAAACAATGATTTGTTTTAGTTGTGTGAGCCCTTCCTAAAGAAAAAAAAAAACTGAGGGGCTTTCATGCATTCACAAGCTCTACACAAGCTTAGAGCACACACATGATTGTGAACAATATGTAGCAGGGGAGAATTGGTGCAGGTGCAGATTGGTAACAAAACCAATTTTAGAGGAACAGCTCAAATTGGATGGCAATGGGGAAAAAAAAACTGATGGGAAAGAACTGGAGTGAATGAGGGAGCATGAGCAACTATTGCTGGGGTAGGAGGTGCTATTTACATTAATATAGAGTATAGTTTAAAGCAGGAATCTTTGGCTGACAACATGACCACATGTTGTTTTTGTATGTGGTTCAGCTGTATGGATCTTGCAGGGAATACAGGGAGTTCTTGAAGGGAATTAAAGCAAGTGCCCCTCCTTTGAATTTAAACATCTACCTTGACTCTCTGTTTCTTGCACCTTCTTCCTAATAAGCACTCCTTCTGATGTACCCAACTGCCAGCTACATCACACTGTACAAAGGGTAATTGTCATTACATAGGTACAGTGTGAAGTATACAGTGTTATCAGTGCTACAGTGTTATCATTTGAGGCAAGATCCTGTGCGATTTAACATTGCAAAATACTCATTCCTCATCCCCAGAAATGTTTTTTCCAAGCATAATCACATATGTTAAGTACAGCTTTTGTATTTTGAAAGGCACCAACTCTTTTGCTTCATTAAAATGTTGCTGTGACATGGTTTGCATACCTTTACCAAAAAAAAAAAAAAAAACACAAAAGTTGTGGAGGATTTGGAAGTCATTTTACAGGATAGCCCACCATTGATAAATAATAATTAATCACATTCATAATCTACATTTTGATCAGACAAGCTCTGTGAAATTGATGCATGATGTTTTAGGTAAGGTACTATGTTAAGTGGTAGATTAATAATATGCTCACCTGGCAATTCAATCAGATTATCTCTGCACCACTCCACTGTGCATCAGCATCTATCAAAAGAAGTGTTGCACAAAAAACCCTTTTTCATGTGGTCATGAGTGGTAGGCAAAAATATGCTTTTTCAGCTGCACAGTTGAGTATGTGTTTTTGGGATGTGTCATTGCATATTTTTAGAATAATTATGGATATGCTACTACATGCACTACACTGAACAGTTACATTTGGTATGTATATCTCTTATTGCCCATAGGAGATAATTTTTGTCCTCAACTCTCTAATTGTCAACAGTTCATTAACACCAAAAGTTAAACAAATAATTAGCAGGTTCTCTTTCAGCTTACAGTTACAGTTTTTTTCTAGGAATGGTAATTGGGTCCTTCTCTTCACTTGTGTGGGGAAAACAAACTGCAACCTTGGGTATATCAATTATTCCACAAGGGAGCAGGAGGGTACACAGACCCTAGGCTGATTTCATATCTATAAGCATAATTTAAACTGTTAAGTGAAATGATAAAAGGTGCTGCATTTTCTTAACAGCTTATGACTATAAATGTAATGACACAGTATTACCTGTATGAGGGAATATAAACAACCCTATCTTAAATGATGGTTAGGTAAAAGGCTTTTTGCAGCCATGCTGACAACAGTCCTCTCATAAATCATTGGAGAATACAATCACTTGCCTGATTTTCTATGAGATACAGTCAGTCTCTTTCCAGACACATTTTTACCTCATGTGTAGGTGTTTCCAGGAGCATGCTCTTTTGCCAATGGGGAAATAGCTCAAATATTTGAGATTTCAAAGATCGCCAGGGACCACAAGGGATCCAGAAAGGGCCAGGTACAAAGCTGTTTTGTTAACATTAACTATGGGTTGGAATCACTACAAAAAAAATCTAAATCAAATTAGGCATTCTGGGGCTTGTTATTTATGTATATTGAGATAGTTTGACTTAACAACAGATCAGCTCAAATAGGGTAAAAATGTTATTTTGACTCTGCTGGCAAAAAAACATCTGCATAATTGAAATTTGTAATGTGTAATGGAGTACATGTTTGCTTTTTAAACTTACACTGATTTTTCTATTCCAATGCTTATTGCTTCCACAGGAAGAACTCCAGTAAACAGGCCAAACTAACTTAAAGTAGGTGGCAGCTTTTACCACTGTCATTGTCTAATGGCCACAGTGAGAAGGGTGTATAATTACTTTCCATGTATTCAGGTACAAGTGAAATCTGTTTTATTTTACACTTGTCACAAGGGGGAGATGTTAAAATTACTATCGAAATTAAAATTACATTGATTTCTGCGGTTTTTATTTTTCTGGTGAGATGATAGAGATAACCTGCACACCCACTGTTCCAGAAAAGTCTCATGTTTATGTGCCCTGTAATAGTATTTCATGTATTTCACAGGACCCCACAAAACTAATGAATGTCTTTTTTCTCTTTCACACACACTTCAGGAGCCACACATAGAGCTCTGAAGGCCCACATGATGCCCAAGGGCCACAGTTTGGCCACTACTGACATTGTTGGGGAACTCCAGACAAACTGTGCACCCAGACTGCCAGGACCAGCCAACCTGTGGCTCTGGGGTGTCATGTGGACCTTCAGAGTATTTACATTAGAATTTAGTAACATCAGGAGCCATACCATATTGTAGTTTTCTTCTGCCTGATGGCTGAAGCTAACTGTGGCTGGGTTTAGTTAGTACTTGGCTGATAGGTCTCCAGGGAAAACCAAGCTGCTGTTGAAAGTGGTGTTGGTGAGTCAGCAGGGGTTGACTTCCCTCTGGACCAAGTAGAAATCTGTCCTGGTGGGAAATGGAAAAGTGATCTTTCAGATGAGACATTAAAACAAGGTCCTAACTCACTGCAGTCATTAAGTACTTAAGCAAAATAGTAGGGGTGACAACTCAAATGTCGCGTTCAAATTCCCAAACTGGTTCTTTACATCTTACACCTAATCATATGCAGTAGTGTTGATTGCTTATACAGTCTCTTGCATTCCATGTCCACCTTTGCTTCTAATAGCCATAATTGTAAATGACAAATGAGCTGAGTTGACCTTTTGTAAAATAATGATAAATACATAAATAAATAAATAAATAAATAAATAAATAAATAAATAATAAAGTTGTTGGAGTTCACAGTCAGGTGGGTGGTTTTAATGAAGCTGCAAACATTGTAGATTGTCCTTAAAATACCTATTCTCCGCTCCTGTGTTCCCAGGGTATGCTTGGCCATTTTAGACTCCATAAGGTTTCCACTGTACAAACAGGTACATGGGGTTTTATGTACAAGGCCACTGTTGTACAAATGCATATACCTATGTCAAAGACTCACTGAAAACATGTTCTGAGAAAATAAATAGAATCCAGTTTTGTATAAAATTGTCTGCTTCACTTTAGTCACCATACTATACACTTGATGACAATGAAATTGTTATAATAAAAACATATTTACTAAAACGGGGACCTTGCTTCCTAACACAACGCAACAATGATTTAGCTGTTTATTTTTCCCTTCTATTACAGATAAATCTCAGAAGTCAACAAAGTTGGTGATCCTTTTTTCAACATGTAAGTGCACCTGTATGATTCCATTTGAAACGTGCATAACAGTGCCGCTGAACAGTAAATAAACTAAAATGAGAGAGCTCTCCTCTTCCTACCCTTGCATCTGAAATTGGCAGAACATTGACTGATGGCTGGAATGAAATTGCTATAAGGTAAATCTGTAGCCAAAAATAACCAAGGATCAGTCTGAGGAATACAGATCATTACCATTAAAAATGCAGTTCTGGCAGAGGCAAGAGGACCATAGACATGACAATAGCCTTGTGAAATCTTAGCAAGATAGACAGGGTTTGGACATAATGAGACTTTTAATGATTTAACAACAAACTGGGGAGAGATGCCAAATGTTACATGCCAATTGCTGTGTTACATTGAGCAATGTTTTCCTCATCCATATGTATCTGACTGAAAATCACATCTATTAGCAGCTAACAATGATAGCATTACACAGCTGTTTTTATGCCACTCCAGGTACTTAAAATATTCCTGTATAACCAATGTTTTACTACTGACAGTGATAGACCCCTCCTTCTCTCATTGGTATGCCAGCTGTAACTTGGCTGTGCATGGTTGTGAATCAATATCTAAAAAAAGTATGGCAATGTAGTGTTATTCCTCTGGGATTACTTTATGAGAGCTATTTTTTCTCACAGCAATGAAGTGAATGATCAGAGTGTATGCAGTTCTGTGATGTCTGCCTTTTCATTGTCTTTTCTGAGGACTGACAAGAGTTTGACAAATCCTGCTGTGGCTCTGTATTCAGCTGTGCCTGTAAGGAGCTGCTTTTATAGAGACTCAGAACAGCAAACAGAAATGATCTGAAATGATTCCTGGCATAACAACTTTAAAGGGTTTTCATTATTAGTCATAAAAACCTGTGCTCTGTGGTTTGCTTTGGCTAATTGTCCTTAACCTGACACATGGTGCTAATTCTAATTATTTATGAAGTAAAAGATTTTTTGTTGGTTTTACAAAATCTTTTGTGTAAATCTGCCCCTTAAATCTCTTGACACACTCATTAAACTGGCCTAGAAAAAAATACAAAAGACTATACCACCAAAAAACAGCTTCCTGCCTTCTTAGGACTATCCTGTCTGGTCACCACCACTGTTGGCTCTTCACTTGTATCACAGTGTATTACAAGCTTCTTCACTTAAATGCATCATCACAAACACAGGTCAGCACTGTTTCTACTCCAGAGCACCCTGTCACTGAGTACAAATGCCATCTCTGTTGTATGGTGACACTTGGGTTATCTAAAACTGGTTTCATGGTCTCACATGCTTAAATGATAAAACAGTCTAAGCACACTGATACATTCCTTTAAAAATGGCTGTGAACATATGTTCCTTTAAAAATGGCTGTCTATTTAGGGTGCCATTTGTTACAGCTGTGCTCAGGACTACTTTAACCCCAACCCCAGAATTGCATCATGTTGCAAAAATGAAGTAATACCAATAAAATCTGCTCAGATTCAGCGTGGAAGCCTGTTTCCAGTTTGTGTCTGTGAAAGCACAACCATTTAGTCATGTGGTATTTGGCAGTCATGTGGACAGAGATCAACTGAGGAGCATTTGATATTCAATTGAAATGGATCCACTTTCACTGTGTTGCTATCACAGGTCAGAACATGTACCTATTCCAAACATCCATTAGGGTGCTGGACACCCAAACACTTCCTGTGATACTGTATTTTGTGAAGTACATGGTGTTTTAAATACAGATTTTGCTGATCCTGTGGGGAGATGGAGAGTTTTGCTCGGAAAAGAGCTAAGCAAAGGTTAGCCAGATGACCAGATGAGCTGGAGCTGGTCTGATTGCTGAGCATGATCTCCTTTTGTACACCAGCCACAAAATGTTTAATTCCTTTTCAGTTTGTCTTTCTTTGTGAGGACATGGCACTCTAACTGCTGATTTATCTGTTGCTGGCGATAAATAGCCCCCTGAGTGGCGGCTCATGCTTTTCTTGGCAATAGGCCTGGGCAATCTTTTGCTATCACCATTTGGCGGCAACGTTTTGCCCTAGAGGATTGTGGATTCATTTCTCCGCATGGAATTCTTTATTTTTATTTTAAAAACTACAGTCCATGAATCCTGGCAGTGCCTCCATTTCCCCTTTCTACTAGCCACTTTGCATCAATAAGTAATGTGTACTAATTTAAACCACATTTGTATTTATGTAAAAGTTTTTTAAGATGTCTGAAGCAAAAGAACTACACTTACCAAGTACCTAGTGTTATGTCGCCTATGTGCATCTGTGAAGTTGGATTTTCTCCATGAAAACAGCATAAAACTGCCTGCTCCAACTTGACTAATTCATCTGATCTGCTTGTATTCATTGCATACTATACATTGTACTGTATAGTATTTCTGTATACTGAAGCTATCTTCGTAGTATATTTGGCAGGTCAGTATGTTAGCTGGCTATTCATGGCTACACATATTATCACAGTATACCTATCAGTAGGTTATAGAACAACACACAATAAGTAAGACAAAATATTAACTAGTTAGTATAAACAACTTACAGTTGAAACATGTCTAGCCAGTTAGCTAGTTAGCAGTTTGACCTACCAGATTGATAGAAGACAAAATATCCTTTTTAAAATATTTTCTCCCTGAATCCCAAGCCTCACAGCTGGAGTTTTCAAGCTGTCAAATCAGTTCCACGTGTTGCTTGTCTGTATGGGAACTACCTTATTTAGAGCAGTCACATCTGGCAGAAGTCTTTGTTTAAAGATACTTGTTTAAAGTCCTGAGCTGTCATGATAATGTGCTGACGCTGATGCACATGTTCAGATGCACTGAAAGTTGTTGTTTGCCTTGCACTTAACTCACCACATTGCACAAGTAATCACTTGCATTGCAAAAGAACCACAAAGAATACAGTAAACTGATGTGATGAATGATGAGTGAACTTTTCTTATAGGCCTATCCACTGGCACCCACAGCTCATTTTGGTCTTGTCCACATGAAGAGGTTATCACATAGCTTGTCAAAAGCACAACAGGTTTACCATGAGAACTCTTCACAACTGTGTGTTGCGGGACTCCACATTCCCACAACATGCATACCCTTTTTTGCTTTTCAGGTGCTATTGCTGATGCACAGTTTGTTCTAGTAATGACTTATGTGGGTGAATGATAACAGAAAAATTTGTCACAAAGCTCAGTATCAGTATGGTTATCATTTTAATTCTGTAAAATTCTCAACATAAAAATCTGAAAGTTTCAACTCAGTGGCCTGAATTCTTTGACTGCCCCTTACCTGTGTGTCATAATTGTACTCCTTTAACAACACCTCTCAATCCGCAGAGTTGCACCAGTGTGTTTTCAGTTTTACACTGGCTACCTTTGAGACAATCAATAGTCCCTAGAGGTTACAGGGTCTTTGATGCTGAGAATATGTAAGCAGTCAATTCAAATTGCTGTTATGTCACACAGTACATTGTCTCCTTACCTCCTCCAACAGGCTTTGTTGAACCATGGTTATTTTACTCTTTTTTATATCCTTTCTTTTCTAATGGGTCTGGGTATCTTCTGAGGAATTTCTCTGTGGGCGTGCTTGAGTAGGTGTGATAGTGCACTGGGTTTTCTACTGAAAGCTCTGTAGAGGGGAACACCTGTTGCCCTTCAGTAATACTGAAGAAAATTGAAGAAAATTCAAATTCAGATCACAGAGCTTTTCTTTGTTGTTTTTTGCACATCATCTGCAAGCTAACAAGTATCACACATTATAATACTTAGCTCAGATAGCTTGACATGACAGGTCTGTTTTCCTTGTGGCTAAATTGCTTTGAATCCCTTGATCTGTTAGGCTAGCCTGTTTTGTAATTATCCCTCTCTTTGAAGTATCTTAAATCACTGTTCTACAAAGCAAATTTAGTGTCATACAATACAATTTATAGGCAATTCAGGTTTGGGACTCACAGCAATTAAATAAACTGGTAATGTTGTGTCTAAGAAGAAAAAAAAAAATGTTACATGTATGCAGTCTGTTTGCTAACAAAATGTTGACTGTTAGATGCTTTGGTTTTGTTTGACCTTATGTAACCTAGTGTAAGCAAATGCAAGGAAAAAAAATCCATGAGGATCAGGCTGCTCAATATTGTTTTGAAGTGTTTCGTAGGCAATGCATATTCCCATTGACTGGATATTGCACAAAATAATTTACAGGGAATAGGACTGATTTTCACTCTGTGAAATGAGTTTCAGATATATTGCACTGGGTGTTACACAAAGCAATAGCAATAGATTAGGCTTCAGGTGATAAAAGTTGTGTTTAAATTTCTTTGTGTAACAAAAAATGAAAATGTTTATAGTTTATAGATTTCTACTGTGAAGGCAACTCTGCATGTCAATCAGGTATAATGTGAGCTTATTTTGCCAATTTGTAGGTATTTGTCTTTCTCCATCGTAGCCATGACTAGACGTTTCAGTGGAAAGCAAACTCACATTCTTTCCTGTTGGGAAACATCTTTCAAAAACAAACTATTCAATGAGACTAATTTATATTCCATAAGAGCCCTTCCAGAGGGAATGTGTCAGAATATGCTTCCGAAGCATACAAAATGAATTCCACCAATCTGTTCATATGTGGCTTCATCTCTTCAATGTGTTTCCATGGAATGATTAATAGAGCACAGGCATAAGGGCAAAAGAATGGCAAGGAACAGCAAAGGTAAGCACTATCTAATTGTTTTAAAGGCAAAGATCTCTGATTGGTCCTGGAGTTCTAGGATATTGACAAAGTTCTGATTAAGGCAGACAAATTCCCATTTAGGATTCCCATCTCTGTAACCCTGTAAGAATCCCAGTCCATTTGTTTGGCTGAGGGCTTCATGTCCATTCTAAAGTTAAATTAGGTAGGCAGTCTGACAGGTACACAGATGGGGAATTAAACAGTGAGCTCCACAGAGACAATGTAAGGCATAGGCAGTTAAAAAGATGAATTGTTTCAGTGACTTTTTCAATGATGATGAAATGAAGACAAGTACACACCTGGGTACAGTGCAGATTTTGCCTTAAAAGAATTACTCTGTTAAAATGATGTTTGCTTCAGAAATATACCCCTGAATAGCTGGACATCTGACAGAAGAAAAAACGGATATCTGGAAGGAGAAGATGAGATTTTGCCCATTTAATTATCATCATTATTTCTCTTTTATGAGACAGATGCTCTTATCCAGGGTTACCTAAAAGCATCAGGACACACATTTTTTGTGAACAATACACAAAGTGCAATGCCAGATAGAAGGCTTATTTTGATCAAATAGCAAAACATCTCACAAAGGCGTTAAACATGAAGAAATGTTCATTAAGGAATTAAGAAAGTACTCTCAGTGTTAGTCAAACTATACAGGTCCAGGACAGATAAAAATTAGGGTAGTGCAGCTATAGCTTGAAGAGGTGAGCATTTATTAGGTAAGTGGTAAGCTGGTGGTACACATGGGTTATCATGGTATATAGTATTCATGGTATATATACAGCTAAAAAGAAATTACAGTATACAGAGGAATATCACTATGCTTGAAACCAGTAACAGATATACTGGAACTTAGCTACCATGTCTGAAAATATGGAGTTTCAATTTCAATTTTATTTTAACAACTATACTGGAAATTAGCTACATTGTCTGAAAATGTCAAAATTTCAAATTTAGCAAGATGAAAAATAATTACCTAAAAATATGGCATGGGCAAATTCTCAGGCAGTGAGGAAAACCAGTTATATTGAGGTGTTAGCAATGTCAGCATAGTTTCACACCTGCAGAGCAATTCTGGTGTACTATGAACTATTCAGAAATAGATTGCTAGTTAACTATCTCTCTGCCACCTGAAAATCTGGCTGTCTTTTGCCAAGCTAAATCTGGTCTCTCATCACATGTTTTGCTCTGGACTGAAAATCCTCACTATACAGTATGCATATTTTAAAGTAGCCCATATGCTTTAGATGAACAGTAGTTGCAGTGCACTAATTACATATGTAATTTGGTCATACAATACACTTTGATAGTTACAGAAGTTGACAAATGAGGATCTGGAGTCTAGAGACCGTTAGTGGTCCAAACTTCTGAGAGCCGCAACATTCAATAATTAGCTACTGACAACTGAAAGTAAGGTAATTTAATACAGTTGATAGTAGAGGAGTTCACAGTACCCATTAACCAAAACAGTCTGTCAATGGCAGAAACAGCCTTGAATGACATAAGGCTGCATCTACATTTAATGGAAATGGCCAGTTTCACAGAAGCATGTAATGAATAGAGAGTTAATAGCATACAAACTGAAAAATGAAACTGAAATTACCTTGATCTGCTGACTAACATTATGTTAACTACATTCTTTTCAACTACTTTCATGGTACACAGATGTTTTTTTATTTATTTATTTTTATATTTGTATCATCCATTTTGACCCACAAACTACAAAAGTATCACATCTATCAAAATTGTGATTATTCCAGGAAATCAGGTCACGCATTATTTGTAAGATCAGTTACTTCAAAATACCTTATTAATAGAGAATATATAGCCAGGAATTATCTTCTATGAACACATTCATTGTTTTGGTTATTGTAGGTCTGCATTTTAATAGTTTGATATCTACGGGTAATGTAGAGATGCAACATACAGTAATATGTGACAGTCTGTCTTCTAATTACGCATTTAGAACTGCCTCAGGTGATAGCTGCAAAGGGGAATGTCTGAGTCAGACAACCCTCTCCAATCAATGGTAGGCCTGTCAGTTATTTTTGTGTCCACATAGTCCTCCTTTCACTCAATCCATACTTTAATCACTTCACCAAAAAATGTCTCTAGAGGTGGTCTCCATAGTATTAAGTCCAATCACAGACATGTTAATTTCTTCTTCACTATAGTTTTTTGTAATACCTTGACATTTTAATAGAGGAGTACATTGTATGATTTATAGTCATAGTTGCATGTTTTGTCTGTAACTCATCAGGAAATATTTTAAGAATTGGAAGCAAATGAAAGAAATTAGTTCTGAAAAGTCTCTCTCTTCTGAATACCAGCAGGCAGTTGTTTTTATACTGTGCACATCAAAAGAATAAATGGAACTTAGCCATTTTGACTGATTGATATGTTACTATAAATGATGAAGTCAGAACATTTTGGTAACTCTACAATTGTTTGGATTGGGATTGGATTTTAAGTTTTATTTTCAGTTTTAGTTGATTTAAGGGAATATCATAATGGACTCCTGTAAGTTAATTGTTCTTACAAAATGGATTGTTTTGACCATGAAATCTGATGGATCAATACTGGACTGTTCTAGGAATGTTCCAGCTGTTACTGAAAACTGCCTTACCCTTTGCATATTAACTGCAATCAATTGAATGCTGTCATTCACTGATATACAAAGTAAAGTAGCCTGATGTAGTTAGCACCTGAAACAGACCATCGATTCTCCACTTGTAAAAATATCATCAAAGCCACGTAACTAACGGCAGCAACATTCACTATAAATAATGAGCATGTGTTGCTCTTAGCTAGTTAGTTGTACATTTTTCCTTTGCCTACGACCATAGCTAAGTACATTTCAGAATGTAAAGAATCCATACTTGGAAATGTAAAAGGCTTTAATATTTTGGGGAATTACATCTGCAGTAGGCCTATGTATGTACATAAGTAGTTGTGACCTCCCTGAAGGTTGGGGCATTGTTGGATCAGGCCAAATCACAAGTGTCTGTCTAGATTACTCTCACGTGTATTTTTATGTGCAATATCATCCATCCATGAATTATTAGCTTAATATTAGGACAAAACATTGAAGATGTACTCCCATTAAGATTATTTCCAATCTTAACTCTCCTATTGTCTTAAGAAATACTAACACCTATTACCTTTGGGTCACTATGATTCGGGGTTCATTTTATCTAATAACTCAACTAAACCTTTGAATACAAATGTGAAATTTGGCACAATGTTACAGCTATAAGTGTAGAATACAACCAAACAGTCATAAACAATATCAGCTGTTTTATTAACTCTCTAGTGCCCCCCAAAGGTCCCATGCACTGCAAAAGCATGAAAAATGTTTTGGATATAGGTAAAATTGTCATAAAGCTCCCCAAAATACAATTCCCCAAAATTTAAGATGTAATAGATTCTGATAGTCATGAATTGAAACTATCTCAACATAAATTAAGTCTATAGCACCCCCCTTTGAAGTAGCCGACTATAACATCTGAATGTTCAAATTTTGTAAGAGAGAGAAGATAAGGCTATAAACTTATGAATGCCGATGAGACTATCTACAGACATATTTAAAGTAGGTCAAGGAGATTGTGGTTCTGTAATATTACCATGAATACATCTAAACTGCCCAAAGGAAGCGTGTGAATTGGAATTTTCTCTTTTTTTGCTTCAACCAAGACAAGTTGATTTCAAGATTGATCACAAAATCTTTGAGTTACTGCTCTTTCCAACATCCATATAATCCAAACATACACTAATTCAAAAGAATAATAGACAAAAAAGAGCTGGTCTTAGGCTAAAGGTGAGAGATTAGACTTCCTGATATGGTTGGACCTCACAGGGACTGGTACAGCCCCTATCAGTACAGCCCAAATGATCACTGAGACACTCAAGCTACCCCACCTTGACAAGGTGCCCACTCTGTATTGGGGCAGATATGGTAGGGTAAAGGGATATTGTATTTATTGTATTTTTTATAGCTTTTTTACATGCAGTCTCTCTTTGTCAATACTGCGGCATCTTAGCCGGTTTTGTTTTTGTTTTCCCGTCCATGTGCTCTTGTTTACTGTTTCCCTGTGTTCCAGCCCTGCCTAGCCCTCTGCCCTGTCTCCGCCCACCTGATTACCTGATTGTCTCCACCTGCCTGTCCGCGCACCTGCATCCCATCTCCTTATCAGCCCAGCCCTATATCTTCCCTGCTTGTCTCTTGTTTTGTTGCCAGTTCGTCTCAGTCTTCTGTTTCGCTACTTGCCGGTTGTTTCGTGTCTGCCTGCTGGTTCTGTTGCCTTGCCTGTTCCCCTCGACTTTGTTTTCCCAGATCTGCCTTTTGGTTTTGGTTGCTGTGTTTTTCTGGTTTTTTGGCTACATTTTCAGATTACTCTTTGGGTTTAATAAACCTTTGTGCACCGGTCTTCCCTGTCTGCGCCGGAGTCCCTGCCTGAGTTCTCCCCAGTTATCCCCACTTCAGACAGTAGCATGGCAGTGGCAAGTGCATGTGAGAGTAAGTGTAGGAGTCAACGTGATTAGATGGTCAGAAACTGAGTGTGAGTGAAGAATCATTTGAGAAATAGCCCCCACTCAACAAAGAATGCAGCCTGTCCTGCAACCATTAGGACATTGCCTTGCATGTTGCATTTACCAGTCTCAGTAAATGCTTCAGTATATGCAATTGTTATTGATGTCTGCAGCATTGGCCTACTGTGTGTCACACCATTTTAATACGAATAAAATTTCCCACCTGAAAAACATACAATATTGCAGTGCAGCAGGAATCATTCCAAGTATGAAATGTTTTGCATTCTACAAGAGAACAGTACATGGTGCATTTTAATTGAAGGCACTTACATCATAAATCACCAGTCTGCAGCTGATTAGATCCCTTTCCCAATTTGTCTGGTTTGTTTTAAATAATGATCCCTTCTCCTTCTGCTCAGCTAACACAGCATTACAGTAATTAGGTAATAGATCTTTTCAGGTTTAAAGTGCATATATCATTCAGCAAATGCAGTTTCATTATTCAAGCAACCCAACCTTACTAAAATAAAATCACAGATTTGTTTTAATTGACCAGGATATAATTTGAATTGAGGTATTTGAGTTGAATAGAGCTGAATATATATTCAGTTAAATAGACATCTATGTTACCAGTAAATGTATGTTTAATCACATATATTCTTTTGCCAGCTTGTTGTTTTCTCAGGCTTCACAAAACACTATATATTTGCCCATGAATGTCACAAAAGGACAATCGGTGATATAATCCAGTATACAATGGTATCTTACATAAAATTTAGTATACTGCCAGAAATTACTTCATACCTGAATATTTAGACTGTAGTTTGAAAACATTGACCTGTCTATGGGGCCACAGCCCACCATGCCAGGTTCATTACCTGTCAAGTTATTTTCAGGCTCCAAATATTCACTTGCGTTAAGTTCAATTCATATCATATCATCATCCATTTCATACATTGTTATCAAAACATTACTGATGTTAACCAACAAGATTATCTCTAAGTCACAATCAAACAGCACTCTTTAAGTTCATGTTTAATGCTTTAAAAATGACATGCTTGGCACAGAAGTTGTTTAAATAGCATAAGTTACATGTAGTACAAGATGTATAAATGCAGTGTAGAACAAGTGTATAAATCTAGGTATATTTGACATCCTGCTGTGGCAGCTAATTTGCTAAGTTGCCCACACATTTGGATTTAGCTACATAGGTATATCATTATTCCATTTTGGATCTGAAAATGTGACAAAACACACCTCCTGAATATCCTGTAAGACTATGTCCTTGTACATAAACAGCTGAAAGCAAAACAATTTATAGAACAACAAATAATTCCAAGTGGAAAAAGAAAGAAACTCAAATTTGAATGAAAACCCAAGTAAGACTACCGCTGTGGGCTGCGAAGACTGTGCTGGCCCAGGTTACTGAGCGCAGAGCCACCCATCATACAGGTGAGTCTGTCTTTGAAGACCTGCCATTTTTCTTTTCTTTTGAGTTTTGTATTCAGACTGCATTTCTACAACATACATCTAAGTTAGACCCTTTCCCTCTGCAGCCAGTGTAACCTAATGTCCCTTGACTACATAGAGCACAGGTTACTTACATTGAAGGAATAGGGTTGTAACATTACAGTTTAAGCATCTGGTGAGAGGCTCAAAATATGAATGTACAATGTTCCATTTTTTTCCAAAATATTACTAGCTTATGAAACACAGGGGCAGGGAGCACTGTTCTTGCCATGGTCTTTTAAGGGGAGTGCACTATGTCAGACAATAAGGCATCCGCCTAGCTTCCATGTTCTGAGCATCACAGTAAGGAAGTGTGACAGTAAGGAGTCCTCTAAGCAACTCACTGTACTCACCGTGACATACAGATATGTTTAATAACATTACCGTATGGTACCAAAATGTTTTGGCTTACTTTCATCAGTGCCACTAGTATATCTATATCATACATTTGTATGAATGACTTATTTCTTACCTGAGTGTCAATCAACGGCAGAAATCAGTAAGGGTTTGGAAACCTTTTAAATAATATGCTAATCCCTACCCTGTAACAAAGCTGACATCTGCATTCACTTTTTAATGTGCTCAGCTTCTTGAATCTGGAAGGCTAAGAGAATTTTTTGCTGATCACAATGTATTTTAAGAAGCATTTTATATGGAGCTCAGGTAGTCATTTCAAAGGTGTTCCTGATTATTCCACGGCAGATACTATAGAAATGACACCCCTTGCTTCAACCTCCTTTCTGCATGCATGGTTCTACAAACCACAATGAGTCTGACACAATTTCGTTCTACAGTTTAATTAATTTCTTTCCTCATTCTCTCTCTGTTGCTTCATTTTTATATGACACATTGGTTCAAAATATTGCATTATTAATCATGTGTTGAAGTAGTCATAATAATCATGTGGGTGAAGGGGCTGTTTTCTAAAGAAACGTCAGTGCTGAACCTTACAATTATCCTTAAACGTGTGTTTGTAATTTGAGCTTCAAATTAAGTTGTCAAGAAAAATCAACAAATTTTTAAAAATAATTTCTTCCCCTCTTTTCACATGGACCTAGCCTAGTATTCAATTCACAATGATGCATTTAACGATGGTGTATCTGGGAAAGCGTATTGTCGTAAAAATAAGAAATGGCTGTAAAAAAAAAAAAAAACACTTGTTACTTTACCTTGGGAAGTATTATTCTTTACTACTACTCCCCTGGGAGGCCTATAACCCACTGGATATGCGTATGTTACTTTGGCTGAATGTTACACTTTTTACTGTTTCAGCTGCAAAGTTAAATTTGCAGAGCACAGACTGCAACTGTTATGCTGTGTTGTTGAGAGGGAATTCATGATTTTTTGGCAGAGTTCACTGAAGTAAAGTAATGGAGTGTTCATTTGAGGTTCACTGTGTGAGGTAATTAAATCACGCAGGATGGTCCTCACTCCACTAAAAGCTGAATCCCTCATCTTCACAGGAAAAAAGAAAGGTCTGAAGTTTTGAAATAACAGAAATCATCAGAGATCGCAACTAGTGCAAACCTATTTACATTTCAATTCAAGGGGTTAGTCACCCTGATAAACTGATCTAATTCATGGACTAAAGTCAAAATTTGTTAATAAAAATGTTTTTACACGATCAAATGCAATCACCTGGAGAATTTGAGCAAAGCAACAGAACTCAGGTGCTTTGCCCCAGTTGGAAATTATCCAACAAAGTTAATTTTCTCCTGAATAGCCAGATGATATTACACTCAGCAGAAATCTGCATGACAGTATGAAAATAATGTCACCTACTGCATCCCATACAGAGGCTGAGAAAAAAATGTTTCATGTAAATACATTGACAGGTGGGGACCTGTTGTCTCTGAAGCGTTTCTGGTTATATGAGAAAGGGGGTGGGAGATGGGACAACTATGCAAAGCTAATACATCCACATCACATTTCTGTAATCACAGCACAGCTGTGGTTATTCCCAAAAGAGCAGTCCTAGCTTGGTTGTTATCTCAGAGGGCATGGCTGTTGGCACACAGCTCAGGCTAACAAAATAACATTTTGATAAGTGCAGGAGCCCTGAAGAAAGTGGTGGATGAGGGGGAGTTGGGAGGATGGGGGTCAGTAGATGATTCCTTTACACCAAAAAAGCCTTGGGCTGAGTCAGTAACATGTGACCTGATATGACTTGAACTCCTGGAAAATATATAAACAGGCAGTCAAGTTGCTAGGTCACAAAGAATCAGACCCTTAGAGGATCACTGCTGTTTCTGTATATTAACTGGGTACTAATGGTGTTGACCAAAGTATGCAAAAGTCAGAGAAATATCTTTTCTTAAAACCTAACACAACAGACACCTTCTTGAAGTACACAAGAATAAAGTACACATGGACTCCATACTTTCACCAGTGAATCCTGAGATTAATTGATTAAAACAAATGAGATCATAAATTTAAATCTGCAGCAGCACCACCCAGAGAGAACATTTGTTGTTCAGTGTTGTATGATGTGTTTATAAGGAGGAAACACTAATTTCTCATCTATGAATCAAAGATCTTCTGTATCCTGATTCTTTCTCTGAAAATCCATATTGCAGAGGCACCCAAGGAAACAAATGAGAAAACAAAATGAAATTCCTGAGATAACTGAGAATTACATGAGGAAAACTAAATGTTTATGACACAAATGAGAATTAAATGAGGGGAAAATCTGAGGCAAATGAGACTGATATGAGGAAAACAAAATGTCTGAGACATTAAACATAAATGATATTTAAGTAAGAAACTGAAGACATGAAGATTTCATCTCTACCAAGTTTTAGTTTGAGTTAGCTGTGAGTAATGAAATGTTTGTGTGAACAAAGATATTTTCCTACAGGCAAACAGGTGTTTTAGTTATAAAACAAAACACAACACAGAACTGATAAATAAAGTTAAACTCCTTTGGTTGTGCATTTTGGGGCACAGATTTTGTCACAGTAATTAACCTTTTGGCCAAGGAAAGCAAACAACACAGTAACAGATTTGTTAGCCATTTTACCCCACATTATTAATTTAAAGTAAAGCATTGACTTCCTATAATTACTCTAAGAGGGTGACCTCAGCACACACAATTGAATGTGCTCCAAACCTTGTCAGCTGTTTTCTTATCCAATGTTGTTTTCCATCTGGAATGTTGCCATGTTTCCTAAAAGTGTTTTGAATCTCTTCATAACTGAAAAGGTTGTCAAAGTGTAGCTGAAGCAGAAGAGGTGCATTTAATTCTGTCTTGACTCAAGGCGTCTGATTTTAATGGCATAAAAACAGAGTACAAGTAGCAAATGCATGCTGTGCCATGGTTTTTAGCAAAAATGCCAGCTGCACAGAGTTTATGATTTTGAGCCCTGTTGCACTAACACTTTGCCCTGTGTAGGAGGATGATGGGTGGTGGTAAAAAAAATGTGGCTGTGACTGTGAACATTTAAGGTGCAGTGGTTTTGCAGCACTCCACAGCAGGTCCTTTGGTGATTGTGATTCCACTACCTGAAAGGTGATGGAAAGCTTGGCATGGTGTCCACCCCTACACTATTTGATCAAATAAGAGTAAACCATGAATTTAGGAAAGACATCTAGCAAACAAATGTTTTTCATTGCCATCAAAATGTATACATTTAGCTGAAGTTTTCATGCAATTCAAATGTAAATGGCTGCAGCTACAATGAATGTTACACATATACAGGTCTGAACAAATCACAGTGCTAACTAATAAATACAGGAGAGCAATTATGCTGCGGATATCAACATATATTATCACCGCTTCCACATATTATACATATATAAGGGGTGGGCAACTCCGGTCCTGGAGGGCCAGTGTCCTGCTGGTTTTTGTTTTCATCTCTTAGTTACCTGTTGATTTTCACCTTGTCAAATTTTAAAAATTTGACAAAGTAAATAGTGCTTACTCCAATGGTGTTATGTAGACCACACTACTTTGGTTAAGCTGGCTTCATTTTGATATCAGTATTTGTAATGGCACACCTATTTCAGCAAGTGTTTGTAATGACTTTGTGAAGGTATGATTCACTTTCTATTTTTATACTGAAAGCATTTTAGTGTTTATAGTAATAACAATAACTGCAACTTTAATAATTTAGACTCACCTTGACCAAGTGAGAAAACTGAGCAAACTGTTTCCTTCTTTTGTTCCACCTCCACAGCTCTAGCCTTCCAATGAACCTATGGATGCCTCCCTTTGAGAGTGAGCCCATTTCCCTGAAGTCTTAGGGTCACCTCATTAGGTGTCAGGCTGTGTGGACTACAGGTTGGTTTTTAGAGAGAGGTTAGTCTTGTCAAGGCTGTAGATCTTGCAGAATCATGCCAAGCAACTGCTTTTTGGACAACCAGCCTACCTCTGTATGGAGTAACAGGTGTTCAAAAGCTTCCTTGTTGCTGTTGCCTAGTCAAAAAAAAAAAAAAACAATTAATGAGTGGCTGGTTCTCATGTTAATTGCCCTTACTGAAACCGTCAATAAGTCGTGGAAAGTATGAACTGATCTATTTGGTTACAAAACTGTGGCGATGCAAAACACAGTGCACAGTCAGGACATCTGGAGTAGTGACCATGAGGAGAGCTGTGAGGCCATGATATTGGCTAACCAGTGCTGGTGCACCATCTGTTGCACATGCAGTGATGTTAGTTATAGGGATGCTTCTCTCCAGCAAATATCCTTAAAGGACCTGGAAAATGCCAATTCCTTGGCTAAGAGGAACTCCTCTCTACCACTGCCAGAAAATGGACATATGCCATCAAAAGAGTGTAACTGTCAGAAATAGTGGTCTTTTCCGCTTGGTTGGAAAACTGATTTGGTATTATGCATAACTGCTTCTATATGTCAGGAGTCATTTGGTCAGTCCTCCTCTGTAGGGACAGTGGGAAATGACCTTCAGAGACATTACCATAACAGTACCTTGAGTCTATGGCAATTTGCAGACATTCCTGGTAGAAGAGGCTGGAAATGCTTCTGTCTTCTGTCTAAAAACAGTGTGCTTCACTCTCCTGTTGGATGTCACTGCTTCATGACGTTGGTCTTTCAACATCATGTTGGACTGGTACAGGGTCCTGGTAACAAAGTCAACACATTGGGGGTAAAAGTACTAAGCAGCTCAATGCCCTTTAACTCCACATGAAACATAAAAGTAATTTCCATAAGAGGTTGATACCTAGTTGTTACCATTCATTAATTTTGATTCCTCATTTAGAACAGAAAATTAAGTGGCTAATTTGCTCAATGAACATTTACATGGTGGGAATTCAGTAATAGAGTGTGCCCATTAAATTTTATACTAAGACCCCCTAACATCAATATTCAGTTTTTTAGAATTACAGCATATATAAAGTAATTCTTGCACCATAATTGAAAGAGAATGTTTTCCTTGAGATACTTCTACTGAACATGTCCTACTAAGTCCTTTGTTTAGGACATTTGGTCTTAGTGGTCTAAATTTATTTTTCTAACCTCTGCCATTTCATTCTTGATTTTGCCTTTTCTTTTTCTTCAGTGTCCTGATTATTGTCTCCTTCTCTTATCAAGGTGTCCTTGTCTCCGATGTTTCTTTTTGCTATAAAACAGTAGTTCTTTGTGCAGTTTAAGGGGAATTGCTTACAACTCCTCACTGTCAGCTGTTTCAACCCAATCTCCAGGCTGTTTCACAGGAAATTAGTACCATCAAACTAAAACATACTCCTGGCTTGCACCACCATTGTTTTTATCCAGGTCTTTCCTTTCAACACATAGCTAGTAATAAACAGAAACAATAGCTAAGTACCTAGCAAGTCAGTGAAACTGACTAACTTTAACTAATGTTCTCATGTAGCCAGGTATCTTTTCATAGCTAGTTAGCACTTCACAATTACAATGGATCTAACCATAAATATAAACTTTAGTCTGCTTGTTTCAGTACAGTAGCAAACTAGCTTGCTTGCTAGGGAGCTAGTTGGATGAAGAATTTGGATGTCATAATCTAGCATGTTCTCCACAATTACAGCTGATTCAGCAACAGATATAAACACAAGTTTGCAAGACATATGTTACGTATGTTACCTAGCTTTTTTGGTAGCTAGTTTGCAAGCAACGTAGCCAGTCATTGAAGCTAGTGCACCACAATTACAATGGGTCTACCCATACATGTCAACTTAAGACAGCTAGCTGTACATGGTGTAGCAGCTAGCTTGGCCAGTAAGGTTGTAATTGCAATTAATAAATTAGTTTATTTATTTTTTTTAGCTTTGGTACAGACATAGAAATACAATGGAACTGGAATTTATATATAGTAACAATACTTTTTTAGTTTTTCAGCAGTGGCATCATTAACAATGTAGAAGGGGACCCTTGCTACTATTTGTAGGGGTTATTGATTATTGATCACTGATTATAATTACTTCTCTGTTATTTTACTCTACCTTTATTCAGGGAACTGTCAAGATAATGTGTACTTTACTCCATAATGTACATACATGCTTACATTACAATACTGTCAAATTGATTGGAAATGGAAATATTAGTCTTTAATTCTTTCCTGTTTTTGTCTATGTACCATACGGACTGTTAAATAAATTTTAACTGGAAATAACTGAGTGATCCTTGAAATGTAAGGACAGCTAGGCCACTATAACAGCAGCAGTTGCCTTTACACATGTATTGCGCAAGTTTGAATATGTCTTTATTTTAGTATTTTAGTGTGAATAAGCGTGTCATATTATTACAATCTGAAATGATCCATGTTTTATAGCAATGCACAAATGAAAAGTTTCACACAGGGAAAAAAAAGACAAGCTGAGAACACTGTGAGCTCAAGAACACCCAGCAGTCATACACAGGCACCAGTAACTGGCCAGTTTTGTCTAGTACATCATGTGTTAAAAATACAACATGCTTAATAAATGACAAGATAAGTTAATTAAGGTCAATACTTGATCTTTCTTACTATTCATTGTAGTAAGCTCAAGCAGTTTGCTAACCATACCAGTATTGTCAAGTGAGCCAGAACAGCACACGTCTCAGTGAGAATTTAGATAAAAATAGCTTTGAACTGCATGACTTTTTGCTTTTAATATTAATACATTTTAATATAAATTACTTTATTGAAATGTATACATAAGTTCCTTTCTTCTTTCAAGCTTCCCCAGCATATTCAGAAAATTCAGTATTCACATGTATCACTTTGTCTCACATCTCATTAGCTACCACTAGCTGTCTTTATTAGGTAACAAAAAACCCTTGTGTTGGCTTATAGATCAGCAAGAGGAATGCACATTATGCATACTATTATCAAGCCACACTGGACAACAGCCTCTGCTAAATCATGAATATAAACTGTAAATGCATGTTAATATTTAGAGATGAATGCATATTTTGGGTAATTTATTTTATTTTTACATCACTTATAGCAAGGACTGACATGCTACCATGTCAGCAATGGAAAAAGTGAAAGTTTACACAAAACATTACCTTCTAGATATGTGAAGGTATTTAATGAACTCTTTACTATCCAATACCTATCCAGTTATCCCATAGTGCATTTGTTTTAACTGTTCAAGAAAGTAGATTTAATTGAATTGTAGGAATTCCGATGGACATTTTATAGTACAAATCCAATCCACAGTCTTATTGCATTAAGCATTATTGGTCTTTTCAGTTGTGAATTATTATAAACACAGAAGTTATTCATAACTTCTTCATCTCCTCACTCATATCATAAGAAAAACCAAAACATAAAAGAAAATCCCACTCCCTGATTTTAACCTCCAGTCTTATACATATGAACTTAACATGCTAACCATTGTACTATTGAGTCAGACCCCATAATCTGTATGTATAATAGCACATGGGTCTCTATTCTGTGTACTGCAGAAGAGATTGTTGTTGGCTACAGCACCATATTATACGAATAATCACACATTGTAGCTGTCAAGTTTAGTTGGACGATCCAGACAGTAGGCCATATGAAATTTATGTCTTGATACATGTGCGATACTTGGTGATGTATGTCACCATGAGCTGGGAATGATTAACAATAGAGTGTTTTCCCATATTTGATTTATGTAAAAAATGTGGAATGCCCAATTCTACAGTGCATGTTCTGCTATGACCCCCACTGTCAATCAGCCACCATGTTCACCACTGGACCTAGATCACTGTTTAGCCATGGAATGACCCCATGCTGACCTACACTCCCCAGTTTCCCCCGAGTAATGGGTCAATTTTTTCCACAGCTATGAGCTTCCGGTCATCCTCAGCTGATGACACGGCTTGGGTGAAACTAAGGCATAGTGTGTGGGCTTGGGCTTGCAACAGCAAGTGCTTTCACCCGATGAGTCACTCTGGAGTCGCACTAGCATTTTAATGAACCAACACGGTTTGAAGCTTAGAATGTATTGGAAATTTCCAAAGAAAAAATCATGCCCATGAAGTATATGGCTTTGGGCTTGGGCCAAGCCAAGTTTTTTTTTGCTGAGTGAGTGAGTGAATTGGTACTCAGTGAACACCAATATTAAATTTAGCACATTGATTTCTAAAATGATGTTGACTATGCTTGTGAATTTTCAAGGTCTTACACCATTAGGGAGATCTGTGACACCCCATAGAAACAACATTTTTGTAAAGACTTGAACAATGTTTTTTGGATACCAAAAGACATACTGAGCTATAAATTGATGTTTAGGTCCATATTTAAGTCCTTTAAAAATAATGCCAGATTCAGGTTGATAGGCCCTTTGCAAATGTCTCTGAGTGACATCTAACAAAGGACCCCAATAAAATATTTAATTTACCAAAACTTTTTTTTTTTTTTGGTAATTTTTCCATTTTCTCCCCAATTTGGAATGGCCAATTTCCCAAATTTGGAATGGCCAATTAGTCATCGATGTTCAGTCCCATTGCACAACCCCCACTATCAATCCGGGAGAGCATGGACAAGCACATGCCCTCCTCCGACACACATGATGTCAGCCGCTGCTTCTTTTCGCTCTGCGGGCCACAAGCCAAGCTAGCACAGAGATGAGTTGGAGGAAGACATTTCATATGCAGCTTTTGGCACGTGGACCACAGGGGCCCGAACGACCAGCAGGGGTCACTGTTGCTAATGGGACCGAAGCCCCTGCCGACGTACCCACCCCTATCCCCGGCGGAACGAAGCCAATGTGCTCCGCCTTTGAGCTCCTGGTCACTGTCGGCTAGTGACACGGCCGGGATCGAACCCGGGCCGTAGCGTTTAGTCTACACTCGGAACGAGTGCTTTTACCGACTGAGCCACTCGGGAGCTCTACCAAAACTTTTTTAGCATATTTTGCTAAAAAGCTGGGGAGAAAGGTAGAGCCAAGAACTACATTTTCTAGCCAGATTAACGTTAGTATATTTAATATCCATATATATCATATTCAAGATGGTGCAGAAATACAATTTGCTGCCATATCTTATTTTAACACATAACACGGTATTCCAGTTTGTTGGCATAAATGGTGATGATAAATATTGCATAGAGTAAACAAAAACAAGGTCTTCATCTGCACTAACAGACTTGAAAAGTTTTTTTTTTGTCTGTTATTATGTGAAAAAATTTGAATCACAGATCCTTTTTCCATAACTACATCTCCAAGAAGGAACGGTAATGGGATGCAGGTCAAATTAATTTGCAATCCTGTATCCAGCACCATTTACTATCAATGTCTCTAAAAGCAATTCACATAGGAAGCTGGATGGCAAAAACAACAAGGGCAGTTGTACACCAATAGCAAAACACAAAAAAGAATTGGTTTCTTTAAAAACAAAACATCTTTATCTTTATGAACAAAACTCTTTAGTTTCAGGAAAGTGAATGCTTGCATCAAAGAGACTAGTCTAGACAGTGAGGAAAAGAAGTGTTTGCTTGAAAAACTTTGAAAGAGAGAAAAGTGAGAAAGAGACATAGAGGAACAGTGATAATGAATAAATGTGTGTGTGTGTGTGTGTGTGTGTGTGTGTGTGTGTGTGTGTGAGTAAGAGAGAGAGAGAGAGAGAGAGAGAGAGAGAAAGATAGAAACTATGCCACAAAACCCAGAATAGTAATGGTTCCCTTTTGCCATTAAAAAAGACAAAAACAAAAACAGAACAATAATGAGAGTGACAATAACAATAACAATCATTTATGCAGTGATATTATGCAAAGAAGATATTTCTACGGCATCAATTATAATAGAAAAGAAGGCCGCTCTCAGAAACTTATACTGGTACAAAACAGACAGACCTTTCAATCCTAAATGGGGGAAAGCATTCAACAGTGTGTGGACATTCTTTCATTTTTGATTTTCATTCATGTACATGCACCTGATATTAGTGGAATGTGCTCATATGTCTGTGGCTGGAAAAATCTGACTGATTAGCTGAATTGTTTTGTTTTGAATTGTTATGAAAGCTTTTCAAAGCTTTTTTTTTTATTCTAATTCTAATTAACACCTCTACTGGCAAGTTATGTGCACCTACAGGCAAGATAAATGTACAATGTAGACATTTTTGTTGCATTTGTTTTTCATGAAAAAAGGTTGTCCATACATATTGATTCTCCATCCTGATAACATTTCTCAGATGTATAGTAAATCTATAGTGCCAAGCTCTTTGATTGAACTGGCTCACAAATTATTTTACTTTTTACAGCTTTGGTGATTTTTATGGTCATTTAAATACAAACAGATCGAAATCAGTATTTAGATAAAATAATAAATGTTTGTGGTAATATTTGTGTTTTATTTGTAATGAGCCTTGTTGATTTGAGTATGAATTGAGAAGAATAAATGGAGACTTCCTTTTCATTTCAGTTTGAGATAAGCCTGAGATTAGACATAGTAAGTCATTAGTTCACAATGAGCCTAAATAGAGATTTCAGGTACATGTGTCTCAAGAGAAATACAAACGAAGTATGTGATGCAGTCCTAAGTCTTAGTAGTCTGTTTGTCTAGAATTGCCAGTAGCATGCTTTTATTTGAAGTGTCATTTGAGTATGGCAATGCTATGTCAGTTATTGCAAACAATAGGCTGATGAAATAATTTCAGGTCTTGTTTGGCTATAAAAGCGAATTAAGACCAGTTACTGAAAGTTCATTACAAATAGAGATTTTTATCTTTTAATTTTGTTGCTACTTGTAGTAAGCTAGCCTTTAAGAACAAGTGTGAATAAGCATAATAACATTGTCAATAATAATTTCTGTCCTCCAGTCGTTATGTTGCCTCTATTTTTCAGGACCTGCCACAATTTCTTTTTTTTAATTATGTCTCAGAATCTAATGAGTTGGTGTGAGCAAATCACTATAAATAACCCAAAGGTACACTACCTACAAGAGGTGACTGTTTGCCTTCTTTTTGTGTGATCACCTGGATTTGTGAAATTTGACTTGTCACTTGTTGGTTTCTATCCATTCAGTAGCATTACTGATCAACTCACAATCCTGCCCCATTCTGGTCTTAAAAGCCCTATGTCACAGTTATAGCTATCATAAATGAATGGGCATGGGTAAACCTTGGTTTGGGAGATAGCACCTGAGCAACTGAGACTGATGTGTCATTTCCCCATTTATTGTTACCTTAAGCATCCTGCGGTGCTATTGCAGTTTTGATATCCAAAACTTTGGTTTAAAGGTTAAAAATATTAGGTTGACTTTGCCCAAGATATCCTGTGGTTCCAGTCAGAAATCAAGGACATAGTCTCAAGAGTTACAGTCATAATACCATATCCTTGGTGCAGGAACTGGTTGTATTTCAGGGAGACTATATAACAAACTAAGCAGGCACAGCACCATGCTTGAGGCAGCCAGAAATATAGTCCCAAGGTTCTGCTCTGGGGTGGAACAATGAGCTGAAGCAACCCAGAGCATGCCTGACAGTGTGGAGGCAGAACAAGCGTGGGTGGAGGAGTGGTCCAGTGTTGTCCAGTCACTCTCACATGGCACCTCCACAGGGAGAGAAGGGTGGGCACAGCAATGGAGAAACCAGGTGTAATCGCTGTTTTTCCCTTATCAGCAAAGAAGTGTATATTCATGGTTTCCATTTTCTTACAATTTATTGAAAACAATTAAGATTATTTTAATTACCCCTTTTTCAACATATGCACACAGTTCTTATGATTACCATTATAATTACAATGCAACAAGGCCTTCTCATCACATGTGCCTCAGAAACACACATGTCAGATTTATGGTGCTTCCCCTTCTGGGAAGATTAGAGATTCATCACCGAAGTAATGCAGACTAGGTGAGATGTTAAGTTAGTATTATTAATACTAACTTAAGTTGGTATTCACTTAGTATTAAGTTAGTATTCTGACTTTACAGCTCTTGGTTAAGATTTAAGTTGGTTTCAGCTAATGTCTTCTACAATTGTGTTGCTCTTCATCTTTAGAACCAAACTAAACTGCAACTGATTTATTTGAATGCAGCAGGAATTTTATTTGTCTGAGTTGTCCATTTTAGTTTTTTTTTACATTGATAATTTCATCACTAGCATCTTAAATTAGGGATTGTCATTGGCAGAATAAATTTGACACTGGAAATATATGGGGGGTACCCAAAATAATGGAAAAATTAAACTAAATATGAATTTTTGTTAACTAATGATGATTCTGGCCACCCTTTGCCTCCAGAACAGCTTCAGTCCTTCTTGGAATGCTGTTACAGAATTTTTGAACTGTTTATAGTGCCATATTGGACTCTTTTTTAAGAGGGTAAGAACCCAGTCCTTTAAGAAATTTATATCTGCCATTTCCATTACTTTTGTCCACCTCCACAGATATATCATTTCAGGCATTCTGTGAACAATTATTACTCAAGTGATCTCTTGTGTGATGGGACAAGGCAAGTTCTCCCTCTATCACCACTGCTGTTTTCACTGGATATTTAGCCAAACGCTGGTGCTATAGGAGCACCTTATATTTATTTCTAGGTTTACCTCTTAATGGGAAACTGTGGCTTCATAAACCTCATAATGGGTGGAGCTACCATGTGCTGGTATTTAGTAGCTTCCAAGAACCAATGAAAAGGTTGCTTTCCATAGCACAACATTTGAGTTGTTCAATCACATCTGTGATGTCTTGACGGCTCCATCCATGATGTCCTGACTTCCCATAACTACTCTTTCCCCTCCCACTCTCTTTCAGTGGTCTCCAAAATGTTGTTTACATTGTAAAAAGCCACAATGAAGAGTTTGCCAGTTAAATAAACATTTTAAATTTATATCAGTCCAAACAACCAACTAACATACCAATGGCTAACCTGGGCAAAAGATGAAATGAAAGTGAAATTCTGGAGAGGATAGAGGAAAGGATAGAATCAGAATAAACTGACAGTGAAGTTGCACTTCCGTTGAGGTTAGGAGAATCAAAACTGGAAAGCATTTTATCATTTAAGTGTTAGTGACCACAGTTTGAGCTATCACTAGTGTTAATCATAGCTGTAACTCTGATAAAATATGTCAATACATATTAAATCATCTGTGCTCCCGTACCTTTACTAAATAAATATGTATTTACTGTTAAGGCCATATTTGTTGTCATTTATTTTGTGGTAATGATATTTGAACAATTAGATGCATTTTCATAATTCCTGGAATGTATCTCTATGCCAAGTTATTTATGTCTCTGGTAACAACATTTCTGAGAGGAAAATGATCTTAGGGAATCAATTCAATTCAATTCAATTTTATTTGTATAGCGCTTTTTACAACACAAGATGTCACAAAGCAGCTTTACATTGTTCCCAGGCCTGAGACCCCCTGAGAGCAAGCCTAAGGCGACAGTGGCAAGGAAAAACTCCCTAATTAACAGGAAGAAACCTTGAGCAGAACCCCACTCAGAGGGGGAGCCCATCTGCTTCTGGCCGGCGCTGGGCAGATAGAATTTGAGAGAAAACAAAAAACAGAGTTGTACAATGTACTTTCAAGACAATTGAGTCTGATAGACAGTAGCAATTAGCAATAGGGTGATTATAAAATGTATCCTAAAATGTCCGGTTCTTGGCAGGCAGTTCACTTGATAGGCAGGGCAGTGTGGTAGCAGGACTGGGAATCCAGAAGTGACGCTTGGGCTACAGCTCCAGGCAGGAGCCCGGAGCAGGGATAGGGGACAAAAAGAAAACAGTGGGGACAGTGGGGTAGCAGGACTGGGAATCCGGAGGTGACGCTTGGGCTACAGCTCCAGGCAGGAGCCTGGAGCAGGGATAGGGGACAAAAAGAAAACAGCGATTAGTGGTTGTGGTTGTTAATTGCAGGAATGGAAACATAAAGGCATGAAGGCAGAGGGGGGGAAGAGGGATGCAAGTGTGTAAAAAAATCCCGGCAGATAAGCACTATGGCAGCATACCTAGGGGACGAGAGGCAAGGGGCCAGCATGATCATGAGGGTGACCCTAAGGCAGTCAACACCAGATCACAGCTGGATCAGCTGAACACAGAGTACCCAGGCCATGATGTAGTGACAGCAATGACCACTTAGTCCACCAGAGACACTACGATCAATGTCGGCAACCATGCCATGTCCCTCAACTAAAGGATTTGAAGTAAAGATAAGTTTTTAGCCTAGACTTTAAGGTGGAGAGAGAGTCTGCTCCCCGGACCTCAGTGGGTAGATTGTTCCACAAAAGAGGGGCTCTGTACGAAAAGGCTCTACTGCCTATAGTACTTTTACCCACTCTTGGAACAACGAGAAGTCCTGCACTTTGGGAACGTAGAGTTCGTTTTGGAGAATATGGGTGAAGAAGGTCCTTAAGATAGGGAAGGGCAAGCCCATTTAAAGCTTTAAATGTAAGGAGAAGTATTTTGAAATCAATGCGGTATTTGATAGGTAGCCAGTGGAGAGAGGCTAATACTGGGGTGATGTGCTCAAAGCGCTTTGTTCTAGTTAGCATACGAGCAGCTGCATTTTGAACCAGCTGAAGGGGCTTTAGGGAGGCATATGCACATCCTGACAAGAAGGCATTACAGTAGTCCAATCTGGAAGTAACAAAAGCGTGGATTAGCTTTTCAGCATCGTGTAATGATAGGATTTTCCTTATTTTAGCAATATTCCTCAAATGAAAAAAAGCAGTCCTGGAGGTGTTTTTTATGTGTGTGTCAAAAGACAGATCAGGATCAATCCTGACACCAAGGTCTTTGATGGTTGCACTTGAGGCCAGAGAGACCCCATCAAGACTTAATGTAATATTGGAGAGTTTGCTCCTGATAGACTTTGGGCCGATAACCAATATTTCTGTTTTGTCCGAATTTAGAAGGAGAAAATTATGGGCCATCCATGTCTTTATGTCTTTGAGGCAGGCTTCCATGTTTGATTTTTCTAAGGAGACATCAGGTTTGGCCGATATGTATAATTGGGTATCGTCTGCATAGCAGTGGAAATTAATGCCATGTTTACGAATGATATTTCCAAGAGGGACCATGTATAACGAAAAGAGCAAAGGTCCAAGCACGGATCCTTGTGGTATTCCATGTCTTGCTCTGGAGAGTTTGGAAGACTTATTGTTAATGAAGATGAAGTGATGTCGCTCTGAGAGATAAGACCTGAACCAGGATAAAGCCTTTCCGCTTATGCCAATCAGGTTCTCAGGTCGGTCTAATAGAATAAGATGATCGATGGTATCAAAGGCTGCACTTAGGTCTAGGAGCACAAGTAGGGAGATACAGCCATTGTCAGAGGAGAGAAGTAGGTCATTAAGTACTTTTAGGAGAGCGGTTTCTGTGCTTTGATGCGGTCTAAACCCGGATTGAAAGACTTCCAGAATATTGCACTGTAAAGCCTCCCATACACTAGACGACTTTGACAAGACTCTGAAAAGACTTTAAAAAGACTGAAGTTTTACACCCTCTCACACCTACCATACACTAGACGACTTTGACAAGACTCTGAAAAGACTTTAAAAAGACTAGAAAGTCTGACACCCTCTCACATCTAAAGACTCACAGACGATTTTGCAAAGACTGGGGATCTTGCAGGGTCACAACAGTCATGCGCCGCTTAACGTCCATTCGGACAACTTCCGTTCGCATATAGGCTACGTCCGTAGTCCCATAAAAAGGTTATAATAAAGTTTAAAAATCCCGATCGCAGAACGGGAGGTAGCGGTAGTGAAGGCAACGCTTCCCGCACGCAACACGTGTATCTTGTCTCATGGAAATAAAGCGATTGCGCTGCCAGGCGTATAATGTTACAGTGTATTAATGTGTATGTTTAGTATTGTACAGTATTAACCAACTTAACCCATATATTATAGTGTACTTTACCAGAGACATTAGTTGAAATACAGTACGGTACTGTATGTTTACAGTATCTTAGCTACAGTAGCCTAGGTATACCTAGCCATATAGGTTTGCTAGTATATAGTATGGTGTTCGCACAACGTCCAAATCACATAACGTCCTATTTCACAGAACGTATCGTGCAGCGCATATTTGCAAGACTGCAACTAGATTCCTTTTGAGATTATTTCCCATCATGCTCCTGGTGGAAATTTACAAGAAGAGAAATGGAGCACAAGCAGAAGCAGCTTTTGGCCACAGCTGCCCTTGTGTGTGCCGTGATTTGTACAGAAAAAACGGCCAAAAGAAAAAAGAGAAGACACAGAAGAATATGGAGACGACCCTGGTTGTGTGAACGGGGGCAGCAAGGTCTGTCCGTCCTACAAACGGAATTGGAGGTGAGTTATGACAACTAGCTCAGTCATTCATATTCTCATGACATGTTCTGCTATACAATACGGCTAAATTCCACAACTTATTGGCCAAGGTTGTCATTTAATTATCGAATACTATAAGTTGATGGTTGTTTGTAATAGCAGTATGCATGGCTGTCTATTCATAACATTTGATTAGGTGATGGTCATTAAATAACGGTGGCCAATTAGCTGTGGCATAGTGCCATACTGTATGACACAACATATCATGAGAATACTATGACTTGGCTCTGTACTACTACTTTTGGATATGGTGGAATATGATTCAGTTACATAATTTTTTTTAAAAATCCAGCCAGCTCCGCTTTGTCCATAAATTCAGCATAACAAGCTAATTGAAGTTAACTAATGGTAGTCATCATCACTTCACTTCATATTGAAGTACTGCAACATGTTGGAAACATGGACATGGACTACAATACAGTGGCAGGGATTTAACTAATGATGTTTTTGGTGCTACTCAGCCTCCATGGCCAAATGCCACCCAACCTTCCTGTGAATGCACATCTATTATGTCAATACCATAAAGCTGACATTACATTCAATTTATTGTAATACTAAGGGTAAGCAGAAAATGTAAACACTTTTGGCATTTTAACAGGAAAATGATAGGACCGGCTTTAAGGAACTGCTCCGCATGACAGCGGAGGAATTTGACTTCCTACTAGAACGGGTGGCACCACTCATTACCAAGGAAGACACCAGGTTTCGGAAGGCCATCACTGCAAGGGAACGGTTGTCTGTGACTCTACGATTTCTGGCAACAGGTGTGTAACCCCATGGGAGGAATTAACACTCCTGTTGTATTCAGGTCAACACCTCCCTCCCTCCTTCACTCACTCACAGTTCACATGGTAAATTTGACCCGGTGGTTCTGAATGGTCTGAGTCCAGGACCATAGTGAGATCATGTTTATACCCTGGCCCCCACATTTACGTAGACAAATCTATGATTTCCAACAGCCAGTAATACCACAAAGAAATGGCCTTTTCAATTGTGGAATGTGTTGCCTAATACTGCCACTTCTCATAGAAATCCTTGGCTTTTGCTCTCCAGCCAGCCTCAGATATTGGTCTCTAAAGAAAAATGGCATGATAGAAACATACAGTACAATTCATTGATAATGCCTCCATCCCTCCCTTCATCCTCCACTCACTCTCAGAGTGTGAAATGGTGAATGTCATTACATTTGCGTTTTTCCTTTTGAAGGTGAAACTTTTCAATCCCTGGGATTCCAGTACCGCATCGGCAGCACAACAGTCTCACAAATTGTCCTCTCGACGTGTGAAGCTCTCTATGAAGTGATGAAAAAGGACTACTTGAAGGTAAAACACTAAAAACTAAACTAAAAACAAAAACACTGAAAGAAAAGGTAATTCTACCAGAACACTGGTAATCTTACATCAGACTATTGATGTACTGGTATGGAACTAAAAACATTAATGAACTGTACTGCATATTTGTATCATGCCATTTTTCTGTAGACACCAACATCTGAGGCTGACTGGAAAGCTATAGCCAAGGATTTCTATGAGAAGTGGCAGTATCCAAACTGCCTTGGCGCACTGGATGGAAAACATATATACATACAGCCCCCTGGTCATTCAGGCCGCTTCTCTGTGGTGTTAATGGCTGTTGTGGATGCAAATTATAGATTTGTTTATGTGAATGTGGGGAGCCAGGGCAGGCTTTCAGACAGCAGTCTATTTGCCCACTCTGACCTTCGCAGAGCCATGGATGGAGGCCTTCTTAATGTTCCCAAACCACAACCCCTGCCTAAAAGCAACACTGTGATGCCTTACATGTTCATTGGAGATGATGCCTTCCCCCTACGGATTGACCTGCAAAAGCCGTATTCACACAGACAGCTGGATCATGACCAGAGGGTCTATAACTATCGCCTCTCAAGAGCTAGGCGAGTAGTCGAAAATGCTTTTGGCATTTTGGCGAACAGGCTCCGGGTCTTCAGAACCACTATCTGCCTGGATCCAGATAAGGTGGTGAAGATATCCCTGGCATCATGCGTGATCCACAATTACTTGAGAGAGCACAGGTCAGAAGCCTACACACCACCCACATTGGCTGACTGGGAGAGTGCAGACCATGAGATGGTCCCAGGAGAGTGGAGGACAGATGGCCTAGGGGCATTTCAAAATGTGGCAGCCTCATGGGCACGCAATCCCACACAAAGGTCCAAACAGCTGAGGGACATTATGAAAGACTACTTCGTCTCACCTCAAGGCCAAGTTCCATGGCAGGAAAGGCACATATAGTGTGTACATCAGTATGGTTTATCAGAGGTTCCCAACTTTTTTCCCCCTTCAACGGTGCCCACCTGTGACCCCGCATTAACATTTTTTTTCTGTCACACTGTTGTGACAGAAAAACATGTTTGTGTTCAAGTCTGCCTTTTTGCTTTTTTGCTGTACCTTTTTTACATGGAATAAATGCATACAGGGCATAATTCTTGCAAAATGCGTATTTATTCTTTTTTTTTCCCAAATCTTTTTCAAACACACCCAAAAATAATCCATAAATAAATAAAAAACAGCAGTCAGCCACACAGGCTGTAAAATAAACAAAGTGGCTTCTTAAGTACTGTAATGGTACTAGATCAAATAATGGACACTGCATTTCAGTACTAGATCAAATAAAACTGGATTTCATTATTTTATATACTACATTTCTATGTTATTTAAATTTTACCTAAATTTCTATTATTTCCTTTACACTTTGGAGTGCAGTAATTTGCATAGAACTCTGACAAATATACCAAATAGCCCAAATGCATTTAGAAATAACTGTAGCACAATAAAATGTAGTGTTTCCATTATTTGGTCAGATACCTGTGGATGTACACCTACTGAACTGTAAAAATCAGCTTTACCTGTGCCATCCAGATATACATGTAATTTACAAAAGAAATGTCACATTAGACAGTTTTCACCTCAACTAATGAACATAATGTCATCTTTTTGAACGTAAAAGGCATATTACACATTTCTATTTTTGAACATCTATCTCTGCCTCACTGTCTTGAAGCAGTTTCCTAAAACTTGGCTGGGGCTGTGGAACTTGAGGTGAAATGTATGTGTGGTGGTAGGATGATGATGGTGGCTGAATTTGCACTCGAGGGTGTAATTGAAACACACCTTGGGGTGTGTATTGTGTTCTTGCTTCTTTGTGTGCATGGCGGGTCATATTCTGATCTTGCTCTTGTATCTCGTACAAAATAGTCATTATGCCTCTCTTTGCTCTTGTTCTCAATGTGGGATCATTAATTTGTCTCACCTCAGCTGCCACCTGTTGTCCAAAGGTAGACTCTGTATCTTCAGGATTCTTGAAGCCAGACTGTATGGTTTTGGACATCTCTTTAAGCATCACAAGCTTCTGGAGCTCTATGTCTGTTTCAACATATTTGGTGCTTTTCTGAGCCTTTTTGAAAGGCTGCTGACTGACACTGGTCTCAGATGCATTGATGGTAGGGGATGGGCTTGAAGATCTTGATGTACTTGGTGTACTTGTAGTTGTTCTTGATCCAGGCTGGATATCTGTACATTCCAGTGTTGAAAAAGAGGATCCAGTGTTGGACAGGGATGCCTGCAACACTTCCTCATCACTGTGACTCCCATCTATGTATTCCTGGTCCTGTGTGTCTGCATGCTCCCCATTATCTTCAAGCTGTTGCAGAAAATAAAAAGTATTGAGATTTCATATACCTGTTATGTGATGATTCCATAAGCATTTAATTTTGCCAACATTATTCACAAAAATTATCCAAAGTTTAACAATGATATACAGAGACGGTCTCCATAAATACATACATTTCATTGCTTTTTTTTTTTTTTTTGCTTTTTTAAAAATTTTTCTGTTTTTTGGTTTATAACAGGATTGTTCAACAGACTTGTCAATTTAAAAATATAGGAGTAGTAGGAGTCCAACAGAAAGTTTAGAGCAACCATATGGATGCCACAAACAATGACACAAGGGGCTACATAGGTGAGCCATATCACTATAGATCTTTGGAAAAAGTGTACATCCAATTATCAAAACACTATTCCAATGTCCCATTTGGGGATGAGCCTGGAGAGGTACTTACAACAAGGCTACTCTCACTGTGGCGGGGAACCACAAATGGTTTCAGAAAGTCAAGGTTTGTCTTTAGCCACCTCTGCTTTGAAGTGAGGGGCTTGTCTCCACTTCCACTTGGAAGGGGTTTCTGCAGACGGACATACTGTGTCCTCAAAGACAAACTCCGGGTTTTCACCTCTTCAACTGAAACAAGAGGATAACATATACATTGGTTGTAGCAGCAGACTAACCCCTAACCCCCAAAGCATCAACTTTGTCCTTCTGTTTTAAATACATGTGAAGGATTGGAGGGCTACCCCTGTTATTCAGAGTTTTCCAATAGATTGTAAACATGAACTGAAATCAGCTGAAATGTACGGTTAGCTCGTCAACATTGTAGCGAACCTTTAGCTTGCAAGTAGCCCCGTTCGGAACAGTGGTTAGCTAGTTGCTATAGCATATAGCATAGGCTACTCACCGGGGATTTCGAGGGTTGCAGCAATTTCTGTCCACTTTTTTTCTTTCTCCACTCTATCATGGTACAAATGTGAAGTCACGTCAAAGAGACACTCTTGTTCACTCCACAACTCCACCAGTTTCTCCTCCTTTTTCACAGTCCAAAAGAACCGCGGCTTCCGAGGCCTCCCCGGAGTCTCCTCCATGTCCATCTATTCCGCTTTGCTGTTTCTTGTTTGCTGCTGAGAGAGCTCACCTATTGGTTGTTGACAATGCCACGTCACTATTTGCGTCAGCCAAGACTGAAAAACTTACGATAATATTAAACACGGTTGAATTTATCGTAACGGCAAGACGAGAGAAAGACTGACTTAAAACTGCTCCGATTGCCACCTTACACCAAACGATCGAGACCACGGGAGCGCGCCGCGACTAGCAAAACTCTCAAGATTTTATTCCGACTTTGGAAATTTGTCTGAGACTGTGAAATCGCTAGAAAGTCGTTAGGTGTAAGGCCGGCATAAGAAGGAGCAGAGTTGCTTTGTTACAACTTTTTCTAAGATTTTTGAAAGGAATGGGAGATTCGAGATGGGCATGTAGTTCGACAAGTCATTCGGGTCAAGAGTGGGCTTCTTCAGGATAGGCTTAATGACTGCTAATTTGAAGGACTGAGGCACATGTCCGGATGTAAGGGAGGAGTTGATAAGACTTAATAACGGAGTGCCAATTTCAGGTAGCAGCTGTTCTAAGAATCTTGCGGGAATGGGGTCTAGTAGGCAGGTAGCATTTTTAGATGAATTTATTAGGGAGGAGAAATCGCTTAGTTCAATGGGTGAGAAAGAGTCTAGGCATGTGGCTGGCCTGTTGGACATCTCTACGTTATCTGAGGTTGGACAGGCCAGGCTGGAGGCAGAATTAGAGGAGATATTTTGAATTGTGTCACGTATCTTCATGATTTTGCTGTCAAAAAAATTCATGTAATCATCGCTGCTATGAATTGCTGGAGTGTAGGGGTTGGCTGATGCAGGGCTCTTAACTAGTCTGGAGATGGAGCTGAACAAATACCTGGGATTGCCCTTGTTTTTCTCTATTAGGGTAGAAAAGTACGCAGATCTGGCAGCTGTGAGCGCATGCTTGTAGCTTGCAAGACTTTCTTTCCAGGCCAGAAGATAGACCTGTAGTTCTGTGGAGCGCCATTTTCTTTCAAGTTTCCGCACAGTTTGTTTGATAACACGGGTCTGGTCATTATACCAAGGTGCAAGCTTTCTGTCTGGGACTTTCCTCTTTTTTAGGGGTGCAACGGCATCTAGGGTATTACGTAGTGTGGACTCAATATTTTCAGCGAGTTGATTTATTTTAGCTGAACTAGGGTTTGAGCATAAGTTTAAGTATTCTTTGTTGTGCAGACTGTATGAAGCAGGGAGCTCATCAAGAAAGGCTTTAGTAGTAGTAGAAGAGATGGTGCGCCTGAGAGAAAATACAGGCTCTGAGTTCATGTAAAAAGCTAAAGGAAGGTTGAAAGTCACCAAGTAATGGTCCGACAGTACAGGATTGTGTGGCATAATTACTACATCGTTAATTTCAGTGCCATAAGTGAGGGCTAGATCCAGCATATGGATACAGCAATGTGTGGGTTTATGCACAAACTGAGAGAATCCAATGGAGTCAATAATGGACAAAAATGCTGTTCTGAATGGATCATGTTCATTGTCCAACGTTGAACGTGAACGTTGAAATCACCTACTACCACAACCTTTTCTGTGTTGACAACCAGGTTGGATAGAAAGTCTGCAAATTCAGATAAGAAAATAGCATAAGGGCCAGGTGGCCTGTAGACAATTACAAGCGTAAATACCTGAGATGCAGTCTTGTCAGGATCAATCAATCTCCCTGTTAACCGTGGTATACCTGTAATTACATGTAATATATAAAAGAAATGTAGCAGAATGTGTTGCAGTGGGGAGAGAGACTGAAGCTGGGGACAGGGAGTGCTGCTTAGTGTGAATATCCAAAATCATTTGTAACAAAATGATAAGGGAGAATTGAGGTGTGCATAGTGTTTCAAAGTCTATTGGTATCTGAATTATGTTAAAAAAGACTAGAATTCAATCTGATTTAAATTTATAGCTTCTGCTCTTGACTGTCCACTATCTTCCATTAGAGATATGGAAAACATTAAGGGGCATAAGGATAATACTACAACTTAAATACATTGAAGGAATTGGATTCAAAGTTGTAGGGAAGGATAGGTTTAATGCCTCTCCTCTTAATCCTATACAAATGATTATGATTTTTTCCTCCAGGGCTGATGGATGCAGGATTTAGGATTTGGAGGTATTCAATCTTGTGTTTCTTTGAAAGTGGCACTTTCCTATCATTGGAATAGACACTCCAAATATAACTTGCTGAGCGAACATTTTGGCACTCACACCGCCACACTCCTAAGGGGAATACTCATTGTAAGTGTATTCTCACATACACCTATTATATCTACGTGTAATTAACCTACCTCTGGATTGGCATACACTGAATGTCTTGCTTAATGACTGCCAAAACAATCAATGAAACAAACTACCTGGAAGAGTGGCAGGACAAATCAGACTTGATTATAACAAAGGCTACGTAAAACAAGCAATTACATACTAGCAATCAGAGAGGTAGCTGGGCATGTACCATTAAATAAAATCCCACCTGAATTCCCCTCCTATGGAATAAAATAAGTACACGATAGGTATTCATAATTAAAAAATCCAATTTGCAGCACTTACAAAGCAAACATTTGGTATTCAAAGCAGAAAAATGTGGGCATACCAGGAGGGATGGACAACAGAAACAGAGCCAGCAAAACTACTTCTCGATGCTACTTCTTCCTTTTTATAGTGCGTCCAATTGGTTTGGCTTAAAAGCATGTTTTTCCCCAGGGTCCCAGTGTCACACCCCATCATTTTATCTAGTCAACTTTGCAAGGTGTTTTTGCCTGCTCACCTGTATGAAATTAAATATGGAAGCCCCAGTTTTGATGAGGGCTGTAATCCTAACTGGACAAATACAAATTATACAGACAAAAAGGCAAAGGAATATCTTTGGATGACTTCTGGAATAAATCTGTTACCAATTGTTTTGATGCTGAGAAAAGTATGTTTACATATGTGCAAGTTTTCATAGTTTCATTAATCCATCAAAAACAAGACTGTAAACCAATTGATAATGATGAAATACAACCATAGACTTTAGAACAGACTTTCACAAAACTGGTCATGGGACATTTGTATGCCCCTTTTATTTGTTCATTTCAAATGGTCCTGCTGCTGCAAAAATCCTTTTTTGTGCTTTACCATATGTTTTGTATGCTAGTACAGGTTAATGTGCTAATGTTCTGCACTATATTACTGTATTAATTTTCTTCAAATGAAGAAAAAACTCTGCCACATTGTCTGCAATGCTAAAGAAAACATCCGTGGACATAAACATCACTGTCAACCTTTTATGTGCTTGATTTGTGGTAATTAAATGATTAATTAAGATGACTGAGGAACAAATTGGACAATTGTTAATTGTTAACAAACTCTTTTGACTTCAGGCCATACTTACACACAATAAGAGCTTAATGTGTGTGAGTAATTTGGTGTTTTGTGCTCGTCAAGCAAACCACCAAATATTTGACTGGTAACAGATTAAATACCCATGGGATGTACAACATATTGGTCTAAAATGAACATGGAATTATACTATGTGTGCTGTGTGATTACTATAGTTGCATTCCTTACAACCCACTAGCACTGATACTGTTAAAACACTTGCCCAAATGAATGGTGATATGCTACTGCCCTAGTAATTACTGGACAATAAAATAAATTTGTCAGACATTAAAAATGGGAAATCAAAATGTGTAATGTTGGGGGGTCTGGGATTTGATCTGAACAAATGAGCAAATAAATGAGTAAGGGTTTATATTGTGCCCCCTTTTTACTATATTATTATGACTGTTACCAGAAATGATGTATTCAACATTAATCTAAATTGTTCTTTTGTCAGTAAAATGTGGTGAATTTTGGGACTGCTGAAAATTGAAACATGAAAATAGATCTTTGAAAAATAAACGAGATACCTGGTGTTTTGGCTAATCACAGAAACAGAAGTAGAGGTGATATCAGATGTTCCGAACATTATACACCTGCATTGAGATTATCTGTCTGTTTCAGATTATAATCTAAATATCTGCCCACCCTTTTAGATGCATTTTTATCCATCCATTTAAAGGCAAACCAGAATAAGTATGATTATGAAGAATGGGCATCCATCATGGCGCTTAATAACTGAAAATGTCTCCATTTATAGCCTGCACCTCATAACAAAAAAAAAAAACCAAAAAAAGACTATGTACAGTAAAACCAGACTTAGAAACATTTTATCATAGTCATATTCTACAGAACAAACATGATACATAATGAAAGGATTAAAAAAGCATGATTGACCATGGCAAACAACATAGCCTGCGAGAGGTAATGAATGCCCAACATGGCTCTGCAAACATATTTAGACTCCTCTACTCCTTTTTATAAAAAATTGGCACACATACTATCTCACCTTCGTCTACTCCACAATGAATGAAAACCTCTCTTATCTCACTCCTGTTAATACCAAAGCTCACCCCCTCTTGCTAATCCTGTTAATACCAAACGAAGACCTGCTTCAGCTACTGCCCTTTACATCTCCTTTACGAGGACCTTAACAAAAAACAATGGAACAGTCAACAGACTAGAGTCAGCAATACTGTTAAAGCACAAAACCAGACTGGATTTGGAAAAAAGACACTATCACATAAGATAACTTGGAATGACCTTAAAATGGAATTCATTGTACAAGAAAGCATACAAAAAGCAAATGTGTTTCTGGGTGAATAAAACATTCTTCTTTGTTGTTATATGTTCTCTGTACAAAGATCAGTTATTCAGTAAATGCTCTGAAATACTACAACACCCCCTTTGTCATCACAAATGGTCTAGAATAGGAATTCTCTGCAGACTTTGTACTGTTTCACGAGGGGTGATTGAAGGCTGTCGTGCTGTATTTTATATAAATAGAAAATTAAAACAATATTACATGTACTTGAATAGGGAACCCATTGTGTGAAGTCCTCGCTTCTCTGTTCTTCTTTGTTTCATTGGAGATCAGACAGCCCTAGAAAAAACTTGATATTCAGAACTCATCCTTCTCTCCCCAGGGACTTGTTTTTTTTCCTTTTTTTCATGTTCCACAAACTTAAAAAAGGAAAAGCATTATTTCTGACTTAGTCTGTGTTTGAATATGTAACACAAGAACGGTTTACTGTATGACTTCTGAATAACACCAAAATATTTAACAAAAGCTCTGAAGCCTTTCAATTCTTGATCCCCTGAGAGAATTAGAGTCAGTACCCCGATCTTCCTTTACTCAAAGTCAAACTTAAAAAGCTACATCCTTAGTAGTATCTCCCATTGGCAACACAGCAGGATATCATTATAAGCTACATTAGACATCATTGTATTTTTCTTTATCCTTTACTGCTTATATCTTGTCGCAAATATTGTCATTACTGATCCTTGTGATTTTTTTATATCTTCACCTGGATGAACTTTATTTCATACTGTATATTAATAGTAATTGTTATAGTAATTTACATTGTGTGTAAATTTGCCTTTTGAAACCCCCCCCAACCCTCAAACAAAAAGACCTACCCAGATGATGCAGCAGAATGCTGAGAGAAGCTATGACAAAGACACTCTAGACAGGTGAACTGCAAGCAAATGCAGGTGGAATTCATTAACTTCCCTCCCTGGTTTTTACAACAAACATGCTACGTTGGGGCCTGATAAGAAAAGGTGTTTGGGATTAACGCTGTGATTGAAATAAAAAGCACATTCATTAATTGAATAATCCAATCAATTGCAACAGGAGTAACAGAAAAAACAGCAGATGCCATTATCTTGACATTCTGACAAAACGGATTTAAAGCATGCAAACTCAGATAAAGTATTGATTTTTTTAGTCTCCTCTCTGAGATTATAGCAGGTCTGTAATCAAGAGGGGAACTGGGCAGCTAGAATGGTAATATCCTCTGCCTTTTCCTGAGCTCCTTGTCTTGCATTGACAGAAGCATATCAGGAGAAGGAGTAGCACTGCCTCATTGCAAAATCCCTCCTCCATACTCATTTGGTCTTTTCAATTTCCAGGATCTAGTGCCTTTATTATTATTTTCTCTCTGCTCTGTGGATCTGTGGATCTGTGCAGTAATCTCACAGTATTCCAACATGTATTTGTGTTAAAAAACCATCTTTGAGAAAAAATCATATCAATTTGTACTGTTTCACACTCTGTATGGTGGTTCCTTTGGGTCTTAATGTTTATTACCTTACATTATAGTCATTTAGCACATGCTCTTATCCAGTGACTTATAATTACAATTTATAAAAGTTATCCATTTATATAGCTGGATATTTACTGAGGCAATTCTGGGTTAAGTACCTTGCCCAAAGGTACAGAAACAGTGCCTCAGAGGGGAATCAAACCAGCAACTTTTCAGTTATGAGCCCTGCTCCTTGCCGCTGAGCTACACTGCTGCCCCCATTGAGGAATGCTATACTATGCTGCACTATCAATGCATTATTTAGGAATAGGGCCATCAACTTCTATAATAATATCCTCAAGTCAATAGTTCAATAAACTGAAATAGATGAATATACAACATTGTTAATGTAGTTATACTGAGGTTACTGAATACAATTGTGAGTAAGTAAAATATCACTCTACCTCATATATTTTTCCCTCACGTGACACCTGATAGTGCTGTTTCAAAGATGAGCACTTGCTCATCTGCAGCTGCAGGACAGGTCTTTGTTCTGTTGTTAATTGTTCATCTTCATGTTCGTAAGGTTGAGGGTTGTGCTGGGGTTTCTTGCATCTCTTGCTAGTACCTGAGGATAGCCTTGATGACCAATAAAGTTGATGTTGATTAAAAAAGTTGTGTTGAATTGTTACTGTCTAATACCTGTACAGTTATGCATATCTTTATATTTCTGTTGAAAATAAACATATTCTTGGAAGCTTAGCAAGGTCATTTAGATTTTTCTCTCAGGAATCATGTCCTATATTTCCCATAGGCTGAGGTCCCGACCAAGCATGGATTTGCCAACCGTGAGGTGATGCTGTACAAACTAAATGACTAAAACAGAGTAGAAAGCAGGCAGTTCTGAGGAAACAGCTGCAAGATTAAAAAGAAGATGTGTTTGTTTTTTCAGACAAAGACAATTTTTGCTAATCAATTTACTTGTGAATCAGTTATGTGCAGACAAAAACACCAACTTTAACAAGAAATGCCATATTCTCCTCAGGAAATGTCTTTTTATGCTGTACATTGTTATATATTCATATTTCTGTATTAGCAGATGATTTCTGGTGTTCAAGAGAGCTTGCTGTGGATTCCAGCCTTACACCTATAAATAAAAGATAACCTTAACATACTGCTCAGTGTGCACATATATTTAGTTCAAAAATAAGTATGTCCACTATACTTGCTACACATTAATGCCAACTACATGATGGTCTATCTGATTAATCTAGCCATTAAAATATATTAACATAATATATAATATAGCATTATTAAAATAATTATATTATTAAATTATTGTATATTATAGTATTAATATAGTCTCATTGGCTTGTAAAATATATTCAGAAAACACATTTTCCATTATATTCAATTTCATATTCATAAAGATATAAAATATCAATTTTATATTTTTATAAAGGGTTACATTTGCTAGCTAACTTTCGGACACATATTGTTAGTGTCAGATGGTGAAGTGGGAAACTCGGTGAGCAAGAGCACAGCCAGGTGCCTGTGATTTATTAGCCACTCATTGAATAATCCGGTACACCTATTTTTTGGGAACAGCACGGGAACTCTGTGGCTGTTGAGCAGCTTGCGGAAGGCAGCTAGGGAGTGTGGCTGGTGTGAAGAGCTGGGGTTTCAGAGTGAGAGTGGTGTCACCCAGTCACAGAGCACTCCTTGTTGTGGTGTCTCTGTTTTGTTTCCATTTGGGAGTTTTGCTGTGGCATTTGTGGTGTTCATGGTGCAAGACTGAAAGTGCAAAACCCAGCCGGCCTGTGCAACGGGACGGCCACTGGCAAGGAGAAGGCAGATGTGGATTCCTGAGCTCACTGTGGGGGAAGACCTGACATGCTGGCTGAATTGAGCAACTTTTCAAGAGCACTACCTTGCAACAAAAAAAGGAATATGTTAGTTGTTGGTCATGTGCCAGAGTGTGTGTGATGAGGGGTGTATTGGCTGCATGTCCTGAGTATGTTTACCTACTTGAGAGGAGTTAGGAGACAGCAGCTGACCTCCCTGATCACGTTGGAATCTACAGTGACATCTGGACTTTTCATTGGACATTGTTTTTTTGTGTCCCCAATGATGAAATCTGTCAGGATTAATTTAAATTTTGAATCTGAGTTCAAGTGAATCCCTTGGAATGCATTAGGCATATAAATAAATTTGGCTTTGCATTTGCAGATAGTTTCTTTTGAGTGCACTTGTTCTCACTCATAAGCCTAATGGAAGGTAATTTAAAGAAGTCTTATCTGCAGCTGTGCACATCTTAAGACATTTCACCTGAGATAATTACAATGCACATCAATGCAGAATAATGTAGAAACAAGCTGCTGGGTCACAGGTATATTCAACTTGACAATAAAATTTAACTATCAACGAACTATTTAACTATCATTCGTTAGCATCTTAAAGACAAGAGCTGTGGATGAAATTAATGTTAAATATTACCAGCCCTGGATATAAAATTGTGTATCTTAATATTTCTCTCTCGTGTACTTTTTCCAGAGCTAATGCCAACTCAGACCTCAAATCTGACTGTACATCAAACAAAAGTAAATATCATTTGGGTATTATGCATGCTCACAAAAAATGGCTCCAGCATACAAAATTACCAAGTTAGTCAGACATGGTAAGTAATTCTCCATATGTCAATAACATGCAAAAACAGGCCTGCTATTCAAATAACTGACATCAAAATGAAGCCAAGTTACGGTACACAATTTCTGTGACATGACCTCAAACAAACTGGAAGGCACTATTCCAAAGCAGGGGAGGCAGAGGTAAGTAGCAATATAACAATCTTTATTAATATCAAATTCATAAATGACAGGTTGTAAAAGACCGCATGGAGGCTCACAGTTGTCATTTTCTCTTTCAACCACCCCACTCTCGCCAGGACCCAGCGTCGACTGGTAAGCGCATTTCCACTTCTCCACATGCACTTTGAGTACCAGTTTATTGCTATTTCCCACCACAGCACACAGCAGCCCGTGTTTTGTTCACACCATACGGTAAGTTGCAGCGCACACGCTACACTCACTAAATTAGGTGTAACAGCAGCTTCTCTTACAGCTGACTCTACCCCGATGGGAGGCCCCCCTCTATTCTGCCACCTGTTTGAAATGGCAGCACTCCAGACACACACACAGACAACACACAACATGAAATTAGTGGGATAGTTGTCTCGTCCTGGGAAGCCGCTGGCCAGGATGAGCGCACTATTAAAAATAAAAACTGCTGTCAAATTCTACAGCTCCAATGCCATGCGTCCATTGACACCATGGACCTGTCGACAGGTGAGCACTACTCCAGCACCGGTCGTCACACCCACACCAATAAACACACTTGCCCACACTCTTTAATTAAATGGGTGTCAAGTCTGTAAACCTGCGGTTTTGCCATCCTCCTTGCCCAGCCTCTGTTGCCATTCTGTGGGATTTGGTGGGTCACCAGGAATCCCCCAGGCCAGTCACCTCTCCTCTGTCCCTCTAGCAACATTACCTTACATTATTTAGCAGACGCTCTTACCCAGAGTGACTTACATAGGTTACAGTTCTTTACAATGTTATCCATTTATACAGCTTGATATTTACTGAGGCAATTGTGGGTTCAGCACATACTCTATCTGTCACCATGCCAACACAAAGACTCACAGCTCTGGTGCATGTACAATTTGAAATAGGTATGGAAAACACCCTGCAGCTGTGGCAAGATGGCCGCAACGAACCGCCCTGCTTCTCTGCCTCCTTCATACCACTAATACATCATACGGTATGCATCACAAGTTGAAGTAAGACAACTTACTTCAACAGTTATGGTGACTAAAAATGCCAACAAAGCAATTAAAAAGCCAGCCTGCTTTGAATGCACCAACTGGGCTGTACTCACGAAAGGTAGGAGTCTCAAGGAGACCGCTGATGTTGTTACTCCACTACATAAAATTTTGTAAGAAGATTGTTTGTATTGTCTAATACTGTTAAGGTAAGAGTAAGAGTAAGAGTAATTTATTTCGGTCCTTATTAACAATTATACAAAATGAATGCACATAGAAATAAATAACAATAAGGCATTAAATTAAAAGGGAAAACAAAAAACAAAACAAAAACAAAAAATATTGACCGAAAAGGTGTAGGCTGAAGCTATAGCTTATTATACCTACCCTTTTTACGTAATATATTCTAATAGGCAGCCCTTTCTTACTAGGTTTAGGCTATACAAAGACAAAACCAAACAGAAGCAAAAACAAAAGTTCCAAATGTTTCATATACAATAGTGATCATACCTCAGTTATGTATTTGTTTACCACCTTATTTTTAAACATTTTTTAAAATTTGCAAAGTGAACTACACATTCTTAATTCCTTGTCACAACTATTCCACAAGTTTACCCCTTTGACAGATATACATCTGTTTTTTTATATTTGTCCTTACCTTTGTTTTTTTTTTTAAAACATACATATTCCCCTAAGCTCATACTGACTCTCTCTAACTTGAAACAACCTCTGAATACAGTTAGGAAGTAAATTATTTTGTGCTTTGTACATTATCTGTGCAGTTTTAAGATCAACTAGATCACTAAATTTTAAAGTATGTAAGTTAATAAATAGTGCGTTGGTTGGTTCATAATAGTTTGATCGACTTACAATTCTTATGGCTCTCTTCTGTAGCATGTAAATTGGATTAGTGTTGGTTTTATAAGTGTTTCCCCATATCTCCACACAGTAGGTAATGTATGGAACTATGAGAGAACAATACAGTATATATAGTGATTTCTGATTCAAGATATCCTTAGTTTTATTTAGTATTGCTATGGTTTTAGACATTTTTGTTTTTACATTATTTATATGTAGTTTCCAAGATAATGTATGATCAATTATTACTCCCAGAAATTAATTTTCATACACCCTTTCTATTTCAACATCACTGATCCAAATTTTAGCTTGATAATTGATTTGCCGATTACCAAATATTATAAACTTTGTTTTACTTAAATTCAATGATAACTTGTTAATATCAAACCATTTCTTTAAGACTTTCAATTCCGTTTCCACTGTATTCAGAAGTCGTTCCAAACTTTTCCCAGAGCAATATAAGGTAGTGTCATCAGCAAATAAAACACATTTTAACAATTTAGACACTTTACAAATATCGTTTATATACAATATAAACAGTTTAGGTCCTAGCACTGAACCTTGTGGAACCCCACATGTAACCTTCAGCAAATCGGATTTGACATTATTTATTTGGACATACTGATACCTGTCATCAAGGTAACTTCTTAGTCATAAATATGCAATCCCACGTATACCATATATTTCCAGTTTCTTCATTAATAAGTCATGATCAATAGTATCGAATGCTTTTTTTAAGTCTATAAACACCCCCAGAGTATTTTCCTTGTTGTCCATTGCAGTAGAGATCTCTTCTACCAGTTCCATCACTGCCATTGAAGTGGACTTATTGGCTCTAAAGCAATACTGATGGTCACTCAATAAATTGTGTTTTTCTAAAAAATTATCAAGCCTTTGCACAAATAGTTTTTCTAAAATTTTTGAGAATTGGGAAAGCAGAGATATTGGTCTATAATTGGAGAATAGATGTCTATCTCCACTTTTATAAATAGGAATGACTTTTGCTGTTTTCATTTTGCTGGGAAATATACCTGTTTGGAAGGACTGGTTGCAAATATGTTTCAATGGTTTCACTATACATTCTATAATATCTTTAACTAATGACATATCAATTTCAGTTTTTTTTCTTGAAATTTTTAACAATATCAAGTATTTCCTCTTCCTCAACAACCCTAATAAAGATGGAGTAGGGGGTTTTAATGAACAATATCTTCATCTACACCATCTTTATTTCTCGGCTCAACAATGTCATTTGCTAGATTGTATCCAACATTTACAAGGTAATTATTAAATTAATTGGCAATATCTTTTGTTTTGTTTATAATGGTATTATTATCTTTTACAAAGTAATTTGGATTGTCTATGCTTCCAGTACCCTTTTTAATTATGCTGTTGAGCACTCTCCATGTTCCTTGAGTGTTACTCCTATACTGCTCCAAAGGTTTGTGATAATGTTCCTTCTTAACAGATCTCATAATACTTATTTATTTTTATATATCTTATATTTGTTTTCTGCTTCTTTAGTTCTATGTTTTAAATCTCTCCTATATAATACCTTTTTCTTTTTACATGCGTTCTCTATCCCCTTGGTAATCCATGGCTTGTCTTCATCTTTGTGCTTTGTGAGTTTTTTAACAGACAAATTTTTCACATAGCACAATTAATGTGGATAAAAAAGCCTCATAGGCTTTGTTAGGATCATCACTAACATAGACCTCGGTCCAGTTTTGTTTCCTTAGGTCCACCTTGAGGGCAGCAATGGTTTCTGGTGTTATGTGTCGAATCAGTTTGCAAGTGTTAGACCTATTTTCATGTTTTGCCTTAAAATTTCGAAAAAACAGGAAGGTGGTCACTTATGTCATTTATAAGAAGTCCACCTACTATTTTGCTTTCAATTTTATTTGTGAATATAATGTCTATTAATGTAGCAGTGTCTGTTGTAATTCTACTTGGTTTTATAATCACAGGAAATAGGCTGTTGCTGTACATTGTATTTATAAAGTCTGTTGTCCTTTTGTGTCCATTTGGGGTTAACAAATCAATATTAAAATCACCACATACAATTTGGACTTTATTGTCATTCAATTTGTCAAACATACCAGCTAATTTATCCTTGAATGTATCAATGCAGGTTCCTGGTGTTCTATATACACAGGTAATTATTATATTTTGCAACATCAATTTCTATTGTTAAACATTCCAAAATATTTTCTATGGTGTTTGACATACTTTTAACCATGTTGCATCTTAAAGCTGTATCAACATACAGGGCAACTCCTCCACCTTTTCTATTGGTCCTGTTAATTGTAAACAACTCATATCCATCCAGTTCCATATCACAACCATGCTGGCTTGGTTGGCACAAATTTGCAGGAGCGCTGCCCTACAACCAGTTAAGGAGGCCTGGCAAGCTGGTGTTAGCAGGAGGTGGGAGACCACAACCAACCACCAAGACCTCTGTTGGAGCCAACAGTTGTGTCCAGATGAGGTGAAAGTGACTCTGAAAGAGATTTTTTGGACATTGAGGGCCTTTCAAGGGTTAGGGCTGATGTTTTTTTTTTTTTTTTTTTATGGTGAGTTTATGGTGAGTAGAGGCTAAAGCACCATTCATTTAGTGCCATTTTCAGCAGTGTATAGAGTGCTCCCAAGCTGTTTTTTTTTGTTTTTGCATCCTGCACCACAAAAAGTGGGCCAGCAGTAGGGTTTACAGTGCATGCTGACTGCTGTGTTGCTAAGTGTCTGTTCTTAGATTTGGGGGTGCACAGTTAGGGTGTGTGTGTGACAGCACAGGGCCCTCCATCTCGGGGGGAAGGGTTGTAACCACGGTGGGGCTGGAAGCAAAGGGGAATAGCAGGGGGGTTACTCCAGTGTATGCCTGACTGAATGCATACAAATGGCTGAATTTCAACTATATATAAAACTGCTTTCACCTCTTCCCATCTTGGTGTGCTGAAGGGTGGTGAACCTGTAGCAGGGAAGACAGGGGTTGTCCAGGTCCAGCTAGCTTGTGACATTAATGCTTGCAAATGTTACATGGAACAATATGTCAGGACAAAGCAAATAGGGTAGGTATAAAAACAAAAGGAATTGGCATGTTCCTCTTGTCTGGCTCTGCCAGCTTCTTTCATTCCCACTGGAGGTAGACTCTTCTGTCTCCTACTATCCTCATGAAAGGCATAACAGAACCTGCAAAGATATACTTCCATTGCTGGCTGCCTCAGCTTTTGATTATTTAATGTAGAACAAACCTCCCATACAGTCGTAATTACAATGTCCTTTTGTCAATTTATACCTCTCACTGTTGGTATCACTGATAAAAATGAGTGATGTGAATTATCTTGCAAGCCACCTAGCAACTTATCAGCAGGAACAAATGTCCAAATGCAGAAATTGCCCAAATGCAGAAAGTACAGAGACCTTTATTTAGCTTGTGACCTTTTTCTTTTTTGCTGGATTCACCCTTCAGACTTCATGCTTCTTAACCCAGCTGAAAGTGACAGTAAGGTTAACAAGCTAATGTAACTAATAAGCTACAAGACCTCTGCAAAATCCATTTTTCTGAGGCACAAAAAGGCTTGTTATTCCAATAAGTTGAATTAGCTATTTAGCACTTATTGGAAGAATGCTTTTAATAGCATTCCAGAACAACTGTCTGCTCACAGCTTCCAAAAGGCCAAGGAAACAAAGTCTGATGACTTCAATGCCTGGAAACATTACTTTTCGCTTTCTGGGCTGTTGTATTTTCAAGCAAGCACATTATCCTGAAGAGTGACGACAGTCGCTTCATTCCCTCGTATGTTGGAACTGTGTGAAAGGCTAGGTGAAATCAAACATCTCACACTGGATCAAGTCAGAAAGGGGCTTGAGAGCACATGGCCTGAGAACTGACTGTGGTAATCATGTTTCCCAAAGGTGCTCCCAAGTGGGTCATTTTCAGCACTACTTTGGATAATTTGATGCACTGTCACTACATAGCTAACATCAACATTACTTCAGTATTAATATGAGCCAAGGTCCTCATATTTTTATGTATTTTTTAAAGAAAACACACAACATGTCCAGTATATTATCCCTTCTTCCTCTTTGACTCTCCTGTGTGCATTATTCCTATTAAAATGCATCTTGTCTTTTTAATTTTACTTTAATCAAAGCTATTCCTCATAGGGGCCTGTGACAATCTTCGGATGGGAATCACAAAAGACAGAATCTCCATGATGTGTTAAGGGTTTAAACTGAGTTTAAAGGACACAGAAGTACATTAAAATTCTCTTCAGCCCTTGTTTTCCATATATATTCAGTACACCTCTTGCTCACATACCTAGGGGTTTGAGCAGCACACAGATAAGTCCAATATTGAGCATGATAATCTTCTGGACATACTCAAATTCCTATCTACAGAAGTATTCCTTTCATTGGGAGGAAATGCTGGAACTATGGCAACGGGGAATGTAACCAACATTACTGTATTAACTCAGGAAATTCTGTTAAATACATATAAATAAATATTTAAGAATTAGAACATGTATTTACACTGATCATAAATATACTGTTTTTTTGTAGTCAGAAAAATTAATAACGCTGTAACAGAGTGAGTCCTCCATTACTTAATACAATAAATTGTAGCAGCGCATACTGGGTATGCTGTGGTAAAATGCAACAATCTGTAGTTGAAGAAAAGTTTTGTTTATGACTTCACTGTAATGGAAATGATGAACTGTTATTGGCTTGCTCCTGTGATTCTGCCATAAGTGGAGCCAGACTGGCAAAAAGCAGAAGCAGCACTAAAGTTAGCATGCAGGTTCATAGCCGGGCACCACAGTCCATGTTCTGCAAGTATGCTAACTGTGTGCTTTATTACGAATAATATGACTCAGTGAACTAACTGAAACATCGGTTAAATGTATATGAGCAGGGGCGTCTCTACATTAGGGGCCGGCGGGGCCCGGCCCCACCACTAGATGGCGGTATTGAGTCCTTTCATTGAGTTTCTTATCTCTCAGGCACAGCAGTTCAATGAATAATCAACCTTTGATATACATTATCCGTAATATCTCTTTTAAAATGCACTCAAAGACATAAAAATTGTTTGTGCAATGTACTGTACCCTAAGGCGCTTGAATCACTGGCAAGCATCTGTCAGTGGGGCCGGCCCCACGACCCATGGCCCTGACAGTATGACAGGGAACCCCTTCTGCACATGTCATAATGGATTTTCTATGTTGGCCTGTGGGGCCCGATTGTCTCGGCCCTACGTTTGGTAACGCCCACATAAACGTCAATGCAGGGCACAGAAATCATAGCTATGTGTCAATTGGCTAGCTAGCTGTAAATCTTCTCCTATGTGTCAATTGGCTAGCTAGCTGTAGATCTCCTGACTGTAGCTGTAGTAGCTGTCTCCTTACAATTGCGTTTTTTTTTTTTTTTTAATTTATTGAGCATAAGGAAATATACAAAACAAGACAGGCAGTAGAAGTATACAAAGAAACAAGTTCAACTAATAATGGTGGATGATGCTGCTACACAATTGCGTTATTGATACAAGATTGCGTTATTGATACAAGATTGCGTTAGACTCTTGTAGCTCCATAGCTGTAACATTTGAAATAGCCTATCACCATGAACAAGGTTGAAAACCTCTTAGCCACCAAATTCAGTTCTCTGCCTTTTGAAGAGAAGCTGGCGATCAAAAGGTTGGGACCTCACCAGCCAGAAAATATTAACATCACCCAAGGAGGAAAGGATAGAAACCACAGTTTCATTCCAGAGTGGTTCCAGAAGAACCCTGGCTAACAGGGTTTGAAAAAATTGCTCTTCTGCTTTCCTTGCCTTCTTTTTGGGCTTCAGCAGCAAGGTTTTTGAAAAGTTTGCACACATGAAAGACCGCCAAGCCACATTCCTTTTCAGGTAGTGAGGTGAGTCAATAATTGTGCTTTATGGCTGTGTGCTACGTTACATTCGTTATGTTTTCATTAGCGTTATTAAGCTTCTCATAGTTTTCAGATAGCATTTGCTACATTTTTAACGTTAAATCACTGTTTCCTCAAAGCTAAAATTAGCTAGCATTTTTCCAATCTAGTGTCCTAATCCAGTGTTTCCCAACCCTACTCCTGGTGGCACACTGTCCTGCATATTTTCTTTTATCCTTGCTGCTTGATTAAATCAGGTGTGCTCAGGTAATCAAACTTGCCACTGATGAGTTCAGCCAGGTAGGTAGAGCTAGGATAGATAGAAGATATGCAGGACAGTGTGCCGCCAGGAGTAGGGTTGGGAAACACTGTTCTTATCGAACCAGTTTTAACATAGGCCTATGCCAGCTTTTCTCAAACCTCTCCTGGAGTACCACTTGTCCTGCATGTTTTAGATCTCTCCCTGCTCCAACACAGCTGATTCAAATGATCAACTCGTTATGAACTCCTGAAGCTGCTTAACAACAAACTGATCATTTGAATCAGCTGTGTTGGAGCAGGGAGAGATCTAAAACATGCAGGACAAGTGGTACTCCAGGAGAGGTTTGAGAAACGCTGGCCTATGCGATAAACGGCAAATCACACCAGTGTGACCATACGCGCGAAAGGGTTAATTGGTAAATAAGTAAGCAATATTACTTTAAACTTGTACACAAAATTAGTATGTTCATTGTCCATAGTATGTCCATTGCATTTTAAAGACATTTCAGGAGTTTAATTTAGCCTACGTGTAAGGTCAATGATTGCATTGCAAAAGAGATTGTTTGGCGATGTACAGTATGTGGCCAAGGTCCTGAAAAAGCTGAGCTGGGATTCCAAGCGGAATCTCAGCTGTGCAGAGGCCGCAGCAAGTGACGTAGTACAAGGAGTATGTGGAATTTAAATAGTCCTCACAAAGGGAAGTCGGACATTGGGTAGCACGTTAATGAATGTTCCTCCCGAACTGACGTTTGAACATAAATTATTTTAATAGGCCCATCTGCGTTCCCCCGGTAGGCTACTTTCTTGTATTTTGCAGGTGAGCAGCTAGGCGTACTAGTGTGTTAGAAGGGTTTCATCACTGTGTCAGACTAGCAAGGTCGAGGCTCACAGTCGTCACTGATAGGCTTGACAAGCTAATTGATGCCCCATCAGAATTTCTATGCCAGAGACACCACTGTATATGAGAATATGGGGCGCCAAGTGTAACAGACCTTTTTTCATGGACAGAATGCCTTCTGTGCTACGAAACGCATAAATTCATTACGAAACCATATAACGCCGTAACACGTTTTGTCCACGAAAAACACAAATGCGTTAGAATTGTGTCTACGAAATATTGAAGAGAGCACATACTTTTGTGCACAAAAAACAAAACGGATGATTCCTGTCGTGCACTGAATTGACCGTTGTGCTTTTCATTTTGTGGACAAAAAGTGGAATGCACTTCACAGTATGTGGATGAAAGAAACTCATTTTGTGGACAAAAGTAATTCTGTCCACGTAATAGATGTCCTAGGCCAGCATTTATGCTGTACTGGCACGAAATGCAGAATGCGCTATACTATCATCATTCTGCCATTGAATGTTCATTTTGTCCATTTAACCGTTTTGCTATATTACTGAAATTATGATGTGCACGAAAGGGATTTAGCACAATATATTCTGTGACTTCGCAATTACAGAAGGCATTCCGTCCAGGAAAGCAAAGGCTGTTTGAACTTTTGTAGACATCAGTGTTTCGCTTTTGTGGATGGAATGCCTTCTGTTACTGACGAAAAACACTGATGATGGGAGCCTGACAAAAGTCAAACTTTTTAATGTATGGGAGGATAACGATGATAATATGTCCACCTGTAAGGTGATTGTAATCTCAGCAATGTAGGTAATATTGTTGTTAATGATAAAATTCATGTAACTTTTGCAATTGATAATTTATTTCCCCTTAGTTGTTATGTTCTGGGGGAGGAGCTTAAAAGGGGAACATAGGTAAAGCTGGTCCAAATATTCAGCTGGGGGTTGAGCTGAGGAGATTGAGAAGTGTACTGGAATTGGCAAGCAAAGTAGTTGTACGTATATGTGTTCCAAAGTGTTTTTTGTCAGTTGTAAATAGTTCTGCCGGCAAAGTAATTAATAAATGGTAAATGTATTATAATTGTTAAAATATTCATTTTTACAATTCTATATTTTCACATTTGTGTATTTCTACATTTATTTATGTATTCCTATATTTATTTACTTATTTCAGCCTTCGATATGATAATGTAGTAAGTTGGTCTTACACGTTATTGGTTTATTGTAGTCGCAACAGTTTGTTGCGTTTTCAAAAAATGCGGTGCAGCAACATCTGGCAGGTTTTGGTAGATGAACACATGTATTTCAACAATTACATTAGGCAACCAAAATGACTCAATATACAATACTCAATGATGTCGGGAGTGGACGGAATGCCCAGCCCCATCCCAACCAGTTTGTTCCCTCCTAGGGATCTGCCCGCCACAAGGACACCAGGACAAGGTGAGTAGGGAAAACACTATTTAACAAATAAAGAAAAAAAACCCCACAAAATCTCAAAAACAGAGATGCAGTTATGTTTCCCACCCGCAGCTGTTCTCCTTCCCCCGTTCCACTACCCACTCTCGTCCTCCCCTCCCTGGACCCAGATGAGCAGGTACGCAACCCCACACACAACACAATATCCTTCTGCACACATGCCCCACTGCAGTACACTCCGTGATCTGGCACCCCTGCCACCCAGGCACGAGGAGAGAGAGGACTACTTGTTTCTACGCCAGGGGAAGTCCTACCACTGCGGGGGAGGCTCCATACACGCACACATGCACCACGCAAGACACACAGAACAAAACGGAAAGATAAGGAGGGACATAGCTCGGCCCATGTCACCATACCGGGCCTCGCCTACGTCCCAAACAAAAAAAAATAGTCGCTCAAAAGACAAAGCCCTCCGCGTCGCTCCTGTGGACAGGCTGGCGGCTCCAGCAGCGACCCACGTCTTCTCATCGCTAGCAGCTTATGCCGGCTCCATGGGACCACACTGAGGGGACACACAGTACAGCAGCCGGTCAGCCCTCTTCCCTCTATACCTCGTGCCGGGGACTCACACGCACAATTGCTGGTTCGCGGTGTCACCTCCCTCACAACCGCGTACGCTCTTCTGGTCACCACTCTTCCTGGAGCCGCCTAAAACACACGCACAAAGACAACCTCTCATCCACACACACCAAAAGAAAAAGAAAAAGAAATTAACTAAAGAAACAACTCCAAAATCCGCCCCAGGTCGCGACTTCCGTGGCTCAAACCAAAAGCAAGCAAACCATAAAATAACCAACTCAAAATCCGCCATGCTAGCACGTTTAACGAAAAAGAAACCAAATAATAATTCCCACTCTAAAACCCTGTGTACTTGGCCTCCGTCAGCGTCTCTGCTGTGCTGCTCCCACTCACCTACCTAAATAGCCCTGGCGTGCCCTTAATCAGATGGGCAACTGGTGCGGAGCACACACCAGGCAGCGAATCCTGTCAAACAACCCATAATTCAATCATTGAATTAGCCCTGCCGCACACCCAAGCCCCCTCGCTCTCCCAGGGAGTACAGCACGACCAATTACCGCTGTCAGGAAAAACTCTTTAGCATTTTAATATGCACTGAATTTCAGAATAGTAGCCTACATGAAAAACACTTGCCAATTAAAAAAAAAATTCTGTAAATAGGATATGAGGACTGTTTCATCTGTGTAGATATTAAACTTTAAGTACATTTTCCAAGATGTAGGTCTTCTACTGACACCCAGTGCATTCTATTCCCAGTATTAGAGTGAGGCAGACTGGATAGCTGTCAGCTGTGTTCTAATAATTCAAAACATGTGATTTTAACCTGACTTAAGTAACATTAAGAGGCATAAAGGGACAAAAGGATATTGAAAAATTGTTGAATAGTATCTCTGCCCCTGTCATAGCATCATTTGTATCATTAGATGGTTGAAAAAGCTAGTGATTTGACTTGTGGCCTTGCCTAGCTTTCTCAATGCTGGTGTGTAGATTCATTTTGAAATGGTATCATACACACCTGATGGTCCGATTTTAATGTCGTACCTATAAACCTTACAAAAACCATAGTAAATCTTATTTTGATGGTTTGATGGAGTGGTCAAACTGTGTCCCCTGATGTGTCCACTGAGGTGAAAATTTGTTTACCCATCGCCCAGGCTCAGGTATTTCCAATCCATGAGGTGCGCAAAATGTCATAAATACTGTGTAGACATCAGGATATAAGGAGACAACTGGGGGTGCACTGAGGTCCGTCTGGGGGTGCAGTGCACCTCTAAGCACCCCCATAGTGCCGGGCCTGCTATCACCGTTGTTTTCGCGCTCTCACTTCCCCTGTCATCTTGTCTGATAGTTACGGCAAAATTAGCTAATGTTAGCTGGCTAGCTAGGTTTGTTGTAGAGTGAGCTAAGGCTGGAGCGCTTGTTTAATAGAATGATACTAGACAATGATGCAACCATTTTCAGTATAGAAAAAGAGGTGAAATTAAGAATATTATCAAATAGGCAGGCACATCTACATCTGAGTGAGGAACAGCTGCATCAAAGAAATTAGTCAAGCTTAAATTGCAGTATTCATTTTGCGAGGTGAGTGTTGAAACCATGAGATTGCTGTGTCACAACTGTGAGACTTTGGTTACGGTTGCAAACTGAGTAAACCATGAGACTTGGCAGGTATGCAATGGGAGATCCCTCACATCAAAATGATTTCTATGTAAAAATCATAAATCAAAAGTGATTAAAGTTCAGATTTCAGAGCGAAACAGAAATAGGCAGTTAAGATAATTATTGCTCTGATCATCGATCAATAATTTTAATATTATTGCTATTATAAAGTTGGAATACTGCGCTGACTAAAGAATTTTTAAATAGTATAAATCAGACAATACCTTCCACAAAAATTCCAACAGAGTGGAATTATCACTCTTGCATATTGGGAACATCATGAAGTTCAATGTTTTCTATCTTTACAAGAAGTCTGATAACTGTTTAAAAGAGCTGATTATTGTTTGGTTTCTTTGTAATGTGACTTGAGAGCATTAAGCATTGTGTTGTGTCATTTTGTGCTGATTATTCCAGAAAGAGAAGTTTTTTAGGCCACTGTAGAGTGGATGAGACACATGATTAATTTACAAATTGTTCGGAACGGAAATTTCTAAACAGGAATTATTCATTTTAAAGTTGTTTATGCCATCAAGTTTTCTTGCCAGAGCTGACAGATTTTACTTTAAGAAACATCTGGCTCACAAATTCAAAATGAGATCTTGCATCAGTAAATGGAAAACTGACCTAGAAACTGTACCATCCTTGACTATTTATGCCCTAATGCTGGGGTTGTCTCTTTTGGACCAATGAATTACATGGGTCCTTTCTTGGTTGTTTACCTGAGACTGCATTTTGAGTATCTTCTTATGTGTTATTATATAAACATGTAACATATTTTTTAAAAAAGCAAGAAAATGAACAAATATACAAATACATTGAATGTGATTTAATAAAAGTTCAATTAAGAAAAGTTCAATTCAAAACATTTGTTGAATTTCAGCAAAACATGCAAGGAAGCATTGCATATGTTAATTCCTTCAGATAGGACCATGAGGAAAATTAATTTCATTTCTGACAAGTGTGACAGGTCCTCTTTCATCCCTACAATGATGGATTAATCTCTGGCAGCACATGGTTACTTATCAGAAATGAATAAATCTACTTAAGGAGGCAGCACAGCTTTTGACAGAGTTACTTGACAAGATACATCGTTCTTCTTTGAGAGCTTCACAGATAAAGTACAAAATATGAAAACACCTTCAAAACTCCCTTATTGCACAAATGAATGCAAACATAGTTCATTCTGAGGTCCTATTTTCAGAGCAGATGGTTATTTTTTTCTGTTCCTAGAGGCATTTTGTTTTTTGAATACTGAGTTTAAAGTGGGGAGACCTCAGAAGTTGAAAACTGTTGAACCAACATCTTGAACCTTAAAGCTATAGTCCTTAGTCTCATCAAAGCCAAACAGTCTAGATTCAGAAATTGGTGATGGGTGGTTAACACATCACTTTTTCAGAATTAAATGTTCCAGCATACACAAAGAACTGTGCTCTGGCCAAGGTGGTTAATGTGATAGCTGGCCAAGAAAATGAACTGAATTTTAATGTAAATTGGACTGAACAATTTATCACTGCGTTGGAGAGACGTAATGTTGGTTAACCCAATATCAATGAAACCTTTGATTCAACCCTTCCCATTTAATTATAGAGGCACCTCATTCAATTAAGCTACGGAGTCAGTGTGGTCTCTTGTCATTCAGTCCACTTAATTCATCTCTTAATTCACATGAGTTCACTCTGGCTAATTCCAGTTTCTCCCTCACATGCACATTTCCCATCATTGAATTGACAAGTCATTTATGGAAATCACTAAATCTTTTCCATCTCAAAATTAGCCTCTACTCTGAATGAGATTTATACAAATTTGCAAAGAATTTGTAAATATTTCACAAGCTAAAGATTTGTGTAATTCTTTCATCTAAATAGTAGAGGTATGTAATGCAAGTCTTAGAATTTTACTGCATCTTCTTTTCCGTTAAATTATGTATGACCCATGCTGTAAAAATGATCTTTTAACCCCTACAACTGAAAGCTACAAATAGCAATCGATGAGCTTACCTAACTCTCTGTCTTTTTTCCTCCTTCCCATTTATTTTGTCACGTACTGTAAATGTGTTGAATACATTATTAGTAGATATACTCTAATTCTTGGGAAACATACACCAATTCATCTCCTTTTAATATCTCAATGATTTCAGGACGTAGAAATGCTTTCTTTTTTCTGTGTACCAGAAAGATGGTTCTTACATGGTGTTCAATCAGCTGTTAGTAAAAAACAGGATTGTAAACAATGAAAATGCAATCTCTGCCTGTTGATATTTGTAGTGTATTCAGATTCGCATCTCTCTCATACACAGTACCAGTCAAAAGTTTGGACACACCTGATTAGGATAATGGGAAACATACATTCAAAGACATTTTGATCTAAAGACTTATGCTTTAAATGCTTGAAATTTGTTTCATAGACAAATATAAACAGTTAAATGAATGCCTATGTATGAATTTCTTTCCAAAAAACATTTTAATTAAAAATATATATATTTTTGGCTACTTTGAAGAATCTAAACTATAAGCTAGTTTTCATTTGTTTAACACTTTTTGGGTCACTGCATAATTCCATTTGTGTTATTTCATAGTTTTGATGTCTTTACTATTCTAAAATGTGGAAAATAGTAAAAAGAAAGGTGTGTCCAAACAACATCTTTCTAATTTAGAAATTAGTTGTCAAAACCCAAATTAAGTATTAAACTTAGAGACAGCTCAAGTAGGCAGCAACTGGTGACATATGAGGGTAATAAATAGTGTAGTTGAAGCACTGGGCTGTGTCTGGATACTGCTTTTCCTCGCCCAGTGATGGAGCACAACAGAGGACAATATTGTTAAAGGAGTGACTGCCCCTCTCCCACTCAGACTGTTCGATCCATACCTTGCTGCCTGGCTGAGAAAAATGAAGGCTAACTGAGTGCTGTTTGTCAAGGGGGGATGGTGAAGGCACAAATTCCTTTCCTGCAAACAAAGCAATATTGAGTTGTCAGAAGTGATCAAATGCCAACACAGCTGATGTTCACATTCATGGTGTTGGCCAGCAGACACTTCTTGATTCTTGATTCAACTCCTGCTCCTTCTGTTGTATGAAACTGAAATTCAGGTTGTTTTTGATTTTTTGAAACAGGCGCAAATAATAAAGAAAAATTGGCACTGTCCCACAGGGCTATTCAGGTTTCAAATTTACTTGACTGTGCCTAAGCAGACTGAGATGAGGTTTGTCATAACAAAGATTAGTTATGCAGTGTGGCTCCCGAGTGGCTCACACAGTAAAAACACTTGTTCGTAGTGCGGGTTGAGCTTTGTGAGTGAGGCTCTAAACCAGGCAAGTCATCAGTCAGTGAGGACCGGCAGTCCACAGCAACAGAAGTAATTGGCTTTGTTCTGCTGGAGGTATGGGTGGGTAGGGCCAGGGCTGGCTTGTTGCTCTGCTAACACCTTGTTACTTGATCAAGTTGTTATGAACTACTTGGTTAACATCAGATGCACCTATCCACCATTCAGTGTCCTGGTGACTGGTAGTGTGAAGAGTCCAATTGTCTTTGTATGTCACTTTGGCATTGCATGTGGAGGGTGGTGTTTGCTTTTCCCCTGTGCAGGTTGTCATGGTGGGGCGTCATGTTCAATTGTAGTAAGGAAAAAAATAAACTGTAGAGCTATGCTTTAATTAAATAATTTACCAATTGTGCAAATGCTGTGTAATTGTAAATACATTACATTTCATCTTGGTTGTCTTTATCCATGTTTTTCACACACTGTATATTCCTCGATATTGAAGGGGAAATTGACTGTCTGTATTGAATAGTAATGAATTATGCAATAATATTAGTATGATTATCAATATGATAATATTAATATTATTCTAATTTTTCCATTGTATGATTAGCTTTTTATAGAGATATCACTGTCTCCATAACACAAGATTTATATTCTGAAGGCTGAAAAAACATATCCCTGGAGTCTGGAGCAGTGATACGTAAATCATCCCATTCCACCAGAGCAGGATGGGTTTATTTCAGCCAGGGCTCCCTTCTACTGATTTTCAGCATCTTTTAATTACACTTCAATGTAAAGCAATGTATTGCTTCTTCTTTCGGAGATAACATATCCATATAAAAGTGGTATTACTTGATGGCAATAATGGTATCTCTTTTAGGATAGCCCAAATTTCATCACAATGTATGCATATAATTGGCAAAAACACAAACACCAGTGGGAAAAGTAGAGCCAAAGGGTACCAAACCATAAAACAAGTTAAACTAAGCAGAAGGTCACGTTGGCCTGCTGTACTTTGTTTTGGTTTTAGTGTTTAAGTTGGTGGCTGTATGGTCTGATGGCTTGTTGTGCCTGGACAAGAAATAAAACAACTTCTGGCAACCATGCTAATGTAGACCCATGTAGAACCAATGTTGCCTTTTGCTTTATTCTTCATGTATATGGTGTATCTCCCAGCTATGTGAAAAACATAAAATTTAGATACAATTTACAACATAAAATACCCTCCTAGATGCATATCTCAGTACAGTACATCTTCCTACTCCCAGAACATCTGTGACATATACATAGGACCTACTCCTACTACAGTTTTGTATTTGAATATATTAATATTAATTTCAGTTCATTTTGATTGTCACATTATTATCCAAGTGTAAAATGAAAGTATTATCCATGTAAAATAAAAATAGGTTTGTGACTTACTGCTGCTTTTTCGTATCCTGCCTATGCACTGACAAAAATTGTGGCCCTATCCATAATACTTCATCAGTGATGATTTTGGTAGCCTGAAGCATCTATAGCAAAAATTACTATGGTCACTTCACAAGCCTGCAGAGAGACCAAGGACATGGGCCTCTGCATTGGCCTCTCTCCATTAGCTTGCTAAGTAAGCCACTGCGGTTGTTTTATGTTATGAGCGACGTAAGTGTTCCCCTTGCGCTGAGGCATCGGTCTGTATTCTGGTACATGCAGGGGATTTATAAATCCCCTCCACCTTGTAAATCGGTATCTCTGTTCTGCATGCTGTTCTACAGATTTGCAGAAGTCCTCTTTTTTGTAGCATGTCTTTCTGATGAATTTCATGCAAGGAGATAACAGGGAGCATGCACTATGCATATCAAAGTAGTTTCACCGTAGCACTCTGTCTGCGGACCTTATGAATCAGATTCCCATCACTTCAGCAAAGCGTATCCCCCAGGTGTTCATTTTCAAATGCTGCTTGGCAAATCTAAGCCTCTGTGATCTTTGAACTGTTCTTTACAGCAATTTCCCTCTCACGGAGAATATTCTCAGATAATAGTACTTCCCTTCCTGGGCTAAAAAAATATTGATGCAGGAAACATAGTCTGAAATTGCACAGACAGGAAATTTTATGCTTCCCTCTGAACATTTAGAATTTCTGATCAAAAACAAGGCGACAATCTCAAAAAAAAACCTCCATGCACCACAGGCTCCTGACTGTCTTTTTCAGCATCCACAGCACATGTCCAAGTCAAGCAACCAGGAAACACAGTCATTTCAGAGTGCACAGAATTGCCATTAGAAATGTCCGTGCAGAGGATTTCCCCAAGTGGTTTCCAGGAAAGTATATCTCCTCATGGGAACTGCGTCACACTTTTACTTCTTCATTCTGAGAGGCTGTCTCATTTACATTGGCTTCTGTTTGTCTGGGTCATATTTTGCTGAATAGTCCACCTGCCAGGCTATTGCTGTATGACACATTTTATGAACATTTACTAAATGGTCTACCATGGAGGCACCCCAGCCATCACTGTAATATGCAATTTCACCTTAAATAGGGAAAAGCTTTTTTGCTCCTCACTTGGAACAGCTTGTGGCCATCTATGAATACAACTGATTAGCACTCTTTCCGTGCTCCAGGACTCTGTGGAGAGCTAGGCCTCAGCTAACGTTTGGCTAAGGGTCAAACGACAATAAAAATGTATAGGAGTGGGCTGGTAGGGGAAAAATCCAGATCCTATAGAGTATTTTATTTGAAATTATATGTTGTGAAAGAGAATTATAATATTGTGCTTATATTTTTATAAAAGCATATGCTTTCTTGTGATTGTTTTGTTAGAACTGTTGTGCTGAATTACTTTGATATTAATCAAAAATGCTTGTTACTAATTAACTGAACATGATACCATGCTAACAAGCTATGCTGATGTTTAATTGCTGTTTATGTGAATTGCACAATATCTAAAAATTAAAATTTCACTTCAGTCTCCACACTGAAGTTCCAACTTTGATGCTTAGGGCCCAAGTACAAAGCCACTGAATGTTGAAAAGCAAAAAGAAAATAAATAAAAAATGTATATATGATACACCTCATTGGTCTCTAAGTTTTAAGTGTTCCTCAGCTTGACAGTTTTCAAAGTTCAATGTGCACTGTAACACCACATCCAGCAAGTACCACTGCATCTGAACTGCTTTCATTTCCCTCAGATCACAAAACTAGAAAGTCTCAAAGGAATACGCTGACCAACGGGAATACTTTCTGAAGTAAGGTAAATACATCCCAGCCCTAAAATATCCCCCAAACAATTTCTTGTTACTTTCAAATGTATTCTGATGTCAGCACTAGATGTTAGAGCACTCTTCCAGATTCATTATTTATCCACTGTCAAAAGTGAACTCTGACCTGATGGCAGGGCTTACAGGTAACAAGTATCAGTAGATAAATTTCAGTCTTTAGAGTGCAACTCCATCTCTACTGAGGGCTTTATTTAACTTTCATTATATCAGTCATGCATGGCACATATTAAGTTTATCCATGCATCACAGTGGTAAGTTCTTTGTAATTGTGAAGTCTTTAAATTACAGCATGTAAACAAGTTTACACAATTGTGCCAGTTCAAAGATAATGATGTTTAGAGGTGCCTAAAAGTGTACATTGGAAGGTATCTTCTTTGCTATTTGCATCGAAGTTGGAACATTGCCAAAATTAGATTGCCTAAGCAGATTAAAAATATGCCGGTGACTGATTTTTCATTTTCAAGATGCTTTTGTTATGTTTGAAAGATGACTAAAAAGATTGCAAATAAACAATGGTCATATTGCTATGACCTCTGAGTCATGGATGGCTTTCCTACTCTAGCAGAACACCAACATTTCTTAATTTAGGAAATTGCTTTCTTAGAGTTCCCTTAGTTTTCAGACCTTCCCTGAGAGTGCCTCTAAGGACTCAATTAGGCAATTGTTATTGGATGGATTACTAAGGTCAGTGTTGGTCCCATCATGTCAGTGTCCCCTCTGTCCATGGGTATATTGTGGATATATTTTTATTAATTGCTCATTAAAAAGGTGGAAGCTAGCAGTCATTTATACGGCTAGATAATGGAAATATTATGCATATACCCCAAAGTGTTTCAGTAAACTGGAACTACACCAATTATTTTCTATGCTCAGTAGCAATAACTGTGGAAATTTGAACTTGAAAGAATATTTCTAGGATAAAACAAGTCCCATTGTAGTCTAATTCTGTTTGATGTCTTCACTCTTATCTGATCACGTATCAGACAAATTGGGCAATGTGAGCACTACACTAAACCATGAGTGCCCTTACAAAATTGCTTTAAGACAACTGAATGAACTGTAGCCTGGCTTAACACTACACCAAATTGATGTGTCCTGTAGGGCATTTTTATATTGAGGAGAGAGATGTGTCCATGGCCTCTCACTGCAGTTGAGTTATAAATACAAAACCAAAAAACAGCATGGAATTAATATGGCCATTGATATAAAAGGGGAAAATAATAAGGATATTATTGTACCATTTAAATCACAGGGGGAACATAAATGTCAGCAAGCAAATTTAAAACATCAACAGCAGTGTTTTTGTCAGGCAGTAATTCCCACAGTCACTCTCAATGATTGTTTTGTCAGGCTTCTCAACACTGATGATAATTTAAAAAACTGTAGCAAGAAACTTTATTTTGGATTTCCTTCAGGAAATGCAGATCTGCCCATCAATAACTAAGCCCTTGCCTCAATCATCCCCTTTTATGGTCAACTCAAACTATTCTAACATAGCAGGGGACAGAGATAATAAAAGCATTTCTGCATTCAACACGGAACAGTAAATATGTACATGGACAGCAAATAGCCATGCTGTGATGAATAAATATGGCTAAGGATCCATTCTTGTTTGAAATCTCCAGGTGAGTTTACAATGGATGTACAAAAACATTTGTGCATTAACCCAGTTCCAGTCTTTGTTCTGTAATCATTGTCATGCTATGAACTCATCTAAAATAGATTTTGCATTTCTTTTTTTTCTTCTGGGTTTTATTGAATGCCCATTACAACAAGTCTAAAAAGGATGAGTATCTTGTTGCAGTGTTTTATAATAATTCTTCACTCAAATCCACATTCAAAACACAAAAGAGGGAAGTTTGGGAAAAATAAATAAGCCCTCCTTGTATAAACCAAAAAATATGTGCCTTTTAGAAAGATGCAAAAGCATCACAGAACTCAGTTGTTGCTTGAGTAAAGGAAAAGCTACAGATACCTCGATGCTCAGGAAAGAAACATTTCCCTGGATCACCCCGTTTTCTCTCCAGCCAATATTTCTTTCTCTTTTTTGCATTCTCAGCCCCCTTTTCATGTTAGAATTGCCAATTGTACATTAAGCTTGTCTCATGGTGATATCTTTTCCACCTGCAAAAGTGTTCTAGGGTGTAGAAAATGCAATCCGCTGATACACATGCACACCATCCGTGACTGTTTTTCACACTACAAGTCCAACAGTGCACCAGGACAGCAAATGCCAAAAGTAGGTGCATCACTCTGACATTATCTGAGTGACAAATAGACACCCATAACAGTGTGCAAAGAGCAGTGCAACAAGGGAAACCCTTGCCGAGGGGACTCACCATACTCCGCGGATCAAAGCCATTTGTAGACTCTTGATTATTGCAGCCAAATGACACAGCTCAGGTAGGGTTTCAGCTGCAGGACTCAGCCTGTATAGAACAAGCACATTAACCATCTGATTAATTTAGGTGGCTTTAAAAAATCTAGACTGAATATCCCATCAAGAGTTACTTAGTGTTATGGATAAATATTTATTATTTAAAAACAACAACCTGGTGAATGCTGTGCAAAAAATACCAAAGGTTAGGTGTTAAACCTTTTGTAGCAGAAAAGGACATATGCCTGTATAGTTATGCAGAAATTTCTGCCAACTATATGACAGACTTGTACACTCCTGTGGAGAGGTACCATTTTATAACCCATTCCCTCTAAAGGTTCTCACCTTGCAGATTTTTTTTCAGATGTCCATGTGCAAAATAACAAATAAATATTCATCATTGTAACATGCACTGCCTGACAGTTTGGGAATGACAGCGCAAGGAGAAAAGCAAGACACAAATCATGGTCTTTGGACTGCTGCATATTACCAGGGTGAGCAAGACAGCACACATGCACTAAGGATAAAATCAAAATAAATCTTAAGCTCCCTCTCGCGGGTTCACAAAATGAGAACAATCTAAAATAAGAAAGGCAACACAACAAACTAAAACCAACATGAAAAGGTGTGTGGTAGCCTAGATCCCTGTATACTTTTAGTAGACAGCCTAATCCCTTCCTACTGCTCCTGCACTCTTCATGTTGCGGTAAAGGTGATAGCTTCTTGTCTTTCTACAGAATGTCACGGGGTTTATTACAGCACACCGTGTGGTTAATTGCCAGCATTTCCCAATTGACTGTCAGTTCTGCTATATGTGAGGTTGTGTCAATGGATACATCCACTTGCTGTTGCATGCTCCATCAGTCAACAGTGTTATTTATATAATCTGTCAGGGGGTCTGTTTATCCAGTGTCCAAGTACTTTGCTGCACTACCTGTAACAACACGAATGCATTCACTAACTGTACTGGATCAGCTCATGACTCCTATATCCTTATCATTGCAAATTAGTAGTAGTATTTCAACAGTTTGCCTGTCAAACTCATTTAATTAGGTGAACTTTTGTAATGCTTTTTGTAACTGTAGCTGCTGTATCTAAAATTGTTACTTGTTGTTGTTACTTTTACTAAATGGAACAGCTAAATTAATAAATTAAGAAAACATTAAGATGTATTACAGAATTGATCTTTAATGGGAAAATAATTCAAGTTAATGGAGTTTGGTGAATGCTTTCATTGAAAAATTGTGTAACTCCCCATATTTATAGGGCATTTCCTCCATGAGGGACTCTGTGTGTACTGTAATGTAAACTTCATCACTGCCTACGCCTCACTGTTCTCCCTCCAGTTCCTTGCCCTCACAAAAACCTGGCTCACCTCATACAACACAGCAACCCTGGCAATCCTCTTTGCCGCCTACTTCTTCATACTCCTTAGGACTGAAATTCTCTCAGTCCTGGAAATTCTCTGTTTTCTGCCTCTCCCATTTCTCTATTCCCTCATTTGAATTCATGCTGTTACTATCACTAACCCCTCTAGAATGTTAATTGTTTCTGTTTACAGCTGGCTTCCTGGGAGACTTACTTGAGGAACTGGACATTGTCCTTACTTCCTTCCCAGAGGATGGACCCCCCCCGATACTGCTGGGGGACATTCACCTGGAGGCCCGTCAAACTTCTGGATTCCTCCCTGCTGTACTCCTTTAACCTCACCCTGATACAGTCACCTCCAATGTGCAAGCTGGACCTGGTCTTCCTGAAGGACTGCTCCACCTCTGAAATGAAGGTTACTGCCCTCCATCTCTCTGACCACTTATTTCTGATTTTCTCCCCTGTGCTCTCTCTTCCCCAGATCTTTCTCTCTCTCCCATCTCTTGATTCTTTTACCTAACTTTTTGCTGACTCTGCTGCTTCCACACCTCTGTCCTCTCTGTCATCTGCCCTTGATGCTCTGTTCTCTTACTTTCAGGCCTGCATGACACACTCCTTCCTGTTCATGGCTGATAGATTCAGTCTGCAAAACAGGACCAAGCTCAGTGCAGTAGAACAGATGTGGAGAAAAACCAGCATCCCTGCCAACTGGTCAGCTATCAAGCTCTCCTGTCTGCATTCTCCGCAAGTGTTATATCTGCTATGGTTTCCCTCTATTTATCCAAGGTTCAAAACTCACTGTCCAACCCACACAAACTGTTTTTTACCTTCTCTTCCCTCCTCAGCCTTCCCTCCCCCATTTACCCTGCAGATGACTTTGCAAACAGACATGCAAAGCTACCTCCAGACACTGCACCCTCCTCTCCCTCTTTGTTCTCCAACCACTCTCCTCCCCTTTTCTCTAAGCCTTAAAGACCCTACTTTAACTCAACTCCTGTCGACTGAAGGTCCAACCATCTGTGCTCTGGATCACATTTCCTCAATTCTTCTTTAGACCATCTCACTCAACCTTTTACATTACATTATTGGCATTTAGCACATGCTTTTATCCAGAGTGACTTGCTAGGTTGCAATTTTTACATGTTACCCATTTACACAGCTGGGTATTCACTGAGGCAATTCTGGATCAGGTACCTTGCCCAGGGGTACAGCAGCAGTGCCCCAGCAAGGAATCGAACTGGCAACCTTTTGGTTATGAGTCCTGCTCCTTACCACTATACTACACTGCCAGCCCTCCTTCCATTCATCTCCTCCCAGATTTACTTGTCACTCTCTGCAGGCCGTGTGCCTGCAGTCTTCAAGGAGTCCCACCCATGATGAAGAAGCAGACTCTCAGCCCATCTACTGTCCAGCATTATTGACCATTCTCTTTCCTTCCCTTTCACTCCAAAATGCTAGAGAATGCGACGTATAACCAACTTTCTGTCTTTCACTCTCAGAACAAGCTTCTTGACCCCTTTCAGTCTAGCTTCAGGGCTGGTAATTCCTCCACTTGAGCTTTAGGGCTGGTCATTCCACTGAGACTGCCCTCCACACAGTGGGACACACACTCCTCCTGCCCACCTTGCCTGCACTGACAGGATCTCAGGAACAGCTCTTCAATAGGTTGAATCCTATTTCTTTGCATGGTCCTTAAGTGTCTCCTGGAATGGTGGTTTGTCTAGACCCCATATCCTGTCTATGGGTGTCCCTCAAGGTCTGTACTCAGCCCCATCCTCTTCTCCTCTATTTTCATGCAATAGCTTGGCTCTGTTGTCTCTACCCATGATTTTTGTTTCATTGCAGTGTTGGTGACACCCACCTTTTCTTTTCTTTTCCTCATTACATTTCAATGGATGGTGAACGCTCACATCAGGCTTAAAACCTTGGTGCTGGCATACAGGAAAGTGAATGGGATGGCCCCATCATACCTGTGATCCATCTTCAAACCCGGCCAGATCACTCCTCTCTATAACATTGAGGAAACCGACTGTCCCCTCCCAGAGAGGTTGCTTCTCCCGACCATGATGTCGGTCCATCCTGACCCCCCAGTGGTGGAATGAACTTCCCATGGTGGTCAGGACAGCAGAATCGCTGCCCAATATCCATCCCTCCCCCCTAGCACCTGCTACTTGTACAACTTCTATTACTTACTTCTTTATCTACTTTATCTACTTATCATTGCCATGGTATGTACTGATTTATTGGCATTATATCTGATTTATGGTATTGTATGTATGCAAAAAATTCCTACAATTCCTAGGTTGTCTTAGTTTCTGATTAGCATAAATTAACTTGGGTTGGTGCTTGAATGGTGCTGTGTATGCAGCTGCTGGTATGGAAGTGTTGTTAACCAGGTCCACCACTATTGCCCATATAACTTGGGTGGACACACTTCTGTTTTCTCGTAGTGGAAGTTGCCCTGGACAAAAGCACCTGCTAAATGCATTCTAATGTAAGTTAACGTAAACTATGCTACTGCACATATACCTGCATCTATACGCAATATAAGGTTTCATGCCTGTTATTGACACAAAACATAAAAGCTGCCACATTCATTCCTGTCATGCACATGCTGCTGACTTTGTCTTCCTTTGAGCTTGCCATGGTTGCTACTGTTCAGTATTCAGAAAATGCTGTTTAACCTTGACATTGGGGTAAACACGTTTTGAAAGGTAATGTGGCATGTTATTGATCCTGACTGGCCAGTACAAAGTCATACCTTTCTCATACTTCCAGCTCATTAAAATGTTTTTTTTTTTTTTTTGCTTATGCTGCTATCTGCACCAAGTTTCCTGTGTTGTCAAAACACCACAATTGTGGCTATCCCCCCCTTTTCTGAAATGAACTTCACAGTTTGGTTTGCTCTCTGTCTTTAATTTTCCTTCAACCTTTCCATTCATACTGGATTACTGTTTACCTTTCTAAATGGAGGAGCAAACTTAATCCTATGAATACCCACTTTTTTCCATGCTTTGAATAATTCATGCAACCACATGAGACGGCGATTAAAAATTCAGGCTGGAATTTCTGTATTCCACCAAACAATAAGGGGAGAATTTCAAAGAAGGCTCATTTCTGGTATTAATAGGAAATGTGCTGAGTAGGAATGGAAAAGTGATGAGATTGATAAAAATCCAAGATGCTATTTTTGTCCCTGTCCCAGAAAAAAAGTTGTAATCTCAGGTAGAGCAGAGGCACAATGGATGCCAGGTAAAAATTTACAATAACTATGCTTAGTTATGTCCAACTTCTTTGCATTTAGATGTCTTCTCAACAAATCTCGCTTTATGCTGTACATGAATTTCATGCTCCCATCAAACCCATGAAGGGATATCTTTTCAGATGCCCTGCACATTATTCACTGAGGTATTTACATAATTCAAAGATGACACAGATTTAACAGTACAGCTAACATCACAAAGCCAGTCTGATGTAGAAAAAGGAACAGGTTTACTTTGGTGAGGTCTGCAACTGAGGCAAAACAAAGAAAATAAAGTAGAACCACCTCAAAGTACAGAGAAATGTTGTCATTAAAAGACATTCTTATATTTAGCCTTCTCGTGGGCTGCAGCAGTTACAATGTGTAGATAAAGCTCTACAAAAAAAATTGACAAATTAACTTTGATTATTTCAATTTTTTTGAGTATTGCAGATTTATGAAGTATCAGCAGGTATGGCTACTGTTCACCAGAGTTCCTCAGAGACATATAGTCCTTCATCATCACCTCTAGGGCAGCGTTTGCCAAACCTCTCCTGGAGGATCCTTTGTCCTGCACATTTTCGATCTCTCCCTGCTCCAACACAGCTGATTCAAATGATCAACTTGTTATGAACTCCTGAAGCTGCTTAATAACCAGGGTTGAGGAGTAACAGAATACATGTAACGGTGTTACGTATTTAAAATACAAAATATGAGTAACTATATTCCGTTACAGTTATTACAAATTACTGAAGGGATTATATTGGATTTTTTGTTTTTTCATTTAATTTCCTTTTTTTTATTTAATGTTTATTCAGTTGGAAAATCTATCCAATGATAGGCAATTTCGGGGTGTATCTCCCATACGCCCCTCACAAGAAAAAAAAAAAAAAGAAAAAAGCGCGCAGCCTGCCTGACTCACGAGACAGTAGAATGGAGAGTGAGACAGAAAGCAATCAGCGTAATGCGTTTATGTCATGGAAATACCGGGACCATTTTACTTTCAAATTTGGCAAAGGTCACAACATAACAGTACAATGCAAGCTGTGTTTGCCAGCAACCATACTGCTATCTGCTTCAAAAGAGTCGACCTCTAACCTGAAGAAGCATCTTGGAGTAAGTTCTCTTTTTCATTATTTAAGCTAATATTGATCGCTAGCTAGCTATTTTACATAGTTTGGCTGCACTGGATTAGTTTTTCAGCTAGCTAGTAGGCTAGTAGGTATAGTATTAAAGATAACTAGCTAACGAGTAGATACAGTGACAAAACAAGTGAAATTTCACATGTACAAAACTGTGATTACTCCAACAATTTTACACTACACATGCTATACATTAAATTGTTAAGCTACTCCTTTCTCACTCACAATGTATTTAGGGTGGCTTGTGCCTTTTCTAACTCATGTTTTCGTGTAATGTACTGTTTCTGAATTAACATTTGCAATTCTGAAGAACCTGCGATGAAATGCCCACAGACTTAACACAGGGGTGCCAGAATGTTAGCCACAACAATGCTAAGTGAGGCTGTGTTCACACGTAGCGTCTTTTTTGAAGCTGTCAGCGAATGTTTTACATAATAATCCTATGAAGTAGACCGTGTTTTCAAAAATGTCCTGAGCATTTTTTAACGCCGTTGCCAGCATTTTTTTCTGCAGCTCAGGACGTTTTTTTCAGTTGAAAAAAGTTCAACTTATCAGAAAAAACACCCTACGTCAAGCGCTTTTTTGACAGCTGACCAATCATAAGCGTAGTGACTCCTGTCGTTTCCCATAACAACCACCAAAAATGGAGAAGGTAGCGGTGGAGAAGTTCTAGTTTCTGAGCACAGTGAACTGTACAACATAACAGTTAAACTGTATCATAACATTCATCATAAAGATGCCGTTTGGAGTCAAATCCTAGGAGTTTCTGGACAGTGTTTGTGTTTACTGCTTGTCGTTAGCAAAATTTACTCGTTAGCTCTGCAACAATGAGCCAGCTAGATCGCTAACAATGTACATGCTACTGTTGTTATGGCAACAAAAGACGCTCTCAACTGCTTTTTGGAACAAATGCTGCCAGCATTTTTTTTTTTACTTGACAAAATGCTCTGGCCAGCGTTTTTCATCAAAAAAGACGTTACGTGTGAACACAGCCTGAACATTCTAAAAATAACAGTTCAGAACCTTAGTCTGATGAACATTCTTTCAAAAAAAAGTAATCCAAAGTATTTAGAATACATTACTTACCTTGAGTAATCTAATGGAATACGTTACAAATTACATTTTAGGGCAAGTATTCTGTAATCTGTAGTGGAATACATATTAAAAGTAACCCTCCCAACCCTATTAATAACAAACTGATCATTTAAATCAGCTGTGTTGGAGCAGGGAGAGATCTAAAACATGCAGGACAAGGGGTTCTCCGGGAGAGGTTTGGCAAACGCTGCTCTAGGGGATAAGAGGTGGAAAGGGGGACAAGAGGGACCTTTACCACCATGCACTGTTGGCACTCACAGGTCTAGCACCTCACATTGGTCCCGAGTCCTGGCCAGAAGAACCACCACCACAGTGTTGCCTCCACCTTCTCTGCACACAGGTGCCCTGGGAACTGATGGACCTGCTCCCACACTCCTGGACCCTTCCCTTAGGGCACTAGCAACTTTCACATTCTCTCCCCCGCACTACATTCAAGGACCAATGGTTAAGGACTTCCATTCTTTTGGTGGAGCATATCCTCACTTCTGTCCTCTGGGGGGCCTCCCCTGCCACAATGGCTCAGCCAGAGCCCTCAGATGGACATCACCCTACTGGCAAACTGCCCAGTCTTCAGTGCCCCCTGCTGTCACCATCAAACCACACTGCCCCCTGGGCCTCCTCTGTGGCGTGCTGTTCCTCTGGGACAGGGAACCAGGGACAACACATCAGTGTTGGCATTACAGGCCCTGGGATGACACTTCACTTCTAGCTGGTAATTGGAAGACTGGATCGTCCAATGCTGCTCAGTTGCTCCAAGCTTCACTGTGGCCAGATGCAATAGGGGGTGGTGATTGCGGAAGGCTGTCATCTTGGCTCTCCACAAATGTCTTTAAACTTTTCGGTGATGGCCCATTTCAATGGCAGCAGCTCCAGCTTGTAGATGCTGTGTTTCTGGTCGTTCAGATCCTGGGAATGCAAGCTCTGGCAGGCATAAATGGTCACCCTCGCCTTGCCTGGCTGTCCACCCTCCATGCAGATTGGCATTCCTACTGCATCCCACTGGAAGAAGACCATCTTCCCTGCTGGCTTGGTTGCAAAATGATGGTCCAATGTCGGGGCCCTAACATAGGTCACTTCTGCTGACGTGGGTGCTGGGGCCTGCTACTGCTGCCAAATAATGAGGTTCTTCCCCAGTATCACCAGTATCCTGGAACTCAGTTCAAACCTTCTACTTCCATTGCTCCAGATCGAGCTGCTTCGGAATGGTGTCCTGTGGAGCTTGTTCAGAAAGAGACACATAGCAAGCTAGCTCCTCCCCCCGGACTCCACCTCCGGCTTTCAGGTTTCCCATCTTACCTGCTGTAAGGTCAATTCTGGCTGGTGACGTAGCTGGCACTGTAGCTCCTGCTTCACGTGTCGATTCCCCATCCCCAGCAGAAACTGTTTCCTCAATATGATGTCCTGCTCTCCTCCAGCTCCAGCTTCCTGGGCCATCCAATGGCTGTGCCACTTTCTTTGATGGAGTAGGTACAGCTCCAGCCTCTCTGATGGCACCTGCATACATTACAAGAACTGGGGCCTAGCAAACAACTCCTCCAATGCTGCCCACAAGAGGGCAACCATGCTCTGCCGATGTTCACTGATGAGTTACGCTTCCCGCCTTGCTCAGCCCTCCAACGCCCCCAAAATAAGATCCATATCCTGCTCCTCCATCAGTCCCTGGGCCTAAGCATAGCCTGCATTTCAGATGTGTAAGGGTTGAGCAGGAGGGACCCAAATGAGAGATCATTCAAAACACAGAAGGGTTTCAAAAGACAAACAATCTTTACTAACAAGTGAGCAGGGAACAAAACTTCCAGCAGGATTTAAATACACCAAACACACAGAGAATAATTACAAACATGTGAAAACAATCTGACAAGATTATGCACACACAGTACAGGCACAAACAGGATGACAGTCCCTCTGGTGGAAGCCTGGGGAAGCAGCAGGCAACTGGGCCAGACAGGCTGTCATGAGGATGCCTGCTGCTTGTTGTGGGAAGCAGTCTCTGAAAGCCTGACAAGATGACCATTCCCCAATCCTAACTGTCCCCTCCTCGCCTGACAACTTGGGGCTGTGTGATGTTACAGTTTTGAGGAAATACAGTATTTGTTAAAATATTTTAGCCTGATCCATATAAACCATAAGTCAAATGAGGTGATACAACAGAAGCACCAAGATATTAAATAGCCAGCCAGTGTATTTCTGTCTCAGAGTTAGTGCAAACATTACAATTTCTGAAAACTGTTAGTTAGTGTACTATGCGTTCACGCGATTACAGCTGAAATCCTGCAGATTTTGAGAAGCTGTAGCTTACATACCATAAGATTTCGAAAATGAGGAATGCACCTCAAGGCTCAGCAACAATTTCACAGCCATTTCATGTTATCCACTGGCTAGCATTGCAGTTTTTTAGGTTGTAAGGCACTGTGACACCAAATCATACAGTCACAAACAGTTTCTAAGTTCTTCTGTCCCAGTGTACTCACACTAATGGTCACCTATATTTGGTTCAAGGCTAAGGCAAAGGTGAGTGTTTCCCTGACTATAGATAATAATTGCAAGCTAGCTACTTAGCTAGATAACAACTAGCTACACAGAGAAATCTGTATATATTGAAATTTACTTTTCTAATCTTACCCTGTAGTGTAGTTGATGTTATTTTATGCAATGTTATGTATACCTTATTGTATCAGCTTTGGCTATGAAATGACTCAATACATCCTGCTATATAAAACAATCTTTTAGTCACCTATGTGACTGATTTAATAAATTATGTGCAAATATTTGGTCATTAGTATGATCTTATAAGTCAATTCTCCTCTGTTTTCTCCAGTTGTTAGCCAAATTAACAGCAAAAATTGCTTTCCTCTTTGATAACACTGTGAAATGAGGGAAGTGAAATGGCTCTATTAGTTGGAAATTGTCTTTTTCCATTTCCCTCTGAATAACACTTTGGAAGGACAAAAGCAAAACAACTTATTTTCTGTGATTTAAATTAGTTTTTTCCACATTTTGAAGTTAGTGAACAAGGTGTATAGCTAGATTCTTGCCATCTTTCACACTACTGCATCTGGTCTGCTGCTTATCAACCACAGAAATGGAGGTGACACACAGAGTGCCCCTGTAAATGTTGGTATCTACACTGGGATAAGCAACTAGCAGCCCATGTCAATGGAACTTGAGGCTGGCCTGACACATGGCTAGAAGGTGAGGGGACACAAATGAGGGTGGAGTGTTGTGTAGGGCAGTGTGAATTTATCCCTTGAGGGCACAATATTATTAGGTCTGTGGCAGCTGGCTTCATCAATTTGTTACCAAATTGGTCAAAATTAGCAGTTGTCCAAGGTAATTAGTTCAGGGTGATTTAAACAGAACTGACCAACAGGAAACCAACCATTACAGAGCCAGCGTATTTGGCTGGCCCTATTGAACTGCTTTCCTCCATAGGGACTGAGAGCTTCCATTGACTCTGTATCTGGACTGCTCCCATCGTTATAGTTCCAGCAGCTGTTGTTGGCACAGTGACAGGAATCATCCAGAGCATAGTGATTGAGGCTCAGAATCACCTGGGATATGTTCCATGCCCCTGGCCAAGGTGAATATAACTCAAAATCCTTTACTAAATACATGGTTCTTATTCTCCCTGCTTGAATTTAAGCATTGTGTTTACATGACCATAGTGACAGCACTTTGTGTTCGCCACATTGAAGGGGAATTGCATGATCATATATATATATATATATATATATATATATATATATATATATATATATATATATATATATATATCTTTGAAAGTCTTTTTTGTTGATGCTGAGATGCTTGCAATATTTGATGGTAAAACATTTTGGAAATTGAAAACAAAAATGTTGCAGCTGTCTCTCCATATAAGGATTTGTGGGTAACTGCAGTAATAACAACAGTTGTATGCCTTTGTCCCTTCCATCATGTAAAATTGAGCTGCTAATGTCAGGTAATGTCAGCTACTGGCAGGCTTTTCAATGACAACTTGACAATGTGAATTGACATATGTTTTTGACTCTGTTCAACCATTTTTTATTCCAATTATGAAATAATGAGATTTTATTAAAAAATAAATCATATAATTTTGTGCTAAGAAAGGCAATGGAGTACTCCTTTTTATAAGTGCTGTACCTGCAGTTGAAAAAGTTAGAGGGCACATTTGTGGTACTTAAAAACCAAACAATGAATGAAACACATATTGTGGTCACAAATCCACAGAACAAGAGGATTACAGTTGAATGAGAGCATTTACACATTTATATCCCTCTTGAAAATGTAATGAAATGAAAAAATAATATTTGTACAGCTGCAGTTTAGCATTCTGATTATGTTGAAGAAATTACTGACTGAAGATGAGTAAGACCTGAATATCAATACAATATACAATCACTGTGTAACTCTAATTATCTGCCAAGATAAGCTGGATAGTTCTTACTCCTGACCAGTGTCTGTTCATGAGAAAAGGTGACTTGCAAAAAACTGTTAGAAATTGTTAAATGCTTTATCAGGATCATTACATCCAGCTTGCCCGTGACAAACCATCGTGCATGAATTAATTTTGATCTCTGCCTCAGTCTGAGAAATTGCTGACTAATCACACCAACCACATCAGCTGCAAGGGCATGACATCTCTTCAGCCCGACCAGTATGGATTCCCACCACCCTGCCAGAATACAGATGGCGACAGGAATACTGACAAGTGACAACCTGAGCAGTTAAATCCCTTGCAATACCCACTCATCCGCATGCTCAAAGAATGACTCATTCACCTTCTTCACATCCACACAGTCCAAGTCAAAAGGCAGCACCGAGAGGAATGACTTATCCGTTGCAGCTACAATTCATGGCTTGGTATAAGCTCCTTGTTTTCCTTTTAAAAAAAGAGGCAGCTCCGCCAAACATTTCAATTAGCAACGAAGGTGTGAATATAATGTCAGATTTCTTGTTCTTCCCATCTGGTAAATGAAGAACTTACTGACCTGCAGTTATGCTTAGATTTAAGCAACATGTATGACACAATGTACCAGGGGAGCAGAGGGAGTCCTCTAATTAACACAGCATCTGTTTGGGATGGTTGTGAGCTCAACCTCTCAGCCACTGTCTGCTGAGAACCCTGAGGCCCCTGCATGTGTCGTGTTCTAAATTCTAAATATGTAGTTACATTTCAAGACAATTGCAGCATATTTTTTTTTTTTTTTTTTTGCCATTTTCAAAGGCAGGATTTCCAGAGCATGTTTAGCCCTGTGGAAACTCTAGCAAACAACAGTGGATGGCAATGTACAGAGTTAGTTGTAAGCTGCCTTATGGCAGTAGTGAGGAAACTGCATGTCCCTATGAAGTTAAGGGTTCACACAGGGTCATGGAATTATGATTTATGACTGGCATCACAATACAGAACAGTTATACTATTCACTGCCCTATGTTTAGGAAAGTGTATTTTTTATTATTGAGCCACATGTAGGAGTGGATGTTAAGGCTTCTGCATTTTGTATCACCTAACTGTCTGAAAGTTACTGAAAGGCAAAAAGGGACCAAGAAACCCTGGCTGACCTACTCACCCCTATTCTTGATGAAACAGAGTAAATTTGTTCTGCTGCCATGAGATTCTGGTCACTGTTATTTTACATTACATTATTGGCATTTAGCAGATGCTAAACAGAGCAACTAACATAGGTTACAATTTTTACATGTTATCCTTTTCTGCAGCTGGATATTTACTGAGGCAATTCTGGGTTAAGTACCTTGCCCAAAGGTACAGCCACAGTGCCCCAGTTGGGAATCAAACCAGCAACCTTTCAGTTATGAGCCCTGCTCCTAACTACTATGCTACACTGTCACTCTTGTTAACAAATGACATGCTGGTTTTAATCCTGGGACAAGGGACTGAGAATGTACTCAAGGTGAATGCCTTGCCAACTGAATTTTGATTTTTTTCCAAATAGTTTGATTTAAAAATGCAGTAAACCTGCACTTATTTATAGTGGCAATGTGATATAAAAATGCTGTATTATTATAATCTATTGTAAGGAAAACAACAAGGTTTTGAAAAATGTGTAAAACAAGAACATTTAAAATGCAGTTCTTGGGAATTATCTCTACCTGAAATTTGAGCAATAGATCCTTTTGCAGATAATTATTTTACCAAATGCACACAAAGTTGCTTTATGAAGTCTTACTTTGAATGCATCATTTCCTGTTCAAAATACAACCATGTCCAAGTAGGTGGATCACCCACACCTAATTCTGGTTTGATTAATAATTTATGAATACAGATACAGATGAGAGGCCTTGCAAATTAAACTTGTGTATGTATCACACTATCCAAGACAAATTACATTGAAACAGTCAACATTATATTTGTGTAATTCTCTGTATGTGTGTGGGTGCGTGAAAGGAATAGAAACTTTATATGAAATAGCTAAACTACGGTTAAATTGATATAGTTATATTGCAACTATAAGCGAGCTATGTCGTATATATGTATAACATAACAGATGTATAACATTGTGTGATCATTCAAAGCACGTCATTGAGAGATCATTAAATATTACATAAATATTATCAGTAGTGCAGCATTTCAAGGGCATTCTTCCTAAATTCTGGACTGGACTGGTTGTGTGGTTTCATTGTTTCATCCTAGCTGACCTCTACATTAATTAGGTCTTATTGGGCTATTTACTGAATATTAATGCTCATTTGACAAGAAGTGGCAAATGTGAAAGAAATGTCCTGTCTGAGGTGTGTGTGCACTCATAGATAAAACTGGTAATTCAGTTCCAATATAACAGATTGTATCTGCCCTTTGACCAAATTTGGGGCAGCTGTCACAAGCAATTCAGTTATATCTCTGTCCCATTGAAGAACTAATTATCCTTATTAAGTTGAATACCTGTCTATATTAGTAATTTATGTGAGGACCTCATAAGAACAAAAAAAGCTTAAAGAAACATGTTTATTTGTATCCTTTGATTCATACAGATGCATTTCCAACAAGCTATATCAGTAACTAACAACCTGAGGACCACAGGCCTTATGCATAAACATTTTCAAAATATTTTCTTAAGCTACAATACAGATGGTCCTCACATTTATGGCACGATGCAGTTCTGTAAAACCTTTTGCAAACAGGGTCATCAGGAATTCAATCCTTATTTTACCAATGCCAATTATCTGGGGTTATGATCTTGCCATAAAATGAAAGATAAATATGGGATTGAGTCAAATAATTCATAAGAAATTAATAATCTCATATTGTATATTTAAATATATTTTCAAACTAGTGTTGTGACATGCTCTGTGTGACTAAATGAATGTAAAATAAAACAAATAAAAATAAGAAACAACCCAACAAATTAAGACTCTTCCTCTTTGCCATCATTGTAGGCCATCTTTTTACTTTTCTGTTTATGCTTGCTCTTTCCTTGTTTGTTCTTTAACCCAGTCTCTGTCAGCACAAATCAAGAATTTCTGTTGTAAAACAATTAATGGCTGCATTTCTATAAATGTCATAACAGGAAGGAACAGTGAAGGAAGTATTTCTCCTTTAACAGGCAGTTCAGTTACTGGGACATACAGGGATGTCAGGTGTCATGGTTGAACTATCTGTTCAACCATAACCATATCCAAAATATTACAGCAGTGTGCTTACATGGCTAACATGACTCATACTCTGTTGCTACTCAAAATAATCCAAAGTGCACCACGTGAGGTGAGGTGCAAGGTATTATCTCAGTAAAATCATGTAAAATCATGTTGAAAAATCATTCTGGTTCATTTCAATCTCAGGTTTTGTCCTCACAAAAATAAATAATGATTTTGATTTTTTTTACTGTCATTTAGAATGTTCTTTACTCAGTTACTATACATAATGTAATATGCTAATCTAATATTGTTATCTGTTCTTACGGAAGTAGCTCCTAAGCAGTCCTGCTGGTTCTTTTCCTGATCCAGATGTATTAATTTTCATTAATTCTGGTGATTCCTGAAATCTACAAACTTCTTCACAGATACAGTTTTGTTATATTCAGAGATCACCAACAATCCTGAAATCTATGTTTGAATTTGAAAAAGCAATAATTGCATTCGTTTCATATAACTAAGGACGAGTCATAGCCAGTGCTGTCACTCAGAAAAAGGCTTGGGTGATACAAAAGCATTGCTGTGGTGGTCTTGAAAAAACAATCCAAAAAAAAAAAACATGAAATCAGTCATAAATCTGTTTTGGTCTGGTCTCAGTTTGGCATCTTCTAACAGCTTAACATCATTTGTCTTTCAGCTAAATGGTGCAGTAAATATATCTGGGGATGAGATCACTGCCTCAGTCAAGCAAGCATCCATCATGCTGTACATGCTGGGTAGAAAAATAAAACAGATCTGAAAGTCCCTCCCCCCAGCCACCGCCACCTGCATATTTTTTCTTTTTTTCATGCCAGTTCATACATCACGACTACTATCAAGGCTGCATTTGGAATCTGTGTCATTAACTCTCCACGCTGATCTTCCATATGGAAAACAATCAGAGAACACTGTCACTAGTTAACATGCTGGCAGCCGTGCTCTGCAGTGGCAACTGGCAAGAGGCCAAAACTCCACTTCCTGAGGGTGCCAGCCACCACTTCATGGAGACTGCTGCATTTTTTTCCCCTTTCTACCTAATGAGATTTTGAATAAAACAGCGGGTGGCATATGCATCTATTTCGTAAGGAAGCCCAGGGAACTCATTTCAGAATCAGGTGTTCAAAACATGAGCATGTTTGAGTCTTTCTTCCCTAGCGCTCCCTTCACTAACACTGGAATGTTGTTTTGTTTCTCCTGCCTATGCAGTGTACTGTGCTGCAATGGAGAGAGACAAAAAACATGGCTTCAGACAGCGAACTAGTGAGTTGAATTGATGTTGCTGAAAACTGCCACAATGGTATAGTATCTGAGGTGGGTGGTGATGTCTAAGTATTTTCAGCTCTCATTGAGCAGTGCTTTCATGCTGTAAAAGAAAACAAAGATAAAAGGCTGATGTCCCGACAGTTCGTATTGTTAAGCACACTGGGCAATATGCTGTCCGGAATGACCCAATAAATCAGCTATTTTAGTCAGCATGAAGTAAGGCAGAGAATGAGGCCTTCTGCTGTCACCACTGCGATGCAGTTTGCATTCAAATTCTTGATTCTAAGACAAAGTGTTTTCTTAATTACTTTTGAAAAATTGAAACATATAGTCATTTTACCTCACCTTAGCTGTTCTGTTGAATTATGTAATGTATTTTCGTAATTATTTATTTTCTCTCCATAGTGACTAAAAACACAGATATAATTCAACAAATATATAATGCATCAAAGCTTATTTCATAACTTGAAATAAGCTTTGATGCATGGGCATAGCTTTGTGAGGATAATGTATACCTCTGGTTCTAATTAAAACAGAGCTTTTTCTTGAGCAAAATAGACTCAATGGATATCTGACTCATGTGGCAGTAACTTCCAGTAACTCATGTAGCAGTGTCAGTGATGTTCAAGTTGGTGATGGTGAAGGAAATTATAATGGTGAAGGTGGTAATAGAGGGGACTCATTTTAATTATGTAATAAATATTTGAAAATGTTGATAAATAATTGGTACAGAATAGCTGTACTTGCTTTTTAGGATGACTTTATAGATGTCAGTGAGCAGAAACTTTAACCACAATGATTTCACTACACTCTTTCTGTACGTGCTATGGCTGAAATCACAGGTAGAAAATCGAACATTGGGCCTCCCGAGTGGCTCAGTCAGTAAAAGAACTTGTTCTGAGCGTAGACTGAATGCTACGGCCTGGGTTTGAACCCAACAGTGTCACTTGCCGACAATGACCGGGAGCTCACAGGCGGAACACATTGGGGGGATAGGGGTGGGTACATTGGCAGGGGCTTCGGTCCCATTAGCAACAGCGACCCCTGCTGGTCGATCGGACACCTGTGGTCCACGTGCCAAAGCTGCATATGAAATGTCTTCCTCCGACTACTCTCTGTGCTAGTTTAGCTTGTGGACCGCAGTGTGAAAAGAAGCAGTGGCTGACATCACGTGTCTCGGAGGAGGGCACGTGCTTGTCCACGCTCTCCCGGATTGAAAGTGGGGGTCGTGCAATGCCAGAATTCAGGGAATTGGCCATTCAAAATTGGGGAGAAAATGGAAAAATGGGGGAAAAAAAAACACACAGCAAAACCATCAACCATTGTTGACATAAAGGATATCTTTTGCATACATTCTTTCAAAGAAATACTCACCCACACAGTTAATTAATGTAGAACAATCCCTTTCTAACCATAGGAGTTCTGTTCTTGAAAACCAGGAAGTACTGAGGGTTAATGGAGCAGTCTCACTTGCCTGTTAATGAACGAAACAAAAAGTAAAATAACATACATTGAAAAATAAACAAATAAATCTTATGATCATTAGCTGACAATTCATTTGGATATTTTGCTATTTAAGCAGAATTTCTGCCCCAAGCTCTGTAAACTCTACGCTTAAACAACTGAGTATTAAGCTTTTGTTTAAAGGGCTTATGTTCTAAGAAGTACACTATATCATTTCCCAATCTGCCATTGCTGTAAACAGCTACTCAATGAATAACATCCCAGAACAATTTCTTATCTGTCTTGGAAATAACTATTGCTACAAGGCAAAATTATTTTTACTTTTTCATATTATGCATTACTAACCTTTTTTATTCCCTCAACAGAATCACATTTATCAAAATTAATTTGCAATGCCGGCTAGAAGGTCAGAATGATCACAGCATTTGAAACTCATACTCTCTAGGCTAAACATGCACAGAAAAAGGTTGTCTTAAATGTATGTTCTGCCATTTTGTATCAGCATCACTTGCATGGAACCTCCATGTAGTCATGTTATATTTGTGTATTTTTGTTCACTTACTGAGTTATTCCCACACAGACTGCATGGTCACAAAACTAGGATAACAGATTTGAGGAAAATTTAAGATGAATTTATTATACAGGCTGTTTGACAGAAATACCTCACAGAAATGGAGCCAACCAGATGGTGAGATGAATACAGATTACAGGTGACCCTCAAGTAATTTTGAACAGTGTTAACAGTTCACATGCACATGATTATAAAGCAGTAGTTGACCACAGACTCACGTTATCTCCAAGGACATTGCCTCCTTTGACACGTGCTGATTTAACGTCCACACTCATCCAATTTTACCCAAGTTAATTCTTGAGCCTCAGTGCAGATCAAATCAAATCAATCAAATATCTGACAATGTGACATTTTAATTTGGTTTGTTTTACCGTGTTGTTGTCAACACCTGCGTCTGCTACATTGATGTAATTTCCCTCCACTTAAACAAAGCAGCAGCTGTTGTAGGTCACATGGACATTCAACCAAACTGTCCAGGGACAGGCACTACAATTATTTCACTAACTGACACTTGAAATTCCACAAACCTAATAGACGTGTATCATCCTGTAAATATTAAGTGGCCATTTTCACAGGCCTAAGGAGAACAGCACAATAGTATCCTCGGGTACATGCAAAATAGGAGCTTACTCACCAGAATCCTGAAGAAAGCATCTGGTTGATTAATATGCAACTGCTGGACCGAATGAGTCAAACAGCTTTATCTCATTTGTATCCTGGCTTATACAGTGAATTAATAATGTCACTCTGAAGTTTAGAAATATTTGGACAGCACAGAAACCAGGCCAAATGGTTTCTTCTGAAAGACTAAAATACTAATTTAAGGAGGCCACTTTGAAACTACAGTTGGAATTCATTGCATATTTTAAATGCCAAAACAATAAGAATGCAAAGTTTATTTTCTTTAAATGAATGCCCTCTATTACCTAATCTGTGAATATACCCTGACAATGTCTGCTTCTCTTTCAAAAAGTTACAAGTTGCCTTTGAAGGAGGGTTAGAACTGTAATGTAAAGGCTGCAAATACTTGTGACTGATGGCTGGAGTGCCACCCATTTTGAGATCTAGGCCCAATTTCAAAGCCAATCTGTATTGGTAATGGAATTGCCAACAGTATCAACATAGACCAAAGTACACAGCCATTAGACCAACAAAGTATACAACCAATAACATATAAGCCAGTGTTTCAGATGTGCAATTACACAATAGAACACATACTCACAGAAATATTATGGATGAGGCATCAAACAGCTTTCAAATTCTAGATTTTCTGTCTACACTCTGGTCGCTATAGAGTTAGGTAGTCAGCTACATTTGATGAGGTAAGAAATTGTAATTATTTTCTTATTATTAATAAGAATAAATAACAGCTAAAATTGCTTTCTAGCTAGTTTGCTTGTACAGTATTGCATCGCCATGACTGCAAGACTTCCTTAGTACAGTGACACAGACAGTTGCATCAATTTTAGGTAACTAGCTAGGACATCATTTCATTGTGTTATTGTATTCACATCGATCATATCACTTTATTTAATACATTAGTATGTATCTTAAAATATATAGTAAAAGCATTTCTAAGAGTGGCATTATACAAAATAGGCCATGTCCAGCTTTGTCACTGTGGAGATATTGCTATTTCTCCAAGATTTTGAGACTTAGGTGTTTCCATGTGTCTTAGTTTAGCATTTTTAATTTGTCCTTCCAGCTAGCTAAAAGCTAAAAGTCGAGTGAAGGGCAACTATTCCACCCTTTCTTGCTAAACATTTCAAGGATTATTGCCACAGGTTTAGTTCCAGTCATGCTGGTCTGCAATGTTTAGGGCCCAAAATTTTCCCTGACGTATCGGGCCTCATTCATCAAAATGTTTGTAAAATTGATTGAATTTTATTCTTAGAAAAAAAAAACACAAGAAAAAGTAACATTGGATTCATGAAATGTGCATAAACACTCAATTTTTTTCTTACCCTTGTTTGTATGATGATGAATCCCAGCTGTTCTTAAAATCCACTTGAGTTGCAATTGGACAGTTCAGATTAATTCATCAAGAGCAAATGCACTTTACAGTATCTGCCAGAACAACACTCAATAAACCCATATTTAGCTCTTGCAAAACAAACAAAATGCAGAACAGTGATCTTTTATGTCTCTACATTTGTCTGTAACTAGAGATCAGCTCTTTAATGTTGTTTTTGTGCATATCAGCTGTGTGTGATAAAGCTTAAAAAGCTTACTAGCATTGGAACTGCCCTGCTGTTTATCATGTGCTTGTTCAGAAATGCATGTATTTTTGGATTGTCAGCTTTTTCCAAGGAAATATTTGCGCTGATAAGTGCCTCTGTCAGGTTGTAAATGACATTATGCCACCCCTCCAAGCTGTCATTTCCCATTCATTTTTTTGACAGAGGAAACTTCAAAAAAATAGTTCATCCTGACTACAACATTAAGTAAAGCATGGCCATCAACATTGCAGGCATGGATAATGTTATAATCTGACATCAAAAAAATTTGTTGAAAAGTTAAAATCTTATAAAATCTATAAAATCTTATAATTTATATCTTATTGAAAATGTATGCAATTTGCATGAACTACTATTGCTGAAAAAGCAATAAAGTTAATCACAGTAGTAAATAAAATATAAATCAAAAAGTTGTGCTGTGCAGCACAGGAGGGTAAAACTGTAAGCAAAAAAAAATGTAAACAAAAGATATAATTTATTTAGACTGCATATGATTAGTATGCCTTAATAGGTCATAGTGATAGCTGAATATGCAAAGCTCTTGCCTGATTAAACAAGGAGAAGATTCACAAAATCAGTTTTATATTTTATGGGTGGGACCAATACTGTGATACAGACCTACTACAATGACAAGTGAGTTTTGTTTAATTTAAACCTTAAATTGGTTCATTGTACATATACTTTGATTTTTCATTATCCAGTCAAATTTCCAGCATGCCACATATATCGGGGTCAAAAATGCCTCTAATGCAAGGAGAAACTCATCAATTAATCAGACAATAAATCAATTAATCAACCAAACAGCTATCCCTCCATGTGTTGATCAATGAAAACAACTAGTCAGTCTATAAGATTCAAATGTTTGGCATATTACCTTCATTTCACTGAAGATTTTTTTGTGAAATTAAATACAACTTTAACTACAGCCTGCTAAATTATTAAATAAAGACAAACAAGGCTTCAGATACTTGTGAATAATAGGTCAATCAAATATAAGCAAAATATTGACTTTTTTTCACTTTTTGCTGTAAACCACCTGTTAAAATACAAGCAATTGGGTACATTGTTGTACTGCTTCACAGTATGTTTAGTTGGTTTGTACAGTGAAATACAGTTTGCTCGCAATTAATTTGCTGTATTGCTGCAACAATATAGCTTGCACATAGTGTTGGTGTAGCTTTGCATCTGATTACTGTCTAGTATGATATTTTCCCCTTCCTTTGATTATCTGTCATGACAGGGGGAAAGGCTTACTCCTCAGATAAATGACAACCCAGCACACACTCAGAGGGAAAATAACAGCAAAGCCATTGGTAAGAGTGAACTGGGACCCCCTCTAACCCACAAAAGGGAAAAAATGTTAATTAACAGTGATATTAAAAATAAATTGAATATTCATGAAGATGGTATGGGATGTCACCCATGTCCTAACACAGAAGGGACATGAGACAAGTGTGAGGTTGTGATGCAATGGATGGCTGTTTGAGTGTTAATGTAACTTGAGCTCTGTCATAGCTCTACTCTAGGACCATCTGATACTTCATGTAATCATGTATTTATGGTCTAATTTATGGTTTATCTGAAAAAAATAATAAATCCAGTCTGTCCTTCAAGTCTCTCTGATTGTCTCGTTACAAGGCTGACAATGAATCAAACACATCAGCATATACATATATATATATATATATATATATATATATATATATATATATATATATATATATATATATATATATATATATATGCAACACAAGCAATTGGAACAATTTAAATAACTTGTGCTGCACAATCTGAGTATTTTTAGGACTGAATATACTGTCACAATTATTAAAAAAAGAAAGGAAAAAAAACAAGCAGCAGATAAAAGGCACATCTTGCAGGAGAGGGAACAAAACACACAAAGCAAAACAGTTTGACACAAGGCAATATACTGTGACGAATACCAGTATAATAAAACAAATTAAGTATGCAAACCTGTCTTTAAAAGTATGTTAGATCTTTCGCCAGACACCTCTTCTGCGGAGAAACTTTCTTTCCCCTAAAGTTGAGCCATCAAGGAAAATGATTAGGCTGCATCTTTTGTCTGGAGGCGACATGAAAATGTGTAGCGCATGCAGAATGAAGGCTGCTCTCCGTCTGAGCGGGAGTCTCCATGTCAACTGGATGCTCAGGCGAAGTAATGAATGCAAATCGGTCAAAATGTAGGGCAGTTTCACAATCATTCACATTAAAGCTCACGTTCAAAGCCGCCAAATGCACTGTGTAGGTCAGACAGCGAAGGCTGTTTAGGGTTAACAGGCTCACTCATTGTAACACCTCAGCATTCTCACTGACTGATATTTAGTCTGTGTGTTGTACTCAACATTCCTTCAGGGAAGTCAGTAATGTGAAGTTCATCTCACTGCAGACCTATCATGGCAAGAGGATGATGACAAGTGGACAAATCTCACACAGTGCCAGAACTAAATTTCCCTAGAGTCACAGTTTTCAGTAGTTCAGGTTTCTCTTTTTTTACTTGTGTTTTAATTCTCTCCCTTATCACTCCCCCTTTTCAAGGTGTAATTGTGTTTTTCACCAAGAACTTGATATGATATTTGGCCAAAGAGATTGTATACCAGTTGGTAAAATGCTCAGATAACTAACATTTTGATATTACCTTGAATACATGCACATTTGTTAAGTTCTCTCACAAGGGCAAACATACATTTTGTATCATATTAACTTGATGTGAAATCAGTGCATATTTAAGTAGAGACCTGCTCTCAATAGTCTGTATGACTTCACAATTTCTTAAAAAAACTTTGGGCATAGCTGGTCTATGTTGATCACTGTGATATTAAAAATATAGTTGTTTGAATTTGCTGGACATGATGCAGATCTCCATTATTCAACCATATTGATTTTCATAATTTATTTCTATTACATTAAGACTACTGATTTTATTTCATTACTCATGACAGACAGATAAGCTTAATCGTCTTATAGGGTGATGGATGATGTTAAATTCACATAACATTAATTATACATTTGTCATTGGGAAAATGCAGATATTTCTCAGGATTACACAACACAGAACACCAGATTTACACATTATAAGCAAACCACCAGCATATTAAATTACATTACTGGCATTTATCAGACACTCTTATCCAGATTGACTTACACAGGTTACAACTTTTTTGAGGCAATTCTGCATTAAGTACCTTGCCCAAGGGTACACAGCAGTGCACCAGTGAGTCCTGCTCCGCTATGCTATACTGCCACCCTATCCAGTATTTTAGCACATTTACGTATGGGCCATATTGTATTTTTTCTTGTTATAATGTGCTAGTCTACACACAAGTGGAGAATACTGAAAGAGGTTATTAAGTGGATTAAATTGACAAATGAAAGAAAATCTTCACCTGTTGACAACTAGTGCATGACCACACTAGAATTGTACAACTTTTCCCATAAAAAGTTTCTTTAACTTAACTGTAAAAAGTAACACAGTCAATGTGGACGTGAACTGGTGGGATTTCAGCACTTATTTCCTATCCAATTAAGTGCGAATTAAAATAAAACAATATTAAAAATAATATTCTGCTGTGGGTCATAGTCATTACAGCTTCGGAGCACAGTCTTTGGTGGCAGGCTAATGTGCCCACCAGAGTCTTTCTCTAATTAATAATGTGTGTGTTAAGGGAGCAGGCACACTGCTGCTTGGGGAGACTGAGCTGAGAAGAGCTCGGATTTTTTATTCTGAGCCTCTGCTCCACTGCTAATAATGACGTGTGGGGGAGTGGAGGGGGAGGGGCACAGAGGCACGAAAGGGCTGAGTACTTCGGGAGAATGGAGGCTAAAGCAAAGCCTCCATCACCGGAGAGGGATTCTTGGCGCTGTCAGCTGTGAAGGTCAGGTGCTGCGGAGGGTTGAATTTTTGCCCCTGTCAATTTTACCTGTCACATTTTCTCAACCCCCGCCTCTCATGACCTCACTTAAAAGGCTTTAAAATCCCTGGAGAGCTCATCAAAAAATGCTTTTACAGGTGAATTGATTTTCAGTAGACAATTATTATTTTGCATGCCAAGGTATTGGATTGCATGACTCCTGAATGTGAGTCAAATTGTGATCAGGGTCAGTTGTAGGGCACTGCATTGTTATTCAGTGTTTTATGTTGTTCATTGAACCATATATGTGTAGCCGTAACATGGAAGACTAAAATAAGATTCATGATTATGGGGAAAAATACTCAAATTTTCTATTTGGTTATGCATTAAATTTAAGTAATTCTTTTTGTCTGCAAGTAATTGTGTCTTAAAATGTGGCAATATTTTTTCAAGGTCATGCAAATACATTTTCATCACCACATGGTATATCTACATTTTCTTTTCAGCCGAACCAATTACAACAACTCTAGAAATCCATACCGATAATAATGCAGCGAGTTTTGTTCAGCATTGTCAATACACAATTGGAGAAACAGAACCGGAACAAAACAAATCATTCCTCCAAGACCTTCATTAAAGGGAAAAAATGAAAATGGAATTATCTCCACAGTGTGTTAAGATGATGCACCCACCCACATATCCTTTCTGCGGGATTAAATATGAAGCCTGCACCAAATGCCTTCTACCAGAGCTGTGGGAAGACACAGACAACTAATGGATATAAAACAGTCCTCTTAATGCTATATAAATTAATTTGTGTGTGTGCTGTTTTCTTGAGAGTGGACTCACTTCCTGACCCATTCAGCCAGACAGTAATGACATCACAAAGAAATATTGGCTCAGTTTGTTGGTCACTTCAGACTTTTTTTTTCTTTTCCACTGTCAGTCTCATACACAGCTTGTACCCACAAGTTGTATCATCTGTTCCTGAAACTGGAGTTGCACCAAATATGACTGTTGGGCACATAGATGCACTCAAAAATAATCTTCTGAGAACAATAGGCTTTTATTTAGTTTCATTACATGCAGAACCGGCTTTTCCGCAACCAAATCTTCCTACACCCTTCTCCTGCTGCACTTCAAAGCCTGTTTTCTCCTGCCAAGGTGGCATCCTTTGTAAAAGTACAAGAACCATTCTGGGGGGAATGCTACACATTTGTAGCCAGTGACATTTACTTATATTAATCTAAATATAACTTTATAGTTTCTGAGCAAAATAGAAATGACTGAATAGTTTTTTAATATTGTGTGACTCAATAGAAGTTAAGAAAAAAACGTACCTTTACCGTGATAAAAATCTATATTTACGGTCAGTATGATTTATGGTCTTGCTCAGTCTCATGTTTTAACAAGACTATTGGGAATCAATAGCTCTCATCTATTTATATCACCTTATCATGAGGTAGTCCTAAAGATGAGCTGAATTTCTTTCTTTTTTCATTGGCACTTTGATAGAGCATATGAATGGAAGACTTCAAAGATTACTTGCGTAATTTTAGTCTAACGTACATAAAATGAATGCTGAGTTATATAACTGCAGCATTAATGGAAATGTAAATATTCAGATACCATTGTACTGTGGATGGAAATACAGTATATTGCATTGTGTGTGTGTGTCTGTGTGTGTGTATATGTATAAAAAATACATTATTTTTCTATTTATCAGTCATCAAGATAATTCAGTTTATCATTCAGTAATATGCAACTGTTGCATTAAGCCCGAATTCGCCTCCATGAGCACAACCTCACTTAACTTTCCTGCCATTTTTTAAAATCAGGAGGCAATGCTTCAGACAGTAATTCAGATTTGACAAGGTTTATCTGGTAGCCAAGCCCACAGAGACTGCATTATCCCCCCTGAATCCCTTTGGCAAACAAATAGGTAAGGTTCAGGTTTAAGAAGTGATTCAAAAAAGATGATTGACCCAAGAGAGATGAAGGATTAGAATTAAGTGCACAGCCATTACGGAGTAAGGCTATCTTGTATGGCTTTGTGAAAGCGTGGCTTTCTATCCTCTTTCCCACAAAAAATTAAAAAAGGAAGCATGTACAAGATTGAGGGATGAAAAATAAAATAATGAAAAATGGGACACACTGTACCTTTCACACATTCAGAACAATTTCAAGACCCCTGTGGTGTCTCTTCTCTTTTTTGGGGAGTAGAGGAGAGGGCTGTATGAATGATGGATGTACTGTATTGTATGAACATTTTTTTGTACTTTTAGACTTGCCTCCAGTTATAAGGCATAACCATTACCATGCTAATTTTGATGTTTTTTTGTTTGTTTCTTTCATTTTTATGTTCGATTATTTGCAACTATTTAAAAGGGAATATCAAAAGGAATGTAATTATTTTGTGTTACTACTGAATTCTGTGAAGACCAGGGTGATCATTCATTTCTTTTTCAATGATCATTTTTCTTAATTTTTTTTAAAGCATTCAAGGAGATCTTAGGCCAGTGTGAAAATGACCATTATAACAAAAAGTTTAAGGGCAAGTACTGTCACAAAGCACCTTTTCAAACTGCACTCTCAAAGCCACACACTGCAGCATATTATGCCTCATATGTTAATATTAGATGTATGTATGTGTGTTTATCATGATAGATAGATAGATAGATAGATAGATAGATAGATAGATAGATAGATGTTGAAAACGTTGCTACTGTTTGGAAAACACAATCTTCAGATATTAAATGATAGCCATTTTGTGAGCCCTCTGAGGTTTCCCCTGTGCCTCAAATGGGACAGAGCTGGGTACAACAAATCACCTGGGTCACTTTATAAAACTTGTGACAGGTGGAAGGTATGGGCCCATTTGGGTTTTGTGTAAACTGCAGCAGAGGGAGCTCTTGTTCAAAACACAGACATGTGTAACCTCAAGACCACCAAAGCTTTGGGAAAATGCTGGGGGACAGGGGATTATGATATTTGTTTGTCTGGATTGTTTTTGACACACTAATAGTGTGTGTCATATAATTTGCCAATTAATGAGGCTGGGCTGAAAAAGTCTCAGATGGTTTCCAATGTGTCCTTGGGTACTGTTTACACAAGGGGAGTGTAGCCTTCTGGTATTTCACCGCCTCAGAAGAAAGTCCTGTTTAGTTTGTGTATATAATCATATTTTCTTTGATAGGTTTTTGAACTGTCACATTCTGCAGTCAAAACTCCTCATTAAAATGGTGCTCATTATGAGGTATTCTGAAGGGATTCTGAAGGCATAGTCAATAAAACTGAAATCTGTAATAATGAGCAAGGGGAATGCAGCTGAGATTTTACAAAAGCACACACATAAAATTAAAGAAATAGAATGAGAGCAACACAGGTGTTTTGCTCTTATTCTCTCAGTACTGATAATATTTAAAGCTGATGGTTTGTGGTTGTAACTACTATTAAATGTTTTCTTCAACAGTGTATAAATGTAAAAAGTGCATACATCAACCAAACTGTAAAGCAAGACTATCATGAAAGTTTTACTTTACTCATTCTCATTTTGTTGTGGAGAATGCTGTTATTTTGTCAACCTTAAGAGCAAACTATGACCATACTTAATGTATAGCCAAGGAGCCAAAATGTAAAAAGCAGACATGTGAGTGTATGTTGAGTAAATCATATTACTAATGCCTAATTTTCTCATCACCAGAAGATGCTGTTACAATAAGCAGCACACATAATGCGTTCTCATCTATAACACAGTGGGATGCCATCTGACAGTGAGTGTTTTGGCAACAGGGAATGAGTCTTAACCCCCTGTGGCTGTAATGAAAATATGATCAAAACCCCACAAGTGAGGGGTCACAGTTTGAAACTCCCACACGCATTGCACCCACAGAGATGCCCCACGTCTGACACAGTGATGCATCCACTGTTTCCTCCCTGATGCGCAGCATGCAGTGTACCCCAGTCCCAATCTACTCCCTTCCAACGTGACTCAAGATGCAATTAGCAAAGACAGTGGTGGTTATCACAAGGTGAAGAAAAGCACTTTACTTTTGGACACATGGCTCTTGACTGACCTCTGGCCTCTCCTAGTTGAGAAACTGCTTTTGTGGTTCACCCTGTGGGCCCAGTGCTGAAACAACCTACTCCCTCTTGCAAGGTCAGCGGCGCTGACCCAGCACATCTGCGTGTGGAATTCAACAATGAAATCTGTACGGCTGGCGCCGAGGGTGCTGGCATTCAGTAATGAGATGTCAGGCCATCTGCTCCGACATCTTTGCAAGTTTGAAGACAACGTATGCTACCTTGGGTGATTAAAACTCAAGGCACCCTGTTGCAAGGTGACTGCCAGCTTACAATGTATTCTGCTACTGCCCTCTTGGTTTAGCTGTCAGGATTTTTTCACCAGCTGCCCCCCCCCAATAAAAGACCCAAGCCCAAATAGTATCTCCATGGAAAGGAGAGTGACATAAGGAATAATGCAGTATTTATAATACAGGAAATGTACAATATGTGTTGTGATAGCAACCTAATATGGCTTTTAATATGCTTACTTTTGCTACCTAATCATAAACATGTAACAAAATAATTACTATGGATGTTTTGCCATACAAGGGTTACTTTCGAAAGAATCCATAGATGGCATAAAAGTACGTACAAACAAGGAGCAAAGAATATAGTTTATATTCACAGAGGGATTGGAAAATATTCACATCTTCAAGCATGACTCACCATTATGCAGGACTGAAACTGAAATCGCTTTTGTCACATATTGTGTTTTTTTCTAAAAATGATTGTTTTATGAATTTATGAATATTGAGCTTATATGGATTAAATTTATATTGCAACCTGTGGCTTGTCAGAGAAGTTTTCAAAGCACTTTACAGTGAAGGGCTAACAAATGTGTAGCACCCATCTGGGTGATGATTGGCAGCCATTTTGTGCCAGAACACTCACCAAACATCAGATGAGGTGGAGAGGGAAAGAGTTATTTAGCCAATTACATCGGGGGATTATTAGATGGCCAAATTGAAAGAGCTTGATTTAGAGTCAAGACCTTTGTTTAACATCTCGTCCAAAAGACAGCATCTTATACTACAGCACAGTATCCCCATCACTGTACTGGGGCATTGGTGTCCTCCAACACCACTTCCAGCAGGAAAATGATTTCCCCCAGGTCTCAAATCTAAGCACGAGCTTCAGCCATTAGGCAGAGGACAGTTTAAGGATGATATTCCTACTAGCCAATGTGGGCTAAAAGAAATGGTGCAGACCATTGTCCTCCCAGTGTTTTGCTTTACATTTTACATAGACACTTATTATGCCAAATATTAGAGGTTGTAGTCAATGTGACACCTGTAGTCTTCATTTCATATAAAGCTTGGTATACACATTAAAGGAAGTTTTGGTATATTAATGATAATGTAGTATGAGAATGTATCAAATACCCTTCGAAAGGTGGAGTAAACACTAAGCAACCAAGTACAAACAAACAAAAAATGGCAAAATAACAGGTTTGAGTTACTACTTATGAGCTAAAGATTCAAACGTTAATAGTCAATCATCTGCCATGCTGACAGAATGTGGAATCTTAGAATGTGGAAATCACCAAACGCCTATGAATCAAACTACGTCTACAGCCATTGCTACGAGGGTCACAGTTGGCCACAGGAGGCTCAACATAGCGAAGGACTCAGGTCTGAAGGATGTTCTTAGATTAGTTTGTCTTAGAAACTGGCTCAGTGAGAAACAGCAGAAAAGGTGGCCTCTTACACTGTGGCTCTAGCTGGCTAGTGTTTATGAGTGACTTATCATGATTAACTATTGAAATTGCAAGATTAATCATTATTAATTTTTAATCATTTGACAGCCTTAGTTTATTTGTCTATTACTTGCAATTGTATTAATGCCCTCATTTTATTTTTGTGTTTGTCTTGCTAAATTCTAGTAAATAAAAAATACCTGAGGAAGCAGTTACCTGATGATGGGCACATATGGGGGTGAGTAATGTTTTTCTGCCGTGAGTTAGGGGACAGGGAGACCATATTATGTTATAAATTGAGGATATTCACAAATTCATCGTAAAGCTTGTTTTATTGGTAATTATTGATTATATATGACATTTCATAAATGTAAAACCTGAGCTAATTTGAAACATCCATTATCATTAAAGCAGGCATACTCATCTCATAAAAGGCAACAGATATTAGGCTACAACCATATGAATGCATGGATGCAACACTAATGAAATGTTAAGAATATTAATCAAATTGTAGTGGCCCTTGAGTAACATAGTTCCATACATCAAGTATGTTTCATTTTTTGTTAATGTCTAAAATCACACTTATAGCACAGTTGCTGATTTTAAAAGACTGTGATTTAAGTATACTTTCATCTTCCAACTATATTTTACTGTAACATCAAAGACACTGGCTAGAGATAAGCATTACCTGAACTCTTTTGACCTCTCTGAGAAATGCATAGGTTATCTTCTTTCAAACTGCACATTGATTTTATCCTTTACTTTAACAGGCCTGGAGAATGATAACCCATGAGACCCTTCAATTACTAAGGCCATTGGTGAAGACACATGGGTAAACCTAGATTCTCCTGACCTCATCACAGCAACCCGTCACCCTCATGTGACAGAGGGTAGGACAGAAAATATCCAGTAGTTTGCATTCAAAGTACTGTATGCAGTTTGTTGGATTGGAAAACTGGAACACAAAGAAATAGTCCTAAAAATTTGTTGTAGGTTTACTTTAATTTACAGATATTTACATTTAGACTTATATTGATGCCAATAAAATCTCTAAACTTTCAGTTCAGTTTTCCAAATGCAGTGTTGAAGATCACAGCAGTCTTTCCAAGAAGGTTTGTATTTACTTGTCATAGTCTTCTATGGTACCTTCTTTCCTGTCACATACAAAAAATAAAGCAAATGTGGGAAGGCAATATGAATTTTCTAACTGTGCCTGGAATTGTCACATTTTCTTTCCCAGTTTGTTCATTTGTTAATACATTTTCAGGTTTTGAACAGAGGTTCTATCAATGTATTGACTATTAGTTCATAAAAGGGAGAATATTTTACCTCAGATGGTAGGTTGTCAGTCCTCCTCACAAAGCCTAGGTGCACACACGCATGTTGTATTTTGACATCTGAGGGGGGTGTCATGTAGCATAGTGGTAGAGCAGCACTACTGGTAACCGGAAAGTTGCAAATTTGATCCCCCACCAGGGCACTGCTGCAGTACCCTTGGGCAAGGTACTTAACTCACAATTGCCTCAGTAAATATCCAGCTGTATAAATGGATAAAACTGTAAAAAGAGAGAGTCTGCTAAATGCCAATAATGTAATGTAACATCCGTAATAACTAACCATACTTGATGCTGTGGTTGGCCTGTCTACACCCACAGGTGTGTGTGGTGCAAGTCTATGTGAACTAGGAAAAGGACTTGCTACAGAGAACAAAGAATGCTAGCATTTCACAGTAGCCTGTAAACAAACACAGGGGTAATGTTGGAAAGTTCATTGTTCTCTATTGACAATGTACAAGGTTCTGATAATCTCAGGGAGTAATTAAAGATGCTGCTTAAAGGAAGCTCCAGAGTAGCTCAGTTGTGAAGGCATTCATTTACATCAATATTTACATTTACATTTACTCATTTGGCAGACACTTTTATCCATAGCATCTTGCAAGTGAGGCAGAGTACAACACAAGCAAAAAGCTATGTAAGGAATCAAAAATGTTACACATGCAGCATGACCAAGTTTCAATAGTTGGCCAGACAAGGTACAAGCTAGCTGGTCGATTTGAAAATTTAAACAAAGTTGAAACAAGCTTAAAACACATGCTGAGCTCTACAGCTTGTGTTTCATCTTGTGCAACCCGTGACATCGGCTGACAATCACTACTCAGCTACAGTGGCAAAACAAATTGACTTTGTTCCTCCAAGGGGATAGGGACAGGAAGGTCAACCAGAGATTTGTCTATCACATCACACACCAGTGACACTCGCTGGTCAATGGGGCACCCACAACCCTGCCTGTGTCAGTCTGGGCCTGAGGTGTATTCCTTTGACTTATTTCTGTTCATGCTTGACATGGGGACTGTGGTGTGAAAAGAAGCAATGCTTGGCAGCATGCATTTCAGAGGAGAACACATTTGTCTGCCCTCTCCCAGACTGTTAGCAGAGGTTATGGTCATGAGTGGTATCTCTGTGATACAACTAGGCATTCCAAATTGGGTGTCAATACTTTGGCCCCCTAGCTGTTGTTTTGGTGTCTCTCCCTGTCTGTCAGTGTTGTCCATGTGCTTTTGTTTACAGTTCCCATGTGTTCTGGCCCTGCCCAGCTCTGCGCCATGTCCCAGCCCACCTGATTTCCTGATCGCCTCTACCTGTCTGCCTGTCCACCTGCATCCCATCTCCTCATCAGCCCAGCCCTATATATACCCTGCTTCTCTCTGTCTTGTTGCCAGTTTGTCTCAGTGCTTTCTCTGTTGCGTACCTGCCTGATTTCTCGTCTTGTTGATCCCGTGCTGACTTCTGCCTGACTTCCTACCTCGTCCCTGCCTGCTGTCCTGCCTTGGTTGCATGATCTGCCTGCCTACCCGGTTTGACCCAGCCTGTTCCTGTTTTTGATTCCTGCTCCTTGTTTGTTCTGCCTCTGACTGCCTTCTTGGTTTTTGACCCTGCCTGTTCTGCCACCACGAACTTGCCCTGCAGTTCCAATAAAACCACTTGGAACCAGAGTATGCCTGGGGCCTCATTTATAAAACGTTCTTAATCACAGATTTGATCTTAGCATGTCCTCAAATCCACATCAAAGTTCAGGTTTATAAAAACGGTCTTTGACATGGAAAAGTACTTAGCTCCACATCAGGTTCCAACTTGGCGTACGCACGTTTCCTTGTGGCAATGTTGGAGTACTGCAGGTATTCGAAAATCTAAGAGCACAAAACCAGGGTTTTTTTTCTTGCCGGTCCGGTGTCTGGAAAGAATTTATTTTACCGGACAAATTTGAAACTTACCGGCCACGTTTCAATAACAGTCTGTTACAAACGCAAATGTAATGTACACCTACCTACCTAATGTACACCTACAAACGCAAATATAATGTACACCTAATGTACGAAAGAATGACGACCTCAAACAGTTTGACTATTTAATGAACAGTAACGATTGAGCAAAACCTCAACATTAGCCGCTAAAATGTAGGCTACGTTTTGTATGAGCATTATGACCGGACATTTTGACCGGCAAGTTTTTAATTTATCGTTTTTATACATTTTACCAGGCAAAAACCGGTAATTACCAGCTAACGGAAACCCTGGCGCCAACATGTCTGCTGCTTAATTGTTTCCTCATCATCATCATTATTATTATGAGTAGTAGTAGATGCTGTTATAGTTGTATTGCCGGATTGAACATATTGCTTAGGCTATACGTAATGGTTTGCACAATAAAGTTATCAATAAATTAAAACAACATAAGCTAGGCTACTTGTGGAAAACAAAACAAAAACACACATTGGTTTTCCAAAACTACCCCTATTAGTATAATTGACACGTCCTTGAAGGAAATTTATTTAATATACATATTATGGTTCCACACGTGTAAAACATTTCGGTCAATCTATAGGCTATAAAATGTCCAATAATGCAGTGGTTTGCAAGAGCAAGAATGGCAGCATTGGCATTTCTCGAAGATACCACCAACTGCAAAATAAGAAGGCAACGAGTTTTTACAGATCGGGCAGACGTCTTTGCGCATGATGACGAGTGGCTGATAAGCAGGTACCGTTTGCCGAAAGCTATGCTATTAGAGCTTTGTGCCCAGATGGCGCGCACTTGGTTTGAGTGGTAAGGCCACTGGAAACGCTCCCAAACAGCGTCCCTGCACGCATCTGCACCTCCGCCAACAGGACCTCGATTTCAGCCTCGCTAAAAAAAAAATTTTTTCTTGCAGCTCGCCATTATCAAGCAGAGGATTCGAGGGTTTTGATTCGAGCTCCTTTATATACTAATGGAATTAATTGGCGTTTACAAGGCGGAGATCTAAAACCATTCAGCTACGCACAATTTCAAGATCATTTGTGATAGATTTCACATCTGGGAGAGTGGCGTACGCACGTTTTTTTTTGTGCGTACGTTTATTTTCTCTGGATCACACGTACGCACATTTCAGAAATGATCTTGGATCAAATGTAGGATCATTTCTGCGCAACTTTTTATAAATGAGGCCCCTGGTCTACGTTTGAGTCTGTGCCTGTGCCCTGACATTGGGAAAAGATGGAGGAAAAAATCATTGGGCATTCTAAATAATAAAAAAGATACTACCTAATCTGACTTATTTGTAGTTAAACAAGTTCCTGGTAATGAAAGTGTGACCAATAGCTAAACCCCAGGACACAGAACCTAGACAACACTTAACCAGTGGGAGGGGACTAAACACTGTGGCAGTAACTGCCCAGTACTTCTTAGGTTATCTAATTAAATGGATGCAAACAGAGGCTGTTACAAGCAATAAATATTTTATTTCAATTCACTTTTGGTTGTATGTGTCTTTGCCGTTTGGTCTTGTGACAGGGGCAACAGGGACAAGGATACAGTACATAGGCCAGGGAGGACAAAAAAAACAAAAACAAACATACATGAGGCAAGGTGCCGACCCAGGGGGCTATAGTAACGCTGCTAGAGTACCTCTGACAAATATCCAGCCATACGTGATCACCAGTACACTCGCACACCAGTGTAACACTGTAAACGTCTTGAGGGCAAAATAAATCACACCGAGAACAAGCTTATACAAATAAACAGTGTTGTGCAAGTTCACACGTCAGAAGAGCTAGCTCAAAGTTCAGTTCACACAGATTAAAATGAACAAGTTCACGTTCATAGTTCACAATTCTGAATTTTGAACAAGTTCACAGTCCCAGTTCATTTCTTCCATTTTTTAAATGGCTGCTCCAGGGACTATTTTATGTGTACGAATACATGCGCAGTGATTGTTACGTGGGACATTGGCAGCTGGTTGCGAGCTGTTGAGCTGTCTGTCTGATGAGTTGCGCTAATGAAAACGTCTCAAGTATGGAATAACGCCGTCCGCGTTTATTCATCAAGCAGTAACTTTAACACACCCAAGGATTCCGAATCTCGCGCAAACCTGAACGAGCTCAAATTCACGTTCTTTAGTTGCAAACGGATACGTTCAAGTTCACCGTTCCCCGAAAAAATGAGCACGTTCAATGAACGCGCTCTTTTAACGCGTTCATGCACAACACTGCAAATAAGTGTGTCCAAGTCTACACCCAGCCACTAGGGCGTGTTCACACGGCAAACAAGGGGCAGAATACTACCATAAGGTTACTTGCACAACATAGCTCAGACCTTACAAACAGCTGAAATGACCGCCCCCAGGGGTAGGCACTCAAATCAAAGAAAAAAATATACAGTATATATATATTAAAAAATGGAAAAAAAAGAGAAATTAAGAGGGGAAGCGTCAACTGAGCAGCCCGCGTCTCGACCTGAGACGCCACGAATGGGCTGCTGAAATGACACTGGTCAACTGGGCCAGTGACGACAGGGACAGGAGCGAATAAATAAGAACAACAAACAAAAGGGGACACAATAGAAGTGGCTGCAACTAACACTAGTTAACCCAAAGAAAAAATGAATAGGGGAAAACAGTGGTCAAGCTAACATGTGACCAACTGCTGCTGAGATCTGCCTTGGCCTTGCCTGCCATACAAAAGAAAGACCCAGAAACAGAAATGGAGGAGAGAACCACGTCAGCTTGGCCTTCTTTGTGCACTCTAGTAGCCAGGGGGGACTGGAGTAGAAACGCTCATACAATGGTCATGAGTCAGACGCGGTAGCGCCAAGGTGCTTAGTAGAAAGGATAGCACTTGAGACTGGCGTGTGCTAGAGCCACACGCTTCAGGAATGATTTACTAGTTAAAACGATGCCCAGCGTGAAGTTCTGGCACACAAAGGTTCTCCACACAAAGGTGCACTGAACGAGTACAGTCCTACATTCGACCAGCGACGGCAACATACGTTCCAAACAATTCGTGAGAGCATCCCTTAATTTTGTCCGGGAGGAAGTTACGTGCCCATTAACTCACACCACACCCACAGGTGGATGTGATCAATCATACACCGAAGTGGGCTAGCCTGATCACAAAAGGGCTTGCAGCTGAAAGAAATGGGCTTGTAGTTGTATGGAGGCTCCAACACCATAACAGCATCGTGCGATTGCCTAATTATTTGTGCGTCAGATCACTGTGCAAATATTACCAGTAGTGACCTCTTGTTGGTTGACATGCCTGACCTCGTGCTCATTTACACACTAAAATCAGCAATGATTCACACTACCTGCTTCTTGCCTAGTAAGGTTTTGGCTACTTTTCATAACTATACATCAGCTCCTAAGCAGAGGCAACACAAAGTACACTGTGCTTTATCTAACATCTGTTCCCTCAGCAGAAAGTCTCATTTACATGATGACTTGATAGTTTCAAAAAATGCAAAAGCAGAGTGAAGTAAACAAATACCATATGATTCATTGAATCTTCCCCTTGTGGCACAGCCCTGCATGGACTTGTTTTAAATCCCACTCCTGCACATACCTGCAAAAATCCCATTGATGCTAATTTAGCATTTGAATGAGGAGTGAATATTTTGAATTTTAGTGATATTAATAACACACATGTTTTGAATGTACTTTTTAAATTAAAACATTAAATGAATGCATTAAAAAATCATAAAACATCAGCATCTCCTAGATGCATTGAAAAGAAAGAATAAGTAAAGAATGAACCTTACAAGTATGCTATGGGATGTTTTCAGTTTTAACAAATTAAAACAGAGTGCCAACTATCCATTAACGCAGCCTAATTTCAAAGACAAACTTCACAATTGTTTAATACACTTGTTTACCATGAAAGGTAAGCCTCCCTTGCTCTGTTCTATTTGGCTTATGCCTGCCATACTGTAATAGCTTTTGCCTTTCCTGCTCCATCAACTACGATGGAAAAGTTGTCCCAAATGTTATTTTTTGTTTGTTTGTTTGTTTTTCAGTGGTGTACAGCACACTTCTATTTCTTTTAGAGTACATCAGTTACTGACTCCATGGCTCACAATGATGAGTAAATGACAGTAGCTGCTTGATTCAGGCCTTGTCATAGACATAGCATACCTTGTGGTTATCTTTTTCACGGCAAACCAAGATCTGGTGAAACGAGGGGGAATAGCATTTGTTGCCAGCCTGTCATTACACCTAAAAGTGAAAAGTATGGACTAATCCTGTTTTGAACATCTCTGACTTTCTTTTACAGCCTTACTTGGACTGAAGCCAGGAGATGACAGTTTGCCTCCTTGAAACAACATGAACACGGCTGGAATTGACAAATTCTTAGATAACTTGTAGAATTTTCAGACAGCTGGCATTCTTATATAACTGATAATTCTTTGCTTTTAGGGATTTTAACATCCATACTGACAGTCCTGTTGCTCCTCTTCTAACCTTATAATAACCATATTCATAAGGATTGGAATTTCAAATGTTATTGCTTTTGATCTCACATTGTCTGATCAATTCAAAGTCAGGTTTAGATGTCTGCCTGTTAGTATGTTAAGAATTATACAAATATCTCATAGAAAGTACAATGCCATTATCATTGATAATTTTATCCTACTCAGGATTCTTGCCTTGCTCACACCATCTTAACCCCGATGTGGACGTTAAAAATTACAATGAGACAATATTTTGAATATCCTTCATGCAACTCATGAGGCCAATGACAACCAGGCTCTGTGGTACATGTCTGATCTCATTCAATCAAGGGTTCAATGCATATCCTCCATGGCAAGGACACTGTTAACCATGCCTAACCATGTTAACCATCCATGTCTTCTGTAATCCTGTTCCAGGCTTTCAAAGCCTGTGTCTTGTATATATCCTTAAATTCCCTCTCTGTCAACTTGCTATTTCTTCCCAATGTTCCTTTCAAAACTCAGTGCCACCAAAATGATATGCCTACTATTTTATTTATTTCATTGGGTATCTGGTGTTTCTTGTGTGTAAAATGGACTAAACCATTGTTTCAAAAAATAAAATGTTGCCAGAGCAAATGATTGATGCTTGGTATCCTTTTCATGTCTGTTTAAACTCTACCTTTAATCTCTTAAAATCACTGTTCCTCACAGACCCTCCCTGTTAATCTCATTAAACAACTTGTAAGAGAGATTTTTGGCTGAATATTTTCCAGTCAATAGCACCTCAGCAGAGAGTTTGAAAGGTTTGAATGGGGTGAATTCAAGGTGAAAGCGATTTCTAGGATAGATAAAGGATGGCCAACTGTTTCACCAGTTTCAGTTTTTAGGATGAGCAATCTGTGCTTATCTGCTGAAAGGTAACAGTTAAGTCTCAATTTTTGTTGCCTCCAGCCCCGTTAATACAAGAATAATGGAATGAGCCAAACAGTGTGCTGACAGAGCTGAGATGCCTCTCTAGAGCATTAACATAGTTTGATGCATGACCAGTAGTCATGGTTAGAAACAGTGGTTGCACAATGCTATATGTTACATAGAATGTCCTCCGCTGAGCTGGTGTAAAGAACAGTCATGTAGTTCCTACAAACCAGACATGTAGACTGTCCTCAGAGGCTACAGAAATACAACTATCTGAAGTCTATTCAAGGTCCCTCTTGGTAAGAATGTTTCTAATATTTTCATAAAAGCATAGTCTAACTTTTCAAAACCATCAAACTGCTTAGAATTACATACCTTGCTAGTAATTATGTGATGATGGGTCCGTGGCCGTACCCCGATCATACCTGTTGCGTTACAACTGCGGTAGTTCGCGTAGCCGTGATATATTTCTAAGGCGGCAATAATTTATGACTAAACTGTTTAATCGCCTGCTGCAGTTGTGTTGACCCCGCGACGAAACAGGACTAACCCGTTTCCCTAACGTTACTTTTCTGTACAGCAGCATGTCGTGGGGGAAGGTGCTGTGAATTGTTTCCGATTCGGAGTCGGTGAGTGCACGCATCACCCGCACCGGGACATTCCCGCAATCACCTACCACAAATTATGAGGACTTAACATGAGAACACATTCAAAACTATATGCTGGAAGCTGTTTCATCTATGTAACCTGTTCTCTCATTTTAGCTGTCTCTACAGCACAAAGCGAAGGAGGTCTGGCTGCTTACCTGATGCATTCGGCAGCATGGAGTTTTCAAAGGGGAGCGCGCGCCCGACTCCCGCGCTGCTTTAAGCACCAAGAGCGCGCGCATAGGGTTTGCCTCAAGGGGGGAAAGATGTTTTCCCGGCAAAATATGTATTAAATATCGTTGGTAATATAATAGCGTTCCTTATGGCAGTAGGATTGTGTTACCCTATTAAAGTAACAATAGCTGCTGATGAGTATGATTGTGAGAACATGACAGTGAGGCAGATTGCTGCTTTAAAATGTTAAAAACTTTGTATAGGGGTGAGGATGGTTTTACCTGGGAGTGGCTCCAGCACTCCTGTAGGTATAAAGGCCAGCCTTGGTCCCATTAAGGGGGGGCTGTGTAAAGGCAGGATCATGTTCCTGAGCCCTGTGAGCTGATTCCTGATTTAAGCATCAGCTAGTGGCTGTTCTGGGCTACTTTAACTGCTGAAAAGCAGCATTTGCTTTATTTGTGTTTATTTTTATTTTTTTCTTGGATTTATGGAATTTGAATGGATTTTTTCTTTCTTTTGCCACATCGCCACCTGTCTGGGAATGTGTTTTCTTTTGTGTTTTGTTTTGTTTCGTGTTGGGCCGCCACAATAAATTCACCCCATCGAAGTAACAGCAGTGGCTTCGTGTGATCCCTACCACCTCCTTTGGCCGTAAGATCACTCTACTTTGTGACAAATTACATACCACCCCCTTCCTGGGATTGAACTGAATCCACTCTCCTTTTGCACTCTTTCATGCACTTTATGCACCACATCTTTATTATTGCACCACATCTCACCGTAAACTGATGTTTTCTGATGTTTCACCTTACTGTCTGTCGAATGCTTGTCTTGCATGTATCGTTATGTATTTGTATGTGGTAATGTCAACCTGCTGCAATTGCCCCACAGGGAAAATCAAAGTTTACAAAATTAATAGACCTGAAGTGAATTACCATTTCATTGCAAAATTACAAGAAACCTATCATTTGGATGCCATCATTAAAATACTGAGAGGGATTTGTGAGTCTGGTGACTATCTTCAGTGTGTTTTTCGTTACAAAACGTAGTTTGGATTCCTCCTGGTGAAAGATCTTGTAATGTGTGACCCCCTGTTGCTGATCAGTCATGTAGTGTGCAAGCCACAACGGCTTCAAGGTTCCCGATTACAAGACAGCAAGTTGTGTAGTGTGAAAAGTACAGCGATCTGACGACTTTGAAAGTCATGTGTCCGTGGCCTAAGGTGACCCATTCAATGGGTAAATTAACAGCTAGCTAACTAGACATTGTCACATTGCATTGTGCAAATTTGTCAGCTAGCTAACTTGACATTGTCACATTGCAAACAAAGCGTTAGCTACTTCGCAGCCTGCTAGCTATGTTTTCCGCTCATACCAGCTCCGCGAAAATCCCCGGTTATACGACCCCCTTGTAGATACTTGCTTTATGTTTAAATTTGGTCTGGGTGGTCCTAATTCTTTGGTTGCCAATTTATCCTGATTACTACGACAACTGAACGGTATTTCTCTTACTGACACGATCAAGTTGCTCTGAGCTGAGGTAACATTAGCCATGTTGACCTTGAATGTGGCAAGATCACTGGCTGCCCCGGCGATCCCTACACCAGGTTACATATGACAAAAGCACATTAGTGCAAGCCCACCCGGAACCTATACAGATTGCATTGCAGTGCCTGCAGTTCGAAAAAAAAAATTGCCTTAACATGAGAGTCTATCAGAGCAATCTGGGCGATTTTTAACCAGACTGAAATCGTCCAAAAGGGGCGGTAGCCTACTCCATGGAACACGACGTGACGCTGATTGGACCATGATATGTGATGGGATCTGGGAAAACCAGTCACATGGTGAAATTGGACCTTCAGAAGATTCTAACACCACCTGAAAGCTGATTTCAAGCTCTTTTCAAATCTGTTTTCATTATTTTCATAGTTTGTCTGTGTCAAATGTTATGATTACCCAAAGTCAGCTGATCAGTTGGATTTTTTGGAACAGAATTTTGAGAAAAACAGGTTTAAAGACAGGGATTCTAAATAGAATCAGAGCAGTAAAGTATCAGAAAGTAAATGTCAATCACTTTACTTTAGTAAAACACTTATTTGTAGTCAATGTACATGTTGTAAAATATACAAAAAGGTCACTTTGGCACCAAGCAACACACAACACTCATAAATTAGTTGAACACACAGTATGTCTTTATTCATAATGACATTCAATGAATTTAACTTAACGCCAAAGTTTTGTCTCTTCATAGAGTCATTTTGTGAGTTATATCAACTATTACAAGAATCAATTACAAAACACAAAACACATTTCATATTGATGAAACATATAAACACTTTAAGATCTATTCTGCAAATAGTAATGAAAATATTGTTATGTTATTATACCTTATTAAACAATAGGCCTATACATACCGGTATTATGTACAAGAATTATATTCTTGTTATTAAGGCATTTACTATTATACAATATAGGTTGTTCATTAAATATGAAGCATATTTGACATGCATATATTAAGTAAAAACACATACAGTATATTACACATGTCTTATACAATTATGTACTGTACATTAAATGTTTAATATTGACGTGAACCACTACTTTCCAATATATCCCTTGAGAAAATTTCACTTTTGGTATGACATACTTCAACTTGAAATGACTAAAAATATATCAAAATGTTGAGATAAACACTACAGACTATACCCTTGGGTATTCAAGGCTACAGGACAATAAAATACAATGCAATACAATACAATGTAAACTTAGCTAACACACTCTCTTTTAAAACTGCCCTCGACCCTGACCACGACCACGACTGCATTTAACAGGTGGTGGAAGGACTTCATCCCCAGAATCACTCGATTCATCTACAACATCCTGAGGCAGGGGGCAAACCAAGTCCTGTTTGTCCTCTGTCACAAATTCCCTAATTTCATTGTAAAGGTAGTGTTGTCTTTTAGTGTCAAGACCTTTTGGATGAAGTTGATCGGGCAGAGCATTTGGGTCAAGACTATCCAAGTCAATACCATTTTTCCCCAAGTCTTGAGAAACCTCCTCACTGTTAAGAAACCTTTTCATTGTGACCGATGTGGATCCATTACTGAACATGAAATGATAACTTTTAATGCTGTTTAGTTTATTGAAATATGTACCAAGAAATGTGCTCCAGTCATACATGGGCACAAGAACAGTACCATCCTCTCTACCACAAAGACACGGTACATTGACTCCAGATGGACTGGAGGTTTGAATAACATGGGCGATGTCATCCAAGCAGTCAACCTTATTCCTTCTCAAATTTCGTTTAAAGAGCCCAAAACACCAGTCACAGGAAAACTTTGTATGTCCAGCAAGAAGAAAACTCATTTTGATTGACACATGTCGACCTGTCAAGACACGCCACAACAAATACCACATCACAAAAGAATTCTTGTTTTGTCCCGCACAATTATCTGCATGCAGGTGCATGTGCTTTTCACCCTGTCCATAATTCTCTAGAAAAAAATGAAGAAGGCTAATGACACAGTTGCTACCTTTACCAGTCTGTATGCACTCATCCAACAGAAAAGTGACCTGCTTCGGCAAGGCCTGACATGCTACACCAAAAACTCCACACTTGCGTGGTGTTTTAAAGTACATTGGCCCTGGTTGGAGGGGATCACTGGGGTAGTGAATCTGCTGTGCAAAGTCCATGCTGTAATGTACCATCCCCTCATAGCTACAAGGAACATGTAGACCTAAGCAGGCAAGTTTGCTTTTGAGTCCTTACAAAGTTGCTGATAGTGTGTCCGCTCAATTCCAGCTTTCTCCAGATGTTCAGTGGCCAGGCGATGCAGCTCTGCCTTCTCTTCATCTGACCTATTGGCAGCCTCACTGATCTTTTTTTGATATTTCTGGCATGTCCAACACAGGTCAGTTGCTGGCCGCATTGTTACAACAAATGGCACAACTTCCCGCCAGATACGACGAAAAGAAACAAGGGAAACCACACGTCTGTTCATTGCGGCAACTGCCACACAGTAATCACCATATACCTTTACCTTTGTGCAATTTGTTGGAAGGAGTTTGAGATCACTCCTCCAAAAATCTGCTACTCTCCCAGGGAGATGCATACCATGAGTTTTGGCATAGTTCAGAATGAAGTGTGCAACATAGATATTGTCCTCCTTCTTCAATGCATTAGGAGGCTGACGCTTTTTGTTGCCGTGAATTCTAGGTGTGGTGCCGTGCTCCTTTTAATGCTTTATGAGTGCATTTAGTTTGTCCTGCCCAATGCCGTGTAGATATTTGAATGTATCCCTGCGTATTTTCTCCCTGTGTTTAAAGAAATCAGTTCGTTGGGACTTACGAGTGGTCTGTTATTTTTGATGAGAACGGGATGTTAGCTGGGATAGATGCATTCCACATGACAGTTTTGCTAAAATGGCAATATCCAGCTCTTCCCTCGTCATTTCCAGGAAACAGCAACGAATCATCTGCAGCTCCTCTGGCATGAAACGCGTTGAACATGGATGCCCGTCGTTGTACTTGCACGTACAAATGAAATCCTGAACATCGCCATCGTCCTGAAGTGGAAGTGGTATCAGTGGTAGAATCTCCCTGACGTCCTCAATAACAGGATGGTCATCATCTGAAATGAAGAATAATGAATAAATGTCAGACTTCTGTAAAGAGGCTAAACCTCTACTGCTTAATCAACATTTACAGTCCTAAGTAGGCTAATCAATCACTGTATTTCACCACGGCAATGTGCCTATGACTGCAAGAGGTATATTACTGTTACCACTAATAATCATCACAAAATAATAGTGGCTATATGTTATTTGACAAGGTGCAACCGAAATATGCTGTCTTGTCTGTGCCTTTAAAATATATATTCTGTCTAGTTTGCCTTAAAAAAAAAAGAAAAGAAAAACACGTGTATCATGAACGTGTGAGCGTGCACTGGATAGCCGGGCAGTCAGACCCGGTTCCATCTAATTTCTCTCATTCCCAAAATAAAGTTGATAATGCTGAACTGGACTGAATGCATAAACTGATAAAGTTCGTGGCTGTACCTTACACCGAAAGTTTCAACGTACCTGTCACCGTTCAAAAGAAATGTTTAACATGCAAATGGTGATGGATGAGTTCGCTAGACTACTCTAAATGAACGAGATCTTCCAGGAAACTTTCTCGCTCTGTCAGGAGACCTTGGAGCAGTAACATCAAGGTTAGCTATAGTGCTATCCGTAGTAGTAATACAGAAATAAGATAAGACACCTGAAGTAGATTGCATTTTCAAGTAAGTTTTTGTTGTTTTATGGACGTAGACTCTGACTGTTTTGATTGCACCTTGTAGGTTCAGACAGCCATGCAAGCTAACAACTAGAGAAAAAAACGTGTAGCTTATAGCATCTGAATAGTTAGCTTACCTTCATCAGACTCCTCTTGCTCTTGTTCAGTAGCACTAAATTCATCAGCATCATCCACCTCATCCTCTCTGGATGTGAAATAGTCCATTATAACATCGGTCAAGGCAGTAGCATCTCCTGGATTGAGGAGGTTGAGTCTTCCTAACTCATTTAACTGGGCAGCTACCTCACACTCCCTTCTTGTTCGAAGCTCCGCCATCTCTCTGTATCTCAACTTGCATCTGAGTAAAAAAGTTCTCTGGTAAAATATTTTTGATGCATAGCTCACACAGGACTGGCGGGAAAATGCGCATTAATATGACTTCATCTTCATGTTATGTGGTTTATTTTGATAGGTGAACCGTCTTCATAGGCTTTGTAGACAAGCAAGTTATAGGCGATTTTCATGCACCTCCGCCGTTCGCGTTTTCAAATGTAGGAAATAACCGACAATCTTTCAGACAGTGGTTAATTTAAATCACTTTTTTTTTTTAAACATATTAAACAAGAGAATTACAATCAGATATTTTCAGGGATGATAGACAAGATGTTGTAGAATAATAATTTAATGAAAACCCAAATTCACCAAAATATTGACTTTTGACCATTTTCTCTATAACTTTTCATCTCTGGTGGCAGCCATTACCCCTTCTTCTCATGGCATTGTTTGCCCACCCCCATTATGGTCTAACCTGTTTTTATCTAGTGTCACACCAAAAATAAAGTGCAGATTTGTATTTTATTTGAATTTATCTGTTAATAAAAATCGTGTATCAATTGAAATACCACATCTCTGTCATCACTGCTAACTTACCTGCATGTGAGAACCCTCTTGTCTCCGCACAACATTTCAGGGGTATAAATTGAGAGCATTTCTTGGGGTGAAAGTCTCCAGGTGGCGTAGTTGAGTGCCTTAGAGCCAAGACCTTTACTATATGTCCCACAAGGTCACAGCTGGATTCATGAAATGTGTGGATACATCCAATTTCATTCTTATTCTTGTTTGTATGATGATGAATTCCAATTGTTCTTAAATTAGATTCATACTACAGCCTCCGGTAAGGCTAAAGGGGGAGGTGTGTGTGTATTTGTCAACAACTCATGGTGTGGGGATATTCGGACTGTTCGCAAGCACAGTTCGCCAGACGTGGAGTTTTTATTGTTGAGATGCCGTCCCTACTATCTGCCGAGGGAATTCAGTGCTGTGTTTCTGGCTGCTGTTTACATCCCCCCGCGAGCCAGAAACACAGCGGTGCTTGGCACACTCCACGACGCCATCAGCGCGTTAGAAACGGCTCACCCTGACACTGTTTTTATTGTTGCTGGTGACTTTAACCAGTGCCATCTACAGACTGTATTTCCTAAATATTTCCAAAATGTGGACATTCCAACCAGTGATAAGAATACACTGGATCATGTCTACAGCAACATAAGCGGTGTATACAGGGCTGCACCCCGCCCTCACTTCGGACTCTCTGACCACATTTCTCTGTTCCTGTACCCGGCCTACAAACAAAGACTGAAACAAACGAACCCAGTCACCAAACAGGTTAAGCTCTGGACCACAGAGACTGAGGGCATCTTGCAGGACTGTTTTGCACAGACAGTTTGGGATGTGTTTAAAGCTGCAGCCACCCTGGAGGACTCTTCTGTTAGCATACAGAACTATGCTGAGTATGTGACTGGGTACATTAGCACTTGTATCAACAACATCGTGCCCACCATACAAATCAGGAAGTTTCCTAACCAGAAGCCCTGGGTCAACAGCCATGTATGACACATGCTACGTGTTCGATCTCTTGCATTTAGATCAGGCAGAGTCAGAGACAGAGTATAAGGCAGCAAAGTACAGACTGAGGAAAGCCATCACAAAAGGCAGTACAGAGAGAAGCTGGACAGCTTCTACTCTACTGCAGACGCCAGGCAGATGTGGCAAGGCCTACAGCACATCACCGACTACAAGACGAACACCTGCTACACCTTCAGCTCTTCAGACACCCTGCTGGATGACCTCAACAAATTCTATGCTCGCTTTGAGACCTCCAGCATCAGCACAGAGAAAAGGCACACACATACCTGGACCATCCCCGCCAACAGTCTCATCGGCCGAGGTACACAAAGCCCTGAGGAGGATCAATCCCCGCAAAGCAGCAGGACCAGACAACATCCCTGGGTGGGCCCTTAGAGCATATGCCACCAAGCTGGCTGACGTCCTCGCTTCCATTTTCAACTTGTCCCTATTACAGACCACCGTCCCAACCTGCTTCAAGACCACAACCATCGTCCCAGTCCCCAAGAGGAGCCCACCGACCTGTCTGAATGACTAAAGACCAGTAGCACTCACTCCAATCATCATGAAGTGCTTAGAGAGAGTGGTGCTGGCCCACATTCAGGACAGCATACCAGATACCCTAGACCCCTTGCAGTATGCCTACCGGCCCAACAGGTCCACCTCAGACACCATTGCTGCTGCCCTCCATATTTCCCTCTCCCACCTGGAAAACAAGAACACTTACATCAGAATGCTCTTCATAGATTACAGCTCTGCCTTCAACACGGTCATTCCCCACAAACTCACCCACAAACTGTTCAAGCTTGGGCTACACCCCACACTCTGTGACTGGCTCCTAGACTTCCTGACTGGCAGGCCACAGTCTGTCAGGATCGGAAATAGGATTTCAGCCAGCACCATAACCAACATTGGCACCCCACAGGGATGTGTTCTCAGCCCCATCCTCTACACACTGTTCACACATGACTGTGTCGCCTCCCAAAGGACAACATCATCCTGAAGTTTGTGGACGACACCGCAGTGATAGGACGTATCACTGGCGGAGACGAAGCGGCCTACAGGAGGGAGGTGGCCAGTCTGGTGACATGGTGTGAGGAGAACAACCTCACCCTCAACACGGACAAGACAAAGGAGATGATAGTGGACATGAGGAAGGAGAGGGGAACTCATCGGCCACTGTTCATCCGAGAGCTTGAAGTGGAGAGGGTGAGAAGCTTCAAATACCTGGGCGTTCACATCAGTGAGGACCTCACCTGGACATTCAACACCACCCAGCTTGTCAAGAAGGTGCAACAGCGGCTATACTTCCTGAGGAGGCTGAGGAAGTTTGGCATGTCGCCTAGGATCCTCAGCAACTTCTACAGCTGCACTGTGGAGAGCATCTTGACCAGCTGCATCACCGTGTGGTACGGCAGCACCACTGCAATGGACCGCAAAAGCCTGCAGAGAGTGGTGAAGACTGCTGAGAAGATCATCAGGAGTCCTCTGCCCTCTCTGCAGGCCATCTACCACCGCAGAGTCCACAGGAGAGCTGCCTCCATTCTCAAGGACCCCACCCACCCTCAACATGGACTGTTCACACTTCTACCCTCTGGACGGAGACACAGAAGTGTGAAATGCAGGACCTCCAGACTGAGGAACTCTTTCTTCCCCTCAGCCATCAGACTTTTAAACAGCCAAAGGGAACACAGACTTAACTACCTCATGTAGTATTCGGACTCATTGTTTACTCCAGTTGCACATATCCTACTGTTACCACCGCACCTTGCAATCTGTTGCACATTCTAAGCTATATTGCACACTTACTTTGCACACTAATGTACATGGCTGCTATTACTACATAGTTTATATATTTTTATTTCTGTATTCCTATAGTTTTTATTGTATTCTATTTACTCTTTTATTCTTATATTATTGTTATGGCATCCATTGTGGACAGCAAAGGAAGAATTTAATTGGACGGGGAACATGTTTTCTTACTGTGCATATGACAAATGCTTTGACTTGACTATGCAAGTCATCTATAGTTAGCAGTAAACACCCTGACAATCCAATATAGGAACATTCTGATTTCTGAGTCACAGTGTTACGGCACAGACGAGGGACCTAACAGCAGACCACGCACGATCAGGGTAAAGTGCGTCTTTATTAAAATCGGCAGGCAGAGTTCGTGAGCCGGGAACAGGCAGGGTCAGCAACGGGTAAGCAGTCCGTGGGAAAAAACCAGGGCGAAGTCAGGAACAGGCAGAGTCAGGAACCAGGAGACAGTCCGAGGGCAATTCCGGGAGCGAAGTCGGGCAGAAGCGGAGTCAGGCACAGGGCAGGCAGACGAACAAGCAGACAGGGCAAAAACGGCAGGCAGAAAAACCAGGTCGGGGCACAAGCAAGATCGAAAGGTACACAAAGCAAATCCGGCAACAAAATGCGGGGACGAAACAGGTCAGGCATAACACTGCTACGAACTAGCAACGAGATAGGAACAGGCAGGGCATAAATAGGGCAGAGCAGACGAGGTGATGGGGAACAGGTGTGCTGGCAGGCAGGTGGCGGCGATGAAGCAACGAGGCAGGCGGGGACAGGGGCGGGGCTAGAACACAAGGAAAACAAAAGCACATGGACAGGGGAAGAAAACAAACACACAGCTAGGGGGCCGGGGCACTGACACACAGACATTGCTGAAATTATGCAGAAACAAAAAAACGACAACATTTTTAATGATTCAGTAAACAATTCTGGCAGAGATGGATAGAAAAAAAAAGAATCAAAAATCAGTGCAAACAGTGGTAAATCACTGGTCAAAAGAAGCCCAACTTTTGTTCAGGAAGTTTTATATCAAACAAATTTGTCCTCATATTGTCAAGTCTAACAATAGAATTTGTCTCCAACACATACAAATTATTTGGGAGTAGACACATGTAAGTCAGAGGTAAAATATGTGTATGGTTACGTGTATTTCACACCTTGACTCATAGACGCTCAGTTAAATCTATGCGAGTCTGTTCTCTGGAGTGATTTCAGTGTAGGGTCTTCTTATTGCTGTTCATCTGGTGGCGAACAAATGTCATGTTTCATGGCCATATTGTGCAGGACACAGCAGGCCGATGTTATCTTGCACATGTTTTCTATTGTGTATGAAAGCATGCCATCTGCTGTGTCAAAACTCATTTACCAGCCTTTTAGAACACCAACAGTGTGCTTCATCACTGAGCAAGTGCATATATGTGGTTGTACACAACCTTCTGCGGTGCCTGTGGGTTTGAGCAGCAGTGCCATCAGCCAGGGTTTTAGCACAAATCAGTGTATAAAAGAGAATAGCACTGATGAACGTCACTTGACTGAAACATTTATTAATTTGCACCCTCTGTGCTTGTGCACTGGACATGTGTTTACCTCATGTCTTCTGGTGGGATTTTTTTAGTCCCAGATAATAATGGTTTACTTTTGTATTGTAGTTTGTTTCCCTTCTTGACATCCCTGTGGTAAGCTCTGTGTTTAGTGTTTGTTTATAGGTACAAAATCAAATACCTTTTCGCACTTATCCTCACCTCACCGTCACCTTCAGTATAGACAGTAAATTCAATTGCCAAGAGACTGTCTCTTGGACATCAGTCTTTTGGAATTTGAATTTACTAGTTTACAAAATTATAAACTAGTGAGAAAGCTAATGACTTTTGAAATGTAAAAAGGTGATTCACTTCTTTTATACATTTGACAGTTCAGACTGGAAAGAGAAAAAAAAATTGGTGGCTTTCTCAAACTTGTGTACTTGCATATGTGGTCGGAGTGCTCTGGATTTCTTCATGGATAAGAACAAATTCCAACTAAAAACAAATTGATGAACTACAACAAAACAACTGTCAAATTGATCATACACGCACCAGATACATGAATAGTGAATCTGGTCAAATAAATGATCAAGCTTTGTTGTTATGAATATAATACTGTTGGTTAAACATTATGCACTGCAATTGTCCATGCTGAGGCAACATCCAGTTCTTTATAGCAAGTTCTCTCTACTGTCTTGTCACAGCTGTGGCGCTTCAACTTAATGTCAAGAGTTTACAATTAAAATTCATTTTTAAAAGACAGGATATCTTAGAATTATTCCTTCTTAGGCAAAGTGGTAAATATAATTAGCGCAGAAGAAAAGCCTATTTCGTTGTCATCAAAGACATTATTAAAACTTTGAACTGAGAGGGAAAAATACCCTGAAAATCAAGTGCAAATGAGATCTGAAAGTCCAAATACAACAAAATCCTCACTAGATGCCTCATTAGTAATTGCAGCTTAGCAGAAAGTATTTTTTGAGAAAAAAAAATCTATATACATTATGGGTCCCAAAACCTCACGTTGTTGGGTTTTTGCTTCTGTATGTTGTATGCTTTACCCATTTATACAGGCTGGTCAAGAGGAAGCAAAGGTAGCTTTAGGACTGCCACAAAGAAGGAGCCACCACTGAACCCCAGGGGCATCAATCTACATAATTAGTTAAGCAAATTAAACTTCAAAAGACATTATTTCCTCTGCTGTCTCTTGAGGTTCTCACTGAAACACATCTAATTTTTGCTGGTACCACAGACATGAATCACTCATTTTTGGTTCACTTTTGTAGAGTGTAGCAAACATCAACAAGCAAATATAAAAGATGTGCACATTTAATTGTATACTTCGCTGTGTAACATTTTGAAATGTTCTTTTGATGTTTTCAAAATACGAATGAACCCTAAACAAGCAGGTGCAATGTGATTTAGAGCAACAGAAATCCATAATCCTGTAGGTTCTTAGCTCAATTGCTCATTAAAATGCATATAGAAAAAGAAAAGCCTGTGGAGGCTATAATGTATTGTTGAATATGGTATGACCAGTGTTTGCAGTATTTAGCATTATCATGGTGAATGTTAAAAGATACTGTGAGCTAAATCAAAATGTTGACATGGATATAGTGATGTATTTTCACCTACATAAGGTAACAGTGTTAAATCATTCAACAAAAAATTCTTTCAAGCTTCAAAACTGAGAAAAAAATGCCAAATTTTAATTAGATCCCAGCGGAGTGCAGCATCCTAGACAAGCTGTCTATGTTATTTTATGTAGCTACATACAAAGATAAGAATGTATTAATTTAAGAATGACCTTATCCAATTGAAAGAGCTAGTCCCAGGGTTCCAAACATTTTTTTGTTGCAAGCTCAAATGGTTTCTTAAGATTCATTGATGGTATTTAGCATTTTCTGTTACAAGTCACCATTGAATGAAAACAGAAAATTGGCTATAATTAGTGAACAGACAATGTACACTTTCCAGCTACTGGTAACACACAGACATAAATCTTTCCTGACCCACGATTCTTTTGTGAATGCTTGTTGTTTTTTACAGTACCTTTATACCGTAAATCCATCCCAATGGAGTCAACACTATGGTATGCCTTGTAGTGACCATTCAGACATGAGATATTTCTTTTTATTTTTTGCTTTGTGCTTTCATATTGCTTTGAAACAAAACATACAGAAACAGAAATGGCAGGTAAATGAAGTGAACAACTCCAGTTATCAAGTATGGAGTATCAAGTATGGCAGGGTGAGGTGGAGATGTCAGGGTCTCGGCTGCTGCTGCTTCCCGGTATAACCAACAGACAGCCTCATAACTTCCTGTCAGGGTTGCTGGCTTCTGCTTCCTGGGATGACCACCAGATGGCCTCACTTCCTGTTTGTTCTCTGTCTCCTTTGGTTGATGTTTTCCACCTATGTTGATTGATTATTGTTGTCACCTGTGTCTTTTGTTATTTAAGCCCTGCCCTTCGCCTTCCTTGTTGGTCAGTCTTGGGTTGTCATGCTTTGTGTATGTACTCCTGTACCAAACTTTTTTTGTGTGTTTGATCTTGTCTCCTGAATTTACTTTGCATTTCATTTCCAGAATTGGTGATAAAGTTGTCTGGTTATGAAGATTTACGTTCCTTTACTTTGTAGTTTACTTTAAAGTGTCACCATTACAAAAAAAAAAAAAAACTGTTGTTCAGATGTTGGTACCATTCCATTCTTGTCACAGATTATAATCCTAACTGAAAACATTTCTGTGTCTCAGAGGCAAAGACAACTGCTGATAACTAATTTGTGCATATCAGTAGTTTGGGAGATACTGTATAAATATCTGTTTATCTGTTCCACAGTTGCTTACTAGTACATTTACATTTAGCACAATTTTCACCTTTAAATTATATCTGACAAAATCTATTACATATTACAAAATCTACACTATTGAACCCGATATGGCAAAGTGTCTCAGGTTTGTTTACATGTAAACTCATGATGAGCACCCAATCAAAACGGACATTGAGCTGTGAAGATTCTTAAAATCTTATCCATTTTTCACAGAGAAGTGAATAGCTAAACCATGTCAAAAGAAACAGGCTTATTTACATATTCTAGATCTGTGGTCTATGAGGCCAGATTCACTGGTGCGTCCCCTTTAGGCAACCCTATTCTGCAATTGCCAAATTGGCTTGTCTCACTACAACAGCCTCTGCAATCCGCTGAGGCAAGACAAATGCAATCCTCTGATACAGTCATACAGTGGCCAATGGCTATTTTTTGCACTACGAGTCACACAGTACATTGGAGTGGGCACCAACGGTGCTACTCTGCTGATGTCGTCTCAGCAACTAGATGACACTTGAAAAATTGCAGGATGCCTTGGAGCGGTGAGATGAGCAACCCATGCCAACATACCCAAATTTGTTCTGCTGAAATGATCTCCCAGTTATTTTTGCATGATGACATGGCTTAGATCAACCTTGGGCTGTAGTGTGTGCTTAGTTTGCACTCAAGGTGAGTGCCTTAATGACTGAGCTACCTATGCACACTGTGGTCCTTTTGGAACTCCAGTCTGTGTGTAGTCATTCACTTGCTGTGATGCCCCAGTGGAGAATGTGAAGATTATCAAATGACACAAATACAATCCTGATTCCGCAAACTGGTGATTGTATCTGATTACAAAGAGGATCAAAACAATTCATATGGTTTACAGAGGTAATTTGAAGCAAGGCTTTCATCCAGCACAGTAAATGTTGTTTACTTTGCCTGAAGGGCTAAACAGTGGGGAAATAATTGTTTTATTTTAATTCCATACACTCTTTAACTCCGATCCCCTTACAAAGGAACAATGGCAAATTACACTGTTTGAGCCAATTTTCAGCTCACGGATATTAACTTCTTTTATGAGAATGAAGGTGGAGACTTTCTGATGTCAGATACAACAAAAGAAAATGTAGTCTGTTTTAAATATAATAATTTTGTGTACAGACACAATATAACATCTTAGCAAAGTGATCAAATGAAAGAAGTGTTTTTTGTTTTTGGGGAAACAAACTTTCTAACTTTCCATTACACTGCAAAGGTCACATTTGCAGATAAGATTATAGACCTGGATTGATACATGTCAACTCTGATTAGTATGTGAGTTGTCTGGTCTTATTTTACCTCTAATTGAATTAAACTGTTTTGCCATGTCCTCAGTAACCATACTGTAGCCTTTCAGTCTCTGCCTTTTTTCCAGCACAAGATACTGCAGATATGTAAATTAAATTTAATGTATTGATGATTGTTGATAAGGCTACTTTGAGATTATTTTTTAAAAAATTGTTATGCGAAAGCATTGCAAGAGTTTTTTGAATTGACAAAATGCTATTTAGAACCACAGACAAATGAGGATGTATGTGTGCAGGGGGTGTTGGCAACAAGTATTGGAGGATGTAATTACACGCCTTTAATACATTTTGTAAGTCACGTCACATTATTAAAACTGACCTTGAAATCTTGCAAGCATTTTTTGATGCCATCTCCAACCAAGGAGTAATTCGTAACAGTAAGGTACACTTTATTAGTGAGGATAACTGTCAAATTGTGAGTGATGGATTAACCTTGCAGAACAAATACAATATGTTGCTTAATCCATGACTACAGATATACTGTTGGATGTTTTGATCAGTTTTTTTTTTTTTATTTGGTTTTATGCAAACTGGAGGATGTACAAGGAGTATGTATGTTGAAGTTGCCTAACTGATGAAATTTTACATGCATACAATTAGGAATTATTCACATTTGTGAAATTTCATAGTTTGGAAGTTTCTGCTGTCATAAATTTTCATTGGCCACAATGACAGAGGGCTGAAAATTTGGTGGTCTGTGTTATGGACTGTTTGTAATAATGATAAACATTAACTGTATACACATGCACCAGTTTAATTTGTCGTGTCTCCTGCTACTGCTGCAGCGGTGGGATGTAGATGAGCTAATGCATATTCATTGGTGTTGAAGTTCTGTTTTTCCATATGAGGGAGTAAATTCGCATTTTCCGCAAATCAGATGAGTATGTATTGAGAACGAGGCCTCCTCCCAAACCAGGCAAGTGAGTGAACGGGTTCATACTTCACTGGATGTGATGCAAATACAGTACTGTATAAGACAAAGAGTAAGGGCATTTTGGACACTCTCTCCTGTCGTCATTTGAGTGACTTGGCAGAAGTGGTGACCTCTGGAAATTACTTTGACACCATAATGCTCACAGTCTGGTTGATCCAGCTAAAAAAAATCTTAGAGTGACGTTTCAACAGTACTTTTAAATTGCACTCTTTCCTGCCATAATGCTTCCCATTAGTATCAAGTACTATTTGAAGTGGAGAGATGTAACTTAAATCAATATGCAGGAAATACTGTAATCATCCTAATACTTTTAATTAATAATTGGTATATACAGTTTTGATTTTATTTTCTTGGCCTACACATTGTATTTTGGGTTTGAATATTTATTGACAGCTGTAATAATAATTACAACTGTACATACTTCCAACTGTACATAGTTTTTGATTTCAGACAGGCTTTGTGGAACCTCTACCGATGAGTGCTGTTCTTAGCTAAATGTTTGCTGTGACATATTAGAAAATGGTACATTTGAATAGAACACCAATTTGAAACCTTTTAAGGAGTAGAACAACACAGATACCATTTCTCCAAAGATCCCATAATAACATCTTTTGTCAATCAAAATAACAAATGAGATTAAAAATTTCCTGTCAAAGCATACAAAATTTGGTGAATGAGGGACAATTGTTGGTTAAAGGAAACCATGGAGAACATTTGCACTTACAAACACTGTGAAATTGTGAATGATGCTCAAAAATTAGATCTTGGACATTCTTGATAACCCTTCCATGACTCCTTTTCTTTCCTCCTCTCTGTAGACTAAATGATTTGTTTTAAACATTACAATTAACAATTAATCACATAATTAGTCAGGTGACTGTGCTGATTATTAGTGTGATTGTGAAGCAAAAACACTATTATTATCCGATAGTTTTATTAGTGTGATTGCTTTGCAAACACACTATTGTGATAGCGTGTTTGCAAAGCAATCACACTATTGTTATCTGAGTTTTATTCTTCTTTTTCTTTTTCTTCTTATTCCACCAAATTTTGTCCCGCTACTCCTCCCACATTTTCGAGATATCCACCCCAAACCAACTGTAACCCGTCCAGTCTGAATCCGATCAGTGTGCTTGTATACAGCTAAGCCGTACCTGCACTTGTGCTCCATTTTTTGTTGTTTTTTCATCCCTTTTTTCCCATAGGCTCCTATTCATTTTCAAAATCACCCCTCTCACACTTCATGGCCTTCCCACTTGGTCACTTTTCAACCCATAGCCACCATACCTCGCATGTTGCCTCGGGACAAATCATCCAACACTCATCCAAGACCGGCTTGACCCGCACTCGTCTTTTTGTCATTCACTCATCCCTCCATCCTCCCATTGACTTCAATTCATTTTTCAACATCTTACCGCTCGGTCACCTTCTGGCTTACGGTCATAGTACCTGATATGCTGGCTCAGGTCATGGCACCCAACACTCATTGAAACCAGGGTGCGAAATACGGGGGGTCCGAGACCCCTTGATTGACACTTGAGACCCCCTGAAAGCCTCAACAGAAAAATTTTGGGGGGTCTGGAAAAATCTTTAAAAAATTATTTGTCACTTGCAATTGTCACTAAAAATGTCTTTTAACCCTTAAAGCCCGACAGACGCAGCCTGCGACCAAATTCACATCCCTTCTTCTCGGTTGAATTGCTCATGAAGTATTCATCGCTAACGATGCTAGCTGCTTGTCTATGTGACGAAGTGTTTTCGAGAAAAATAATTTTGAATTTACATCAAATTTAATCATAGTTACAATCTGCATACAGCTCTAAGTCCATCTCCACACCCATTACTCTTATTTGAATTACTCATGGACTTGACATTGCACAGATATGGAACACATATCACAAGAAAGAGTGGAACCGGAGCTTTGTAATGATGCTAGTCACATATTTGTACGTACCAAAGTAATCACGTTATGAAGACAGATCAAACTTCTGCAAAGTAATACCTTTACTAATTTCTTTACCCATTTTCACACTCCCGCTTCTCAGTTGAATAAGTCACAAAGTCCCTATCGCTTCACAACGTACCACATATCAAAATAAACAGCAGAACTTACCCTTTCTGATGATGCTAGTTGTTTCTCTGTGCAACAAAGCATAAGTAATCCGGTTTTCAAATCACAGCAAATTTCTGCATTGTCTCCAACATAGGGCTGACATTACATCCCACTTTGTATGAAAAATAAACACAAGATAATGTATTTGCTTTTTTCTACCGTATTTCAAGGCCATCTCCCAGCGCCCTCCTGTTTTGTTGTTTCTCCCGGGAAACTCCCGTAATTTGCACAGCAAACTTTATTATGAATAATCGTCATACACGGATCCATTAGTTTTGTATGTTTGTATGACATTACCCAAGTTGCTAGATAAAACACAATCTACACACACAATCCACACACTACATACAATTATTTATTTACTTACTATCCACAACACCCCATATCCCCCCCCTGCTGAAAAAACCTCCAGTTTTTTGAAACCTAAATGTTGGCAGGTGTGGGTAGGGGGGAACCCCTGATTGCCACAGGGTATTTCGCACACTGATTGAAACCCATACTGACCCGCACTCGTCTTTTTGTCGTTCACTCATCCCTCCTTCCTCCCATTCACCTCAGTTCATTTTTAAGGTCTTACTGCTCGGTCACCATTTGACTAATAGCCACGGAACCTGATATGCTGCTTTGGGTCATATGACCCAACACTCACCAAAGGTGGGTGTGTCCCTAGCAACCATATTGTTATCCTTAGCATCCACCTAGCAACCACTTAGCAAGACCCTAGCAACCACTTAGCAACCCCCTAGCAACCACCTAACAACCATCTAGTAACGCCCTGACAATCACCTACCAAACAGCCTAGCATCCACCTAGCAACAACCTAGAAACCACCTTAGAACCTAGAAACCACCTTATATACCTTTGCAACCACCTAGCAACAGCCTAGCAACCATCTAGTAACGCCCCGACAATCACCTACCAAACAGCCTAGCATCCACCTAGCAACAACCTAGAAACCACTTAGCAGCATCCTAGCAACCACCTAGCAACCACTTAGCAACACTTTGGCAACCACCCAGCAACACCCTAGCAATGCCCCAGTGACCATATTGTTTACCCTAGCAACCACCTAGCAACACCCTAGCAACCACTTAGCCACATCCTAGCGATCGTCTCATATAAATTAGCAGGTTTTGCTGCCGGGTCACAATCACACTCTGCATTTTCTTCAGGAAATGCACTTTTCTAGTTTATTTTATTATTTATTTTAACACTACTGCTGAGTGCCTACAGCGAACATGGAGGATAACAGTTGAAATACATGTTTAAATCTTTGTGGGTCATGTGGCCAAGCAAAACCAACGGCCCTCAGTCATAGTAAAAAGTTGTTCTTCTTTAACACTGTTTCCAACAGAAAACAAGGTTAACTGAGGTAGTAAAGTTGCTGTGCTGTTGTTGGGGGTGATATTTACAGTGGGGTTTATTACTCCTACTTTCATTTTAAGTTTGTAAGTTCCTTTGCATGCCATGCCTTGTCTCTTTTGACAGTCTGTTTATTTATGCATCCTGCATAGTCTGCAAAACATCCCTGAGGGCAACATTCAGGTAACCTTAAAACATATTTTATATTGCTAAATATACAGGGACTTAAACCCAATACTTCATTCCAGTGATTTGGCAGTATAATAAAATATTTTTAAATCAGTTGGTTTGGGTTAACATTGGATTCATTGAACTTATTTATTTAGTACAGAAAATCCTATTTGCATTGTTTTTAATAGATATGTTTTGATATTGAGACGCAATTGTCAGCAGCAGGTATGGGAAGAAGGTACAGGTGTAGCTTTTTCTTTATTTGTATCAGATGTGCACTTGACAGAATAGAGCAGGGAGAAGGCGACCCATAGAAGCCCAACTGGTGACAGAGTTCACTTGTAGATTGTCGGTAGGGACCAGACAGGGAGACCAATCCAGACTACTCAGGAGTGTGGTGCATAGGGCTAGGGAATGCATCCCCAACTGTATTGTGACTGTATGTGGCACTGGAGGAGAACTGTTGCTGGGGAACTGAAAATGCACTCGCCTGTTGATGGGAGACCAGTGACCTGGAGGCAGAGATCTACAGAGAGATGAGCGGGGCCGACAGATTCTGAGCTGAAGTTTTTGATTTTCTATAATGTGTCTGACTTGGCAGTGTGGCACGGCTTGAATGCCATACCTATCTGATCTGTATACATGGGGGTGGTATAATGAGGAGTCCTCACACCTTGTGCTGCTTTGGGCCAAAGTGAGAATCTCAGATAGATGTTACTCAGTTTGATAGGATTAGGGCCTCAGGGGAAAGAAAGGGAGGCAGAGTCAGTGCTGTGTAGTGTGGGGCCACTAAGCTTTGAGTGCCCTTAGTCTGTAGGTGGGGGAGCACTTTGAGTGGGTCATGTGTGCTGCATTCTACTCAGTCCTGCTTTCTCCCTCCCTGACAAGAGGGGTGTCTCTGATCAGGAAGGGATCAGCCCAGGTATCTGAAGGAATTTAATCAAAACTCTTCTCATTGTACATCCATGGTCTTTAATGGTGTGGTTGTTGGGTTGAAATAGCCTGTAAGGGGAAACAGTTTGTGACACAATCATTTCAGTTTTCAGCCAGCCACTATATTTGACATATGTCCATTCTGTATTCCTGTCAAACATGGTTATTTAAGATGGCTGCCTTAAATGTGTTGGTCTCTTCTGGAATAGTGGTAGGATGACATTTTCCACTGATACATGTGAGGTCTAATGATGGAAATGTGATGATGATTTATTATTTAAATTTTATGATTTAGAACACATTTAACTCTGACAAAACTAATATCTGTCAAAACCCAATGACCTAAGAAACTCTAGCCTTTTCAGATGTTGCACAAGTGTCTGCGTGTGGCATCTCAAAGCCAGCGGTGTTCTTGTGTTGTGACAGAATACCTGCCCACATTATGTTATGCAGCGCTGAACTTACATGAATTTTATTGACTGAGAGTCTCAGCTTGAACCTCAGGAGCCCTACACAGAGGGATAGTGTTTGTGTTGCAGATAATATAAATACTGTATATCTGCAGGGGACATTGCTTTATCAAATTATATTTATTTAGGTCCCATAATCTACTGAATAAAGATTATATCTTAGCACTGAAGTTTACACTTTAAAGGTTAGGACTTACAAAAATAATTCTGATATTCCTATAACCTCTTAATTTTGAAACATGATTTTGCACTGAATGACCTGTACCTATGTTCTCAGGAAATAGCAAGACCCTAACCTCCTTTAGCCATTATTTTATTAGAAAATATCTAACACATTGGGTGTGATATTAGACCTACGACTGGAAAAAGACATCTGCAGTGATCAGGATAATAAACAGCTGAAGGATTGTGAAGGCTCACTCAATCACCTCTCACACTACTGTGGGTGTACCACAGGGTATACTTCCTCCTTTGGGACCAGAGCTGGAAGCCGTAAGAAAAATTATTTAGAGCCTTCTCTGACCACTCTCCTGAAAACTGCTGTCGATCCCACAAACTGTGCAGCACCAGAAAATATCAACTACCCATGACAGAAAGAAAGGAAGGGGTAGCTTTGTACAGTTTTGCTTTTATATCACTGTTTAATCTACATTTGAATGCTGTACTAGTGCACAGCAATCGCTTTAAAACTGAATTGAAAATTGTGTTTCCATATAAGTACATTTTAATCAATTTATTTGCAGATTTAAATTCAAATGTTATTAAATTTGATTTTGAGACCATAGAACATATTGAAACAACTGTCTTAAATGCCTTCAAACTGTATGTCACATCATTTGAGTTCCTGAAATGTGGCTTGCAGATGAAGTAAGTAAATTAAATGTAGTCATAACATTATGCTGACCACATTAAATCAATTACCTGTTTCTCTACACTTTCCTAGTCTAAGCTAAGAATGCATTTTAGCTGCTAGTCTAATTAGTCAGCAGTTGAGGCTTCCCCCTCTCATCTGGCAGCATAAAACTGTGAAGGAGGGCAGTCAGGGTGCATGTAATTTCAATGGTGTAAATTTCGTCATCTCGACAGAAGTATCACTTTTCTAACTTGTTTGTTTTTTTTTGCAAAAAACTGTTGTTGCTTAGTGCTGCAAGGATTCATGTAGCATAGCACAGTGATTGTGTGATTTTTTTTGGGTCTTGGTTAGTTTTTTGAGTGCAGTTTAACTGCTAGTCTAATTAGAGGTTTCCCCTCTCAGCTGCTAGCTCATCCACTTGTTAACTGAGCGAAGCATTTCTTTGGTGTGACTGTGCTGAAGAGGAAGCTGCAACCTTGCTTCTCAGCTTTGTTGTACAGACAATGGAGTCTACCTGTAGCGAAGGGTGAGAGCAGTCACCCCACCCGGCCTTGAACCTGGGTCTACGGGGTACCAAACATGCGACTTTGACCACGACGCCAAAGAGCCAGGCTCATTGGTATGGCAGTCAAAGCACATACTCAACCGTAGTGACGGCACTCCGTCACACTGCCCTCCCCTTCGGGAAGCGCGCCCATGCGCTTCACGCACCATGGCGTCCCTCATGCATTCCCCCGTACTTCTCCCATCCCAGGGTGCCCCACGCACTCATGCTTCACCCATCTCTGGGGTCCTTCACACCGGGGTCAACCTAACCTGGGGGTCCCTCATACGGCTCACACACTGGGCACGCCTCCGATGGCCTTGCAGCCAGCCATCCCACTTCTGACACCATTTGTAGCGAAGGGTGAGAGCAGTCACCCCACCCAGCCTTGAACCCGGGTCTATAGGGTACCAAACATGCGACTTTGACCACGACGCCAAAGAGCCAGGCTCGTTGGTATGGCAATCAAAGCACATACTCAACCGTAGTGACAGCACTCCGTCACACTACCTGTGGGAGTTCATCAAGGGAGGCCACCAAGGGAGGCCCTCGGTATGTTGGTATTGTGTTGGAATGGTTGACTCCTGCAGGATATATTGTGTTGCACTTGTGTGTTGGGCTAGGTGTGCATTCATGGTCTCAACCTTGTGTTTTTGACATTGGCTCTTGTGTGTGGTGGTGTCCTTGTTAACATTTTATGTTATTTTACTGGATGCCATTTGTACTACTGGAGTTGCTCTGGATAAGGAATCTGCAGGGTTCCAAAAACTTGGAAAATGTTACGTGTACTCATCTTAAATGCTGCTTTCAGTAAGAGTGCCTGCTAAGCAACAACATATAAATATAAATGCAAATGAATCACAGTTCTAATTTAGGATATAAAACATTTATTTTTCAGATTGATTATTCACTGCGCTATGAGCAGAAAGCAACTTTAGAAATAAGGGAAGCTGAGAGTACGAAAGAAGTAAGTTACTTAGCTGGTTCTGTGATCATTTTTGTGTAATTGTAGACTGTTTAGAAGTAAAGCACTGCATCTGAAAATACATCAGAAAAATCTGAATATCTGTAGGCATCCATGCATAACTTTTCCAATATGCTTTAGCTCTGTGTGTAACTTGGGTCATAGCACCAGAAACCTGAACCCACACAGGAGTAAATTTGTTTTTTTTTTCAATTAGTTCTTATGCTGATCTGAATTCTCCACATTACCTACAAAAATCTACAGTTGGAGAGGTCTTTCAATACAACCATGCCTACTCTAAACCACTTGTCAACAAACAGTCCCAATGATACTAGTTTTACTAGGCCTTCTTGCACTTCTCTGGTGCCTGACAGGTTATGAAAATAGACTGAGGCTGGCATTTGCTGATTCACCAAGGTTGACCTCTTTGTTTACTTGTGGTGTCTTCATTTCTTTTGCTTTAACCTTTTCAAACTGCTCATTTTGGTCAGGGCAAGAACTTTGAGCAATTATGACAGGTAATTGCTGTAATTTGCTTTGGAGTTTGGTCCTCATTCAGATCCTCAAATCTTGATGGTCGTGATTTTTACAACAGTACTGTAAATGTTACAATATTTTGAATCTGGAGAAGAGAACACATCCAGCAAAATAAACAGAGCCAATCAATAGCTTTGTGAGTGCAGGCCATCATGAGTAGATTTCTCAAGCACCAGAGTGTTATGGGTTTTAGTGGGTTGGGATTTAATGGGATTGTGGATAGGTAACTATGTCATTTAATACATTTATGATGAACATGATATTGACATCTTATCACCACAATCAGTAAATAATGGAATAAACTAGGTGTTATGCCACTTAGCATTAGCATCAGAAGAGATGCCAGTTTAACGTCAGGCCACCAGTGGCATCTCTGGCACGGAACGCCTGGTGGGGCACAATAAACTCTGTATGGGCAGCATTCGACTCGTCAATGAAACTACACACAAACCTGCTTGCTCAATGAATCCACACTTGCGGTTAGCCATGTTTTTCTCTTGAACCACTCTGGATTGAAAGAGCGTTTTTTGTCCTTTCCAGATATTGCCTTGCTATTAGTAGTGGCTAACATAACTGTGATGACTTATAACAATGGCTAGCTGCGTAGCAACGCCGATACCGTAAACAACATTTACTAAATGTCTTGATGTATGTCATTCTATTATTTTTTATTGGCTGCTCTCAGCATGGGGCCAACATGATCGTGCCCCACAGCTCAGTATTGAAAGTGCGTTGAACATGCGCACAGTGTTTTCAACTGCTCACTTGGTTAAATGAATGCTGACGGGCCGGCCCCATGCTCACCAAACAAAGACTGCTAGAAGTACTGACCTTTACGCAACAGGTACAGGAAGATATTTGGAATGTATCGGACATCGCTACCGTTGTCATATGTAATAAACACGCAACAATGTTAGTTACAAAGGAAAAAAAAATAAAATATATATGGGTGGGGCCTGGCCCCCCAGATGTCGCGTGGAGCAGTGCATGACATGATCAATAATTCAGTGTAACAAGTAATACATATATATATATATATATATATATATATATATATATATATATATATATATATATATATATATATATATATAGACAGATAAAAGCAATGCTGAAGGGATAATGACACGTCTAAAATAAGTAACTGAAATAATGAAATAATATCCTAAAATAAACAAATAATCCCACAAAAATTTAAATGACTTAACTGGTCCAGGACAGCCTCTTGAACACGCCTCAAAGGCTCATGTTCAGAGTATGAAAACCCTTACTGAATGGAATCTCCATTCACTACTTTTTGACTGGAAATGAAAATGTGGAAGATGTAATGTTCCAACATCAGAGCGAGTACAATTACAGATAATGGAAGTGAGATTTCAGTGTTCTGCCAGTGGTTGTTTGAAACTATATATAATTATATATCTTCTCATTGGAAAGAATGATTCAGTCACAACAAACACCAATAATTTTGAAGGTGACTTCTGTAGGAGCAGGGAGTATAAAACCTTTTTTCTTCCCTCAATGCAAGTTTAATAACTGAAGTTCACAAAAACAGGAAGCTCCTAAATTCATGCCTACTCTCCCTTGATGGGCCTCTCAGCACTGTCCCATGGTCAGCCAAAGATCCGAACAGACCTGCTTCCCATTCATTCCTTGCTTATTATGTATATTACATATCATTTAGACTTTATTTAGATTTGCTGTTTACTTCCTGCATTTATATGAATCTTCAATGTGTACAGGATATGCCAAGTGTATTATTAACAATTTAAATAATGATTTACCTATTGGGGAATATGATCACAATTTATTTTCAGTTGTTAGTCCACATGTAACATAAAAGCAGTTGATTGCATCAATAAGGCTTCATATTTATATTGATCTTTGCAAATATGCCAGGAAGGTCAAATAATTTTAGTCATTCATTGATTTATAATCACCATTCCATTTATAATCTGATTATATGATGCATGTAGCTGCAAAAAAGGTAAGGCAGAGGTTCCTTTAATGAAAATTAACATCCATCCTGTCCACTTCAGCAGTTGTTTAGATGAATGTCTCTGAATAGAGATCACCAATACATTTGTGATAACATCTTAAGATATTCAATATGATATCATTCTGGCAAGTCCTTATCACAACTCAATGTACAAGTCCTGCTCACAAATCATGTATTCGTACATTCCGCATTGGTATGAATTGAAAATAGATTTCAGATGGATCAAGACTGTGCTATTTAATCCAAAATAGCACAAAAAGTATGGAGATGACAATAATGTCAGCCACGGACCGCGGAAAGCATTTCGAATTGGTCGGCCCATTAGCCCCCCGAGAAATACGAGATACGTGTTTTGTCTGTCATTGATTAAAACGGCCGCATCTGAGGCAGTAAGTGCATCGCATCACGTTATCATCAACTTACAGGTTACAAAGTTTATTGTAGCTATGTGTGCGCTCAGTTTTTCCATTCGTTGAATACATTTGGCCAAAATCTCTTGTTATAAAAGATTAAGTGCTATGAACAGGCTATTGAAGACAGTATCAGCTATGACTAGACGTCAAATGCTAGACTAAACTGCACTCTAACCTACCGTGGTTTGCCTGCACTCTTCTCCGCTCCCACGTCTCAAGCCTCAAATACATAAAACATTCGCCTTTAAGCTGCGTTTTAACCGAACGCGACACAAAATTTCGCTTCGCTTTCCTCGCACGGGTTTGATCGCTTGCCTGAAAAATGACCACATGAATTTCGCTTCACGTCACAGCAAGCATTTTTCATTACACCAATGCTGCTAGCCAGTTTGCTAGACACAATAGAAGACAGCTGTTACAGTTATCTTGCGTTGCTAGCTAGCTAGTTAATTAGCTTATATAAATACGGCACACAAGCAGTTTGTCATTTCTTGTGAACTCTCTTTTTTAAGAAGTAATGTTCCTCTAAAGTTTCAAAGCTAATGGTCAACACAACAATGGGTCCACGTTTTGAAACGTCAGCTACGGACAACACCAATCAGCCTGAGAGTTCTGGAAAGGGGGCGAGGCTTCTAGCCCCACTTGAAGGTGATTGGCTTTCACCAGGCGAAATTTTCGCTCCAGTTTAACATTTTTTAACTCAAGCGAACGCTCATTTCACCCATTTCGCGTTGCTCGCAGTTTCGCCGTGATTAACACGGCCCATTCGCCTCCTGCCGTTGACTTTTCATGCATTCATGACGCGTGAAAATTTCACGTCGCGTTCAGTTAAAACGCACCTTTATAGACTTGTGTTTCTTGAGTAAAGAAAATGCTGTACTTATTCAAACATCCAGTTCTTTATTTAGCCTTGCATTGCAGCTCTTGCATTGCAAACAACCAGAGACAGTCTCCAAACAACTGCCTACTACTGCTGTGTATTCTTCTACAGTATAGCTAGCTGCTATACTTAAATTATCATCGCCATTTCAATAATGGACAGAGTTTTAACTGAGTTTTCAAATAAGCATTACTTTCGATGAAATAGGGATTGATCTAGCCAGCGAGAGAAAGGCAATGAATAATCTGATCATTTCTTGTCATATCGCTAGCTAGCTATGCTAGTCTCCTCAGCAAACACTTCCATCTATAATCACAATGTTAACAATAGAGCTAAATTTTATAAACAGGTACACTGCATAGTTTTAACTGAGTTTGCAACCTAGGGCTAAGTTCAAAACATTTTATTGAGCTATTTGCCTCAGACAAAGTCAGACGAAATCGTCTCGTCACTGTTTACTTTCAGCTCTGCTTCATTCAAGATGGAGGTGGGGTGGAGCTATGAGGTTTTGCCGACAGTTTGAGGATCCAGTGGAGTTACGATATTTAGTGGCAAGCTCTTTTAAGTTCTTGTCATTGGTTAAATATATGCAAAAACCCACAGACAGACGTAAAGGATGACCAATAGCATTGATTTATGAAAAAATTACGAAATATGGAGATACGAGGTTTCCGCCCGACAGCGAGGATAGGTGGCTACCAATATATTGGAATTTTTTTTACATGTTTGATGTTCAAAAGTAGGTAGGGCCCGGGCCTACTGGCCCTACCGGTTCCGCGGTCCATGATGTCAGCTAAACAATGTAAAAGGTTTGATCTCGTTATACAAAAGTAAAACTCAGATCATATTAATATTCAGAAATAGATGCTAAATGAAGTGACTTGCATACAGTCTACCCTGCAATGGGAAAGATGGCTGCCAAAAGGTCATTGCCTGGAGCAATGACTGAAATAGTTTCAAAATGCAAGAACCAGGAAAAGGTGAAGATACTTCTGATTGCAGTGTTTACTAAGGCTAAACAATAAGCCTATACATTGTCTACCTAGCAAGCAAGGATTAGTAACATAAAAGCCATTATGATGCAGGGTAACAATATGAATAGCAAGCTGTCAATGAAGGTTGTGATGAAAATCAAGAAAAAAAAAATAGCCAGCCAATAACACAACATGATCATGATTTAATTTTTTTAAAATGGTCAGCACTGGCTATAAGAACACCTGTCATTTTCCTTTATTATCTCAAGAACAGATGTGAATAACTAGTTAGCTATCACACTATTTGGAAGAAGGCAAGATAACAAAGATACAAATGCTATCACATAGCAGTGCTATTTTAATGTTAAAACAACCCAAATGTTGACTTTACTCCGTCATTGGACTTAATGTGTTTGTACAGCAAAACACTAAAATTGCAGTATCAGAAAATGACTAGTTGTAGCTGCTCCCAGCTTCCACTACCATCTCACTGGAGCCCAGATATACCCATTTATCTCTGACTTACAAAATTACACGTTTTACTATCTTGTATGTGTCAGGAGTGGACAAAGTGCCCAACCCCGACCAGTTCGTTCCCTCCTAGGGATCCGCCCACCACAAGGACACTAGGACAAGATGAGTAGGAACACAACACTTTATTGCACTAATTACAAAAGAAACATTTACACACAAATTCACAAAAACATAGAGACGCTGTTACGTTTCCCACCCACAGCTGTTCTCCTTCCCCCGCCTTACTACCCTCTCCCATCCTCCCCTCCCCGGACCCAGATGAGCAGGTACACAACCCCACACACCACACAATATGCAGACGTGCCCCACTGCAGTACACTCCGTGACCTGGCGCCCCCACCACCCGGGCACGGGGAGAGAGAGGACTGCTCTTTTCCTATGCCAGGGGAAGTCCTACCACCGCGGGAGAGGCTCCACACACGCACACACTCACCACGCGAGACACACACAGAACAAAACAGAAATAAAAGGGGGGACGTAGCTCGCCCCATGCCACCGTGCCGGGCCTCGCCTACATCCCAACACAAAGAAAACAACTCAATAAGACGAAGCCCTCCGCATCGCTCCTGTGGACGGGCTGGCGGTTCCAGTGGTGACCCATGTCTTCTCCTCGCTAGCAGCTTATGCCAGCTCCGTGGGATCACGCAGAGGGGAAACACAGTACAGCAGCCGGTCAGCCTGCTTTCCTTGCCACCCCGTGCCAGGGACTCACGCACATAGTTGACGGTTCACGGTGTCACCTCCCTCACAACCGGGGGATCCACCTCCCCGGCACACACTTTCACAGGGTGGGGACTCTCCTCAATGTCGGCTGTGTCCTGGGACTGTGGTTGTTTCCCTCCTCCCTCAGGGACTCGCGGTGTAAGCTCTTCTGGTTGCCGCCTAAAATACACATACACAGACAACCCCTCATCCACACACACCAAAAGAAAATTAACTAAACAAAACAACCAAAATCCGCCCCAGATCGTGACTCCTGGAGCTCAAACCAAATGAAAAAACCAAACAAACCGAAAATAACCAACTGAAAAACCGCTGTGCCGGCACGTATAACAAAAAATAAATCAAACAATAATTTCCACTCTAAAAACCCTGTATACTCGGCTTCTGTCAGCATCTCTGCTGTGCTGCTCCCACTCACCTGCCTAAATAGCCCTGGCGTCCCCTTAAACAGGAGAGGCAGCAGGTGCGGAGCACGCACCAAGCAGCGAATCCTGTCAAAAACCCGATAATTCACTAATTGAATTACCCCTGCCGCACGCCTGAGCCCCCTCGCTCTCCCTGGGAGTACAGCGCAACCAATTACCGCCGTCAGTAGAAACTCCTGACACATGTATTATTGTGTCTACTTACTATCCTATATGCCTACCTGAAATGATTGCTAAGTTCTTTGTAGAATCCCTAGCTAGTTACTGCCAGACATGTGTCTTTATCTTTGACCATGTCAGTATTGTCTGATAATATAAGGACTGCGGTACTTTTTGTCTCTCATTTTGGTTACATTGAAGCAAACACCTTTTCACAAATTCACCAGGCTTGTGCCCAGTTTGTATCCTTAAATCTTTGCTTTCAGCACTCTAAAATCCCGCCGAATTGCTAGATAAGCGTCAGCAGCTGATTGGGGCCCCGCCCCCAATACTATAATAGCTGTGACTGACCTTATCACTTCCTCTGAGCCAACTGAGTGCCTAGGTGGGGCACAGTAAGGCAGAGGTTGGTGATATCTCGTTCCCTCCCTCAGGGAACCGGGGTTACGTACGTAACCTAGACGTTCCCTTTCGGTTGTTCACTTGACATCACCACGTATGGGGAACGTATACAATAGCGCCTTACTGTGCAACTGTGTGAGAGCAAGGGCAAAAGTACACGAAAAAAACCGGCCCCCAATCACCACTAGCATACATCCGTGCCACTGCGGTACATAAACAGGACGGGTGGCAAGAACCAGCCAGTCGCATGAGAAGCAAACCGGTGAGAGCGTATCGAACGTAAGCTCATACACCGAAGTTATGTGCTGTTGCACCTAGGACACCCTGGACGACAGAGAGTCCTGTGACATCCAACATGTAAAAGCGGACAAATGTGTGCGGAGAAGCCCAGCTCGCCGCCGCACAAACATCCTCCATCGACACCCCTTTAAATAAGGCCCATGAAGACGCAACCCCTCTAGTGGAGTGAGCACGCAGTCCTACTGGGGTTCCATATCCACACTCTTATACGCTAATGCAATGGCCTCAACGATCCAATGAGCCAGCCGCTGTTTCGACAGAGCCCGGCCTCTTGCCTGGGGTCCGAAACACACAAACACTTGATTACACTCCCGCACGTCCTTCGTGCGATCCAAGTAGCATCGGAGAGCATGTATTGGACAAAGCGTATGAAGCCTTTCTTCCTCGTCTGATCTGAATGGAGGAGGGGAGAAGGCAGTAAGCTCACTGATTTGATTACGGAAGGGGGTGGTGACAATCTTGGGTGTAAAAGCTGCAGTAGGACATAACACCACTTTCTCTCCAGCCGCCGAAAACTGCAAGCAGGACAGGTGGACTGAGAGTGCATGTAAATCCCCTACCCGTTTCGCCGAAGCTAACACGAGGAGGAGGGCTGTTTTCAATGAAATGGTTTTTAAATCTGCAGCACAGAGGGGCTCAAATGGAGCGCCAGTTAACGCCTGCAGCACCACCAGTACATCCCAAGAGGGGAACAGGCACTGCCTTGGGGCTCGTAATCGTCTTACTCCCTTCATGAAACGGGATGCAAGAGCGTGACTCCCAGTGTGGAGGGCGTCCTGCCCTGGTAAAATAATTCCTGTAAAAATGTCAGAATAACTCCAATAGGGCATCGGATTGGGTCCTGATCCCGGGACGTACACCAATGCGCGAAAACACGCCATTTAATTGTATACTGCGTTCGTGTGGAAGGCCCCCTAGCACATTGTACGGTAGAGACGATCGACGCAGGTAATCCAGAAGCCATCAGTGACTCCCTTTCAGGAGCCAGACCCAGAGCTGCCAGAGGTCTGGGCGTGGATGCCATATCATCCCGTGCACCTGTGTCAATAAATCACGCCGGAGCGGGACTTCCCATGGAGGCTCGGCCAGCAACAGGCGCAGGTCCGTGAACCAGCACTGGCTGTGCCAGTTCGGTGCCACTAGTAGGACTGACAGGTTGTCCTCCCGAACCCGATTCAGGGTTGCCTGAAGCATGGCTATAGGGGGAAATGCATAAAGCCGCCTCCGCGGCCACGGGTGAGCAAACACATCCACCCCGAGGGGGGGGTTGTCGTTCTGCATTGAAAACCATAGGGGGCAATGTGTGTTCTTCGATGCAAGGAGGTCCACGTCTGCTTTCCCGAACCTTTTCCAAATTTCCGCCACAACCTGAGGGTGGAGGTGCCAGTCTGCTGCGTGAGGGTTTCCCCTGGACAGCAGGTCTGCCCCATAATTCAGACACCCCGGCAGATGAACTGCTCGTAGGGACAGAAGATTCTGTCCGGGAAAGACCGGACCGGACTGCTCGGAGGGACAGAAGATTCTGTCCGGAATAGACTGGAGAAGCTGACGCTGAGTCGGCATACGGAAAGGTGCTTTCTGTAGAGATTTGTTCAAAACACGCAAATCCAGTATTGGACGGATGCCGCTGTCTTTCTTTGGTACAAGAAAATAGCAACTGTAAAACCCCTCGTTTTGGTCTGATTGTGGAACCATTCTTATTGCCCCTTTCTCTACCAGCATGTTTATTTCCTGTTGCAACACCGGTGCCTGCTCTGTCGGAACCACGGAGTGAATGACACCAGTGAATTTTGGTGGGCGCCGTGCAAATTGTAGAGCGTAGCCCACCATGACCGTACTCAGTACCCACTGTGGCACTGCACATGCACACCATGCTTCCGCACAGGCAGTGACCCGAGCTGTCCGACTGTGTGTAAGACGGTTCAATGTTATATGAAGGGGTCCCACACCTACACGGCCCCGTGCATTCTGTGACAGGGGGGCATGAAGAGGGGTCAGACAATGGATGTCTATGTTGGAAAGTAATTGCCCGCTCATAACCATTATTCTGTGGGGATGAGGGCTTATGTTCACGTGGCCCCGTGTGACCTGTGACAGGGGGACGTGGGAAACAATGTGGTTGTGTGCTTGTGAAAACATTATATCTCGTGTAATTTTTACAGGAGAGTGATAATGCATTTGCTTTCGTCGGGGGGGCAGTAATGTCGGAAGGCGGAGTTGAGGAAACCAGTGCGCCTAGCTGCAGCGGAGTTTCCTCGGGTCCTCTCCCCCTCTTTTAACTTGTCTCAGGCCCGCGGCACTCCTTTGCCTGGAGGGTGGCGTGGCTGCTGCTGTTGTTGCTGGTCCAGCCAAAACCTGTTCCTGTTCCACCCCCTGCGCTCCGTTTGCTGGTGGGCAGGGGGAACTGGAGGCTTAAGGTTACCTGCATCCTGCCTCTGCACTCTGTGCTCAGCAGACAGTGAACGAGAAGCTGGACGTGGGTTGACCTTCCATCTGCCTGCGAGGCATCATGGCAGTGAGAGCGGCTTGGCTTTTCTGTTCAGCCTCAAATCTAGCCGTCATAATACCCACCGCTTGGGTGCTGAGGGGGGCATCTAACAGATTTCTCCTTGTCTGGGAGCTGATCCAGATTTAGCCAGAGGTGGCAGCTGATAGCCACAGCTGCTGCCATAGCCCTTCCCGTAGCCTGAGCAGAGCATTTAGACAGTCTTAGAGACAGGTCTTTAGCCCTGTGTAGTTCGACAATATTCTCTGGGTCGAAATTGACAGCTAATTTGCTCAGTAGCTTAGCTTGATACCTTTGACCCAGTTCTGTAGCTTGGTCGACACACACGTAGGGAGTGAACCCCGGCACAGGTGAGCGAGCCGAATACGGGCGGCCCCCAGGACTTCCTTACCTCCATGTGTGCATCAGGGAAGAAAGGAAGTGGACCATGGGTAGTGGGCGGGGGATCGTCGTAGAATTCCCTGTCCATCAGAGACTCCTCAGGAGCAGGGGAGGGTTGGGCAGAGGGAGGCCGAGTTTAACGATGGCCCTGCTAGCCACTTCCTGCAGCTGTGCCCCGAGCAACTTATCGCCTCTCTTAGAGGGGACAGAAGTGGGGGCGTCATATTCGGCCATAGAGAGCTTGTCTCCCGAGGCCGTTAAAGATACACAGTCGTCTTCTGAGCGGAATGACAGTCCATATTCGGAACTTGGTTCAGGGGGGTATCGTCCATGAAGACCACTGGTTCCGGGCTCGGGGATCGAGCCTGCTTGGGGGCAGGGCGCATCAGAGCTGCGGCGCCAGCTTGGATGTGGTCTCCCTCATCGACAGGCGCCTCAGGGAGGTCCTGCACGGCGCTCCCTTGAGGGCTGGCGGACTCAGCTTCTGCACGGTCCAAGCACGCCAAATGACGCTGGAGCATTCTGACGCTCATACGGGTGCAGTGGTTGCAGTCGGCGGAAAACGTCGAAGGCAGCCACCACATGTTCTCGGCCCAGGCAGAACATGCACAGTCGGTGTGTGTCCCCTTTCACCTTCCCCCGACCACAAGGGCAAACTCTAGACATGTTCCTGTAAGAGAAAGATGTTAGAGTGCAAACAATTCAACTTAGCTAGGTAACAAGTTAGCTAGCTAGCAGGGAATGGAGGTAGCTAGCTAGCTGGCAAAAGCGAGCTAGTTAGCCTCCTCGAGGCAAAATATTTATGCTCACTAAAAACTTGACAACGCTTGAGAGGTAGTGGCTTCACCAGCTGAAAGGAGCAGTTAAGCCGTTGAGTAAGCAAGACTGCAATAGGCAAATGCAAGAATCAATGTAGGTTATAATATAACAGAGTGATACGTGCGGTTCAAGCGCGAAGTTGGCAAAGAGGAAGTGATAAGGTCAGTCACAGCTATTATAGTATTGGAGGCGGGGCCCCAATCAGCTGCTGACGCTTATCTAGCCATTCGGTGGGATTTTAGAGTGACTTCGTGATTGGTCAAGCCCGGGTCGGGCTTCCCCATACGTGGTGATGTCGAGTGAACGACCGAAAGGGAACCGAGTTCATCTTTTTTGACACAAATACCAACATTGCAACAAAACTGCACTACGTCATGGCACCTACAGGAACAACACACTAGCCAAACACACCAAGAGCACACACCTCTATATCTTTCCTACTTTCTTCCCCTTGTTTCTATATACTCTTCACAGTTTTAGACCTCTATGATAAATTTGTAATAAGTTCATCATAGTAGAGATACATAAGTTGTGTTAGGACAGCTGTTAAGCAAAACAGTAACTTGGGAGGTCCCTCCCTGCTTGTTTTTTTCCTTGGCTGTTTTATGGTTTTCATAAATAATATATAGTTTTGCAATTGTTAAAAAAAATACCTTCAGTCGGCCTCATAGTGGTCTCTCTCTCTCGCTCACTCTCTCTTGCTCTCTCTCTCTCTCACTCTGAAGCTCTGAGGCTATATATAACCGCACACTCAAGATAAATACAACTAACAACAAAAAAACGAAGACAGAAATGCATGGAAAAGGCGTTTTAACATATTACTGGAAATGGAAAATTCCTAACTGAAAAGCCTGAATCAAGTTAATCAATATTGTGAAAGTAGTTATTTCTTTTTTCTCTGTTAACTACTCCTCTGTAGGTATTAATGTGAATAGTGTGGTTCCCTAATCTGTTTCTTGTTCTGCTGACTAACTGAATACATGAAGGTATGCTTCAGTGGAGTTTTCAGTTGCTGGGTTTCCAGTGCCTTTTTCCAAAAAGCTATTAGTGCTGCATTATTTTCCCCTTAACTTGCTTTTTTCAGTGACTGAAACTAAAAACATAACTGCACACTCACACTCTGCATTTTAAAAGACCCCTTTCATTTCACTTCTGGGAACTTTCTGTTGAGCAACCTCGTTCCATTTTAGAAAGTAACTCTGGCAATCCCAATCCATTTTAAACCACAAGAAACCTTTTTTTCCCCTCAGTCACATGGGTCGTTATTACTGGTGCCTGACTGTTCAAATACATTTAGCCATAAAGCACAAACAGGTCATACGTGATAAAAAAAGAAAATTTTCTTAAATCCTGCCTGCTGATTGTGCAGCAAGATCCATTGCAGTTACAAAGCGACAATACAAATAATGTAAACATTTCAAGGATCACATAGAGTACTGTACATATTAGAGCTGTCAAGGTCCCAGGATTGTTGAGTGTCAAATGATACCTGAATATTCATGGTGTTTTTAATATAAATATATATCTCCATATTATTGGTTTTATTATTAGCAATGAATGTAATTGATAAAAAAACAAATATGGTTGATAGAATGCTGTCATTTACTGGTTTGATTACTGGTATGTGCACTTATATTAAACAAACTTTCCTACCACTGTGACATAAATCACACCATTGATAATTTGAGGGGACCTATATAGTTATTCTTACAACTTAGACCTGATTAAGTAAAAATAATTGACACATTGTTCAAAGTACCTGTGCACTGGGGAAAAATTGTAGTTCCCTCGGCTATTAGTAGAGGGAAAGTGATTTTGATCCTCCTTCCCCATGACTTAGGCAGCTAGGGAATTTACAATTAAGAGTCCTTACAGACTTCGAAGCAATGAGCTTTTTTGCATACCTCAGTTATGTCTTTTTCAGTATAGTCAGGATTCAGACTTAACTGCACCCACATATCTTGTGAAATGGGATTGCATGTGATCAGTGTAAATTGGCACTGTAAAACCACACCTCCCTTCTGAAAGCACAGTGGCCAATAAATTTTCCAGAGGGGTTCCACCACAACAGTGGCTCTGTTGAAGAACTTGTATTATGATAACTGAGTGGATATTTCAGAAAAAAGTAAAGCAAATAAAAATAGTTATCAAACCAAGTCATACCTTTTCAATGTTTCCATATAAAACAGTAAACTTGAAAAAAAACATTGGAATTGAAAATCCAACAAATACTCCAACATAAACACTCAAAATAAAATTCATGTCACATTCATCATCAGGTGATGTCAGTAACGAGAAATGTGTGTGTGTGTCTGCGTGTGTCTGGGGGCATTGATGCGGAATCCTACAGCTTCTGAAAGTGACTTAGATCAATAACAAAACAAGAACAGCACACAATGTGGACGTTTGTGTGCACACACTAACCGTATAAAGTAATACTTGAATTATTCACATGAAATGGTCAATTGAGAATTCTGTTGACATAGACCCATCTGTTCAAATATAAATCACTTTCAGGCATGCAATGGGCACTTACGCAAATGGACAGATACTTGCTACTGACACACACTAATTAATTATTTTCAAAGGGATGAGCTTATTCAATAAAAATGAGCTTAATTGTAACACCCACCTTCAGGCTAATTATTGCAATTAGGAGTATTATAAAAGACAGTTGTTAGAACAATAGGACAATTAAACCTAATTACGTGGGTAAGGAGCAAGAGATCCTTGTCACCAACATCACAAGGCACAACACCTTTACATATTGTTCAGGACTATTCAGGGGCAGCCCTGCATGTAATCAGTGAATCTGGGAAGCCATTGACCATAAGGGAAGTGCAGAGTCACTGAAGGAGGGTTGAAGACCTGAAACCCGAAACTCCTGAAACTCCGCTGCGTTCGACACCGTCGACCACCAGCTGCTCATTGCCAAGCTCTCTGAGCTTGGCATCTCTGGGACGTCCCTTTCTTGGTTCAGGTCCTACCTGTCCGGTAGATCTTCCCAGGTCTATTGGAAATGCTCCACCTCCACACCCACTACCCTCACTACAGGTGTCCCCCAGGGCTCTGTATTGGGACCCCTCCTCTTCTCCATCTACACTAACTCTCTTGGTTCAGTTATTGGCTCGCATGGTTTCTCCTACCTCTGCTATGCTGATGACACTCAACTAATTTTTTCTTTTCCCCCCTCCACCCCCCAGGTCAACGAAAAGATCTCTGCGTGCCTGGCTGACATCTCCAGATGGATGGCCTCCAACCACCTCAAACTTAACCTGGACAAGACCGATCTGCTGCTTATCCCGGCCAGGACCTCTCCTCTTCAAGAGCTCTCTGTTACTGTTGACGGCACCACAGTAACTTCCTCCACTTCGGTGAAGAGCCTGGGCGTCACCCTCGACAACAGGTTGGACTTCACCGACTACGTCTCCCAGACGGCACGCTCCTGTCGATTCCTCCTCTACAACATCAAGAGGATTCGCCCTTTTTTGACCACCTACTCCACCCAGCTGCTCGTCCAGGCCACTGTGCTCTCCTGCTTGGACTACTGTAACGCCCTCCTCGCAGGCCTCCCAGCCTGCACCATTCAGCCGCTGCAGCTCATCCAAAACGCAGCTGCTAGGCTGATCTACAATCTCCCCAAGTTCTCCCGCGTCACCCCCCTACTGAGATCCCTCCACTGGCTCCCAATCGCAGCCAGGATCCGCTTCAAGACCCTGACTCTCACCTTTTCCGCTGCAAGAAAGACTGCCCCGACCTACCTCCAGGACCTCATCCTACCCTACGCACCCGCTCGTCAACTTCGCTCTGCTACATCCGGACGCCTCGCTCCGCCCACCAACAGAACGAAAGGCCCACGCTCCTCACAACGACGCTTTTCCATCATCGCCCCCCAGTGGTGGAATGAACTCCCCACGCCCCTGAGAACAACTCCTTCAATCCAACCCTTCAGACGTGCGCTGAAGACACACCTCTTCAGACTCTACCTGGACTGATACCTCTGCCTCTTCGACCTTGTAACTTTGACGTTGAGAATCTGACTCCTGTCTTGTACTTGTTGCTCACTTACCTAGGTAGTATAGCGGTACTCTATTTTTCCTATAATTGTATTTGAGATGCAATCCTAGTTCAGATTAGTTGGCTCGCGTCACTGACCTTGCGCTCAGCTTCAGCACTATTTGCATTGTATGACCTGTACACATCTTGCTCTTGTGCCTGTTGTTTTCTCACTATTTGCACTTTTGTACGTCGCTTTGGATAAAAGCGTCTGCCAAATGAATAAATGTAAATGTAAATGTAAATATGAAACATAAGTTGTGGGACATGAGTGCCATGAAAACGAAATTGGTGAGGAGCAGTAGGTCATCGAGGTGACCAGTGGAGGGCCAAGATCCCCACTGCAGCTTTCATCTATAGAAAAGCAGGTGGCAGAGACCCTCTCCTCTGTGCATATCCATGAAAAAGTGGCCGACATGGATATGGATCAAGTGTGATCAAGTACAAAGTTTCACTAAAAGTACACTTGGATAGAAATGTGCATGTATAACAGCATAATTAAGGGCATACTCACACTAGGCCAGGTTGCCTTGTACCATGCCCGAGCATGATTGTCCCCCCTCCCCACTGGCCTGCGTTCACATTGTGTTTAACGTTCCGGGCCTGAGCATGCTTACGTCATCACGATGCGACTTTTTGTGTTGAAGAAAAGCGCTCTTGCACAACACAATGGAGTTCATGATTGTACTTTGTGGCTTATTTGGAGTCGTTTTGGGCGCAGTGACACACGGCCCTCTCACATGCCTTATAGATTTATCGATTATGCAATGCAGCCATTTTCAGTTAATTATGCTGCACGTATAAGAAGATTTTTACGGAGGCAGCTGATGTTTCAGTCATTATGCTAAGGGACAGACCAATATTTTGTGTCAGATTACAGTAGCCTAATCACAATAATGTTAGCTAATGTTAACCAGTTAGGGCTACTACTTGTGTGTGCACTACTGTCATCATAACAACAACTTATATTAATCTTATATTACTACTTGGATAGTACACTTTTCGATTCATTCGAGAATACTTGGGTTAATAACGGGTCTGGTTCTCACCTTATTGATGAACGTGAATTGTAGTCGGCGAGTAAAGCTCCAAATTCCTCCCTCAACGTCAGCTGCCTCTGTATAAATATTCTTATACGTGCAGCACAATTTAAAAAAAATCGCTGCATTGCATAATCGATGCTAACTGCCTGGGGAGCTAACGATAGGTATCTAGCGATACATTTGGCAAACATAGCTAGTTAGCTAATAGGCTACCTATCTGAACGATTGTTGAAGACTAGCTTCTTAAACAGGTTGGTTGCTTCATTTGTGATACTCGGACTAAGCCCCTGACAACAGCAATGCTTACATCGCCATGTAAAGTATGGTTACTTTTATTTCACTTGCTAGTAATCAAGCTATGGGGATCCACAGAGTTATTTTTAGGTATAGATCTACAGAGCTAACAAATCAAAGATCATTTTGGAGGTAGCCAGCTTGTTATATTTAAGGAAGTCAGCTAGCTAATCAAATGATGGTTTAAAGGATTTATTATGACTGGGCGTGTAACTAACAGATATCCAGATAACTGTTGCTATAACGGATATGTATATTAAATGGGACAGTCGCATCATTGATATCATGTTCGAGTTCCGTGCTCGGGCACAGTTAGCAATTACACTGATGCGTACCGTGCCCGAGTCCAACTGAACCGTGCCCGAGCCCACCTCTTCAAGCGGGCCCAGGCATGGTTCAGCATACCGTGCCCGGGTACAGTACGGAGCGATCACACTAGTCAAACGAACTGGACTTTGGGGGTCAAACGTGTTCGGGCACGGTACGGATCGCCTAGTGTGAGTACACCCTAAAGGAAGGGCAGAAAGGGAGGGGCAAGCCAACTGTCATGTTCTCCACCTGGAGCAGGAGCAAATGCCTGAGGAGAGGGAGGAAAGAGATCACCAACAGAAGTTCTATACTTTCCCGGAAAACACTTTGATGTCCATGGTTGGCGGATTGTAGTACCTGAATGCCGTAGAATAGATGAACTGGTAGAGGATCTGAATTCCTATGAGGCTGGCCCATCTGCACTTGCCCTTGATTAGTGTCAATCCTGTGACAAATGTTTCACAGGAATCAGTGGGGTCCATAAAAGTAAAAATTTGAAGTACATTATTTGACATTGCTGAATCTCAGAATTTGGTTCCAATCACTGCACTTGGTTCCAATGCACTGAACCACAGTTTTGAGACAGGGGTTAGGTAGTGGTGAAAAACACACCTCAGCAAAATGCTTATTGGTAAGAAGCTGTCAGGACCTCCTCAGACGAGCAGCAACCAGTGGCTGCTCATATTCTTCCTTGTCATTGTTGTCCTCCTCTTTTGGACCAGTACAGGTTTACGCCTTGCCATTGCCATGATGCATAGCATGCAGCAGGTAACAAACACCTGACATACCTTGTCAGGGGACAGCAGAGATGCAAGCCTTTATCACCTGTTTGGTTAATTTGATTGGTTTTTGAATCTTAAATTTCTGAAATGAAGGTATCCATTCTCTACGACTGGATACTGTAAAATAAAACATTCATGTTCTGAACCCATAAATTTGGCACAGATGGTCCATGTGCATGTGTCTGCATCGCAGACCACTTGCATATTCATGCTATGCCGCCTCTTTCTGTTGTGATAGATGTGCTCATTAGCTGCAGGTGCCCTTATAGCCACATTCGTACCATCAATGGTACTGAGCACATTAGGGAATCTGGCTATTCATTGAAACCCCTCTTTGATGCGCCATCTGCGCTCTAGAGTATCAGGGAATTTTATGAAGACAATCTGTGCTGGTGCATGCCAGACAGAAACTGGTTAAGGCACCTGGACGCTGATGCCTGTGAGATGCTGACAACATCCCCCAACGCTCACTGGAACGACATAGTGGTCAAGACTGTGAGCACACAGGTTATCCTTGCCAGAACCGGGATTGCACAGGATTGATTTGTGCAGCTTTCTGGGACTTTGGACAAAATCTGGCATAAATCATAATTTGTCACTTTGTCCAACTGAACACTGGACACACTGTCTGCCAGTGAGGCCTGGGGAATCACTCAAGCCTCATCTCCCTGCAAGCTGCATCTCTTCTCCACTGCATTTGCCATTCCCTAAGGAACAAAAGCAGGTGTACTGTAGAAAACATATCCATTTGTTCTTATGGAACATTATACAACAGAGGACATTATTTGCAGTCATTTATGTATGTGCGTGTGAGCATGTATGACCAATGAACACATTATAGAGAAGCCAAATTAATTTATCACACTTATGTTATGTTAATCATTGGACATTTATGAATCATTGGAGTATATCTCACTAATGCATTTTGCCTGTACCATCTGTGCCTCCAAATTTCTGACCTCAGTGAGAATATTACAGCATTTTTAAAGACTGTAAATGTCCATGATTTTATTTACCATTCTATTAAATGGAGAAAATGCAATATTTGTCATGTAGACACTGTTTACTATGTGTATTTTCACTGCATGTAGCCTGTCTAACTACAAATAATTCTCCTGCTAAACACAACCACCACAGTGGTGTCAAAAACCTGACTTCAGCATCAGGTCAGAATGCACATATTTTGGAAATTAATGAGACACGTCCTCATTTTGGGCAAAGTGCCCTCATTTTGGGAAAACTCTGCCCCAAATCTGTTCATGGGAATTTGCTTAGTGGCTATATAGAGGTGCACAACTCTTCTTGGAAGCACTTAAGCAGGTTTACACCCATATGTCAAGTCTGAATAGATCCCCAAGTGACTGCCTTTTTTCTGTGTTTCATGATGACTAAAAGATTTTCAGGAGAATAAGTGCACTGGAACAAGTTGTGGCTATTCTTGAGTAAAATCAAATCGTGCAACCTTAACGTGCCTGTACATTCTGTTCCACAGATGGAAAATAGCTGTCCTGCAATATGCAGCTGAGCATTTTCAATTAGTTGTTGAATTACTCACTTCAATTCCACACTGTTTGGCACTCTCTGCTCCTAGTAAGGGAATAGAACAGCTCCTTGAGTCCTGAACTATTCAATAAACAGTCCTGTTTCTACAGTCCATCACTCCTCAGAGGCAGGTCTTCATCTCTCTTTGGGAGAAATCATGATAAGATAGAACCCTCAATGTGTCACAAGCTTATGTGTCCTAGGTATTGTATATGTTGATAATGCACAATATCATGATTTTAGTTTATACAGCTATTCTGCTTCCAGATAATTCAGCTCACTAAAGAATGTTTCTTTGAACCTTTGCTACATTTACCATTATTTGTCACTATAATGCTTCAGTGGAGTCACACATAAATAAGAGTATTAAACTGAGTATTAAACGATTAGCTTATTGTTTAGTGGTTAAACAGAGCTGCACCTCTGGCTGTATCCCCTTAACCTGGTACACCTGTCTAATAAAATTCAGGGTGTAATCTTTGTGTCTGAGAAGTCAATGAGAATTCAACACCTGGGCACATGATCTTTTCTATAGCATTGCTATGGCCTCATGACTGGTGTTGCATATGCAGCAACTTTAAAAAAATGATATATCTGAACAAGTACAATCATATGTAAAACATAACAGTTTAAGCTTTGCTATTAGCATTTTTTAGCATTAACATTCTTCAACTCTTCAGTTCTTCTTAAAGAGCTAGTTTGATGGATGGTTTTATGCCTCTGAGTGATAATGTCCAATGTCCAAAGTCCAGTGAAAATACTCTGAGACAGTGGAGAGACCCTGATGTTTATTTTAGGGGATGTTTTGCCCTTGTTTGAAAAATTCTCTAGAGGCTCCAACAACAACAGCTAACAAGTGTACTTCCTGTGTTCCTAGAATTAATTATAATTTGGGTATAGTAATACCCAAAAGTGTTTCTTGCTTGTACTATGTCTAAGAAACTTGGCAAGATCACCTCATCTGAGTTGGAAAATGAACATTTTGCTGATGTTATCTGCATGATTGTGACTGATCCTAAGATGAACTGTGGTTGTCCTTTGCCTAAAAGTAAACATTAAACATTAACATTAAACTACAAGTTAACATTAAACTACATTTCACTTGTAGTTGTTGAGGACCTCTTTGCATTTGTTGAAATTCCAATTTATTGAGTCTGACCATTCAGTTAGATCAAAAATCTTACCAACTTATTGGATAATGTGTGCTTTTAAATTCTTAGCAAAGGATGTGTAATGGCAAAGGCTAATTAACATAACTCCCAAGAGAAGATAAAAACATGGTATGGCCTTTCTGTCTTTTAATGGAGTTAAAGCAGTCTTGCTTGCTCCAGGGGTGGCAGTGTAGCATAGTGGTTAACGAACAGGACTTGTGACCAAAAGGTTGCCGGTTCAATTCCCTGCTGGGGCACTGCTGTTGTACCCTTGGGCAAGGTACTTAACCCCAAATTGCCTGTAAATATCCAGCTATAGAAATGTATAACATTGTACCTGATGTAAGTCACTCTGGATAAGAGCTTCTGCTAAATGCCAATAATGTAAATGTAATAAGAGCTTCAAGCTTTCTGTTGATGTGGTGCTGGAGCAGTTCTCTTGCAAGAGGATTCAGTGGGAATGGATCATCTTGGGTGTCATTTCTCAATGAAATTCAATCCACATAAATGCAATAGAGCAACAGTTGTGAAAGACACTCTTGCTTTGGTTTCAGTGCTGCAGCAGACTGATGTGAATGTGGGCACTGCAGTGTATCCGGTGTCTCTACACTGATCGTAATTCTTTGGTATTCCTGTATAGCATGAAAAATAAAAACCAATGGCTCATGGAATGAAGTTTGTTGCTGCAAGAATTAATTTTGTAATGCAGCATATTCCTGGCAGAGACAATGTCATTGCAGATGCCTCTTCCAGAAATTTTAATTAACACCTTATATTGACAATGAGTAAATGGGCTTTTTGCTGCTTATAGTAGATTTGGATCGTGTGTCTTCACTTATTGTCTTATGGAGGGGGGCTGACATGAAAAGGAGCTTCCAAAAATGTGCATCAGAATATTGAATGAATTTAAAGCTCAGGTAGTCACTGTTAATGAGTGATGCTGATGTGCCCATTCTCTGTGTTTGAGCTTATGTTTGTTTAAGCTGTGTTGTGTAACTTGGTATCTGTCTCTTTTCATGTATTACTTTTTTAGGTTGTGGTTGTGCAGGTGAATGTAGCAAAGGTATAGTGTCCTGTTGCATGGCCATTTCTCTTGCTTAAATTTGTTTTCTTTGTACCATTTCCTTTATCACTACACTCTCCTCACACATGGACAGATCAACTGGACATCTGATTTGCATTTTCTTGTTTGATTTCAAAGCTAAACTACATCTACAGCCTGATCAACAAATGTGAGTTATTTTACCTTGTCCATTTTTCTTTTGCTATGTCAGCAGCTGGGCTTGCTTAGCGGGAGTCAAAAGAGGGCGGGCCCTGCAAAGCCAGGCATGTGCAGCAAACAAGGGGCACTTTTTCTTGACTTTTTCCAGATTAGCAGGGATAAAACAGTAGCTTAGGCAGAGGAACAGGGAGTGTGTGCAGTTAGAGTAAGTAGATGACTGCTTGACAAGGCACTGGAGGAAAATATTCCTTGGTTTTCCAGCTTTGTAGTGTCTGCATCGCAATCTTTCGAGTTACTGCTGATAGTGGAGGTGATGGCTGACTGGGACTGTGTCGACAGAGAAGCTCAGCCATGGAGGAAGTGAGGTTTGAATTTTTCATTTCTCCAGTGAGATGGAGCTAGACCAGCTTGGAGGGTGGAGTGTGGAGCTGGGCAGTGTGTCACCACTTCATAAATGAAGCATCCAATCCTTCCAATGGTGCTAGCATGCTGGAGGGAAGAGTGTGCTGTTTAATACAAGTTTACCTTTTGGCTGGACACCAGTGTCCTGAGGTACCAAGGTCGGCACCATGACAATTCCCCTGGAAATGGGGAGACAACAAGGACCAGAGATTTTTTTATTGTTTTTGTAAATTATTATTATAATATTATTATTTTTAATGCTGTCTGCCCTCTTGGTGTGGCACAGGTAACCCAAAGACTATCACATGACATGCCAGCTTCTACGTACAGCATAAACACTTCTTTTGGTGTATGAATTTTTTGAAGGCTGGCTGGTTTGTGCAGTCATGATGATCCACTACTGTACAAAGATGACCAATAAACCTCACTGGTTGGCTTACCTGTTTTGCGTCACAATCTGATGTTACTTAACATTTACACAGCCATAAAGCCAAGATATATTACAGTTCCTGTCATGAGCTAGTTGGACCACAATACCACCCTGTCTTCCCTACTACTGGATCACCACACCAATTTGCAGGCACAGGTAATGGCTAACAGTTAATCCAAGTTTGCCAGCCCACAAAGGTCAGCGCTACAGAACTGCCTATTCCATAGCATTGACCTTTGTTGTTGCACACCGACCCATAAAAGTCTCAAAGGACTGCATTTAAGCCTGGTTTTGTGGTGCTTCTGAAATCATTGGAACCTTCTTTTCCTCCAGCCAGTCAAGACATCAGCTAACTGTCAAGGATGTATGTACTGCTGTGTTGGCTTCATTTTGAGACTTCTCTAAATTGTCTATATCTGCACTCGACACATCTGCTTATCTTATTTGTTCTGTCTCTTCATCACCAAGGTCACTTTTGAGCCATTCCTCATAAATTAGTGGGGCAAAGAATCAAAACTAACTTTGACAAATGTATACACATTTGGTTGATTGAATGTGATATTCTCTCACCATGAAAATTCATAAAACTGTTATTTTCTGTCTCCATCAATGACAGTTTGTTACTGATCATGGTCTGATGTGCAACGTGATTAAGCAGTTTTCAATGACACGTGAATGATCTAGCCATGCTGTTATCATGAATAATCACTGAGTTGACCAATCATAGTGCATGGTCTGAACAATAGTTTCTAATTGATTATCATTTCATAATGATACTCAAAACAAGTTATGTTGCTTCAGTCCATTTGATTGACTGATGTTGGACTTTCACTTGGCAGATTTTTACAGTTCTTTTGTTAGTCCTTCCTAGTGTTTTTTTTCCTGTCAAATGTATGCCCAGCACATGTAAATCATTTACAGTATCTGGGATAGATGCTGAATGTTGCATGGGTGAGAGGAACAAGAACTGTGAGATTCAGCTCCATCTGGCATGGGGTTGTGTCTATTCTAATATCGGAGAGGTGCATCAATCAAATATTAATTGTCATACTGACACTGACAATTGGAAACAAATGATGAAAGACAAGCAAAGACTCAGCAACAAGCAGTTTTGTTTCCCAACAAACTCACAGCTTACTTTTCTTAGCATCTGCTGTTGAGCTTGCTTTTATTCACAGGTTAGTTAGACTGAGATGTGAGTTGGAAGACACTAATAGGGCACATGGGTTACAAATGAAATCTCAATAACAGCATTCAGTTTCTCACTAATCTTTTCATTGTCATTTGACAGTAACACTTTGTACACATTGTAATGTATACAGAGCATGGAGAGGGAGCACTAGCACTCCTGCCTACCACCTGCCCCCACATCCCTCTGATGTGCCTGCTGCCTACTGCCATCAGCACATTTTACAACATCTACACCCAAAGGCTATTCAATACAGGATCAAAAAAGTCTCACAGAAAATATATCTTACAAAATTTTACTATGACCATGTAATAAAATTCAAGGCTAATATGAATTTTAAGATCTCCAGTAAAAGTAAATGAAGTACCCATCAAGCGGATTGTCCTTCAGAGTACCTGATAAATTGCTGATATGCCCCATCAAATATTTTCACTGGGTTTAATTTCCAAAGGCCCATCACATGTGTCTTCCAACAAATGAGCTTTTGGTGAAAACAAGCAGATGTGTAACTATGGCTAACATTGTGTACAATGGCTACTACATATGTAATTGTCTTATCTCCAAGAGATGTCATCTCTTAAAGTGAGGCCCAAGAATAATTTGTTAATCTGTCCATAAAACGTATATACATATTGTTCTATAAGATGGAGAAGACTGCTGGAAAACCAGTATGTAAGAACAAGATAGCTCCATCAGGTGGAGGTATACAGCAGGTGTAATTGTCAAACCAACCAAACCATACTCACCTGAAGGCAACTAGACAACCAGCCAAACCAGACACACCTGAAATTAAAACGTCTGTGTTGATAGGCAGTTTATAAAGCAGCTGCAGGGAAAAGTGAGCTGAAGCTGAAGCTTGACTAAGAGTAAGCCTTACACTTGTTCTGTCGTCTGGGCAAGCTGTTACAAAACAGTTACAAAATATTTTCATGTAATGACCTTGTATAGATCCTGCATTCTAGCAACACCTTAGCAAAAAAGAAAATCAGTAGTCTTATTTGTCTTTGAAATCATTTTCCTTGAAAAATAATTTGGTTTTGGTTACTTTTAAAATGAAATGTGTGTGTATCCTCTTGTAACATCAAAGGCTGGATTGGCACAATGCAGCTAACAAGATATCCACTGTTATGAACTACATTGTGAGAGTGACATTTCAGATTTGTTCTAAGTGGTAACATTGGCAGAAGCAATGCATGTCAAGTACAGATTTTAAAGTGGGAAGCTTTCATCAGTTAGGAATGGAAACAACAGACACTGCTTAGACTGAGTGTCTGTTCCAAATCTATAAACAAGTTGTTCTTTTCAGGTGGAGAACTTGGTTCTGTTAATGAGATGGGATGGGCACAAATGGCTAGTAAAACCCTTTGCTGTTAGCAGGATGAGTAACAACTGGAAACAAACATGTTTTTAAAGGGTGTTTTTCATGGCAGTCTTCTGAGTCTCACCATCACCATTCTTCAGGGCTGGTTCAATTCCCAGTTTAAATAACATGTTTATGAAGAGTTATTTCCCATTAGTTCCACATCATTTTCTTATTCATGGCAACTTGAAATATGCTTAAATTGTTGTGTAAGGTGATATTAATGAACAATCCTTCTTTTTGGTTTTGGCCACCTGTTGACACCACATTGCATGGTTCTGAAGGAGCAAAAACAGAACTGTCAGAGGAAAGGCATGAGGAAACTTTGAAGCAAATCTGTACATCACCCTCTGACCACAGCAGCTGGCCTGCTTACAAAGAGTGGCTGCATTGTCAACCACTGTGCTTTGATAAAAGGATAATGTGAAAAGAAACATTCACTGAGACAACTCATACGTTGTGAAGCATATGAAAGGAATGTGTTAACAATCAAATACCCAGTTCTTAACATCACCTCACATAAACACCTTTTACACATGAGACTTTCATATGTCATACAAACACTGCCTGTCTCTCCTAGTGTGAGGGTCTTTCAGAGAGTAGTCATTATCAAAGGCTCTGAACTGTGGAGCACAGCCTGAGGGGTATCGGAGGCTATACAAATGTTAAGATTTCATGCTTAACAAGAGAACTTAACCACTATGCACTTGACAGCACTCATTGGCACATTGCTTTCAGCAGATGACACAGGCCTCAGAGGGCAAATTTGAATTTTTGATATATTTTCGCATTTTTCACCTTTTAACCAAACTTTAGTCACCGGTTATGCATTTAAGCTTGTCATCATCTATGTAGTGGTGCAAGGTGAGGTGCATGCATTCCTCTAATACACACATATACCTACATGAGTATTTTCCACACTACAAGTCCCAGAATGCACTAGGAGGTAAACATAGTAAGAGAACAGGCTCATCCTCCTGCTTCTATGTGAGAAACTCATCGGCATCCACAAAAATATCAGGATGTCAAGAGTGGAGCAACAGAGGCACCAAGGCTGACATACCCCCTCCTTCCCTGGTGAAATGAAACCAAATTTTTCCCGTTTTTTAGAACTCCCAGTCTTTGTCAGCAAATAACATGGCCAGTTTTGGTCAAGGGCCCTAGGCTCAGCTTGCGCTTGCATGAAGTGCTTTTACTGTTTGAGTCACTTGGGAGCCCTGCAGATAGAATTTTATATTTACTGTTTAGTTTCTTCATGGCTAGGTTCTTGCATGTAAAGTTGTGTAATGTTTGCAGTTATTTTTTTGTCAATCAAGATCAGGTACATTGCCAAATCTGTACCATAGTCTTCAGACTGACAAATCTATCAGTACTTCTCAGTTGCAATTTGGGACACATGACCAGTATTCTTCCACCCAGATAATAATGCATTTTGTCAATGCAAATCATCATTTTGTCATTTTAAGATAGGTCAAGTCTTAACTTCTTAAAATGTCCATCAGATTGATCCATAAAATGCATGATGCTTGTTCCACTTTGACTGAAGTTTTGTAGTATTTTTCCTCTGCTTTTGTATTTTAAGTTGGGAAAGAATGCATAAATCGGATAACTTGAAGCCAGTGTTTTAGGTGATTGTATCTGTTATTTGGGACTCTAAGCAGTGATGACCTGGCTAAAAACAAAACCTGGGTCATTGAACCTGGCATCCTGCCCTGCTGAAGTTACAAAGTAAAATGGCTTACTCATCATGTTCTTTCCTAGATAAGTAATAAGACTATGGTGATGGTATTTCAGCAACAGTGCACTCTGTGGCTATGGGCCAAGCTCCAGCCATACTGTAGGAATACAGCTTTATTCTGCTCTTGCGCAAATAACCTGGTGAAAGCTATAGAAGGCCCCCTACACAGTCAATGGCTGTCATGAATCAACATGCTCATAAATTAGAGGGGCAAAAACAAAAAAAATGTGTATATGCTGAATATCTGTCAGATAAATCAACAGCTCTCAGATGAAGCTGTTGTATCTGCCAACAGCATCCATCTGCCAGAAATGATGATGATTAATGTTGTTAATTGCTGATATACATAGCATTTGTGGGAGGAGGACTGAAGGCCAGCAGGTGAAAACCTTTGAACAGTGTGATTTATCATTCAGGATGGCTTGTTTCTACTTTTTGTAATTAATATTGGTATTCTCCACATTGACACAGGAAGACAATGCTAAATGAATGGCAGGAAAAATAGCATATAACCATGAAACATGTTTTCATACAAGACCCTAGTGAAGTGACTTTTAGTTGCAATTTCAGGATACAATATTGATGTTTTTTCCTTTACCCAATGCTACTTGTTGACCTTTACAAACATTGTGAATAAATATCAAGAAAGCAAAAATAAAAATAAAATCCTCCCTCAGAAAAATGAGCTGGTAATATCAACCTTCAGCCATAAACAACCAAACACTGCACTAATAAGTCCCAGAGGTTTCAATTTTCTGTGTCTGAAGGGATTTTAGCTTCAGATGTTGTCTGCTGTCTGCTTTATGACGTGGCATGTGATTTTACCTTATTTCACAAACCGTGCATGAGTGCAAGACAAAATAATATACAATTCAGCCAACTTCTGCATTTGTCAAAGAAAAAACAATATGCATTCTATGAGCTGTGCAGTTTAAAGCCTTTGCTTAATAAGTCATACTGTATGTTAGGTAATAAAACCGTGTATTCTGGAAATCTTTTTTGTAGTTCTTATATATTTTAAAATACATTACTTACAAAAAATAGCTTGAATAAGCAAATTATTGTAAGACATTTTATCAGCTAAAAGCGAGACACTATGGCTGTGTCCCAATACGAAGTCAGCTGCCTGCTGCTTACATCCCTTAGAAGGGAGCGCCCTCCTAAGGCAGTGTCCTAATGGTAAAAGATCCTGGTAAGGAAGCAAACTTGGATCGCACTTTGAAGGCAGGATGATGTCACAGAGTATCCACGTGGCTGCACGAGATCAGTGTTTACTGTTGTTCATTACTGCGCTTACAGCTTAGGGCTGTAAGCTGATTTGTTCGCAGATTAACAAAACTAACACTAGCTATGTTAGCCTATTCTATTTGAAAGTAACATGATTACTAGCAAGTTAGCTGGCTAGTTCATGGAAAGCTCACCGAGGCCTAAAAACACTAGATAGATTATTCCAGTGTATTAAATTATTAAAATGTATTTTTCCAAACATAACTACAACAAATCGTTGAGTTCATTGTATACTTACACTTGAAAATGAGCGCCGCGGCTGCCACCACACCTTTTTCAGGGTTTTCAACAGACATTTATTTAATGGAAGTTGAGAAGCCTGAGGCAATCGCAAAGACTTATGGAATACCCTACCTGGCGAAGGATACATCAGATGCTGCCTTCAAATTTAACCGAAATAAGGCACCTTAGAAGGACGCATTTTATGATGACTTCAGTTTGGGACATGTCTACGAAGGGCAAGTGTGCAAAATTGTGAAAATAGTGAAAATGCTCCCTTCAAATGCTGCCTTCTAAAGCAGCTAACTTCGTATTGGGACACAGCCTATGAATGTTTCATTCTAAGATTATGTTTCCACAAGCAAAACCGATGCACTGAATTTCTTGCATCTAAAGGTTCATTTTGGCCTGGCATTAAATTGCTATTTTTCAGATCTTATTAGGTAAATCAGATTTCTATGTAATCAAAACCCTGTGAAAACAAACGTGCGTGCCATGTCTGTGCCCTGTGTCCACATTATGATCAGATTTCACTCTCTTGTTCTATGCAAAAGAGGTAGTTGTCCCTGAAGATGACAGCCATGGGTGCATGGGGGATGGCACTTAATTTATCTCATTACCAGTGGCGGCAGGTGAGCTGGAAACAGGGGAAGCCCGAACATTACCTTTAAATCTATCATTACTTCCAACCTTCAAGCTTGTGAAACAGCTCAGATTGTCTGTAGTTTGTGTGCTTGCGAAAGCTACAACGTGAGATTGTTTAATTAACAAGGATGGCATTTATCGATTTAAATTATGTTAAATGCTCATGACATCACAGCAATTGTTCTTCTGTGTTCTAAACATTATTGTTCATTGCACTCAACCTAACCTAAAAGTATATTCTCATTAATTTAAATTGGTTTAATTAAATTTAGCTCTGTGTTGTAATTCGCATTTTGTAACACAAGAAAGCTTTAATGTGACACATTTAAGAGACAAGCTGTTAGGACACAGACGAGGGACCCAAGAGCAGACCACGCACGATCAGGGTTAAGTGCGTCTTTTATTTCGAAACAGCAGGCAGAGTTCGAGAGCCGGGAACAGGCAGGGTCGGTAACTGGAAGGCAGTCCGTGGGCAAAACCGGGGGCGAAGTCGGGCAGAAGATGAGTCAGGAACGGGGCAGACAGGCGCACAGGCAAACAGGAAAAACAACAGGCAGAAAAACCAGGTCGGGGCACAGGCGAGATCAAAACACACGGACAGCCAACGAGGAAACAAACAGCGGGGACGAAACAGGTCAGAAAAACACTGCTACGAACTAGCAACGAGACAGGAACAGGCAGGGCATATATAGGGCAGAGCAGACGAGGTGATGGGGAACAGGTGAGCTGGCAGGCAGGTGGCGGCGATGAAGCAACGAGGCAGGCGGGGACCGGCGGGGAAAGGGGCGGGGCTAGAACACAAGGAAAGCAAAAGCACATGGACAGGGGAAGAAAACAAACACACAGCTAGGGGGCCGGGGCACTGACACAAGCTTTGGGATTACTTGCCATTTAATTATTCAAATTGCCATCCTTGTTAATTAAACAATCTCATGCTGTAGCTTTTGCAATAGCACACAAACTTCAGACAATCTGTGGTGTTTTGTGAGCATAATCATTTATTCTAATTAGGCGATTGGTGTCGATTATTCTGTGACTTATTTGTTTTATTGTTAATCAAGGAGGATAAAGAGGAACAGGTTGAATGTAATGATAGATTTAAAGGTAATGTTCGGGCTTCCCCTGTTTCCAGCTCACCCGCCACCACTGCTCATTACATGTAATTAAGGGAAGGACCATCTTATGCATGCATGGTAACAGAGACAACAGCAGAGACTTGTGATGTTTGCAGTGATGATTATTGCAGCTGCAGCTCACATTGGCGCCTTGAGAATATTGGAGAATTGGAAGGTGGCTCAAATATCAAGACAGGCCTGAGAATTTTCCTATGAGGCACACCTTTGAACAAACTTGTCAGCAGTTGTGACCTTACCTAATGTGGAAACACATGCATTTACATGCTCCAATATCTGTAGATGACACTGTTCAATTGTATGCCCTTTTGTTAGCCAGATGCATCTACACTTGGCTGCAATATGGACCACATGAATCCTCGTCCATCTCTAGAGGTAGCGTGAACTGATCATAATCTAATCAGAACGATTTTTATTTTTCCATCTATACCTGCCAGAAGTATAATGATCTCACTGGATCTCATCAGAATCCAATCCCAGGATGAATTTTTAATACCAGGTATAGATGGCATGAATGTAAGGAAAATGACAGATTGTTTAGGATATATGTATTTCAAGCCTGTCTCAGTGTTTAGAGAGTGTGATGTATGAAAGAAATATGTTAAAAATTTAAATATGAATGAAATCTGTTAAAAATACTAGATATCCTGTATTTGCTTTCTTTTTATTGCTTTTTTAAATTAAGTATACATGCATACAACCATGAACAACATTGTGACAAGCGGATTATAGAGCAGAATGTAGAAATACAAAAAAGAAAACAAGACAAAGCAGAAAAATGGAACAATGAAAGAGCTGAACACATACGAATACATACAAAACATTATTTTACTGTTTACAGCATTATACAGCATATACACACCATTCTACACATTATTTTGCATTCTGTCGTACGCCTAACGCTTTGGCTGCAGAGCATCAATAAATGTTATGTATTGGACTAATGGAGGTTAACAATATGTTATTACTGTTATTTTATTTTATGTTACTGTTATTACTCATACTTAAGGAGGCACCCCATGTTTTTATGAACACATTTATCTCAATCGTTATTAATAATTTGCTCATATGTAGCTATTTTAGCCATTTCATCTCTCTATTCCTTGGAAGGAATATTCTCAGTTGTCTCTCCTGCTCCCTATGATAAGACCAAATGTAAACCAGTAGATATTTTGAGGAGACAGGTTTATTTCCTCTGGCAGGCTAGCTAATATGCAAACCCAGGTAAAAATAAAGTACATTTTAATGTACTAAAAATGTACTTTAATATCAGCAAGTACATTTCTAGCACATTACTGTTTTGTGTGCTAAATATAAGTGCCAAAAAAATATATTACAAATGCACTAATTACAAGTGCATTTCTACTTCAGTAGTACTTCGGTGTACTTAATATAAGTACACTAATTAGCACTAATACTTAAATTGATATTTAGTGTATTCAGATAAAGTATACTACCCCAAAAATATACAAAAATGTTTTATTAGTGCATTACTTAATAGTGTGCTTTGAATGCTTTAAATATAAGTTCAATTTTAGTGGATTTTCATATGTGATTATCAAGTGTACTTAATGGCTTGCTTTTAAGAAATTTACTTTTGTCACACTTTCAAAATATGTTTTCAAGACATATTTAATTTACTTTTCATATACTTTCAAGAAGTACACTTAGAAAATAGTTTACTTATTTAACACTTTACTTTAACACTTTAATACTTTTAAGTATACTACCAAATAGAAAAAATAGTATACATTTATACTGGAGTAGGATGTAAGTCTACTTCCATTACAACCAAAACAGTCAAAATACTTGTACAGTAGACGTTACTTTTTTGAGATTCATCCTGTATATACTAAGTATTCATGTCAAGGAAATTCTATTATGCACTGCATACTGAAGCTTTTTTGTTACTGAAGCTGTAACCTTTATTACTGCCAAATCATTATGAAGCCATATCTTATACTATTAAAGAATTATCATTTGGGGTATTAATGGAAATGTATATAAATAAGTTCAGCTACAGCACTTACTGTATTTATTGTGTGTATGAAACATACAGAAAAGTCAGATGAAACATTTAGTTGGCCTATTGATTATATTTTTTATTGCTCCACATTTTGTTAAAAGTAATAGGACTGAAAGCCCCAGACAGACAGGAAATGAATATATTTTAAAACATATTTTACAAATGCAACAGAAGAGAAAAACAACTGCTGAATGGACCTTTATTCCCATTCATATGGATTTGGCAGTAGGATGATGTAGGTTTTTCCACATACACTGACAGACACACATTTCATTTTGATCATATCAGGGCAGACTGCAAAAATTTTCCCTTTCTCACTTTGTGTATGAAGCTACTCTTTATGCTTACTTGCACATCTTGACATAGCGACCTCCTAGATTTCACAAGTTCCTCAACTAGCACACAGCAGTGCTTCATACAACCACAGATTACAGGGTTTTCATGTAAACATATACGTTTGAAACTGACTAAATCAACTATCAAGCCAATTGTACCATCCATCAGTAGTACGGTCTAGTTCTAGTACCACGAGAAAGTTATTCTTGTTATTTGCGTGCGTGGGTAACGGAAGTGACGCTGCTAATCGATCTCAAATTTTTTCCCCTCCAACCGTCGTCTTCTGGGAGTTTTTTTTAAATCTATGGTTCGCACTATCGAACTATCGAACTAGTCGAACAGTCTCCAAAGTGTATGAAATACCTTTTTTAAAAACGATTACAAACCTCCAGTGCTGCAACACATGCCTTCGGATTTTTTAATGTATGTCTGTGACCCGATAATTGTTTGAGGCATGTGTCACTGCATTGAAGGTTTGCAGTTGTTTTTAAAAAGGGTATCTCTTACGCTTTGGAGACTGTTCCACTCAGCACCATAGCTGGCATTATGAACTGCTGGGGAGGAATTCAGTGCTGGTAAGTTCTTCAGAACGACACGATTCTGTACAAAGGTACATAAATGCATTTATTACATGCCAAAACGACTGAAATATTTGTGTTATTTGCCAAAATGTTAATGTTGTCCTTTGAATGAACATTTTTCAGATACCTCTGATGCCAGGATCTGTAGGCTGTGTATCTGCTCGCCAGTTGAAGTGTCTAAAGAGCCTGAACTCTTCCGTCTACATTGGAGATTTTGCTGTCCTGCTGTTTGGAAGGGAAACCTTGGCTACATCCAGTCTGACTGGCCGACAATCTGGAGCACACAAAGACCTTGAATCCAAACCAGCCTTGGACCCTGGGAAGATGCCATAATCGGTGCGTAGGACGCATTAATTAGACTTTAAATTACAAAATAAATAAGAGTTCTGTCTGTACTATTTTGTACTATGTTAAAGGCACTCTGTGTAGAATTGCTTGTTAGTATTTTGATTAATTATTTCACTGTTCAATCAGTAGTGATGGTGCATTATGATTTCACTAAACAAATGAGAACATTCCCTCCACAAGAGTGCCTCCAGAATAGCTTATATTAGTTATTTTCAGTCTGGCAAAATCCTTGAAATCTACTTATGGTTATTTAAAGTGATAGTATGCCTTTTTTATTTTTTTTATTTTACAGAGCATGCTATGGAGAAATTCATTACATTACATTTACATTTACATTACATTTATTCATTTGGCAGACGCTTTTATCCAAAGCGACATACAAAAGTGCAAATAGTGGGCAAACAACAGGCACAAGAGCAAGATGTGTACAGGTCATACAATGCAAATAGTGCTGAAGCTGAGCGCAAGGTCAGTGTCGCGAGCCAACTAATCTGAACTAGGATTGCATATCAAATACAATTACAGGAACAATAAAGTACCGCTATACTACCTAGGTAAGTGAGCAACAAGTACAAGAGAGGAGTCAGGTTTACAACGTCAAAGTTACAGGGTCGAAGTAGCAGAGGTATCAGTCCAGGTAGAGTCTAAAGAGATGTGTCTTCAGCGCACGTCTGAAGGGTTGGGGTAAAGGAGTTGTTCTCAGGGGGGTGGGGAGTTCATTCCACCACTGGGGGGCGATGATGGAAAAGCGTCGTTGTGAGGAGCGTGGGCCTTTCGTTCTGTTGGTGGGTGGAGCGAGGCGTTCAAATTCAAAGAAGTAACAGTGCAAGATGTCCGGAGGAACAATGAATGCTTCAAACAAGTGAAGGCAGAAAAGATGTGAGCCTGCATTTCATGTACAAATTTTTAAAAAAAAAGTGAAACATTGTTACTTAGAATAACCATGACCCTTGTTCATTTTAACATGAAAGTAGTACAACCAGTTTTTTTTTTAAATATACAACCAGTATTCTTACTTATTTTGTAATTTAAAATCCATCCTACGCAGAGATTATGGCATCAATGTTCAAGTGCTTATGCTATTGTTTAGCCCCCTTTCGGACTGAAACTAGATAGCTAGACTGCATGCCAGTTTGACAATATTGCTTTAAATTTCTTTAAAGATTAATTGGTGTATCAACTGATTCACTAAACAATAAATGTGTCTGAGTCACATTTTGTGTTGTGCGTCTCAGATTTCTTTTGGTAATTTGAGTTTCTACCAGTAAGGGTATACAATTAAATTCATAAGTAATTCTTTTATTTTAAAGATGTTAAATACACTTGAAGACAGTAGTATATTTCTTGTAAAGTTTAAAGTGGAATGCATACCAGACACATGACCTTGAGTGTTAAAGTATTGTTTAAGTAAACGGTTAACATCCACTTTACTTCACCTAAGTGCACTTAAGTGACTATGTTGACTCACAATTAAGGTGTATTAAAATGTATTTAAATGTACTTGTTGCTAATTGTAGACACACTTGAAACTCATTCTAAATTCAATTAAATCGGACAAAGGTAATAAATATACACAAAGTACACTGAAGTAGACTTAATTTAAATATAGTTAGTATATGCTATATAATACTACATATATATAAATATATTTACAATGTATTATCCATACATTTTGATTGAATTATAAATATATTTCTTATATATTATAAGTGTATTAACAGTTATCTGAAAGGTGGATTCAAATATACTCCAAGTTGAAACAAAGTACATTTTTAAAAAGTACAGAAAGATGTACTTAACTATATTTAAGTGCATCTTAATGGTGTGTCAAAATAGTACAGTCAAGTACACTTAGTTGTATTTAAGTATATCTTTAGTAGCACTAATGATATATCATTAGCACACTAAGTACAAAATTAGTACATCGAAAATAGCACACTTTAGTACATTAATCATGAGTGCATAGAAGTATACTAAGTATACTTAAAGTATATTTGCATGTCTTGAGAATTGAATTACCATGACCTAATAACTTTTTGCCAGATTTCCCTTGGGATCTTAACCCCAAAATCCCTTGTTATCTGAAGATTCTCATAGTTAGGGGCCCTGGTGTCTTCTGAGAATACTATAAAATCTGAGTCTAGAGCTCTTCTTTAATACCAAGACACTTGAGAGAGCTCTTGAAAAGTGGACTTAGGGGTCAGAGGAGTCTTCCTTTTTGCTTTCAAAATACAACTTCGTAATCTCCAGAACTATTTCCTAGTGACAATATATTTAGACACCAGATGTTCAATTGAGAGTAGCTGGTTCCCTTCATACAGGTTTCAATAAGCATTACTCCTCCCTTAACCCAAATTCCCCACACAGATGATTTTTCATTAATTTTAAAATCTGTATTGCGGTATATACGTGACCCCTTGATATGAGATAAGCTTATCCCAATAATCTGGTGGGCCATTTTCCATCTCTCTCTGGTAAAATTACAGGGTTTTTAAAGCGAACATATTCACCTGCTTGAGTAAGAACAACATATACTAAAAAGATTTTTGCAGGATTATTTTCTATTGCTATTCAGCCAGGAGCCTGGACATCAGGTATGTTTGTTTTTGATAACTGATTGAATAGAGGAGGAACAGTGATACTGTCTATTCTTGGCCTGCTAAGACCCCTCTTCCTGCAATGATGCATACAGTTTCTTCTTACTAATAGATTTCTTGCCTGCCCATAAAAAGATACTTACCGACTTTCTAAATTTATCCATGCTTTCTAAAACATGGGAAATTAATGTGTCTCTCCTGATTGCGGGTAGTCTCTGGCCATTTTTAGTTTAATTCACTAAAACAAAACACCAAACAGCAAACATTCACACAAACCTTGTTATTTCTGTTCATACCATTTTTGTCATGACAAGAAAACAGGACTCACAGTCAGCTCACTGAGAGGTACTTCATGTCCAAATGTGAGCCAACTCTGAAGTGCTCCCCAGTATTTCTTTCCAGACTGTGCCAAAATGGTGTGAACGACTGCTTAGACCATATTCATGCAGAACCAATTTAGAAAAAACAACAAGCAAGCACAGAACTGAGAATTGCTCAAGGGAGGCCTGTGTGAGAGCACTACTGAGGATACGGCCTCCCTAATGACATCCTTAGCCTTGATCCTGCCAAAACAGACAGCAATATTATGTACATTCAAGTGCAAAGCCCTCTAAGCCAGAGAGTTAGTAATATTGTTGCCACTCATGCCTAAATAAGCAGACACCAACAGAAATCCCACTTAACACCCGGATGATGAAAATGCAGATTACCTCATTCATTTATGGGGGACTCCTCAAACATCCTCTAAATGTGTATCTTGACCTGTAAGTGTAAAAAGGAAAGCCAATACCCCTGTTTGGCAGTTTTGTTTTTTTTTTTAAATCCTAGCTATGTCATTCCTCTGATTACATGAAATTTCGGTGGGCTAAAGTTCCATAAATTTTTACTCCCTGTCCCTGACAGACATACTGTTCCTACCACTAGAGAGCCAGTATGTTTCCCTTTCCCTTGTCATTCCCTTTCTTCCTCAAAATGGCAATAGTGGCAGTTATCATGACCCACCACAGCCTACCATGTGAGAATTTTGTTTACCAGATTTCCTCAAAAAATCTTTACAAGGAATTGCTTCTTTGTCAGAAGATCACTTTCACCCATTTAGCCTGACCGTTAAAATGACCATTCCTCTTACTCTGACCGCATATTTACATCTCCCTGCTAGACTACAGGACACCACAGTAAGGTCAAAGCTCCCATTACAGTCAGACTGCAAAAACCAAGACAATGACTACAATATATCAATCTCAAAGAAATGATACAGAATGATAAAGAAACATGTTCTTGATGAAATTAACAGATTGAGGGATTTTACACCGCATACTATCAAATCAATTAAATGTGCTGCCAGGGTTTTACTCATACCGAAGGTGTATTTTGGTCCTGGGGCAAATTCAGCATGACATCTTTCTCTCTAGCATGCCTGCTGCCTGTCTTCCTGCTTCACAGCACATGTCACCCAACCTTCCTTGTCACAAAGTCATTAATAATGTCTTTAAAGTCCAGTTTCCATGCAAGTTCACATTCAATTTATGGAATGGCTTGGTTATTCAGTCTCTCCTGACTCATTGCTGAGCGAAGATTTTTGACCAACTTCATCTTGCTGAAGGCCTGTTGTCCACCAGCTACACTGACTGGTGTAACAGGGTATTTGTCAATGGGATGTATGTTTAAATGATGTTCATCATCATTTGAACATTTAGAAATAAGTATAGTAATTAGTATATTAGTACTAAATATTAGTATTATAGTATTTATAGTATTGCTGCTACTCACATGTCTTTGCTGTGTTGATGTCCTTCTTAGTAGAAATTGCTCTGTTCAATGGTATTGGTAGTCTGTCCCATTTACGTTGAGCCAAGTGCCATGAATTGGAAGTGGGGAGGCATTTTTTTTTAATTATTGTAATCTGCTGTCCTGTATCTACAGAGGGATCTGCTTGGGTTAGAAGTTAAGAATGGGGGATGGTGGCTGTCTTAATTTTTACAGTATTACATCCATTTCTTATACACGGTTAATTTATGGCTGACATTGCAATGGATATACACCTATACATTGTAATTGTATACTGTAGTGAAGTGTAATGCAGTGTCTCTAATTGAGGTGATATTGGATTTGTATTGTGCAGCGTGCTTTAGTAATCACAGCCAATCCCCCTAGGGCTGATTCTGTATTTATATCCCCTCTGTTTTGTTTTCTAACAAGCTTGAAGACATTGTGTACCCTTTCTCTTGTCTCCTTGTTCTGCCTTACCCTGTTTCCACTGAGGTATCATGCCACAGTTCCCTTTTACATCGGGCTGTACAACTGGGTTAGTTTGTTACTAGGACAGGTTATAACTGGGAGCATACACAATATGTGTATGGAAATTCAAATGCCTGCATAAAAGCTTTCTGGTTTCATTTTGTAGATTACTCTGAGGAGCTGGAGAGGGCTTAAGTTGTTTGCAGAAGTGGCCCTGTGTATTTTCTCAAGATGCAGAACTTGTGTCTCTAAATAACTGCTCAGTTCATGGACATACTTGGAGACTAACGTTTTTTTTACAAAATGTGCTGACTTCATCTGCACTCATGCCTTTGGTACAATTTCTGCACACAAGATTGTCACAAATTGCTCTGATGGACTGAAGGTGGTTACCTAGTTTTGAAATAATGTTATCCATCACAATATGGAACACTGTATTGTGAAATACAGTTTGTGGACTCTCAGGTTTATGCTTATCTGTGGAATCCTCTGGGAAAATTCATCTACAGTTTCTTGTCACCTTGTTTTGAAACTTTGGTGTATTTTCCATTGCATTTGGTGCTGTTGTTGCCTCAGAAAGTATGGAACCTATCCCATTTAGCAAATAAATCATCTCCTCTTGTATAGCCTAAATGTTGGACAATTCTGTGTATAACAAAATACCAGTAGTCTAAAGAAGGTCTCTGTCATTGATGCTACATAAGACTTTTACCTAGACCATGATTAACAGAACTGGTGTAAAAGACAGTAACACCTTTTCAGAGCTTTTGCCTCTAAAAAGGCTTCATTGGAGAATTTGCAAAGTGTTATTAGGAGCTGGAGGAATCCCCATTGCTCCTACAGGAATCCCCACCAAGCAGACCACCGACACAGGTTGCACTGGAGCTCACAGCTGTTACTTTTTGTCATCTCCACTCCTCTCTGAACCCCCCTTGCACTAAATTAAAGACACATTCAATCAATCAAGCCAGCACAATTCCCTGCCACCACTGCATCACAGCAGAAAACATCAAAGCAGTAAGCATCAAAGTAAGCTCAATGCCACACTGCAAGTGGCAGCACATTCACTTATCTCATTCAAAAACTATGTTTGATATTGTTTATTAAATGAAAACTTTTTATGTACCTTCATGAAGTACAGCACTGGTAGCACCTATAATACTATATATCTGTGCTGCATTCTGAACAGAAAAAAATACCATAGGAACAACTGGAAAGCAACAGGAAGCAATATATCATAAAATATCTCTTGATTTTGAACTTTCACATTATGGATTTTGTGCTTCAAATAATATATTTACATTTGTTTCAACTGAGCATAAAGGAAAGTAATAATTGTTCAATTGGGTAGCTGGGTCAGAGGAGGTCTAGCACCCTCTTTTTGCAACTCTTTCTTTTATTATGAATAATAGTGTGAGCTTGTCACTATTTATAATGGAGGTGCAAATATATTTGTCATAAATCTTGTATGCAGGCTGCATGGATTGTGATTATTTTTATCACTTCACTTTCATTTTAATGAAAGGTCATGACCATCACAGACTCACAGCCTTGGACAACCTCTCCTACTTTTAGGCTCATTGTGCCATTTCAATCAACCTGGGGAGTTACACATCATCCCAGTGAAAGTAATATTTTGATGTCACTGGACAAGGTCGGGTTTGAAACTTGATGAAAATGTCATTTTGGCAGATGGCTGAAGTAGATTCAGCTGACCTTGAAAGTTTACCTCACCTGTTTCCCTCAGATTTTTTTCTTTTTTATAATCCCACAGTACTGTATGTTTGGTTGTCAGTGAAGCATAATCACAGGTAAATATCAAATCATTCCAAAAATCACTGTGCTAACTAGATTCTGATGATTAAAATAAGTAAGAAGCAGTAGAGCAGACAGGCAGCATTTAAAGTAATCAGTTTATTTTCCACATGATTCAATGATCAAGCATTAAATCATTAAATATTTACAGAACCAAGTTCACCCAAAGATATGTGGCAGAATCGTTTCACAGTCCTCCATATACAAGCCTAAGCTTTCAAAAAAATTTCAAATACCACAATATGTGGCCACACACACACAAAGGATATCTTAAGTTTGAATTTCATTAGTCTCATTCATTGAATTTCAGTAAATTTCAATGAATTTTGAAGATGTGAAAGGTCCACTCATATAGAGTCTTTATTGTTTGCTGTACACAGGGACAAAAATGCAATGGGACAAAAAGAAAAAAACTGTAGCTCACAATACCCTTGATATATCAAGGTAAACTGATGTTTTGATAATGAGATTATTGGTTATGTACGATTATGGTATTCTTTGATGCACATTTGATACACATTAACTCCAAAAAAGCATCAGCTGCTCCACTGTAGTAGACTGCAAAGAAGATGGATTCTGAGAGATTAGTGGACAGTCTAAAGCAAACACAGGAAAGGAAGTACAGAAGAAATGTTGCCGTTTCGTTAGCCAGCCTTGTAGTGGACTATGAATGCACAAAATTCACAACATGGGAGTGTTGTGGTCACAAAGGCAGTTCAACAAGTTGAACCAACAGAGGTGCGCATGTACATTACATGTGCAACATCTCAAATGTCACAACAAAATTAATATTTTACCAAATAAAATTTTTTCAAACAGAACACATACCAACCTACACGCACACGCACTTGACAGCAGTCAATAACAACGACAAATACAATGCTTTAATTTTTTTAACTGAAAGGTTCAATGAACATTTTGTGACCAGTAACATTGCTCTTCCATGCTCTTTAACAAAAGATCTTTACCTCTGTGAGTACATTATGAAATCAAGCAGAGTTAATCTAAGATCTGCTTGTTTCAAAACCTGACCTCGATGGTGGAGTTGCCATAACAACCCAGGCAAAGTGCAGGCTGGATATCGCTGGGGGCATGCTCTGTGAGCTTCTGTGCTGAGGGCTCCTTAACAGGGTCATCATTAAGAGTACACTGGAGACTACTTTTGCTTAATAAATCTTCACATCCTCCCCAATTTAGCAGACCAAAGATGGTACTTTGATGTCACTGACTTTCCCGGTACAATCACTTCTTTGTGGGTGCCAGCATAATGGTAGAACCGGATTCAGATGTGTTTTCATTTCCTTCAGTATAGTTCATCTGGTGGTCTTTACCTCCACCACCTTTTGTAACTGTAGTCTGTACCTGCAACACAAATGACCTCAGATGAAATCATCTAATCACTGCACATAAGTTGATTGTGTTGATTTATGCATGGGAATTATACGTACAAAACTGCTTTTGATGTCCTGACAATCAATGCTTACATTGCAATGTTTACTTTTAGGAATTAATCTAACACAATTCTAAAACAATGATAATGGATCTACAGCCATATTCTAGCCCTGTTTTCACTCTTTCAACAGCCAGTAGTCACTAGTCTGCACGTCCTTAATACTGTCTCCCATGAGACAAAGCACATGTTAAAAAAGGGTATGAAAGAGAATCAAAAATGAATCATTTGCTTCAAAACAGTTCTTGAACAAAATTGTTTGAAAGGGATAAAACAAAACATTATACAGGTGTTGAAAGATGTTTATCTCAAACACCTTCAGTATCAGTAATTTTGTCCATCCACAATGATGTCTATATATTTCATGTTTCAAGATGTTTGAAATTTTCCCAAGTCTCAAATATTAGCACCCTGACATTTTCTTAATCCAGTTTAGATTCATTTCCTTCTTGAAAAGCCCTTAATCTGGAAGCCCATTACAATCTCACATTTTCAAAGGTAAATAATGGAAATATGGAAAATGGAGATATTTTCTAAAAAAAAGAAGTATCGGTTGCTCTCAACACTGAACTTGAAGAGTATTACAAAGTAAAGCTGGTCCAAGTTTTAAATAACTTTTGAAATCAGAGCAACACAATCAATAAGTAAGTCCCTTATTGCTATAAAAGGATGATGATAAGTATGTTTGCAGTGTCATTTATTTATTATTTAATTCATGCATTATTCATTCATTTAATTATTATTTCTCTTTTTTAAGATATTGCAGATTAGACCATCTCTCAGGTAAATCAAGGCTGACTGACAGAGAAATTAGAATAGAGGGTTCAGTTTACTGAATGCATGTGGCATAATTGTACTGCATTAATTTTGACAGATGATAAAGTTTGCATCACACTGTAAGGCACCTCTTTGCAGTTTTGGGGTGTAAAGGCAGTCATTTAAGAAGAGAATACAAAACAGACCATAGAAATCCTCTGACATCTGAAGGATCTGGAATGATTGTATTATCACAGTATTGTCACAGTAGCCACCAAAACACATTTCTTACACCTGTCAAAAATGCCTGACCACATTCACTCATTAAGCTTTTATCTGGCACACTTATCAGGTGGTTCTTTTGATCTGTGAACGCTAACTGTCATAGTCCTTGGCCCTTAGGTCCTACGCTGCACCCAATGTTATCACCAAATATTTTCAATGCTTTGTGACAACTACCATTGTAAAAATGCACTCAACATTTGATTGAAATCAACATTGATTTCAACACAAAAGTTCAAAATTTGATTGAGAACAATGTCAAAAAGTCATTGAGAGCTGAATCTTGATAGGCTTTGAAAATTAAATGTATCACTCTTTCTTGCTGCTGCAACTTGTCAAAAAATATAAAAATCTATTGAAAACCTTTTTAAACCTTGATCTTGATTGGACTCAAATACAACTTGTCAGAAAATAAAGCAATCTCTCACCACCAAAATGAGTCCTTAATGAGAGGGGTGACGGGGGTCCCTAATAATTGCAGTCACTATGGTTTTTATGCCGTAATAACAGGCCAGTGAATGCAACAAACACCTAGGGTGATTATAAAACAGTCCAACTCTGTGTGTTTCTAGAAGCTGCTGTTTTTGAAGGTCAGGAAAGCGTCCCAGGATTTGTGGAAACAGCTCGACCATCTGACAGCAACCAAAGTGTGAGAGAAACCAATTAACAATAAAGTGCAAAACTTTATTTGTTATGTTTGTATTTTTTTATTCACCATCTATAATAGAATGACATGTAGATATGCAAATGTGGATGCCATTGTGGTACCAAGTTCCATGTATGTCTGAATCAAAGACCATGGGTACAAAGGGCTAGTAAAAACTATTATGACTGTACCAAAAATGAATTCCTTTGGTATTTCATCCCTTTTGTTTTGATAATGTCTTTGATCATTAATGTACTATAATGTTCTAGCACTATGTAGAGGTGTTTTTCTTTCTCTTACAGATAAATCAAGAATTGTATTTTGTTCTTGCTTAGTAAAAATGGGAGGTGTAATTAACAGTTGCATTTTCCTACCTTCCTATAGATTTTATTTGCTAGTAGACCTATGGAATCAGACCTCCAAGTTATATAATTTAGCTAGAATTCAAGATAGCTGTGTGATTTAGGGCTGGCATTAAAAAAAAGTTAAGTAGGTGATTACAAATTAACAGACTTGTATGCATCTTGCCATTTGAAATATTTAACAGAAGAAAGCAATCTAATTGTTTGTCCCAAATTGCTATTTGTTTTGACATTTGCATGACAAACTAGGTTACATAAATTGTACTTGTTCCTGATCTATTATGAAGCTGTCAAAAATTCAGAACAACAGCAAGATGTGATGGCATTAAAGAAGTCTAAATACTTGAGCATTGCTGTGGGATTATGTACTCTATATAGAACATCTCAGCTGAAATTCTCAAAAGGCAAAATCTAACAAAATGTGACAAGACCGAAATGAAAGTAAATGTGAATCAAATGGGGAAATGGTGGTAAGTTTGAAATCTCTTATTGGCAAAGTGTCTTGGAGAAAATATCTCTGGCTTTCTAGCAGATATGCTGTCAACAGTGTTATCGCTGATCCTACTGGAACGCCTACACAGGAAGCTCAATGGATCCATGTGGGACGGTTCACTGTGCATCCCGCCCACTTAAACGAAGCCAGGGGAGCACACTTCACATAGAACCTTGAAATATTGTGCCCCCAGTCAAAGGAATCATACTTTACTGTTCTGAGGCATTTTCACGTGCTTTAAAGGAGTGCATCAACTTTTAATACAAACAGAACAGCAAATTTTACAGATATTTTATTACTGTTAAATACGTCAACCATGAAGTCTGAAGTAGACTAATACATGTATGAGTCAAATAGGATATGAAACAACCTGTCCGTTCAAATGTATAGTATAACAAGAATGTATACAACTCAACAGTGAGGAGTTTTGTTTAAATTTAGTTTGTCTGAGAACACATTATAAGCATTGCTTAAAATGTTCTGCCACTGTGACAGATTTCATAAAGATTTGGAAAAATATATGTAATGGAAATTTTAGGAAAAACATTTTGTGGGATCGATATACATCAGTAGTAAAAAAAAGGGGGGATGTTAGTTACATGGTTGGGTCAGAAACTAGCCTTGCAGGTTAGCACATCTGCCATACAGAATTGCCAGGACAGAAATGAAAATGTTACCCCAAAACATTTACGACATTGCCTCAGAGAAAGCATGGCCTGGAATAACTGCTTCCCACTGATGTTAGCTTGCTATCTATTTCTTCAACGTGATGTAGCAATGCTTAAGTTGCTGTTTACAGGAGAGAGAGTCATAAAGTGCATTCCTGAATACTGTAGCCGAGGTCAGATACCTCTCACGATTATTTGATGGCTGTTAACAATGCAATTTTTTCTACATCTAAGAATATCTCAAAGAAACACTTGCTTCCATTTGTCTATCATCTGCTTCCCTATATCACAATGCAGTTCTCTGTGCAGCATCAGTTGAGGACAGCTACACTGCAGACAGGTTTTGATTTAAGTTCACATTATTTTCCAATGAATCTTTTGGAAGCAAATGTGAAGAACAGTTTACATAATTTATTTTGTTTAGTAAATTCTGATATGATGGAATTTTGTTCGGTATATTCTGATGATGGAATTTTGTTTTCTGAGCCCCATCTGGTTAATACTGTTTTTAACTCCTTCTGTGTGGAACTTCATTTTTCAGAGATTTTCCATGATAAAAGCAAACTTGACCTTTTCCTTCATAACCTACATCTACCATGCATTATCAAGGCAGAGACATCGTTTATTTGAACTCCCCTGTCCCTGGAGGAGCTTAAAGATGCAGTGAAAGCAATGAACAACAGGAAATCACTAAGTCTAGACTAAATTTGCTGAATGTCTTCCATGGCCCACCTATCACACCCTTTCGCGCGTACGGCTGTGTTCCCACGTAGCGTCTGTTTTACATAATAATCCTATGGAGTAGACCGTGTTTTCAAAAACGTCCTGAGCGTTTTTTTTTAACGCCGTCGCTGGCATTTTTTTTCTGCAGCTCAAGGCGTTTTTTTCAGTTGAAAAAGGCCATGTCCACACGTACACGGGTATTTTTGGAAAAACTGGGGCTTTCCCTCCTTCGTTCTTAAAAAAATCTCCGTCCACACGAAAACGCAAACACACGCCGTCAAGAGCATGCCAAACCAACAGGCGACGACATAACCCTAACCGTAAAGCCATGTTGGCCAATCAGAAGCCTGAAAAAGTTACTATGGCGCACACTCTGACGTCACAAGCCAAAAACTCAGTTTTCCCTGTCTACATGTGAACACTGAAAACGGAGTTTCTGAGAATCTTCACCCTGGAAGGCGTTTTGCCAAAGACCCGTTTTCAGTGACCTAAAACGCCGTTTGCGTGTGGACGAGAGGCCAAAAAAGCTACGTTTTTAAAAATACCCGTGTACATGTGGACAGGGCCAAAGTTCAACTTCTCAGAAAAAAACGCCTTACGTCAAGCGCTTTTTTTGACAGCTGACCATTTACAAGCGGAGTAGTGACATCTGTCGTTTAACATAACAACCACCAAAAACGGAGAAGCTAGCGGTGAAGTTAATTGTGCTAGTTTCTGAGCACAGTGAACTGTACAACATGACAGTTAAACTGTATCATAACATTCATCATAAAGATGCCGTTTGGAGTCAAACTGGATGGATCCTAGGAGTTTCTGGAAAGTTTGTTTTACTGCTTGTCGTTAGCAAAACTAGCCTGTTAGCTAACGTTAGCTTTGCAAGATCCAGCTAGATTGCTAACAATGTACATGCTACTGTTATGGCAACAAAAGGCGCTCTCAACTGCTTTTTGGAACAAACGCTGCCAGCAGTTTTTTTTTTTTTTTTTTTACTTGGAAAAAATGCTCTGGGCAGCGTTTTTCATCAAAAAAGACACTACATGTGAACACAGCCTAAGATTACAATGGTGTGATTAGCCGTTTAGCGCGTATGCTAAAACCGGTGCGATTAGAAAACTAGATTGGAAGAATTCTAGCTAATTTTATCTTTGGGGAAACAGCGATTTAACGTTAAAATATAGCAAATGCGGTGGTGAAAACTACGAGAAGCTTAATAACGCTAATGAAAACATAACGAACCATAACACGCATGCTACATAGCATAAAATAAGTTACGTGCGAAAGGGTTAGCCAGGTAAGTAGCACATAATGTGCCTAATGTGATTTGACGTGGAATAGACCTGATGTGGTTAACGAATTGATTGTTGACTGTTTGAATAGCTGCACACTTGTTCTGATATTAGACATGAGCATTTCAAAAAAACTTTCAACAAGAAGCATGTTTTTGATAGTTCTGAATGTTCGTATTGTTCTGATAATTGTACTTATAACATTGAATCTAGTATGAAAGGCTAGCTTACATTCTGCTTCTTTTACTGATGAGAGGAAAAAAAAAACGAGAGCCTGTTAACTCCGCCTAACTGCACTTATTTTGTCTCATTTATGTATATGTTTTCGATAACACGTGCCTAAAACTAAGTTGTGATTTATCAAACGTACTTCTCTTCGAAATGGCTGGCTTACCTATTCAAGATAATATAAGGTGATGCGGAAATGGCAGTAAAAATAGTCAACGTTCATTTATGCACAAATCTGCTCTTCTCACGATTTATAGATAAGGGCTGTTGTGAATTGGGTCGCGATGGTTTGTCATTTTTAAAAAGTGGGTCCCCAGAAAAAAAAAATTGGGAAACACTGGTCTAGACTACATTACAGCCAAACTCATTCTTGCCTTATGGCACATAGTAGTCCCTTTGCTGTTGGTTATGCTTCAATATTCTATAAACAGAAGTACAATTTCCCATGATTTTAATATAGCCGTTATATCGCTTCTCTTTAAAAAGGATAAAGACCCTGCCCAGTGCAGAAATGTGACATTAATAATATACGCAAAGGTTCCTGTGTTGTCTTGAATTATTTTTGTTTAAATTAGTACATATTTTTCAAACTGGCTTTATTGAGATGCATCATTCAGTTGCTTTTTCCATGTTTTGGATTCTGCCAGGGACAGGGATTCACCAGTTGCAGTACTTTCATTGGATGCAATGAAGATCTTTGACTGATCAGGATGTCCATATTGATGGTCAGTTTTAGCCTATGTGGGTTCAGGTGACAATTTAAAAAAAATATATGATTCAGATTATCTACACCAACCTATCAGCTATGGTATGAACTGGCAATCTATTGACCTTTATTTTAGATTTCAAAGGGAATGCATCAAAGTGCCCAATTAACATGATGTTTTTTGCTTTATTGCTTTTCTCCCCTCGGCATAACGTTGCGTTAACGTGTCCTTAGAAGTACTAGGCTTGATCTGATTATAGGCTGGCAGACTGCTATGTTATCAATAGCCATGTGAGCTAGAAACAAAATCAAAGCTGAACAGCAAGCTGCTTGGCCGGTTGGTGATAGAGGTAGCCAGGGTTAAAGTGATTAGTGTGATTTTGTGAATTTGGGAAGTTTTGCAGCATGTTTACAAGACAGCCAGACTAGCTAAAACCCATGATGCTTTGAGAAGTTATGTATCTTTATTGTGAAGCTCACCTTCACCTCATGGGACTGTGTGCACCAATAAATCATCTTGTGTGGCTTGGAGATTGTTGGGCCAGTGGGTACGCAGCTATAATTCTTCATTACTGGAGTTTCCCAGCTGTCAGATGTTACACATTTGTTACACATGTTATTTATTCACTAAAACTTATTGTGAATTCTGCAAGACTTCTTATGAGTTTAATCGAGTATTTAAAATCAGCATGTGGATCTACTTCATAAAAGCAATAGTTTGCTTGACGCTGAGTGTAATTGCAATTATTGGCGCTCAGTGATGTACCTACAGAAATGTCACCATCCTGCCAATAATCGCAAGAGGGCACACTCTTTCATGTATTATTGTTTTATTGATTACCCCTACAGATTTATGCTACTTAATTTGCTTGAATTTTTAGTTATGTTTTTGTAAAAAAAAATGTACTAAAATGGCAAAAAATACTGTTTTATTCTATAAACAACGTGCATTTTTCCATATACATCTGCATCACATCCTGAAGCTTTTTACTTTCATAGATTTTGAAAGACTCAGGAGTTTTAATATTATGGTATCATAATACCATTCATCATACTCTATTACTTAAAGGACAAACTGTTCAGTTGATATTATTATTCCATTTAGCAGATGCTCTTACATCAGTTACAATGTTATCCATTTATACAGCTGGATATTTACTAAGGCAATCTAGGGTTAAGTACCTTGCCCAAGGGTACAACAGTAGTGCCCTAGCAGGGAATTGAACCAGCAACCTTTTAGTCATAAGTCCTGCTCCATAACCACTATGCTACACTGCCACCCCAATGATCTGCCTATGTAAATTAACCTGCTCTAGGCTGCAATTTTGCCAATACAAGTTATGTAATGCAGGTGATGCTCTGCAAGTCTCCCATTAACTTAATATTTTGTTTTAAGCAAACCAGACTTGTGTGTGTCAGCTGTGTGGACATACCCTGTGTGGGTTACTGTCGGTTTTCTTTGACATTTTCGGCCGGGTTTCTTTTTCCTTTGAGAGTATTTTGTTCAGTTTTGTTTCGTTTTCCTTTGTTTCCTTTTGGTTTGATTTGGGGAAATCCCGGGAGGGGATTTCGTTTTATTGTGGATCGAGTGAGGAGCAAGTGATGGCGGAGCGCTGCAGACCAGGACCGCTTCCCGGAGCGACGCTCGGGGCAGGTAAGGCAACGGAAGCCGGCTGGGAAAGGAGAGGGGAAGTGAAGCTGGAGAACGGCGGAGCGACAGCAGAGCCCCAGGCTGGGCAGGAGGCGGATTGGGGCGGTGCCCCCATGCAGTAAGGGACATGACTGGCGGTGTGCCGTTGAGTGTGTGCGTGCCCTTTTTCAGTCTGCCCAGCCTAGTAGAGTTTTTTGTGCTGCTGTGGTATAACATGGTGAACATAAGCGCCTGAAGGCAGCAGTCCAGACCAAGAACATCAGCAGCACTCCGTCCCTTTTTTTGGGTTTTGTTTTTTATTTTGGGGCGCAAGCAAGGCCCGGCATCGAGGTGCAGGCCGAGTTGTGCCCCACCTTTTTTTTTCCTCTTGTATGCATGTGTGTGTGTGTGCGCGTGAGGACCCACTCCTCCTTGGCGTGTGGTATCCCCACCTTTGGCGGCTGAGAGGGATCTCACCTCTGTCACAAGGGCCAGCGCAGAAGATGAGTCAGTGTGGTCACGGTGTGTGTGTGAGTGCATGGGGATATGGGGCCTAAACTTGCAGTGCTGTGTGGGGGAGGGCAATCTCGCTCTGGGCACCGGGCGCTTGTGGGGAGAGAGTGGGACAAGGGAAGGGCCGCCGTGGTGAAGGGGGGAGGAAGGTTAGGAGGGGAGGTCAGCAGAGCGTGAGCCGTCCCTGTATGAATTTTTTTTATTTATTTATTTTTATTATTATTAATTTAATAAAGTCATCATACCTGTACTCCTGGTGTCCTGGTTGTCTGTGGCGGGTGGATCTATTTGGGGGAACCTGTGCTGGGTAGCGGGGGCCAATGTTGGCGTTCATGACTCCCGACATAGCCAAATGGAGAGAAATCAAAATGCACATGTGCATGCATGTTATTGAAAATCTGGGCGACCCCCCCCCCAAAGAGTCATTGGTCATTTCACACACTGGCTGGCTGTAGGGTTTTGTTGCTCACACTCACTCTTGTCTCCTGCTGCTTCCTCAATGTTCATCACTGCGGCTTAAACAGGTCTTAACTAATGCCCTTGACAGAGTTCGTTACATTAACATTGCCCCCTTCCTTCTGGGCAGGGTTGATTTTTCTCTCACCCTTCCCCACAGACAGACATATGCCACAATCTATTATACTTCATACTACATGTACTCAAAATTGAGCAGGTTGCTGAGAATTCAGACATTCTCTCGGCCCTAATATGTAGCCATATAGACACCCTGTCCACCCTTGGTATTAAAATGCATCTTGGGATCAGATTGTGATCATATCTAGTGAGATTAGGTATTTCTGGCCAGGAAGCAAGAAAATGCATTGTGATTAGATTGTATTGGTTGTCAGGTGGAAGAGGATGAATTTGGTTTGTGTTGCAGCCAAATGTAGACACATCTAGCTACCAAAAATGTATACAATTGAACGTCATCTACATAGTTCTCATCCTGCCAAAATATTGATGTGTGCAAATGTGTGTGTTTCCGCATGGGGTAAGGTCTCACAAAGCCCTGTGCACTGTGTCGGTGTGAGCTGCAGCTGTGATGGTCATTGCTGCAAACACACAATCACAAGTCCCTGCTGTTGTCTTCCTTGCCTTGTAAGAGTATTCTGCTGCAATTCCATGTAATGCAACATACTAAGAAAAGTACCACAATTTCCCATGCACTCATGGTCACCATCCTGGGGGACTGTTGCCTTGTTTTGAATGAATTTTGACAAATATCAACACTACCGTTTGTTTGCAGCACTTCACTCCACCATTTGTTACACATAAAAGTGCTTTTAGAAAGACTCTACGGAGTAGTTCTGTGACACTTGAAGAATTCAGGTCCAGGTGTGAATGTGGCCATAGATTCTCCGAGAGAAGATTTTATTATTTGTTTCAGTCAGTATAGATTTCCTTTTATACTCTCTATAATCTTCACTGATAATATTCATACAAGCATACAGATTTAATTTAAGGTAGTCTTGGATTCGATGAGTTCAATGACACGTTCATGGCTACATTGAAAAACTTTTTCATTGTTTTGCGGTAAGAATAAAGAGAACTTTGACAGGTTCAGTTATGTGATGCCCAATACCACCACAGTGCTTTGAAATATTGATTTGTGTTGTCAGCATCTAATTTAATTTAGGCAGTGGGGTAAGCAATGATTTCTTAAAATTGAAAACCCCATTTGATGATACTGTTGCCTTTTTCCTAGAGACAAATATTAGCTCAGATACCACATGAACATGTATATTGACATAAAAGCTCAAAAGAGACCATTATCCACTGTTTATTCTTGTCATTGCCATAATCTGTAAATTAAACACAATTAATGGGGAGACTAACCCATAGATTACAAATCCAAGGAAAACTGTTCAATAGCAGAGGGCGAGAAACAGAAAATGTAGTTGCAATGTATCAGATAATTTACTAGAAATTATTCATTGAATTTCTGACATTGTGTTTTATCATTATTCAAATGTCTGTATTTATTTCTTAATTTGTTATGAATTGTTATGACTTCCATGTTTTTGTTATTTTTTGTCTTGTTTTATTTAGCTAAAAATGTAATGTAAGAGAAAGGCTTTATCTGCTGATTGGCACCTGGGGGGCAAAGAGGAAGCACTGTTTAATGCTATAAATTGTAATGGAAGACATTAAAAAATTAAGCATAAAGTGTCCATATGCACTGTGTTAGCTCATTATACAATTAAACAACTACAGAAACAGGTTTCTCAATATTAGGTCATAGAGATGAGTCACGGAGGAGAAGAAAGCATATTTCAGAGTTGGAAAGCTGGTTTGGTGGTTGGAAAGCTGGTTTGTCCTACCAGAATTAAAGGAGCAGCTGGAGCACTTTTCTGGAAAAGGTGTTGTCCTGCTGGAATCCCCCCTCCAATTTTGTTCTTTTTCATCAGAAACCACAAAAGGATAGGTCATAGAAGCACAGCATACATATTTATCAACTTGTGAATACTTTCTTCAATGAAGATAAACCGCTGGCTCACCAGAAAGACGATTCACTCTGAAAAGCTTTGGGGTACAGACTGTGAGTGAAGTGAGCTTCTACTTCTTTGACAACTATTCATGAAATGCTTGAGAACTTTTGCAAGTGTCTCCGACAACACTCGCATGAACCAAATTGTATTTTCCTGGAATTTCCCCAGGTACATTGTTTAAAGACATGCTTTTGTGTTTGCCTCGAGTTGCATCATTATATGATACATTAGATACAGAGCTTGCTTACATTTGTTTGTGTATTACTTGTGTGTCTTCACTTAAAATAAAGAATAGTACAATAATTGTACAAAGATAATTAATTATATTTTTCTATAATACTATAATACCCATACTATATGTATGCATAGTGCAACACTAAGAATGAAAAGATTAAAGTAAAGAAAAATAGGGATGCATGACAGACAGTATAGCTGACTAATAACTTCTTAGTATTCATGTTTACAAAGTTTAAAATATTATAGTATTACAAGTTTTCAAAAAATAATAACAAAGACAAGATTCTTCCCGTTGGCTAAAGAACAATCTCTCCTAAGTGAGACGTGCTGTATCTCCCAGCTAAGTCATCATTGTCAAGGACATCTTCTGTAGTGGAGGTCATACTGACCTCCTCCCACACACAATCACTCAGCACTCAGTGTGTCTCTTTTGCTGAACTGTGTAGCAGTCATCTGTGCCTAAGGATTTTACATGCTCAACATCCCAAAAAAGATGCTGTCCCCTACCTTGCCTCAGGGAAGTAGCCTGTTTATTCCCTTTTCTGGCCACATAGCTGTGGATAGTGACTCTCTCAATAACTGTGTGGGTTTGCACAAATTGGACCTGTCCTGAAACTGTATTGCTGATATAAAACACTAGAACTGAATCAAAACCTTACTTTGACCATGTTGTCAAGATTCAAGGGTGAATGTTACACATTTCTGGAGTTAAATAAATTTCCTCAAGGATGACACGAAACACAAAAATCTGTCATTTCTCAAATCTGGCATCTATCAGATCTTCATATTATTAAAATCTGTTTCAGCAGCATTGTTTGTGTGGACATTTAACTTTAATATCTCCTAGACTAAAATGTCATTTTTTTTTTTTACCAATAAAATCTGTCTGACATTTCCTCTTTTTTATTTTGATTTTGTGTGATTATTATTGTTATTTATTTACTTGGGGGAGGGGGGCATGGCATTTTTCTGAAGGTTAAAATTTACTCTGACAATATGACAATGCTTATTTACCAAACCTGGCAAAATCATGAAACAGACAGAATTACTATACTAACAGAGTAAAACATTTACAGTCAGAAAACTTGCATACCTGAAAAAGCACAGCAGATATGGCCTAAGCAACAAAATATGAAAAGTTGATTTGAGCATTATATCCTTTGTAACTGATGTATTTCTTGATAGTCTAATCAATACATAAAGCATGAAACTGTGTGAAAACATTCTGCTGATAATATTTTTTGCTGTTGTTTCCTTCTGTTTGCAAAAAAAGTTGTATTCTGCTATAAGCATAACATTCTTAAACTTTCTCAACTCAAACTTCTCCTTTCTCTAAATAAAACATCTTCAACATTGTTGAGGAGCTAAATCAATTTTCTGATTACATGATTCAAAGTATTATGTTGGCACTTAACTTATTAGCTTCCCTACTTTGGCAACAATACCAGTGGCATCTCTGGCACGGAAAGCCTGGTGGGGCACAATAAACTCTGTATGGGAAGCATCCTACTCGTCAATGAAACTACACACAAACCTGCTTGCTCAATGAATCCACACTCACGTTTTTCTCTTGATCCACTCTGGATTGAAGGAGCGGTTTTTGTCTTTTCCAGACTAAATGATATTGCCTTGCTATTAGTAGTGGCTAACATAACTGTGATGACTTATAACAATGGCTAGCTGCGTAGCAATGCCGATACTGTAAACGTCTTGATGTGTGTCATTCTATTATTTTTTATTGACTGCTCTCAGCATGGGGCCAACATGATCGTGCCCCACAGCTCAGTATTGAAAGTGCGTTGAACATGCGCACAGTGTTTTCAACTGCTCACTTGGTTAAACGAACGCTGACGGGCCGGCCCCATGCTCACCAAACAAAGACTGCTAGAAGTACTGACCTTTACGCAACAGGTACAGGAAGATATTTGGAATGTATCGGACAGCGCTACCGTTGTCATATGTGTCAAAATGTGATATATATATATATATATATATATATATATATATATATATATATATATATATATATATATATAACTTGTTACACTGAATTATTGATCATGTCGTGCACTGCTCCACGTGACATCTGGCAGGGCCAGGCTAGTATTGTGTGCCTCGTATTGAAAGTGTCCCATTATGTGTATAGCTTTATCTTATACATGTAAAGATGAAGCTAAAGTGCAGTATATTCATGCATTCTCTTACCTATTGTTTCTTTCTTCTGTAAGAAGGCATCAACCTTTTTTTCTTTTTTATTAGATACTTTTCTTGGTTGCCGATGGCTAAATAACACATCAGTAGTGAAAACTTGACAGTAATGTGTTGTGTGTGTTTTTTTTCCTCCCCTTAATTACCGATAAGCATCTCTGAAATAATCCTGCTTTGCAGAAGCTTATTAGAATAAACCACTGGAGGCATTTTGTCTTTTATAATAATATTTATTTCACAGTACTCTTTCTTCAGGTTTATGCGGCATGAACATACTACTTTAAAAAAATATTTTCTTTCTCATTTCTTCCTGAATCCACTAAATGGCATAAAGTCTGTCGTTGTTTTCCTCCAACTTCCTGAAGTCATCTTTTCAGTCAAAATCTCAGCTCTGCAATATTCTTTAAATGTTTCTTTCTGTATGTGTTCTACCCAACTCACATCTCAAATGGAATATTCAACACTTTCAGATTACACTGATGTTAGGGAATGTTGCTCAGGTTACACTGATGTAGCGTTAATGAAACATTACATACAAAAGTACATTCAGGAGGAAAAGATGACATTTTTCAAAAGTCTGAAACATGGTGAAAGTCTGACATGAGCTGAGACAGTAACAATTTCATAAATACCACAGTTCCACTGTGAAGTTGACTTACACGGGAGAAAGAGAATTGAATGAACAAATTTAAATCAGTAGTAAATACATTTGTTCATGTCTAAATTGTTATTCAGTCAGACATGGCACCAACATTAAGAGTTCATTAATTTCATTAATTAAGCCAAAGTGCCTTTGTGGGCTGGTTTTCCTTTCAACCAAATGTGCTCTTTCCCAAGTGTAATGGTCAGTAGTAATCGGTCTATAGTATGAATTATCCATTTACAAGCATCTGCTCTCTGATGTCAAATTATATGTAACATGGTTAGTCAAGGACTAACTAATTGATTTTTACGCATTGTCAATAAATTATGTGATATGCTGTGGCAATTCTGGTAAAAATGAGATTATATTTGCTTGCTTGCTTGCTTAATTGAGTTATTGGTTGTTTGGTTTAATGACTGATTGATTGATTTATTGGCGTACAGAGAGAGTCACTCTGGAGAGCTAAAAGCACCTAAATGTATATTTTCGAACTTAAGGGGCAAACTACACCAACTTTATTCAGTTTTAAGTACAGTCTTGCCCTGTGCTGGCTTCATGATCAGTTTGTTCCCATTAGGCCAGATTCACTGTTCATGTGTACAGATTATTTTATTTGTATGGTGTGCACATGATAAATCTGATGAACATTTTGGGATTCATTAATTTGGTCTTAGTTGGAATTTGTCCTTACATACAAATACATTTAACAACTCCAGTATGCAAATTGTGGCTGTCCAAAACTGTGGGACATGCAAGTCAAGGTGAATTACAAAATTACCAAAACACTATTTCACAGTTTACCTTTGTAATTTGGCAGACATATGTAAAAACCTTATTTTGGTTCCCTGGTATCACAAGTTTTCACAAGAGCATATTTCAGTGTTGTAAACCTCTACAACTCTATGGCAAAATCGCAAAATATTTTGAGTTGGAAAGGCTTTTTAAGGATAAGGATAAGGATAAAGATAAGGATGTTTTGTTGTACATGACAGGGAACGAAATGAGGTACTCAGGTCCCGGTTTGGTGATAGCAGTAATAATAATAAAATCAGGAAGAAGCAATAATAAAATCAAAACACACAATAATACACCATTAAAGATAAAAATAAGTAAATAAATATATAAATATGAGTATAAAGTGACAGAGTGAGTCGTAGCAGAAAAACTGTTCAATGGGAAGCAGCATTTGTTCAGTGAAGTTTCAGTCTTAAAGTGCAAAATTTGTCAGTCTCAAATTGCAGCAATGCCCTGTTATGGAGTAAAGAAATTGTTCAGTGAGATACAGAGTTTGTCAGCCTACTTTTTGAAACACTACCGTGACTGACACCATTTATCACATCTGAAACCCCATTTCTGGAGTTTCAGAACACAGGACTGGTGAACTGGAACATTTTCTTTTAACAGTGTGTGGAGGAACTCTGTTTGCTGTCCAAGCAACTAGTGAACACTCTTGGCTTTCAGACAGAATAAGACTGAAATTCAAAGCCTTCTTTGTGAGGATCCAAGCATTAATAACAAACGTGTTATATGTTTCTAACAATCAGAAGGCCATTACTTATACATACATAAACAGAGATAATTTGTTACATGGTTCACAGATGGCTCAACGGCTTGCTTTTTTCCTCTTGCCTGCCAACGGCGGGTGTAAAACAAATTTGTTCTTAACAACACTTCCTTTAGTCTGGTTTGCCTCACCCAGCAACATTTGGTGATATTTACATATTGCAGTGGGACATAACTTGGGACATGATTATTTTGACAAGCTGTCAGATGTGAAAACTAAGGAAGAAAGCAACAAAGCAAAACCTATAATCACACAAAGACTCTCCGCAATTCAAAGAGCTCTATCTTTCCAGGCGTCTGATTGAACACAGGTCGACTGGGACTCTTCAAAAGAACCGTGACTTTATTAAAACAAGTTCATGCCAACTGCTGGATTTGTTTTGTTCATTTGTTTTCTGCAGATATTCATCCATAAAATATGATACCGAGGGGAGTTCTGCCATAGGAAATTAAACCTCTGTCTCTGTTGGAATTGAAGATCCATTCGCTAAAGTTTAATAAGACATATCAGTCAAAAAGGGAACATATCAGAGCAGTGTCAGGGACAGAGGAGTGTAATTCTATAATGTCCACCATCTTAAAGGGACAATTTCTCCAATTTTCACAGAAAAATCAATGTGACCTCTGAAAGCATTGTTAAACAAAATGAAAAAGAAACAATATAGAACAGCAATGCTTATAATGGCTCGAATGTAATTCCTTAAGAAGGAACATACTCAATGTTAAGTAGCCTCAGTCTATCATTGAACAACTGATTATGTTCTTAAAATGTAATCAATTAAATTCTTAGTGCTTAAATTTTCTGTCATCCTCTACTTACTGGTGATGTCAATCTATTGGAAAGTGCTGAAATTCATTGCTTTTGATAGGTCTCCTCACTCTGCGACGGTTAGACCTTAGGCAGCTTAAAGTGGGGTCATTGTTGCTTTGGCAGATCTCCAGTCCACATAATCACACTCTAGACAGCATTAGGGTTGAAATTACTATGGGAGTTAGCCTGCGCTACAGACATTTAAATTCTTCATTGCTTACATGCCTACTTTCTTCAATTTGAAACAGAACAATATGAAATACTAAAGAAATCAAGTAGGCTGAATTTGCATTAATTAAAAAAAAATGCACTATACTGATTTACAAGCCATTGTTTTGCATAGCTGGCATTCTATAATTCTCCACTCTCTGTTCCCATTAATAAAAATGAATGTACATGGTGTTTGGCAAAAGACAAAGATGGAAATACTAGCCTTGCTAGCATACATTGCCAACATTTTTAATCACCTCAGTGTTTTAAATGTGGGACTACAGGGGCAGGGAACCCACATTTAAGGACAAAATCGACAACAGAAGATGATGTGCTCTTTGTGCTCTTCATGTAAACAGTGGACGTTTCTTGGTGTTTATGTTGCCCGATGATTTCCTGGATGAAAATGTGTCAAAAAGTCCAATTGTCTGCAGTCATCTATAAGAGCTTTGAAGGCAGTTGCGGAATCACTTCCCCAACAATGTAAGTGCAGACGGTCAGATCTGTAATTCATTCATGGTTGGCAGCATGAGGTTGTCACTTACACAGGGGGAGCAGGTCATTGACCTCTCATGCAATGAATCAGTAAATCACTGTCTCTGGGCAGGCTTTTGCCAGCTTTTGGAAGTCAGTGCACAACGAATACCACAAGTTCTGAAAAGTGACATATGGTTAAAGAACTGAAAAATCCTTATATATTACAGTTACACAGGCTTAATGATTGGGAGTCACGGAATTTATTTTATTCAAATAAAATCAAATTCTGAAAATGTTTCAGAACCCCTGGTACAGTTTATATAGTTTGTGTTTCTACAAGGCAATCCATTTTTCCAGTCTTAACAGGGACTTTGTAATAATATACTCTGTAATAGTTAAGTAGTCCCTTTTGAAAAGAGAAAATCTTAATGATACTTAATACATTAATGTATTAATGTTACACCCTATCTGTACCCTCTAAGAGTAACTCCTCAGATTTCATTGCCATCATTGCATGTAGTGTTGCCTGGTAAGAGAGAAAACATTCTTGAAATGACAGATCATCCAAATGGTAGAATTACAGTAATCACTATGATGGACAGAGCAGCATCTCTCTCAATTCTCTGAATTCAGTGACAGCATTTTAGAAACACAAAATGTGGACACTCAATGCATTAGTGAGAACACACACAGACAAAACCGCAAGATAATACTATAATATCAGCTATGTGACCTGTCAATTTTGAAATTATGTGGTTGCAACAGCCTAGTTATCCTCACACTCCTAAGCCCTGATATGTGATATTGTGACTAGCTGCTACTAATCAAGCAAACGAGAGATAATACTACATTGGTGCTAGGTGGCTAACAACTGAGCTACCCTAATCAGCATGCTACACATAAGATTATCTACTAATATTTGGACTTAAATTACTTTGTTATATGTCTGTGTTTTGTGAATGTCAGAACAGGTGGAATTGAACACTGAATCTATTTTAAAGCATTCATAACTCCCCCCAGTCCCCCCTCCTCTCTCTAAATTCTCCCCAATTTCAAATGTTGATGTCACTCATATCCTTACATCACATCAACCTACTACATGTGTCCTAGATCCCATTCACTCACCTCTCCTGCAGACCGTCATTCCCAGTCTTCTTCCATTCATCACCGGTCTGATGAATTTCTCACTCTCAATGGGCTGTGTGCCTGCAGCTTTCAAGGAGGTGCGGGTCACACCCTTGCTGAAGAAAAGGACTCTGGACTCATCTGCTGTCCAGAACTATCAACTGGCCTTCCTCCCTCCTTTCCTGTCTAAAACACTTGAACGAGCCGTGGCTAACCAGCTACCCTCATTTCTCTCCCGGAACAACTTTTTTAACCCCTTTCAGTCTCAGTGGCGGCTGGTGAGCTGGAAACAGGGGAGGCTGAAACATTACCTTTAAATCTATCATTACTTTCAACCTGTTCCCTTTTATCCTACTTGATTAACAATAAAACAAATAATTCACAGAATAATTGACACGAATGCGTAAACGGAGTAAATGATTATACTCGCTGAACAGCGCAGATTGTCTGTAGTTTGTGTGCTAGTGCGAAAGCGACAGCATGAGATTGTTTAATTAACAAGCGTGGCAATTTGAATAATTAAGTGCCAAGTAATCCCAAAGCTTTCTCTTAAATGTTTCACATTATAGCTTTCTTGTGTTACAAAATTCATATTACAAAACGGAGCTAAATTTAGTTAGATCGATTTAAATTACTGAGAATAAACTTTCATGTTAGGTTGAGTGCAATGAACAATAACGTTTAGAACACAGACCTCACAAAAGCTGTGATGTGTCATGAGCATTTAACTTAATTTAAATCGATAAATGCCATCCTTGTTAATTAAACAATCTCACGTAGCTTTCGCAAGCACACAAACTACAGACAATCTACGCTGTTTCGCGAGCATAATCATTTACTCTATTTAGGCGATTGGTGTCAATTATTCTGTGAATTATTTGTTTTATTGTTAATCAAGAAGGATAAAGGGGAACAGGTTGAAAGTAATGATAGATTTAAAGGTAATGTTTCACCCTCCCCTGTTTCCAGCTCACCAGCCGCCACTGTTCAGTCTGGCTGATCATTCCACAGAATCTGCTTATATGCATGTAATGTAATGAATATACATTTCATATCTATCATTAGCTGTCTCATCACTGAAAAGAACATTCTATTATTTTTAATCCTGAGCCAGCATTGAACACATAAGGTATTTACTGAAAATCAACCTTAACAACATATAATTATCAGTACAAAAACAAAGAATTAGATGTTGATGAATGTGTGCACTGTTAATCCAATCCAATTTTAAAAATACCCCCTTGATCTGCATTTGCTTGCAAAACATAAGTGATTGTCATTTGTTGTCTTGACATTTCTAGATATTATAAATATGCAGGGGGTGTTGAAATACAGATTTTATACTATCAAGGTATTCCATTATCCTCATATAAAGATATTCAATATTTAATTTAATTAATAAGAGCTACAATTACAGTAGATAGTATTAAGCCGAATCACAATTACAATTAGAGGTCTTTTGAAACTTACCATGTTATTTCTTAGTAGAAGACATAACCACATACAAGTACAATATATTGGCTGTCCTGTTTGATCCTTTCATCATCCAGTATTGCCCAGGTTTTCTCCTATCTGTTGTCAAGCTGGCTCAAAGGAAAAATAGTAAAAAACAGAACGTAAAACTGATAGTAGTGTGGTTATTAGATTTTTTATTTGTATTTAGCTATGTCATATCTGATCAGAGAGAATGGTTTCCAGTTAGGCCTCAGCTGTATCTCTGCAAATCACACACAAATAAACTGCTGCACAACAAATGTTGCAGACCATGTTGGCTCCATGCATCTTTCAGTGCTTCCTGCCCTGTAGTAGTTTTGCTGTGTTGTTTAGGTGCTGTCTACTGGGTGGAGCTAATGAGACTGTCAATCAGACTACTAAAGGGAAATATGAAAATGTGACATGGTATTTACAGAAAAAAACACAGTAACACCTTCACATGTGATGTCATTTTTGTTTATGTATGCATTGCTGTGCAGCCTGAGAACAAAAGTGAACTGAGCTGCCTCGCACCACAGCAAGCTCATGTGCACTGCTATACACTGATGTGCACCATTTAATTCACATTAACTGAGTGCTAAATCAAATCCAGTCCAGCACTGCAAATACTGCACAGCAAAAGTGTTACTTCTGTCTCCAGTATGTATAGTCCTTAATACAATTGTTTTTGGTGCTAGTTTTGAACTGCAGCCCTTGCCATTTATACTCACACTGTTTTTTCCTCAGTTATTTACCACATTTCAGCTATGTATCTTTAGACTGATCAAATTTACCTAAATATGGTTGCAAAATGTGCAGTGATGAGCTACAGCTTGGAAATGAATGGCCCAAAACTAAAGATAAAAAAATACAATTAATAAGACATGTTTATTGTCATCATTGTTTACTTATCATGTTTTTCAGATTAATGGCACATTTATATTCATGTGTCACTTGCTTCCATGTTTATTTTTGGGTTTATGAAACATATTCCTAATAAAAGAGGTATTAAAGATGACCCAGATCTCTCTTTCAAAGCATAGTATTCCTTCATTATAAGAGACTCATTCATACTTGATACCAAGAGTAAATACAAAATGAACACTGAACTCATTCAGCATAAATATATAGAATAATGCACTGAAATCATAACTCCTGTTCAGTTATGATTTCAGTGCATTATTTTTTTCCATTATCATTACTTCTTTATCTGCTTTTTTACTTGAATATTTAGAATGCACATTCATTTGTTGTCAATTGTCTTGCATTTTAAATTACATCATGTCAATGTAAAAACTTGCAGATTTGAATGCAAGATGGATTTGGAAATAAAAGCAAAAACTAAAAGTTAATTCATATCCTATACGACCTGTATAAATATCTTAAACAGATTTTTTTGGTTCTGAAGCTCAATGTGCCACTGACAGTAGAAAACTGAAAGCTCACTCTCTTGCAGTTGTGGGTGCACGACACAGTATCAGTCATATCTTTAATTGATAGTGTTGGACAGCCAGTCACAACCAATGAGGGAAGTGGTGGCTATTGAAGGCGGATGCGTGCGTTTGCGTCTTTGGAAGTAATAATATTAACAGTCTGCCAATCTAATAACTAAATCTGACTCCACTTCATGCCAACCTCTGTTTCGTTCCTCAATCCCCAATTCTAATTAGCAACCCAGGAATTCTCAGTTCGCTTCGGTTTGTAGGTGATCAGGCTACATAGACCACGACGTAGGATACCATCCCAGCACATTTAATATAACTCGCTGCGCTGTTATGTTCTAAACCGTAGAATATACGTTAGGCGCCCCACCTAGGGACTGCAGACTCGTCAGAATAGTGCAATACTTAAGACTGACTATGAGCGTACGTATCAGTGGGTTTCGAGCGGTACGGCAAGAACATACGGAAAAACCTTGAATCCTGCTACGTGCGTCGTTAGAAATGGCCAAATGAAATTCACAAACAAAGGTTAAGGCCAATATCTTTTTTATTCTGAATTGTCCAAATTAAAAGTATCCCAATCAGGTGAAGTTTCAAGATTACAACAGGCAGTATGGTAGAGTGCAAATGATGGCAAAGATACACAGCCTACCTATGCAGAGTCATGCGGCTATATGCTTTGGTGCGCAGGAGTCCGTGCTGATGGAGCTCCATGGCTATGCGCTTGGTGCGCAGGAGTCCGTGCTGACGTGCTGACTATCACCCCTTTGCTACTCGCATTGTATGGATCAAAATGAGTCCAAACAAGACATGTGTACCTTCAACCGAACAGAATATACAGAAATAATAGTTGATAGCTACAGGTTGGGATTTCACCACTGGCCTGGAGGAAGGGTCCCTGAGGTATTTGGGATCATCAAGATCCCGTGCCCTCTGACTCTCCCTACCCCCCGGTGACCCATCCTGTCGTACAGTTCCTTGGTGTGGAGGAGCGGGAACACATTCCTCAGCCAGGGGGTTGTCATTTATGGCCCAAGAATGCTTGCGTGAGCAGCAGTCCCTTATTCGGTGTGCCACAGTCCGTACGTTGTCAGGCGTCTCCCTTTCCCACCTTACAATAGTCAGTGTTCCTTGGCAGTCATACATTAAGATGGTCATCCCTCTGAAAAGCAGAAAAGAGGTTAGAGCTGGTCAAGAGGAAGGAGCCATGGGCGTACCCAGGACAGTTAGTTAACATATGTTTTATGCTGGATATAGATAGAAAGGACCCCATTGTGGTTCACATAAATAGTGATATTGAGTGATGATGCACACAACTGGCCATGGGTGGCAAGGAGGACACTCAGGAGTCCTTGGTTTGCTCTTGCCTGCTGGTTGTAAAAAGGAATTTTATCTGAGTGGTTTCCTAACCAAGCCTAATGTAGCATGGTGTAAGGCAGAACTAACATTCACTTGGGATATGCCTGCTAGGAACCCTAAGGTGTGCTGGAATGTGCTGATGGCAAGGAAGAGATGGCAGCTGTGTGTGGATGCCTCCCCACGTATATACAATAAATATGTATTTTTGTCATAATTTGCCCCGCCAAGCATTCTGCCATTACAAACAGGCTACACTTTGTGCTTGTGCTGAAAGTAAGTTTTCCAGTGGATCCTTGTGCATTTTAGGACCATTTCACCACTTCTGTCACCTGTGTTTGTGTTTTATTGAGATTATGTCACTGCATTATAAGGATTTGTATAGTTAAACATACTTACACATACAAAGCACGGTATAAATATTTAATATTGTGACACAGGAGTTGAATTACAGTATGAGCAACACATCACACACAAAGAATGAAAGAAGTGAACCACATTGATTCTCTGGTTGAAAACAACATTATGAACTTGTCACAGAACTTTACTTCTTGGTACCTCTCAATGTGACTCTCTGTTTGTTGCTTAAACAAACCACAAAGCTCACAGGGAAACAGAAATGAGTTTGATCGTCATTCTTTTAACACTTTTAAATGCTTCTCTGTTTTCTGTGACAAGGTCAAAATGCTGGTGGATGTACACTGCTTCCATTGGAAACCAGCCCATAACCTCCTCCTCCAATATCTTTCAAAACTGTCACCACAGAAGCTTTCTTGTGATTTCTATGTTTATTTTACATTTCACTTCTTCAGCTTGCCATTTCCATTATGTTCCACTTATGCCTTCTTCCCTTTATTAGTCATTTGAATGGGTTTGTCTTCTAAGATAAAATACAATGAAATAAAACAAATATATAACATGTTTGAAGGGGGAAGCTCAATTTTAAGCTAACCTAACTTTTTCATTAAAAAGTGTGCTGTAGCTGTGGATTTAGGGCTGTAAAACAATTTATGGTTATTTTTGTATAAATGGACATGGAAATATAATGGGAAATATAAATGTGGATCATTCTAAACTGGATCATTGTAAGGTGGAGTCTGCCTGAATCAAATGCAGTAATTGAGTTGTCACTCAGAAGACATCTTGGAGATAATGAGTGGTATGTTAGCAACATTCTTCCTTTGTGGCATTTGTAATGTTGTTCTACATGTTGAAGGGCTATTCAAAAGATTCACACATATTCTGTCCTATCTCTAGTTATGTGCCTCTGTACTTCAGGCCAGATGGAGTCGAAGGAATGGGGGTTCTTGCAGTTCTGGACCATTCAGTTGCATATGTCAGTTAACGTCTGGGGAGACTACCTTTAGAAAATGAATAGAGTACTCAGACTTCATGCACTCAAATTAATCTAATGCATCAGACATCAGGGAAATCAAAGGTGATGTTTTGAAATCAACAAATGCCTTCCTCAGAGTCACGACAGGCAGACATATCAGCTATGAAGTATTCAATGCTCTTTTGTCTGTTCTCTGACCCTGAGTGCATGAGGTCTGATAAATTTCATTCATTTACTAAGACTTCTCATCACCTTTATAAGAATGTGCAACATGCAACTTTTAGGTGAGGTTTCTTTTACTTTGAAATTGGGTTTAGATTGGGTTTAAATTATAAGTGCTTATCTCCAGTTTTTATACTTACCACCCAAGACACCTAATCAAGGTTGAACCAAGTCTGTCCTTGGGGAATATGGTGAAATTACATTCTGTAGCAGATTTGCATATATGTCTAAGCAAACCAAAAACTTCCTTTAGGGATTATTGATATTTGTTCTATAAAATTCTGACAATTAAATTTGTGAGGACTCAAACATCTGTTTGGATTCATGCGTTTCTCACATGTCAAATAACAAAACATACTAAACAAATAACTAAACATACTATTTGAAGAGATACTGTACAATTTTTGTTTTCTCTTATTATTCACCTTCAGCTGTAATGTGTTCATAGCTAACAGGGAGAACAATATGTATTTCAGGTTTATGAAACTTCCCTTCCTCCCAAGACATTTTTATTTCACTCAGAAAAGAAGAGTGCAACCTCACCACCTCAGCTATTTTGACACCGAGGGAAAACCCTGTTTTGTACTATGTTTATTTTTATTGTGTCTATTGCATCAATTTCAGGTGGTCTGGGAAAGATAGCCTTTACTCCAGTCATTAATCATGTTCTGCTGGACTGGTACTGGTGCACAAATCCTTAGGTGAGGAAATAGCCTCACAAATTGTGTGTTCTCCAGGAACATTAAGTAATTCCAGCTTCAAGGATGGATGACTGCATTGATTTCCCTCCGCTGGGCCCACCGCAGCTGGCAATAATATTAAAAGATAATGGCCTCCAAAGGTAACATACAAAGACAAACACTGCACCCATTCAATATCCTCTCAGCAATAGCATCTTTAATGATCTTTGTATTCACTGGTGGAGGCCACAGTGATGCATAATGAAGCAAGCTTGTATTTATATAGCCTATGGTACATTACGCAGCCCTAATGCTTTTCTCTATTTTATAAGCTACAGTACCACTCCCTCATCATTTTTTTCCATTTTTGACATAATAATGCAAGGCTTTACTTCAAAGGAGTGAACAATGACCTCATGGTGAAGTATGCCTTAACTATTAGGTTGCTCTCCCTTAAACAGTGGATTAGAAATTAGCCATGTGAATTACGCAAGACAGTTAATTGAAAAAAAAAAAATGCTCTCACAATTCTTAGTAAACAGCTGTGCGTATTATTATTCATTGCAGCATTGTAAAATACTCTCAGGGTTGTTGGGTACTTAGACCAATTCAATTACTGTTTTTTTGGAAGAAATTACTGCAGCATGAAATTTACTGTGCCTTTTCCAAGAATTTATAACAGTGACATTGAGAGACTGCAATGCATAGCAAAGCTTTTCCAAATAAAGATTGTAATGTCAAAATATTTGACATTTTAAGACCTTTTTAAGCATTTGTGCCCAACCCCATTCCTTATCCACTGTGGCCTCATCTTAAAGTAAACTCCCACACTTGTAACATCCTCATAACTCTACAATAACTCACGTGTCATCAACATAAACAGACCTATCCCACATGGATATCCCATAAACTGCTGTCACAAACATTATAACAGAGCAAACTACATAACAAGCTATATCAATGTATTGTTAAGAAATAGATAGCTAACTAATTATGTACCCATATTAAATGCTGTGTAGCTTTATAGACTCAGAGAGAACGTTAATTAAAGCTAGGTAGACAGAGGCACTTACATGGCAAGTTTTCAGCACTATGGTTACACTAATCCAGTTCTGCTGAAAAACCCACATCAAAAAAAGCTAATAAATGTAATGCCACCCCAAAATAAGTCCTCTTCACGATCACCACCCCAGAAACAATCAACCACTCACAAAATAAATCATTGCAATAACTCATGAGTAAACACACAACATGTAAATAAATATTGTATCTGAATATAATGTATGATGACAGTGCCAAAGATGCCACAATCTACGGTAAGTCTTGTAAATGTTTCTAACTAGCCAGCTGTGTACAAAATGATTTCTCTAGTGACAGTACAATGATGTGCAAACTATTTATCAAAATAATTTGATGAATTATGTCCCATTACTCCTAAGAGTAAACACAATCAACACAACCAACAAGTGGCTACATCAAGGCAGCAGGCACACAGTACTGTTGTACAGTACCCCCTATACCTCCATAGACAGCAATGCTAACACTTCTTATTGTATTAAAATTCATATCAACTGAATAGATATTTTTTTTCTGTGAATGATCCTAACAATGTTTTTTTCCTCTTGGCCTCCTAACCTTATTTCCCTCAATAAACAGTCAAAATGATTCTGCTTTGCCTCAGCTCAGAATTCATTTGAGGATGTCACAGGATCCAGGATCTCAATATTAACGCCACAGCCCAACATATTTATTTTTTTAACCAAATCTGATCTGTAATATGACCTTTCACATGAAATGGTGTATCCCAACCAGAAACACACACACACACACACACACACACACACACAAATGTTTAATGTTCAATCTGCATGATGTTCTGTCACTCTTCATTACTGAGGTAAACAACTTTGAAAGTTTCAACTGATCTCCATATTTTAGCTTTTATTTATTTATTTTTCATCCTGCCTGGTTATACCAAATTGCCATTTTTTGAAAAGACATTGTTTTACTTAATGTGACAGGTCAATTTGCTTACAAACCCTACTGAACTGTTGTGTTATAAAGAACAGCTGTCAATATACAATGGCATAAGGTAAATATTTAGTATTGACATCTATTTTACAATCATGTCATTTTGATTTCACTATGAAAACATCTGTCTTCCTTCATCTATATATAACATTTACGTACATGTAAATAGTTATAATAGATGTAAATAGTTATTCTATTAATATTTTTTTTTCTTTCTTGATGTCTTGATCTCTGGATTGACTGCAGCAACCCCTGCAGCTGCACAAAAAGTTCTTCATCCAGAGATTAGCTCACTGCATTACTTTGTTCAGAAAATTGGAGCTGCTAGTTCACATCTCTTTTTTGGTAAAGTGCAAAGAAGTAGCTAAAGATGACATTCTGAATGTCAATATAATTATAATGAACATTTAAAGTAGTGCTATTTAGTTGACATACATTTATTTGATAGTATAGCACTTGAGGGCAGTGATTTCATCTGTGTGGACTCTTTAATTGAATCAATTAAGGAAATTAATTATCAAGCTGAAGTATATAGTACCAAAGGGATTTCATTATTGTACCTTTTCACCACAGTACAATTTTCTTGCTAATATTATGGTGCTTAGTTTTACAGAGTTATCACAATTATACACATCCATGTATTCAATACAGAAATATGTTGCTTGCAAACCAGGCATTCCTTTTATAACCCTGCATGATTGTATACTTATTATGTTAGACTGTGTAGCTGAATTTTGTTGCCCAGAGAGTGACAGAGAGTCACAGCAGATAAGTGGATGCTTCTCTTCACTTACAATCTTTTAAAGGCATCAATTTAGATATGAGTTTGATCCACACAGTTAAAGCAATAATTGTGGTGTATGTGTACTATGAGTTTTCATCCAAATGAGCCCGGTTTTTACCCTTTCTCTGATAAGATGAAAACTGAAGTGAAAGGAAACATTAACATCTCTGTAAACTGACTCGGACATTTACATTTCTGTGGTTCTAGCTAGCAATGCATTTTCTGCAGTAACCTTTTGGGAAATAGATGGTGTAAAACCATGCTTTTGACAGGGCTACGAGTACATGGAAAAGTAAACGACGAAGTGACACGTAAATTAGCTAGCACACAAAACATTGAGGGAAAATACAGGTGTTGGTAATTGTGGCCCTCGCTTGGCAAAAAAGTAAACGAGCCTGGGGAAATAATTTTTTCCATGACTGCACTTGAACAGTAGGATCACAGTGGAAATGTACAACCAATGTCAGAATTACAGCTAGGATAATTAAGAGAGGGGAGGAAAACTCTAATATTTCACAGCCAGCATTCTGTAATGCTTGTAAACAAAATAAACAACAGAAACATCAACAAAAAGCAAGAGATTTCTGACAGGAGTAGGGTAGCAATCAGAGGAAAGAAAATATAGAAGATGAAAGATGAACTCTGAGTTCCAACAAGAAATGTTGATGGAAAATGGTGATAATTTTCAAACAAAGTTGGTGAAGGTCAGAGCTGACACTTCCCTGAGGCAAAGTGCCTCCATCTTGTCTCCCTAAAGACAGAAAAAAAAGTATATTTCAGACAATAAGAGGGTCCTTTTCACCGCCTTGTCAATGTGATCTGATCCATAACATAGCATCCAGAGAGTCCCCAGAGTAAATTTCAAATACATTAACCTTGGATCTGCTTGTTCCAGAAGAGATCTCTTAACATCTTGAGGGTTGCCAACTAGATCTTAGAGGAAAGAGAACAGTGAAAGAACCCTGTTCCTGAATGCAATTTACCAGTGACATGTTTTGCAAACTCACAAATTAAAACATTACCATACTGCAGATGGTAACATTTAACCCTCCTATTGTCCTGGGGTCATAATGACCCGAAATCAAACCTAAGAAAATGGTATAAAACATTAATCTAAGTACATGGCCTCCAATGTAGCTTCCTAAAATGACCCCAAAAATGGAAATTTGGCAATTTAAAAAAAAAATCATTTTCAGTGTAGCTGCCACAAAAAAGTAACGCTAAAAAGTAAACGCCCTAAATTGTCTTAGGGTCAATATGACCCAAGATAACTTTTGATGTTGAGCTATCTTTATGAGCAGCTCTGTCTAACTCAGAGTGTCACAAACTCCTATTTCCTCATACTCATAAATACCTGGTACTAGGCCCATTTCAAAGATATTAGCATGCATGTGTCAGAACTCAGGCAGGGACTCAGGTGCAGACAGGAAGACTGGTGCACAAGGAGTTTATTAAATCCAAAGGGTAATCCAAAAATCGTAGTCAAAACAGGCAGAGACCAAAACCAGAAGACATGGCAACCAAAACCAAAAGGGCAGATCAAGGAAACGAAGTCGAGAAAAACAGGCAAGGCAACAGAACGGGCAGGCAGACACGAAAACAAACGGCAAGTAGCGAAACAGAAGACTGAGATGAACTGACAACGACACAAGAAACAAGCCGGGAAGATATAGGGCTGGGGAGATGAGGAGATGGGATGCAGGTGTGTGGGGAGGCAGGTGGAGACGATCAGGTAATCAGGTGAGCGGGGACAGGGCGGAGAGCAGGGCAGGGCTGGAACACAGAGAAACAGTGAACAAGTGCACATGGACAGGGAAAACAAAAACAAAACTGGCTAAGATGCCGCAGTACTGACAGCATGCTACTTTAGCATGCTAGGTTGCTAGCAGTCCACAATTTCCATGTTTTTTCATACTGTATTCCATACTGTATCAAAACCACTGATGCCCCCTGACCTTTAATGATTGACTTGACATTTTATACATGCTCAACTATTAGCAGCACAGAAGTTTACCTTTCACAAGCGTAGACCTTTCCTTGAACGTTTAGGGAAAGATCTTGTGGCACCTGTCATGGCACAGAGGGAGTGCATTCCACGTAATGTAACATCGGCATCGCTGGTGATTCAGGCAAGAAAAAGATGTGCCCAAACACCAAAGCTAGTGCCGACACCAGCCCCAAAATGTGCACGATGTCATCTTTGCACAGGGTCTGATAATAAAACCCCAATGATCTGCCAGAGATGCAAGCGACATGCAAACACATGCTTACAACTTTTGCCAGTCATGTGTTTGAGGTAACACCCTCATGATTTTTCTACACACTGTCAACACACTGTATAATAACAGGGACTGCATGTAAAAAAAAACTACAAAAAAAACAAACAAAAAAATACAATAAAAAACCACCTCCCCCCAAACTTTACCAAACTATCCCTTTACCCTACTTACTCATATCTACCCCAATACAGAGCAGGCACCTTGTCGAGGTGGGGTAGCTTGAGTGTCTCAGTGATCATTTGAGCTATACTGATAGGGGCTGTACCAATCCCTGTGAAGTCCAACCATAAAAGGAAGGCCAAAGGTGAGAGATTAGACTAAGACCAGCTCTTTTTTTGTCTATTATTCATTTGAATTACTGTATGTTTGGATTATATGGATGTTGGAAAAAGCAGTAACTCAAAGATTTTGCTATCAGTCTTGAAATCAACTTGTCTTGGTTGAAACAAAAAAGAGAAAATTCCAATTCACATGCTTCCATTGGGCAGTTAGGATGTGTTCATGGTAATATTACAGAACCACAACCTCCTTGACTTAGTTTAAATATTTCTGTAGATAGTTTTATTGGCATTCATAAGTTTGTAGCTTTATCTTCTTTCTCTTATAAAATTTGAACATTCAGATGTTATAGTCGGCTACTTCAAATGGGGGCCCAATAGACTTAATTTATGTTGACACAGTTTCAATTCATAAATATCAGAATCTATTACATCTTAAAAGGCTAAGAGTTGTATTTTGGTGAATTTTATGACAATTTTACCTGTATCTCAAAAAATGAACTTTTAAAGCATCATATCTATGTTCCCTGAGATAATAGCCATATTGAATTAATTATTGGAATACAGATCTAAAATAACCCCCTGCCTATTCAGAAATGTTCTTGCCTTCTCAAGCTCATTATTCACTGACGGTGTAGGATGTGGTTGAGTACCTGGGTAATGTAGCTTTTGCAGGTTGTTGGGCTGTGCCTCTAGCTAATTGCTAAGTAGCTTGTATGTATTTATAATTAATCATCACCCCTTTGGGTGTCTGCTGTATTGGAAACATGGTTTCATTACTTATTTAGTTATAATGTGTAGACAATGGGGTTCACAACTCTGCAGTTTAAAAGGAGTGTGAAATTAATCTGACACGATGCTGTGGGGGCAATAAATTGTGATCAACTCCAGTATCCTTCCACATACCTAATAATCCTATATGTTTATTTTGATGAAACACAACATACACTGAAACTTGTACAGTAGAAAATGGTAAACCAAATAAAACAGGTATCTTTGCTGAACTTTGCAACACATTTTGCTGTGTAACTCTCAAGATTTGAACCGCCACATGGAGATAAAGAGGGCTGTGCAGTCAGTCAAGCATCTACATAGAGAAAATTTTTACAAAGATAGACACATTCTGTGTCAGGTATAACCAAGAGGTAGCAGTATGTACTGTTAGATTTAAACTCATATTCAAAGAAAAATACTGATGTTTACAGACAATGCATGTTTATTTATGAATTTAAATAAGTTAAATATTTAAAAGAATACGGCTGTACATTCTTCTCTCATGAACAATACAAACCTTTGTGGAACAAGAAGAAAGACCAAAATGTCATCACAACAGAAAGAGGGAATGCACCAACCCTTAGCTTTTTTACAAAAAAAAAATGCCACTAGCAAAGGTTGAGCAGTCACAGTATTCTGACTGCGTGAAGGTAGTGTAATCAATTCTGTTTTAAATGGAGACCTGTATAAATGGCATCATGAGAGCTGAGCTGTCTTGTTTTCCAGTCAATGAAATTGATCTGTCCATGCTCATTGAGTCAACCAAAGACATTTACAGGTGGGCACCACTATAAAACAGGGGAAGGCCAAAACAGGCATTTTAATTTTACACATAAGCCACAGTGCAGCACTTTTAAATTGTTTTGTGATGCATTGTCGTGTATGTTTATGATCATAGTGATTTTTTTGTTAATGTGCATTGCATTTTCATTACATATAGTTACCTCTGTGGCCCACATGAGGTTGTCGTGCCTCCCTGCTTGCCAAATTTTACTTTCAACCCATGAATTTCAGCATTTTTCAGAAATGACAACAAAAAGCAAATGCAGGAACAAAGTAATGCAAAAAAACAGACTTACAGACAATACATCAATAAAGTCTGAGGACACACACACAGTACTGACTGGTGGCAAGAATGTTGATAAACTTAGATATCACAATAATGGACCACCTGTAACTATCTAACTTAAAGAACTATATTTCCTTTGTGTTTCTCCTTTTTTTGCAATAACAGCAAACATGGGCATTGAATTGTAGCAACGGTATCAGAAATGTAACAATTTATAATATTTTGATAATATTGTCTTAAATTGCAGCTGGAATGATAGTTGCTGTCCAAAACTACGCTTTTCATTTTGTAAATTCTTACATTAAGAAATACAGTATGATGCAGCTGATTTCATTTTGTTAATAAAAATTAAGCTCACAGATCTAAGAATATTTGAATTACCTTATCATTACCTTATCACCCAATATGTACATATTTTAGCCATTTGGGAGGTTGCCACAGGATTGCTGTGTGTGCCACAGGAATCAGTATTAATTTTTTAAAAAATAAAGAGGTATTGAGGACCCTGTTTTGCATTACTGAATACCCCTTCAAGAATCTCTCTAACTATTCTAACCAACAACCAATTTCTACTCTTATGCATTTACTCATGCATTTCACTAGAACAAGAAATTTCAGCAAAATGAATTTAAGTGTATTCATTAGTGGTGCAGCAATAAATTAATGGGGGCATTTTTGCTGGGATCGCAAACAAAGGACAGCACTGAGAGGCCCCCTTTTTAAACTTCTGGATCAGAAGATCCCAGTACTTGCAGGTAGGAGAGGAGTAAGAGCCTGAGAGGGGAGAGGAGGTAGGATATATGAACAGCTGATGGAACAGGAGAGGTTAGTAGGCAGATTACAGTGCAGATAAAAAGTCTACACACCCCTGTTAAAATGGCAGGTTTTTGTTGTGTAAAAAATGAAACCAAGATAAATCATGTCAGAACCTTTTCCACCTTTATTGTGAAATTGCAACCTATATATTGAGGTGAAAAACAATAAGAATCATTTTAGACAAAAAATGTCCTCTAATGTTTTTCCATTACATTCCTCAATAAGATTTTTTTTCCTTTTTATTTTCTTATTTCTTTCTGAATTAATTTCCTAGACATTCACAAATAGCCTTTCTAATGAAAAATATTACTGTTATATATTTTCCCATAACTGCAGGAAATGTGTTTTTGCTGACCATAATTGCTGGGTAATGACAATATGTCTTCAGTTCCAATATTACAAATCTCTTCCACAAGCAAGAAAATATTGAACAGTTTACAGTATAAAGACATCTGAGAAGTAATTTGATTCACTTGTGGCTGAGTGCTGATCTTCCTGCTGTGTTTTTAACAGAATACAGAACAGTAAAGCTGTGCTACTCCATAAAAACATTTTGGAACTAATAATAGGTCCAATTGAGACTATAAGTACATTTCAGAACCCACAAAAGAAAAATTACCTTTAGACCCAGGCATCATACAATACCATTACCAGCTACCATAACGTTTTCATTGATATTAACTTGGAATATTGGAAAAGATTTAGAAAACTCTAGATGCATTTATCAGTCAGCTAAGGTAAAAGTCAGTTTCAATAGAAGATATAGTTTTCAGTAATGTAGATATATTTGTTTGATCAAGCTTTTCAGACTGACCAGCTGTTTGCTACAGAATAAATAATACAATATGGTGCACTATACAGTATATTATAAAAGATAGCTTGATAGCTATGAAGAAAGAATAATTTGAACAGAGCGACTAATAGTTCTCTTTTGTAATAAAAATAACAACTTGATACATGCAATTACACAGATTAAAGTAATACCTAATTGTTTTGTTATTATTATTATTTTGTTATTTACTCTTAAGATATTGTGTGTCTCAGTTTGTGGAATTATCTTTCCATCTGATTTTGGCACAATAGTATCAAGTCCTAACTACAAGAAAGTGAGATAATAGTAATATTAGTGAGATAATAGTAAATATTACTATTATCTTACATCCAAATACAGAGAAATTTAAAACATACAAAATCAATTCAAAAGATCAAATTTGCAATTTGAATAAAATGTCTTGTTCCTCATTAAATAAACTTAAAATGTGTTTGAGCGTGGAGGGGATTTACATAAAAAACTATACTATAATAATGTTGTATACAAATGATAAAAATAAATGAAATCCAATAATTAATATGAAAGTGTTGGCATTGTCAGAAAGGACTTCGGGGTTAGCCTGAATGTTTAGTTTAATGGTACAATCGGATAGCTGAAAAGAAAGGCAGTGCTCCTGACCTCCTTCCCTACCTCTTTTGTCTGAGGTAGTGCAGGGAGAGAGGGTTGGAGAGCTGACCAGCCTTGAATATATTCGGGGTACACAATTGGTGTGTCAATGTGATAATAATAATTGTCCTTTGCGACTATAAAAAATGCATAATACCATATATTTATCAGATATACACTCACACATAGAATGCATCTAAATAAATACAAACCTGCAATTGTCTTGGAGGAACTGCATTGTATTAATCTTGTTTACACTTTTCTTTTTGACTCAGTTTTCTGTGTTCCATACTATTTGACCTAACCATTCAAATGACTAAAGAAATAGGATCCCTAATGAGGTAATGGTAATTGCTTCTGATGGATTGTGGAAAGGCAAAAGCATATGAGACCCAGCACACAATAACAGTTTATGTTCTTCCATAAAATGCTATTGATTGTATCTTTCTTTTGTGATACAGCATTCACTTGTGGCAGTACAGCATTACATACAACACAATATATACTAGGTCTGTGGTCAGTCAAAACACTGCTGGAGTGTGACTTAATATGATTCTAAAGCACATTGCCAATGTAGTTTTTTGAGAAAATTTCAGAAAATATAAGAAACAAACCTAAATAAATGTGTTTGGTGTTTGATTATGATACTATCATACAAAACAGAGTGCAACAATGGGTCTTTGTGAACATAACAGCAGCAAAAATAAGAAACGGGTCCAACCCATAAACGACTGAGTATGGGGAACTGATCCCAAATTGCCTGTCTTATCAAACTAACATCAAGTTAAAATGTTCCATATTTTGTGTTGCTGCAAAGTTCCTGACCCAAAAAACTTCTGCAAAGTCAAAGTCGATTCCAGGAGACTATAGCTGGTATCCAAGAGATAATGTAGCTTTTGCCAGTTTGAGCCACATTAAGTAGTAAACAATCTCCTGCCACAGATAACACTGTACACTGTAACTGCAATCCTCACCACAAGCTGTGTCCAGATTATTTCTCAAAGATACAATTGTACACATTTTGATCTCATGGTTGAACCAGTTTGCCACATACAGAATACCCTACCAATGATCCAAAAAGGAAGAGAGCAATGTGGATACAAAGATAGCAATACAAATTTCAGCTGATTCAGGATGCTATGGGACTTTGTCTACAACTTTGAGTAAAGACATTTAAAAAAAAAAGTTTTACACCTGCCAATAGTTGCACAGCATTTTTGTTAATATTTGTAACCACTGAGCTTCTGATGCAGTGCAATGATCCAAATAATGTCAAATAATTCATCAAAATAAGTGTTCAGAGTTATGGACATAGCTGTTCAATGTGGGCCACACGAGTGCAATTAAATTGTTCTTATGCCAGAGTGTATTTAACTTGTCTGCTGATGTTTCTAACCAGTTATGATGTCTGTATGCAATTTCTCTTAGCTAATATTTCAGATTCAGGAAGACTTCACACAGTATCTGATACAAGCCAGTTCTCTGTAGGCAATCAGTTCTGTACTGTAAACAATATGTCTCTTTTAGAATCATTTTGGTGGCAATTTGTACTTTTTGATTCCAATGGTTACCACTGTTGCTACAATCCTATTTTTCTTATTCACTATGTCAGTTTGTTGGTGTTACACTAAAGCCTCCTGCTCATAAGCCAAGAGTTAGTTTGACCGCAGTACATAAATTCTTTATTCCTTATGATACAAAATTTAGTGTTACTTTTTGATTCTCCACAATATTATGCTCAGCAGTTGCCAAAATTAATGAAGATTAAAAAAATATCTTAAACCATTTCTACTAAGTGCTTTGGAGAGTCTTAATTTCAAAAAGATCATATTTGGTTCCACTTCTGTTCACCCTTTACTCCTAATTACTAATTACTTTTATAGTATTTTATATCAGTCCATAGTTTTTCTCCAGTAACACTGTTTGCTGATCCATGAGAAGAAAGACCTGCTGACTATTGGCTAAATCATCAACTCTCCATGATATGTAGATAAATTTGTAGTACACTGTGTCCTCCCAGATTGCTAGCCACCAGTATATCCTATTAAGGTGCACAGCTGTGGTCGTCTGGAATTTCTTTCAGTCATTGACTGTACATAGAGCCCCTATCCCAACACACACACACACACACACACACACACACACACACACACACACACAGGATGGAATGAACAACAATCTAATATGCAAATGCTATGATTGCTATGATAATACTATGATTATGAAGTGTTGTCAGCTTCTGAACACTATGAATATAATGCCCTTATCAGGCTAAATGAGCACAAAAAATATGTGCTTGATTGCATATATTTTACTTTACTGTTTGATGCTCAGTCACTGTTACTAGTTATGTAATAATTAGTCATTGTTCAAAGTAAAGAACAAAATCTCTTGTTTCCAGAGTGAACCTAAGCTTACACCATGAACATGTGTAACCGGGGGTACTGGTCTAGACTACGCCACCTTGGGAGTTGCGCCCAAGGAAATAGTTGTCACAATGCTGTTTATTCAATTAAGGGGACCTGAGTGGGGAACAAAGTCAGCAGAGGCGTGGATTCAAAGATAAAACTCAATTTATTTTACAAAAACGACAAGACATAAAATAAAAATAAAAATAAAAAGGTAGTGGCAATAGGTCCTACACGACCACTGGAGGCACCACCGCCTGTGTGCGTGTGGGAGCCAACCGCTGGGAGGGGTACTCACAACACCGGAAGTGGAAGTGATACCACAGACACTTGTGATACAGAGACACAGTCACACAAAGGAGTACAACTGCAGTGTTTGTGTAAAAGACAACCACCTCCGAAAATGCCACTAACGCCTCCTCCCCGCAAATACAAACCCGAACCACACACGAATAAAAGGAAATAAAACAAAGCCAATTAATCAAAACGGTAAAACCAATTACAACCCATCAATAAAATGCTGTAGTTAGTTTGTCGCGTTGGACTGAAACAATTCGGTATCAAACTAGAAACATTCAATCAGATTCGCACGGGGCACATGAAGGGAAAACAGGACGACCACCACAGACCGCGGGGCCAATACACACAGAATAGGAACCCGAAGGGCAGGTCGCGCTGAATATAGCCAGCTAGCAAGCTAGTTGCTTCAACACAGCGCGATCTGCCATAACAGACAATACATACAAGGTAGGCTACCCCGTGCAATATACAGTAATACAGTGTGCTACACGGTAAAACAAATCTAAAACACAATAAAAACCCAGTGGCAAAACAGCAGCCAGTGATGTCCTATAATGATCAGAGCATAATTAGTACATGTAGGCACTGTAATAACACCACGGGAGCTGAATGCTTCCCTACTTTTACCGCTAACAATAAAAGTTTAAAACCAGTACCTTCATTCACCAGGAGGAGAAGGATATTATTAGCCAGGGAGCACCACTCAGTCTATGGCCACCTATAAAACAGACAGCCGTCAGATCAGCACCAAGTGGAAGTAGCATGCATGTACACAGTTTCAAACCTACCTCCAAGCCAGCAAGGAAATTACGCATCACAGGAACAGCGAAAGGTAAGGCTTTTTTCCTTGCTACCACCCATACCGTGTATTTATAGTCGCTCACCTTGACTGATTTGTGTGACAGCAAACCGGGTAACAGCTATGTTGCCAGCCCTGCCTAGCATGCTAACTAGCCTGTGTGTGCCCGTACATTCTATTAGCAATCTTGCTACACATGGTAAACATAACTGAAATGTGACAAATGGTTCTTACATGTTCTCAGGGAAAAATATCAGGCAATCATGTGCATCCCCATCTGAGCAGTAACCCTTTTTTCTGCAAATAAAAGTTTGGCTTTATGTTATGAAAGTATTTTCATTCTGAATTGTTGCGTTGGCCATTTCCTGCCCTACAGGGTCTGTATGTTGCACCAGTGCACATAATTAAGCCTGAATGTTTTAATCTAGTCTGGATGATGAAAAATAACATTTGAAGTTTTTCTTAGGGTATTCATTTTCCTTATTAATTACCTTCAGCCTCCTTCTTTATTAGATATTTTGCTTTAGGGAAAAGGTCACAGTCCGGAATGGTTGTCATCACCGCCTCAGAAATAAAAGCGTGCACCTCTTCTCTAAATTCACAGGTGGGAGGAATAAATAAAGAGCACAGGAGGAAACATTAACTTCACTTTGAATCTAGCTGTCCTTTTCCTTCTCTGTTATTCCAAGCTGCACCTCCAGTCACCTCTGCTGGGCACAGGTGAGTTCAAAAGGGAGGACAGATTTTTAGAGGTTGGGCATCCCTGATGTATCGTCAAGGCTCCAGGCCCAATGTAAAATCCAGGCTCCACTCCAAGATGACCATCCACTGTGGTGTGGGGGATCTGTCATCCTCACCAAAAGAACAGGGTTTAGAGTAAACTGCCAGCTGGCATTATTACTTCGGAGTCCACTGTTCCAACTTTCCTGTGACTCTGTCGCTCCTCTTTTACTAAGTTTCTTCCAGTGAAATCCATGCTTTACTATAATCATAACCTTCTAGTCAGATAAAATACTGCAAGTGGGCATGCAAAATCATTTAGATGACCCTTTCTATAGGTTGGCATTCTAAGACAAAAGGTCAGATACTTTTACAAAAATATCACCATATACTCTATCTACCTGGCCAAATGTGCTTCCTCAAGTCATCCACCCCATCATTGAAGTCGATAATCTAGCTAGCTAATCTTGGTGGGTGGAAGACCTATTGTAAAAGTAATTAAGATGTGCTGTATTTCAGAAATTAGATTTTGTGCATCACACATTTTTCCTCGTTTCACTGTGTCTGTACATATGGCAATAGATTCTGGTCTCAGTTACTAATGCACAAAAATAATTAATTTCTATCATGGAGAGTAGGACTTGTAACCGAAAGATTGCCGGTTTGATTCCCCACTGGGGCACTGCTGCCGTACCCTTGGGCAAGGTACTTAATCTGCAATTGCCTCTGTAAATATCCAGCAGTATAAATGGATTACATTGTTTAAAAAATTATATAACCTGTGTAAGTCACTCTGGATTAGTGTCTGCTAAATGCCAATAATGTAGGGGGTTAGTCTTGCAGTTTCTGATCTATAACTACAAAATTTCAGATTTGATTCCTAGGTGAGGTAGCACTGTCATACCTTAACTTACTTAATCTGTTTTTAGGTTGCCGCTGACCATTTATAATTGGGTCTGCTAAGACTGCAAATGGAATACAATACTAGACAGAGTTTCCTGAACCTATAAAAGATGATGTTGAGGCAAATATAAGCATATTGCAGTAATTATTATTACCAGGGATTTGTTATGCAATTTTAAAAGAAAATATCAGCCTGGTTAGGTGAGGGAAGGAAATTTTTCATTCAGTGGGTTGAGAGCTTGAAAAATGTAGAATCCTTGTTCAAGGACTAATATTGCAGAATGAACAGGGTGTGCTGAACTCATTGCGAAAAGCTAATGAGCTTTAATATTTAGCATGCCTTAAAAGTAAAACAGGATGCAAATTTGAAAATAGAAAACATTCATATTATAGTGTGTGCGGCCTCTGAGCTTAGCTTCAGCCGAAAGAAAGAAGGACAGAAGAGGCGGGGACAAGGGATTGGTGAACATTTATTCCATTTTATTAACATTTTATTATTGTGACAACTTGTGTTGTAAAAAGCACTATACAAATAAAATTGAATTGAATTAAATTGAATTCTTTGTTGTTACAGGTTAACTTTTGGGTTGTGCGGTTCACCGAAAACAATAAAGTTGTCTATTGTTTCCTAATGATGGTAGCAACTTATTAGAGCAAAAATAAAGTAGAATGGGATCAAGGACCTGCTTTCAACGACACGCATTAAAACCCATAACTGTCCAGTGGCGATCACGCACCCCTTAAAATTGGGAAAAGAAACACCATAATCTGTGTGCTGCCCCCACCCCCCTTCATTATTGGCATGCATACCGCTGGGGCATAGAGGGACACTGAGGTACAGAAATACACCAAACTAATGCATAGCAGAACATTAGCTAAGAATGATAAAATATAATGTAAGGCTCCAGTTTCATCACAAGCCACATTTGTCATGGAAATGAAATGAATGAAATAGTTCTTGGGCAAACCTCCTTCTCTCTCTTTCTTATTAAATCAAGTTCCTGAATTCTTGAGGTGTTAAGAGAAGAATGAGGAAAAATGAAAGAAAGTTAATAAAAAGTACAACCAGTGTGATACTGCAGAGAATTAATAGCAATATTAACCGAACGCTATGATTCATTTTAGTCCAGTGTGGAATAAGATTTGTGAAATTCTTCTGATGTGACTCTTCTCTATCCAAAATTAATTAAGGTGATACTGGACTGGACAGATCAAAAAGAAAACAATTTGAGGAGGACTGCAAAAGACCTTTCATAATGTTAAAGAACACAGGGATGCTGAAACAGGGACTTTTCAAGTGAGTTCAGATCATCAAATATTTAAGAAACTTTGAGTCAATATTCCCTGAAATACCACTTCAGTACCAAATTTGAATTATTGTAGCAGCTGCATTCGTTTGTATTGCTGTCAGGCTGTATTGCTACATTTCTGCAAAATAAAGAATGTTGTTGCAATTCACACTTCATATTTTACTTGAGTTCTTTCTTAAAATGATCTTCATTTTTTTAAACCAGCCATAAAGCTGGCAAGAATGTCCACAATATCCAATTTTCATTTTATCTAACCAGGAGACATATCTAACTGCCATTCAGATACAGTCTGGCAAATTCTTTTGTGACTTAGTGCCAAAAGAGGATTCATCCTTGAATTCCAGTTATGAATGCAACATTTATGCATGCTGCCTTGAATGATTATTTTGCACACTTTGTAATCTAAAGGTGCTAGTTTTTTTTTTTTTTTTTTTTTGTAGGAGATCTATAACTTTTACCCTTTAAATTATGATTGGCTTCTGAACTACTTGTCTCACAGCCTTTGGTGGCAAGATATATATGCATCCACTTTGTGGCAGGTTTGCCACTATACCATTACCTAACATTGCTGAGGAGAAATAACACTACTACAGTAAAAAGATGTAGATTCAGCTTTTGTGAATTCCTTTATAGGCATCTTCCATCTTGTGCAGAGGAAATTTTATGAATTTCCTGTCTTTTGTGGCTTTCACAGTAGTTGTATGTTAATGAATTTCAGAAGTTGCAATGAGGATAGCGACAAAGCTTAACCACAACAATGCTACAAGTTGTAATGAAAGTAGGCTTATGATGAGGACAAGCTGACTGAGTATCATTAGAGGTATATAGTTCAGTATCTAATACAAAATTAATGAACTTTGTGGCTCAAACCAATCCTCATTTAATAGCATTCTGCGTATGTATTCTGCAAATTTTTTTTTTCACATAATGGGTGACAAACAAGACAATGATTGGAAGGACTGACAGTGCCACGCCTTTATCCAAAGAGATTTATAAATGAGGTAGGGTACAACACAAGCAAAAAAACCATAAGGAGTAAACAATATTAGAAGCGCTGCATGACCAGGTTTCAATGGTTGCCCAGACAAGGTACAAGCTAGCTGGTAGGCCTAATGAGTGCGTTAAACCATTAGAATACTTTTTTATAGTTTAGTGGAACACAGTTTTGAGACATGAGAAATTCCTTTAGGGGGTAGTGTTTCAGGTGCTCCGGTGAGATCAGAAGAGCTGTGTCTTCAGATGTTTCTTGAAGACAAGAGGGACTCAGCAGAATGGATTAAGTGTGGAAGCTTGTTCCACCATCTGGGGTCAACAGTGGAGAAAGTTCTACATAGTGATTTTGCGCTGCATGTCTAGTATAATTACAGTTTTAGCTTTATCTATGACACAAGAAAGTACATACAAATGCAGTGCTACACATGATACATTAACAAGTCAGTGGAAAGGGATCATCTGATGTGTTCAAAAGTAAAAATCAAATAAAAAGATAAAAATCAGTTTAGCTTAGCATCTCATTAGTTTCCTTTCTCACACTGCCCCCAAACACAAAATAAATTATCACTCATGTAACAGAACTCCGTGGTTGTTTAGCAACCCAAAAGTGCTCCTGCCACAAAGGCTTGTTCACTGTTGTATTGAACTTGCAATGCATTAGGAAGAATTTTTAGAATCTTCCATAAAGAATATCTGTAAAGGTAGAATGTGGAGGAGTATACAGAGCAAGCAATTACAAAGAGTAAAATGACAGGCAAATTAGGGGAAATTTCCAACAGCACATGTTGTGACTGAAAATAATGAGAATACAGTTACAAAATAAAATTCCCATGGGTAGCTAGAGAATAGGAATTTACGATACTTAGATGAAAGACTTCAAAATATGTCACAAAATATTTTTCAGCAGGTGCACGTAAGTTGGTAATTATAGCTGCTCAACAATTCTTTTAGATCAGAACAGCTCTGAATATGGGGAATGTGTAGTATATATTGCTGTGACTATTTAGAGGAGCAGAGAATCCAAAAAATGTCTTTTCTCTGTTAATATTAGTGATCACTGTTTTACACTTAACACATGCATGCAAAAGTATCTTCAATAACGAGGCACAATGTGTACATATTGAATACTGATACACAAAAGGAACTCCACATTCCTTGATTTGTGCTTCTTTTGATTCTGTGTCATGGACAGACATTTGTTTTTCCAAGTGTTTGATACAGAGTACTGCTCCACCTGCTTTCATTATTTCTGTCTACAGTTCACTACCTTGTGGGCTGAACAAGAGACTGACTAGCAATTTACACAAAGCTTCTCTCCAGAAAAGCCGAGAAGGAGCTGGCCCCCTGTGGGGTGCAGACTGAAGCTCCATGTGCACCTCCTTAACGTCCCTTTAACCCAAAATGGATATGAGAAGAGAATGTATTGAAGTGCTTGTATATAACCAAACATGGGCATATTTTTGTGCATACCTTGAGGTTTGTATTTTTCTTCTTCTACAGCTGGCCTTTCTTTGTCCACATTTGTTTGTCCTTTTGCAACTGTCTGATATCACATTACATACCTGATGTTAGGCTACATCCCACCATGACAGGTTCAGTGACCCACATGGATGACCCTAATAGATTCTTCTTAATGTTTTTTCTTTTCTTTCAGATGGGTCTCTTTAATGTATTAAGGCTTTGAAAGGCTTCTTTAAATGCTGAGAATGTATTTAATACATGCAATACTTCTAGTCTGAAAATTGTAATGTTTTTTACTCATTTCTACATTAAGTTTTTAGTTGTGACTTTGTGTTTTGCCTACCAATGCACTGCCTTGCCCTGGAGGGGGTCTTAAACCTAGCCTCTCTTGCCACCAATGTTTCAAAAACATTTTATGGTCTAAATGGAGATCATGTGTGTAAAAAAGCTTCAGTGGTCAAAGCAGTGGGTTATCACATGCTCAGTCAGTGCTTAAAGGAAAATTCTCATTGAAATTCACAGTCTGTTGTAGTAGAATATGACTGGTTGCAAATGCAGGTAACAAGCAATGCCCCTTAATGCATTTAGGGACAGTCAACACATATTTAGTCTCCGTTAAGTGTGTGGTTGTCATTAAAAATGTTAGGCTGGCTAAACGAGGAAGACCTGATGCATGGCTGGCAAACAAGGCTAACATAATTACTCCTTTCTTTCTTCTCTTGAGAAGGTAAAATGGTTAGGTTAAGAGTAATATTAGCCTGTTGAAGGTCTGTATACAAATTTGGTTGTATGTGTATGTGGTTTGGCAACACATGGTTGCTAAACATGTGTGGGTGGTCTGATTCAGGGCTGACACACAATTCAGGAAGAGACAAAGGGATGCTCTTCACATGTACCATATGTAAAACTGCACCTCATCACTGCTCAGTGATGAGGCATACATCCTAACCAATAATAGGAACCAACAATAGGCTCCTAGACCAGTCAATTCCATTGCTGTGTTTAATGTGTGTGGTTGGATTAATTTAACTGCTGTTGGTTCATGTATCAGTTTTACAGTTTTTATCAAACAATCTTAAAAAGCAAACCCCTAAATTCCAAAGACACAGATAAAATGCTGAATTTAACCATTTAGTATAAGCAGCTATGCAGGTGACTATTTATTCAACAACAGAAATCATAACTCATAATTGTCTTTTTTTCTGTTTTTCAGCCCATCTTTGGATTTGCCAATTGTACAATTGTGTGTTAAGATTGCTTCAGCACAACACAATATCCACTTGCAAGAGTACTGAATTGAAGCAAGTGTGACCCTCAGATACACTTGATCCTAGCTAATGACTGTTTTTCATACTCCAAGTCCCACAGTGCAATGCAGAAGGAAGAACACTGATTGGAGGATAGGTTGTCCCATTCTTAGCATTCTATAGGTCCCTGAAGAGTTCCTAGAAGGTGCTGTTGTGTAGAGGGACACAGGCAAGTGCAAACCCACCCTCCTCTAGCAGAACGAGGCCAGTTATGTTCTGTTGCTGTGTACTTTTGTTCATAATCGGTTGTTGATACAGCCCAGACTTGAGCTTCCACTTTGTCTAGGGCTGACTGTGCTTAAATATAAAATCACTCTCACAACTTTCTTGCCAGTTTAACACAACACATAATCACAGCATAAATACCTACATATACAATGGTGTTATCAAGAGTATAGTAGCAATGCTGATTGCTACTTACAAATGCTTTGAATACATGCTCAATTACAGTAACTGGCACTTTAGTGTAACCAATGACACCCAGGGAATCCCCATGATTAGTAACAGAAAGCAAATGGAGCGTATGTCCATGAGCGTAAATCCAGCGTATGTCGGAATGAGTGACAAGGAATGCAAGAGCAGCCGTGTAACGGCCATGGGGTGAGTGCAGAGACCTTGTCTACCTGCCTCCAACCAAATCTTCCGCTATCAAGCAACAAATATTTTTATATAACAACCAGATGTGATTTACAGTAGCAATCCTCCTCCAACAAGCCCAGGAAAGTGTCTTTCTGCTGAGGGTTACATACATGTGACAGAGCACATATACATATACACACAGAGAAAAAGTATTACACGGTGATCTTGCTAGACTTTTTGATGATGTCTGTGATTTGTCATTCAGGTTAATGTGTTCTGATGCATGCTTATATATTTCTCTAAGAAATCTTAGTTACAGTCTTGATAACAGTACGTGATTGATGATGATGTTCATTTACCTTACTCCATCGGGAGGCCGAATACAAAACACATGATTAATGACAGTGCATATGTTCTCTAACTGGAATTATAATAAATGAGTATTCATTTCATGAAAGGACTTTGCATGACTCCATGATTTTTTCATTGGCATGTTGCGCTTTCACAAGGAGGTGGCTGTTGAGAGGATTATGGACAAAGCGAACATTAAATTGACATGTTTTTTCTGGGAATACACCCTTGTTTGAACTGGACATATCCTCTCTTCCCATTATTTTTTGGAGAAGGAAATGATCAACTTCATGCAAGCAAAGCATTTCTTGTACAACACCAGTTTTTTGTTGTTCAAATTTAGCAATGACATTTACAATTTACAATTGTGAATTTACAATTGTGCTTGCTTGCACTGGCAGGAAATTAGGACCCTAAATGTTATGTCATAATAACATAATACAGCATAATTCAACATCATAATGTTTGAAATGTTATAACACAACAGTTCCAGTTGTTACAGGTAAAAAATAGGCCTACAATTTGACATATTTTACTGTGGCATTTTAATGTGTTAAAAACAAAAAATATGAAGACTATAATTTTAGATTCTCCAGTCCTGAAATAGAAAACAAAAATGCCAGGATGCCAGTCAACTTTTTATAGATATAGTCTTGATAGGGATATATATTTTTCATTGGACATCTTTTTTCCATTAGCCCTTAAATCATGGCTCAGTCTTGTTCACTGTGGACTACATATTGTGATGTAGACATCATGTGAATATACTTTTCAGCTTATTGTTGGCATTCAGTCACTACAAAGTAGTCAAAGTGCACATGAAATATGGATGTGGTTTCAGCTCCACGAATCATAACACTGAGCAGAGCAACCATTGCTCTGTAATCTTGCCAAAGCCATTAGCTGTGCTGCAACAGATTCTGTTTCCTTGTGAAAACCCACATGTTTTGGAAAATCTACACCTCTAATGAATTTTGCAGCTTAGCAGTTTTTAAATGGCATGTATTCAACTTAATCCATCCTCATTCCCAGCACCAGATACCTGTTGGGAGATGGAGGTGTCAGCTTTAGTGTAGGCAAATTGGTCCCAAGAGTACAATTTATAAGAGCTTAATGGGTTTTAACAGGAGATTGACCATGCAGCAGTCCTCTTTGGAAAAAAAAACACATCATAAACCAGTTAAAGAGAAATAGTACAATATCATATCATCCCGTATCATACTATGCTTACACTGAGCTCTGAATGACCATAATATTTTATTTTGCCTTTTATATGAGGCACATAAAATGATAAAAAAGAAAAACATGAATTGTACTAGTTCACTCAAAATATTTTACACATCTAACAGTATATATCTATCAGCCTCAAGGGTATTCTGAATATCATTGATGAATATGGATTTTGTGAATCTTATCCGTTGCAATTAATTTATACAACCCACTGATGCTATTCCACTAACCTAAATACAAACCTTCATTGGACAAGATAAAAAGATGTAAAAATAAATACGGTATGCCCTGAATCTCTGTCTAACTCAATGGTATCACATACACTCTCATAGAGGAGTTATAGTTTAAGGGGGCATTTGTGTCTTATTAAATATCTACACTGGATAACAATGCTTATGAATATGTATATGTAGGAAAATAGGAGGAGAGGACTGTACAAAATAATAAGAGCTTGCAACAAAGCTTCAAAGCCCTTTTTTCAGATTTGATGAGTCAATTTGGATTCGCATGTTCAACATAGCAGCAGTAACACTTGTTGTACATTCTTATGATACAGAGAGGAGGATAGACATAACAAATTTCATGGCAGATTTCTTAGAAGCACCAAAACAAAACACAGAGAATGACTTTCTTCCCAGTTATCCTGGGTGGCAGTGTGCTATGGTGGTTCAGGAGCTCTGCCTACTAAACAGAGGTTGTAGGCTGGACTGCAAGATGGAGCAATATTATGGTACCCTTAAACAAAGTACTTACAGGGGTACGTGGGGTACATAATATGGACATTGACTGAAGCAATGCAGTTTTAATAGCTAAACCCAAATGTGACCTGTCTAAGATACTGTGGGTACAGACAAAAATAATAATAGTAATCATTATAATTACTGTGAGATGTTTTTCAGTTTTAACAGAATCCATTATGTTAATCTAAGATATTAAAAAAAAAGGAAAAAAGCTAATATTGCATATGGTGATGTTTATGATTCATTTGGAATTTAAATTCCAGCCAGTGAGCAATTGTAAAATGGATAGCAGTGCAGCATGGTGGTTTTGAAGGTTTACAACTTTTTCCTGGGTCAACAATATTTCTTCTACAGAGTTTAATTGCTTTGTGTAAATATGTGAAAGCGGTTTCCCTGGTTAAAAGATTTCCTTTGCAATATTCGCATTTTGCATGAAACATGGTTTCTTTTTCTGCTTTATTTCCATCATTGCACATTTCTCCTTAGCTCCAGGGGATATGCTTATTCAATGCATATGCCATCATGGGATTCTTTGCCTCTCATTTAATTTCAGTCCTAGAAATACACATCAGTCCTTCATTAGTTACAAGCATAACACAGTCCCTTGTTTCTGTCATGTGTAACCATTGCCAAACCCTGCCCAGCCCACAGGACATAACCTAGATAGTCACACTAATTAACCCTTTAAGGCCATTTGGGGAGGCGTGTGTGGGGGTCAGAGAAAGTGGGATTTGATAGTATAACATGTTCCTTCATGCATGCCAAAACACTTCCCAGAGAAGAGGTTCCTTCATGATATTTCACAATTGTACATCCTGATGGATTTGAGTGTCTCCACATATTGAGTATCTGCAGTATATAAATATATCTAGATTGCCTATATTGCATGCTTGTGTTGAATTTAGATATGCTCTGTGTAGTGGTTGTTAGTTACCTTTCTTTAAGTACTATTACCTTGCTACTATATTACTACCATTAAAATAGGATAAAAGCCTTGATACATATTATCTTGTAAAAACCTTAATTCAACCTTTATAGCAGAGTTAGGTGGAGCAAGAGCAAAAATTGTGCTACTAATGAGCAACAAATGTTGCTGCTGATGAGAAATCACAATCAAAGCTAGAGGCATACAGGGTAACACAATTTAGATTATAAATGAGCTGCCTTCCACTTATTCATTGTCTCAAGTCTACCATTCTGAAGTGTTTTTTAAAACCTGGTTCAATGAAGGAATAACCTTTTCAGTAATGGATTTGAATGTCAACTCTCTGTATAAAATACCTTATTAACAGCGAGCCAAAGTATTCTACCCTCTCCTACAGGTACAAAACTTAAAATAAACAAACCATCAAACAAACAAAAAATCCTGAAGATATTGTAATGTGAAAATGGAGAAAGGTTTGGATCTTTGAGAGCCATTTTCATATTGTTTTTCTTCCCAGTATGTCCCCCCCTCCCCCAATAGTGGAGATATTTAGGGATTTTCACCAGCCAAGACTGCTTTGGAAATGGGTAAATGTAATGTCACATTCAACAGGCTTTAATGCTCAGTTCTGAATTGTTAGTAAATCTATTTTTGTCTGACTGTTCATCTTCATTTTTGAAAGTAGCCTATATCCTTTTCCTTTATATCCGGAAATATATCAGGAATGTCAGGAAATGTCCTGTGTGCATATATAAATAACAACAAAAAACATTATGTCTGTCTTGTCACACAGAATTATAACAAAAAGGACATCTGTTGTGTGCAGAGTGACATAAAAATCACAGGCAACATTAAACACACTCAGTTCTGATTTGGGTGTCCTCACACAGGTCTTGTGCAAGTCTTTAGATATTTTATTTTCCTTTAAAAGTCAGGACAAAATATGGTTTTTTTTTTGTACTTTAAAGGCCAAACCTGGTTCTCTGGACTATGGCTCTTTCAAGCGTGTTTTGCAATATTTGGCTAGCCTTAACCAGTGACACAATAGTCTACGTTAATTAGGTTACCCCTGTAAAATGTGTTTTAAAGGGCAAGTAAGTTTTACAGTAATGAAATCTTACACAATTCCCCATAAGCCTTGATACTATACGTACATGTGGAACAACTCCTGTCTTTGCTGTTATCCTGAAAAAAAGTATATGCAGTTTTAATTTATTAAACTTTAAAGCTACATGTCACCATTGATTTTATTTTGGGTGAATAGCTCTGTTGTTTCTGGATACACGTCTTTCATGAGCTCCATTTCTTTCTGCTATCCCAATGATTGATGGCCTCCAATCAGATCACTAATTAATCAAGCAGAGTGTGCATATGAGAATCCACTTTTTTTAAGACAACTTGCCTGATTACTGAACAAGCTCATTACTGAAGAGCAACTGAGGTCTTCCAAATTTAGCCTGAAGAGTTACTCTTTGAGGCTTCATGAGAAGAGAATGCTCTTTAGTGAAGGAAATGAATCACATTGTGGAACTGCTATGATTTGCTGCAGCAAAAGTCGTCACAGCTGTTAGACTGGCTTTTATTTGACTTCTATATATTTAGTATTACAGGAATTTGTCTGTCTTTTCTTTTGCCTTGTCCTGAACATTTTCTTTTCTTCATCTCAAGCACGACTGTGTTGTGATTTTAAACCACACCGTTAAGTGCACTGATGCCTCCCTCCATTTAACAAGCAGCTGAATTGAGAGCTTGTTGGTGTGTTACAAACTGGTTTTACAATGCATTGCTTTTCATAATCAGCTGCTGTGCTCAAAGACCATGGAGAATACCAAAGAGAAAATTGCTCTTCGCCTTTTCATTCTTATGCAGTTCATGCGTACTCAGGATCAATAGGTGGTGTAAATAATAAAAGAATGGATATACAGTATAGACAGATTGAAAATTGCACCAAAGCGTTCATGACAATATGTAAACAAAGAGTTCTCCAGCTATCAGAGATAGCTGTATGAAGTGACAAATATGGCATAAAATACAGAGCTTTTTTCTGGTTGCAGGGTTGGTCTGCCATGATTAATAGGTCTATGAATTCACTGTACGCATTAATGAGTTCTCAGAACTATGGCACATGGGCCCCCGCGAACCTAAATGGATGATTGAAGGTTTACATGAACAGGGGGGAGGGAAATGCCTTTTATCAGGCTCAGGGCCCAGAGTTTACCCTGTCAAATGTCAATTCAGGAGGAAAATGGGATGCGTGTCTTTTTAGAGGACAAGGAAGGTGGAATACATTTACTATCTCAAATGATCAGATTTAATACATATGCATGTGGAAAAAAGTTTCAGATGGCATTTCAGAGGCATTCTTTAAAAGTCTGATTTTATTTTACTTTTATGAAAAGGGTATCTGTCAAATCCTTTTGTGTCATGATAAGTTCAAGAGTGTGTCAGCTCACACTAAAGAATTGATTGCATATCTAATCTTTGGATATCCATCCTGTTAAATCATAAAATGTAGAATAAGAGGAATTGGGAAATTTTGACAGTTAACATAGGTGTTGGACTTGGAGGTATCTTGGGTGTTCTTGGATTTTCACCTGGTCCAATAGCGTGGAAACAGAACTGTAATGAGTTGTCTCACTGACCTCTGTGGCAAAATACCCATCCTGTTCATGTGCAGGTGTAGCTGTTGAAGCCGTTCTCCACAAGAGCTCCTCTCCAGCATTGGCAGGGTAGCAAGACAAAGACTGAGCAGGGTGTATCTGACTTTAATTCACTTAAGCTACAGAAGACCCACTAGAGATATGGTGTGTAAGATCTGTAGCGTAATATTTGCATCTGCTACGCACTGCTGCATTGCACAGATAGTACAGTGCACCATGTTCTTGAAGTTAGTGAAATGCAAACATGCCACACAGCAGGACATTTCTAATGACAACAGAGGCATTGAAATGCAACACAGCACTTCCACTCTGATTTACATTCAGCCTTTATCTGGCATTCGTCTCTATCTTGTTTCATTGCAGCTATATGTACCAGCACTAGTCATTAGCATGAATGTAAAACAATAATTTTGGTTTCCCACTGTAAATTGGACAAATCACAGAAATAATCAATGCACATAAGCATTTGATTTTGATAACGTCCCATTGTGTAAATTACATGTTAGTGAGCGAAATCGTTTCCTGTTCTCTAGCAATGTCATATATATGAGGTGGACTGAAAATTTTCTTAATAAGTCTATTGTACTGTCTATTCAAGATTTATTTTTGATGATCACTTTGTGTTTTCATTGGGGTATCTTGTTTCTCAGAGTGCATTATACAATCATTTTCATTCCATTGTATTTCATATACATATTTTAATGGAGATGGTGCCAAAACACTTGTCATCAAGTGTGCAATATTAAGTGTTGCCTCCGATGACTCAATCTATTTTATATTACAGTGCAATTCTAAACAAGCCATCTCTGTAATTTGTATTTATTTAATTTGAAAAATCAAGATAAAAAGGGTTTAATGTTCAGCCAGAGTAATGGCAACAGCATGTGATGATTTGATGGAGAAGATTCATCTTCTTATTAATTTGCAGAGTTTTCCATTAAGTATCAAATATGTACACATCATGCAGGTATGGGGTAATGCACTGGGTACATATTGAAATGCCAGGAACTATATAGGCTCAACATCAGAGACAAGTCAGCAATAATGCAATATTTCTTTGTGTACAACACTATGTTACTACACTCACAATTTTAAATAGCTCTCAATGATCGACATAGAGAGGTCTTTAAATTCTGCAATGTTAGTTTAGTACTTGTATAAATTTTTGCTGAACATGGCAGCTGGCAGGTATTTATTTTAAACATGAATTATTGGACATTGGAAAGACCCAGACAGTTTCAATCATGCTAAGAAGAGTGCTGACATATGACATGATCCTAACAAAAATATTCTGTACCTTGTATACCTGTTGACATTAATGTGAATGCATTGTGGAATGTCACTAAACATGACAGTGGCTTGTGCAAGTGTCTTACAAGTGTTAAGGTACCTTCAATGTACATTGTTTGTAGACATCTTTGTCAGAAGAAGGTAGAGGGATGTATCGATGGCTTGAAGCCTTAACCCTAGATATCTGGCTGCCTATTCCCTATGTGGCACCTCTGAAGAAGATGTTGATCCCTTTGCAGTTGTATCCCAAGGTGGGGGTCTATTTATTTTTGCATATGGGTGCACTGAGAAGGAAGGGTTTCTCTAAAGTCATTGGCTTGAAATTATCTGGTCAAAAGGGCCCAATGAGAGGGACCAATGATTTAGACACGGTAGAAACTGAGGTGTCACTGTTTATAGAATTTAAATAACGTTTTGTAATTGTCTGTAAGGAACAATCAAGATAAACTCAAGATAGTAAAACTATGAGGGAAAAGAAATGTAAAAAGAGTTACATTTGTAACTCAAAGTTAAGGACAAAACTCTTTGAGCTTTGATTAAATCCCCTAAAATTCATGATTCTGAGTGTGTAAGTCGAGGTAACAAATGCAAGTAACTAACTAGTGTATTGTAGACATGTAGATTTCTATTTATTTGCTTGATAAATAAGGTAAATATTTATTGGTAGTTCAGCCAAGAGACCACCAGAAGCCTGAGGTTCATTTGCCACGACACTCTCTTGCAGAATGGATTTGCAGCAGAAGAACCTTGTCAAAACCCAGAAGCCTGGCTGTGAGTGACATTTAACATTCAGGCTGAACAGCTGATCCCTCTGTGAGAGACCTCCTAGAGAGAGCCCAGATCAGAGAAGATATCTGGGCTCCAGCCAACAGTTTCTGCAATCTCACAGATGTGCAGAAGAACAGCAATCCCTCCTCAGCCCACTCCAGCTCCTCCTCTCACAACAGCTGTTTAATCATCCATATTCACATATTTACTGTATATATGTACCTGTATATGTTATCAGTTGTCAAAACTCATGCATTTGGGGTTGCACATAAACTTATTTCAGTTGTGACAAATGTAATTATTAATGCATTTAATGCAAATTCATTGGAAATGTATTATTCTCTGCCATCAGATTCTACTGTATCTGTTGGAGGTGAAAATCATCTGAAAAACATATGATTTCCTTCTCAAATTCACATGCAATAGTCAAATAGTCTTTCCTCCTGATGGTAACCTTAATGACCACGGGACCCTGAAAATAACAATAAAAATAAAATAACAATAACAATATTGTTATTATTATTAATCATCATCATCACCATCAAACAGGACTGAGATAACTAGGACTGAGCTCTCCCAATCAGAACTGGCAGCTGTGACAAATCTCCCTGTTGCCCATGTCAGTATATTTGGCACTGGAAATATCACAGACCAACAATCTATATTGACGTACTGGCAACAATTACACACCCCTTCCTCTCAACATTGAGTGCCAAGTGGTGCGCTAAACTTCCCCTTTCTTATTTTGGCAAAGCAGAAGACCTGCAGGATTGTGTTCATGGTCTCACCGGGGTGCATGCTTCAGATCCTGCATCATCCCATACATTTCAGAGGGGTAGTTACACTTCTGGGTTCAGTGCAGTTCAGTTTGGGTGGAGCAGGTATAAATCACCTTCTTCCTTCTTCTCCACAGAAAGGTATAATATGCCCTATGGGATAGACAAGGAGGGCACCAGAGTCTGCTTCTGGTATTATCTCTTCCCCAGGCATGACGGAGAAGTGAACCCTGAGCTGGTATTTGCATGCACCATGCTTCACAATGCTTTCAATGGCTGGGATGTAACACAGTTCACTGGGGTGAGCCATTCATGGTAATGGACCTCAGGGATGTAAATTTCCCTATCTTGGGAATAGACAGTAGGTCATTTCATAATATCGTTTTCCAAGTCAAACACGCAAATATTTCATACTGCTGAAGCATCTTTCCCTCGCTCTGTGTACTTTTACGAGGTCCACTGATTGTCATCCACCCATTGTCATGGAGCAGCTGGAGTCCTGCTTCTGGCCTCCTATGTTGTTACCTCTGTGTCTGCAATCCACTGGGTGAGGCTAGTGGTGGATTCCTGACAGGCAGGTCAGGGTGGTTGTTGGGGCGTCCCACAGCTCCTGACAATTTAACAACGCAGAATTATTCTGGGTCCTTCAGATTTTTCAGTTTTTGACAATTTCACAAAGCATACTTTTTCAGATTTTTCTGTGTTTATTTATGACTCTCTTGTGTTTGAACCATACATGTTTGATTGGTTTGGGGTATGAAGATTGAATTGGCTAATTTTCATTTCAACTGAACATAAAATATGTTTCCATTGTCATTCTGATGTAGTTTGGTGCATACAACTGCCTCATGTTATGGCTTGCCTTCAATAGTGGCTTCTTCCTTGTAACCCAGCTATAATTGTCACTTTACACAGGCAACTTTTTGAATGGCACTTTTTGACATGTTGTATCCTGAACACACTAGATTTTTTCTTTCTTTTTTGCCTTTAGGTGTATGATTGCCTCCCAAACCACTTGACTCACATCATGGTGGCAAGCCACTTGTGTCCTCTTGACAGCAGGGTTAACACTGTACTAGTCACCTTAAATGTGTAAATAATGAAAACTACAGTGTAGGGATTCCGGTGGTAGGTTCAGCTTTTTGTAAATTCCTTTATAGCCATCACCCAGCTTGTGGAAGTCAAAGAGCATATGGCGGCAGTCTCTAGAGATCTATTTGACCTTAACCACAGTGATGCATGCTACTAATGAATTTTCTTGCTGCGTTACCTCCCTTAATACCCCAGGAAAACAAGAAACCTTTGAATGTCTCCATATAGATCCAGATGCTCCCATTAAATTTCCAAAAAGCACAATGTTTGTGTAGGTTTGTTTCTGTTATATTTTATTAAAATATTATTTCTTAACTTTTTACTGACATTAATTATTAGTATTATTACTTGTGTGAATAAATGTGAATAATTCTTATTTTCAGGAATAAAATTCCTTATTTGTGAATAACAATATTCCTTTACTGTGTGAAGTGCTTTTAAGGTTAAAGTCAATTATTTAAGGAGGAAAAATTATCCAGTACAACATTTTGTCTGTCCCATATTTTTTTAAACTGTAATCAGGAGTACAAGTAAATACTGAGAGCACTGTATGCCCTCATTCTAGAGTTATATTATAAAGTGTATCCAAATATTTCAGGTCAATTTACGTTTAATTTTTTTAAGACTAGACATTCAATCATCATTTTTTTATATTGCTGTCTTGCTGTTCCTCTGATATTGTCTCAGTTGTTCTCAGTTGTCGGACGAATGTCACAGTACCATTGCCGTAGGACAAACACAACCTCAAAGGCAATATGGCTTGCACCCTGATTAGCTAGTGTATGGTTACACATTCCTCACACAATGAGATGATTGAAATGTATTCCCCAGGCCACTTATTCTGCAGTCTGCAGCACATTTTATGTGTGTTGTGAATACCACAGTTGCATTGACCCCACCTATTTTGCTTTGTGATTCAGGTAAGCCTTAGTAAAGTGTTGTAGTACCCTTTGTATTGCCAAACATCTACCATATATAACCTAATCAGGTCAAGTAGATCCCAGTCCATGTTCCAGTGTGTTGTAACAATCATTTCATTTTGATGAGTAGATCATTGGGTGAAAAGAGCATCCATTAGATAGGAAAAAATGCCATTGAGCTTTTATTTATGTCTGTTGCATGCTCAACTGAAATGTGATCAAATTAAGTTTATATGGTACTTCACAAAAAATTCTCAAGTTGTGCACCAACCGCTGTAAGGACATGCCATTTGGTTCTCAAAGAAACCTAACTGTCCCAGGAACATGAGCATCCATGAAAATATGTTAAATTTGAATTTAAACCCCTGTCTGAAAACACACACATCACAAATTCTCCAGAGGCTTGATGTATGTATGCATAAAACTGGCTTTGTGTAGAGTTTATGCAGAATTACTTTCAATGCACTTTTGCAATGGATATACACATTCTCGGTCAGAGCATACCATTTCAGAGATGCACCCTTTATACAGGGTTTCATTAAAATGGGGGTTTAACATCTTTTGCCCACTTGAAAGCGTACTAAGAAAAGCTTTTTCTGAAAACATTATGTAAAACATGTACAAGAAGTTGGCAATTCTGGCAATCTTAAATAAATGCCCTTGTATTAGCCATAGACGGTCAGTAAGCACACATAACACTTAATCAAGGAAACTTTGTGCAGTTAAATGCACCTCAAATGTACAAAGCTGATTGCTGGGGTGGTCATAAAGCTGCGATCCACAGATGTTAGTTACTGTATGGTACTAGTGGAGGACATTTTAGGTTGATTATCTTTTGTACATAAGGGGTCTTTGGTCCTAAATGCTGTAGTCTAAAATGGAAAGAGAAAACATGGGCTTGTGTGGGTTTTTCTTTAGGGTTGGAGAGGGCCCAGAGTGGAAGGTGTTTGCTAGCGGGAGATTGCTAGCGGTTGTTCATTGTCTGAATGGCACTATAAACCCTGATAAAAAGGACCTATTTCAATTTAATTTTAATGTGGGGTCAATGTAACCCCCTTCATCTTTGAGGATTATGGGCCAGCTTCACAACAGTAGGCTCAAACCAAAGCATCCACCATAATACTCTGATGGTTCAGTGCAGCCTTTCCCCTGCCTAGCTTCCAGGTGCACCCACAAAGACAGGTTAGCCTGGTTTAGCCAGGTTAGCCTGGTTTGTTTTAATGTCTATCTGACACGTGACAGTACTTCAGTACTGTCCAGGGCTGTCAGTTTGAGTCTGATCTAATCAGAGAGATATGGTCTCAACTTGGTGTGCACAAAATGAGAGCATTGCCTTATCACCCATAAGGGGTCGGGCTGATTGAACAATATATACTGTACATTATAGGGCAGGTTAGCCAAGTTACTCTATAATCAAAGGATTCATGTGACAGGATTCATGCAAATAAACCTGTTCTATTATAAATTGTTTGTTGACGTTTGGGAGCATGGTATTTTCCTGATTATACTTACAAGTATATAGTTTGCCCATTGGCCACAGATATTGCTATAGAGTGACAAAAAGGAGAGCAACCCAGTGGTGTCACTCTCCCTAAAGGCATAACCAGTTCCATTGTTGTGAGCTGCCAGCCCCACACTGCTACCAAGGCACAAGCTGGGGAATCGAATTAGCAATCCTAGCTGTAGGATGCACTGCATTTGTTGGTGCATCACTCAGCAGCCCTTACACACCCTTTCACCCTAAACCTTTTCAGAAAAAGACAGATAGTAAACATTTCTTGTCAGTGCATAAACAGTAAGGTCAATTTAGCTTTGTGTTATTTCTAGGAGACACCCATGTCACCCATGCAACCTCTTGTACTGCTCTCTGTCTAAATAACCAAAAGGACAAGGGTGCTCATGGCTCCTAGGCCCCTTAAAACTCAATTTTCATTTATTTATTCTCTTATTTATTGATTTCTCCAGGCTACGCTTTCCCATGATGTTCGGCTCTCTGGAGTTGCCTTCCCCTTTTCCTGGGTTAATATTCTGTTAACCAGATCATGATTTTCATTAATTAATTCATTCATTCATTCATTCATTCATTTGTTAATTCATTCATTCATTTTATTTTATCTTCTGTGAGGCCAATGTGTGAATTTTGTCTTGTGGAGGGGAATGGTTGGCTGTCAACTCATAGGTCATGTGTTTGTAGTTCAAGTTTGGCATTGTTTGTATGGAGTTTGAATGTTCTGTCCAAGGCAGTGTTAGTTTATCTAGGTACTGTGGTTTCTTCCTGTAGTCAAAAGATCGTGACAATTTTGTGCAAGTGCCCTGTGATGAACTGAAATCCCATCGAGAGTGTGGTACCGCCTTCCACCTTGTGCATACCAGTTTTGGCTCTGGCTCACCTTGACCCTCTTAGGATAGAATGGTTACTAATAATGGATGGATGGAGGAAAACACATACATATTTAATGAATAATATTGTTTACTGAAGTTTCAAGATCACTCGGTAGTTTTTTGAACAGTTCTAGGAAGCATTTAATACATTTCTACAGTGGAATAGGGAGCTCTGTTTGGGTTTATTTGCTTGTTTGTTTAGCCAGATACAAACAGATATATATTGTTTATGTGATGATTAAATAAAGTGTTTGCATTGTGTGCATAATACATGTACAGGAAGTCATGTCTTACAGCTCTTTTAAAACATTGATTTAGGTTTTTCTACAACTTGACCTCAATGAAACCAGTACAGCTGGGTGGATGGATTCCTTCAAATAATTTCACAGTGAGAAAAGTCTGTCCCAAGTCAGACTTTGAAAGTGACCAAGGCAAAAAATTGAAATTTGCCCATTACTGAGGCTCCTAACTTTGGTCAACTTGTGAATAATTTTAAAAGAAAACAATGGAGCTGCCTGACCAGCTATCCTACATTGACAGGGGTCTATCTGCAAATAGTATATTAATATATCCAACAGTCATGATAAGTGACTGTTGATAAGTAGAAAAAGAAAAGTGGCCTATGTAGTTTCTTAATGCTGAGTTGAATGCTCTGTTGTGAAACCATTGAAAAAACTAAGAAGAAACTGCATTAGCCTTGAGCCTTGAGAAAGATGTGTCTCAACTAAGGGAATATATAAAAATTAAATATTGATATTTTAGAAAATAAATTTCAATATTCCACTATTATCTCCATAAGGACCAGACCAGGTAACTGTCATTCTTTCTTAGTCTTAACTGTCATTATGTATTTTAAAACTTTTTGTGTAGACAGATCACACAACTACAAAGTACTGGTTTTAAGATTTTGCACCCTAGTAGTAGCAGAAATTCAGTTCATGGTAATGTGGCAAGAGAAATACTCTAAAGACTACTTGGAAATGGAAAGGTATCATACATGTGAATTGCAAACTGCTGAATATAGGCCTATTAATTTACCCAATATGTTATGAACAGACGGAAAAGGAATCAAATGGAATATGTCATACTGATTAGAAAGCCAACAATTTTAGAGAAAAAAATGACTGTATGAAGGAGCAACATAATACACATGAACTAGACTGCTTGCATGCTCTGCATGTATATAAGTTACACTGTCATTGTGTTATTAAGGTGTCAATAACACAGAGGGAACTTAGAATCCCTTTATACTAGCCATCCACTACTTTTTCAGAGGCCTCAAATGAGTATAGGTACAATAGGCAAATCCTGTATAGTATAGCCAGTATGTGGTATTTTCATTGTTTTCACTACATTAGGATACAGTTAGTTGTGTGTCATCCCTTAATGGCCCAACTAATTCCTTTCTAGTAGTTAATTTACTTATTTTTATATAATACAGTTATTTTTGTCAGGGTTACTACAGCAATCCATTTTGGCATTGTTCAAACTTTTCTTTCTGGCATTCCATTGAAAAGGTTAGTTTTACAGTCATATAACGTAGGCGTTTCCTGGAACAACAATTGTGTTGTTATTGTTTTTTGCTTGCTGCCAAAAGTATTTTTAGCAGATAACTGTTTTTACTGCAATTAAGTGGGTAATTTCTCAATGTTAGATGCAGCATAGGAAAAAGTTTGATATAAAATATCAAAGTGTATTTCTGTGGTGCAAAAACATAAATGCAGCAGAACAGACAATTAATATCCCAGTTTTCTTCATCAGCAATGGCCGTACATGTTTTGGATGGAGGAGATGTCTTTACTGAACACATTGATCTGAACCAGAGCGGTAAACCATCTCCTGATCTGCGGTCCACATGTCAGTGCTCTCCAAGGTGGAAGCTGGTGCCTGTGCTATGGTTCATTACAGCTAATGAGAAGGACAGCGCTGGCTGGGAGTTGATTAGCAAGATCTTTGGCCATAAAGTGCCTGAAAAAAGTGATTTATTAGGAGAACTCACAGGCCCTGGCTAGGTCGAGTGAAAGGGTCCGGCAAGCCAATGCTTCTGACCTCATTTACTGTGGTTCAGTTCACCCTCTGATCATCAGACTGTCCCCTCTGATTAACCTCTCAGAGCCATCCAAAGATGGAAGAGTTTTGGAAGTTGTGGAAGATTTTATGAATTCAGTGGAAAGTTCCAAACATGAAAGTAGTATTACAGGATCAAATATCAAATACAGATATTTAGCAAACCTAAGTTTGGCATATTTCAATATTTTATGCATTTACATGAGCTTGTGCCCCAACACTGTGAAAGTATAATATCATCATTAAAAATTGATCTGCACATTTTCAGTTATATAACACAACTTGCAGCTGCATAGCTTTCCAATACAGGAACAGGTCTTAGAGTGTCATATTTATCTCTTTGAATTCTCAGTTAATATAAATTAGGATCAGTTATAAAGATAAATGAATGCATGAACGAATGTTCAAAGAGATCCAAAAAATGGGCAGGATTGTGGCACCTCAGGAACAGGTTTGCCTACCCTTGCTTCAAAAAAGAGTACAGACCGCAGACGACTTGGAACACTACAACTGACTTTAAAAGGTTTGTCTGGAAATACACACCTTCTTGCAGCACAAGAAACATATAATGATAAATAATTAAATACCCATTTGGACATGTAACCTGTAACTTGTAAGTCCTTTTGGTACAATACAATCACAATGCGTAGGTCTCAATGTAATGGAGCGTGAAGAAGGTGCTGGTAGGTCTTCCATTCAGACACTGGGACATTGTGTCCTGAAGTGGGGAAGTAGGGAGTTGAATCGGAGCATTCAGATGTTATGTCAGAGTACACTGCGTATACAGCTGAGACTGCCCAACTAAAATAAACCCTGAGTGGTATTATTAGGCACTTGTGTAGAGGAAAAATGTTAGCTTCGTTATTTTCCAGATATAATTACACTCACAGGACAGAACATGCTAACTTCTTTTTCCATTTTTGCCACCTCTGTGCTTCCTTCCACCTACCACACATTCATAGATTCAGAGATTCCTTACTAATTGTGAACAGTATATATAGTGTTTATTGGGGGGCATATAAACACTTACTTTTTCTGAAGGTGGCTAATGTTTGAGCTTTAAAACGCAAACTGCAGAACAAACTCAAACACATTTAAACAAGCAAGCTAAAAGTACAGGTAACATAAGCAATACATTTTAAATGAAGGCTTCAACAAAGTATCAAAATATATAGGAACGTTAGAGAAAAATAAATAAATAAATAAAAAGACAAAGTCCTGTTTTCCCAAATGAACCCCAACATTTAATTGGCTCTTGGCAATGTCACTTGGCCACATTCATGTCACTCAATCAACTAACTTCATCTATCAGCCAGTGATGCTCATATGTTTGACTCTTTTTGCCTTTCACCCCTTTATGAAACCCTGTTTTCAAATTGCCAATTGTGGGTTAGGCTTGTCTCACAGTAACAACTGCTGCATTTGCTAGGAAGAGCTGAGGTTAGACAAACGCAGTCCTCTTACCCACTTGCACGCAGCCAATGGCTATTTTTCGCCCTACGGCATACTACAGCAGAGCCAGCACTCATTGGAGAACAGGCGCTGCTCCGCTAACATCACGTGAGCAACTCGCGGGTGCTTAGTGAATCATAGTGTGAATGATGGCGCTGAGACAAGGAAAGTCTGTCCAACCTACCCATCCCTATTCCCGGCAGAATGAAGCCAATTTGTTCTGCCACTGTGGGCAACCAGTCATTGCTGGCAAATGACACGGCTGGGATCGAATCCGGGCCATAGAGCTCAGCTTGTATTTAAGAGCTACTCGGGAGCCCCCAATGTTTTAGTGACAAATCACAGACTAAATGAGCAATTGTCTGTTTAGGACTAGGGTGAAATGAAGCTTACCAGCATAGCTGTGGAACTGAACTGTATGCCAACTGAACAAAAGCATGGATAAACACATACACCCAGTATTAACAACACAATTTTAGTTCATTTTTGCCTTTGTATTTATAAGTCCATTTTGCAGACAAATACATTTTTGAATAACTGTTAAACATGATCTCATGTTGACAAAAGGAAATCATTTTAATGTTGAAAATGATGTGAAGTGCATCACAAATATTTCACTTTTTAATTAGGCTTTATTTTGCCATCAGTTGGAAATAAAATCAGTTATTCTATACATCATTATCAGCTCTTTCTGCTAATGTTATCTGGAAGAGTTTTTCTTGTTCTTTTCCACCTGTTTGTCTTCCCTGTAATCTTCCTAGAGAGAAGTTGGATTTGAACCTACCCTCCACTCTGATACATGAAACATGTCTTCAGTCAGCATCAGTCAGCAAGTATTACCTGTTAGGTACACAACATGTCATTGTGTTGATTACATCACTGCTTGGTACCAAAGAAGTTGTTTTCTACAGTTTCCCATGTGCATATTGTGTTATGTTTTTCTACTAGATTGTATTCAACTGCACGAAAGCACACAAGTTCAGTATAATTCAATATTCAGTAATAATAAAAATTTGTTCTGCAAAGTGCATTTTTTGGAAATTATGCTTGGTAAATCATTTGATCTTTCAACCAAATGGTCGCTTACTTGAGAGAATACTCTATAAAGTGAATAATGGGATGAATTAAAAATATAAGTTAATTAAATCTATAAATGTTGACAAACTCACATAATCATGAATAAAATGATCATTCTTAATACTTGATTGAAAATCCTTTGCACCGAATGACTGCTTGAAGTCTGGAACCCATGGACATCACCAAATTCTGGGTTTCCTCCCTAGTGATGCTTTGCCAGGCCTTTACAGGAGCTGTCTTAAGTTGCTGCTTGTTTTTGGGTGTTTTTGCCTTCAGTTTTGTCTTCAGCAAGTGAAATGCATGTTCAGTTGGGATGAGGTCAGGTGACTGACTCGGCCATTGAAGAATATTCCACTTCTTTGCCTTGAAAAGCTCTTTGGTTGGTTTTGCAGTATGTTTTGGGTCATTGTCCATCTGTACTGTGAAGCGCCATCCGATCAGTTTTGCAGCATTTGGCTGAATCTGAACAGATACCCCTATACACTTCAGCAGTCATATCATCAATAAACACTAGTGACCCAGTTCCATTGGCAGCCATACATGCCCATACCATAACACTGCCTCTATAATGATTCACAGATGATGTGGATGCTTTGGATCATGAGCCGTTCCTTGCCTTCTCCATACTCTTCTCTTCCCATCATTCTGGTACAGGTTGACCTTAGTTTCTTCTGTCCAAAGAATATTGTTACAGAGCTGTTTTCTGGCAAAGTCTAATCTGGCATTCCTATTCTTGAGTCTTACCAGTGGTTTGCACCTTGTGGTAAACCCTCTGTATTATTTACTTTCATGAAGTCTTCTCTGGATTGTAGATTTGATTGCAGCCGGTTGCACCAGCAGACCGTAAGTTTGATCTTTGCCTAGTTCTAATGTAAATCAGCACTACGTTCAAGTTTACGAACAACTAAAAGTTATACCGTTGCACCAAATCACATACGCTCAACGTAGACTTAAGTTATATCTTAAAACTTACACCTAACACTAAGTAGGTGCAACATCCGCCGTTAAAAAAACGCTATTGAATTTGGACTCCAACAGGCACTTATGCTCCTTGTATTTGGCTAGTAAAATAACAATTTCGTCATGAGTGAAATTCTTTTTTCTTGGTCTACGTTCACCAGACATGGCCAAGCCTGAAATATATAATAACACCATGGTCCATTATACATTGAATAATAGCATACGCTAATGCTAGCTAACAGAGTTGACAGGCTGGCATAACACATTTTTGCTATTGCGAACTTGAACAATGTTACACTAAAGATTGTGGCAATAAGTCAGCTAAAGGTGAACCCTGATAACTTTTCTGTTACTATTGTTATAACATTAACTGACCTCTTGTTTCTTCGTTCTTAACTTTGCTTGACTCTTTTGTTAGTTGTTCAGTGAAAGTTATTCCGTTAATTCAGTTAAAATTTGTTGTTAGACAGCCTTCAGCACCTTGAGAGAAAGTGCACTCCACAAACCATAGTGAATGAGCAAATGCACATCAGTACAAAATAAATACACACAAGAACTGAATATGTTAAGTACTTTATTGTAAAATACACCGCCATCCTTGTAAGACATACATTTAACGGGGTACATTCATGTTGGGCAGCCGGGCAGCTATCAACAGGCTGGTATGAAAGGTTAAAAGAGGAAAAATTGTCTATGATAATTATTACAAACTTGACACTCTGACTCAGAAGGCTGGAACAATTGAATCAGCACAATGACACATGCAGGCTACTGTACACAGCAAATGTCGAAAATGCCATATTTCCTGTTTACATTGTATGGTGCCGTTGATTGGCTTGAAACGATAGAAACGTCATTAAATGTGACAATATTTTGATTAAGGATCGGCTTTATGCACTACTAGTTAAGTTGCGTCTTAAGTGATCATGGTGCAACTGAAATTCAGTGCGGCGCTAGTTTGAAACTAGCTACTTCAAACGTAAGGTTAAGATGGACTTTACACCCGACCTTACGATTGACCTTACGCTCTGCTGGTGCAACCGGCTGCAGACCTTTTAACTGCTTAATTGTTAATGATATAACGAGGGAACAGCACACACCCTGCCATGAAACAGCTTCTCAGTCAATTGTCCAATTACTTTTGAGCCCCTGAAAATGCGGGGACTATGTATACAAATTGCTGTAATTCTTTAATGGTTTATATGATTGGTTTTATATGAATGGTTTATATTATATTTTTTGATAAACCCCTTGAATTAAAGCTGAAAGTCTGCACCTCAATCACATCTTGATTGCCTCATTTCCAATCCATTGTGGTGGTGTACAGAGCCAAAATCATGAAAATTGTGTCACTGTCCAAATACTTATGAAGCTAACTGTATCCTGATGTCTACATTGTATTTATGACTTTTTGTGCACCCCCGTGGGCTGCAATTGCACCCCTCTGTATTTTCTCCTGGTGCTGAGCCTGGTTCTAGTGCACCCATGGTGCCCTTAGATCCCATCCACAAACATGAATCTGTCAGGAATCTGCCTCAATATGGAAAAATCAAAATGGCAACATACATCTAGACAGAAAACAGGCAGAATCTTAGTCATTGGTCACTGTCCCTCTTTTTTTTTTGAGTACTTTATTGAATTTTTTTGTAGTGCAAACATCAACAGTGTTCAGTCATGTTTAGAGTAGATGGCATCAAAAAGATTTTTCAGTGGGAAAACAAGAACTAGCTGACAGATGATAATAGATTCTTTTGCAACGTGTGATCTTTGATATTGTTTCAGAAAAGCCTGACAGTGATACAGACAGCATGCTGTGAAGCAGTAGGATAGTTTCATTTCTTATTATAGGGACACAGTTCAATTTCTATCCCTGTTAGACATACATTTACTATTCTCTGCTTAGCCTCTTTGAGGGGGATTTGCTGCACAACTTAGAATATTCCACATTTCAGCAAGGTCCCCCTTTAACTCTACATTCACTCTCATCGCAACCTGCCAAACCATTGTCTTTGTCTCCGCATTTCATTTAGAAAATTCAAAAATGTCAAGCCCTTACTGGTATTCCTGCTTCTTGTCTGTCTCTCTCAAAGAACACTCTGAATTTAGTTGTTCAGATGACTCTTCATTGGCAAATGGCTTCATTCTAAGTTAATATTCTCCTATTAAGGATGGTTTCATGAAAAATGTGTGCTGTTCACTGATATGTATTAAACTACAGTCTAGTTTAACTAAGATAAATAATGCAAATGTAATGCAGATTGCATGCTTTTCTGATCATTACAAAGCTTAAATGATGTCTTTAAGACATTAGTGTATCAGTCCTTGTCAAAAGTCAATCATTTTGTCAGGTTTCATTCAATTCTGTCAATAACCTTTTCGGTTATAATGCTCACAGACAGAAAAACCAACCACACACAGCCAATCACATTATCTCCTTCCCACCAACTAATGGTTCTGGTAATTACACATATCAATTACACACATCATCAAACCTCTATCACCCAGTCAGGTTTGTCATTTATAAAGAGTATATGGGTGGACTTTGTATGACTAGTTTGATTCTGATTAACATCTTGAGGTGCATTTTCTTGGTTTTGGGAATTAGCCCTCAAGGAAGTCTCACTTGAAAGTCGCTTTGGATAAAAGCGTCTGCCAAATAACCTAAATGTAATGTAATGTAATGAAGTTATTAATACTAGTCAGCCACATTATCGTAATCCATGAAGATCCTCCAGCGCCGTCCCTGGCACTAACTCTAACACAAACTCATTGAGTAGGTCCATGCATCAACTTCCCCCAGAATGTAAAAAATCAGAATGCAGAAGTCTCCAGTACAGTCCATTGATGCAGCTAGTAGTTTTATTATTTTTTTTAAACAATGAAAGTGACATCTTGGCCCCAAACCAGAACTGACACTTCCACATTAATCTGATAAATTGCTTCAATTGCTAAGAGTGCACAGAGATAAAGAAAGCAATTTGGCTCTTCTTTATTATATTTATGATGTAAACCAGTAAAAATCAAGAGCACAGCTTGACTTGTGTCAGAATTCCAATTATCCTACAGTATGGGAATTGATATGCAGAGTAGGTCTAGATTAATTAGTAAGACCGTATGTGGTAAACAGTGTGCAGCAGTAGAGCTTAAAGATAATGTGGATTGTTGCACAATTTATCAAGCAAAATAATTTGGATGTGAACAATAAAAATATACTCTACAGACCCTATTGCAGCATGTAAATTGAGTAAACTTTATCTAAGCCAGGAAGCACTTCAACTGTAAACACATTTGTTCAGGATACTTATACAAGCCTGGGACATTGACTCCATCGTAGGCCTACCAACATTACATTAAGGAGAAAATCTCTTACTTCCTGACATGGACAGTGTAACTGGTAGAGGCAAGGAAGGATGCTGCCAATGACTGTTTGCAACTCACTCAGAAACAAATCATTTATTCATTAACATTTTCTGTTATCTGTAAGGTAAGTATTTTGACATGGACAGTGTGTTCACTGTCATGATGATGAGCACTACCCTGGCACATCCCTTCACATTGCTGTAGCGAAAAAGAATATGGCTTACAACCAAAACCGTTGCTGGTTTGACTCTCAGATGGGCCACTGCTGTTGCAACCTTGGGCAAGGCACTTTATCTGAGTTGCCTTTGTAAATATTTGGCTGCATAAAAGGATAACATGCAAAAACAAGTTACATAAGTCACTCTGACCAAGAGTATCAGCTAAGCACACCCAATGTCATGAATAGCTACACTAAATGAATCTATTCTAAAGCCTTGAGCTTTCATAAGCACAGAAGCTGTTTGTTGCATTTCCTCAGATAACATCAGATAACATCAGAAAATCTTTTCATTTAAAATGCAAGCTGAGACAGAATGTGAAGTCAGTGATGGCAAGTTTCACTCAATCTTAGTTTTCTTTACAATAAATATAATTTGTTTCTTAGGTATCAGATGTACAGAGCCATTGTTATAGACTGCAGCAGGGCTGAATTCACTGCAATTCAGCTCTGACAATCCTTTACAGTTAATGTGGGTGCTAAATCTTCGAGCTATTTTAATTCCTCTTTTTTTCAAACTTGCTTTCATACAGATTTCCAATGAGAGTATAGCAGAGTAGCTGAGGCCAATTCAGAACAGGCCTGGGGAGGTGTTTTATACAGAGCTGCTTTGTGTAGTTTTGCAGCTATTATTCCCATAGTGCTGTACAAGATACAGTGTATCTGGGCCCATCAGGAAAAAAGAAACTACATTTTTAAACTTAATATTTAATGACCTTGGATTTACTCAAAGGAAATTAGGCTGTGAATAAACAGAAATGTGCTTCACCCCTGAGTGGCACCAGTGCTTAGAAAACCATGCATAAATGAACTTGGTCTAATGATTTCAGTATTTCAACCAATTTGCAATGCATCAGCAACAGTCAAGGGCAATTGTTGGCTCGCACGTTGAGAATTTATCATTGCTAGCCTTTGCAGGTCAAGACATTAAGGGAAAAAAATAGACATCAGACATTGTACAAGCTTGCTGCTTTGCTGTTATGAGCAAGAAGGGGGATGCAGGACTGGGAAAGGCGGCATTTGCCAGTTCCACGCCATGGACCAACGACTGTGTATTCTGCCCCTCAGACACCATCAAGCAATCACACATCTGTGGCATCTGCTAATTGGTGACCTACCTGCAAAAGACAGGTAGAGCAGGGGTGCCTCCAAGGGGTGGCCAGGGGGGGCCATGGCCCTGCCATAAAAACAACTGGCCACCCCACTGCCCCCCCCCACCACCACCACCACCACCACCACCACCATTTTTTTTATTATTATTTTTACATTTATTTAGGCTATTTTTAGCTTTTCACATTTCCGCAGTTTTGCAATTTCAACCTCCACTCCGCAGAATTATCAGACACTGACCACTACACTATATTTGTAATGACAGGAGTTGTCTAAGTTCAAACTGGAAAAGTGCGTATTTTATTGTTTTTACTGCAGATTTCAGATGTTTGTTGTTTTTTCCTCTTGTAAGACAGATGTGTTTAAGTCCGGTCTCCCTAGGTCCCTATAAATAAATCAGCTGGCTACGTTGATTGCGGATAGCCTATTAGCCAGTTGGTTACATCACATCATTTAGTAATACATTGCCATTTAAAACGTAACCGTGTTTTTGTTGTTTCAATCCAGATATATTTTGTCTTCGCCATTAATCGTGTTTAGGCTTAGAGAATCGAATTATCTACATAGCTTTTACCCACAATTGCATTATATGTAGCTAGCTAACATTAAAAAAATCATTCATGCCAGATGCCACAGCCTTTTTGTGTCACTTAGTGTTGCCAATTGTCCCGTATGATACAGAATCATTTCGTAACGAGGAGAAAAATATTGCGTTCAGTATCCATAGGTTTTAACTCCAAAGATTTAAATCCATAAATTCAGTTTGTTCAAATCCAAAAATCCAGTTTGTTCTATTGAATTTGGCCATTAAAAGCAAAATATCCAAGTCTGTTTTCGTGAAAATGAATTGCTGTTATTACATCTTCCACCCCCGGCGGTTACCATGCTAGTGCCACCCCAAGATTTTCACTGGCCCCACCTGGCCACCCCACTGAACATTTTCTCAGGGTGCCAATGACAAGTAGGTCAAGATATAGTAGGACACACATGGGCAAGAGGGGTTGATGGGAGGCACAGGAGTCCAGATTACTAGTGAAAAGACTGAAATTTATTTACAGCCATGTGCAAGTGAGGAAGTTGCACATTACATTGTCATTTAGCAGACGCTCTTATCCAGAGCTACTTACACAGTGCGTCTATTACAGCAGCATGAAAATTTTCTCACTGTGCTGAGACCCCAAGTGCATGTCTAGATCAACATGTAAGTGCAGTGCAATATGCACAGCCTAAGGACAAACCATTCCAAATACAATACTTACACACACCCTGAGGTAAACCTCCACATATCTTATTGCATATAACCCAGAAATACACTTTCACATATAAAATTATTATACACTTAAGAGAGATGAAAGTTCATGCTTGGGTAGAGGGGCTGAGGTGTAGCCTGAAGAGGTCTTCAGTCAGCTGACGCCAGTATCTCAGCTGTTTTGACTGCAACAGGAAGCTCACTCCACCACATAGGGGGCAAGGCAAACAGTGGGGGCAGCCAAGTGTCCTGAAGATGAGTGGAGTGGTGTGGCTAGTATGTAGGGTCAGACAATTGATTGAAGATAAGTTGTTGAAGCCATTCCCCTTACCGCTTGGTAGGCTAACACCATTGTTTTGAGTGGCTAAAACCAGTATGAAACATAAGCAAGATTTGATATGAAAGTAAGAACCCAGTTTTGCTTCTAGTTCTTACAGGAATATTAACATTTTTTTCATCAGTCCCTAAACCAGGTACTTGTGGAACAGAACAAGATGTCTCCCTCAGAATACAGACGTTCAGATCAGTATTTGTATATGAATGTATTTGAATAGTCTCCAAGTGTGAGCTTGTAAAAACATGCATTTAGTTTTATCTACATTTATATGTTTTGGAATGGACTGAAATTTAAAATAAAACCTGAATGAAATTAAACAACCTGCTGCAGATCAAGTACAGTCTGGCTCATGGTGGGAGCGGAGGTATAGACAACCATGTCATCAGCATAACAATGACATTTAAAGTTAGAATCATACATAACGCAATCAATATTATTGATATAAATGGAAAACACTGTGAAATTGTGAAGACTGAACCTAGAGCTCAGAAAATTATTATTTTAAAGCGTATTATCAAAAATCTGTATGAGGAATACTGAGAACGACGCCCACAACCTTTTTTTGTGATTTGCAAAGTGTGCAAAGAACCAATGAAGTTAAATGAAAAGTTACATAGTAAGGCATTGATACTTTGTGTCAAGATGTTTACTACACACCTAGTACTGTATTGAGCTGAGTGATACTTGCTTGTAATCTAGTCATGCCACTTTCTGAAATCATCAAAGACTTCAATCATGAGGCAACATGGGATTAGAAAGAGTCACCTTCCCCTCATCATTGTGGTAAATTGATCTTTGAAAACCATTCATAGCTCTTTGCTGTTAAATTTTATGTTATAAGTGCACCATTAATATGAATAATACACTGTACCACTCTAATATTGGCACTTGTGTAGTAAATCACTAATTAAATGAATGTATCTAATGCTCAAGCAGACACAAGTTCCTTTATAAGATTTACTTCAGGAAGAAAGTGTGAAGAATATTTGGCTAAAATAAAATTGCTCTATGTCCACATTGCATTAAGGTGACAATTCAGCCTTGAGAAACCTGCAAGTACATCCCACTTGAGTGCTTCCAAGAAGAGTTGCACACCTCTGTGACTACTAAGCAAATCTAGACACGGGCCACTTCATTTTCCATGGAAGAAATGCAGGGGTGGAGTGTACCGAAACTAAGGCTCCTTGTAACCCTTGTGCACACAAAAAGATCAAAATAGTGGGTGTGCATGCGTGTAACAACATTACAACATAACAACATTTTGAATTTTACAAATGAATTCACCCTATTTTATGACTCTGCACAATTGAAATGGCAGTTTGTCTCAAACCATTTCCCATGATCTTTTACATTGTTGCACATTGATGTCTATAGTTGACAGCATTGAAAGGTACATGTTTTTATAATGAGGCCTTTAGTTTTGGCTTAGTGTTTTGGTCTCCCACCTGGACATCAACAGGCGTGTTTATAAGTTTTGTTTCGGGAAAGGGAGGAAATTCTTACTGTTGCACTGCTGCTTCCAATAATAGCATTTGCATTAGTATCTGAATGTGTGAATGTGGGCTCATTAGCACATGCACATCATGGACATTATACTTAATTTACTTTCAGCAAATAACAGAAGTAATGATGTCGGAGTCGTATCCTTATTTGCACACAACCCAGCATGTTCACTTTTACGTCCATGTATCCAAGCTAAGTGGGTAATTTTGACTGAAGTCAGTGTAGTGTTAATAGTATACTTATTGGAGAAAAGGTTCTCATTTTAAGAATCATGTCCACAAGCTTTCTGAAACAAAATTCTGTGTGCAGACTTCACACCTCTCTGTTGCTGTCTCCAGATAGCAGTTAGCCAGTCCTCCAGGGCCTCAGCAGAACTTGAACGGCTAAGGAACCTCAGAAATGTATGTGCCTTTCCAAAAGACTTTGGCTCTTGAGAAACAGACCTACAGACAACATCTTCATGAATGGCGACCTCATGCTTAACCATGCTAACACTTAGTCTCTACAGAGCTCCCCCCTGGGTACCAAAGAGACATATTAATTCAAACTCAAAGACACTGGTTAATGGTAAACAGTAATTCTCAAAAAGTGCCATTCTTGTTACTATTAATGGTATCTGAGTGAGGCAATTGGATGTCCTCAAAAGTAACATTGTTTTTGTGTACCAGACTCACAAAAGTTGGTCGGTAATTTTCTCTGGTTCCACTCCACCTTTCAGAATATGTTCCGGAGGAAGCCTTGCTTCAAGACAGACTCCACCTGAAGTGGAAAGATTCCTTCCACCTGTGTAGCTGTATGGCTGATACTCTGAATTACAACTGCAGTTTATAAAGACATGCATGCATGAAGTTTTACAATGATGTCATCCACATTCTCAGAACTGGGAAGTAGTTACCACTTGTTCAAAAAAAAAAAACACAGAAGTCCCTAATCTATCTGAAACATTGGTTAGATTGGAGGAAAATACAGAACTTATCTGATGATTAGACAGAGTTTTAAAACAGCATCAGACTAAAAAAATAACACAGCAATTGAGTACTACAGAGATGGGAACAACAGAAGAACAAGCCTTATGTTTGTTGTAATGTTTCTAGCTTGCTTTTAATAAGCTGAAGCTCTGTCTACCTTGGCAACAACAATATCAGAGGTGAGAGAAACCAGGCAACCAAGTTAAACTGTTCCCAGAGCAGATCCCCCATCCAAGGATTCAAACCCCAGTACAGTGTTTAATTTTAGGACGTCTTCAGCCAATATTAGAGAGACAATATAGATTTTTTTCTGTGGTAGGGCTACGGTTAGTATTCTGCAGGTAGATGCAAACACTGAGCTAGACATCAAGGACAAACACAGAAAACTGAGGATAAAATTCACATCAGGCCAGGCTGCTTCCAACATCCCATAGTAATCTCTGCATACATGTGGTCCTTTAAACATGCGGATGGACCATTCTTGAGTCTGTCTAGTTCTAACCTGAGATAAAAGTTAAGCATTTATGCCCCCCATTGTCCCAGCCAGTTAAATTCAATGGGATATATTTCACCTGAACTGTTTTCTACAGACACAGCACTGTTCCCACATCTTTCAATAACTGCGCAGTGTAAAGGTACACATACAGTGGAATGTTGCTGTGCTTGTTTTGTGCAACCTTTTATCACCCGACTGGACAGAAGGGGCCACTGCTATGTGTCTGTCAGCGCAATCTCCACACTTCCCCTGTCAAGCACTGTCAGCGAGGCGATTGCTGCAGTTGTTGTTGTGGTCATGCATCTTCACGGTCTTGATTCTGTTGTGACAAATCCGCTCCATCAGTTTCAGTCTTCAGCTGCCAAGTGAAAGTTGTTCAGCTGGGCCCCTCTATTCTCTACAGAAACCTGTGTAACTGGTCTGATATGGCTACGCTTTACATGATGCAGGCTATTTAACAACGTAGATTCCACTGTAGCTAGATAAGTAAGTATGCTTATATAAGTGCTGTGTTACTGCAAGCAAGTGTTTTGTAACTACAATGCATCTACATACTGTTACAGGGATTTCATTGATACACAAAAAAAAGATTAGGGTAGGGTTTGGGATTATGGTCAGGGCTGATTGATGGTTAGGGCCGAATATGATTTCACCTTGTTCAGAAGTAAATTATTGTTGCAGTAAGCGATCACGCTGATCTTGGGTTATAACTGTCTGCTTAGCTGTATAAAATGATAATCTGTGTTAATTGCTTTGTGTCAAGGAGTGGATACCCAAGCGTGAACTTTTGTTCCCATTAAGTGTAATTTCACGTGTGGGAATTATACTTTTGGGCATGTGTTCGCATTGTGATGGAATGGTTACAATCATTCTGTTGTGTTTATCATGTAGAACTTACATGTTGAACAAGGCATGTACTTTTGATCTCAGCGCTGAACCTGTGGTTAGCAGTGTCCTGTTTGTAGAAATTTTCATGCCACTTCACTAGATGCATTTTGCATACATACCTTGTAACTTTCCGAGGATAAGAGCATCTACCAAATGACAATAATGTAATGTAGTGTAATATGACAGATGCAATCCAATTACACTGTTAAACTACAATGTGACTAAGACAAAAACCTGTGGGCCAGTGTTTTTAAGACAGTGTGTTAATGTTGATTTCAATGATCTGTATGATGATTCCAGCATCTGTTCACGCTGAACAATAGTCAGTTATGACAAGCAAGTATTTTTTCATTGAGCATATGCCGCATTGCTCTGTGGTTATTACTTGCTAGTTTTTTTCTCTGGCATTTCATTTCTGACCGCTGGCTCAAGTCCTGACAGAGTGCCGATAAGTTGACAAGATCTGACAAGCCATTCAGTATCCTTGTCAATGTCTGGCCATCATACCCTTTTACACAGCCTCTATTTTATTTTTGCATACCTTGGTATCTATTGCATTTCACTCTCAAGGTCAGACTTCTTGTTGCATTGGGCATTACAATGCGGCTGTCGCGCAAACATCCCATTGAGAGTGTTTCACGTGTGGGGACTCACAGATAACAGGCTTTCAAATATGCTGTCCTCCATGTATTGACACAGGTCAGCCAATGCATCCTTGTTGACCATCACCTCCTCCACTCTGAATGATGCACATGCAGAAACAGTGAAAGCTAACATTACAATTCAAAGCATTTATCTTCCATTTAAGGTGGACTGTACAGTTAGGTTGCAAGATACTTGCATTGAACACAAAAAAAGATGGACATGAGTTGGAAGAAAATAGTAGTGATATTCACAATAAATATGCTGGAACATTTACAGTATTGTTTTTATTATCTTAATTTCTTATTTATGAATATGTTGTACATTTCTAATAAATCTGTGTAAATTGGCACTGGTGTGCCACCAAATTCATTAATTCTTATAAGATATTTCAATCCATGCAAATTGAAGAGCATGGGCAATATTTTTTCCAGTGCATTCAGCATTAGTAGGTCACAATGTAGAGGCTCCACACACTGTTATTTAAATGGGTATGACTGTTTTACCTGTGCTAAGTAACAAGAAAGTAAACAATTTATGGAAAGTCTTCCACTTAGCATGTCCTGTATATGGTGTGTGTCTGTTTGTGCCACGTTATAAATTTTCAAAAGTATATTATTTCAGGTACACAGCTGGAAACCAACAAGCACAAAGAAGCACTTTGCCACTTCGATTTGAACAAAATAAACATTTAATTTAACAGGCATAAAAGAAGAGAAAAAAAAAGGCAAAGGCATCCTTGCCACTTTTGTCAGCATTTCCCCGGATCAACCCCTTATCTTTCAGTTCAGTTTGCTGAACCTTGTATGAGGACCGTGCCAGTCACGTATCTTGCATGTACTGCCTTATCACAGAGTGGAGGTAATCTGTCATGTCTCTGTGCACATAGTCTGTAGGGGCACATGCAGAGAGAGTGTCAAAGATAAACCATACTTGCAGGAACGAGGGACACCGTCGGAGATGAGCATCAAAGCTGCGACAACAACAGCACTCCTACACTGCACTCCCTGCTTCTTTGATTTCTTGTGATGCTTTATTTAATAAAAAGGAACGATATGAAACGATGAATCAAACTTGCACCAAACCCGTGTGGCTTCTCCATTATACACGCTGGCAAACCAGACAAACAGACTGCAACATTTCAGATACCGAATATTGTGTCAGAATGGAAAACGGATATGAATATTTGTTTCATGCATGGACAAGTGCTGATAATGCATGTCCAAAACATTGATTCATTTATTTCATTTGCAAGGTGAAATGAGACCAATATATATATATATATATATATATATATATATATATATATATATATATAATTAATCAATTCAATTCCATTAATTTAATTAATCAATTAATTAATTTATTTTTAATAAAGGATTTTCACCACCACAAGGACTTTGCCAAAGCTCATGCTGAAAAGATTTTTTTTTTTCTTTTTTTAATTCAGTTTCCTGTAATGTACTGACAAAGACAAATGACAATATCAATTCTAAAACTGGAGCCATGCAGATCTCTGCAGTGGGGATGGCCTATAAAAAATAGCACAGAGACTAGCCCACGTAAGGTAATGGTGTAACCCCGAGGGGACGGTACGGGGACATGATGAGTCATCCCAGCATCCTGACAGGAACACTGCTGCCAGGAGCACACTTCTGAGCCTGGTAAGCAGAGGGCTTCTCTCAGTCTAAGAGGGCCAAGTGCAGAGTTTTATGCACTGGCAGAAAGAAGCAGAGATTAGCACAAAAGAGGTCAGATCTAACAGATGAATGCTGTGATTCTTCTGCCAGAATTAAGACTTCTTCAGACCTCTATTTGTTTTTTTTTCCACTTTTTTCACCTAATTTGGAATCCCCAAATGCACATACTAGGCTCATCTCTTCACACAACCCTCCACCTCCATGCATGCTGGAGCATTGCCAGGGGCCAACTGCAATCCTCTGATGCAGCCAATTGCTATTTTCCTACTGTAAGTACATATATCAATATGTAAGTACAATGCACCACTGTGGGGAAGGTACCAGTTGTTGGGGGGGCGTATCACCACATCACAGAGGAATTTCACAGTCAAATCACAAGCTGTAAGAGGGCGCTGCAGCAGTTAATAATCCTTCCTCAGGTTTGATTTAGCAGGTACCTCATGAGCCATTAGGGGGCACTGCAGCAGAGACCTCTCCTCTGCCCCCACCTACTCCCAGGGAAGCAAAGCCAGATTATTCCACCTGTGAAAGATCCCTCCCCCAAGAAACTGAAATGTTAATTGTTTATCGTTTGTTAAAAGTTCAAGCCCCCTTTGTTTTCTATCAATCAAATTCAATCTGACCAATAGGAGATCTTATGTCATTATCTTCATCAAATCTGTTTATTGTTTGCATGTTTGTAATTTGTCTGGGAACCAGCCTATTGGTTAATGAGCCACACCTTCTTTATTAAACACCTATTAAATACAGGTGTGTAGCTGGAGAGGTAGGAGAGGCTTGCCTAGGCTGCTCTCTTTGGCTGCCCTCTTTCAGGGGTGGGGTGGGGCGGGGCCAGAGGGGGGGCTTCGGGGCACGGGCCACCCTTGAGATTTGATTGGCCACTCCAGGTGCCACCCAAAAATCCTGGTCTATGATTGGCCATCAACCAGGTCGAAGGCGGGACTTTTCTTGATGTACTCGGTGGTTCAAGTCAGCGCAGGAGTCGGGAGTGACTGACTTCAAAAATTTAAGTACATGCTCTGATATAGCCAAGAAACAGCCGTTCTATGTGTGTAATTGGTTGTCAGCATGTGAGTTAGTTTACAACACCATGCTCTTGCTAGCTAGCAAAGTTATCTAGGTAGCTAGCTAGCTATCTAGCTATCTGCCTATCTAGCAACATAGCTAGCTAGCTAATCTATCTAGCTAGCTAGCTAACGTTATATATCTAGCTAACTAAGGTCAGCTAGCTTGATAATGAACTACAAAGCTCATCAGGCAGCTAGCTAGTTAAATGTAAATCGTTATTGGAAAAAAAGCCTTGTAGGAGTAGGATCTTTTCATTATTTAGTTGGCATGTGTTTGTTGATTTGTATTTAAATTTCTTCAAATAAAAAAAGATGATGTGAGAATGTGGTGTTTGTCCTTTGCAGTTTCATCCTCTGAATATGGTGTTCATATGGTTAGTTTATGGTTTATGGTTTAGCTCTTGTATTGTATTTGTGCTAATTTCACATCTTGGAGTACTTTTAGTGTACGGGGGCATTATAAATGTTTGTTATGCGCCTATTTCTGTTATTGTGGATGTTGCGTTATCCTCATGCCACCCTTGAATGAATCAGTGCTCCACTTGGGCCACCCCAGCCAAAAAAGTCTAGAATCGCCACTGCCCTCTTTGGCTGCCTGTTGGGTTTTAAATGTTTTTTTTTTTTTTTTTAATAAAATTTTTGCTCTTTTCTGCTTACTTATGTGAGAAGTGTTGGTGTGTCAGCTTCTCCCCACCACCATTGTGGGCTCATTAGAAACTGTGCAGGTAATTTAAAGACTATAGATGTCTTAGGACCAGACTAGACATTATTTGGGAAAATACATAACTTAGAAAATTAAAAATACAATTGAAAATACAATTCTTCCTGAGGAGCAATAACAGCCTTGCTAAAAGAAAACAACAAAAACTTATGTAAAATTAGCATGACATATTGTAGTCCAGACAACATATATCTCCTTTCCTTAGAGAGATGTGTTAAATTTGTGTAGTGGCTTTCTCAAATAATGTTAAATAGTTTTGTGGCTTCTGATTTGCTCAACCACAGAGCTTTGTAACTGTTATTTCCCACAAGAGAAGTGTTCTTCTTTCAGCCTCGTGTTTGGCTTTGTTGTGGGTATTGGGGTACGTCTGAAGGGGAAAGCATCTGTATACCAGTGTCACTGTGTTCTTCAGAATTTTTAGGTTTTTCAGAGGGTGTGGGAAGCCTTACTGTCCCAAAAACAACAATACTTAAATGCAACAAGATCATTTTCTTTGTGTGTATGTGTGTGTGAGAGAGAGTATTGCATGTCTTCATTTACAGACCAAATCAACAGGAATTTTCCTTAATAAATTCCAATACACCACAAAATTTGCCTCAAAATATCCATGTATGTGTACGCAAAGCAACAATATATTGGTGATAATCCATTAAAGTTAAATTACGTAAGAGATGTATCTCTCTTTCCCATTGATAAGACAAATAAGTTACCTTCCAATCATGATTCTAAATGATCATGTTGCTTTTAATTAATGTTTTTAATGTTTGCTGAGGGCTAGTTATAAAGCAGAAAATGCAAGGAGTGGGAGTGTCTAAACAGTAGGCCTGGCTTTTAAAGTACTCATTGCACAGCATAAACTTTTCAATATTCCTGAACACATTAAAACCTAGAGTCAGAGGCTGGCTGCATGTGTAGAATAGGTCTTATTTATTTCAAAGCACACCTGATGATGGGTTTTTTCATTGCTTGTAATACAGATTGTGTGACTGTAAGAACAAGCATTCATAATGAATATGATACTTTTTACAGCATGACTATATAATATGTAATTACATCACGGAACAAAAATGTAAAAAGCAAGTTACTTGTCATTTCTCAAAAATATGGATCAAGTTAAAAACTGAATCAGCCTCCAGAAATTTGCATGGACAGCACGTGGGTACATTTATTGTTAAGGAAGCAGAAAGGAGACCTTTTCTCAATATGATTTCTGGGTTCTGGAATGTCATTGACTTACGGTCCTGCCAATCATATACTGAATTTATCAAAGCATAATTTTGAACATACTATTAGGAAGACAGACAGCAATCCTGGCTGGCATTTGCACTTTGAAGAATAAGTTGGGTACTATGAGAGTTGGAGCACCAGTCACCTGTCCTAAACCAAAGTGAAGACAACATTATTAGATAACATTTCAGCCCCATCACTATCATCTTTGGTATCAGTTTTACATCTAAGTGTTCCTGGAAACACCAGCATACTGATCATCAACTATATCTAGTTGCTCATGCATTTTTGAAAAAATGCTAATTGGAAACTCATTTTAACTTTAAATCAGCCAATGTTGTAAGGGTGTGCTAAATAAAAAGTGCTTGTGGATCCAACTTGGAATATAAGATTACAGTCAATGTGTCACAATGGCTTTCAAATTTGAGTTTTTGAAGGTAATTTTGAATCAGTGTCACAGAATGACTACCTCATTACATGTTTTACATATTTTAATATTTTTATTCCTTCTTGCAAAGGACTAGTAGTTAATACAGTACTTAATAGAGAAGTTCACAACACTGGTCATGGACGCAAAAAGAAAAGTTAATTGTGCTGTGGAAAAGTTAGCCTTGTTAGGTGTTCTTCTTTTGCACTCACTGTGTGTCAAGAGACTACATTTGAAAAGACAGATTGCAATGGTCCAAAAATACAGATGAGAGCAAATGTTTAATTGCTGCATGTTATTGTGAGCGGTCTGTCCTCTATGGGTGCTGCTCACCTCCCTTTGTTCTCAGCTGGATTGGTAGTGCTTAATTGAATTCTAGCAAAGGCAAGTCTCGGGGTCCCCAAAGCAGGAAAACTAAATGGGGTTTGCATCGTTCTGCAAATCTCTTCGGTCTTTAGCTGTGGGGAGCTGTCCTTGGTGCTGAAAGGCTGGGTGAGTCTCAAGACAGTTTGCAACACGGGTTATTCAACTGAAGTGTTCCTTAACATAGAAAACTCCAAGGGCTTCTGAAAATTACATTAAGTCTACTTATAATATATATATATATAGCATGTGGCAATGTGGGCTAATTATGTATATTTTTTTTACAAATAATTAAATTGATAATTAAATGTAGAAGAAAGTAACATTTCTAATGACAAAGTCCTTTTTTCTTTTCTCAGAGAACAAAGATGTTTTATACCAGTGGTCATGACAGGATCATAATTTGAAAGCATTAGCTCTACTTTTGGATGCATTTCCTCAACAAGGTGCTGTCTAGGAATTCATATAAATTAATCATCACCCCTTACACCCCTTGTATCGTGTGGTGAAGGTGGCCTAGCGCATTGCCGGGATGCAGCTCCATCTACACCAGTAAACTGAGAAAGAAAGCGAGCAGCATAATCAGAGACACCACACATCCTTGCCACTCCCAGTTTGAACCGTTGCCGTCCAACAAGCGGTTCAAGACAATAAGATCCTGCACCAATAGACTGAGGACCAGCGGAGACAGGGCGGAGGGCAGGGCTGGATCAGAGGGAAAAACGGTAAACAAAAGCACATGGACGACAAAAACAAACCAAGCTAAGAAGCCGCAGTCCTGACAGAAACACACGCACACACACACGCACATGCACACCCACCTCCACCCCCAGAACTGCTACCACAGACACAATTTATTTACAACCCCTGTAACTATGTGAATGTGTAAATATAATTTATAATTTGTGCTATACTTATTTACAGGCAATTAGACCATTCTAATTGCCTGTAAATAAGGCCAAAGTCATGAACCCTGTCAAATCAAATCTGATTAACAACAAACTAATGGATGGGAGAGGGCAGTTGTAATAGTTCACAGATATATTGTTCCACACGGTCTGGGCATGCGTTAGTTGGTTTGCAACTACAATCACTTGTAGCAGATACCTGAGGGTCATATTGAACAAGAGGCCTCTTGAAATCGGCAGCTTTGAGATGGAATCATCTACTTTAATTGCATTACTGAGCATACAGTTGGTAACATACGCTATTCTATTTTTATCTCATATTCTTTGCTGAGTACACCAAGAGCTCAGGTTCACCAAAGGAGCTGACAGCAAGGCAATAGATTATAGATTCAGACACAGTCATTACACCCAATGTGACTTTGTTTTCATCTTACACCAAAGCAAAGGCATGACAAGAGAACAAAGGTCATAGCTACAGCAGTGAGAGACAATGTACACAATCAAAGAGACTTTAGATATCAACACAAATTGCCAGTGCAGGCATATCCTTTCATTTTGGTGATGCCAGGTACTGTCTAATTTGTGATTCCAGTGAGAGGAAGAAAATCAAGTTCATGATTTGTCTGACTTTTATAAGGTTCAATAAAACAGTGCACATGATTGCTGTTCACATGATGTAGGTCTGGAGGTAATCTTAGCAATTTTTGTGTGGAGGAAATATTGAGACCAATGCAGAATACTTCTCTGTCTGAATGTTATGGAGAATATTGTACTTTCCAATAATACCTACAATGTTGTTTTGAAAAATGTCTTGACAAAGGCTTTTGTCAAAACGCCTGAGTCCTTTTGGTTCTGGGATCTATAAATGAATACATAAAAATGAATAACTAATTACAATCAAATCAAAGAGTTTGTTTCTCTGCATAAGAAAGATAACTTTTTTGAATGTTCAAGTCCCTTCTAAAGTACATAATACAACTTCCACACATGGCTCTTTTTAAATTTTATAAATAGTGTGTGCATACACAGCATTTTACACAGGACCTTATTCAGGCACGTCTGTCTGAATATGATTAAAGAGATTTTAAGGGTTTAATTTTTCCAACTACTCAACTACTCAAGATATTTATTATTGTTAGCCATGGTTCTTGTGCCAATGTATCTCATTTTTTCAAAGGCTGCATTTTTACTGGCCATTCAATAACCTTGCAAGTACTGCCTGAAGTACAAGTGACTTGGATGTTGATATTCCTGACTTTGGGTACCAAATTAATGTGACTTTTGGCACAGCATACTTTGTTGGTCCAGAATAAATGTTCCAGGTCTTTCTGGTCCACAACATTCTCAGGGGCTAATTAATAGAACTTTCCTATATGAGCTACAGTAAAGTGAAAGACAAATTGTTTTCCAATGTAGATGTTTATTGCTCTGGCCTGCTGGCTGTAAAATGAAATAAATAACTAAGCAACATACTGTAGCTGTTCTTTGTTTGCCATCTTTTATACTGTTACCATTAGCCCATTTAACCATTAGGATAAATCACATTTTACGAATATACTGGAATTCACTTCCTACAGAAACTGTGCACTCACACAATTTCACTCAGACCCCACATAAAATCTTTCTGTAAGCCAAATGAAAAAGAATAAAGAAACCTGAACCTCTTTGTGGTTTATTTAGATCAGAGCCTACTGGCATCTGCATTACTACAGTATTAATTGCACCTGGTAGTAAGATCTGAGTTTTTATGGTTGTCAGGACATACAAAGGCATCCATTGATCTGTTAGGTGCAAACAAAAAGATCCACATTACTGTGTGTGTGTGTGTGTGTGTGTGTGTGTTGAATTGAGGATGCTCTTTTCAGTTTATCTGTAGGCACTCAATAAATCAATAGTCACCTCAAAATCACATTGTCCTTGAGTTCTCACACTTTAAAGAGGTCCTGTCTTATGGGAAAACTTGTCTCCCTTTAGGTGAACTGGAACAATGCATCAGTGATGCTGAAATAAGAGGATGGAAATTCCTCAAGCTTCAAAATTGACCACTGTGTTTCATATGGGGAACATGATGCATTGTAAATCATTTCTGTGTTTGGAGGATTAAAATAGCTCACTTTTAGAAAGTAATTGAATTCTCTGCAGGTTCATTAATTGCAGAAAGAGTTCAATCAATGAACTCTGGGATACTGAGGGAGCAAGCAAGGTCAAAAAGGGAAAAAAGAAGCTCCAATTTTGCTATTAGGTTGTATGATGAGTCCCTTATCCTGGTCTGATTCCTGGGGTGTAGTTCCCACCGGGGATGAAAAGTGAATGAGATACTGAACAAGATAACTGATTGCTGTCTGAGCTACTTCTGCCCAGAACCAATGAAAGTTGAGGTCTCGGACTGAGGTCACGGAGAAAGTGGATCACTAACTGCCCTGACGGCCTCAATTCTCCTTTCCCTCTCTGCAGCCCAGTGTTTCTTTGCTAGTAGGCTTCTGCCAACTTGATCCAAAACTGTTCACTGATCTTCTAACTTCCTCAAAAATGTACATGAAGAAAAAAGGCTTCATGTTAACCATCAAAACAAAAATTAGTACATTATTGGCATTGAGCAAATTACATAGGTTTCAACTTTTTTTAACATGTTACCCATTTATACAGCTAGATATTTACTTGAGGCAATTCTGGGTTAAGTACTTTGCCCAAGGGTGCAACAGCAGTGACCCAGTGGGGAAACACACCAGTAACCTTTCAGTTATGAGTCCTACTCCTTACCACTGTGCTACACTTCGACCCAAATGACAAATGGCACAGTTGTCTGAAAAAGCCCTGAAAGTACCTATGATAGAGATCGTCCTCTAATGTTAACACAATACTGTGGTGTCATCTGATTTTGATCATAAAATTTAATTTGAGTTAAGAGGTAAGTTAATATATGAACTTTGATTGACAGATCACTCTATAATAATGCCCCTTAGCAACTCATTTAAATAAGATTAGGCTATGCAAATAGGTATGGTTGATTGAGATTTTACACAATCATTAGGTGCACCAGCAGTTTCATATGCAGAATTGTAAATGAAAAGAAAGACATTTTACGCAGTATTTTTAGTTCTTTGTCCTTCTGCCAACCTCCGGTCAACCATGCAGTAAAGGCACATTGAATGTTCTCTAATCTTTAAAACCTTTAAAGTTATTATCCTGCCATGAAACTGGTACATTTATCCTCAACAATGTTTTTGGGACCTTGATTTTCTTCAGAGAGAAACTACATGTTGACCTTGAAGATTTCTGTTCTAGTCCTGCATTGTACTGATTTTACTTCTCATTGGGGACTCTTTCTGGCTGTGATAGAATGTTCGTCCGTTTGTATCTGTCGTCTGTTAAGAGGCATCTTTATGTGTCCTCTGACTACCTCTGATCTTCTTCCGTTGAACAAAAAGTCTCTTTTTTCATGAAAGTACAAACGGTATCACGTGAATGTTGAGTATGATAAATTATTACAAAAATAGCAGTCAGTAAATGCTGGGCAGAAATTATAAAATCTCTTAATGGCAGACTTCCACAGCATGCAGATCACTATTAAAGAACTGCTTCTCTATTACTTGCACAGTGTGAATGTTGCATAGGTGCTTTGCATTTCAGCTAAAATCAGTCTCAACAGCAATAATTTCTTCATTGCAAGGATTTAAGCAGGTTTTCTGTGTTACCAGTGTCTCCACATAACCAAAACAAATGTGACATGACTATGGGGGACATCTGGTGATTTGTTCTATAGCTAGAACAGGTGGTCTTCATACATACTTTCAAATCTTCAATATTTATAGTGCTGTCAAAGTCCTTTCCATTTTGAGTCAATACACTGTAGTGCTTTGCATGTGACAACGAAATATTTCTCCTCATATTGCATAATTTCAATAATTAATCTCTCTATCTGTAACACTGTCATGCTGAAAGGCAAAGAGAATTACTTTATTATCATCCTGCACAAAGAGGGTGTTTAGAGCGTGCCAAGGCAATGAACAAGAGGAACAGTTTCCACACATTGTTTGCACTTTGTTTCCTGGCATAACAGTCTTGCATTGTTAACTGAAAATGTCAAGGCTGTATGCCAGATCTTCGGCACAAGGTTTAGCAAAATTAGCAGAACTTCACTTTTTTTCACTTTTAGCACAAATAGGCATTTCAGAAATATTGCTATGCGTCATGTGATATGTAAGTGCTTGTTACAATGTTCCCAAAGTGGAAAGTATTTGGAGTTTGTATTATTATTTTATTATACATTATTCATCTCTCACCCAAATGTCTTTCTCTACAATATAATGTAAAACTGTCCCCATCCTCATCCCCAAGCCTATCACTCCTTCATGCACTCAGCATGCATTAAGTTATATAACACTATTTTGGTACAAATTTAAAGCAAGTCAAAAAGAATTGCTTTTGGATTAGAAACTGTTTCTTGCAGAAATGTTTGGACTATATAATCTGTGTAATCTGAACCAATGGAGGGTCTGGCTGCTTAACTCCTCTGACAACAAAATGCTGTGCCAACTTGTCACCATCACGTTCTGATCTGGGTGATTATCTTCAGCTGGACCCATGAACTGCTCGTCTTTCACACTATCTCATCTACAGACCCCCTGTCAGGGATTCTTTGGCCCACTCCTTTCTTTATTGTGGGTGCCTGTCAATATTATTTCATTATAATGGCTGGAGAAATTCTGAATTCAGTCTCTGTTAAGTTTCATTTTGTATTTGGGGTCAGCATCTGTATTGTTCTCTCCCACATGTGCATGTTGGTAATTATTTATGCTCATCTGACTTTCAGAATTCATACAAAAAATCTGTTTCTGACTTATTTGTTGCCACACTGCCCTTCAATAACTGCTATATTGAAAGGAATTGTGTGTAAAAGCATGCGTCGGGTATCTGATGACTCTGTTTCTGAACCATACGAGGCACTGATATTACAGATGCAGATTGTGCTCTGTATGTGTAGCATTTCAAGCAGATGGTATTGATATATCTAGCGTTACCTATCCTGCTCTTACATCTTCATCTACTGTGCTGTCGACAGAGGCTTTACTGTCCAGACAGATAAACAACCCAAGCTGTCCTGTTAAAAAGATAAATTGTGGCATAAATTGCAACAAAAACCAAACTTTTTAAGATAGAACAAAAACTAATATATGTATGCATTCACCACATTTCCTAGGGATTACATTTGGCTGTTTAAGTTTGGCCCATGCCCAAAACATCCTTTTAAACCAGTTATAGTACTTGATATTTCCAGAATAAACAAGCCAGAAAAGCAAATACTGAGTAAATCCAATCAGAGAGGTGCTAGAACATTGCTGAAGCCCAAACAAACAAATGACCTTAAACACCAAGTCCAAAGATTGAAAAATACGTTTTGTTGACCAGCAACAGACTAGCAGCAATAAATATACTGACCAAAGCATGCACAGCAAAGCATATGAATATGGGTAAAGAATGTAAAATACTGCATAATTTACCAAAAACCCTTCCAACAATGACAGTCAGCCTTATATACATGACAGCAGAGTACACCTGGGGTTTGGTCTGTTCTCAGAGCTAGTCAATGCCGAACTGTCTTCTACCTTAAATTTTAATTTACATGAAATGGTCGAGCCTGAATAGTGCATTCTTACCTCTTGAAGATGTCCTTAATTCAGCACTTATCACCATGGTGACCAAAATTTCAGATGTAATGAGGCCTGATTAATGTTTCAAAGGCTTTCTATGAAAAAGCGCTGAAACCTTTAAGAGGCATTGACAAGGGGGTGCACAATTATTATTACTACTTTTAATTTTACATGATGGGGCTTGTAATGATGAAAGAGTTAAGTAAATTTTAAGTGAAATTTTAAGTGAATTATACATACTAGGGATGGTAAGATTCACCGATTCGCATCGGTGCACCAGCATAAAGTTCAAAAAGCGATTGCCCCGATTAAAAAAGTGTGCACTGGATACAATTTGGGATGAACTCGGGATGCATTGTTTCTAACATGTTTGCATCGGTGAAATCTGATTTATTAATATAATTATTAGTAGAGGCCCTATGCCTTTATTATTTAGAAATGTGACCAATAATTTGTGAGCAATAATTTTATATTTAGATTGATTCCTCCTCTCTAAACTGTTTCTCCAGTGCGCTCTCATCCCCACTGCTGTCAGTGGCCAATTCTCGTCAAGTCTTTCGGCCAAGTCTTGCGCAAGTTGGAGGCATGTCCGGGCGAGTCACAGATTATCATGGAGGAGGAAGAGCTACATGTTCCACCGAATTGCTACAAATCAAATGTTTGGCAACACTTCGGATTTTTCAAGAGAGACGGACAATTTGACAAGATGCATGCAATTTGCAAAATATGCTGTGCCACTATAAAGAAAAGAAACAGCATAAATGAGATGCTTACTGAGTTGCAGTACTAGAGAAACAAATATGTGAAGTAAAAATGGTACTTTTTTAGTTAATTTATGATTTGCTGTCTGCTTAAGAAGAACCAAAGAAATAAAATCAAACTATCTGTACTGAATTGCATAGCATCATATTCGTTTGCATCGTATCATATCCTGTTGAATCGCATTGTGTTGAACCAAATTGTGTCGAATCGCACTGCATCGCAATAGGGGTGAATCCTATCGTATCACATTAGTACACATTAGTAGTTGCTTCATATGTATCTTTAATGTAACGGATTGCTGGCAATGCATCGAGATGTGTATCGCATCGGCCTCAGTGATGGAGATGGACATCCTTAATACATACATACTAGGGGTGGTGTTGTAGAAGGGTGGTACTTCAGGCCCCAATGACTCCGCCCCCTTCCCACTTGGACTCAGTAGGCCCTTGTTAAGATCATAAAAAGATAATAGATTCCTGTGTTGGTGTGGGGCAAGTTAGGAATTCTTAGTGTGGTTATGAGGAGCAGCTTTATGAAAAAGTACTTGTTTTTGGAAATTGTGTGTCTGACTCTTTCTTTTGGATGGCTACCTGCTCTGTGATTTGACCTATGCCTGTTCTTTGACTACACTCTTGTCTGATCTCCACTCCCTTGTATACATCTCTGGTAAATGGCTTCGCTGCCCAAAGGGCTAAGTTGGAATGACTCTGTTAGTTAGGCTATAGGGGAGCTACTTTTTTTGTGTTTTTTGTTTTGTTTTGCTCTGTGGTATCAGTAAATGCCCAGTGTGTTCACTGTGTGGACCGTATTTGTTGTATTTGACTGATATTATCATACATGCCATCCCTTCCCAGCTTCCCTGCCTTTTGTGTGTATGCACACACACAAAAAACACACACCACAATGTATATTCATTTTATCACATGCTGATATTTTAATATTTTATCAAATTTTAATCAATTTAATCAATATTTTAATATGTGGTACACCACACATAATCTGTACACAGTGGTAAACCAGTTTCTGAGGGTTTCATTTAGTGCTGCACTACCTTCATGCAGTCCTGTTATCTACCATCTGGTCCCATTCTGTCACTGCACTATGGAGTGCAGCAGCAAGGCGTCAAGGATCTTATGAAGAATGAACTACCACTGAATGTGAAGTTTGGAAAGGCCCAAGACAGCAATCTTTCCTGCCCTGAAGTATTATGCAGAGAAACAGAATTTAAAGGACATGGTGAATGGAACAGAGTAGATCTAAATACAATCCCTTTGCAGCACACCTTTTTAATAGTTTACACACTTTCTGTTAACATTTTTAATAAACTGTGGTAATCTTCTAGCAAAAGATTGCATAAATGACAGTGCAGGGAATGATTGTCACACTTAATAATCATATTCAGATGAGCGCAACGCTGATACATTTCGGTGCCACTGTTAAATTCTGTTAACTGGTGTTATTTTTCCCCTGTAACATGTGTTTATTCCCTCATTTACTCATATTCCTACATTGTAATAAAGTGTATTTTTTACATTTCTTAAAATACTGTGGAAAGTTGTAATATAACACAATGTAACATAATTCATGCTATCTTTTTGCTGAGCTTTTTGTCCTGTAATTGCAGACACAGGAAGAGTACAGATCCTTTTCAAGCTGTTCTCCTCATACTGTCTTATGTGTGCTTTTACTCACCCTATATTTTATCACATCAAAACTAATGGGAAATAGAGCAATATCCATCCACTGACCAATAGGACTCAGACCTATGCCTCCCCAAACACAGATAAAATATGCACCAACAGGGCCAGCAGCTTCTTCCAAATCAGACTTGTGTGCACTCCAGTGATTGACAGATGGTGATGAGATCATGGTCTGAGTAGAATGTCCCTCTGGTGCCAATGGTACCACCCTGCATTAGTTTTGCAGTCACTGCCTGTTTGTCCAACAGAAGGGAAGAGAAAACCATTTAAACACAGGAAAACTCTGTGAGGAGTATTTCTCTGAAAAAAAATGATATAATACTTAACTATTACTAGTAATTATACCACCATTATTACAAAAACAGAGATGGAATGATATTCAAAATATGGATTCTTATCTCAGTAATTGCACCCTGAGTGGAAAATCGACAACTTAATGTCTACCTCACAGAGGGGTAAGGAGTTCTTGAAAACTCTTGTGAATTCTCCTCTGTAACATTAATATGAAATAAACAAAGATGTCTGAAAAACCATCTTGTTATCTAGTCTGGTTGCTAGCTACTGCAGCAAATCCAGCAGAACACAAGGGAAAGTTAGGAAAATTAATATAGCTACTGTTTCTCGATTACAGTGTCTGCTAAATGAATGTAATGTAAAATGCTGAATGAATGTAACAAGTTAAGTGCCTAGTTCCTTTGGTGGAATAACTATAGATCGATCTGCTTTGTAAAAATGATATGGCAGTCAAATCAACAAAATCAATATTAGCGCTGCTAGGGGTTTGCTAGGATTCTGCTTCATGTCATGCCTAACACATCCCCAAGTTGTGCCAATATCCATAATTTACCATGGGATGTCATGCCACATGCTTTATTCAGTAATAATTTTGTACATTAAAGCAAAGCTTTAATCTTCAAGGCAGTATGGTAACATATGTTTAGGGGTTAAACTGAAAATGTGAATGTAAATCATCATTTAAGCATTTTACGTTTTACAAAATAACCCCCAAATCTTGGAAAGGCAAACTAAATTAACCAACTGACACCAAAATGTGTTGTTTCCTACACACTACATTCTGACCACATTTTTCTTCTGTAGTCTTCATCAGCTCTATGTCAACTTGGTGCTTTTTGGTTCATATTTTTTCATGCTTAGTGTCTTCAGTTGTTAGGTTATGAGGTTTCTAATAGTTGCATTGTGGGTATGGTGATGTTTTAAAATGTACTGTATACACATAATAGTAATCATATTCATTATAATGCCATATTCATAATTATAACAGTCACTGGAATGATTGTGACTTCTGATAATAATTGTTATTATGCTTTTATTTTAAATACACTTTCACTGTTTAGTATATTCTTTCGGTGAGTTTAATTATAATGAGTCAGACATACAGCACACAATGGTATAGTTATAAGTCATGTATGACAACTGTATTTTGTTTAGATGTATGTTTTGTAACAGACGGGGTAATAACAAAGAGGGACAGTATTTTCTACATGACATTTCTACAATTTGCTTAGAACTGGCATAATAACGTAAAACATATACAGGATGTTACGTATCCGGTCAAAGATTAATTATGCAATTAAACTAAAAGGCACAGAGTGATGATCTAAAGAATAGTGATGAACAGAAAAAGCATGTGAGCTTAGTCTATTTGGGGGTTCATTCTACCAAAACTACAATGAAACATAGACTTGCACTGTATTGTTAAATGCACCGCAGACAACTATGTAGAGTTCAATGCATACGAAATTAAAGCTGTGGGAAAGAAAAATTGAGATTAGAGAAAAGACCACCAGCAAGTGGAATAAATGATCAGTTCCAGAACACTTTTTACACTCGCGGACACCCGCCCTGAGTGTTTAAATTTAGAATCACAATAAAGTTGATTTGGTATGTTTTCTAGGTTAATCACATACTAAAATACACTAAACCCAGAGGGGAAAGTTTTTCTAATTTCCAAGTTTGAAAGACATTACTGAGAAAGTTTCAATTCATGTCAGAGAACAATCAAGGGTCCCATCTTTGGAACTCAATTAGCTTTTCATTTTATCTGGCACAAGTTCTGGAGCACGCATTCACTTCCCTCCTATTCTGCAAGACTTCTGCTGTTATTTTCACTACCACATTTATTCATCGCAGCCAGAGTTTTGTCACTGATTAACGTATAAGCTTGATTATCCATTAATACATGAATGTACAAAATTAACATTATCATTACAAATGTGTTGCAACTCTATAGCCATTATAATCTACATTCCTGTGCTAATTAGCCAGTGCATTTGTATGGGTGTGTATAAAGAAGCAGACACTTGAACTCAAACTGCAGATCACTCACAAATAGAAGTACTGAGGGAGCTGCAGATGTGAAATAGTAAATTATCATAGGGCCGCAAGACTTTACTGGACACATAGCTTAATAAGCATGAACAGGTGTGTGATATTTTTTGTAAGGATAAACATTCAGGTGATCAGGGTCAGGAAGAGCGTAATTGTATTAATTTAAAATAATAAAATAATGTTAATAGCAGCTACATTTTGTAAGTTATTAAATTATACAGCACCTCCTTAGTTATTTAAAAATGGAACAGCAAGAACTTTGCTTTAAGAGAAATACTTAAGGTGGGTTTGATTACACTGCTAGTAGTAGTGGCACTGTAACCTCAATTAACATTATTTGAAGAGATCAGTGATTGGGGCCAGTTTCAAATATAGATGAGTGTTATAGAATAATACAAAGACCAGTGATAGCAATATAACCACATTAAAAACCAAGAGAGTATCCAACGGTGCAGGCTGCCAAGACCTGGATATTCAGAGTTGATCCCAGGGCCCCTGACCTTTGTGTGTCTGCACTGGCCCATGTGTACCTCTATTAGTCAGTGGAACAGTGCCAATATCCCAGACACTTTAAACAATATCTTACATTGGTCCCCTGCCCAATTGCTTTCAAAATAAACAATGGTTTGCATCTTTCATGACAATGGAGGCAGTGCGATGCCTTACAATTTCCTCAAACGGACATTCCATTTCTCCCATCTTGTGAAATTATACAGTATGTAGGTGGTTTTAATCTATTTGCAGCACTTGTGGTTAATAATATAACTAAGACCAAGGAAAGAAAAAAGAAGCAATTAAAAAGGAAGACAGAGAAATTGATGAAAAAAAAAAATCTGGGAGGGGTAGGAGGGAAGACCAGAAGACCCAAAGGACTCATTTGCTTGCAGAAAACACCAGTTTTAATCAGTAATTAACATTACAGAATACATTTGTAACAGTAAATTTCAAAAGAAATTTAAGTTTCCACTCAAATGTCTAAAACAGAAAATATTGGTTGTGTCATACACATGCATAAAACATGTTTAGCTCATGCTTATTATACTTTATGGTAGCTGAATCTCCTTATTACACCACTGTGGCTATTGTAGCATTGTATTTTACATTGTCCCTTTTGTGAAAGTATCTGACTAAAGTTTTCTGTATCAGTATTTCATGTGGCCTTATTAAATTAACTAATGGACCTCACTTTATAATTACAAAAATAAATAAGCAGAGTAAATATCCTCTTTTATGGAAAGTGCTATTGGAATACCCATCATGAATGACATTGTTGGGAGCTGACCCATACTTTCACAGGTAGACAATGTTTTACATTGGGATGGGGATCCTCAACACATTCTAGAAAAGGTTTTTTCACAAAATGATAAAAATGGGAGTAAGTAAAAGATTCATAACATATAAATAGTTTACCAAGTGTCAACCAAAAAATAAACTCAAAATTTTCAAAGGGGGTGAAGGGGAGCTTGGGTGGGTGTTGAACGGGAAAATGTTGTGGTCCACTGCGCAATCGTATAAAAATCGTCCAAAAGACCAAGCTTTTCTTCTCTTCCATTCCCAAATCTGGTCAGTAAATAATGCTCTCAAGTTTAAATCTCTCTTCCGTTTTCCTGTTTCCCTTTGTCCTTTTCCCTCCACTCTCCACCTTCCACCCTTCCCTACTTGTACTTTGCACCAAGGTGGGCAAATGGAGGCTATAATTCTTATTCTCCCACCAACTGGGGCTGACTTTCAGCATGTGCTAAGAAATGAGCGCACAATATGGCCTGGGGGTGGAGCCAGCAGGAGCCAATCCCTGCCTGTTGCCACAGCACATGACACGCAACATAAGTACTTGACACACAGTGCGTGATTCAGGAATTACAGGACATGGATGGGTGATACATGCTTGTACAACCCTGGATTAAAATATATAATATTTCAGTTAATTCATGTCTTTACAGATTACTAATCACTCATTAATATTTCTGTAAATCAGAAGAGGATGTTAGTTTATAAGCTCAATATTCTAAAACTCCCTTCAAAGCAAAAGGACTTTCAAGGTTGTGGAAGCCCTTATGGATTGCATCTTTCTCTTGCAGCAGCACTGGTGAAGAAGCAGAACAGATGAACTTCCTTTAATTGGTTAGGATGGCTGATGTATTAGGATAGGTTTGCCCCCTAAGCATTCATCCTCTGTCTCCTTTTATTAGTCTGGAATTCTCTTACTTTCCCTGGGATGGTGGATAATGCATCTGCCCATCGATTTATTATGGTGTGTGAGCTTCAGCTGTTCCATTGGTGGGTGATTTCCTGATAAAACACCAGAAAAAAACCTCAGTCCTCAGTAACAATAATTTCACCCTGACAGAAACAGGCTCGCCAGGCAAGCATGGAGCTCCATCTCAAAAAGCAATAGGTGACAGGGAAAGTAAAATTGCAATAATGAAATACCAAGTCTGGCTTTATTAGCCCGGTGGTGCTCTGTGTAAACATGTGACCTCATTAAATCAGAAAACTGATTTCTACAGTCTGTTGAAGATTATGTCTGACAATGTGATGTGTTGAAGCTATCATACTTTTTTTTTTTTTTTTTTTAAACCAAACCTGTGGTGTTATGGAAGCATTGGAAGGATAGTCTTGCTGATATGACTGAATTCAGGCCTAAATTGGCCATTTTTTTCTACTTGTGCTATGGGCATTCAAGCAATGAGAGATTGAGATTAGCTGACCTATTCCATGAGAGAGGTTACACAAAGAAAAAGGCTCTATTTTTATTGTAAAGGTCATACATGGAAACACTACGGGTACATTCAGTCATTGTGAAGGAATATGCCACATTGTTCCTGTTTGAATTCTCTCATGTAGGTGCTGACATGATTAACCTGCAATCAGAAATTTTGTACTATATGCTGTACATTAACACCTGTCTTACTACTTCAGAGGTATTGAATGCGCAGTGTGAATAGAGCTGGTGAATTTCTGCATTTCCTGTACTTGTAATAATAGTGTAGCACATTCTTGATGTGGAGAAAGTTGCAGAAACAGAGGTAAGGTAAGGTATTGATAAATATTTTTAGAGGAAATGCACTAGTAAAATAAAATTCCCATTTTTTTACTGAGTCAGTCTGGAAAAGCACAGGACACTATGGAGCAGAAATAATCCCCAGATAGCCTGAACCTCAGAGTATTTAGGGCCACAATAATGTATACCTCTATACAAGACCTTTAAACTGTGAAGTGATTTTTTATAGTACAAATTCAATGTGATACCATGAAATATGGAGTGACAACCCTCTTTAAATATTTAAAAACCTGTATATTCACTCATCTTTTTGGATTAACTGCGGACAGGGAGAAGTAATGTCCCTCCTTGGTTTATAACATTCAGCAGTCATTTATTTCACTGCTCTCTGTCTATAAATAGTGTACTACTCTGACTGGAACTCCAGATATTGTTCTGAACGTAAATCATTGTGGAATCCATGTGATCAAGCACAGATTAGCAGAGAGCACAGAGAATTAGCAGCCTGAAGTGTCAATGTTAGTCTGCTGTGCTATGAGTATGGGGTGCATCCTCATCAGCCTCTTCCACTGTTTCTCATCTGTTTTTGTCTCTATGATGATGCTAATTTGTTTCATTTCTTTGTGTATGAAAAATTATAATATTGAACTTCATGTGACATACTGCAGAAAAGAGTTTAGACAGTTTACATTTTGCTGCTACTGCCAGTGTAGTCAGTCTGCTAGTGCAAAAATGTGTGTGTGTGTTCTAGAATCTCATCATTTGATAATGGTAGTCTAGACACGCACAAATGAGCAGCTATGTTGGCATATGTCAAAGTATAAATGAAAAATTTAATTGCCACAATGCTGCATAAATGTTTGTGTAAACTACAGCAACAACTGATCAGATGAGATTAAATTAAGAAAAAAGAAAAGTAAAATAGGCTGCAAGGGATGGGAAAGGTGCCAATGCTTATCACGAAATTATTTAATTAAATGAAGTATTTGTGCATTTCAGACCTAAGTTTTTTTCATTTGCAAGACGACTGTAATTTAGGGTTGGTTTGAAAAATAGAACAGAAAAGTTTGGCACAAATAATAGTGCAACACCATTCTTACGTTTTCGCAACACTCAATTGACACATGGGATTAAATTTACGATTATCATACTGCACTAATCACTGGAGAACACTCAATGCATGTTTGACTTACGAACAGATGTTTTAAAACACAGGACTGAAGTAAAATGCTCTTAGGTTTCAAAATGTGTACTTAGTGTAAAACTCATGAAGCCATCACATAACGCAACTAAAAACAATCCACTAAATGTAAAGTACTAGTTCTTTTAAAAGTGTACAATTTAAGATGTCTTTTTACTGATAATTGTACATACTATCAAAATGATATGACATGGTCTATTCAGACAGAGGTAGCTTTAGCATGTGCAACTTTGTAGACAGATGTAAAGGGCACAAATTCTAAATCTAAAATATGATCAGTAGCTTATTGTTTAATGTGTCAAGATCAACATAATTAATCTTAAGGCCTATGAAGAAAATTATTTTTGCAATAAACCCCAGGTGAAGTGCTTAGTTACATTAATGTCTGCTATGTCCAACCAAAAACTTTCCCTCACTTCTTTTCTCAGAGAAAATCCAAAGGTGACCTTTATTACAACAATGATATACTTTATTATAACAATGATTGTTAACCACTACATGCTGGAGAATTTCTGATGCTCTTGCTAATTCACTCAATGGCAAACAATAAGGTGAAATGCAGAGGAAGAAAGGAAGAACTCACACACACAAGACCTTCCTAATCTGCTGGCATGCATAAACCACACACACACACACACACACACACACACACACACACACACACACACATGCACAGACCTCTGTTGATTTAGAAAGGCCAATCTGCAGGTGAAGTGCTTTTGTAAGATTGATGACATAACTCCAGCAAAACATATCAGTGAGAGGAAATATGTCCTTGCTGGGCAGCAGGTTCGCTTGCAGATTAATTCTCCACGTCAGCCTCAAATATAGATTACCTATTCAGACCAAACGATTCTGAATTCTGCATTTCTCCTAACATTCAGCAGCACACCAATGATCAAAATGCCAGGAAGCACTGGTCATTTTTTTCACCTTCTTATTTGTCTTTTGAATAGAATAGTACCTGGAATAGAACAGTAATCTTTGACCTTGTCACACCCGCTCCCAGTCAACCAGCTCAGCCACACCCAGTTCAACCTGCTCAGCCAGACCAGCCACGCCCAGTTCAGCCTGGCTCAGCCGCTCCCACTCATCAAGCACACCTGTAACCCATTCCTCAATCAAGCCCTGGCTATTTAAGGACTCAGTTCAGTTGCCTCATTGTGAGGTATTGTTTCCCTGTGACTTTACCAAGCCTGCTCTCTGCCATCTGACTGTGCTATTCCTGTGCTTTGACCTCTTGCCTGTTCATTGGACCTTGCTTGTGTTTTTTGGATTTTGGATTGGTGTACTGCTGCTTCCTGTTGCCGACTTGTTTTGTCCCTGACCACGTTTTTGGATTCTGTGATTAAAGCCCTTAACCGCATCTGGATCCCAGTCTGTTTCATTACAGACCTAACACATTCATTTATCAGAACAATTATCTGAATGAAATTTATCTCCTGGATTAATTTCCAATGCAACTCTTTTGATAATTCCTTTAAAATGTGACTATTTTGTAAACAATTCCTGCCAAATCTCCCACATGGACAAAATTCAGGAGTATAGAGGTGGAAAAAAGCAGACATATATGTCAGAGATCACATAGACATGAATACTTGCCCAATTACGATGCAAGAAGGATATATAAGAATATAAGTTTCCTCCTTTGCTCCAAGTGAGCTGAAACTTCTTTTTCTCTAATGAATAAATAGTCTCAAGAGTATCATTGGTGACTGTAAACAAATAGGAAAATGCATACCTCTTGTTCCTGAAAGCACAGCTTTCAAAGTGCTCTTTCACTGTAACCTCATCTGAGGAGAATAAAAATGACTCATTCCAAACAGGCACAGAATGTACAGGACAAAAGAAGTAAATGTCAGAGGGTTGTGTGTGGCAGTAAAGTGCTGATGATGAGGAGAGTAACATAAGCTCAGGTTGTTGATGCTTTTTTATATAAATTGAGGCAAATGAAAGCTACAACAGTTGCCTGCAAGACAATGAAAGCATTTGACATGCTTGTAGAAGAAAAAAAAACACAATGGGTACACTAGTTTAGACAAATCATAACAAGGTGCGGAAAACATTCTGTGTAACACACCACGGTGGAAACTTTACTGAGAGTCCAATTACTGTATGAAATATGCCCCAGAAAAAATAGGTAGGTTTCAAGTCCCGTCCAAAGTCACAGTTGTTGCTCCCATGAGCAATACACTGTACTTCACCTGAAATATAGAAACTTAACACTGCAAAAGAGAACCAATTTATAAGTCCTTTTCATTTGGGTCCATTTGAAATTGCCCCTAAGCGTGCATTAAAACAAGCTGCAGTTGGCTTTAGCCACTACATTTGGAACCTGCAATGCCTTTTCATGAGTGTTTTTACACACAATTACTGTGCATCTGACTTTTTTAATGTAAACACTTTTGTAAAATGTCACTGCAGTGTCACTGAAAGATAGGAGACATATACCTTCTTCTGGAGTAGTTTTGTGTTGTTCATGAGGTCAACTTTTCCACCTGTAATTCATTTGGTCAACTAGCAGTAATTGTGTCTGACTGAAACACTCAAAAATTGGACATGCATTGCAACTGAATGTGAATAGGCAATTGAAAATTACTAAGGAGTTTGTGCAATGAAAATTAATCAGCAGCTTATGAGTTTGAACAGACAAACAAAAAATAATGTTGGAAAACTATATCATAATCAGCTCAGAATGTTATTGAAGAGATGGCTGTATTTCATTTTCTTTTAAGAAGGCTTTCAATTCCATTCAGTTTTGTGTAGCACAATATATATGCAACCTGAAAATACATCATCTACCTAGATCAAAAAATAGATTATCTATCTAGCTAGCAGACATCAGTCATTCTCAGTTCGCACAATAAAAATATATTTTTTTTCACTGCTGGCAAGTTATGTGCACCTACAGCCAAGAAAAAAGTCCAGCCTGCATGTTTTTTCTCGTGTGGACAAACATTACGATCTGACTACTTCTTCATAAGATCATGGTCATCTTATTTAGGCTGGCAGAAAAGCCTTGAAACACACAATGGAAATTATGCATCTTGCACAAAACCAACATCAGAATCACTCCTCTTACGTTTTCCTCAGTTGCCTGTAAAACAGCCTTGAGAGGAGGATAAACATTTGAGGTTACTCAGTCAGTAAACATAGAACAAATACAAAGGAGCCATCCAATCATGGTGCAGGGCTCTCTGCTGTGTATCAGAGCAAGACCCATTATCAGTACAATTAATAATTGTATGTATGTATTAATATGTGTTTTTATTACTTAGAAACAGAATACACATGCACACATTAAAAAGATGTTTGGTTCATATTCACTTAATTCAAGGGAACTCAGAATCGATTCTGAGGTCCTCCTCTCTGCCTGTATTTGGTACCATGAATAAGGCAGGGTCTTGATAAGATTTGATCCAGTACTTCCCCCATTCTAATCCTGGGCCTTTAGCAAAACCTCTTTTTTCACAGCCTTGGAGCAATTCTGCACATTTCTTTACAGGGCTAAACAGCCTCTGGCAGAAGTTCAATTTACATTTAAATGAGCCCTTTGTGCGATGCCCTGTCCTTTAAGTACTTATATGCAGAGCAGAGCCATACTGACAGGTTAGCGCATGAAAGTTCAGATGCAGTGCAGAACCAGATTTCAAGTTTCTGCCATACTTCAAATCAGTTGCTTTCCATTTGAAAGCCAATTTCAGAGCTAAAATGTCATTGTAAATGACACTTTTTTAACAGTCCTCTTAAAGTCTGCGGCATTGTGCAACCGTGATTGAAGCAGTCTGATATTGGGAAGAACCTCCTGGAAGTAGAGCTCTCTCACAGCTGAGCTGGTTCAATCATTCAAAAAGAACTGAACTCAAGTTTAACAGAGGTTCAGCTCTATGGGAATTTGATTACAGATAATAAGCACATTTATCCCATCAAATGAGCTTAGTCAAGACCAGGTCTCATAATTAATAGCACCAACAATCCGCAATCCATGGCTGAAGTTCACATACTGTGATTGGATTACACTTTTTAAGCGTCCTTTTAGCTTTGAGGTTGTTAGCTGGTGAAATCATGTAATGTAATGTAATAAATGCAGATTTCCATTCCAGGTCTTAGTTGCTTTATCTTTTTCAAAAGACTTATGACAGCTTCTTTGGAACTTTGGGAAGTTCAGTGCTTGACTGCATCACTACACTACAATTCAAGCCTTGCTTTAGAAAAAAGGGAGTTAGCTATTATGCTGACTGGTGATCAGGAAACTGACTTAAAAAAGCCAGTGACTCCATGTATCTGGACATTAAGCCCCTGGATTTAATGACCAAACATACCAAACTAATGCAAGAACAGTGTTAGAATGAAAGACATTGTTTGTTTCCAGACATGTAATACCTATAACATGAAAAGCCTTACTGTCAAGAATTTGTAAGTTACAGTGCAACTATATGTTCTCATGTCTTTTTTCCCCTTGTAAACCACTATTCCAATGGTAATCCATTCTAATATCATTAAGTCCGTACTTTGCTTTCATGAACAAGCACAAGTCATTGTTAGTGATGCAAGGTTTCCGTATCAATACAAAAACGTGTGCTGCACTGAGTCACATTTGACTTTCATTTCTGTGTTGTAACTAGTGTTATCATGCTTTATTTAATGAATAGGCTGCTGTTTTTGAGGGATGATGACTCTGTCAGATGAGTGTAATGCTTGCTGCTGTATTGGATGCCAAAGGTCATTTCTGAGTCATTGCAATAATAGAGCTGTCAGCTCCCAATTTACCTGACTAGCTTGTACAGCTCAGTTGTTAATCATTATTTTCTCAAAATCACTCACTAACTTCAGTGTTACAATGACACTTTACAATAAAGTCTCTTAACTACCATGAACCGATACCTTAATTAAATCATACAAATCATGCAATGTATTAACAAAAACTTAGCTAATAAGTCAGGTATTTGTTCAAGTCAGTGAAGAGACCATTGTTGTAAAGTGTTACCAATGGTCAATGGACAGGTGTAACAGATTGCAATTGCTCTTGTTGCTGAACTTTTTTTTAAAGTATTTCTAAATGAAGTGACATTTACTCAAATAAATTTTGAATAAAAGATTAAACTTTCTACTACACTACCTCAAACTGACTTTGTTACTTTTTCTTGGTTGCACATAGCACACCCAAAACAATGCTTAACACATTGGTTCATGTTGTATTAGCAGCTGTCCACAGAAAATAACTAGAGCAACAGCATTGACTAAGCTGCAGACTGAAGACCCAACTCTTCAGACTGAATCTCATTTTAACCTCAATCCCCACCCCCTAACATCTGCTACTTGTATGGCTTGCTGTTTATTTTATGTGTAATATCACAATGTGTTATGGATTCTGTGATCTAGTGAATGTGATGAAAGGTAGTCTTCATACTTCTGCTTCTACTTCTGTAGTCTGCTTCCCTTGGCTTAACTTGTAGTAGGGCTTGAACAGCCTGGTCTGACACTGTTGGTCATTCACCTACATTTCTGTTCTTTTGTGCTGGAAGTTGCTCTGGATAAAATCATGTCCTAAATGAATGTAATGTAATGTAATGTGAAGTTATTACTTTGTGATAAATGCACATAATGTATCACAGTACAGCTCAGATATGTAGCAACTCGTATAGTAACAACAGTGCATAATATAGTAAAAATGTAATAAAACTCATGTCATAGTCTGCTGATAATGTAATAAAAAATTACACATAATGCAATAACCTTTGCACATAAAGTTTTTACATTGTATGCTGGCTATTACATTATAAGGTGAGTAGCAATTCTTTGATGAATAATGTAATAACTTTGAAACATAATGTCATACTGTAAAATCACGGTGTCAGTATTTCAGCAATACAGCTGATTTGTCTCAAAGGAGCACAAGAAGTTTTTGCATTTAAATATCACTAAGCACCCACGAAAAATGAATAATTTGTGCATCGAAGCTAAGAGCTTCTGATTAAGCATATGCTTATGATAAGTTTAAGTGTAAATAGTGTAAAGCCAGTGGATCACACCAATCCACTAAATTACAGAATGTCATTTTATGGGACATAAACAATTCTTAAGGTACTGAATTTCTCATCAAAATCATTCTTGGGTAGGAACTCATTTGTTATTGATCATTTATCCGTATACAAATATTATGTAGTGCATCTTTATTGTGGAACAATCTTTAATGGATTTAATACACTGTGAATACACACTGAATTGGAGAGTCAGACAAGTGGGGTTCTGACAAATCTGGTTGTCTGGGGTTATCTAGATGTCTCTTATCACAGAGGAAATAAATATGTTTGATCCACACATGACCTTATCATCTGAAGTCTAGATTCTTGCTTGATTCTTTCATCTCTCACACCATGTTGAAAGGTATGATATTAGCTAAGAGTAAATCATATCAAGCAAGTGTGTGTCAAATAGGAGATATGAACACAAAAATGACCATTGTTCATTGGTAGTCACAACGTTTTTGGCCAATCACATGTCTTGAATAAAACTGATCGTGCTGCTAACAATGCTTAGATACTGTGACAGATAATAGATAATGTAACAAGTTAACTATGACAAAACTTCCCATATCTTGTGTTAAGTTGTCACCAGCCTCACTCCTGCACAGTTTCGGTTTAGGTTTTAGTTCTCATCCTATAAAACGATGAATTTGTGAAAGTTCTAATAAATAACAGATAAATTAGACCAGCACCATATATTATTAACTATATAATAAATCAATATATCAATCAAAACAGTCTCATAGGTATTATGCTAAGGCACTCTGCTGACACATTTCATTTGTCTGACAGATCAGGAGCAATGAGAGCACATCACATAATATTTCTCCTTTCCTGTATGCATTGGGAATGTGTGGGATATAGGCCACAGTCTATGACAGATAAGATCTATGATGATCTTGAAAGCCCTGAAAGGGGAATTCCATGTTACTGTGGTTTAGGGAACAAGGACCTAATAATCCTCCCTTAATAATCCATCCTCAATGAGGATGTCCAAGTAATAATGAATGATAGAAAACTGATGGCTAAGAAGTCAACCATCAGAGCAATAGTGAAAAGGGTCTTGATGAGACAAAAGGCTGTGGTGCAAGAAAGTTGAACGTACATCTGAGGGAGCAATACTCTGGTGTCAGTACAGTGAATGTGCAAAGAGTATTGGAGAACTGCAAGCACTACCATCTAAATCTGGAAAGAAGCCTATTCCAAAGCCCATTGTAGCAGACATGCCTATCCTCAGACAGGGTGCCATTTATGTAGGGGACATTGCTTTCCCCATAGAGTCACCAGTCATTTGGGGAGGATAGTTAAAATTCCTCAACTAATAAAAAAATTAACAAAATTAGGTCTTTTAAGCCTGTTAGAGCTCGGTTTGTCAATACAAAATACAGGCAAGGTGACAATGTAATTAATAAAACAAGTTTATTAGACAAACACTGATGAAACAAAACAAAATAAAGTAGAATAGCTAACCAGACGAACAATGAAAAAAGTTATTGAAGAACAAATCAACATGAAAGGGGGGTTGTAAAGATAAAGCTAAGTGTGAGTGTTAGGCTGGGCTTTCAGCAGCTATGAGTCAAACTACAGGAGATCTTGAAGTGATAACCATAGTCTTTCATGTGCTGACGCAACATTAGATAATCAATGTTAATAATTAGACATGTCTAACTGTACAGTACAAGTTGTCTTATTCTGACATGGGCATAACCTAACTATTTGTAAGGGGAGATCCATTGCCCAACTGTCATTGGGGAATAGGATTCCAGGTCAGGGGAAACAAACTCAGCATCCAGGTCCATCACTGGAGACCTGTGTTTCTCGCTTCCTTGCCGTGAGGGATGACAAAGAGATCTGGTCGTCTTCACATCCATAAAAGCTCTCTTCATTGACAGCCTCCAACTTTTTGTTGGGTCACGCTCATACAAAAGGAAAGATGCTACATACACCGCAGACAGGTCTTCTAGCCTTGCCATGTAGAAATGTTGTCAACACAGGCTAATGATGAAGAGACATGTTTGTCACATTCAATGAGAGCTGTCATTACTGACAGCCTCCAACTTCACATCAGGTTATTTAGATCTCTAAGGGTGCATTGTTTATTGTCCAGAGCTGGTTGTGGATCGTGTGTTGGAAAGAGCTTAGCTGCCCAGAGCTGGGGCCTCATTTATAAAAAAGCCACATAGAAACCATCCTACATTTGATCTAAGATCATTTCTAAAATGTGCGTATGCGTGATTCAGAGAACGTATGCACAAAAAACGTGCGTACACCACTCTCCCAGATGTGATATCTATAAATCACAAATGATCTTGAAATTGTGCACGGCTGAATGGTTTCAGATCTCCGCCTTGTAAACCCCCCCTAATTAATTTCATTAGCATATAAAGGAGCTCGAATCAAAACCCAAATCATCTACTTGATAATGGCGAGCTGCAAGAAAAAAGGGTTTTAGCAAGGCCAAAATCGAGGTCTGTTCGTGGAGGTGCAGATGCATGCAGGGATGCTGTTTGGGAGCCTTTCCAGTGGCATTACCACTAAAACCGAGTACGTGGCCTGGCAGTCTGTAGCCCAGGCTGTGAATGAGGTGGGGGGGCAGCAAAGGTCCTTGAAACACATAAAGAAAAAGTGGTCTGATTTAAAACGGAGGTCAAAAAAGCGCATTGCACACCATAGGACCAGTGTACAGGCCACGGGAGGTGGAAGTGGCACCCAAAACTGTGCTGGTGCTGTTGTTGGAATCTATGTGGGAGGTGACACAGATCTTTTGACTGATGCAGCTTCAGAAGGTACGCTGACCAAGTAAGGTCTAGTATAAATAATGAAACTTGCAACGTTGTGGTAATTGTGCAATTTTATTGATGCAGATGAAGAACCATTCCGGTGAAAAACGGTCCCTGGTAGACCAGTCTCCCAAACGGCAGCAGCAGCAAGAGTGAACGCTCCTGCACAGGAGGAATCTCCCAGGCCCTCACCAGCATCCACTTCAGGCTATCCCAGTCAGGGGAGGGTCCTATCTGAGGCTGTCCTATGGTCACAGATGAACCAGACTCTGTCAGCTCTTGTAGACTGCATGAGTATACGGTGTGTGTGAATAAAATATTTTGGAAAAAAGTGAATTTATAGTTTGATTTTTATTCAATAACATTCTTACCTTTTGGAATAACATGTGAATCAACTGCTGTCTTCTCTTGAGCGCAGTGGCATGTGTATTCCAGTCAGCGGGTAGTGGAGGGGGATGTTCTACATCCATGCGCATTTCATCTCCTCGCATCCCACGCCCATGGCTCACAGAGAAATTGTGAAGCACACAACAGGCTAAGATAATTTGGCACACCTTGTTGGGCTCATACAGCAGTTTCCCTCCTGATGCATCTAGACACCGCCACCTTCCCTTTAACATCCTGATAGTGCGCTCCATTACTGACCGTGCGCGAGTATGAGCCCTGTTAAAGTGGGCTTCTTTGGCTGTCTGTGGGTGCACTATGGGGGTGAGAAGCCATGGCTTCAGAGGATAACCTAGATAACTAGACTCTGGAGCAGTGGAAACGTGTTCTCTGGAGTGATGAATCATGCTTCACTATCTGGCAGTCTGATGGACGAATCTGGGTTTGGCAGACACCAGGACAGTGCTACCTACCGGAATGCACAGTGCCTACTGTAAAGTTTGGTGGAGGAGGGATAATGGTCTGGGGCTGTTTTTCAGGGTTTGGGCTAGGTCCCTTAGTTCCAATGAAGGGTAACATTAATGCTACAGCATACAAAGACATTTTAGACAATTGTATGCTTCCAACTTTGTGGCAACAGTTTGGGGAAGGCCCTTCCCTGTTCCAGCATGACTGTGCCCCTGTGCACAAAGCAACGTCCATAAAGACGTGGTTTGACGAGTTTGGAGTGGAGGAGCTCCTGCACAGAGCCCTGACCTCAACCCCATTGAACACCTCTGGGATGAATTAGAACACCGATTGCGAGCCAGGCCTTCTCGTCCAACATCAGTGCCTGACCTCACAAATGCTCTTTTGGCTAAATGGGCACAAATTCCCACAGACACACTGCAAAATCTTGTGGAAATCCTTCCCAGAAGAGTGAAGACTGTTATAGCTACAAGGGGGGGGGAGCAACTCCATATTAATGCCCATGGTTTTGGAATGGGATGTCCAATAAGCTCATATAGGTGTGATGGTCAGGTGTCCACATACTTTTCGCCATATAGTGTATGTATATTAAAATAAATTTCCTTCAAGGTTGTGTCAATTTTGTTAATAGAAAACCAATGTGTGTTTTTGTTTTGTTTTCCACAAGTAGCCTAGCTTATGTTGTTTTAATTTATTAATAACCAGGGCTGGGAGGGTTACTTTTAATATGTATTCCACTACAGATTACAGAATACTTGCCCTAAAATGTAATTTGTAACATATTCCGGTAGATTACTCAAGGTAAGTAACGTAATCTAAATACTTTGGATTACTTTCTGAACACTGTGTTTTTAAGTATGTGAGTAAAAGTGTGAATGTGGCATATGCTGGTCGGGTGAAACTATGTCTAAGTGATGTCAAAATCTAAATAGCTAAACTTGAGTGATTTTGTTTACTGCAATACATAAAATACAGCCTATATTTTTTAAATTATGATAACATTTCACATGAAAAAAAAACATTTAAAGTAGATCCTTGAAAGAGCAAGATGGAATCAGAAGAACATTCTTAACAGTTTTTTAAAGAATGTTCATGTCCACATGTACACAGGTATTTTTTAAAAAGGGGGTTTTCCTCCTTCATTCTTAAAAAAATCTCTGTCCACATGAAAATGCAAACACACACTGTCAACAGCATGCCAAACCAGCAAGTGACAATATAACCCTAACCGTAAAGCCATGTTGGCCAATCAGAAGCCTGAAAAAAGTTATTATGGCGCACACTCTGACGTGACAAGCCAAAAACTCTGTTTTCCCTGTCTACACGTCAACACTGAAAATGGAGTTTCTGAAAATCTTCACCCTGGAAGGCATTTTGCAAAAGTTCCGTTTTCAGCAACCTAAAACGCTGTTTGTGTGTGGACGAAAGGCCAAAACGCATAGAAAAAGCTATGTTTTAAAAAATACCTGTGTACATGTGGACAGGGTTATTTTTAGAATGTTCACTTAGCATTGTTGTAGCTAACATTTTGGCACCCTCATGTTAAGTCTATGGGCATTTCATCGTAGTTTCTTCAGAACTGTAAATGTTAATTGAAATAAAATGGTGCCACGTGAGTGGCAGCCTGCTACAGTTGCAAATTTCCCCACAGTGGGACTAATAAAGGATTATTTTATACTCTTATCTTATCTTAATTAAAAAACTGTACATTACACGAAAACATGAGTTAGAAAAGGCACAAACCACCATAAATATATTGTGAGTGAGAATAGCTTAACAATTTGATGTATAATATGCGTAGTTTAAAATTGTTGGAGTAATTGCAGTTTTGAACATGTGAAACTTCACTTGTTTTGTCACTGTATCTACTCTAAGCTAGATAGCTTTAATACTATACAGGTAGTATATCTACCTTACAGGCAGTAGATCTACTAGCCTACTAGCTAGCTGAATAGCTAATACAGCACAGCCAAACTATGTAAAATAGCTAGCAAGCGATCAATATTAGCTTAAATAATGAAAAAGAGAACTTACTTCAAGATGCTTCTTCAGGTTAGAGGTTGACTGTTTTGAAGTGGATAGCAGTTTGGTTGCTGACAAACACAGCTTACATAGTACTGTTATGTTGCAACCTTGGCCAAATTTGAAAGTAAAATGGTCCCGGTATTTCCATGACATAAACACGTTGCACTGGTTGCTTTCTGTCTGACTCTCCATTCTACTGTCTTGTAAGTCAGGCAGGCTGTCCGCTTTTTTTTCATGAAGGGCATATGGGAGATACACCCCAGAGTTGCCTATCATCGGATAGATTTTCCAACTGAATAAACATTAAATTAAAAAAAGAAAAGAAATTAAATGAAAAAAAAAATCCAATGTAATCCCTTCAGTAATCTAAATATTTTTAAAATGTAACTGTAATTTGATTACCATCAATTTAAATGGTAGCTGTAACAAAATACAGTTACTCGTATTTTTTATTTTAAATACGTAACGCTGTTACAAGTAATCCGTCACTCCCCAACCCTGTTAATAACTTTATTGTGCAAACCATTACGTATAGCCTAAGCAATGTGTTCAATCTGGCAATACAACTACAACAGCATCTACCACTACCACTACTACTACTACTACTACTACTACTACTACTACTAATAATAATAATAATAATAATAATAATAATAATAATAATAATGAAGAAACAATTAGGCAGCATGTTGGTGCTCTTAGATTTCCAAATACCTGCAGTACTCCAACATTGCCACAAGTTGGAACCTGACATGGAGCTAAGTACTTTTCCACGTCAAAAACCGTTTTTATAAATCTGAACTTTGGTGTGGATTTGAGTGTATGCACATTCTAAGATCAAAACTGTGCGTAAGACCATTTTATAAATGAGGCCCCTGGAGGTGAGTTCAGATCTTAGATGTATTAAGTATGTAAGGTTTAGGCCATTACAGAGTAAGTAAAGTTGAGAGAAAGATATCTATGATGAACATAGCTCACCAAAGGTTCTCAGCATGATCAAGGAAATGAATTCAAAGGCGTAGTGCAGAAAATGATGGAATCATTAAAAGTCAGAATAATTCAGAGCTCTCCTTACCATCCACAGAGCCAGAGGAAAGTAGACAGGGAGGCATCAACTGGAAGGGAGGCATCAATTGGGCGAAGCATCTGCTAGTTTATGTCAAGATAATGAATGAATAACCAAAAGATGTTTTGGAATGGATGTCTCCTTTTCAAGCAGCCTTTGGACAAAAATGTAAAAGAATGACCAGTCAGACAACCTGCTCTCCAGCTAAGTTTGGTTAAGAACACTGTGACGGAGTGCCGTCACTACAGTTGAGTATGCACTCTGACTGCCATACCAACGAGCCTGGCTCTTTGGCGTCACAGTCAAAGTTGCATGTTTGGTACCCTGTAGACCCGGGTTTGAGGCCGGGTGGGGTGACTGCTCTCGCCCTTCGCTACAAACACCACTCACAAACCAAGAAACTACTGCCCTTTTGAGAACATTGTCATCTGTTTGAGGAGAGATGAAGGAAGATGAGGGAAAAGGTGAAGAAAAGACAGTGTCTTAATCAGGGTGAAGAGCAGCAATTATAGACTTTTACAACAATATCTAGTGTTACCAGGTATAGTTGTGAAAACAAATTTGAAGCTGTTAGTACATAGTGTAATTCCAAATGCACTGTGGCCCCAATCTAACACAAAAGTGGTTTCTGTGTGTCTGACTTGCAGAAGAAGCAGTGCTCCAAGTCCCTGCTATTATTGCCTTCCACACATGAGGAAAGGCTAGAGTCCTTTGAATTATTTGGCCTAAGAGTCTGTTTAAACCATGTCCCAGATGGCTGTTGCCAGTTTGCTGTCATGGCTGACTAATTTGCCACCCTTGGAATTTTCCGTTCTGGAACATCCCTGAGACCGGATATTATGGCTGATCTAACACATCACCCACATGCAGTGGATGGGAAGCCACTCTCACATTACATTGAAGGGACAAAGAGTGACTACTTACAAAGTATGACACAACTTGGGAAATGTTGTGACCGTTTAACTCTTAAAAGAGCCCCTCATATATTCAACATTTAGTTTCTGGTTGTGTCAACAGTGGGTGTTGATGCATTCTCTGTCATCTCACCGTCTGGTGGCTATGTGAGAGCTTGCTGTTGTTAGTTCTTGGCCACATTGCTGAAGGACTTAGAGGGCATTAGGTCAGTATTGATGGACCAGTCAGACCATTTACCCAGACCATTCAGGGGGCAGAGAATGAAAGGCTGACTTTTACAAATTTATATCAGGCTGTTTCATACTCCGACCCAGGCTCTGGCATAGACTCTCACTATCACTCTCACCCTGATTCTCTCCCCTGCTCTGACATTGGCTCTGACACAGAGTTTGACACATGATGCATCTTTAGGTGTTGTTTAGATTCCTTTTGCCTGTGTGGACTCTTTCCAGATTCATCTATGCAGCTATGAATTTTATTTACAAAAGCAAAACAAGCTGTGTACATGAAAACTTCACATATTATGAATGACTGCGTAAGTTTTTTTTTTTATTTAACAGCTTTAGTCATTTGTTTCTTTGACATTTTTGCTTTTTAAACTTACACTAGGAATTAAAAATAGCTGCACAGTGCAGGCAGAACTCTATAATTCAGTCATGGCTAGTTGTAATCTCAGGGGAAATAATTGACTCCATCCCATTGCCCATGATTCCTCAGGTCACCACTGTATCAATGCCTCCTAGTGTCACACCATGTGTCTGTAATTTACTAGGTTGTTGTCAGTGAGAAATGTATTGTTCCTCCAATCAGCACTAACTCTCCTGTAGTGTACCGTGTAATTGTAAAGTGAAAAATAGCCATTGACATCACAGTTAGGTACATCGCTTCAGTGCTTTCTGGTGATGTTTTGGTGATTTCACAGGTAAAATAAAGCTTCTCTGGCAATGGACTTGCACCATTAAAGTGTGACCTGGTGGACGTATAGTGAAGGTCTTGGCTCTAGGGTACTTGACTACGCTACCTGGGGACTTTCTCCCCTAGAAATGCTTTCAAAAATGCATCTTGTTATTCTTCAAAAACAGAGAAACTGCCACACTGTTATTTGCATTGTCACTTTATGAGTATAGATAATGATGAGTATTGAATGCCTACAAGCTAACATCAGTCCATGTGCATGGTTTTATTTCTTACCCTCATCATTTCCCATTCATTGTTTGAATCCTTAACAGTAACAGTGCGGCCCTTTTCAAAGAAAGGCTTGTGTTGTGTTTTTCCCTGTTCAGTTGTGTGACCACTATACACAGTCCACTGTGTTTGTTTTGAAACTCAGTGTATGAGCACATCTCCCTGGTCCTCGCACAAAGACAGGGGACCGTTAATTTTGTTATGGAGTCACGAAGCATATGTGCCAGCATGTGACACTGTTAACTTTTCACTTTGTCCCTACCCATCAGTGTTGTGTGGACTAGGCAGCTGTGACAATGGACAGGCGTCCCTGCAGACAGCCTTCTCTCTTTCTATGTAATCTTGTCTGACAGAGCCTGGGGAAAGTGACTGGAGTCGCCAGACCTCAGAATGAGTGGGCACTCAGAGAAATGGTACAAGAGATTCCAAGGCCCACCTCCACATTTGCCCTGTTGTCTGTTCTTGTTGAAAGGTGACGTTTTTTCAGTCTTCACCTTATCATTATTCCCACATCATTATAGAATTCTTTCAAAACAAAAATGTAACTGATTTGGATGGTCAAGCACCTTCAGCTGAATTTTGACAAAAGCGCCTATTGAGAGAATGACTACATTCATCCATTACTTCTCCTTGAATGAACAAGTGATGCTGCATCTTCCAAATATAGCACTGCAAATAATTTAACTGGAAGGCAGTGGAGGGAGAATTAGGATATACTCAAACTGTTGTATATCTCTCCAATGAGCTCCAGCTTGCACAGGAAACGATTCGAAACTCATTTCCTGTTAGTTGTGTTTTTACAAATCAATGAATCCACAAGATGGTATAAACACAGAACTAGGAGTTTTGATAAGATTGTCTGAAAACATTGTCCTTTTAATGGTTCCCAACCCAACCATGTGCACAAATAGAGTGTGAATATGTCTATTTACTTATGTGTATGTATGACTGAAAACATGTTAAGTACCCTAAAAAGAAACTAGTGACAGTCTTACGTAAATATGTCAAAGCAGATGAGATGATATTTTCACATTTTCAATCCAAAATGACACAATATTCAATATTGCAAAGATGTTTCTTTGATATGAGAATGATATTTCTAAGTTTAATGGCCATGGATCAAACAGATGAACACTGAGAAAATTTAGATAATTGTACAGAATTGCAAAACAGATCTCCACACATGCCTGCTACATTTTAGTTCTTAAACAAAGCTTCAGTGCTTGTCTCTAATAATAATAATGACCTAATTTCCTGTAAGGATGGCCTTCTATATACTAGCAGGTCGCACATATGTGGCAGGTGTGGCACATGCGCATGTAATGCGCATCACAATAGATAACAATACACCATAAACTAGTTTGTAGGAGGGGTTGCGAATGAAGTGCTGGGCACAGTATATTTGTATGAAAACATGGACACTTGGAACATTTATTAATCAGTGACAGCACTCAGTATTACCCATCATCTTTAAGTTCAGGTTTTATAAAAATTAAAGTGAACATATGTAAACAGAGCCATTCTTTTTAATCAATAAAAGTTACAAAATAAATTTCAGTTTTGTCTCTAGCTGGGAAGTGTAGAACAAAAATCACTGGAGATGTTAACGGAATCAAGGGTTTATCTGATCCAGTGAAACGGAACCTGGAACTACAGATGATGCTGCGTCGTCTGCGTGGAGTTTTGGGGTTTGCTGGTTTGCTATCACTTCCACAAATTCAATTGCAGAAATGACACCAATCTGCGTATTGGAGTATATAACCAATTATGTAGCATTTATACTTAACCATAATAACCATATTAGTATTTTCTTCTAACCAATGACTAGTAATCACACATTTATGAGTTTCAGTTATAAAAACATAAGACAAGTGAGTTTCCTTGTTGCTCCATATTAATATTCATATTCATTTTCATATTCATATCTTTGTACCATCACTGGCTATTTTGGTCTGCATTCCTTGGAGTTATGAAGGTCTCCTCTTCTGAGGGCTCCATTTCTTTGACATCCTTTGTTCACATCATGTAGAGAGTCTAACAGGTGCAAAGCTCCCTCATTGTGACCTCATTGGCCGTCTTGCTTCAGGTGGACTCACCCCGAGTAAGGTCTGACTGCTGCTCACTGCTCCTACTTCTTATGCTCTGAAAGAATGTGAGCTGCTCACTCTGCTGCTCTCTATGGAGATTTCAGCAGACATTCTGGGTTGAGGTTTCTGCTTTATCATATTTTCTCTACTTTGCTGTGTCCCTGAGTGAGGCTGGTTCTCAGCTGCGACTCCCTGGGCTGCAGAGTGTCTGACAGCATAGATTAAAAGGTGTGCTTTTTTCCCTTTTGTTCCCAGTGGAGTGGCGAACATGCCATTGTTTCGCACCAATTCAGGGCTTTGCAGGTAACAGTGGTGGAAGCTGAGGGAAATTTCCCCCACCCCCTTCACTCTCAAGTTGTATGTTTCTGCAGATCGCACTGATCAGGTTGTTTTTGGTTAGGCTGTGTTCTTCCCTCCCATGTGTCTTCTCATACCTCCCTGGAGCAGTGCAATGGGATGATCTGAGGATTAAAATGTCGTTACACACATGATTTTGAGCTCTCTTGGGTCACTCACACTGAGCAGACATGATCCTGTAACTGTTGCTGCAAACACTGGATGGGGGACATAGTCGTTACTGTAGTAAAACACCCTGCATATCCTAATACTGTTACAGGATTATCTGTTTTGTCTGGTTGGCACATACACCATGGGGGCATCACCATGGCCTCCCACTGGAGCATTCCTGTGCCGCCTGAGCAGTGTTTCTTTTTCCAGCAGTCCCCCTGTACATTGTGCACCAATTACAAGTTTGTCCACAGCAGTGGCAGTGACCCTAGTGCTGAAAATGTGGCCTGGTAAGTCAAAGCAAAGATGTAAGCATGTACATGTACATGTAACAGGGATGCTGTGAGTGTTCCAGCTACTCTAGCGACTGCCTGTAACACTCCATGGAGAATTCTGATTTAGTGGTGATTTGGAAGAAGTAATATGATAGGAAGATAAAATAGGTTAGATTGGGCTATGCTGCAGGGCCAAAAGTGTATCTCTTACCGCAGGTGCCCAGAAGATCTCATAAGATAGATAGTGTCGCTGGAATTCTGTGCTCTTTTGAGGAATGTACCGCAGTTAGGACAGTCAGGTTTAAAAGCGCATGGTAAGATATTTTTCATTTAATACCCGTTATTTAATCATGGTGAAATTGTTCAAATGATTACAAGAAAGGTGCTGTGCTGTCAGGTGTTTATGACATGTCAAGCTTCACATTTCTTGTGAAAAAGTATTAAATGCAAGACAGAAAAAAATCTGTACTCCTTTGCAACACCAAATGTATCTCACTCTGGAAAGTTAATATGCAGCTCACACAAATACATTTTCTTTGATTGCTTCCTTGTAAACTGTATACTAGATTTGGCTGACATAACATGCCAAATTGCTCTGACATTTTTGTAAGGCATGTTCTGCTCCTGCTTATGATTCCTACATGGATCACAGTGGGTGTAAATTAAAGGGATCACAAGCTACTTCAATGGATCATGCACATACGTAAAGAAATGGGAAAAAAAACTGTCACTCCAATCATTTTTGCCTGCTTTCAATCACCAAAACACTTCTGAGGCAAATGTGTCACATTATGAATGCAAAATTGCAAGGAGGATTTTTCAAGAACAAGGGGAGGAGGCTGTACTTTTATGGCACATTCCTTTTTTGCTTTTCTTCTGTCATTTACAGATCTTTAATGTCCAAGCCCATCATCCGATTGGATTTATCCAGCACCTGCTTCCTTCATAGCCGTCACTACTGTGATATTGTCAGGCTTTCAGGTAGAAGGACTCAGGCGCAGACTAGGATGACAAACCAGGCGTTTATTTGAGGAAATCCAAAAATCGTAGTAACAAAACAGTCCAAGTCAAAACCAGAGAATCCACGAGCAGAAAATCCAAAACACAAGGCAAGGGTCAAAATCCAACAAAACAGGCAGAAAGTCAAAAAACCAGAGCTAACAAAAGACAAACAGGCAGGACCGCAAGAACGAGACAGACTGATACACTGTGACAAACTGGCAGAGAAACAGAGCAGATAGAGGGGTATAAATACACAGACTGATGATGAGATAACAGGGAACAGGTGTGCAGGATGGGCTTCAGGGGGTGGGTGTGGCAGCAGGGCAGATAGGCGGGACAGGAGGTGGGGCAATGGGCTGAAAACAAAAACAAAAGCACATGCACGCAAAAAAAAAAAAAAACAAAAGACACACCACTGCTGACAGACAAGAAGACAAAAACAACACAAGCAGGACATCACACTGAAGGACTGACAGAAAAAAACAACATATAATCAAGGCATGGACAAGTCATTAAGCGCAAAGACAGGACAACCACATTTGTAATAATGTAAGCCGGAGATTCTATACTCACCTTGTATCTCTGTGCTCGACCAAAGTGCACAACAAAGCACATCCTGCAATTACTCTGTGTGTGTGTCTGTGTCTGTGTGTCCGTGTCTGTGTGTGTTTGTATTCGCCCTCCCATCACAGAAAACAAGTTGCAGGCCAATTGACAAGGCTTGACCCAGGCTGCCCACAGAAGCAAATCATGGGCAGACTTGAAAGTGGTATTTATTGATAAAATTAACAATAAATGAATAAAAAGTGTGGGCAGATTTATTTCCTTAAATTTAACTCAAAATTCATTAAATCCTGCACAAATTCATTGGCTCCAGCTTGTACATTTGTAAGGAAAAAACATATAGCTATAATGGCTTTGATATATCCCACATAATACAGTACATCTACAGTTTTTTGTAAGTGCGGCCTATTGTTTTGAAGTCTCTTCAAACTTGTGTGAAACTTTAAAATTGTATTAATAATGTACAAAGAAGTACTTATGAAAATAAATTATACATGACGTCATGATTATCATGTTGGATTGTTTGTTATGATTAGTCTTCCCCAATTCTGTCATACTGGAACTGAAGTGACATAAAGGCAAGCAGGCCTACTTAATTATAACCCAAGCCCTGCCATTATCAGGCTCCTCTACTTCTTAAATCATGCTTTGTTTTTATTTGTGTATTTGAATGCTTCCTATTATGTTGTATATGTGCATTATATGCAAAATTGGATCTGTTTTTGGATCTTCAGATTATAGAAAGTGTTTGTAAACATATTGTTTCTGAGTTGAACACAATAAAAATCAGTTGGTCATTAGTCAACTCAGTTTACAATGTTGAGAAAAATACAAAAAACTATTGCATGTGTCAGGACTAATACAATGATAATGCATTCACCACCATGTTGGTTTTTAAGAACACCTTACATGAGGTGCATATTGTTGTCTCTTAAGAGTTCAACAAATTGACAAGTGTGTGAGTCAGCATTTAACACAATCTCTTCCCACCTTTTAAAAGAAAGTCTTCTATGAAGCACAGTTTGACCCATCATCGTTATAACAATGTTGCTTAAAACTATAGTGCCACTATATTGTTACATATAGGTGCCACACAAAACTATCTTTAGGTATGTATGCTGGTACAAACACATTAATCCAATGTACATGCCAGCTACTGAGACAACAGGGAGAAAAGCACTTCAAAGAGATCTTTTTTCTTTGTGCACCCAGCTCGAGATAGTCATTTCTATACTTATTGGTAGTCCCACATGTCAATGGGAGATGCTTTTCCCAGTCTTCTGATTGCTTTGATCTCATCTGCTGTGAAACTACTCCCACAATACAACTCAGTGCTTTTGTTGCATTATAGCTCCAGATCAAGAGATAGAAAAGGGATGGTCTGGGGAGCAAGGACGTATCACTGTCCCTCAGTGCTCAGTAACACATATATTAAACACTGTTTGCTATAGTTTCAGTGCTTCAGTGACCAACAGAAAAGCCAATTAAGGTGCGTCATTTTTAAAACCCCTGTAAAATACCCTTGGATGCTGAAATCACTCTGTGCTTCACCAGAACAAAGTGTGGAGGTTGTGGGAAGTATTCATTTGTGCTTGAAATGAACCTCAGCCCAGTGGGATTGTACAGGGTGGAGTAAGCAGTTATGTGATAAGAATGTCTCCACAGCACGTTTGCATGCACTCAAATGTTCAAAAATGTCCATCAAGATATCCAAAGGATTAGAAAAAAAAAAAAATTATTTGAAATATGTCTTTATGCAGCAGTAGAGACCAGAACAAAAATGAGCTTGAAGTTTCAGAATTTTGATTTTGTCAGGAGCTTCTAAAACTGCAGTTCTACACTTATAGCCAGTTATTTGTCTGTTCTGTTAAACAGCAACTTAGACAGACATTTGGAAAGCTAATAATAACCATGAGACAAAATACAATGATGAAAAGTCATATGTTTAACAACAGCTGATAAAAATTACAACTCCTTGCAGCAGGCAGTCTCCTTGAGGAAGCATCACGTTATATCAGGAGAACAGTCAAGGGAGTATTACTATGGAAGTAACACTACGGGACTCAGTGATACAGCTCACAGCATCTTCTTCTTCAGATATTTCAATGTCAGTTGTTGCCTCCTTTTGCAGAGCCTTCAGGTTTATACTGAAAAGACAAAATTCATTCTATTTGTTTTAGGCATTCAGCTTATTTTTGTAGCTTTAGGGTACACTTGAACAATGTAACTTTTGAAGGAGCAAGAGATTCTGCAGTGGTTTGCACATTCACTGATGTCACAAGTGTGGAGCAAAGAAAACATGGTTTGTTGTGTACAATAGAAAAGCCCATTTTATTAGCCATCAGCATAAAACTTAAAATCAGACAGAGAAGGTAGAGGACCAAAAGTATTTTGTACAGTACTCTGTATATATGTTATATATATAACTCTTTGGATCAAACTGTATATAACTATTTGGATCAAACTATATATATACACATATATGTATATATATATATATATATATATATATATATATATATATATATATATATATATATATATATATATATATATACATATATATATGTATATATATATATGTGTGTGTGTGTGTGTGTGTGTGTGTGTGTCTCTGTGTCTGTGTGTCTGTGTGCAATTCAGAGGAAAAATGGCCAACACCAGAAGTGACAGTGTCTTTAAAAGTGTCTCTACTTGGTGGTGGGCACCAGATGGCCCAGTATGAGTATATCAGAAACAGCAACCCTGCTGGGGTTTTCACACATGAGAGTTTCACAGGTGTACAGAGAATGGTTCACCACCCAAAAAACATCCAGTCAAGAGTTGTCTTGTGGTTGAAGACAGACTGCTTGATGAAAGAGGCCAACAGAGGCTGAGTTGTACAGAGTAACAGAAGGGCAACATTTGGTAAACTTAACAGCTGAGTACAAAAGCAGCGCCAAAAGATGCATATCAGAAAGTAGAACTTATTGTGCTATTTCACGGATGAAGTACAGCAGCTGACGACCTAACCAAGTTCCACTCGAGTCAGCAAAAAAAAAGAAGCTGTGGTTGCAGTGGGCTAAGGAACACAAACACTGGACAGTGGATGATTGAAATAACATCACTTGGTCTGGTAAATCCTGCAGTCCATGGATCCATTGTGACAGGTGTAAACAAGGCAGGCTGGTGGTGGCCATGTAATGGTGTAGAGTGTGCTTATGTGGCACGACATTGGGTCCCTCTGAGTGCGGCAGGACATCTGAATATCATTGCCAATCAGGTGCATCCCTTCATGGCAGCAGTGTGTCAGAAGGATAATGCTCCACACCACAAGAGTAGGATTGTCCAGGATTGGCAGTGGGAACATGACAGCGAATTCAGCCCACTGCACTGGCCTCCCCAGTCATCTGATCTCATTCCTATCGAGCATCTGTGGGATGAGATGGAACTATCAAGCTATTTGGAGCAGAGATACACCACCACCAACTTCACAACAAGCATGGGAGTCGACACAGGTCTGCATTGCTGTGCCATACTTTCGACATCGTGTTGAGCCCATGCCCAGATGAATTCAGACTGTTCTGAAGAAAAAAGGGGGGGTCTACCCACTATAAGGTAGATGTACCTAATAAAGCGGCTGCTGTACACACACATTATATATATAGTACACAACAATATATAGACAGGTAATTTTCAGCCATTCACAGCTTGTTCAGTATTTTTATTTATTTCTTTTTTTTATTTGCAGTTCCCCAAGGTTGGAACCATATTAAATTGTTAAGCTTTGTATTCCCAGTTATGGTTGATGGCGGTCCAAATAATATCAGTAATATACAAATGAAACTCTCCAATTGTAGAAAGCTATTACAGAGAACCACTGTAATTAGTTTTGTTAAGTGGATAATCTGTTGTGTAACTTGGGAATGTCTTCTTTCACTTGTTAGGAAACTGGTCTAGTTTCTAATTGAAATGTAATTTACTTTTAAGTATTGAAGCCTAAATAATGCTTTTGAATGCTTTTTAGATGCACTTTTCTCCCTTGAAAACAGACCCATGAACAAATCAGTTCTTTCCAATTATCCCTGATGACCAGCATTACAAGGACTCACAGCAAACATTTTGAAATTCTGAAAGCAATTAAGTAGTTTTGTGACTTAAAACATGACTTAATATCCCATCCGAGTCTCCTCCCTTCCAAGACCTCTCTCTCAACTGATACAAAGCTACACTGTCTGCCTCCCAGACCACCAACAGCCTAGGTGAGAGTGGTTTACAGGACAATTCCAATTCAGATCTGAGGAAGTGGGGAAATGATCATTTATTGGAATTACAAGAACCTTTAAGCAGTGGAACAGGAACTGAACTGAATTTCAATTAATTTAAAAAGCAATGTCAATGATTTTATTAATAATAATAATAATAATAATAATAATAATAATAATAATAATAATAATTAACATTCATTTAGCAGACGGTCTCATCCAGAGTGACTTCCAGCACAAGAGACTGGAAGTGTATCCATTCAAGTACAGTTTATATCCATTCAAGTTCAGTTTTGATTTTGACCTCATAATGATTAAAATTAGGGTTCAGGCTGGGAAATACGATCTGCACTTTCAGGCAATTAACTTCACCCATAACTGATGGCAGTGAGTGAGTTATTCACTGAGAGGATGGACAATAGACACATGCAACAGCAGCTGATGAGAGAGCCAGCAAGACAGAGACAGATTTGTGGAAAAAACAGTTTTGGCAGAATTGTGGTATCCCCCAATAATGCTTATCTCAATCAACTCTGAGCATGGGACTCTACCAGCTCAGGAAGAGGAGAACACTCACAAATACACCACACATTCTGAACTCATTGCCACCTCTGGAAAGCAACAGTATTTAACAGACATACTCCATTCTGAATCCTCAACTGGATCTGGAAATTAAATTCCTCATCAGTAACCAACACACCATTCGAGACAAGAAGACTGAACGTGAACTTTAAAGCTGCTTATGAAAGCAGCTCTTGAAGATTGATTGTGAAGATGACCATGTCTCTTCATCATTCCCCTATGTTGATGACAGTTCTACCTGGCAACAGAAAAAATATTGCCAAGGGAGGGCACCAAAAATGCTAGGTCCAGCCCTGCTGACACAGATTGTTCTTGTATTGTTATGGAGGTGCACTGTATAAGTATGGATGATGCTTGGAAGGTGTGTGTAAGTATTGCAACCTGTCTGACGTCTTACCTTGAAAGTATTAAATGGGCAAGGAGCCACTGCAGATTACTTTGTTATGGTGCATTCAGGATAATGTTAGCGAGAAATAATTGGAGACTTTTGCCAGCATAATATGGTCTGAATTTCCATCCAAGACAACTCAAAGTGACTTCTAACTAATTAATATAATTTCATTGAATTAGAGATGCCTCAGAAATTAATCTAGCCTGTCTCAGAGATTCAGTTGAGGGATTTAAGGGAATTGAATTAAAGCAACCGATTTGCCCTCGAGAAGGAATTGAATTACAGGGATTGTTTTGGGGAGAATGCTGAATTAAAATTGTATTTGTTGAATTTACTCGATATTGGTGGAATGGAACAGAGATCTAATTTAAAGAATTGATCTAGAAGAGAAATTGAATTGATGGAATTTAAATTAGAGGCAAATGAACTGGATTATTATTTAGTGAATTAGTGGATTAGTGAATTAGCAGAATTGACCCCAGCTGTTCCCATCTGATTGACTCCTCCTGTCTTAACCGGTGTTTTGTTTGTTTGTTTTGTTGTACTTAAGTAACAATCTAGAGATTTATTCACCAAACTGTCTTGACCAGATAGAGCATCTAATTCTCTGTCTTTGCTAATTTTGGTATCTTTATTTTTCATGCTACCAAACTGGGCCAGCATTTGGACATATCCACTAAATATTTGCCTGTAACCAGGTCAGCTTGACCATCAATCATCAATTCACCTGCACAGGCTGTACAGCTCATGTGTTCCAATTTTTTTGAATGGAGTTATTTTCCCAGCCTTTGTCTTACTTTTCCCACAGTACATGTGCTATTCAGCTACAGGGTGACATGCCTATATAATTTTAAATAGTTGTCTTTGTGATGTTTGAATTGAGTTTATTAAACTGAGCTCTGTTTTATCACTTAAGTCTGAGGTGAAGAAAATGAACACTACCACATGAAGCAGCATTAAGAAAAACAAAATTAACTGCCAATGGGTTTGAATTATTCCGATAATTGGCACTGCTGTCAATCAAGCAAAACAAACAAAAGCAGGCTGGGAGCAATGATTAATTTAAAGGTAAGATTTGTACCTCTTGTATATCAAACAAACACTAAATTGAACTCTAGTGTGTCAAAAAAATCAACAAATTCTGCTTTACAGTAGGAAAAAATGATACCATGATATCCTATCCAATTGTATTATGAACCTGGTATATTCAGTATTATCCCTTTGGCATTCCCCAACCCTCTATTATATTCCATCCAAGGAGTTGTGATTATATCTAGTCTTGAGCTTTTAAAAATAATCTCATTGCTTTTGACATCATCATGTAAATTGAATTAAATGCAATCTGAATTCTCAACATGATGATGGCAGAAATTCCAGATATTGTTTTATGGGATGAGTGCATTCATCTTTTACTCTCAATAACCCTAAAGACTATTCAGTGAATTCCAGACAAAAATGGTCTTTATATAGCACTACATTGTTAAATACACTTCCAGTGGTTACAGAGGTTTGAGCACTGAGGCTGGAGATGGCAAGACCTAAATACAGGGTTGAGATAATAGTGACACATGCACAAACGTGTGTGTGCGCGCGCACACACACACACACACGTACACACACGCACACACACGCACACACACGCACACACACGCACACAATTTTTATCAAGTGTGGTAGTGGAGTGATTTGCACTTTACCATCAAAGGCATTTACTGCAAATTCTCTGATGTACTGAATTAAGCAGCACTTTTCAGCCAATTTGAAAACAATTGACACAACTATTAGTTCAAAGTATGTTTAATTTCTGCTTTTAATTGAAAATGTTCAATTACCAGGATTGCTGATCTTCACAGCTGCTGCTATGGTATGCAGCCTTCAGCCACAGAGGATAACCAGAAAGAAATCCTTGCCCTTCAAAGCATTATATTCCAAGTTAGACTGTTAATGTTATTGATTTTGTCTTACAAAGCAGTTATTTGGTTTTTCTTTTTGTTCATTCCAAAATTTCATTCTTCAAAGGAAGATATTAAGAATGAAATGGTTTAATTTGTTTCTCTTGGAGTTGAAGCTTTGCTAGAGGAATAGCAATACCAATACGTTTCCCAATGGCAACTCTGCTGAACAATTACACGAAATGGGGGTGGAATAGGGGGTCTTCACAGCATTCAGATGGTTGGTGAATAATGTCTTCAATTAGTTTTTTTTTCCTTCTTATTAATTTCAGTTCTTTAAAGAAGAGTGAATGTAAAATGAACTCAAATGACTCTGAGTTAATGTTGTGAGCACTGCATCATATGAGTATCACAGAAACTCAAGAATAAGGCTGATGTTGTCTTATGTTCCTAATTTTGCATACTACAACACATATATGTCTGCACTGTAGCAAAGGGTGAGAGCAGTCACCCCACCCGGCCTCAAACCCGGGTCTATGGGGTACCAAACATGCGACTTTGACAAAGTCGCATGTTTGGTACCCCATAGACCTGGCCTGGCTCTTTGGCACTGCGGTCAAAACGCAGGGTTGGTACCCTGTAGACCCGGGTTCGAGGCCAGGTGGGGTGACTGCTCTCTCCCTTTGCTGTAAATGGTGTCAGAGTGGGATGGCTGGCTGCGAGGCCATCAGAGGCATGCCCGGTGTGTGAGCCGTATGAGGGACGCCCAGGTTAGGTTGACCCTGGTGTGAGGGACCCCAGAGATGGGTGAAGCATGGTGTGAGGGACTTCAGAGATGGGTGAAGCACAAGTGAGTGGGGCACCCTGGGATGGGAGAAGTACGGTGGGGGAATGCACGAGGGACACCTTAGTGCGTGAAGCGCATGAGCGCGCTTCCCGAAGGGGAGGGCAGTGTGACGGAGTGCCGTCACTATGGTTGAGTATGCACTCTGACTGCCATACCAACAAGCCTGGCTCTTTGGCGTTGTGGTAAAAGCTGCAGTTTGGCACCCCGTAGACCCAGGTTCGAGGCCAGGTGGGGTGACTGTTCTCTCTGTTTGCTACATGCACAATGTATTCCAATTACCCACAGCAGTTATATTTCATAATGTGATGAATACAGTAATACAATATTTGCAAACACTGTGGTGCAATTTCCCCAGTATATATATATAGTACACAATAAAGTTAAGAACATTAAAATAAGTATTTTAGTTTTAGAATTAGTTTTGATAAATCTCTCAACTATATTAGTTCTCATTTTTACATGATAACATTATTCCTGCAGTTTATTTGTCCTCGTGCACAAGGAATGATACCATAAAAGTATGGGCATCATCTGGATCAACACCTATTGACAATGCGATGCTATTCCAGTATCCTTATTACAGCCTAAAATAGATACTTTGCATCACATCTGTAAGATGACCTGTATAGCAGGTCATGCAATTAAATTCCAGTGCTGTTGTGTTAAAGCTGCATGACAGTTTCCTAGAGACATAAACACCTCTAGGAAACCAAGAACACCAAACCTCAAGTGCAAGTCTAACTCACTCAAATATGAATTTGAAATATGAACTTAAATATGAATTTAAACATAGGACTAGATTCATCATACACAGGAATTGTTAGAAGTACTATTTTCATGGCAGAAGACCTAACCATTTACTAGCTCTTGCACTTACACATGATGAATCCCTTTAATCTATCAATGCTATATATTCTTCATCCACTAATGTCCTCGCAGAACCTGACTTTGGCCTGAATTTAGCTATACATTTTGTAAGTATTTTTCTGTTTCATACCACTCTGCCAATGCTTTCAATGCAATTGCCTACACATTAGATCTTCCCAGATCCTGTCACCTAATGATGCACCTTCTTTCATGGAGCCAATATCTCTTCCAGAACTCAAGCAGACTCTTCATAGCATGAAGCAAAGGAAATCACCTACATTTACATTTATTAATTTGTCAGATGCTATTCATTTGGCAGAGTACAACAAGCAAAAAACCATAAGGGATCAACAATATTAGAAGTGCTGCATGACCAGTTTTCAATGGTTGACCAGACAAGGTACAAGCTAGCTGGTAGAGATAACAACTGCATTAAACCATTTGATTACATTTTCTTTTAATAGGGAAACAGTTTTGAGACAACCTGGCACCAGCAGTATTCCACCTGAGCTGCTGGAAACATTTAGAGACCTGTTAGGCCCAGTATTAGAGGAGGCAATCAATTCAGTAAGTGATAAAGGGAGTTTTTTTGAATTGCAAAATTTTGCCTTGATCTCAGTTTTGATGAAGAAAGGTAAAGATTCATTAGAGCACTCCAGCTATCACTTAAATTCCCTGATAAACTCATGCTGTTGAACAACATTAAACTATATGCCGGTGCTTTAACCCAAAGGGTTGAGAATTATAATGGTAGATTAATACACCAAAATCAGACAGGTTTCAAAAAGATACAATTAGCCTCTGATAATATACATCAGCTTTATTCATTGAAGTCATGACTCCCCAAGTGCATTTTTAACTTGCTGAAAAGGTTTTTGATTTGGTTGGCTTGAATGGGAATACTTATGGGTGGTTCTGGAACATTTATGCTAACCCTTCAGATGCCATATTAGTTAACTCTACTCAATCCTTATCCTCTCAGTGACATAGAGGCATGTATCAGGGCTGCCCACTATCCTGCTTATTGTTTGCCCTGTCACTAGAGCCTTTGGCCCAGGCTATTTGAAAAATGCTGTTCATGGCTCAGGCTATTTGAAAAAAGCTGTTAAAAATATGAAAACACTATAGCTCCATGCTGACAATGTCTTTCTTTATATATCTGACTATATATTGAACAGTCTCCCCTTCGCATACTTACCTTTTTTGGCACTTTTAATATATGATCAGATTATACATTTAAAAGGCCGGAATCTATTTTATTGCCTTTTAACTTTCCAGCAAAAATAGTTTGTACACCTTCCTGCATTCCAATTAAACTGTCTTTCACTTACTTAGGAATTATGATCTCTTTATCTCTGCACGCACATTCTTAAAGATAATTATTTTCCACTGCTATAGAAAATTGAATCTGACTTAAGTAGATGGTCGATACTCCCATCTTCTGCACAAGCAATAATGTCTGTTGTAAAGATGAATATTCTACCTCATTTCAGTTTTCTTAGTTACTGCCTAATGCTTAGTGTTAAAAAGTTTTAGAAAGTAAAGAAGTCTAAATTTGAATTAAATAAAGCCATACTGTAATGTATTAAATCAAGGGGAAATTTTTATCACTGAGCCTTCCAACTTGGTCATCTTAAAGCATGGCTTCACACCAGCTCCTCTGTACCATGGTATTCTATTCAGACCCACATCAGATAGAGGATGTCTTATTTAATGGTCTGTCTGCAAAGAAATTCATCACAAAGTTTGGTCCTATCATAGCTAACTCAATTGCAATCTGGACGGCTGCAGAATGAAATGTGGGTATTAAATATGAACGGAATTATCATGGCCCTATTTGGCGTACTTACTCCTTCCTAACTGGAAATCAACCTTTTGCATACCCAGCATGGTCTGATACAGGCACTTACAAATTTGGAGATCAGTTTAATACAAAGGGACAACTCTGCTTCCAGGAATTACAACTGTCTTTTAATTTACCTGGATCCTCCCTCTTTATGTACCTGAGATTATGATCTACTTTGTGTCTTTGGGGAGTGCCAAGGTATACAACTCCACCTACACACTCTATGAGAAATTAGTTAACTGACTGATATCCATTATGTACAATCATTTACTAAAGAAATCATACATTATTATAAAATACATCATTATAAACTTCTGTATGCCATAGAGTGTAACTCACACCATACAAGAGATTTAGAATGGGATTTACTCCCAATCTGAGTTCTGCCACCACTTTAGGCATGTATATACATGTGTTTTGGGCATATCTAAATGTGTGAGTTAAATAGCTCCCTATCAATCAAAGACAATTGGTTTTGATGCACCCTTGGAATCCAGATTATTTCTTCTCAACAATTACTCTGCAATTTAATTCTCAGATGAAACACCTTTGGCTCAGCATAGATTCCTCCTCAATTGTTTTCATGGCAACATTGGATGCCTGTCTTTTTAGATTGTGATCAGAATATGGAAAACATAGGCCCGTACCAGGATGTCTGCAATGATTATAGAGTTGTCTAATGAACACAATTCATATTTTTGTCCAATGTTAGCATCTCTCTCTATAGTTTGGCTTTGAAATCCTTCTATCAATGATATGCACCAATCAGTTGCTCCATTATGGGTCTTGCAGGTTGCTTGGGGTGGGGGGATCTACTGTGTTTTCAATCACTGTAAAGTTTTTGCATTGACTAAAATAAAAATGATTAATCACAAAAGACAAGCACAAATGTGATCCTGGTGCCATTACAGTGGCCATATGTCATAGTGCACAGATCTCAGAGAGCTTCTGCAGGCATCACCAATAGAGCTCCTTCCCAGACAGACATAAGCAGAACAGCTGCTGTTTCATCCATTTGGGGAGCACCTCCACCTCTAAACTTAGCCCCTGAGTGGAAGATGTTGCTTGCACTGAAGTTGCATGTCAGTAGTGCACTAACAGAGATATTGCAGTATTCTTGTGCCACTTCTACACAGACAGATTGCTCATATAGATGGTGTACATTTATGGCTCAGTGATGTGTACGGCTGGTAGACCCATTGTGCTGCCCTCCATCTGTGATTCTGAGTTTCCTGCAGGTGATGATAGTGGGAAGTTTCCAGCCACTCTCTTTCCAGCCACTCAAGGTTTCACTGTGGCTATTACAATGGGTGGCCCCACAGTAGTGTGGGCCTCAGGGGAACCTTCACGGCTCTCTCTCAGGCACCATGTGAGCCCCTAGATAAGGCTGACTTTAAATGCCAATAAAGACTCTTGCCAAGTAAACCAGCTAACTGAGTTGGCCAGTTACATACCTTGTCTGTACAAATGGACCATTGCAGATTTCAGCCAGATGGTTCTAGGGTTATCCTATGCTATAACCCTACTTTATAGCCAAATGTACTGTCTCCCTCCTATGTAAATCAATCCAGAGGCAAGGCTGCATACTCTGCTCATTCATTCATGTCAGATGTAGATTTCCATATGAATCTGTTGTGTCTGATTTATGTGCTAGATATTGACCAAACCAAAGTATGTAGGTGAGCTCCTGTATAAGCCTCAGGCTTGACTGAGGACTAGACTGTGGATGTGTCCCAGTTTGCTTTGTGAGCTGGTCTGTTTGTACTGCCTTCAGTGTTTGTACATTCCACCCCCGGTCTGGTGACCTTGCGGGCCATCTATGTTTTTCAGATCCAAAAGTCTGAATGTTGCCGAGACTCCATCGGCTGAGTCTGAGGTGTTCTTGCGTTTGATCCCCTAATCTCTTGGGATGTAGTTTATGGGTGTAACTTCAGGTCTGACTGGTTGTAGTAGAAAAAGACTCTGAGTGTCCACCTGTTGAGTTGGCTCAGTTTATCTCTTTGGCTTTTCATGGGACTTGACTTCAAGAACTGGAAATGCTGTCTGAGCTTTATCCTCTGGCAGTCTCATGAATGCTCCAGGAGGTTCTTGTTCCCAGATGTGACTGTGTATTGTTAATTTAAAGTTTCTCACAAGTGTGTTGTTCTGGGACATAGTTTACCTTTCAGGACCTGTACAAAGTTAAATGGTTCATATACTGTGCACTTTGACAAAATTTCACAACATTTTTACAGCCCTGTTTTCACGCATCTCTGTCTGTCATTATTAATTAACATTTTAAAATAATTTCATCTGCTGACCTATGATAGGGAATTTTGTGAATGTCTCTGAAATAAAAAGTCAGTATTTTGTTCTGAAGGATACTAACAAATAAATATGTCTAAATAGACAATAGGAAGAGCCTTTTCCTTTGTCATTTCACATAACTGGAGCTCATCTTGGCCAAGGCCCACAATGACACAGGGATCGATACACTGCAGCACATTTCAGCCGCTCCACAAATTACCCATAGCCTCACTGCTCATCCTTAGCTGTAGGAAATTGGCTGCAGCAGCACTGACAGAGCAGGGGAGATTTTGTCACCTCAGTCTACACCTGTCTCAAACCTCATGACAAAAACTCCTTCATCCTGCCCTTTAAATCTTTTAAAATCTTACTGCTGACTATTACCATTGTATTTTCCCTTTCTATTCCGTCTTTCCATTTTGCATGCTGCATAAATTTAATTATCTGTAGTCACAAAAACTGTATCGATGGGGTATAGAGGAATTGTGTAAATACCAGAAACAAATGTCCAAGATTTGCAGTTATAGCAACCTTGCTGAGCTGACATAAATGTGAGAGAAAATGTGTGTTTGTGTGTGTATGTGTTCACAGCCAGTATGGTCAGGTATGAAATACCTAATTTCAACTATAATTGATTTTTAACTGTAATTATGCCATTTCTGCTGGACCTACATTACAGCTGTGCATTCAAATGTGCCAGCTGTGCTAGAAATATTTCCAGCCATTGCTGTAAATACATACCAGCTGAAGCAATCTGAATCTGTTATTTGTCCATTTTACTGTATAATTAAATATCAACAACAGTATTCAAAAAATAGGAGGAAATGGTTATGTTACCCTCCTCTGATGTTGAAGACTTACAGGAACTTTTGTTGTGAGAGGAGTTAGCAAAGGCTAGATGGTGACCATGGTCTGATCTCGCTTTCACACCTTCTCCTCCTACTTTAGCAAGTTTTATTTCTTGTCTGGCAGCCTGAATTTGGACAGAACATCCAGTTCAGTCCAGACATCCCAAGTCATCTATGAGATTCCATTGGTATGTTTGTCCTGGTCTTGTAAGTACATGTTTAATGGTTTCAGTGGCGAGTGTGTACCCCCTGCAGATGAGTGAAGTTAGCATCCCTACATGGCACAGCTTCTATTGATGCCCACTAGCTGTGTTTGGTAGGTGACTGATGTCGCAATAATTTTATGGAGGGAATTACAATTACTGGCATATGATTAATATATGCTTGTTAAAATAAGAGACAAGCAAATAAGACAAGCAAAGTTTGTTCAATAAGTCTAATTAGTGTAATTTGCTGAAGTTACTGTCTTCATCAATACACTAATCTATCTCAGTCTGCTTCAAACAGTATAACTTTCTCGGTGAACATCTGTCATTGTATATTGAACATTGTAAATTTAGTCATATTTCCATCATCTCTGTTGCACATTCTTGCAGATTACACTTTAGCATTCAGGACATGTACATTAAAATACAGTGTTTTCAGAGCATGTCATATTATCTAAACAATTCAATGTAAAAGAGTTTTCATATTATTTTGAAGGTAGCAGATTATGTTAATCATTTTAGACACACTTTGCATAGGTGGCCATGGAGAAGGAAAAAGAATTACTTGAGAGTGCTTGAGCTGCGCACTATTTCTGCTTCTTAGACGTTGTTATGCAGTGAGTACTATTGTAATTCAGGAATGAAAGAATTGGAAAGCACCAAAAGAAAACATTTATTATTCAGGATAACAATTTAGAGTTAAACTAGGATTGAACAGAGCGGTACTGAATCTTACCACATAGAAACATGCACTTATGTTGAGAGACTATTGATCATGGTATAACCCAGGGTTTCAGGAAATAAGTGAAATGGATGCAAAGGAAAGGTTCAGCAAACACTGTTGTGGACCACAGTTCTCCCAAGTCTAATGCCTTTCAGTTATATTTATCAAACTTCTTTTCTGCATTAAAACTTATCATGCATTATAACAGCAAAAAGTAGAATATTGGAGGGATTTTTGCATTTCTGCTGGATGTGATATTCGTGAGGAGAAACCCAGATGATGCAGAGATGTAGAAATATTATGAAGCCAGAATGCTGATGGATTAGAGAGGACAAAGGTACAAGGTGGTCAAGGTGTGCTATTTCCAGTGCAGCAGTCGATCCTTGTCTCATCATTGTCCAAGTACCACAGAGGAACATAGTTAATTATTTCAAAGACATCTAGCCCTGTATCTACAGTTTAGCAAGGGCCCCTAGATGTATCAGTAGGCAAGCCAATCCAGATTAAAGGAGGTTACTGTCATGAAAAAAGTTACTTGATGACGATATGAGAAAATGGCATGTCATAAGGCATCATGATTTGGTCTGATTTCAGAGAGAAATCATAGAAATGTTTCTCCTATTTTTCTATTTATATTAAAATATATGAGTATAGTTTTTTAGCCAATACAGACCCGTGGCAGTGCAGACATAGGTGACACACAAAAGATTTAAAAACGACTTGCCATACTTGTTCAATATTTTTTACTGGAGGTCAAGAAGCTTGTGAAACTGACCAGGTGTCAGTGACAATACCTTATCACATGAAAGTATTGTTTTAGTATGACCTCTTTTTGATCCTTGCATTCCTCCTGGTGAACAAGAAAACAAGCCCTTAATTCTTTAATTTCCAAATATGACTTTGACATTTTTTGAGACAGACTGTGACTTTGGTGACCAATTATGAAGTACCATTATTATCCAATTATTTTGCTAATTGGCTTGTGCCACATCAGCACCCTAAATTATACTATAGTAAGCTGGCTGAGAGTGCAGGTTGGAGGAGTTATCCTAATTGAATTATTTCTCAAAAAGCCGGGGGCAGGGGGAAGGTGACAGTACTAAAAATGGTTTCATTATGTTTCCTGTGGATTTCCGTCTCAGCAAAACCCTTGTGAAATAAACCCCCACAGTGCATGAAAAAAGACTTCATTTGGTACAGAAAGGCTCCAATAGTTTCTTTGGTCACAGCAAAGTTTAGATGCTATTTCTGTTTGGAGTCAAGCCATTGCAAGCATTGTAGTATTGCAGACATTATATAACATACTTTCTTTTATAATTGTTGTTATGGTGTGAATGATATCATGTCAGGTTTCAATAAATTCTGCATACTGAAATGGGTGTGCTACAAAACTGGAGAGCAGTCCATCTATAATGGGGATTCCCAAACTTGGTCCTGATAAAGCTGTGTGGGGTGTGTTTTAAATTGTTTCAAAGTAACTGAAAACATGCACGTAAGCGTTTTCATTATTAACACAATTCAGGACTGGCTCATGCCCATTTTATTTTGTCCTGTTTTTCAGAAACAGTGGTTTACTTTCAGCAACAAGGAGTCTGTTTTTTCAACAGTTTGATTCCTCCTGTTCAACAATTAATGAAGCAATCACACTGCAACATAATTTCCCTCACAAAAGTGTTGCCACAGAATGTAAGGATTCAAGTTCATTTGTTCTCAGGGAGCTGATCTTATTTCTTAGCAAGTCATTCAAAGATTAGATATTAATTCTTGATGACACAAATATCTATTTCTGACAGAATATAGTATCAAAGGGCATCTCAATGTAACTCCATAATTGGCTAATGCAGTCCATTGATCACATAACTGTTTATTCCACCCAGGTAGTTGCAATTTTGGTTAGAAAAAAGACCAGCATGCAGAGGGAAATCTGAGAGGCATATCTGGGAAGCCCTTGTCTAAGAATATCACAGTGTCTGGGTGTATTCTATATGTACAATTACACTTATATACAGGGGGCAGACAAAATAATGGAAACACCAAACAATATAAGAATATTTTATTAACTAATTCTGGCCACGTTGTTTGCTTCAATTGTTAGCTTCAATACTTCTTGGAAGTCTAAAGACCTGATGATTGGGGGGCGGGGGTGAGAGAAGATGTTTAACCTTATCCTGGTGTTCATGAAACCACACTAGAATCTATTTGGCAGTGTATATGGGGGCATTATCCTCTTAGATTATGGGAACATCTTGAGGAATGTTTTCACCATAGGATGCAGCTGGTTACCTAAAATAGCTGTATATTTCTTGGCCATAATTTTACCTTGCAGACTAACAATTAATCCTAATGACTCCCACAAAATGGCTGCCATGACCATAACAGATCCACTACCATGTTTAACAGCTGGCAACAGGCAGTGTGGATTGAAGGACTTTGGCTTTCTCCAAACATGCATGCAACCCATGCAAATGTAGGAGTTGGTAGCCCTACCAAAAATGTTATCTTTGATGGGTTCACAGCATACAGTTTTTTTTTTAAACTGACACATGTAAATATACGTTTCATTCTGTGGTAATTTGTGAGGTCATTGTTATGTGGTTTTTAGCAACTATCCTTGTTAAGTGTCCATCTATACCTGGGTCGTGACCACTGTTCCTCTTTCATGGCACGGTTGCTCCTTGTTTGACATATGCCATCATGATCTTAAAATCAAAAATGTCTCTGAAAGGGCCAAGTCTTTTAGTGTACCGAACAAGTCTAAATCTGTTTCCAGAAAACACACAAAATAGTGGTTTATGTATTAACAGCAAAAAAAGTCCATTAGACAAACAAGTGTTGTTCCAGTATTAGCACAGAAACGCTGATATGGAACCATGGGCAGGTGTGTAATTATAAAAATAACTGATAAAAACGAGCTATTGAGATGCTTGTTTCAACTACTGTCTGTTTTTCAATAACATAAATGAGGAGGGATTTAACAAGGACATTGGTCATGGATCTGGGGTGAACCTCAGAGTGTTCCTGGAAACAATAGGGAGCCAGCAAACAGGCAAAAGTGAACATTCTAATCACAGACATCAGTGTGTATATATCTAGTACGACTCTTGCAAGGTATTTTGTCTGCAGTCAACATGACTTGCATCAAATAGGGGAAGGATTCCATCCTTTCCTAAACTCAAAATCCCAAACAGACTCTATCTGTCTCTCATCTGGTCACCTAATCATCTCCTCATATAGCTGTCTGGCTGATGAATCTCTTGCATCCCCTACCTATGCTGATTTTTGCAGGTCGTCACTGCTAGTGATAATTGGATTCTCATTTGACTTTTCTACTTAAATCAAGGTTAAATAAACAAATGTACATCTTTCCAAGTCTGATGAGGAACAATATGATGATACCATTGCCTCTTGTCTTCTATGAGCACATTATTAAGTTTGAATGTATCACTTTTCTTTTGGTAAATTACAGATATTTTGGGTATTTTCATGTACATACTGACTGAATCCAAGAGGCCACAATGAATATTTTAGAGAAAACTGTTAAATAAAAGATAAAACAAACTGGACTGATATGCGACAATGATATAGTCAACAAAGATTCTGCAGAGCGGGGCCCATCGCTCAAAACAAGTGGTATCGGAAGGAATAACACAAATCAGCTGTGATTGGAAGAGGGGAAAATGCCAACCCCTAATGGCCCAAGTCAATCTCCATTTCCCCTCTTGATTAAACTAATGAGCCATTTGAACCAGTTTAAGGGGCACTTCATCTCCACACTCATATCAAGATTGCAATATATTATAATTTGTGAGGAGAAATAAAGACCAGGGCATTTCAATAATATGGTTGATGTGCTCTATTGACTAATAAACAGGTGCCTCCCATCTGCAGAATATTAGCTGCAACTATGCTGTAGGGTCACTTGTCTACTCTGTGACTACAGTTCATTTCAATGTCCTTTTTACATCTTGTCTGCCTCTTTTAATGCCCACAAGTACAAGTACATTACTATCTACAGGTCAATGCTATCAGTCATTCAGAGTGACCATGTTTGAACTGATGGTTAAACCCCCTGAAATTCATTAACACACCTATATTAGATCCACCACCTTGCCTGTTGAAGGAAAATGACTTATTCATTTAAAAAGGTTGCCACCGGGAATGGCATTCATGATTAATGCTAGGTTGATTATGCAACCAATTGACTCTAATTCAGGCCCAGTGAAACCTGGGCAAGTTTCTTGCCTGGGGGGAACACCATACAGAAAGAAAACCAGCACAGCAATTCCCTTTCCAAGACTAAAATATCTCAGAAAGAAATCAAGTTGAAGGGTAAAGGTTCAGCATTCCTTTGGCAGTGGCTCAGAATAAGCCTAGAACACAGTCTTATTGTCATTAGCATGCTATGCATCATACATTGCTGCAGCTTGGGACTAGATGACCATGCAGATTGACAAGGACTTCATTTCCTTCAAATAGTTATAATAGTAAATAGTTTCTAGTACTAGTGATCTACCAGAGTATATACAGTGGATCTATAAAGTCTACACACCCTTTGAAAATGTATTGTTTTGGTGTCTTAAAGGCTGAAATCAAGACGAGAAAGTAAAACCTTTTTAGCTTTATTTTCACATTGTGAACAACAATATATAAGTGAAAATCAAATGCCACACTTTTTTCAAAAAACATTAAAAAGGAAAAACTTTGAATGTCTTGGTTGCATAAGTCTGTGCACCCTTAAATTAATACTTAATACTAAAGGAAGCACCTTTTGCTTTAATAATCACAGTGAGTATGTTTGGATAAGTCTCTATTAACTTCTCGCATCTAGATTTTGCAATTTTCTCCCTTTCTTCTTTTCAGTAGAGTTTACTCAAATTGTGAGGGAACCGCTTATGGACAGCTCTGTTAAGGTCAGCCCAAAGATTTTCAATGGGGTTGAGGTCAAGGTTCTGACTGGACCATTCATCTTTCTTTTTTCAGCCATTCCACTGTGGATCAGGCTACGTGCTTTGGTTCACTGTCATGCTGAAAGGTGAAATTCTTCCCTATCTTCTGCTTTTTTTCAGAGGGTAGCAGGTTTTTCTCTAAAATCTTTTGGTATCATGTACTATTCATTTTCATTTTCTATCCTCATCAGAGCTCCGGTCCCAGAAGAGAAACAGCCCCATAGCATGATGCTGCCAATATAATGCTTGACCTTAGGGACCTTAGTGTTTTCGGGTGATGGGAAGCGTTGGCTTTGAGCCAAACATATCTTTTGCAATTAAGGCCTAAAGGTTCTACCGTAGTCTTGTCAGACTATAAGACCTTTTCCGACATGGCAATAGGAGACCCACGAGTGTCTTTTTGCATAATTCAGATTAGACTGGATGTTCTTCTTTCTGAGAAGTGGCTTCCATCTTGCCAGTCTACCTGACAGATCAAAATTCTGGAGCACACATGAAATTATTGCTATTTGCATGTGGTGGCCAGTCCTTGCCATGAAGTCCTGCAGCCATTTTAATGTTGCTGTTGGCCTCCTGATGGCTTCCCTGATGAGTGTCCTCCTGATCCAGGGCTGAGATGTTTTGGTAGCTCCTTGTCCATATTTGTTTCCTTCCACTGGCATGCAATAAGAAACAATGCTGAGAAAACCTACCAAAGCCTGCTGAGAAAACCTACAGGAGCAGCTGATTTTATCCTGTACCAATCAGAATCACTTCAGTTGGTCACAGGTGAAATGAATTCACTTTGGGCATTATTTGGATGATGAATGTTGCGACCTGAGCACAATTACAACTCCCGTTATAAAGGGCGTGTAAACTTATGCAACCAAGAGGTTTTATTTTTTTTTCTTTTTTAAATTAATATTCAGGAATGTGTTGCCTTTTCTTTTTACTTTGATGTTGACAGTTACCATGTCAATGAAAGTGGAAAAAAATCTGAATTAATGGATTTTAATTTCAGGCCTCAAGGAAATAAACACAAGAAATTTTGAAAGGATGTGTAGACTTTCTGGTCAGTCAAAACAGAGCGGTACCTACAACCATTTTGGAAAGCAGTCTTTCTTCTGTCACAAGCAGCTGTTCAGTCTAGGATTAGTGAGAACGTTTTATTCACTGAAATGAACATAGATTTAAGCAATTCCTAAAAATTTCCTTTTCAGCAGATGCATCTCCCCTGGCCCTTAATGTTTGCACCTTCTCAAGTTCAGAGTTTCTCTTTTTCACACACACACATACACACACACACACACACACACACAAACTAATCAAGGACTGATACAAAAAATTAAATTACTTGTATAAAGTCAAAGTAAATTATGTCCATTATGTAAAGTATGTATAAAATATGCTTGAAGTTATATACTTTTGTAAATAATTGATTAAATTTAGATAAACATTACCAAGTCTGGTTTGTCTAGAGACACATTTTTTATAGACCTCAAATGGGAGTATTTAAGTGCAGAAATTCTTAGAGAAGAGCCATCCCTCTGTCTGTGCAGTATGTCTTACATAAAGATATCATGATAAGAAGTGCTGATGGCCAAATTGACCAAAGACCAAAGTAACATTTACTATTATGCAGGCCCAAACATGTGCGTACACACACACAGAATAAACATAATCATTTTAATAGTCACAGTCATTGTAACAATTCAGCTGGGCCCTTGTACAGAGTTGAAAGGTCAGTTGAAGAATACTGTGATTTTATCAGTCATCCTATTAAAACAATAGCAAACTATTTTAAAGATACACAACTGATACATGTTAACAGAGAACTTCCACCGTGAAACCTTTCCATCACATTAATGTTTTTTCCATGATTGTTGTTCTTCAGATTTTATGGGAATATTCAATTCTTCTTTGTCAAAACATAATGCCATAACAGTACAATTAAAAGAGGCAATGCTGACACAATATGCTTCCTGGAATATCATATATGGATGGAACATCAAGTACTTAAAATAACACCTTTTGGATATAATGATGAGTAAACTGAACCTCTTTTTGGAGGCTCAAGGCTATGCTTCTTCTTTGTACCATTTAAATTTACAGCAACCATGGCCTCCATTCAACCAAACTGCACTGTGCTTTGCTCTTACGTTTAAGTAAGCAAGGGTTACTTCTCTTTCTTGCACAGTGTAATGAATTTGGCAGGCACTGTGAATAGATTGCATGAGAAATGGAAAACAAAAAGCACTGTCTTAAATTGATTTCTCAAAGGTAAGGACAAGGCATTAGCAATTAGATTTCTATTGATTATATTAATGGATATTTTGATACTTGAATACTTGTGTTATACATAGTAATGGATGCTGTTGTAATGCAGTAATGCATAAAAAGTATGAATTAATAAATATTTCAATAATTTAAAAAATGCATAACAAGTAATGCATAACAAGTATGAATTAATAAATATTTCAATAATTAAAAAAAAAATCCTAATCAATCTCAACAGTACCTTATATCTATGTCTATTCATATAGATGTACATCTTTGTATATTTATATTTATATATATTTTAATGGAGTATATGGAAATGAAAATGATATTTTTATCGATTTTTGTAACATAAATCATGAAAATAAAATGAATAAAAAGTAACTTGATATGATAAAATTACATTTGGCTATAAGACACATTATTTCTATTTAAGGTGACATTCTTCATTGGGTTTGACCAGTCCTCAGTTATCATTTAAATACTACTCCTTAACCTATATCTGAATGGTCATATATTGCTAATTAACATTTGAAACATTAAGCCTTAGTAACTGTAATTGAAATTGTGGTTATACTGCACTATAACAGGCACAGGACAAAACCACATTAACACTTGCTGTACACTACAACTGCTCTGGAACATTTGCATGTATTGAAATGTGAAAATTCTATTACTTCCACAGACATCAGACCTATGAATACCTGTCAAAGCAACTAGACAAAAAGGAATTGAAACAACTTTGCACGTAGTCTGTAAGTGCTACCTTAATATCAGTATGTATGTAACATGAAACATATCAGTATGTTTGGTTCATTATTAGCACAAATTAAAAGCATTTCATAAAAAACAGTGCATTAAATGGTGTCCATATGCTGCCTGTTCATTTTCAATGTCAGTGAGCACCCATATCCTACCCAAATCCAATGACTACAACCGCATAAGTACACCCCCCTGGGCATGGTGACAATCCAGGATCACAGGACCATTACAAATGTTTGGTGTGAGTGCAAACACTGCAAGAACAATCATGGTTCACAGTTCATGGTTCATGGTTCAGGTCCATGTAAAATACTTCATTCCTAAAATATGCACCAACTTGGTGAAAAACCAGGGCTCTGTCAATGCTTAGTATCCATGGTAACCCATCCCTTTCAAAAACACAGCATCATATAGAATGCTATGGCAACAACCAAAATATAGTCAAGGCAGGCAGAATGTAGCAGGGAAAAATAAGTCTAAGCACAACTATGTAGGTGATGAAAGGATATGGTTAAATATACCAACTGCTTATACAATGACCTAAATGCAGATAGTCACAAGCAACTGAACTGTACAGGTCAATGCAAATCTGTGAACGTGATGCAGTTTCATCATTTGTCATCATCACTCACACAAACAGAAAACTAAGCAGGGGTCTGAAAAGAAGAGAGGGGAAGAAGAGGAAGGGGCTCTTTCTTTCAGAGATTTACTTGAAGACCAATGCTAATTATCCACACACATTTCTACAACGAAGCAAAATAAAAACTATAACTCTCCCTCTATCTCCTAGGATCCAGAGGACACAACATTATATCAGACGAAGGGGTATTGAGGACTGTGGATCAGAGGATACATAATTAGAACCAAAGCAGACAGGAAGAGCTGTAACAATCGGAAGGATATTATAATGAGGTCTGATCTTTGGTTTTGCATTCTGGAAAAATGAATCATTCCATACTTACATGCATAATAATTCATTGTTACCTGCTATTATATCTTGGGTACATTGTCCAATGTATCATTTACAGACAGAGATGATATGATAATGTCATTTTTTCAAGCTTGTTCCAAACACATTTCCTATAAATAAAATTTTAAAACCCTCCACTACCAACAGCTACATATAAACAAATGAACACATCAATTATGAGTACAGGTGACTAAATCCTAAAGATAATAAAAGGTAAAGGTATTTACAGTATATACTTGTCAGTCAACTGGAAAATTCTTCTTCTTCATCAAATGTGCACGTGGTAATGATGAGCAAGTCTAAACAGGGAAATGGGAAATATAATTATCTGCATTAATGTGATGATGATACACTAGAGCAATTAAACCCACTATATTACTATCATTGCTAGCCCACTGATGACAATGCTTGTGTAAACAAAGACTTCTCTACAGCATAGAAGCAATTCCACAAAATGTGATCTTAGGGGAGGCTTTTTTTGAAAGAATACAATGTTTTGTATGCTATATGAATCCTTACATGTGCTAATAAATAAATGAATAAATAATACAATGGCATTCTGGGAACCGAGCTAACAGCAATGCAGTCATATTTAAGAATGCAACTTACTGAGCCAGCACCAAAAATCCTGCAGGACGAGTGTGTCAAAAGTGTGTGTGTGTGTGTGTGTGTGTGTGTGTGTGTGCGCGTGTGAAAAAGAGAGTGAAACTCCATAACTCTATATACATAATATTTGCCTCTGTGATTTTTCTACATAAAATTTTGATAAAAAGATAATGCACATTAAGAATGACAATTGCTGCCAATTTCAACTATTTATTTATTAACTTCAAATGAATAAATAAATAAAACAAATAATTACTTTAATTATTACAAAACAAGAAATGGCAAGGCTCTCCAGACATTGCAGAGAAAAAAATCTTCAACCAACAAAATTGCACTGATAAAAGCATAAAATTAATGGAATAAACACTGTATTGAACAACTCAATAAAACCGATTAATCTTACAATATATAGGTGTCACTTACATAATACTTCAAATGAAAACAGACATCACCTGAAACCAGTCTCGAATATCTGCCACATGGTTAAAACAGCAGTGTTCCCTCCTGTTTTGTAGAAGCAATGCAATTTATTGATTTGCTGATTTATTCAAAATAGTTAATAAATACAGGTACATCCTGGATTTACACATTACTCCCTCTTTTTAATTAAATAAAAGAGGATTAAATGCTGACTGTGCTCACTGGATGCATTCAAGTAGGAAACAATACCATCACTTGAAAAATGGCTAAGACTCTAACGCTCCTTTTCAGTCTCTTTGTATTGCAGGAGTTATGGCTACAAAAGTGTTCAATCCTTGAATTAAGGTCTTGGCACAATCTTCTGAGCATCATGCCCATGGAGCTTCTATGACTGCAATTTATTGGTATGGGTAGGGTCGGGCATGGCTTACCTCAACTGCAGAGTCCTTGAAAAACTGTTTCATGCACCCACTCAACAAAAAACAATACAATTTGGGAAAATGTCTACAATGACTATAATAATAGCATGATCACCATAGTCACTGTTACTTTTCACTAGTATCGTTTTGCCACTTGATCAGAGTTTCAGACAAACCTCTGATATAGAAAAAAACAAGTGAGATCACTTCTGAGTTATGTAGTACAGTGTGGCTGATGAAACAGCTATGCTAACATTAGCCCAAGCCAGCTCACGTAAATGGGTCGTGTTAGAAGACAGACAAAAGTCTGTCTGGATAGTGATGAGACATCCTGTTAACCTGTGAAAATGAATGAAGTGAGCCAGCTCATTCTATGATTACATGCACCTCACACAAAAAACAGGTAGCCTGCTGGAAAGTTTGCCAGCAAATGTTACACAGTCACATATTCCTGTAAATACATAGCTGCTGTCTGCTTGCATTTTCTTTGCTTCACCACAGCACACTAACCTACTGTGATGTTTAAATAGCACAATATAATATAAATGCTTTAATAATACAATATTCAAATAATATGTAACTGTCAAGAAATCAGCTTGGAAATTTCCTTGGAAACACAGTAACCATGGAGACTCAAATATACACTACCTGTGTGCAAGACAACAGAGTTCTACAAGGTTAGACTGCTTGCTTTATCAATGCTGAAGCAATCAGAATGTGGGCTCTGAAAGCACCAACAGTGGCAATTCCCCTTAACAGTGTCCACAACATTTGGATGTTAAGATCCATTTTGCTGTTTACATTCTTTGGCCTCTTGGCAAACCATGTTGATCACTGACTCGAAATGATTAGACCACAAAATGCAACGAAACAAAATTTAGCAATGAATTTCCTGTAAGTAATTTAGCTCAGTTTGATGGAAATGGTTGATGTGAATAAATATTACCATAACTATATTTGACTGTTTTCTTTCCTAGTAAAAATGTTTAGTGGTTTAATTAAAGTTACATTATAGTATCTAAATATTTGAAAACCTCCTCCTGACTGCTGTAATAAAGATTTTGCATGCTTTCCTCACTGTAGTATATTAAAGTATATTGTTATAAAATCATCAGATTGGGCCACAGAAGGGTTATTCAATTGGATATGAACATAAATGTCACTCAGACCTATTTTTGGTGATAAATGTTGTGAAGGTGTAAGGTGTGAAGACCTTAATCCAGAATGAAATGCAGCAAATACATGCAAAGTGCAAAATGGTTCCAGAAAAAGCATATGGGTTCACACAGTTTATATGGCAATACAAATGCATAGGGATTTCCCCTAAAACAGTTTATTCTCTTCATGCCAGCATTACTTTGCCATTCTTATTCATAATTGTGAAAAAGCTGGCATGGCTCTTTTTAAAAAAATAGCTCTGGTAATGCTAAATTTATTTTATTGAAATAACTCACTGCCCAAAACAACACTTTAAGGTAATGTCTGAATACCATTAAACTAATATGCATATCTCTAAAGTTCAATTAGTAATTTAATTAATGAACAATGTATGAAATGTTTCTTTTCTCCGGGTTTCTTGATAAACATTCTAGCCCTCTTAAATTCATTCGAGGAACAACTTTAATAAAAGGAACAAGACAATTTTCTGAACAAAAGAAAAATACAGTGCAACATAGGTGCCAATTAAAACACGTTGATTTCAGCAGACCTAATGAATGCAACAGCAACTAACCCACATACAGCCTCAGAGAAAATGCACCTGTCAAGGTACTCTCTATTTCCTTGTATTTAAAATGAAAATATTCATTACTTCATATACTCTGACTAAACAGTATTTTAAATAATCATTTCATAAAATAAGCATAATAAGTATCTCAAGAACAACAGCAGTTACCTCCACAATACAATCTTAAAAGAGTGAACAAAATAAATCATTTAAGCATATATGATTGAGTATAATATTGCACATGGTATGTGATATAATTCTGAATGTATCAGTGGTTAAATAAAAGTGAATTAAAAATCATATCAAAATTCCAATTTCCACACGATACCACACCCTCCAATACAATGATTTCAGTTTCAGGGCTATCTTTCATACAGTCCAGAGCCAATCATTTTAATGCACAACTAGTTTAGTGCATATGGTAAAACACAAATTTCTATGGTATGTACGGAAAGCAAATTGTTAAGGGTCTCAGCTCATGCAACGGAATAGTGAAAATGTCATGTATTACTGTTAGTCAGGATTTGCCTGTCCCCTGACCCTCACTAGAATCCTGATTAGAACTTAGTTCAAAACACATAGGCCTATATTTGAGGTCTGGTTAGTAAAGCATCTTTCAAAATATCTGACTTCTGACTGAATTATTTTAGCATTCTAAATACTGATAAGCAATTACCAATACCTTAAATATCCCTGTATAGAAAAATACATTAAATATGAAGTTAAACGTACTACAAACTGACAGTGGTAATATCTGGCACATTTTGTCTTGTTCTTTCCTTTTTTTTAATCATACAGTATCTGAGTTTTCATCAGCTGTCTGTTGTTTTATATGTCATTGTTACAAATTCCTCCACACATACAAATCATGTAGACTTACAAAAGAAATCCAGGAAAGCTTACATGGCAAGCAGCTGTTTTTTTGGGCTTTTAGAGCCTCATGTGTAATGCCCAAACATTTCAATAGGAGCCACCTTTGTTAAACCAGTGGTTCTTTCTATAAACAATGTACATTAATCTGGAAAAGCCAGCACATGCTCTACCTCACTATGAATGAACTCAAAGCTTGCATGACCTCCAGCAGTGGTAAGCTATAATCCAAACTCTATAGCAGATGAATTTGCTAGATACATAATATAACAAGATCCACACCTGTTTGTTTTCAGTTCATTATTGTGATCTCCAGTTTTGGTTGTTAGATATTTAAAACTTCCCACCAATTCCTTCAACCCAATGAGCAAAAAAAAAAAAAAAAAAAAAACACAAAACATGACATGAGGTACAGCAATTTTTTCAAGACCAAATGGTTTTGGTAAAATTAAAAATACAAAAAGAAAGAAAAAAAAAGTACTTAATTCAATAGCAGCAATGTATTACTGGTGCTAAGGGCTGAAGTTCAATGTCTAACAACATGATCCATATATTCATATTTTTTTTTACACACCATTACTTAATTTCGTTTAAAAAGGCTTTACTTCCAACAAAGTCACAACTGCAGTAAATCGGTGTATCTTAGATTATGTGATTTTGTCGTGCAGCCTCATGGAAATGTCCAGATATTCAATAGTCAGACAATTTTTGTAAATCTTAAGTCAAAAAGGCACTTTTCTCACCGTGGGAAAAAAATGTGTAGCCTACATTCTGCTAAGGGCTGTCTGTTCCTCTAGCACTTGAAGGTAGTCTGGTGTACCTTGCAGTTTTGCTTTCAGTTCATAGTACTCACTTTTTCGTTGCTCGACCACAATCTTACTATGGTTTCCCCCAATCAGAGATTTTTTCATTTTTTTGTCCTGTGGTTTGTCAGGGTATCGGATCTCAAATCCGCTTACCCCTATGCTGTTGAAATCCTTCTTATTTTCAAAAAAACTTTGAATGAACATATTAGATTCCCTTCCCGGCAGGAACTCATCCAACTCATCAATAGTGCTCAGTGCTCTGTTTCTAGGATCCAACGGGTCTATGTCCTTGTCAGCACCACTTCTAAGGAAAAGCCGTTGAGAGTCTGCAAATGCCAAACAAGACTCAGAGTCCCTCAGCCCACACGTGTGACTTGTGCCCATGTGGTCAATCGTCTGGGGGATGAAAGTCTCCCCACCCAATTCGTCCGATTTAGTGGATTTGCGATCGCGTTTTCTGAGCTGGAGCTGTATGGACCCGCACTCCTGGTTTCCCAGCCCCTCATGCCTGCCTGTGGGTTTCTTGGCCCGTCTCAGCACAAAGACGAGGAGGCAGAATGCAACAAACACAGTGAGGATCAGCACAACCAGAATGCTCAGGATCATGATGGACAGGGGGACAGGTCCACCTGGGGCCATCTTACCCATGCCTTCAGGAGACATGGAAGGGACAACAGAAGTCGGACCAGTCAGGATCAACGGAGGTTTTGCTATGAGCTTGGGACATAAAATTTCATTTTTTAGTAATCTTAGCTCTATATTGGAGAACTGGACAGGGGATGCACATTTTACCTCCTTGGCGGCTACACCGTCGTTAAGTTTCTCCAGCCACAGTTTCAATGCCACCAAGTCACAAGTGCAATCCCAGGGATTGCCTTCCAAGTCGATCTGAGTGAGACTTCTAAGCTGGTCTAGAACGCCACTCACAGGCAGATACGGGAAATAATTGTTCTTCAGATTCAGCCTGGCAAGAGAGACACTAGCAAAAATATAGGCTGGAAGGCTCTTCAGCATGTTATTATTCAGATACAAAAGCTGCAGATTTGGCATGGGGTCAAAAGTCCCTGCTAATACCTCCTTTATGGCATTGTATTCCAAGTACAAGTACTGGAGGTTAGTGAGCCCAAGGAACATTTCAGGATAAATTCGTTCTAGCTGATTACCATTTAGATAAAGCCTGCGAAGGTTAGTCAAATTGGCAAACACTCCTTTCTGAACCGTCACTATTTGATTGCTGCCCAAATGTAACAAATCCAAACCTTCGAATCCTCTGAAGTCATTTAGGGTGATATCTCTTATGTAATTGCTGCTGAGATGAAGTTTCTTTGCATTAGGTGGCCTGGGCACAAGATCTGCAAGATTTTCTATATTCCTCCCTTGGCAGCTGACACTGATACCAAAGTCTGAGGGATGGGCCTTACATGTACAGGGAAGTGGGCAGAGAGAAACTGGAGGGATCCTTGTCTGATATGTCAAGTTTTGGTTGAGATTTCCTGCAACAATCCCTAATGTTTTTGAGGGGTTGGTTGTTCTGGGTGCTTTGGTAACCAGACCCTGTATCTGAGTTGGTTCAATATCAGATACCGTTTGTCCATTTTCTGGCTGCAAAGGTGGCATCCGGACATCAAAGTCACTACCAGTTCCCATGGGACACAGTTCCTGTTTATTGGTTTCTTTCAAAAGCCTCCCATACAGGTCACTTGGGGTTTCACATATGGCCTCACCTATATAGATATTATATGGCATATTCTCCAACCAGGCCTTCAAGGGTAGCAAATCACAGGTACAATTCCAGGGGTTGTCATCCAGCTGCAATTCCACAATTCTGCCGATGTGTTCTAAAACTCCAATGTAAGATAGCTTTTGTATCCTGTTGCCTCTTATATCCAAATGTGTGAGGGAGGCAAAGCGGAAAATGTTATCAGGGAGGCTCTGAATGAGATTATCATTGAGGATGAGCACTTTCAGCTTGTGCAGTTTATTGAAGGCTCCACGTTCAATAAATCTGATTAAATTGTAGTCAGCTTGGATATATTCCAAGTTCTCAATTCCTAAGAAGGTGTCAGCACGGAGCACAGTCAATTCATTGTTATTTAAGTGCAACTGTTTCAGTGCACTCAGTCCAAGGAAAGCCCCTCCCTCGATGCTCTGCAGTTTGTTGTTCCCCAGATGGAGTGATACTGCATGAGTGAAATTGAGGAAGGAGTTGGGGTAAAGGATTATCAATAGGTTGTTTTGAAAATTTAAATGGTACAGGCTGGATGATGGGGGTTTCAGTTGGGTAGGTCTGTACAAAGCAATTTTCTCACAGTTCACATAGAGGACGTTTTCGATGGACATGCAAGAGCAAGCAATGCAGGTCTCCGCAGAGAGGTCAGAATCCGAGTTAGAAGAAGAACTCGGAATGGTGAAAGCTACCAGTACAAGCAGCAGCATTTTGATTTTTAAAAATCCAGTGCACCATTTAATAACCTTTGAAGAGAAAAAAACAACAACAAAATGCACACTTTAGAATTTATCAGTACATTACGTTATTTCGTTATTTCCATTATTTCTGCCAATTTTAAAATTCCCTTTAAACTGGATATTAGCTTTATAAAATGTGTAAAGCACAATAAGCATTATTGTGTGTTTAGCATCAACACAACCAATAACGACAACAAAGGAAAAAATAATCGTGAAAATATTATAACTGCCCTTAGCAACTAATTGTGCCTATACAGGAGACAGAAATTTGTGCCTATAAAACGTTTTATTTTAGTGTCGTCTTTTAAATTCAAGAGTTGTTTTAAAAACCATTTTCCTATATTATCTGGATTATCACCTTCCGAGAGTTGAGCAGACAGGCTGACCCGTAGCTCGCAGTGGATATATGTCGATGACACGGCGAGAGTCTGAATGCCGCAAGCGGGCACACAGCTCACACCACCGTCATCGAACATATAAAATGAATACATTGCAACTACAGGGTAAAACGCGGTGGTGGGATTATAAAAGATAGAAATGCACAAATCTTATAAAAAATAATTATTAACTCACCCAAAGCCGAAGAATACTTGCTTTCTTTTAAAATTACTCCGGTCACTGACCGCGCATTTAGCAGCAGTATTCCCACAGACATTTGCATTGCTGCGCGGTCAAATTTCAGTTTTTGGTAATCCCAAAGCAGGTCCCAGTCATCTTGAAAAGAACTTGTGTCAATGAATTCCAGGCCGTTTTTACCCAATATGCGTGTTCGCTTTGCAATATACACCAGAAATAATGCGTCTACTCCGGCGTTAATACAACAGGGGCAAAGGACAGCCGTTCTGATGCCAAAACAACTCCACCAGCATTTTTAAGTCCCAGAAAGAAAAGGATGCACTGCTTCTCTCACAGCCTACAGTCCAAACACAACCTGGTTTAAAATGACGCATAACCGGATCAGATCAACCGAAAATCCTACTGTTGATAGCTTGCCTCATATGGCTGATACTGATTGCCAAGCTGCTTCTGTCTCGCTCTGCAATTCGTAGGATTGTCAGTACGCTGTCTGAGTTAGACTGCTCTGTGGAGGAGGAAAAAAAAACCTTACGTGCTGTGATATTCAGAAAAGCGAGTTCGGCGATTGAACTGACGCGGAAAATGAATAATTCAACGAATTCAGATGCGGTCTACTCAAGAAAGAGAGACCTATCTCTATTATTCAAAAAAGACAAAAAACGGCGTTCATAAAGGAATCATTAACAGTGTAATATGCGATGTGGCTTTCTTGAGAGGAAGGAGGGTGATTGATATGAACTACCTGTTTCAAGGAGTGTTCAGTGGGAGTAACCAAAACTATTTGGCACTGAAGTGAAAAGGAACAAATTGAAAGTGTGTACACAAATCTTTTCCTAGATAGGATACCTTTTCTGTTTGTTGTTTTCTAACCATCACAGAGAATTGACAGTTCTACCGAAGGTAGAATTGTATATAATTGTATATATAGTGGGACCTGTTTCAGAGTGCTAAAACATGAAAATCAATACAAATAATATTTGGAATCATCATGAAATATTGCTACAGAGATACTTAAAGTTAAAATGCCAGCGCAAACTTATTTTTTGACTGATTCAGAAAGCACATCCATGTGATGCACTTTGTTTAGTTAAAACCAAGGAGGTAAAGGGCTTTTCATGCCATTTTCCCACTGACTGCAGGGATTACTGTGGAGAAGCTAAAGATCTTTTTCTAGTCAAGGTTTTTTCACATTAAAATGAAGGAAAATCAAGTAAATCATACTCTTGTATACAGGGTCTGTCTTCTGTTTTGGTGTTTACAGTTTTCAGTGGAAAACAAGAGACAATTGTGTACACAAGTGTTAATTTGTTTATGATTGTTTGAACTATCACTCTTTCAACTGAAGCTGTCATGGATATGCAGTTTAATGACAGATGGTGGGAAGACAAGCCTTGACTCTAATTTTAAGTGCCTTGGCCTGGACATACTTGCTTTAATATGTATCAGCCTAATAATGTAAGGGAATGGATAATACGACTAACAAAGAAAATGTGGTGACTTTGTCTGAAGAAGAACACTAGCAGTGGCTCTTTTCCAAATTGCGTTATCTCATTGCTGATGCCTCTACAATAAACACTACTACAATGACTACTACTGTGAGTATTAACACCTATAATATTTTGGATAAAGTCTACCATGAGAATATGGACTTGAATAAAACATTTCAACGTCCCTACTGCGTAATGTAGTTTAAAATGAACTTCTTCATTGGCATTCTTTCTCAGTAAAACAGAAAACAGTCCTTCCTTAGATATGTGGAGTCTAATCCATGCTGATAGATAAATATTTGAATGGATTCTATCAAAGATGTAAAGTTGAAGGCATAAAATTGTACCTTCTTCGTTTGAGACATTTCTGTGACTGGAGAGATATGGCATCATCCTTTGTGTTTTATAACCAACACAGGCTGAAACTCACTGGTAAAAGTGCACCCTCTTCTGGCAGATACCATTGTAGATGGAAAATATGAGAGTGAACGTGTTTCATGGACCGCTTTTGCAGTTTGATTTAATTCAAATGAACTTATCACTTTATTTGCCAAATCTCTGTTATAACCAGAATTATCATTGCAGATGTCATGAAACAATTCTGTATTCATTTTGCTTAGTACATTCTGTTGGTGAATATATACAAAGTGTATTTTGATCCTATATGGCAGAGAGTTGGTCCCTTCATAGGCTCTTGTGAATCATCCAAAACATTTAAGGGTTTTATTTTGTATTGTGACGTCCAAGGACGTAGAGGCAGTTGTTGTTTCCTTTTGTGTTTGTCTCTCACTCTTGTTTTCCTTGTATATATTTTGTACACTACTTAATTGATTAGTATATTTTGTAACTACTTAAGTCTGTTGGAAGTTCCGTAGGGAGGTGGGAGCCATTTTTTTCTTTTTGTTTGATCTCTATGTTTTCCCCTGTTTATGTCAATTAGGGAGGTTAAGTTTTCTGTTGTTTATTTTATTTTTTGTTGTTAGGTCAGTGGACGCCGGAAACGAATACGTAGATGTGTTTTTTGCCGTTAGTTATTTTGGCATTACCACCTCCTGAAGTTTGCATTTGATTTTGCTTCCGAGAAAAATAAATTTTCTTCATTGTCACTGGCATGGTTAGTGCTGGGGATGGGAGAAGGGATACTTACCATTTTTAGTTATGATCCCTGACCTTTACGACCCGGGGTCGTAACAGTATTGTAAAGGCTGCATGTGATATTTTTGAAATGTATTATGCAGTTGTGAACTCAACTCAAAAGTTGCATCAAAAAACAAAAATGTCATAGAAGGTGAGAGATAAGATGTGAACATGTCCCTGTTTTTCATTCTTAAAAAGTATCAAATGATTGAATATGTATCATTACTCACTGCATGCACAATCTTTCCCTTAAAGCCAGGCTAGGGAATGTGAATGTTGCGACCACAGGCCAACACTGCAGTCCACTAAAAGCAGGCTACAGTCATAGAACAGGATTAATATTAAACATTACTACCTGTTGTGTACAGTGTCTACAGTAGCAGTCATGCAACAGAAACATACTGACACAATTCATAGAATAAAAAGGCACTGTATTTATGTTAAATGGAAAGGAAGAATCTGTAAACAATGTATTGACATCTCAACCGGAGAGTTTTATTCAACATGAGCAGAGCTGAATTAAACACCTGAAACGTTATCTCATATAAAATGGATATAAATACATATTAAAAAGTAAATAGTTGATTCAATATCAGAAACCTTGCCTTCGTACAGTAAAATCCCATTGAATGTGAAGCTTGTTGACTAGCTAGCAATATAACTATTTCTTTCAATCTCTGCTGACTTTGCCACTGTTAACACTGTTCGCATTCTTCTGATGTTGATGGGTGTATTTCTCATGTTGTTACCTGATACTTTATTTTCAACAACAGTTATTTAGCTAGTATACATGACAGTTCAGATATATAACTTTCATACTTATTAGCTGAGGTCAGGTAAGGACACAGCTGGTATTGATAAGCAATTAGAATGAAGACTAGTTAGCTATATATAAATATCATGTGCACTCATGGTAATTGTAAAGTAAAAATGACTTTACATCAAAGTAAGGTTATTTGTAACCTTAGCTAGCTATAAAAATAAAAGAAAAATGCTTGAGAGTAACACCATTACAAGCTAACGTCATTATACACTTATATTCATTTCCAAATTTGGCTTTGAAATGTTTTATAGGCCTACTATTATTGATACTGTCGCCTACATAAGCTGTTTTTTAATCAATGGCGTTGTGTGAAACGTTAGCTAGCCTACTAATATGAAAGAAATAGCCTAACCTTCATCATGGCCAGAGTATGCATATTTAACATTTTTCATACAATTGTCTTTACTCCAGACGTTGTACCAGGTTACTGTTTTTGAACGTTTCTTACAGATAATGGCATAATGATCATTGCTTAGGGCGACAGTGGCTCAGGAGGTAGCGCAGTCGACTGGGGGTCGGAAGGTCCCTGGTTTGAATATGGTTCCTCCTGGCAGAATGTCGGAGTGTCCTTGAGCAAGACACTGAACCCCAAACTGCCCCCAGTGGCCAGTTGGTACCTTGTATGGCAGCCTCTACAACTGGTAGGTAGATGTGAGGCATATAACTGTAAAGCGCTTTGAGTACTCAAATGAGTAGAAAAGCACTAAATAAATGCAGTCCATTTACCATATACCGAATGGTATGCTGCCAGTTCACACACAAGCCACCTGCTGCTGCCAACGTGCGTAAATTCCAATTGCTGCTGTCAGTGGAAGTGCTGATGATGCAAGGGGCTGCGCTCGCGCCCTCTCTCACAACTCTCACACACACAGAGGACACTAAATAACAATTCTAAACTGAATTAAGCATGCACTTGTCTCGGAGGAGAAGTTCTCAGCCACTTATTTTTTACCCAGTTGTATTTAGCTTCAAATTTTATTTTTAGCTCTAAAAAAATCACCGAGGTCCGGACCTCGGTGACCTCATAGCTGGTTACGGGCATGAAAACAGCTTGTGTGTCTGGTGATATTTGTTCTGTTTGAAACGTTGCATTTGAAATTACCTACCACTTCAGAAAAAACGACTCTGTTTACGCTCGCTCCCCCTCTGTAGCTAGCTAGATGCTGACAATAAGTACCACGATCGCGAGTTCATCGGCATCTGCATGCATGAACCCACTAAAGTGAAAGGATGAGAACGGAAAAAAGGATGTGGGTTGAGTGTGGGGGCGGGGCCGTGGGGTGAGCTTACTTTATGATTTGTTAAGTGAGTATCTCAATGGCATCAGCTGGAAGGAACGCTAGGCTGCAGCACACGAAAAATGAACCTGCTTGACATTATTATGTATGAAACTGCCAATCAGATTTATTTACTTATTAATTGAAGGTGCTGGAATGCCGTTCTGGATCATTCCAGCCCACTTTAACCCCTGTACATAACTACAAAATGACTGTGTTGCCCCTTAGATTATGCTGTGGTAATAAATTCACACTTGCAGGGAGTAAACAAAGAAGGATCATCTAAATGCCACTAGGTACAAACATTGCCCTCACCTCTCTTATATTAGAAACTTCCCACACTAAGTTGTAGTCTACATCTATGCAGCTACTGAGCTCTTCATCTAACGCAGCTGCTGAGGACTCCCAGATACGTTACATACTTCCTACAATAAATTATTGTAGGTCTGCATCTGTGAACTAAAGCAGGTGGTCAGGATTCCTAAATGGCTCAGTTGGCAAAGCACTGGTCTTGAGTAGGGTTGGGTATCGTTTGGGTTTTTTCCGATACCGGTGCTAAAGCGATACTTTTAAAACGGTACCGGTGCCTAAACCCATACTTAACCCTTTCGCACGTAACTTATTTTTATGCTATGTAGTGCGCCTGTTACGTTACATGGTTCGTTATGTGTTCATTAGCGTTATTAAGCATCTCATAGCATCTCAGTTAACATTTGCTGTATTTTTTAACGTTAAATCATTGTTTTCTCAAAGCTAAAATTAGCTAGAATTTTTCCAATCTATTGTTCTAATCGCACCAGTTTTAGCATACGCGCTAACTGGCTAATCACACCGGTGTGACCATACACGCGAAAGGGTTAAAAAAAAGCACAAAACGACTTGTATCTATATGTTGGTTAACTTATCTATTAGCTTTGAAAAACACAAAGCATATGTTTTCACTATTTATCTTTGTAGCCATGTGTTTCTGTCTACCACATGGAAGCAGCATAGTGCTGTTGCTGTGATATCAACATTGAATAGATGCAAGTGGTGTTTTTTCCCTCAGAAGCATTTCACATGGCCTCGGAAAACTGGAGGTGTGCTCCCGCATCAGGTATGACTAAAGGGAAAAAAATACGGGAAGAAACGTAACGCCATATGCCGGGGATAGCTGTTATTGCGCTAAAAATAGCTATTTAATGTATCGCAACGGCTATACAGCCCAGCCCTAGGCTCAGGCATTTAAGTGGGGGGACTGAAATCTGCGTTGCGATTTTGTCTGGTAGATACCGGTCGTATAGGAACTGGTGCCATATTGGCACAGGGTTTCGGTAACCCAACCCTAGTCCTGAGTGCAGGTTGAGCTCTACAGGCTGGTTTCAAAACCAGCTGTGTCATCCCCTAACATTTATCTGAAGCCCATAGCAGCCCAAGAGATCCATTTCTTATCGTACAACTCTCAGACACCTTGCAATTTGTTAGGTGTCTAAAGATTGCTTGGATGATGTTAGTGAAATAACATTTTCACATGAGGCTACTTCACAATTAATTAAGAGAAAAACATTGTTTATAACACAAAATCCCATTTACCCCTTCATTTTGAACTACACTTTAGGCATCAACTGCTAAAAAGAATCAAATTGCCCTGGAGCGGAGTGCAGTTAAAATTGCTGTCTGACTCATCCCTACGTCTAACAGAGGAGAAACAAGGACCTACAGCATTAGCACCTACATTCTAATACATGCTCATGTCTCTCACATTCAAAATATTGGACAGTCATTATCAAAGTTTCAATCAAACATGTTGAATTTACTGAACTACAGGAAATGCCAGATCAGGAATGTGTCAGATTTTGTGATTCATCTGTGACATAACAGTTGGACCTGGTCATTTGGAAGGGCTGTTGCTCATGGCTCTTTTAACTCCTCAGATTAAGACCAGTAGTGTGGATTGGGAATGTGAAAGGTGGTAACTTTCCATTAATGGCCTGGTTTCTATTCTGTTGAGGGGGGCTGGGCTTCATTTTTCTACCCTCAAGAAGACAGGAAAATTGTCTTTATTCCCTGCTATTCTTTAGTAAGGATATTAGGGTCACATACACTCAGTGACCACCTTATTAGGTACACCTCTCTAATACTGGGTAGGCCCCCCTTTGCCACCACAATGGCCTGAATTCTTCATGGCATGGATTCAACAAGGTGCTGGAAAACATTCCTTAGAGATTCTGCTCCATGCTGACATGATAGCATCACGCAGTTGCTGCAGATTTGTCGGCTGCACATTCATGCTGGGAATCTCCCTTTCTATCACATCCCAAAGGTGTTCTGTTGGATTCAGATCTGGTGACTGGGAAGGCCACTGAAGAACACTGGATTCATTGTCATGTTCATGAAACCAGATTGAGACGACTTTTGCTTTGTGACATGGTGCCGTTCCACCATATCCCAAAGGTGCTCTATTGGATTGAGATCTGGTGACTGTGGAGGCCATTGGAGTACACTAAACTCATTGTCATGTTCCTGCAACCAGTTTGAGATGACGTGTGCTTTGTGGAACGGTGCGTTATCCTGCTGGAAGTAGCCGTTAGAAGATGGGTAGACCATGGTCATAAAGGGATGCACATGGTCAGCAACAATACCCAGGTAGGCTGTGGCATTTAAACAATGCTCAATTGGTATTAAGGTGCCTAATGTGTTCCAAGAAAATGTTCCTCACATGATTACACCACCACCTCCAGCCTGAACCGTTGACACAAGGCAGGATTCATGGATTCATGTTGTTTACACCAAATTCTGACCCTACCAGCTGCATGTCGCAGCAGAAATCGAGATTCGTCAGACCAGGAAATGTTTTTCCAATCTTCTACCGTCCAGTTGGTGAGCCTGTGCCCACTGCAGCCTCAGTTTCCTGTTCTTAGCTGACAGGAGTGGTACCCGGAGGGGTCTTCTGCTGCTGTAGCCCATCCACCTCAATGTTTGACGTGTTGTATGTTCAGAAATGCTTTTCTGCATAGCACTGTTGTAATGTGTGGTTATTTGGGTTACTGTCACCTTCCTGTCAGCTTGGACCAGTCTGGCCATTCTCCTCTGATCTCTGTCATTAACAAGGCATTTTTGCCCACAGAACTGCCGCTCACTGGATGTTTTTTGTTTTTCGCACCATTCTCTAAACAATCTAGAGACTGTTGTGTGTGAAAATCCCAGGAGATCAGCAGTTTCTGAGTTACTGAAACCACCCCGTCAGGCACAGATTCTGATGTTTGGTCTAAACAGCAATTGAACTTCTTGACTATGTCTTCGTGATTTTATGCATTGAGTTGCTGCCAGATGACTGGCTGATTAGTTATTTGCATCAACGAGCAGGTGTACAGGTGTATCTAATAAAGTGGTCACTGAGTGTACAATGTGCAGAAGGAGTATTACAATGAGTGGATTTTCATTCTTGTTTTTGGTTGGTATTAGAAGTGCAGTTAGTTGGTAGAGTTGTCTGTGGCTGTTTTTTTTTTTTTTTCTGCAGTCATTCCAAGAGAAAAGTGCAGCCATCTCATGTGCCTTGATAGCCTTCCTTCTACTTTCTGTTTCCCCTTTTCTGGCTGGTCTGATGAAGCAGCTCTCTTGGCATTTCCATGTGACATGGTGAAGCTAGGTCTCTTTAGCAAATAACGGAAGAGAATAGTATGTTCATAGAAAGTTTTTATCCTCTAAGCTTCTCTGATATATGTCAGAGCATGCCTTATTTTCAGAATAACTCAAAAGAGTGGACTGTGAAGAGGTTAGAGATTAGATTGGCCATGTCTACATCTGTTGAATTTATGCTGAGTACCTTGCTAGTAAGCCTCATGACACGCCAAATGACAAAATCCTATCAGATGTACAGATGTGCTTTTTATTTAAGGTTTGGCTGGTAGTCATTCCTTTTAATAATAATGAATGCTATGCCTTTAAAATCCAACTTTTCAGAGGCTGAGACTATGGTGGTGACTGGCTTGAACAGGAGACATTTTTACTGCATTAGACTGAAGCACAAAAAGAATTTCAGCAAGAATTAAACAATCATGTCTAGTATTGAAGTAATCACTGTGAATGTGATGATGGATTCTTCACTTGCATATGCAAATCCTTTTCTAAAAGTTTTTAATTAGGTTTATTATTACAGACTTTGAATTTCTTCACTGAGTGTGTTTTATTTGTCTCAATGAGTTCCATGTGTTTGTTTCAGGGCTCTGCGTTTTCAAACCATTTTATAAACCATGCAATTGTCAAGCTGTCTTCAGCATCTTCACCTCTGTCAGTATTACCTGTGCAGTGAGAGTGTGTGAATCTTTCTGTGCAGGCATTGTACAATTGCTGTGGTAATTATTGGCCACAAATCTCAGTTAGGAAGCCCAGGTTATGCATGTGACAGAAGAATGGCTAAAAGAGCGAGAAACAACAGAACATGGAGATTTGTGGAAAAAATTCTTTACTTCACATTGTTTAACACTGTTTTAGCCCTTTTATCTTTTTTATCCCTTCTGCTGGTTTTTGTCCTTATGCAATTGTAACCGGCAGAATGGAATGACCATTGCAGCCACCGTAGTGCTTGTTGGAGGTCACGCCCCCTGCTATGCTGCTGCGAAAGTTAGCCGTGGCAACAATTAACTGGTCACACAGAACAGGTATATATAGGCCAGGTAGGAGGCATGGAGCTTAATTGCTCCTTTGCACCTTCTGCTTCCATGTGCCATAGTATTCCTGATTTGAGGTAGGTTCATGATTTTGTTGATTGTGTGTTGCGGGTAAGCTCCCATTACTGCCATGGTAATCAATGTAATGCGCTTAACACGTGGTCGCTGGCATCAGTGTTTCCTGCTGGGTCGGAGCAGGGTTGTGGCTGTTTCTCTTCTCCCTCCGGTCCACTGCCTCCCTACATAGGCGCAGCCAAGTCTACCGGGCAGGTACAATGATATAACTTTGCTAGCTTGAGGCATTTTAATGTGTAGTCGTGATAGCAGCAGTTTCATGAATTGTTCGGCTCGTCCTGTTTTTACCTTAGTGGTAAATAATACTGTTGTTGCCCCAACAGGAAGACCACCGCTGCTGCTTTGCCTTGCCGTTAGTCGTATGCCATGAAAAGTTCCCCTGTTTTTATGTTTGTTACCATTAGGCTGCTCGTCTTTTAAACCAATTGCCTTTGCGGTTTGGTTGGTTTACTTTCGTTTTCCCTGTTTGTTAGTAGTAGTAGTTAGTGTTAGTAGTTTTTTTGTTCCGCATACGTGCCTGCGGGGTCGCTTGTGTGTTCGTTTTGTTTATTAGTTAAACCCAATTGGGCTGGTGTGTCCGTCAGCTCATCTCCTCCGTGTCGTAGTGTGCGCGCGGGGGAAACGTCCGTGGGTGCAACAACTATTTAGGTACCGGCGATTGCAATTGTTGGTACCTAAAAGGGGTAACGCTACTTACTTTGGCTAGCTGGTGCCTACTTTGTGTATAGGCCCCCTAACGACATTCTCGAGCTGATGAAATGGTAACTCCTGTAAACACGGAGCTGTGAGCCGATTGCGTTTGAGTTTTTTGTTTGAATTGTATTTTGTGTTGAATCTGTTTTGATTCATTTTTTTTCCCTTTCCCTTGTGTAGGTGCTGAGGTTCTCCTGGGGGGGAGGCTAGGCACACGCTACTGTAGTCTGCCTCCCCGTGGCTGACCGAAGCCCTCTCCGCATTGGCATTTTAATGTACTCTTTTAATAAAAAAATATTTTTGAACCTGGACTGTAACAAGATTAAATAATATATATATTTGTTTGTAATTTGGGAACAGCCTCTCTGTTCTCTCAGTGAATGAACCTGTGTGTTTGGAGTGTCCTCCTAGGGTTGGCTAGATTGGTGTTGACCCCTGTTTATTTCCCTGGGTAGAACCCCCCAGGCTGGTGTAGTTGGCTACCTCCCCCCTTGTCACTTTTGTATTTCCCCCTTTCCTCCCTTGTACTGGCAACACAATTATAATAAATGAACACGTTTCATATACCTGTTGTGTTGTGTGAATGTACAAAAAAGGGGAAAGACACCTTTACACAGCTCACCCATATAGGTCCACCAAGAAAATAACCTAAAGTAAAGCAACATATAGCAAACCTGTTTCCCTTTCAGGGTTTTTAAGACCATTTCCACTCCCATTTGTTCATTTGTAGGTTTGTTTCTGTTTGTTGCTCTCATTCCCTTTCTCCTTACTCACATTGACAGGTAATTTTTACAGGCACCCTGATGGAATCAGTTACCTTCATTATATAAAGTATGCTGTGCTCTCAGGCATGCAGGAGAGAAGGGTCAAGCTCTACTTTCCTCCTGACAGACTGGTGCATATTACATGTGCCAATTAGTCACTGTGTTGAAGAATGTTGCTTTTTTTTTTTTTTTTTAGCTGTATTGTTTCTTTGATTGCTAAACTGCAGTTAGTTTATTCTGTGTATTCCGATGCATCTGGAGGGTGTAAGTACATGGAAAACGGGTAGGTTGCAGGAAATGTCTGCCAATATACTTGGACCTGAAATACTAGACAGTACATATTGGTATTGCTATGATATGACTTCTCTGGTAATTTTTTAAATTTGACCTTTCTTCCTTTTTCACTGTGTTTGGAATTGCTAAGCAGCCACATTTGATACTCGCCCCACCTCCCTCACCCAAGCAGGGAGCACTAAGCAGGGTGCATGCACACAATATGATGCCAACAGTGTACAACAGGAGAACAAGCGCCTAGTGAAAATGCTCTCACTGATGACAACCAGCAACCTCTCAAAACTTGGGCAGTTGCTAGGTAATACTTTGAAAAAGCTCAACTATGGTAATTTAGTAAAACGTTTACTATCATTGAATGGCCATTGTGAACTCCAAGAGCATGTGAAATGTGCTGCCCTTCTTTTGGGTAATACAGGTCATGGCATCTAACATACTGTTCTCAACATTCCAACACATTCAAAATTGAATGGTCCTCACAACCAAACATTTCGCATGCCAAAATCTGGCCCACACTGCTTTGGCAAAGTGCAAAACCAGCTCAAAACCCGCTGTCACATGAAGACGGTCCGTGCTGTGTATCTAATTTTGGCTCACAAATCAGACACCTGCTCACATTAATTGCTTTACAGAAAAGCGTATGGAAATCATTTGGTTTCCTATCAAGCCCATTAATTGTGTAAACTTGCTTAGCTTGTGTCTTAAAAGTAATTAAAACTGATCAAATGCTGTATTGTACTGCTGAGATCTGGTTAATGTTGCCTAATTTTATGTTGTGCTTGTGTGGGATGGAGTCACAAAATTCTCAACATTTTTTACTTGATCTTTATATGGTGTTTCCATTTCATATGTGATATACTGACTAGATAGTCTTGATTTTCTTAACATGAAAAATGCTGTGTCTACTACAGTTGAAGCTAAAAATGATCTGACTTGCTGGTTCATTGCAGCCATATTTGTAGGATAATAGTCAAAAAGTGAATATGCATGGCATAAGAACACCAACAGCAAAAGAACTGCCTGTTACCAAACACAAACTCCTTGACAGGGAGCAGAAGGAACACCTAAGCTAATTATTTGGTCATCACAGAATATCGGAATATGTAAACCACAACCTCTGCTTGATCCCCTTCAGCGGAAGCTCCCACAGTATGCATATTTTTTGACATAGTCAAGTGGACTGGTGAGCTGGTGAATGGGGAAGTGGAAGGGGTAAGGGGGCCGGCTTAAAATGTTCACTTTGGGACATCCTCTGTCCTGTCTCAGCATTTAGCAGCAATGGCATTATATGACAAAATTAATCAAGAGGAAAAGAGCTGCTCAAAAAAGTTAATGTTCTGTTGTCAGTCCCTGCAAATATTTTGAGAGAAAATTCCACAACTAAGCAATAAGTAATGAACAGTCATTAGCCAGCTAACACCCGGTTACCATCTATTGACAGCCAGCAAAGTTCTCATTGCTGTGTTGTCCACATATGTACCAAGCTGGCTAATTAACTTATTATAGCTAACTTCTAATTTAGTTAGCCGAGTATTATAGTCAGCTAGTACATTATTATTCCACAGGCAGCTATGTAAATCATCAACTAGCTCGCTAGCTGTGTATATACTGGTGTTGTGGCCAATTTGTTGAAAAATATGAATATTGTTGTGACTTTGGACAATTTTATGACTACAACCATAAGATTACTTTTGGAGAAATCCATACTCAGGAAAAATGGTAAGAATTTAAAAGATAATGGAAAATGGATGAATGCAGCATGTCATTTCTAATTCCAGTTCAGTTCAAGAGTACTACTGCTAATCAACACATGAAGACTGCTTTGAAGTACATATCTCTGATCTGCCCCGTCTGTGCTCACTCTAGAATCATGCACATGCACACTTTAGTGACACACCATTCACATAGCTTCACTGTTAGGCTTGTCATCAAGCACGCAAAAGTAATTGCCAACTATTCATTTTAATTTTCTGCATATCCCACCAAGTCAAATCTATTTCTTTTGAACAAAAGTGTCATATCAGTTTCTTCGTAGCTTTGAGTTGAATTGTGGTGTCTTCACTGTGGTGCAAGAGTACAGAGCAAGCTAGCTAGCAAGTGTATCTAACTTGGTGTGTCCCCAAGAGGTAAGCTTGATTTAATTAATCAATTTAGTGTGTAGATCTGCAATGAGACAAGGAGATCTCATTTCCAACTAGCTAGCTATCTTCCTATCTTACATTCAGATTGGTTCAGGCATTGTTAATATTTGCAAATCATGTGCATATTTATGGTAGTATTTAAATATTCAATTGAACATATTGACTTTTCATGATTTAATTAGACTGTATTAAGCAAATAAACATCAGTAGAAAAACAGTGATTCTGATAAGTGAAATAACAAATCCTTGTCCTGTTGCCTCCTATGGAATGGGGATGGACTCAATATAGCAGCTGGCATGCTCCCAAGTGAGGAGAGGCAAGGAACGAGAGTGTAGTGTGCAGTTCGGGACACAGTCTTAGATACCATGATTAGTTATTCTGTGACATATGTTCAGTGTTTATTTTCTGTAGTGTGACCTGGTGGTGAGGAGTACTCTTGTTAGCAATTTATAAATAGAGACCACAGGTTTTGCACCTCCACCATGTCTCATTCTTTCCCTTCCACTTCCCTGGCTGGTCTACCATGGGTGCAGATAGGCTAATAGCTCTGATTTTGAAAGCATTTAGTGACTCAGAAGATCAGACCTTTCCAGAATACTGAGCCAGTGCTTCTGTTCTGGCTCACTGAAAAGATTTATTCAAAAGGAACAAATTGTTTTTAAATGCATCATTTTTTTTATAGTAAAAGGGTCTTATTGAGGTACTGCTGTTGCTAAGATGCAGAGGGTACATTTTCACTCTCCTGTAGGTGTTGTTAATCTGAATGAGCATGACTTTTTATTGTTATTCTTCGCATGTTCTACACTTTTTTTTCACAGAAGGGAAATCTCTTCTCCCAGTTCATGCTTTCTTCTCATTCTCCCGCTCCCTTGTCCTCATTAAGATGAGCAACTCATGTCAATCACCACACAATCACACAGTGTACATCCAAACAACGGTCTTTAGATTAGGAGATGACAGGGATGCAAGCAGCCACAACCAGTTGGAATCAGAGCAGCTGGAGCAAGCCCTAGGTGTGCTGCTTCAAGGGCCCCATTCTGTGAAATCAGTAAGGAATCTGGCTTTGATCCACAGACTCACAAACAAAAACATCATGCCATCAGCCATTATATTTAGGGTGATCCAGTTTTTCTGTTGTAATTGAAGGGATTTGGTTACTAGCAATGTAAAAAGAGTTTATTTTTAAATGTCTACCATCCATTTTTAATTTCTATTTATTTCAAACAGCTATCGGGGATTAAACTGTCATGAGTTGTTTGCCGTTATGAACACAATCTTCAGTAATTAGCTGAAGTGTGATAATTGTTTAGCAAATAAGTTAAATAGTATGTGAAATGGGCAGAATGAAGTGATAAGTAAAGATCATCACTTACACTTACTCTTCACAGAGAGGCTTTGCTGAAATTTGGTGAAAAAAACAGATTTGGAGCCAACATAACACCTGACTTTAGTGGAAGCACAGAGGACCTGCAGGACATCAGGCGCATGTTAGAAATACTACCAAACATGCAAATATGAGTAATAAGACATAATTGTACTATAATGAATGAGCCCTATGATAATATTAGTGAGGAAGAAACTGTTGCAGTGCATCCCCCCTCTAATAAACAGGTCAAGCAAAAACAGACAATGTTAGTCACCAAATAACCTACCATGAGTTTTAAGGTCCTTGTAAAGGGTGTACTGACATTTGCTTTATTCTGTGCTTTCAAATGCAGCAGCAAACACTGCGTCGTACTCAATATTAAAAACTGTTATGTATATTTTCTATTCTTAACTCTTGCTGTATATTCACTGTAGTTTTTTGTCAGCACTACAAAGCAGAATGAACTTCACAATACAAACTTTTTTCTAAACTTAATTTATAATCTAGACAATAACTTTAGTCTTAAAAGTGAGCCTTGTTAGCAAATGTGGTCACTAACATCAGTTTATAGAGTATTTCTATGATTGGACATGACAATATTTAGGACAGCTTACTTTACCCACATTTTATGTATGTTTTTACTTATTTATTTACTTTGTGTGATTTATGCATGTCTGTTTTAGTGCCCTTAGCCACATGTCATGGTAGAACTGGTTAGGTAAATAAATGTTACAGTATGTTGTTTTTATATAACATGAAACATGTGCATATATTTCAACATTGGTGAGGGCTCACAGCCATCTTAAACAGCAGGAGCTCCTTGCACAAAAGCAATCTGTGACCATATTTCAGTATTAGCTTGTATGCTGTTGCTGAAACATGTAAGATGCAAGTTGGCAAAGGGTAATCATTCGCTACAAGTGTAGTTAATACAGGCTCCTCTTTCCCTGTAAATATGGTATTTGTGTTGCTTGTTCAGAATTTAAATGGAAGAAAAATGATATGGGAGCAAATCTCTCAGGGTCATGTTAATCTGATAGTTGTATATTTATAGGGGGAGTTAACTGTAAAATGTAGAAAATAGACACTATGTACACTGATGGATCAAATACACATACATATCCCACTCCTTAGATGCATACATTGAGCCCATGCAAATTCACTGTCAGCCCACTGATAAAGTATGTTAAAGATGAAATGCAATAATCGCTAAACACAAGTATTTTTAATCCAGGCAAACATGAACATTATCACAAGGGAAACTATGAAAAATACAAATTGAAACTTTAAGAGCAATGGAAAAAAAAAACAAGAAAATAATTATTGATCACCTTAAAACATTAGCTAACTGAAGTCACTGTAAATAATTGCTGTTGACTTTATGTAACAGAATGACAGATTGATCTATTAATTAACAGTGAGATCTTGACAGGTTTAATGCTTGATACTATGGTATGCAGTATCATCTATATTATATATTATTCCAATTTTACAATGGAAGTAAATTGGAATAAAGTGAAGGATACACATACCACACATTCGGTTAATTGCTTGTAGTCACCATGGTGTGTTTCGCACTTATGTTTGTAGTCACACATCGTCGATGGTTGATGTCAGCTACCAATGAGAGCATCTCACCCTTCAGCCAATCAGAGTGCGGGGAGAGTCCATATGAAACAATGAAAATGAGCAAAGGGAGAACAAAGCTCCCCACCCAAAAAGAAACTTTTTAAACTGCAATTATGGCAGCGTTTTGAAGAGATGACAATGAGGATAAATTGAATTGCCTGGTTGAGACCGGCATTGTACTATAGAACAGAGAAACAGAGAAACTGTCTACAGCAACTGAGCTATTTGTCTTACTTTAGGTAGTTATGCTATTTAGGTTATTTACAACATAAATCTACAGAGAGAACATTATTTTTTCTGATTGAGAAAATAGGTGGCATGGGCTGTTGCTAGCTAGTAGAGAAGGGGTTAGTTGTAACTGCAGACACTCCTGCCCTGCTGGTCTGGGTTTGGTTTTCAAACGCAGACTGAAAATATGTTCGTAAATAAGCTGTAAATGATGACTCTGTCTTCCTAGCTAGCATTGTTTAGAGAAGTTTTGTCCCACATTAGCCTCCTAGATATATTTACTGAGCTAAACATTAAATGGACACATGCTACTACTGTTTCTGATGGATAGTTAGCATGGGCTATCAGTTTGTTCTTCAAATGTAGCCTTAATTGTGTGTGTGTGTGTGTGTGTGTGTATACACACACACACTTGTAAAAGGAGCTCACATAATAAATACTTATTTATTATGTGAGCTCCCTTTACAAGTGTATAGTTCTGTCCTTGGTGTCTACACACCTGCAGCTAATCGAGTGATCATGGACAACAGCAGTCTTTACAAATAAGCTGTCAGCCATAGTTAGGGTTGTGTGTTCCAAAACGTCTTGATCAAAGTGTATTGGCCAAATATGCCATCAAACCTGGTGTACCTTAATATACTGTAATATTCGTCTGATATTTGAACGTTTTGAATTGTGACTGATTTGTCAAAAATTAAAAGTATGCTAATGTTAACTTAGTAAGCTCTGTGTGAAGCTCACTAAAGAGAGAGAAGAACAATCGGATTTGGCAGAGAGAGCTCACATGTTCTCAGGCTCCAAGCACTAAAAGGAAAAAGCTTTAAGGACTTTAATTCATAAATATCACTTGGGATATTAATGGATATAATTAGCAGATTTTCAGACCTTACTCGAATCCAAAAAATTCTCTAAAAAGGAAAATGATTACAATACCTTGAAAGTTTGCTTGTTCATGAAGACAGTTCCATAAAAGTCATGATCTATTTTTCAATATAATACAGCATTGTTGTTGAAGCTAAGTGTGGAATAGCTAAAAGGTGTGGTGACATGTGGAGACCACACAGTGGGATGATTGACAGGGAGATGAACACTGCATTGCAGTGGCAGTCTTCCCTGTGAGGTAGGCAGATAGATCTGAAGTTATTAAGTTTCCTGTTCAGTACTGACAGATGGACTTTGTTGGAGAATCTCCATCACTGCATCTGTTTTAATCTGGTCCTGCTCTGCTGCCCCTGACTGTGACAGCAGTGCTGGTATCCAAGAGCCGTTTCATTAATATGAATATGCGCCTTCCCCGCGACAGGGCCACTTCCTCCCTGACAGTAAAACCAAGCAGACAATGACAACATATTCCTTGCACATTAAAACGCCAACCTGAGAAAGACTATGCATGTAAGCCAGAGATAATATTCTCTGGTGCGTGGACTTATGATCAGAAGACTGCGGGCTCAAATCATAGTTGGGGCTGTTGTACCCACAAGGCAGGAGCTGTATTTCATCTTATTTTAAACAGCTTTTGTAAATATCATGTAGATATCAAAGCTATGTGGATAAAGGTATCTGTAATGCAAGTAATTAATACAATGCTATGATGTATTGTAGGTTTAGCCTTTTCAGTTGACATTAATTACAGGATAACCCCTAGGTAGATACGAAAGGTACTGGTTTGGATCTGAGACCTGTCAGAATATCTTAGAGTGGATTGTCTGCAGTGGCCCCTGGCATGTGAAGTGGAAGTTTCCTATTCATTTCTCTGTTTCAAAAGGAAGATCCTGCCAAGCTCATCCTCATCCCTCAATGTGTTATTCAGATTATAAGTGTAAAGGCAATATTCTCTGCTGGGGTAAAGCAGACAATGTCGGTCAGAGAAGAATGTTGAGGCTGCGCCGCACTCCCACGGCATCAGCCAATCAGTGCACAGGTTTTGATTCCCTCTGCGTCATCCTCAATAATGCAGCTGTCCTTGTCTTTGTGGCGTGCATGTCAAGGGGAACAAACAGAACTGTCAGCACTGCCTGTGTCTGTGATAAAAAGGTGACAGAGAGACACAGGGTTCTGGTGTGTCCTGTTTGAGTCATCACACCAGGTCACTCGCTCAGTCCTTTATGTCAATAACAAGCGGCATTAGTGTCATAATACTGTTTTCCCAAATACTGTGAATTTCATCAACAGACACATAATGGTGATACACTTTATTTGCCATGTAATGCCAAGTGAAATGCTCAAGAATCCATGTTTTATAGGTAAGTTAGTCTCTAATCAGTTTACAGATATTTGCATCAAAGGTTATTTCACTTAGAAAACCAAGTTAGATCTGCATTTAAATAAGCACTGTCAAAGGACAGTCCAAGATGCACCCCTTCAGAGGCCTGTCCATGACTTTCAGGCTGCTAATGCCTGCATCCACTGCAAGTAGTACACAGTCCAGAAAGCCTAATGGAGGGTGGCAGGGAGCTGGAATGTCCCCCCTCCCTGCGCTCTCTGGCCAAGGATAAATTGCAATCTCTGGACAAATCCTGAGTAAAGTGGTTGTGCCTGTGAGACTGTCAGAGCCATGTAGGATGAACAATGAACAATGAACAAAACCCCTGTTTTTAGGAGGAGATGATGTCCAGCATTCCCATTTCTCCTTGTGCTCTGTCTTCTACCATTTTAGCCAAAAAGATATGCATACTAATTTATGGCACCACACTATATAACATACCATATGTAAGGGTGGTGATTAGGAGGAGTTACAGGAAATTCCCCCAAAGTGTGAACACATAATGACTACCCAGAGCTTTGAGGTGAAACATGTGAAGTGCTCGAGGTGCTTATGTGATTCTTATCTGCAGTGACTGAACTGCGAGTGAGAGTGTAGAGAGGTATTATGGGTGAGGCGAACCCCATTGGTTGATCTTGCTGGTTATTTGGTGGTCTTTAAGGGAACTGCTGCTGAAAACATCCTAACAATGGACAGCCTAAGTAAAATCAACAAAAGTTCCTCAGGGATTTAAGCTAGTACCTTAGGCAGTATTTGTCACTGATGGCAGTTGGGGAGAACAGAGCGCTGGGTAAACATCTAGAGGGTCGCGCCTATTCTCAGTATTGGAGTGCAGCCCTATAAAAGCATAGTATTCCTTCGGAGGCCACTGGGAACGAGACCACATACCATTTTTAGTAGCAAGCAACTGCAACTGCAACTGCCATTGCAGATGAGACAGCCATGCTTCCCCACCATAGCTTAATTTATTTGTGTTTCCTATTTGTGTTTATGATTGTTATGGAAGATGGAGATCAATTTGACCCTCTAACATTAACAATGTAATCTGTGTTTTCGGCTCTATGGGGTATGGTTGCTTTAAGATCAAAAAGGTAAATGGGAGTACAGCTGCTTCTGTTTTCAATAATTCATGAATAATATGTGAAATGAGTTGTCGGCAACCTGAGCACACAATGACAAATATCTTCATTTAAATGTAATATTGGGCTGACTCTCAAGGAACAATTAGATGTTTTCCATGACATTAAACCCCTTTGTTCAAGAAGCTATTGCCTCAGTAAAAAGTTAATTTCTAAACTAGCCAAACAATGTGTAAGTTTGTAATTAATTCCAACATATTTGCACCTCTGAGTCCAAATTCACACAGTTGCCTATAAGTAGCAATTAAATATATTAATACAGGTTTTAATTAATTATTTGTTATTGAAAAGGAGTAGCCTTCATCTATCTCCTGAACTGCTGAAAGTTGTTGTGTTGTGTTAGTCATGAGGTTTTTTGGCTAAGGATCCTTAATTTTTCTAATGTTCTATATTTGCTATAGACAGATATCATATTATCAGCTTCATTCCAAACAGTGTAATTGTTTATTTGTGTTTTTTTTATTTGTAATTATCATTATGTGTAATTTAATTGTTGACAACCAACCATTGGTTAACGAGCCACACCTGCCTAATTAAAGGCATATTACATACAGTCATGGCTGAACAGCAGGACACCACTTTGTTTCAGCTGGTTGTGCGCTCAGCTTGGTTCCTTTAGTTTATTGGTGTTAAAAAATACATTACTGTATTTAGTGTGTGAGGAGAGAAATTTGTTGAATTTTATATCATTGCCACATTATGATAAACAAATTGTATAGTGAGAAGGATACAAAATATGTTCAAATTGTGTCAACACTTGCAATCCTGTGTGCTCCTGTGGCACAAACATATGATTGAAGAGCATTCTTGTTTTTAAAATACTGCATGGGATTTCAGGGATGAAATAACGGGACTGAAAAATAAAAACAAAACAAAAAATAAAATATGACTTACTGCAGTGCCACCTGTAAGCTCAGTATGATGTTGACCTACATTCTACCTTAAATTGTTAAGATTAATGTTGAGGATCTCGCTGTGCTAATTGTTTCCACTTGTGTTTAATACTCTTTACAAGGAAGTACAAAAATACACAGATTCTTTGGTGTTGACAACTAAATTTATTGTATTTGAAAATTTAAAGTGATGCAGCCATATGTGAATTAATTCCAATACCACAGCTGTTGAGTTTCCCCTTAAATGGACTCCTTGCAAAGAACTTCATCACTTCCACAGATATGGTTACAAGGAGGTTACAGATATGGGACAAGGAGGCAGAATTCAAAGAGTGATGTATCATTTGTATAGCCTTCATAATTTTTATTATAAGTTTCATTAGATATTTTTATCTAATTAAATTTTATGCACGCAGAGGGTAATTAAAGTAACCTTATACATGTGAGAATATCCACCAAAATCCACCAATCCCCATGACATAACTGGTATTAAATAATTTGGTAAAATAAATACTCATCCAACACTCCACACAAGTTTAAGTCTGGGAGGAAGGACCTCCCTGCTACCAATCAATGGTAGCATAAAAAAATTAATCAACCTTGCCTCCTTATTTGCTGCAATGTCCACAGCCTTCCTTTTCCCCATCTCTTCTTTTCATATGTGCTCGGTTTCCTAAGGTTAGGCATCAATTTCCTGCAAGCCAGCAGCACCCAATACTCTGGGTGTTCCATCCTCTCCTCTGTGTTCAGAATGCCAGCACACTTCCCATTCTGTATTTGTCTTTTAAGTAATTTATATTGAAGGTATACTTAAATGCTCTCAAAAAGCATTTGTGCTAGCATGGTGCTTAACTCATGAGACACAAATCCAAGTTTTCCTTGTGGAAGAAGAGGATCACTCTGGACCTTCTCTGCATGTCCTGACATGATGTAAATGGCATCTTTAAAAGATAAAACAGTGAAGGTGTCGTTGTCTGCCTGGAGATATATGCCACATGAAAATAAAATGTGAGATGCACACGGAAAAGTGAGAGCACCTTGGCATATGTCAACAAAACAGACATCTCAACAACAAGGCCTTTCAGAATTGTTCTCTGATGCTGATAGTGCTGACATACATTTATGGAACAGCTACATTTAAGTTTTAACACATTAAATGTGATCAGAGGAAATGTTCAGATGACATTTTCAAATCCAGATATCACATTTATTAATTAGCTATACCTGATCCACATGTCTATGCACACCTTGAGGGAGCTGCTCTTTGTTTGCTCTTATGTTCAGCACCACCAGGCATCCAAAGCACGGGAAAAGGATTTTTAAAGTCAGGTTAATCAGTTACCTGAAACCTTCAATTTATACTATTCACTGAACACAAGAGAAGTGCTATAACAAGACACACAATTAGAAATGTGGATTTGTAATTAGGAATCTGATTAAGCATTGATTTATGTTCTGTTTAAGGGAAAGACAAATTATTATAATAAAAATATGCATTGAATATTTAATGAATAAAGTGGACAGAAAATTGTAACACCAGACATGCTTTAATTTTTGTGTGCCTACAGTCATGTAAGCAATTCTTGATGAACCATTCATATTCCAGTGTAATTGAGTGCACCAATAAATGAAACATCAAAAACACAAATGGGCAATTTCAAATATTCGTATTGAGATATTGAAGAAACATCTTTTGTAAACAATCATACCAGAGACTAGCACGGTTATTAGTTCTCGGCAGCCAAAGGGCCTGATCAAACATGTATTGGCACTCACACTAGTATTTATGAAATTAGTACCTGAAACAATTCCATGTAAAACCTAAGTGTTAATGTGTTGTGTATTTTCATTTAAACACAAAGTGAGCCAACATGATTAGTATTTTTTTTAAATGAGAAGTGATCTTAGACATCTATTGGTAGGGAATCATGTCATAGGCAGCAAGGGCATAAAAGTTTTGTAACCTGTGTGAATTGCAAGTATTTCACAAAAAGCAAAGTGCACGGGGTCTACAGAGATGGCTAATAGAAAAGCAGTTTGAATTTAATCAACCTCTGAGTGAAGACACAATGGCTGATGCCTCTGTAACTATGGTAACAATTGTTCAAGGGAATTAACATTGTAGAGGGAAAAAAAAATCATTCCCAAAGAGAAAGTTAGCCGAAGGCCAATGAAAGCTTCAGCAAGCACTACGCAGTCTTTTATACAACACTCCCTGACCACATGTATTCTTCACCTAATACCTCTGTTAAATAAGACTCAAATCAATAAACCATCTTAGGGGTTTCTCAGTTATTTCACTGCTTTTACAGATCCATGATATGTTGGCAAAGATTACTGCTACTACTAGTACTATTTTTAAAAGCAAAAAACATTTGAATATACACACACACTAGACAAAATAGACACAGCAAAGGAAGAAAGGACTAATTTCAAGTAACTAAACCGCAATTTAAAATGATTCTGGACTAATTACCAGTATGTCCCTGTTAATAAAAGCCATTTTAAAATCAGTTTAATCTGTGAGTTCCAAAAGCAGGATGAGAGATCTAACATTTTTAAATAGGTCAAATGGTGGGGGCTGGAATTGCAGGTGTGTTAGTCATAGAAATGGCAAAATTATTTAATGTGTCAAAGAGAACAATGCCAACAATCATAACAGCATACACCAAACAAGTTAAAACTGCATCAGGGAAGAGAAACAGTAGTTGCATATCAAAGCTCACTGACAGAGATAGACAGTTTAAAAAATAAATAAAATTAAAAAAAGTGTAGAAATAGGTGTAGATTCAGTTCTGAAAGAATCTATTCCATCTACTACTCTATTGCAGAAATGCCAATCTATATACGAACCATTCTCCATGACCTCCCCCTACACACACTACTGCTGAGAAGGACCACTTCAGAGACAGCAAGTGTACAAAAAGTTAAACACTCGTTTGAAGAAAACATGTCATGGGTAGTTTTTAAATCTGTCCTTGGGAATTTCCATTTTGCAACTGAAAATTGCACAAAATGGAAATTCCTAAAACAAATAATACACTTTTAGTTATGGAGCAGGCAAGACCCAGATGCAGAGATCACTCAAAACACACAGGCGGATTACAACAAACAAAGAAACTTTACTGAACAAGCAAAATACAGGCACAGGAGGGAACAGAATGCAGGTAAGCTCATGACTGAGCAGGGAACAATACAACAGGTGGGGTTTAAATACACCAAACACTGACTAGTTACAAACAGGTGTGAACAATAAAACAATGATGAGACAGACAGTGCACACACAAAGCAGGAAGAAAGTCCCTCTGGTGGAGGCTGAGGGAAGCAGCAGGCAATCGGGACAGACATGCTGTCATAAGGACACCTACTGGTCATTTCAGGAAGCCGTCTCTGAAACCCTGACAGTACCCCCTCCTCCTAAGAACGGCTCCTGAAGTTCCTCCAGGGTGGTCAGGGTGGCGCCGGCAGAAGTCTAATGAGGAGACCCCCATGGACCCAATGAGAGTCCAAGAGGCAGTGGACTGTGTTGGCCGGTTGGCCCGCGATGATGTGAGGAGGTGGAGGTGGTTTGGCAGCCGGTGACAATAGAGGGGAAACCACAGGCTTGAGGCGGGAAACATGGAAGGTGGGGTGAATTTGCAGGGACGGCAGAAGCTGGAGCCGGTAGGCGACTGAATTCACCTGACCTTGAAGGGACCAATGAATCGAGGTGCCAGTTTGCGAGACGTCTCGGGTAGACAGCCATACCCTTTCGCCTGTGCTAAAGGATGGTGCAGGTCTGTGCCGCTGATTAGCCTGTGACTGCTGCCAAGAGGTGGCTCGTCGGAGAGCCGTGCAAGACCTTCTCCAGGCAGTCTGGCAGCGAACAAACAGCTCCGCCGAAGGTGCTCCCACTTCAGACTCTCCTGCTCGGGAAACAGACAGTTGATAACTGAACTGACACTCACATGGGGACATACCGGTGGAGGAGGAACGCAGGGTGTTGTGGGCATATTCAGCCCAGGGCAGATGTTTACACCACGATGTGGGGTTTGATTATGCCAGACATCTGAGGGTGGCTTCTAGTTCCTGATTGGCCCCCTCTGTCTGGCCGTAGGACTGACGGTGGAACCCGGAGGAGATACTGACTGATGGACCCAGGAGCTTGCAAAAACTTTCCAAAACTGGGAGGTGAACTGGGGACCACAGTCAGAGACAATATCCTGGGTAATGCCAGAAACACAAAATGTTGCACAGTACCACTTTGGCAGTCTCTCGGGCTGAGGGGAGCTTGGGTAGCAGCCAAAATTGGCAGGCTTTCGAAAACCGATAAATCACCACCAAGATGGTCGTGTTGCCTTGAGACTGGGGTAGGCCTGTAATAAAGTCCATGGAGATGTGGGACCAGGGCCAACAGGTAGAGGAGGGAGAAGGGCCTGAGGTCTAGAACTGGAGTCCTTACTTTGGGCGCAGATGGAATAGGCAGCCACAAAAGAACAAACATCCTTTTCCATGGAGGGCCACAAAAAACGCCTCTGGATGTACTCCAAGGTCCAAATGGCTCCAGGATGTCCGGTAAGGGGTGATGAGTGACCCCACTGCAACACCTGCAACTGGACAGTCTTACAGACAAAAAAAGTCAACCTGGCAGGCCGTTACCTGGATTTGCCTCCCTCTGTTGTGCCTCTGTCACTACTTCCTCAATTCCCCACCGCAAAGGAGGCACAATACGGGAACTCGGCAGGATGGGCTCTGGGACCTCATCTTGATCTGGGGGGATCCATAAAACTGAATGCTTGAACAAACTGGTAGCCTCTATTCCCAAATCGCAGTGGCCCAAGCAAGCGCCTTGCCAGTCAGCAAGGAAATCATGAACGCCACCTTTTAACAGTCTGCGGGAAACAGAAGCTTGCAGTTCAAAGTTGAGTGAGCACTGGATCAAAAAACCTCGACACTTGCCTGGACTCGCATCGTATCATTCTGGGGCTGGTAAACAAGGATTCCTGCCAGGCAGGGATGACGAAGACGGGGCAGGAGGCAGCGAGTCGGACTGTGAAGAAGGAGATGAGGCGATTGGTACCTGATGGGTCTGAAGTGCTGAAGCAAGGGTTTAGAGATTTCCCAGGATCTTGTGGAGGAGTTTTTCATGTCTTTCGACAGCAGATCCTTGAGAAGCCAGAGTGGTCATAAAGCTAGTTAATCTCTGTTGGATCCATGGGATGGCTCAGTCTTGCTGTAACAGTGGAGCAGGCAGGACCCAGATGCAGAGATCACTCAAAACACACAGGAGGATTACAACAAACAAAGAAACTTTACTGAACAAGCAAAATACAGGCACAGGAGGGAACAGAATGCAAGTAAGCTCATGACTGAGCAGGGAACAATACAACAGGTGGGATTTAAATACACCAAACACTGACTAGTTACAAACAGGTGTGAACAATAAAACAATGATGAGACATAGACAGTGCACACACAAAGCAGGAAGAAAGTCCCTCTGGTGGAGGCTGAGGGAAGCAGCAGGCAATCGGGACAGACATGCTGTCATAAGGACACCTACTGGTCATTTCGGGAAGCCGTCTCCAAAACCCTGACAAAAAGAGGGTCTAGTTTCTTGGTAAGTACATATCCTGAAAAAGTAGGTGTTTGACAGCTCTCTCTGTGTCAAAACACGCTTGTCCTAGAAAGTAGTATAACTACATCTGTGAGAGGTCTGGTATACATAACATTTAGCAGTAGTAGTAGCTATATTGTACATTGAGATGCATGCAAGGTTTTTTAAGAATATATTTTTATTCATTTATACTCCCACAATGCATTCCCGTGAAATTCATTAGAGGTAATAGTAGAAGTAGTAGTAATCTTTCATTAATGCCAAATCAGGAAACTGCTTTATTACCAAAAGCAAGACACAAAATACACTGTATGATACAAAATGTGAGACACTACCAGTCGACCAAGTTTTCATTGGTCGGTTAGTCGCAAAAAAAAAAAAAAAAAAAAAAGCCCGCAAACTCCATTTGGAGCTGCGCCTTGTCCTTAAAAAGTTATTAGACTATGTTGGACAGGAACTCATCCAAAGTGTGAGATCATTTCGAGCGTGTAAAAGACGACCCCAAGAAGGTGACATGCAAACTCTGCATGCAAAGATTTGCCTGTCATTCGTTGACCTCAAACATGACTTATCATCTGAAACATGTAGGAGAGAGCCGGTACAAAAGTAACACGGGACGAAAGTAACACGGCAATTTTCTCCGAGCCCATACAAGTCTGATATGCCTGACTGTGTCAGCATGTAGAGCATGCAACACTTACCAGAATCCCAAATAACGTTATCTTTTAAAATGACGTTTATCTGAAAAGTGTTACTTGCGTCCTGGCTCTCCCCTAAGTAGCCTAACGTTATTATCTCTTTCGCATGTAACTTATTTTTATGCAATGTAGCACGCTGCATTATGTTTTCATTAGCGTTATTAAACTTCTCATAGTTTTCAATTAGCATTTGCTACATTTTTAACGTTAAATCACTGTTTCCGCAAAGCTAAAATTAGCTAGAATTTTTCCAATCTAGTGTTCTAATCACACCGGTTTTAACATAGGTTACGCGCTAAACTAATCACACCGATGTGAGCGTACTTGCGAAAGGGTTATTCCATTATGCTAAATAATTAATGGACTAATTAACATTAACGAATTGCAAAGTTAAGGCTATATGCAGCTAAATAAATATATTGTCATATGCTATTAGGTTTATCAAAGTGTTCGTGGGGACTGGGGAAGTTAAATTACCTCGCTTACTGCACGTTTAACTTCCTGTTCTGTTTCATGTTTATTTATCATTTGTTTTATAAGTTATTGTGTTGGTGTTACAAGTTCATAAATTGTATTATGTTATACTGTGTTGAAATTAATTAAGTGTTCAGTCTCCTTACTGGTTGTTCCGACACATTCAGAATCATTACCGCTTTTGCCGTTAAGCATTGTCATTAACAGGCAGCTTGCTTCCTGTGCGCTGTTGTAAAATTTATATTTTAAACGCTCATTATTACGGTTTTGTATTTCTCTGTAACGTAGCACAGTGTTGACAATGTTACTTATAACATTCTTCCTCAGCCCTGGAACTCAAACCATTATCTGATGCCCCCAGAAATATATATTTAAATGATTAAATTAATGATATAAACGTGTGATGATTAGTCAACTAATGGCTTGAACTAACGACTACTAGGCAACTAGGAAAATCTTCGAGGGCAGCCCTATTGTGTACAGATTGTAATGGACAGAAATGCCAGCAAGGCCAGGGATTAGGGTTTGTTGCACAGGAAGACATTTGTGTCTGTTATAAGGGAGTTGTACTGCATCTTTATCTATGAGGGTTCATTCATTCCTCAGCCCACGATATATACAATAGCCCCCTTTGGAACATTCTGCCTGCTTTTCATGTGTTTCAGAGATGGTCTATTATCCTAGATATTAATGAGCACCACATTTCAAAACCCACAGGCCAGTTCTCACTAATTAGGGCTTTTTCAGTCCACCCTGCGCCACGTCAGGATGAGCCTTCTGAGGGAACTACGCTTTCAGTAACCCCAGGTATCCATGGGTCACAGCTCTGTCCTCTGTGAAAAAATAAGGACTTATATCCCACCAGTTTGTGTCATGACACAGTGGGAATTCATTTAATTTGGAAAAAGAAGAAAGATGAGGGTGGAAAACTGACAGTGACTTCAGAAAGTATGCATGCGGCAGTCATGTTCTTATCCTGCACATTCTGTTTGAAGATTTTCTTTCCCATGCACAAGTCTGGTTTTTTGCCTACAAGAGCTGTATAATTGTAAATGAACTATAGTCTTCACTTTCAGAATGTATTAGGATAAAAATGCTTTTTAGAAAGATGGGTAGAATGGCTGAGCTCAATGCTTTTGCCTGTGGCTGAGGGCTTGTTGATGAAATAAACAGGGTTTAGGACACCTTCATTTCTCCTGGTGTACCCATTGTACATTGGATAATGCTTATTTCAAACATCGTATGACCCCTCAATAAAAATGCACACAGGACTAAGAGCAGTGCCTCTTTTATTTTCTATGATTCATATACCGTAAATCATCAGTATTGGTGACACTTCTATTGGAAATAAAAATGCTTTCCTAGAACCACAGGGAGCAAATGAAAAGTGTCAACAGTCTGTCCTCACTGTCTGTGTCACTGTGTGAGAAATTATGATCTTTCACATTGTACAAATACCTTAAATAAACTTGTCAATGAACTGAACCAACCCCACCTGAGTTTTAAACCCAAGCCATCTTTAGTTCTTACTACGTCCAATACACCAATTACTGTCAGTATACAGAGAATATCCTTTAATTCAGTAAAGTGTATTAGATCAGCACTTCTTTGCCCTGCTCCTGACAGCACACTATGTATGCAGATTTTTGGTGTAACCTCCCTCTAAATTATTTATGTCTGATTGAGCTAAGCATTGATCTGGGTTTAAAATCATTCGACAGGTCGTTCATTCAGCTCGTAGTCCTTCATGAAACAAAAAAGGAGTTGGCAGGGTTTCTGTGTCCATAAAACAGTGGTATTCAACTGTGGGGCATGTAGAGGTGAATTGTGGGTGGGTCATGGCGTGCAACAAATGTTATGAATCACCTGAATGAATTATGAATCAGAAGAAAATGGACAAATGTCAAAAATAATGTAAAACATAACATTCATTGCACACTGTGACCGGTCCACATTGAATGTTATGAATCAGTTTGAAAAAATGGACAAATGTCAAAAATAATTTCAAACATAACATCTAAAATACAACCAATTAAAACTATAAGTTTCAGAGTATTAAAAAAATTAAAGTTAGCTGTTAGCCAATCCCCACTGACTAGCTCGCCACAATACAGTCGATGAGCTAATTTAAAAGAGCCAGTTACAGTGGCTAAATTGTCAGTCTTACCTGCATGCAATGCAATTGTGACTACAATGTTATGTTTAGATGCTGATAAAGAAATCACAGAAGTTCAACTTTTAGATATTACAAATGCTAGGTGCGTATGGACACATGTCTGTGGACATTCAAAATATTGTAATTACAAATAAAATCAAGTGAAAATGTAAAGCGTTATTATTTGCCAACAACTGCTTGGGAAAACAATTGATGATGAATTTTGGGTGATATTGAAGTATACTGAACTTGGGGATTAAATTAGAAAACAAAAATGCATCAATGCCTTCAGCAATGGGGTGGCATCGATGGCAGGGAGATCGAACGGATTCAACAGCAGGATTCTGCACATTGAAACAGCAGCAGTGCATTGTCCAATGTCATTTCTCAACATATGAAAATGAAGAGGACTTTATTTTTCTATTTCCCATGAGCATCTACCTAGGACCTTGTCTGAGTCTGTGATCCCTGGAGTTCATTTGCAATGGAAAATGCCTAAAGCATTTCACTGCCAGCTCACCGAGCTAAGATAGGGTCATACTTTGAAAATTACATTTGGTGATCTGCCTTTGGACAGTCTCTTGTTGACAACTGAAAAGGTATTGTCACATCTGACTGGATTCCCCCAAGGTCAAGGTTAGGATTAGGGGGTGGGTTAGGGTTCAGGTGTAAGGTTCAGATTCAGTAACTCCTTTAGAACATATGACAGAACTTACATGGGAGAGCGTGTAAACAAGCATCCCAATGTGCTGAAAGCTAAATGGAACCAATTCTGACAAGGGGAACCAAATGTGACACAACAGGATTGTCCCATTATAGAAGATAATGCTATTGCAAAGTTATTTTTTTCCTCCACCTGTGAGCTCATTTTTTCAAGTCAGACCTGAATGAAAAAAATGGAGAATGACTGAGGGAAGTTGACCAAGAGCTCCATTTATGTCTATCATTAATACCTGCCAGGATAACATGTCTGTTTTTATTGAGACAAATTTATGAGACAAACAGTTTCACACTGAAAACAAGTGCTTATATGGTCATAATAATGAGCAATGTGGAAGTGTGTGAAGTTTTGGTGGTTGAGGGAGATATACAACAGGCTGTTGTCATTTATGAAACAAATGTGCTGCCAACCTTGCAGAAAACACTGAGACACGCTGGCCATCACCACAGTCAGAGAAAAGAATCAAATAAATCTTCTGTCTGTTTACCTTAAGGTTCTAACAATGTGAAAATAATAAAGAAGCAGGTGTGAAAGAAGAGGCGAGAAGAAGGGAAATTTATAATTCGAGCCATATATTGCAAATATGAGAATTATCTAAATAATAGTCATAGTTATCATTCAAGGTATTTTTCTAGTTATAGTTTTTGTGACTACCCTCCCGCATCTGAACAAGCAGTTTTTTTTTTTTTTTTTTAATCATTATAGTTACACTTCCCATTGTGACCAGGCACTTACACTGTTCTAGACTCCAACACTGAGCTAATAATGTGTGACAGTTATGTTTTAGCTCAAGTGAAAATTTTGCTCAGCTGAATTTCATATGCACATAATTATGAATTTAAAATGCATTTTTTTTCTACCAGTGGATCCAACACATGCAATAAAGCAGAGTGAATCATCGGTCTGTTTTCATAAATGCAAATTTAAGACAGTGCGTTCAGTGAGTCATTAAGGATTCTTGAAAATTGTGCTTACTAAGGACTCTAAATGTCACACCTGCTCCCAGTCAGCCTGTTCAGCCACGCCCCGCTCAGCGCGCTCAGCCACGCCCCGCTCTGCAAGCTCAGCCACGCCCCGCTCAGCCTGGCTCCACCACACCTGTGATGCGTTCAAGCAATCAAGCCCTGCCTTTATAAGGACTCTGTTTTTGTTACCTCATTGTGAGGTATTGTCTCTTTGAGTCCGTACTGAGCCATCTGTTATTCTCGCTATCTTATTGTTCCTGTGTTTTTTGACCCCTCGCCTGTTTTTGGACCTTGCTCTTGTGTTTTGGATTCTGGTTTGTTTGCTCCTCGGATTTACCGTTTTTGACCTGTTTTGTCCCTGACTACGCCTTTTTGGATTCTGGAATTAAACTTGTGTTTCCGCACTTGGATCCCAGTCTGTTTCATTACACTAAAGGACATTTAAAGAGGCTTCTAATACTGTTTTTTAAACCTGAGAAACACTGGAGAGCTGAGGTTTTGTTAAGGTTAAATGGGTTAAATGCAGGGGACAAATTTCGTTTCAATGTATGCAAGTACTGAGAAATGACAATAAAGAAATAAACATAAATCTTATAGATATAAATTTTAAATCTTAGATTTGTGGGGAATTAGTATGCTGTTTCTGCGCTTCTGTTTCACAGCACTTTGTCAGGCATTGTCTTGGATTCGGAGCCTATTATTATGAGCATTTATGTAGGTCTATTATTTATCCATGATAAGAAAAATTGTCACAAGCTGTTATGTCACAAAAAGTGCATAGATAGGACCTCGTTCAACCAAACCCCTCGGGATTGCAAACATGCGTAAAACACACCAAACCTTTTGGAATTTTTTTTTTTTTTTATTAACAAATAACAATACAAACAACAATACTGTATAATGACAGAATCCTTAAAATTAATGCCTTTAATTAAACCAAAAGACATATGTTGCAGCGCTATGCCGTCCATCTCAGCTGAGAACGGAGAAATTGTCAATCCTCCGGCCCCCTAGCTGTTGTTTTTGTGTTCTTCCCCTGTCATTGTGGTCCAGGTGCTTTTGTTTATTGTTTTTCCTTGTGTTCCAGCCCTGCCCCACTCTCAACCCTGTCTCCACCCACCCGATTACCTGATCGTCTCCACCTGCCTGCCTGCGTACCTGCTTCCCATCGCCTCATCAGCCCAGCCCTATATCTACCCTGCTTGTCTCTGTCTTGTTGCCAGTTCGTTGCAGTGTGTTCGGACCTGTCTTGGTTCCGCTGTGGTTTCTGCCCGATTGCTGATTCCCATCTTGACCCTGCCTGTGCCTCGACCTTGCTCCTGCCTGCTGCCCTGCCCTGTTCGCCTGATCTACCTGACTACCTGGTTTGACCCTGCATGTCTCCCGTCTTCGATTCTTGATTGCGTTTGGACTGCCCGCCTGGTCTCGACCCTGCCTGTTCTGTTACGATTCTGCCCTACGTCCCTTTAAATAAACTGCTTGGAATCTGAAGCTTTTGTGGTCCGTGTTTGAGTCCTCGCCTGAGCCCTGACAGAAATGTCTGGCTGAGTCCTTCCCGAGTCATGCTCAGCACTGACCCCCCTGCCACCCCCGGCCAAAGCTTCGAATATTCGCTGTTGATTACTACCGAAGCTCTGGAGCCCACAAAATGGTATTCAGGGCAGCCCTACAATAAATAATGAAAATGCATGGTTATGATTTGAATTCACGCACACACATACACATATTATACAGTATATATATGTAATACCCTTCAGGTATAATGCAAGCTACGCCACCCTTTCAAACACCGGGAGTAAAGGGAGCTCCGTGGCCCCCTTTTTTAATGAAGAGGCTGAAGTCATCAGTAGTATAAAAAGAGACAATACTTTCTTATTACAGTCCCAAAAGTTAGGATGAGAGCAAGAAAAACACAGTATCCACACACACTTACATGTTACACTTCCCACTCTGCTCAGAGCTAGGCTAGCCTCAAAATCTCATACCGCCACGTGGTGCACCTGCTAGGAAAGAAGGGAGCAGTCACTCATCACACGTGTATACCTTTATAGCACACTACAAGTGAAATAAGCTGCACGCAAGCAGAATGTAAGGGCCATGTCAATAAAGCCGGTAGCACAGCAAAGTAAACGCAGAATAAAACACACAGCAAACCAAGCCACAGCAACTTAAACCCTTTTTTATAGCTGCATGCACAAGCCACAGAGCAGGTTAGGTAGCAATAGCCATGTGGGAAATGGTTAGGCAGACATGCAAAAGTCCAACACTCCAGGTTGTATGACCATGAAATGATCTATCAAAAAGGGAATCAATTTACACCACAAACACAATATCTATATCCCTGACTGCCCTAAATTTGAGATCATCTACCTGCACATGAAGGTTACCAAAATACAGTCCCTGGGAACGCCACACCATGTGGGATAGGGCAATCCTATGTATAAATACAAGTAATGGATTAATCTTAAAAAACTCTGCCAAACACAAAGTAAATTTAAACGCCGCCTACCTTAGACATCCTCGTCTTACATGCACCCAATGCCGGCAGCGCTGCCACAGCAAGGTAAGGACCCCAAACATTGAACTCTGCCTCCCTGCCAGCTCAGAACTTTTTTTTTATTGTGTCTGCGAGCCAATAGGAACACTACTTTCTATTGGTGTGCTGCTCACTGGCTACATATATATATATATACTCACACACTCACCTGCAGCATAGGAAGCAGCTTATACGAGCACACCACAGAAGGGAGGGGCTCTGTCCAGATGAGGAAAGACAAGACACGCCTATTTTACCTGATGTCAAGACCACCCTTGAAATGAGGAGCTTCAGCTCTTTTTCCAGCAGCAGTAAGGTGAATTTAAAATACCACAAAGGGAGCCAATATCCTTGGGGCAGAGCTTCCATCATCTGTTACTAGCTGTGTCCCAGCTGGCCCATTGCCTGCTGTATTATAGGTGCAATGCCTACATTCTCTGCTATAAGCCCATGAGGTCCTTTGTCACTGACTATGACTATGGACAGACCCAGGGTAACTGGGAAAAATGGAATGAACCCCCTTACAGTTCACATAGCACACTGATAAAATGATGTGTCTCACAACTGTACATAGGTACAGTCTATGGCACTGAGGACATTGTGGAGTCCATATCTGCCCAGACACCCTTGCGTAGTTTGCTCTTTCCTGGTGGGTGTTTCAGGAAACTGAATTTATGTAGGAGCTTTTCTTATCAAGCTTGATGTGATATGGTGCAACAAGGCAGAACTGATGGCCATTTGAGACATGTCTGTAGCTGACTTCAACAGGTGGTGAAGAGCAAGTGAAGGGTGGCTGTCTCTCACAGCCACTGGTAATGAAAGGGGACACAACAAATGGCTTGGGAGCTCTGTTGTGAGTATACAACAAATGTGTGAAACCATTTATCGCAAGAGATGGAGCTTGGTCCATCTTTGTCATTTTTGTGAGCTCAGTAACTATACATAAGAAACCAATCTCGTCACAATCAAATTATTTGACATTTAGGGTAATATAATTTTTCCCTCTTTATAAAAATATGAATGTTGCATTTATTGATTTGGGCAACAAGGGAGTGAAGCCTCTTATGAGGGTCAAAATTAAGTAGATTCAAAGATTCAAGATTCAAAAAACTTTATTGTCTGGAAAATTGTCTTAGGTTAGGGGCTCACAAACAACATAAAACCATACACCAATGAAAAACTCAAACCAATGAAATTACATTAAAACACAATCACTTCCATAAATAAGTAAAGAGCATGTGTGCAAAGCTAGATTAAGAGATAGTGACAGTCTGTTTGGCCTGTCTGTTCCTGACAGTCTGTTCGGTGAGGACTTAGTCGATGAGTGACCTGCTGTTGGAATGTCCTGTCTGACATTGAAACCTTTCAGCCTCCTCAGGAGAAACATGCGCTGTTGGGCCTTTTTGTAGACCCTGGCCGCATGTTGTGTGAAGGACAGGTGGTGGTCGATCTCAGTGCCCAGGTACTTAAAGATCTCAACCTGTTCCACCACCTGCCCCTCCAGCCTGAGTGGTCCGGAGAGAGGGTTTGGGGTGTCAGGTGCCCGGCACCCCCTGCAGCACAGCTCTTTGGTCTTACTGATGTTCAATTCCAGGGAGCTCTCCTGGAACCAGAGGACCATAGTGTCCACATACCGCCTGTATGTGGACAGGGAGCGCTCGTCTGTCAGGTGGGCCACCAAGGCCATGTCATCAGCATATTTAAAAAGTGACAGTCCATTGCTATTACCGGTGATTTCATTTGTATATATGGAGAAGAGGATGAGTGACAAGACACAGCCCTGTGGCATCCCAGTATTTAAAACAATATTGTTTGATTTAAAACCGTTCATTCTAACATGTTGGGGTCTGTCCTTTAAAAAATCCTTAATCCATAAAACCAGTGTAGTGTTGACTTGTAGTGCTTGGAGGCGGTGCAGAAGTATGTTTGTGTTTACTGTATTAAAAGCAGATGAAAGGTCCCTTAATAAAATCCTGACATATGAGTTTGGAGAGTCAAGGTGCCTAGCCACTGTGTCCAGAAGAGTTAGGCTGGCATCCTCAACTCCCCATTTCACCTTGTAGGCAAACTGGAGCGGGTCCAGACTCTCACCCACCGTGGTGGTAAGCTCCCCAGCGACCACCCTCTCCATGCATTTGCAGAGGATGGAGGTGAATGCCACAGGCCTGAAATCATTCATGGCTTTGGCATGGGGCTTTTTGGGAATGGGGATGATGGTTGTCTCCTTCCATGCCCTGGGGATGAAGCTGGCATTCAGGAACGGCTGGAAAAGCTGTGCCACCACACCACCCAGCTGAGCTGTGCACTCCTTCAGTACGCGGCCCTTGAGCCTGTCCGGTCCAGGAGCTTTTCTTGGATGTAGCTTGGAGCGGATGGAAACGACCTTCCGTTCCTCCACAATGATTGGTGCAGGGGCGTAGTCTGAATTGGTCGGGGTCCAGTCCTCCACAGGGTCAGTCCTATTGAACCTGGCATAGAAGGTGCTCAACTGTTCTGCGAAGGAGGCGGGGGCTGGGCACTGTATCTTGATGATAGGTTATTCAATGTATGGGTAATTTTATTTTTCAAATCATTCAAATATTTTATTGGTTCATGAAACATAACATTAAATTAAAGCAATAATACATAAGAGGGTGCCTGCCATTGCAATGACAGGCACATTGGAGATGCAGTCACTAAATATGATAGATACAATGCTTTGTGGCCAAAGCATTGTGCGCACAAACAAAGCTTTGGCTGCAACATCACTTTTCAAAACCTAAGAATGCATGCATGCAACTCTACAGTCAAACCTTTCAGTGTTACACAGTGTTACATCTGGATTCACCCAAGCAAGGCAATTGGCAAAATGATTTTGCCAGAGCACTTTAAGCAACACTGCTGGAGTGGAATAAGTAAAAATATTTTAAGTAAATAGTTATTTCAAAGCCAGACTGGTGGTTTGTTCATATTTTCTCTCATTTCCACAATTTTCCAACAATGTTATGAGATTGTGCGCTGAAGCTGAGGCTACATGCTCGTTTTTACAGTCTGGGCAATAAACCTGCATCTAAAAGTCTTCAGCCTTGCTTTTTCAAAATCATTCCCTGCAAGTGCTCAATTTGGCATAATCATTTTGCTTTTCCACTTCGCTGAAATTTGATTTCTAGTGATGTCAAATCATTTATAAGACCATGTTGAAGCAGATGGTGAGATCTTCTCATCATGGAAAAAAGGCAACATGCAAAATATGTGATGCTGTTTGTTAAGAGAGAGGCACACACAACACCTTGTAGGTACTCAACTAGAAATGCCTTTATTTTTCCACCACCCCCTATAACGGGGGTTAGCCAGGCATATGATTTCAAGCTATTGCAAAGTCAATGCTATCGCACCCTGTGTAGCAAAAATGGCTTTGGAACACCCAATACTCTCACTGTCTTGTAATGCCACACCTGTCACCTTCAAGAGACAGTGAAACAGAAAAACCAGCGTCTGTAAATAGCATTGCAGTGCTGGGATTATGATATTACCTTGAAGAGAGACCTTTGTGGATAGGCTGAAGGGGGGACAATACAAAGAGGTACAAAAAATACTAGTGAGGCCAAACATTTTACTGTTGCACTTAAGACATTTTATGTGTCACTTGGTGCTGGAGGAAACTTATAAACTAAATGTCATTATATAGAAAAATTAAAGAGAACAATGTTAGCTACTCTGTGTTGCTCTGTAGTAACCACAAGTTTGTTTGACAGCTGTTTTACATTAGAAATGACAAATCATGACAAATCATGTCTCCATAATTATTTTCAATGACATGAAAATGCAACACTGCAGGGCAGTAGGCAAGAATTTGGCTTACCATGGTGATAACAACAAGATTTGCATGGGATACAAACAGGAACACTTCAAGCAGAACAACCACAAGATGATATAATGATGATCCCATTCTCTTTTGCCAATTGCTGCAGTCTTTGTAGGCTCTCACCTGTTGTGGTTTAGTTAAACTTGTGTGCATGTTGTTACTTGTTTGATGATAAAAAGTCATGCTTGTTACCCAGTTGAGAAGGAATGTCTGGTTTTAGTTGCCCTTAATCATGCATTTCTTAATTAATATCCTTACCTTACAAGTGAGCTGGTAGTGTAAAGAATTACACCCCTTTAAAGTGACAGAAATCACAAGTTTTCTAAAAGTAAAGTAAAAATATTCTAAATGTTAGCTAGCTAAGGACATTTTATTGGCTAATATTGTTTCCTTTGATTAGTTTTTTTGTGCATCTAGAGTATACCTCAATAGCTGGATCATTATTGCAAATTAAAAATGACAACACAATTTTAAACAACAGTTAAAACATTTTTGAGAATACCGGATTAGAGATGTGTTGAATATACTTCATGGTTCCTGAAGAAAAGTCTCTTGTCACAAGGATCTGACACAGGGTGCTGTTAGATCAGGAGATAATGCACATCTGCATGGGCCCTTCATAAGATTCAGGTAAAACAAAATCAGTCAAATGTTGGTTGCAATTGGGAACAGCCTCAAAAACATTAATATAGATTAAGAAGCACATGATCACAGCTCTTAGTTTCTATTTTGATTATCCCTTATAACCCTGCTTAAGATCAATTCATTAACTAAAAGCTACTTTTACATTCAAATCTGATACTGGTAAAAGCCAAAAAAGATGAAAAAATGAAACATTTACATTTACATTTATTCATTTAGCAGACGCTTTTATCCAAAGTGACGTACAAAAGTGCATATTGTGGGCGAACAGGCACAAGAGCAAGATGTGTACAGGTCATACAATGCAGATAGTGCTGAAGCTGAGTGCAAGGGCGGTGTCGCGAGCCAACTAATCTGATCTAGGATTACATATATTGTGAACTGACATGACATCATCTCGGCATTAAACTTGTATTTAACAATATTGGATTATTTCACACAACATGTATTGACCACAGGGATTCACTGGGATTGCTGAAGATTCAAACTTTATCTTACATAACAAAATATGTAGTCCACAGAGAAGTAACCAAGATAACCATGTAAGTGTTTGGTTACTATATATTCGCATTTAATAATTATGTGTATTCTAGCGTGTGTCTAGTGTGTTTTTTCTAGTAACTAACTGCTTGAGTAACTACACAAAACCATACCCAGATTAAGACATAAAATCCCCATTCAAAGCTATACATAGACCAAGAGTAGGGTTAATCTGAGTCTAAATAATGTAGTACATGACATAGTCTTTGTTGGCAATTTTCATTCACCCATAATATCCCATAAGCTATTATACCCATTATACCCATACTCAGTCAATCAGAGCTGTCAGACTACAATATGGCAAGTATCATCATCCAGACTTCATGCTGGAGTTGTATCAAGACTGACACATGTCCTGTATTGTTAGATTTACTGTGAATGCAACCAGGTGGAAAATACCAACGTGAATGTATTACTTTAGTAGAAAATCACTTTCTCCACCATAGTCAATGGGAAATTGACATGTTGTGGTGTACTCATTGCCATATTACCTAGAGCAGAAAGTAGTTTCCACTCCCATTCCAGGTCAGTTGTGTTTTTGGTTTCCTGTGGTGACCTCTACATCTAGTTGTTTGTTTGATACTGTGGGGGCCCAGGCTGTAAAATGTTAGTGTGTTACTACGCAAAGACATTGAATCCAATGGGGAGTAAATTCATTTCATTCATTCATTTTAAACATTTCATTCATTTTGAAAAAATCTACATCCCCTAAGATTACCCAGGCACTAATACTGCTCACAGCACAGATCATTTGAAATTTTAAGAGTAAACTGTTCTTATTCAGTAAAGTTTGCATTGAAAAGTGTTAACTTAGTTGTGTTATGTTGTTGTGCAGATTTTTGTCACCGTGGTTGTAATTTATTGCTTGTCATGGTCATAGTTGGTGTATAAAATCTCTACAAAAATTATGGTGAAATGGCAGGGATACTGTATTTGATGTTGAATTTCTATAGTGCTACAATTGTCACACTATAATACCTATATCCATAAATTATTTTAAGGTAACACATGAAGTTATTAAACATACACAGAACACAGCATGTTAAATACACAGAGCAGCATGTTTCATATCATTGTGTGCCTCTGCTAAACCCAAAATAAACTGACCAGAAAGTTTCAAAATGTTATACAGTGTACTTCTCTGTAAAGGTGGGAAAGGTGAGGTATGTATTATCTATAGTTGACTCTGGAATGATTAACGTACCGACATCTATGACTGCTTTCAGTACAAATTTTTTCTTGCACTAATAAAAACATGAGTATTGCAATGCAAAATATTGCACATTTCTATTTATATAATTAATTTCTACTAGATTGAGTGTAATAATAATAATGGATAGAAAGCGTCATCTCTTATAACAAGGTTGAATTTATTTTGCATATTTATATACCTTTAACAGAACTGTGTTTTCTAATATTAACTGTGCTTAACTGAGAACATGAAAGTGTATCCGTTGTAGCTCAGAGATGTGGTGTGTGCCACATTTGCTCAACAAATTCTGTGCCATAATGGGGTGCTAAGTTTGATATATTCCAAGGGCAACTGAAGTCCTTTTGTTAAGCCAGTAAAAAGAGTGACAGTTTAGAAATGTCCTGCTGAAATGTCCTGTCCTCCTGCATGAAAAATACCTAATGGAAAAATGAACATTGGAAATAAAAGTACTGATGTTTGTTTTCTTCTGGGGTTACCCTTTTTCTTTTCTTATTTGAATGTCCTCACTGTCAGAGTCCCCCCACCCTGCATTGTTTAAATAGCGAGTTGAGTTATGCCCTTACTTAACAAAATTAATATGTAGTAATATGTAATATATTTCATAGGACTTGTGTAGGTAACATAACAACATGGGCTCCAAACCTCTGTTCTTGGGCTGCTGTGCAGTGTATTGCTCAAACTACATACTCCATCAAAATGCTTATATTACATCTAGGTCACCTCTGCATTCTGTTGGTAGGAATATTAATTTCCATCCCACTTAAAGACGTGCTCTTCACCTCAACTGTCCAATGAAGCCAAAAACTTTAGGAGTCATATTGTGACATGTTGTAATAAAAAAAATCAAAATTAAAATAAGGCAAGCCTTAATGGAGTTAGTCTAACAAATAAAGACATAAGTCAATAGGTGGCTTTGATAAGAACTAAATTATTCATCTAATTTGAGGCCTGACCTTGATGTAGGGGCATGTTAAGCGAAACACAATTTTGAGTAAAATTGATTAAAACCCAATTATGAGCTTTTGTGGAGGGAGGGAAGGACCTTGAGTGTTAAGGGGAAAGAACACTACAAACAAAGTGGAGTTTCAGAGGATATACTGCATATAGGATTGTTTATGATTGGAAAGCTTCATTAATATGCAGTTAATTAAAGACTTTCATGAAATTTTAACTGGTATAATTATGTAGCAGACAGTTCAATGGTGAAATAAACAAGGAATACATTATGAATGATGAAATTAATTTAATAATGCTAGCCTCTGATAGCACTTATGGAGTGTATCATAATAAATTGTAAACTTCAAAATACTTGACATAAGCATGACTGCATGTCTATTAAATGAATTAACAGTTAGTATATCTTCACAAACATAATACATATTGTGTTGATAAGTGCTATACATGAAAGATATTACATATGTTAAATACTAGCTGTTGTAGTAGTAAACCCTTTCAAGGCTGATTGACACATATTTTGTATATGTGGTATTAAAAGCTGAAGAGCAGGTGAAAAGCCTAAAGTAGTTCCATTGAAACAAATAGGAAACAAATTGTATCATAAGGCTACCGTACAATTTGAAGCTTGTATCTTACATCGTTTTGACTCGCGCAAGTGAGCAAATTACCTCTATGTGTGAATCTGCCGAAACCTGAAGATGTTTATATTATTTTAACTCATGGATGCATGAATAAATCAGTGACACAAAACTGTCAACGGTACCCTAATCAAGAAACTGGAGGGTATATCAAAACGTTTGAAGGTGTACACAGGTACGGTGTATTAACTCATAAACTAGGGGTTTAGGGGGTGGGGGCAGTTCCCAGAGGATAGCAATTATTTATTTCACTCAATAAAGTTAGTGCATGGGGAGTTATTCAAAAGAGGCTCTTGACAGGGGCTCATCTTTAAATTCAGGCAATTCACCCTTAGAAGTGGCAAATGGAGATGGGTACTCTGAATATATAACAATGAACAAAGGCATAAATGACAAAACAAATATAAGGAAAAAACATGTTCTGCAGTAACAAGAATAATATAAGTTACAATGCCTGTGGCAACACTTGCTTGCTCTGTGGCACAAATGGGTTGTGTCGGTGTTAATTGGACTTCCAGCAAACAAGCTGTATGTTTACAGCTGCTGTCTTTACAGATTGTCCTGTTCTTACCTGCACTGTATTAAGCAATTGTCTTATACAAGTGTCTTGTTGCAAAATCAGTCATCAGTAATGCTCAAATCTGGAATACTTCTGGAATTTTAGAATACCATGAACTTTGGAGTTCAATACACAGAGGACCTGATTTTAGACACCTCTCTCTAAGACTTTTTGTGTGGTTGGAGTAACGAATGCTGGATCCAATACTATTTAGTCTCAAAACATGGTCATCCATATCTGCCTGAAAACAAGATTTAAACAGCATGTGTTACATGTTGTATTTGCTTCTTCACATTTACAGATTTAACAAGCATTAAGACACAACTATTCAACAGAGCCTACTGACAACATGGAAAAATTAATAATCAAATGTCTCATGCTCCATGGCAGTGTCAGGAATGTAGTTGCTGCTTCCCGGCAGGTCACCAGATGGCCACATAACTTCCTGTGTTCTCCATGTGTCATTTAGTTAATGTCTTTCACCTGTGTTGATTGGTTATTGTTTATACCTGTGCTCTGTTATTTACGCCCCTAAATAACTTTGCTCATGTCTTTGCACAGTCTTGTCTAGTGTGTACTCTTACCCAAGCCTGTTTTGTATCTTTGAATCTCCAGTAAAGTTAAGTATTTTCGTTGGACCAAACCTCTTGTGTCTGGAGTTCTCTCTGCATTTGGGTTCACACTGATCCCTGTTACAGGCAGTCACCATGGTGTATTTAATCATATAAACACAAGGTAGCTTTCAGCTAATTGATACAAAGTAAAATGAACTGCAGCCTATAATAGTCTACACTATTCAACCGTATAACTTTTTAGTTAACTTATTTAACATTGTAGTAAGTAATTCACACACACTGACTGATGTGAGACCATACATGAAATAAAAGAAATTGGTTTATTAGGCATTAAAGATCTAATGGCACAATATGATGGTTGACTAACTGCATAGCCAATTCAGAAGCTGCAAAATATTCACTCTTCATTCTTCTTGACACAGTAAGAGAACAGAGATACAGATAAAAAAAGATTAAAAGCATTCTACCTCAGTGTAAGCCTGTTCTCCCAGGTCACCCTTGAAAGAGAGATTCTTAAGCTCTCTGGGACTCCCTTATAAAGTAACAGTTAAATGAAAAATAAAAGGCCATAACTTAGTGGAGCTGAGCTGTTTGATCATACTTGTTGAAAAATATAAAATAATGTAAAACTTAAAAAATGCTAAACATTTTGGTAATGATGAGCAATCACCTCAGTGTGTGGACATAACACTTGGAACACTTCAAGCCCAGTATAAGCCTTGTTATAAACAGAGAAGTTCACCTTTTCTTTCTTTCCCATATTTGTGCTTTGCAGTCAGACAGAAATATATGTTTTCAGTACATCCCTGTTGTTCTAAACAAACATAGGTCATGTGTCATTTATAGGAGGAAACACAACCTGGACAATCTGAGACCCCTCCCTGTCTTCTCAGGTGCATCCCTCTGATTCTCGGTTGGCCTCTAGAACTGCCAGTCTGCAGTCAACAAAGTTGACCGCCGCCTTTGCCACCCAGTCCTCCCTCCAAATCTTGGATCTGACTAAGACCTGGATCCGTTCAGAACAAAGTAACTCCTGCAGCTCTCTTCATCAACTTTGCCTTCTCCCACACTCCTCGCTGAACTGGGTGGGGAGATGGAACCGGTTGGCTGATTTCCAACAATTCACTCCTCTCTCTTCTTTATGCCACAGTACCTCCTTTGAATTTCATGCAATCACTGTTACTGAACCTGTCAAAATCTATTTCATTGTCATTTATCACCCTCCAGGTCAGCTGGGCAAATTCATCAAAGAGCTGGACATGTTACTGTTCTCCTTCCCTGAAGACGGCAGCCCGCTTGTGATCCTCAGCGACCTGAACATCCTAACCTTGCTATCTTGTACTGACCTGAACCTCAAGCTGCAGATCTCCTTACTCTTTTGGCCTCCTTTGACCTGAAAAGTGTCTGCACTCCAGCGACTCACAAAGCAGGAAACCAGCTGGACCTCATCCTGACACGTAACTGTAATCCTGACAACCCCCTCGTCACTCCTGTTTCCTTTCACCGCAACGTCTGTTCCCTCTCACCCACTCACTTTTCCTCCCTGATCTCTGCCTCTCTCCCTTCTCCCAACCACTTCTCCTCACTTCATGTAGATGACGCCACTGACACTCTCTGCTCCACCCTAACCACCTGTCTCGACAGCATCTGCCCTCTCTCCTCTAGGCCTGCACCCGCTTGTTTTGCTTGTGTTGTACTCTACCTCACTTGGATAAAAGCTTTCGCTTTGGATAAAAGCATCTGCCAAATGAATAAATGTGAAGTGAGGTAGAGTCAGTTCTGGGTCACATTTTTACTAAGCGAACGTACTGCTATTTTATGATCACCGTTATTTGATAAAGCTTCAAAAATGCATGGGATTGTGAAAGAGCACATCAGTGGAAGTGCTGGATGAAATCTATTGCCCAGAATACCCACTGTACATGCAGTCGATGAAGGTGCTCGTCTCCAAGCAGCAAAGCTAGACAAAACGGTGAGGGAAAATAGGGCAGTTCTGAAACGTTTGATTGGTGCATTCTCCTTGCATAGCCGACAGTAATTAGCTTAGAGGGTACGGTGAGAAAAAACATTCCGACGATAAGGGCATCTACAAGGAGGCGGTAAAAGTAATTGCCCGGTATGACGAAGTTATGGCTGGGCATTTTGAAACTGCAACTGTTTTCTGGCATTTGATACACAACCCAGAATGGTCTAATTGCCTCCTTTTTACTATGGTGCTAGAGACCCAACGTTATTGCAGCTCCTTTTTACATGTCAGACAGATGAAAATACTGATATTGCCCACGCCAAGCTGTTCCATTATTCTACATTATGTAGACATTATGGGAATTATTCAAGAACATTCATTGTTTTGTGACATTTTGGATGGTTGCAATGCTTATTCAGTGTAATTTGGTGGATGCATATTCTGCCTTACTTGTTTTCATTGTTTAAATTCAGTATTTGTTTTCAGTGACAGCATACAGTTTATAGTGAGAAGACAGCGTTCAATTCTCAATGCACAGGAGCATGAGGCAAATATGGTGAACTCCACTAATCTGCACTTTCCTCAGATGGTAAACACTTTGAATGCTTATCAAATGCAGTGGTTGAGAAATGTAAGATACATTGTGTTCAAAGGAAGAATTGAAGCCTGTGTTACGGTCCTCCTTCATCCTTTGTGGAAGGGAGTTTTTTCTTGTGACTATCACACTGGTCTTGTTTGCAGGGATGTGAAGCGTTTCACAATGTAATTTAAAATAATAAAATCTGATATTAGCTGTAAGCAATGAGCTTGTATTATCACATTTTTTGCCTAATCGATAGTAAAATCAAGTAATATCATTCCCATGGAAGTCACCAATAGCACAGGCAACATTGGTAAAGGAGCACAATGACTTGCAATGTTAAAAACATCTGCCATCTAAACAACAAATAAGTTACCCCCCCAACTTACTTTTAAAGAGGGCAATGAGTAATTCACATCCTATGTTTTTTCCTTAGGGAATGGTTGTTTTGTTGTTTTTCATGCCACTGAAGTCTAACATAAAAAGAAGACATGGTTGACAGTATTTGCATTTGCAGGATTCCAGTATCAAATAAGGGTGGAGAACTTTGCTGTGTTTGTTAGTATGTTGCATCGTTGATCTCAATTTTCCAACTCAGTGATAAATTTGAACTGACAACTTGAACATCACACTTTAAAGCAAGTTATCTTACACGCCACACAAACCTGTGTTACTGACCAAATTAAAATTACACCACTGTCACACTGTCTTGGATATATTTTCCCACATCATTTTTACTGAGTACAAACTTCTGCCTAGGAGTAAAACAAACTTGTTTCACTAGCATTGAACATGTCTTTCAAGAAACCGGAGGCTCTAGTTATGTCTCACGTTAAAGGTACAAGGTTGCTTACCTAACTGTCACATTAACTATTATGGAAGTATATTTCCACAGAGGGCATTTCATGCTTTGGAACATCTCCAGTGAGACACTTTGCAAGGAAGACATCAAATCATGCAGCATCTAGATTCCATTTATTGGGCCTTTAATTCAATTCCAGTGTATTTTTACAGAGACAGAGTATGCAGAATTGCTGAAGGTTGTCGTATTAAAAACAGTGTTGTCTATTGTAGAATGAATAAAACACAAGTCAATTTATTGTTAGTGATAGTGTCTCATGTGGGTCTCACTGGTTTTTTACTGACCCCCCCCACTCCCATTCACAACAGACCAGAAGTGTCCCATTCCCACACCTGCACAAATTCTTTTGGGACCCAAAAGTTTCACAGGAATCCTGCCCACTGCAAGACTCTACCCTGGAATGTTAAAGGAGGTCAGTACAAGATAGCAAGGCTAGGTTGTACAGGTTTTGTTGAAATCCAATTAAATTTATGCTAAAAACACACTGGGTACGTCTGAGCATACTGTGATAATGCTTTACTGTTTTTACGTCAAGATAAATGGACAATATTAATTTCACATGTCCAAGAATGAACTCAGCAAAGTCGGGCTTCTCGTGTGTTACACCTGAAACTGAAATATGTAGTGCGTTAATGCTAATATAAATTTTCAAATAATTCTAACTTTTTCAGCCAGGTAGATTGGCACTACTCTGTACTTTAATGAAAGTATATTAGACATACAATATGTGATACTGGGTGTTGCCAGTGCACATGAACAAAAGAACTTAAAACTGTATTTAGTCACACTTGACTCAATATCATGGAGAGTCCCCAACACCTGCAAACATGTTTCCATCACATTAAAATTAGTTGAAGTTGTCTTGTTCTAGAAATATGAGGAGAATATAAAGACTTAAAACTGTGCTGTAGATAAACTGTGCATAGCCTTACTGTCACCAGGGAAACTGTGGCAGACTATGTACTTGTGCCAGACTGTGTACTGTGTAGTCTTCATATACTTATGATATCCATTATTTGTTTTCCATTTTAATTGTTTTTACAGTAAATATTGGGTTATGTTAATTTGTTTTTTAATTGTCATGCCATTATTTGTTGAAAACTTTGAAAGATTTCTGTTCAACATAATTTCTGTTTATGTGTTACCTCTTCTTGGAAAGAAAATTGAACTCAGCAGGCCACTGGAAATGCAGATGGGACACAAAAATGAGAAACCAGTCAGATTTTCACAATGTAAGTTGTTCAACTACAATTTATGGACAATACAATGAACCATATCCCACAGAAGTACTTTGGAAAAAGACATGATGGGAAAAATAAGTAGTTTAGCATCAATATACCACTGTCTGAAGGTACAAAGTAACAGTTGTATGGTCCTGGATCATTCCTTTGCTTCCTCCATATGTTGTAAATAGCCTTGTAGAAATTCCTTGAAAGGTGACATTCTATAAACTTAAACCACCACCATTAGTCTTTGCAGTATGCATGTTTTCTTTGTGGTAGTGTGATTACAATTTTCTACATATCCATAGTAATAGTGATACTCAGAATAATACTGTGGAAGAGAAGTGGAAGAAGAAAATTTAGATGATTTTACATATGAGCTCCACGAACCTGAACTGTTTTCTGTTGACTCAAACATAATCCTTATTTGCTATACACTTAGAAGTAATTGGAGTCCTAGTGATGATGTTTTTTCCTGTTTTGTAATTAGCTACAATGAAAATGTGTTGCTTCAGCTAATATTATGTCTGGGCTACCTGTACAACATAGTGCCTCAACCTTTGACTTGGCACATTATGCTTTATTGGCTAGTTCCGAGGCTGATGTGGTGTCGAGACCCAAGTGCTGAAGGCCATCCTCCAGCTGGTCTGACCATCTGGCTCTTCCTCTTGGGCGAGGCCACATGGTAGGTGGTTCTTTAAGCACGGGCACTGATTCTAGAGGTGGGTTGATTCTAGCCAGGTAGCCAAACAAGCAGAGCCAGGAGACTCTAATTGGAATGGAGACAGGGGGTTAGCCAGTCATTCCACGTATTGTTTTATTTGAGATGTGATCATGCTTGATACCCATGATCCTGCAGAGACATTTGGAATAAAATGCATCCTGATGGTGAGGTCAGAAGTGTGGGTCCATGACTCAGAGCAATAGTTATGAATGGAGATGACCGGGCTATTGTAGAGGCATAGTTTGGTGCTCAGAAACAGACCACAAACTGTTAAGGGCTTTTCATGGCTGTAGTAGCGTGTCCATTGCATGGGTGAATGTCAGTGTTGCATCTACAGTCAGATGTTAAGGTGCTGCCGAGATGGCAGAACTCTAGGAACAATGTCGGCAAGAAGTGAATCCACAACTGGACTACCTGCAGGACTGAAGATTGATCTTTTCCTATCTCATCATCAGAAACAGTGACTGGGTCTCCTCATTTATGAAAATGAGGGCAAGACATGATACGAGAATGAATTCAGCCAGGATAGCGATATCATATACATAGTCCTGTTTAGAAAAGCTGATGCTCCCATATCCAGCACCACATCTGCTATGGACAAATATTCTCCTTGTGACATGGTCATTGGCTGTGTTGATGACTGTAATGGAAGGTTCAGCTATTGATGCAAATACAGGAGATGGTGTTGGTGTACAGCAGAGAGAGAATATTAATTAGCCTAGAACTCCTAGGAATTTTCCAGAGGACTTCTCTATCTATGCTGTCCAATGCCTGCTTAAAGTCTACATAAGCTATTTACAGTGTCTTCTTAATTCCTTTGTTTTGTCAGCGAGCAGTGTGAGAGTGAGGGTGTGGTCTGTAGTGGAATGGCTGGGGGTGAAGCAGCTTTGTTCTCAGTGTTGCTTTTTCAGGAGTAGGGGACGTATTCGTGGGAGGAGAATATGAGCTAAAACTTTTCCTTGGGATGCTGAGGAGTGTGATGTTCCTGTAATTGTTGCACTGGTCTTCTTCCAAAAAGGTAGAATGACCCCCAGGAGCTAGTCTTTGGGGATTTTTATGGACTGCCAGATGGAGTTGATTAGTTGATGTAGGAGGGTGATGGCAACTTTGGCCCCTTTGACCGGGAGCTCGGAGGGACTATTGTCACCACTGGCTGCTCAACCTAATCTACCTAACCAAGGACATTTCAACCTCAACCTCAGAGAGCTCTGATGAGATGGTAGTGTGTTCCACTGAGGTGGGGGCAAGCTCATCTAGAGGTGGAGAAGGGGATGAGTGAATGATTTAGTAAAGTTGAGAAGTGTTCACTGCAGTGTTCAAGTTGTTCTTTGGAGTTCTCTGGATCAGACCCATCCAGTGCCTTGACAAATGCCACGGAGGGGTGGATTTCCCCATAAAACCTCATAAAGTTGTGTATAGAGCTTTGTGACTGCCTGACATGAAGGCAGACTGTACCTCATTAGCAATGCAGTTTAGTCATTGTTGCTTATCTCTGGAAATAGACCATTTCTTCCAAACAGGCTTCGAGGCATCCCAGCAATGAATGCTGCTCTGTGACTAGAAATGGCTGCTGTGACATAACAAACAAAAGGCTGAACTTGAATAGAAGACTGATATGAAACCTTTTAAGGGATGGAGCAATGCAGAGACCATTCTCTATAAATCACATGCTCAGTTTTTTTGTCCTTCAAAATAACAGATGACTTTAAAAATTTTCCATCAGATTCAGAAAATTTGGGGTGATTGTCAGTTAACGGAAATCATGGGGAATATTTGCAGTTACAAACACATCTGTCAAATCACGAATGACATTCAGCCTCTCCTGGAGAATTTCTTTTCCCCTGCATTTGTGGACAGATTATTTTTTTAAGAACATCACAATTTGCTACTAACTGTATAATTAATCAGGAAGCTGTGGCAATTGTTTGAGCTCTAGTGATAATTAAGTGCCTACATCGACTCCTGGAGGATAATGATTGAAATACGGTTTTAAATCTCTGCGGTCCATGCGCATGAGGAAAATGAAGGCCCTACTTACTAGCATAGTAGGATTTTTCAGTCCTTTTCTTCAGATTACCTCAGCCTTAATCTTACAGGCTAATGCATCCCTGACATCGTCAGCTATCTGGTCGATCATTTCTGCACACTGACCTTTGTTATGATAAATTGGATTGATGTCAGTGCTGTTTATCTTTTGAAGAGTGATCTCCGGTCCATACTTTGTGTATGGAATCTCCTGTCTGGCATTTAAGTAAACTGTATTAATCCTAATCTTCATATGTGTACTTTTCATCCGTTGACTGTGTGATTTGCCTGTTGCCAGCAGACTGTATGCTCCTTGGATGACTCAGTTGCGATCCATGTTTAAGGCTGCGTGCTATGGTAGTTCTCATCGATGAGGATAAAGAAAAAGTAACTCTGTGACTCTGTAACAAACACTGTAAGATAGCCTACATTCATTTCATGGAGGGTGGAAGGCCGGTAAATCACCTTATCAGCCAGCAGATGCTTTGCCATTCTCACACAACTGGTGAGTACCTCTTCATCATATTTAATATGAAATTTCAACTTAACAGCATTTTATGTAAATCCTTCTTGTGTTATATATTAGATATTTAGATAAAGAATTTAAAGATGTCATATGCACTTGTTCATTTAACAAACTGTTCTGTGTAATGACAAAAAAGCTACTGTTACTGTTACTTTTTCTGTGCTCCTAATTTTGTTGTGTGCATCCCTAAATTTTGGACTGTACTCCTAAATCTTTTACCTTAGGGGTATACATTCTCCTGGGGAAAAAGAAAGCTTATAGCCCTGATATACTTCACAAACTAGCATTTTGTTCCTCTGCAGTTTCAAATCGGTTAAAAGGAGAATAGTTCACCACAGTTATCCACACTGGAGTGTCAGTGCCCTCAACCCCTATAACCTGTTACTTACTCAGGGACATTTGAATCTACTCCACCAGTCAACACTTCAACTTCTTCACTAAAAGTTATTTTCTCTGCATGTACATCTGTACTTGATGCCTTTTTAAAAGGTCACCTACAGTTATTTTTGGCCTCTTTTTTCCTGCATTTTCATTCCATATTTCTGGCACTTAATGGCAGATACTGACAATGTACTGTTGTAAAGCACATATATCTCTTCAGTCTAATCCTGCATTTAAGGTTGGCTGTGGTTTATTGCCCATAATCATTTGTCTAAGTACATGCATTTTATTGTGGTTGGAGTCTAAGTGAGTTGTGGTGAGAGATTATAAAGTGGTTGCCATTGGCTGAGATGATTAACTGAATTGTTAGTGATAAATATGGTGCGGTCCTGAGAATTTCTGGCACCAAAAGGAGTACTGCAATTTTCCATAACCAGCTGCTCCGAATTAGCTCTTTAATAAATCCAGGTTAATTTATCATAGATAATAAATATTGTCCCAGTAAATGTGACATATTCCATTCCTTCCTTTGAATGCTGGTTCAATCGCAAAATGTGCAAATACACTTGTACACCCACTTCTAGATTTCCACACTGATTTTCATTTGTTTTTTTCACATTTTTTTAAATTAGCCTCTATTACAAGGGTCAAGATGTACAAGTCTTAAGTAAAAAATGTATACGTTGTTGTCTTAAAAACACCATTCTTACACCACAGACTCTTGACTGCAGGAGCTCTGCAGCTTGCCTCATTTACTGTCCTTCAGTCCACACTGCTGTAATCCCTTTCTTTTGCTGACTTTTACCAGCTGCTTCCCTCTTTTTGATTGAATTCACTTCAAAACCCTTTTACCTACTTACTGCTGTGCAACAATTCTGCTTTTTATCCTCAGTGTATAATTCAAATTCACTCTACCTCTTGCCCTCTGAGAGCAGCCCCATATGTAGACTCTGTTATATTTCTTTATTTTTCCTTTGCTACTTTTTCCTCTTGTTCCACAACCTTATGGAATATATGAAGTTATCAGGTTATTGTCACATTTCATTGTCACCTGTAGTTCCTTGTCATTCACAGAATTTAAGTTTGAACACATATATGTTCTTGATGCATTCAAGTGGGCTTTGCTCTGAATTTGTTTCAGACTGAACTCAGTGAAATTGTTACATTATTTTTATTTAGCAGATACTCTCATCCAGAGCAAATATTGTGTTAGCCTCCCTAGGTGTTAAATCAGCATGGTAAGGATGTCTGGTAAATCACAATGATAATAATTTCTGATGGTAGCATATGGCAGAATTACATCTAACACTACAGTATGGAAATTTGTGATTTTAAAATATTGAAAAATAGGCTTGGCATTTAATAATCCTGAGAGGACTTTGCATACAGACAGGGTACTACTGACTATTAGTGAACCTTGCAATCAAAAAGGATGACAAATACCAAAGCCTCAAAGGTTATACTCACTGTGCACTTTGATATTTAAGTCTCACATAAAAGCAACCCCCACTCACAAGCTACTCTCAGACGTTTTTTTTTTTCTGTGTTTTTTTTTTTTTTTGTTTTACAAGGAAAATACATTCTGACTTGTGTGAATTCTGCACTTGACCAGAATACAAATTACTGTAGTAGAATGAATCTGTGAGAGGACATCACTGAAAAAGTGTGATGTTCCACAATGATGGATGAGCACATATTAGCGGGTGTATAGGCGTTTCAAACTGACTGGCATTTTATCTTTTTGTATGCTTGTATTTTTCATTTGTCGTTTTTGAATGTTCTGTGCCAACAGGCAGTATGACTGATGTCTATGAGAGTGCTGCAATATAGTGCAACAACATATGCAGAAATATTCATGGTCTTATTTGATACACACAAGCTCTTTCAAAACAATTAACTGAGTAGTTTACCTTTGTGAACTGTGAATAGAAATGAGAGTGATTCTAAATGGGTGTCAATTCTCTGAGTAACTGGTATTTGTTTAGCTCAGAGATTTAGCTAGAGATTCATTAAACACATTTCAGGTTCGGAGGGAACCTCGGCATGAAAACATTACTGCCCTGCATCAGCCATCCTTGAACAAAGTGATCGATGGTAGATTTCCAAGGCTTTCCTTTTTTTCCTTCTAATTTCACGCTCACACCGTTTGTTATAAACCATGTCTGTCACTTCACTTTATTCCGTCTTGCATCCCGTATGTCTGCAACTTATTCTTTTTGGCTTGTGAAGCAGGAATCACATGCTGCTTATGTCTTCTCTACTTTATGTGAAGACAACCGCCTTTCACAGTGTGCTTGTATTGTGTAGTTTAGAGGCAAAAGTGCCTGCAAGAATAACAGATTGCCTTCATTTCAATTTAAAGAACTCCCTATGGGGACATGTATCTTCAGCGAGAGTGGTATGTGGGCCTTAACAGGAAACACTTAGAGATGCAGTACTTGGAAGATGTCAGATTCATGGCTGTAATGGGAAAGGATTGGCTCGTAATGGCCGCGGCAGAGGGAATAGCACTGGAGCAAGGGAAACAAAGGAAGCCATAAAAACAAATTCTCTAGATCCTTTGCCTACTTGAAGTAAAAACAAGCTAATACATAGATTATGCACTTCCCCTTTGTAATATCATTGCTGCACCAACATCCATTGCCCTGGGGGTCGGCAGAGTTATTTTGTTTTGTCTCAAGGTTTGTCTCCCTGCTAAAATGTGGATATTTTCAATTATGCTGATAATGCCATTAATGCAGTATCAGTTTAGAGAGCAGGGCAGAGCTAAAAACAATAAGAGGAATTGTCATGAAAAAGAGAGGAATGATATGAATTTGGATTGTAATTTAATTATCTGGGATTTTTTAAAGTGTTATGATTATGTTTGGCCAAGAAAAATGCATAATTGTATTGCTCATGCAATTATTATAATTATTATTGCTCTTTGCCAATTATTCTATCAGTTTGTAGAGTCCACAAACAAGCTGTGCATATGTAATCACATGCTTTGATGTGTCTCCAGCCCCTTTTTAGTGAGTTGTATGTTTCAAGCATGACTCACTATGGTGTCTTTGTCTACAATCCTGTGTTAGCCTTGTCTTTTTCTCTATCCATTGCTGTTGTAAAGCCCACTCCATGTCTAAGATGGGTTCTTTGACATTTATATTTAGCCGTGTGTTTAAGGTTGCAATATTGTTACACATGCTTTTAAAACAAATGTAAAAATCTTCCAGATGCAATGTTTCCAACAGGCCTCACTCCCACCCCACCCAAAAGCACAAGCGCACACACACACACACACACACACACACACATTAGTTTTCAATGTGTTGAATGTTAATACATTAATTCTGTATTGTTCCTGTTAATTTTTTACATTTACATACATTTAAATTTATTCATTTGGTCAAAAATGGCATCAGGTATCAGTCCAGGTAGAGTCTGAAGAGGTGTCTTCAGCCCACGTCTGAAGGGTTGGAGTGAAGGAGTGGTTCTCAAGGGGGTGGGGAGTTTATTCCACCACTGGGGGGCAATAATGGAAAAACGTCGTTGTGAGGAACCTGGGCCTTTCATTCTGTTGGTGGGAGGAGCGAGGCGTCTGGATGTAGCAGAGCGGGTGCGTAGGGTAGGATGAGGTCCTGGAGGTAGGTCGGGGCAGTCTTTCTTGCAGCAGAAAAGGTGAGAGTCAAGGTTTTTAAGCGGATCCTGGCTGCGATTGGGAGCCAGTGGAGGGATCTCAGTAAGGGGGTGACGCGGGAGAACTTAGGGAGATTATAGATCAGCCTGGCAGCTGCGTTTTGGATGAGCTGCAGCGGCTGAATGGTGCAGGCTGGGAGGCCTGCAAGGAGGGCATTGCAGTAGTCCAAGCGGGAGATCACGGTGGCCTGGACAAGCAGCTGGGTGGAGTAGGTGGTCTGTTAATCATTAACAGATGAGCACAAAAAATAACATGATGCATGTGTTCTAATCTTCAATTAAATGATGCAAATGTAATCAAATTATTACATTTTATCCAGAGTCTGCATGTGCAAGGTCAGTTAAGATAAACTCAGAAAGCCTTTAGTTGTGTTAAAATAAAAATAATTCATTAATATTCTTCTGTTTGCATTGCACAGATTACCTGCTGTTACTCTCGTAAAATGGCCTTCTCAATTGAATTTGAAGTCTGTTGACACATGATGGATTACAACTACAATCAGTTGTTAATTACCCCTGGATGAAATCTGATTACTTGGCACTTGCGTTATACACTGTGTATTAGAAGGCAAAATATCTTGCTGGGACAGTCAAGGTTAATCAAACTTCTTAAAATGTCACTGCCTTATGCTTTTGCTTTTATTGACATATATTCATATTCTATTGATTGTAATCAATAGAATATGAACATTTATATTCTGAAGTTAATCACATCAAAGAGTAAATGAATATCACTCCTGATTATCCCAAAAATATTTGGAAGAGAAACTGGTAATGAGTGCATCAGGGTTCAGTTGAAGCTGGATGGAGTGTGTGCCTCTCAACTAAGAGTCTTTTTCAGCTGTCAGTAGGCTATCCAGATAGACCAGAAATCGAATATCGTCTTGCACACACTCAACTTATTTCTTAAGGGTATAGTACAGAAAACACACAAATGAAAGAAATTTCCTGAATTACCAAGGCAAGCACAAGCCACCATATGGTTTAAGATTTTTTTAAAAATGACTTTCCTATCATACCCATCTGAATAAGATATTCCACTTTTTAATGCATTTTATTTATTATTATTTAATTAATTATTTGTAATATTGGAACCTCTTTAGTTGATCATTTATTGTTGATGACAGTGTGTTCATAAGTAACAGTATCGTCATAGAGATTGAACCTTTAGCTCTCTGTTGGTTTTTCCCACATATCCCCGACTACGCAGGCACATGTAGGGGAGAGTGGGGACGGTTGCAACACTTTTTGCATTTCCTTCAGTTTCTCAGGGACTGTTTGTATTGGAAAGACACAATTTGAATACATTAAACCCACATCTGTCAGCTACCCACCCACACTGCTGTAACATGTGTACATATGATAATATACGTACAATTTATACTTGAATAGACAAAGTCAAATGTTGCAATTGACCCCATAACAGGGGACGGTTGCAACAGTGCACAGGAGCAGTTGCAACATTCATTAAAATGAAATAAAATCATTATTTAACATCATTTTGCAATTTCTTTATTTTATTTGTGAACAGACTGGGTCTTTACTAAGTTAAATTGGCTGTATAAAGACAATGCCTACACGCTTTGTTTGTTTTTATGCCTTCCTCTTGCTTACCTCTTTGGTGCTCAGACCATAGAAAAGATCGGCTGCAGTTTTTAGATATTCTGCGAGGCTCTTTTCTTGTGGTTCAGAAAAGACCCTCCTGGGATTCCAGTACCCTGTCTTTACCTCCTCTCCTGGACCTAGCTTCTCTCTCCTTTTTATAAATTGGTAGAGGGTTGTGTGTCAAATGGCAAAGTCCTTTGCCACAGACCTCACTGTCCTGCCTTCATCCATTACTACATTTGCTGCTAATGTCAGAACAGGTAGAGGGAGTGAGGGACACCCCCATCTGTTGTGCACTTCCTCTCTCGTGGAATACTGAAAAAATACAGAACAGATAAAATGTTGGCTACATTGTGGCCTAGTTTGATTTTTAAAAAGCTATTTACTTAAAATTAAAAAAGGGAGATACCTGACTATTGAAAGGTGTTCTTTATTAATCCATAAAATTGCAATTTTGTTATGTGATGACAAGCTTTTACATTAATGTTGTGATAAGGGACAGTTGCAACAACATGTTGCAACTGTCCCTACACTGACACATGATTGCAACTGTCCCTAGCTATGCCTGTTGAAGCTAAGAAAATGCCATGATGAAACAGTTTAGCAGTATACTGATGCTCACTGACACAATAGCTTTGACTACATGCTAATGTCAGAACAGGTAGAGGGAGTGAGGACACCCCCATCTGTTGTACTTCCTGCCTGTGAAAAATAGACAGCTAGTTTGATTTTAAAAAAGAAAATGCTGATTAAAATTATATGACTTTACAATTTTTCACGCAAACAGTTTAGACAGTATAACAAAAACTCTGATGAAAAGTATTTCTTGCAGAGGGAATGGTCACATGTGGCTGCTTTCTTCCAGGAAGGAGGAGGGGCTAACTGAGCATGTGCAGTATGAATATAATCACTGTAGCTCATTCCTTATTGGAGGAATAAGCAATGTTGCGACTGCCCCATGTTGCAACTGTCCCCACTCTCCCCTACACAACATGAGCTGTAACAAAGGTGATTCTGTTGTTTATTTTGATCACTCTGGCTGTATTTGGATGGTTAAACTGCTTTGTGTTAACCTCACAACTAGCGTGTGTCTGTTTTGGTGGGAAAAGTATATCACTCATATAACATCCTGTTTTTAAAGCAAACATTGATAAATAATTGAAAATGGCTTTTAGACAAATATGAAGATATTTTTGACTCCCTCCCTCCAATGAATCAATTGAGTCAATTAATCAATAAGTCAGATTTAATGTAATGGAGAGCTCTTAACAAAGGATATGCCGTAGTACACTTCAAAATGCATCAGAAAGAAGCATTGAAAGCTACAATGTATCAGCTGTTTCATTACATACCACTGTATACCTACATTCATTAAAAGCTATACATATTAATTGTATTTTGCATCTTATTTATACCAACACAAATTCTAATGAGTATCAACACTTAAAGTCTGATGCACAGTTCAGTTTCAGCAATTAACACCTACACTGCTCTTTGAAAAGAATAATCCCACATAGGACTAAAATCTTCTGATCATTTCCTATTCTGGTCCACTCATATTCGGATATACCTGGTCATGTGGTGGTCTTTCTCACAGTCTCAGAAATGTGAAGATTATATCACCTTATGAGCATTCACCATCTGAGTTGAATGTGGATAGGTTGGGCTTACCTTGATCATTGACATTTTGAGCAGATACTCAGTTCAGAACTTCTTTTTGCATCACACCTGTGGAAGAAATGACAGAGATCACAGAAAAGTATTCTTTAAATTGCTTGGATTGGACATGAGAGGTGCAATAACTGATCCAGGCATTACATGATTACAGAGTATGCTGACATATGTTTTACACAACGTTCTTCAGTTGAGTACAAAATGGATTACACAGCACATTTAAGCTATACAACAACTTAACATAGTCATTAACAGCAGTCAGTGTAGTGGCTTTCAACTGAGAATGTAACTAGTTTTGGTGGCCCACATTGAAGAGTTGCAGTTTACTGATTAGGACGTTAGCTTGTTCTGATGATTGCTGCACAGCAAGGCATACGGGTAAGAAAGTATCACACTCTGTGGGAGTCAGAAGAGTCAGAATCAATACGTTCAGAGCAAAGCAATTAATTCATACTTGGCCTTTTCATTTCAAGAGCACATCCTCCTAAAGTTATGTACAAAGTGTAGTACAATACAGCTGGTACATTTGGTTTTTGATTATAATGGCAGGTTGTCAGTCTCATTCATGGATTTTAGATTACTAGGCATTTCTTTGAATAGTGGATCTGACAGTTTTAAAAATGTTATGTTGATATGGTTAAGTATTTTTACTTCCGTGTGGCCCTCTTTGGACTACCCACACATTTTGATTATACACCAGTTTTAGCACTGCAATCAAAAATACATTTTTCTTTGTACTACTAGTAACAGAGCTCCTGCAGCTACATACAACCTTTCCCATTAGAACATATTATATGACAAATCTGCACAGGGGGCACATACACCAGTGGTACACCAGCGATGTCCATCTCAGATGACAACTGTAGGCTGTTTAGTTCAATAATATTCTGTATATGAATGAACTCTGGTCTTCTGTCAGGTAATAAATGGTTATCTGTGTATCTTACAGTAAATCTGAATGATTTACAGTGAATTTTGGTTCACCCAGTCAGCTCATTTTTAATGATATAATTTTTTGTTTAGATATTGTTAGGATCAGGGACACATGCACACACACACACACACACATACACACACACACACCTACATACTTTTGGTTGATTTTGTTTTCTTTTATTCTTTGGCATGGCCGCACACATGCTTAATTTGACACACCACAGAGACTTTGGGGAGAAACAAATGTCTGACAGTTTTGAAAAAAAATGACAAGGCAAATGGTACAAAAGACCTCATAATTTTGTGAACAGAGTCTTCTGCATCTTTCAGGCCCTTTAGCGTGGAGGCATTTGAAGGACTCAGGGTCTAGCTTTTGTTCTTTTGTTCAAGAATTATGTGCACCGTATTTTTAATTCAATTAAACAGCCTAAAACTGAACAAGGAGAACCTCTGTGATGATGATGTGTCCATCACTCTGCTTAGGCATAGACTGAGCTGCACCGATGCAAGCAGGTGAGTTCCACTGCCAGGACTTAGGGGTCTGCCTCATGCCTTTTTCATTTTCTTTTCATATAACCCTACACAGACATGACATACATGCCAGGTTAGTGCATATTTCCATTTGTGATCATGGTAGTTTGGGTATATAAGAGGTTGGATCATAGGATGCCTTGGTCTATGGAATATTTGTGTGTTGAACTTGACATTAACTTTACCTTCATCTGGTCACTTATCTGGATGGTGAAACACAGAGGGGCATAAATGGATATGAAACAGGGATTTTGGGTTTTGCTATGAGAGAGGCAGTCAGTCATCACTATGACTTGGATTCCATTTGAAAGTCTGTTAATAGGTAAATCATGCTCCAAACTTTTACAGCATTCACTATATATCTACCTTCAAGTCAATGCTGCAGATCTGGCACTTGACAGTGAATTCATCAAGACAGATGTATATTCACACTTGTAAACGTTACATGGGTGTCTCATACACTGTCTCTTGAGGTAGTTAAGGAAAAGGTTGCTGATGCCTGAAACACACATTTACACCTCTTATAAGATGTCAGTTTGCTTCATGATTTGGAAACCATTTACAAATCACAAATGGGAAGTGTTAGTCTGAAAAGGGCCTTTGCATGGCTGCTGTCTTTTCCACATTGCATTAAACACATTGAAGATGTAACTGATTTCAGCAATAAGTGTCAGTTGCAGTAGTCTCTTCTTTAACATTTGTAACATATAGCAAGCGGAAGTATGGAAGTATCCGGCGTCGGCGTCGAGACCGTAAACAAAGACGGGGGAAGCGCGGTGGTGTGCGGGCTAAACTAAGGCTAAATCCACACCGGCCAGCTTTACCCAGCATCTTCCTCGCCAATGTACGGTCTCTGGCGAACAAGCTGGATGAACTCAGGACTTGGACCCTCACACAGAGAAGGCTTATGGATTGCAGCTTTATGTTTGTCACGGAAACATGGCTTAACAACGATGTCCCGAACATTGCGGTGGAACTGGAGGGGCGCACGGTCTTCAGGGCTGACAGAGCTGCAGCAGTGACAGGTAAAAGCAGGGGCGGTGGTTTATGCATCTATGTGAATAAATCATGGTGCACTGACTCTACCATTGCTGAAACTTATTGCTCTGCTGATCTGGAATACCTGATTATTAAGTGCAGACCCATTTATCTACCGCGAGAGTTTACATGCATCATCGCTGCCGCAGTTTATGTACCACCGGATGCAATTGCTAAAGTTGCCATGAAAGACCTCAGGCTTATTAGCAAACTGCAGACATTGTATCCAGACGGGGCCTTTATTGTTGCTGGGGACTTCAAGGGGACATAAAACCACAAGGGGACATAAAACCTTGGATCATGTCTATACAAATGTGGCTGATGCCTACAAAGCCACTCCCCTCCCCCACCTGGGACAGTCTGATCATCTTTCATTGTTCCTGTTTCCCAAGTACAGCCCGGTCATTAAACGTGTGAAACCCACAATGAGGGCTATCAAGATCTGGCAGGAGGGTGCTGACTCTGCTCTTCAGCACCAATTCCAGCACACAGACTGGAGTGTGTTTGCTGCCCATGCTACCACAGACTCTCAGGTCAACATTGACTCTTACACCAACCCTGTCCTGGATCACATCAACAGGTGTGTGGACAGAGTGACAACACAAAAGCAAATAAAAGCTTTCCCCAATCAGAAACCCTGGATGAACAGAGAGGTTCGCCTCCTGCTCAAAGCCAGGATGCAGCCTTCAGGTCTGGAGACCGGGAGGCTTACATCTCAGCCAGGGCCAACCTGAAGAGGGGAATCTCTCAGGCTAAACATACATACAAACTGAGGATCGAGGAGCACTTCAACTCCTCAGACCCCCGCGCATGTGGCGTGGCATACAGACCATCACGGACTTCAAACCACCCAATACTGTGCCCCCATCCAGCTCTGCCTCCTCCCTGACAAGCTCAACCACTTCTACGCCCGCTTTGACCGGGGAAACAAGGAGGTCACCCACAAAGCGGATCTCCCACCTGGTGAACTGCCTCCCTCACTCTCCATCTCTGATGTTTGCGCCACCCTGAGCAGGGTGAATGCAAGGAAGGCAGCTGGCCCGGATGGAATACCTGGCCGGGTGCTCAGAGTCTGTGCAGGGCAGCTGGCCGGGGTCTTCACAGACATTTTAATCTGTCTCTGGCCCAGGCAGTTGTCCCCACAAGCTTCAAGACCGCCACCATTGTGCCAGTGCCAAAGCACTCCACTGCTACGGCCCTGAATGACATCCGCCCGGTTGCACTCACCCCCATCAGTGTTCCCTTCTAAGCTGATCTCCAAGCTTAGCCAGCTTGGTATTAGCACCTCCCTCTGCAACTGGACTCTGGACTTTCTGACTAACAGACTCCAGTCTGTTAGGTTAGACAACCTCTCCTCCTCCACTGTCATCCTGAACACCGGCGTGCCACAAGGCTGTGTGCTGAGCCCTCTTCTGTACTCCCTCTTCACCTATGACTGCACTCCTGTACATGGTTCTAACACCATAATCAAGTTTGCAGTGAACCACGGTGGTAGGCCTGATCAGAGGGGACGACGAGACGGCCTACAGGGACGAGGTCCAGCACCTGGCCACGTGGTGTGCCGACAACAACCTGGCCCTTAACACCCAGTAGACCAAGGAGATCATTGTGGACTTCAGGCAGCTAGGAGCCAGGCGCACGCCCCATCTACATCAACGGAGATGTAGTGGAGCGTGTATCTAGCTTCAAATTCCTTGGCGTCCACATCTCTGACGATCTCACCTGGTCCCTTCATAAAAGGCGCAGCAGCGCTTTATGCGGAGTAAGAAAGCTCACCTGTGTTCTAGGATACTGGTGGACTTTTTGTACCATTGAGAGTATACTCACCAACTGCATCTCAGTGTGGTACGGCAACTGCCCTACATCAGATCGCAAAAGCACTACAGCGGGTGGTGAAAACTGCCCAACGGATCACCGGCACCCAATTGCCCACCATTGAGAACATTTACAATAAACGCTGCCTGGGCAGGGAAAAAGCATTATCAAGGATGCATCCCACCTAACCAGGGACTTTTACTCTCCTTCCATCAGGCAGGCTTTACAGGAGCCTCCGCTCCCGCACCAGCAGGCTCAGGAGGAGTTTCTTCCCGAGGCTGTGACCCTGCTGAACTCCACACCACAGCACTAAGCATCATTGCACTAATTGACTGCACTGTCTCTGTACTTTTACTTTCATATTTGCACTGCTGTACATACAACCATCTGTAAATATCTGTCAATACTGTACATACAACCCTTATATATACTCTCCCCTTTCCAACCCTGTCCATTTCACCCCCCTATGTACAACACATTAATATATTATACATATTTATTATCTGTTAACACCGTACATACTGTAAAATATAACATTTCCTATACTGGAGTAATTACTCAACTGCACTTTCTGTAAATAATACTTGTTTTCGCACTTCTGGTTAGATGCTAACTGCTAACTTTGTACCTGTACTCTGCACAATGACAATAAAGTTGAATCTAATCTAATCTAATCTAACACAAATAAAGCTAAACATTTCAAATGACAATGGTTTTCAGTATAAGTTCAGGATTTATTTAGAAGTTTTGCTTTCAGAAGTACATAACGAGCAAGACTGTGTGATATTGTAGAATGTGCCAACTCTTTTTTTCTTTTCCAAGTACTCACAGAATATTAGCAGACCACCAATGGGGGTGAAAATTAATGTGACTATGACTATCACATCTGGTGAACAGTGACTGGCATCTCTTTCCCTAATCATATAATTTAGCTCTATAACAATAAAGTTATACAGTGAAAGTGTTCTTTTGCGTGCTGTGAAAGTGCTTGTGCATTGTGCATACTTTCCATGAACAATGAAGTTTCCCTGTTTCTATTCCATATAGGAAATATGACTTCATTGGGAGACAGGCCCATGTATATGCCTTGTGTGAGCTCATTTAATTAATGTTCATATAATTAATAATCATTCAATTATCATAGAAGATGAATTGATTTAACAATGCAACAAAAATAAGAATTCGTATGAGCTTATGAGTGGGAAAAATCTAAGTGTCTACCAAATCATTTTTTCCCTTTTGTTCTTGTCCTTCACACATTCTCATCAAAATTCATCTTCAGTTTCAAATTCCTTTATAAGTCGTGTTAAAAACACAAAAAATTTGCTTTTGTTTTCTGTGTGTGTGTGTGTGTGTGTGTGTGTGTGTGTGTGTGTTTCAAGCCATGTTTACTTCTCCACAAATGAGGTGCCACATGCTAGGAATATTCTACTTTCAACACTGCTAGTTCCTCTCCACATATATTTTTCATGTGCAAAGGTGTAATTGGAAAAAGAATAAAGGAAAATATAAATAACTGATGTATGCATGTATCTAAATGTGCATAGTAATAGTGTGGTCAAAAACTCGATGCAGGCAAGTAGGTGGTTCACTGCAGTCTTTATTCACGACGCCAGGGACAAGTTACATACACAAACAGTGCCAAGCAACAAGTCCATCTTCCCTGAGACTGAGAACCCTTCTTATACCCAACACATCCTGTATACATAAGTCACCTTTGGCAAAAACATGTCACCTAGACCATTGTTCTGTTTTTTTGCTGATGTGGCATTCTAAACGTGGTCTATCCTATCTGGCCACCCATATGATGTGTTTCCTTGGCCTGGAACAATGGGGTGCCTGGACAGACAGGAACCTGACTCCTATATTTCTGCTGGTTTCATCCTTTAAGAGAGGGTTGAGGAAATAGACCCAAAGACATGGTCACGACTCCAATGCATGTTAAACCTACACCATTTCCTTAAATGAGGAAAACTATTCTACTTTGTTAGGGTTGATACAAAATCTTTCCCACAATAGCAACAAATAAGAGGAAAATTTTGAAAACTTTGCTCACATTTAATAAAAAATTTACGTTACACACTACTATCATTTAGTAGGCAGTCTAATACAGAAAAATTTACATAGGTTACAATTCTTACATGTTATCCATTCACACAGCTGAATATTTACAGAGGCAATTGTGGCTTGCCTGTAAGTACAACAGCAGTGCCTCAGCAACCTTTCAATCACAAGTCCTACACCTTACCACTATGTCACACTGCTGCACAGTCTGAAATTGATTGTGTCTCATTCAGCAAAATGTGTCTATTAAGAGTATTTTGTTCTGTTGTTTGTATGATAATGAATCCCAACTGTCCTCAGATTAGATGCTTGTGCAGGTTATCTGTAATTAGCATAAGTAAACACCCCAAAAATTCCATACAAGGGCATTTTGACTTCTGAGTCACAGGTGTAGCTGAAATACTGTTGAAAGGGTAAAAAGGAAAATATTTTCTCTGATTTAAAGGTGTGAACAATTCTGACAGAGATGGATGGAAGAAAAAAATTTCAATACAAGCAATGGAGTGTCCAAGACATTGGTAAATTGCTGGTTAAATAAGCACACATTTGAAAGGTCTCCAATATGTAAATCAATAATTTTAGAACAAAGTGTTTGCCCTTTTGTTCTTTTCTAACAATGACATCTGTATCTGACACATAGAAAGTATGTGGGATTACACTTTACAGATGTAAGCTGAGGATAAAGAAAGGTGTTGCTGCATGTAATTCATGCCTTGACTCAGAGATGCTCCGTTAATTCTATACAAGTTTGTATCATAGCCATCTACTCTGGAGCAATTTGAGCATAGGGTCCTCTCATTGGCATTCATCTGGTGATGAAAATAACTACATATAAAAGAAAATAGTACTGATGAAGATCACTCATTTGCTAAGTTGCACTTCACCCTCCAGATTTGGACAATTCACTTGAGTGTGCCTTGTTTCTTTTGCTGGGATTTTTTTAGTCCCAAATAATAATGGTTTGCGGGTTTACTTTTGTATCTTAGTTTATTTTCCTAAGCCAACACACCTGTGGTAAACTTTTTGTTCAGTGTTTACTTATAGACACACAATAAAGTACGTCCCAGCATGCAACATTTGTTACCTACACAGTACCCACAGTAACAATTACAAGTAAATTAATTACAGTATAAACCTACTGATTAGATTAGTTAGTATATTTATTTCTTCATTGCAAATAGAATCACATATTTATGTTTCTGAAGTCTTAAATGTCTGAATGGCAAAAACAATGTTTTCTTGCTCATGTGTACTTTTGTACATGGTACAAGTGCTCTGGAGCAGTCATGAAATGAGTTTGAAGATAAGAATAATTTCCAAATAAGAACAAGTTGATGGATTGCAAAATTTTCGGTAGATTGATTGTATGCACACTATATGCACAAAATCATTTGTACGCATGAATAGTGAGCGAGGAACCTAGACTCTGCATCTTTAATACAGCTAGACAGCTTCAACAGATGGGATAATATGGCAGTGTAAGGGGACCTTAAGTGTGTTTGGTATGGTATTCACACTTAACCGTAAGGGAAAATATTTAGACTGTTGTTGTCAGACTCAGTTCCTGGATGGCACTGTGCCTGCTGTTCTTTGCTGTGACTGCTATTCTTAGTTACTTATATATGTAATCAGCTACTCATTTACTCTTGATTTGGCTATTTCCTTTCGTTATGTTTTGTTTGACATTTATGCAATTGATAAATCACAGACAAAGTTGGAATTTTTCCTTTAGCATCAAAAAACATTCTAAAGTAGCATTGTTAGACAGAAATCTCTTGGTGTTTTATTATTTCGTGTTTTACTTCTGCTGATGAAGCTAGCAGAAACCTATGTATATGGGGAGACTCAAAGGGAGATGTCCATGGAACATCAGGTTTGCTGACATTTGATCGCCCCCAGGCAAACAGACAGGAACACTTCCCACAGAGTCTTAAAAGCACCATTTATTTTTGTTTATGGTGTGTGTGACGGAGTGCAGTTATTACGGTTGAGTATGTGCTTTGACTGCCATGCCAATGAGCCTGGCTCTTTGGCGTCGTGGTCAAAGTCACATGTTTGGTACCCTGTAGACCCGGGTTTGAGGCCGGGTGGGGTGACTGCTCTCGCCCTTCCTTACAAATGTGTAATGTGCCCCTGGCAGGTTGCGTCTCTCATCCACAACGTACTGATTCCTCAGAAGGCTAGCATCAGGTAATTATGAAAGCACAACTGTAACTCCCTGCTCCCCTCCTCCCAATACACACATACTTGTCATTCTAGCTGCTGCTGCTATTGCGACAGTGAGTGGGAGGACCAGCTCTGTCCATGACTCACTATTTAGAAATAAACCCATAATCACCAAGGAGAATTGTGTGACTTTGTGTGACTGTGTGTGTGGGGGTTGGAAAATGGCCTCAAAAGGTGAGACATAGACCGCTAAGCAAAGATGCAGTGTTTTTACATATTCATTATACGTTTTTACATATTCATATTCATGAAAAAAAAATATTCTTCTTACTCTTTGAAATCAATGATACAGAGGACACCTTCTCCATTCGTTTGTTTCATTCAAAATAAAGCACATTGATTATTATTTGTTTTCATCGAAAGGAACAAATTGATACTACATCATAAATACAACACACAATCAGATGTTTCTGAGTCCTCATGCAAGTCCTCATAATGTTTTGCATACTCTGTGGTCAATTTCATATTACAACGTTGTTTTGTTGCATCTTGAAGAAATTATGGTCAGTTCTCATAAGCATTGACACATGGACAATTTCACAAAGTCATTTCACAAAAGCACTGCATAAAATATATGGACAAAATGCTTTGTTTGCTTTGAACAATATGACTTTGCTCTCTACAATGCTATTAAATTAACATATAACATTTTATTAATTTAGATAGAAAAACAGAAAGTACACTTAATAGACCCACATTAATTGCTAATAGAAAAAGATAAGCAATATGTATTATACAGTAAAATACCAGTACCTGGCATCATTGGACAAGCCTCAGGCTTATTTTATGCTCAGTTATAGGAATGTACTTTAACTGCATGCTGAAACTTAACTAAAGATTTTACATTCATTCTATGGTAGTCAGAAAAGGCCTCTGTTTTTTGTTCTATTGCTAACTGTTGCTGGGACAAGAAATCCAATTTGGAAATGAATTTTGATTGAAATTGATAATTTAGAGGTCAGCAGCTTCCCTGGGTCACAGTGGTACCGAGAGAGTGTTTTTCAGTTTGAACAGGCTAATCCATCATCCAGTATAGTTGTTATCTTTCTTGTCTACTGAGGCCTGCTGCTAACTGATCTAAAATACCATGGCATTGATTGTCTAGGACTGGTTTCCATTCAATTGATTTGTGACCAAGATAACAACAACAAAAAAATCAGTAAAACCTTTTTTTGGTGCAAGGGCATTACATTACAGCACCACATCATCATGAAGATTAAGCTGCTGAAAGGAATGGTTTACCTTGTTAATAACAATGCACTGTGCGACCCACCAAACAACAGAGAGGTTATAATTAATGCTTTTTCAAATGCTTTTGCAAGGGTACAGTGTAGTTTGAATCTTTGAAATTTCAAGTATCTTTGTATCTTCAGGATATGAGAGGATGTTCATGACATGAAAGTTACATTTGTAGAACACACTAATACCTTCTTCAACAAAGCAAGAAGTTCACACCCCCACTAAATGTACTTATTTTCACTGCTCCATCAACATCTCTGGTGGATTGCTGTGAAAAAAAGAAAAAAAATCTTTTGTTATTCATTTTAAGTGTAGATACAAAGGTTTCATGACAGGATTTAATGGTCATAATGTTTCTTTCAAAATTAAGCCTTTAATTATCTAGTAATAAGAGAATATTTTGAATAAGAAAATTGTCATTGGCAATAAACATATATTGATAGGAATGTGTCTGGTGGTGTGATATTCAGTTTCTGAGACAATTATAAAGCAATTAGAAAGATAAATTACATAGCCAGACTGGTGCTTGTTGTCCAATATCATCACACCACAAGTTTTGAGAACTATCGATTTTAATATGGTTAGCATTGCTACTGACATATTCCTTCAGATCAGCATGTAAACTGTCCATGTGAAAACATAAGCCAAACATGACATCTGCCTACAGGGATCTCTACTTTGTCTCTTGCAGAGGAGGATTTGAGAGAGTTACAGGGATATAATCCAATAGCAGATGAGATTTACCCTTCAAACCAAGGGCTCCCATTCTAGCCCTTAACAATGTAAGATGTCTTGTGTGCTCTTTGTGCTTATTAATCTCCATGAGTGCAGGACAGGTCCTAACACCCTTCCTGTATATATAATAAGAGTACAGCACTTGTGGCAGGGTTATTACCCACAGTTTTAGCGCAGATTTCCTCATCAGCAACAGCTTGAGATGTGCACTGTAAATTGATTGACTTTGGATTGATTTAGGTAATTCCTCCATAGCTTCACTAAGTTTGTGATAACAAAACATAAACAAATACATATATGTTCTGCTTTCTGAGATAACATTGTGAGATAGAGTTGTTTAATGTTGTGTTCTAGAAAGGAAATTGCTGTTAAAATGCCAGCTATTCTCCCCACAGCTATTCTGCTGGTTCAGCCCAGTTATGCCTATGTTCTGAAACATTGTTTATGATCACATTTGTCAAACCTATTTGTATAATGTGGACAACACTATTGAGTGATGTACTGAGAATTAGACCAGACACAATGAGACCAAACATCTGCTGCATACTGCATAGCATGCAGTATCATTAAAAAAGACTAAAATTGCTATTTCTTAAATTTCCAAAGTTGTAAAGAATTACTGATTAGCCTACCAGTTCAGCCCCTAATCTGCACAGACTCATAAATGTTTTTTTGACTGACACACTCACCCTTGATCACTGACATTATCAATATTTCCCGCTGTATGAAGGTGAATGGTTCAGCGGCATTATTTTCATGAGCTGCAAAAATAGCATCCATCCTTGCCAAGTTACCCCTGGAATAGAAGGTTAAAAATCACTAATATTTATATCACTTCTTACAACTGTAACATTATCAGATATTCTCATTTTCATACATAGAGCCTTTTGATGAAAAATTTCAAGGATGATTACTCATAAAATAGAAAGTTTATTATCCCTGGCACTGCAGAAAAGTCATTCAGACACTTAAGACAATACATTACAAGGGCATATGAATGTGCTGATGTATGCATACAGCAAGTATTGAAAAGGACCATTTTATATCCATAACCTTCTTGAACAAATGATTTTTTTTTCATCCTTGGTGAGGACCTATGATGTAACATGTGGATAAGTGACAGTAAAGTCTGAGTCAGTCTTGGTGTCACAGACAAGGTCTTTGCACACCTCATTATATAAGTGGCCTTTAAAGCGTGTTTAGAATATTTCAAAATGAATGTTTCAGGATTCACAAATATGACTATCAATATTTGATAAGTATAGTTCATAATTTTGCCTGTTTTTGGTTAGACATGCTAAATACTATTGTAAAAGCATAAGAAATTTCAGAGAAGTTTTTTTTTTTGTATTTTTAAAGAATTAATGTATCATATGATGAAATAGGGGGTGTAATTACAGCCCATGCTTCAAATACAATATGAGTGTTAATGCGTGTGCTTCTGTATGGAGATAGACGTTTTGCAGAACATTCTTCTGTCTTCTGTCCAACCCATTCTACTATTATGTTTTTCAGTGCAATAATTATTAACTTAATAGCTAAAAATGGGAAAACAAAATAACCAATTCCTTTATTTTTCATCATGTGCATTTTTAAAATTTTGTCATAAAAACAGATTTTAAAAATAGTATTGATTGAGCCTATAGTGTGAATTTATCTTGGGTATTATAGAAATCTATCTATGCTTGAAAGAATGATGATTACCACCTATCAATACAAAAATCAACCAAAAAGGCATGTTGGAAACACAAACAAACAAACAAACCAAAACCTTAGGGCTGGTTTGTGGGAGCCTCGCTGCTCAGTCCATTTTACTACATTTCTGTGTTTAAGGGCCATTTAATGAAGCCTGACAAAGTTCAAGTTTGTCAGATTTGTTTCACAGACCTCTGTGGACCACTGCTTGTTGAACATGAAAGTGGACCACTTTACACTGTCATAAAATGCGTAGAGGACATGCCAGAGAGTTGCTATACACTTGAAGTGGCTTTCAAATTAAGTCAGGGGTTACTGTTACAGATGTGCTCAGACATCTGAAGAATTCCACTGAGCTTAAATGCCTCTCTGTTTGTAGCTTCTTAAACCAAAGACAGTTGCATTGAAAAGTACTGCACACAAATATACACAGTCACATATAGTTTCAATACACAGAAGGCGCTGTATTATGCTCAAACAGTACTCCTTACAATTCCTCTTTGCTTTCCCCAGATAAAGAGAAACCACTTATATTCTCAGCAGCACAGTTATTCTGGAGGGCACAATAAACAAATCTGCTTGCTTTCTCATATTAATATTATCTTTTCAAAGAATTTCATTTCATTTCATTTCTTACCCTTGTGGTTGTTGCTGTGGAAATTACTGATTCCAAAGAAAACCTGTTTGGCAGGTTTACGTTACATTTAATATCCTGTATAAAATAAAAAGTACTGTAAGTGGACTGAGCTTTGTTAAGAGCTGTGTCTACATAGCCCTTCCTGTGACCATTTTCCAAAGAATTACTTCTTGTGATTTCTGCCTGTCAAATTCTGTCATGGTACCACAAATGCGCCTAGCCCTAAGAGGTTGGCTGTAAAGAAATTTTGGCTATAAAGAAAATTGATGGGCTTTTATAGTCAGGGTGCTAGCTCTTGGGCTTAGGCTAATATTTCAGTCCAATGTGAGTATTCCTACAATGCCTGCACGCTTAATGGTCAGGTGTGTATTATTCATTTATTTTTCAAAGAAATGAAATATTGTATCAATTCTGGAACAAAGGAGTAATCAGTGCGTCTCTGCCAAATGAGCAACCATTACTATGAAAAGTCAATACAGTAGACACAATCTGCTTCAAGCTTATCCATAAAAAGGTAATTGGATGTCATGGCTATTCCTATTGTTGTACCCTGATGATAAAGCTTGTTTTCAAACAGAAGATAATTGTTTTGTGCAATCAAAGGTGCTAATTGAATGAACAAGAGTAGATGTAGATGGTCTGCTGAAGGAATCATATTCACTGTTAGTTCTAGTGACAAAGTAGCTGTTGGACAAAGTTGGAAACACTGCAACACACTTTTTATGTTTTGTATTTTTTGAAGTTTCATTGTTAAATAAGGTAACCTCAGGACAAGGTTTTTGTTCTAAAATGATTTATTTAGATATTGAAGACCTTTCACAGTCATACTTATTTTAACCAGTGATTTACCAATGTCCCAGACACTCTACTTCTCAAACTATAAACTATAATTTTTCTTGCATCCACCTCTTTCAGATTTTTTTTACATCTCATCATAACAGAGAATCTTTATACCCTTTTGGCATTTCAGCTTTACCTATAACTCAAAAATCTGAATGTCCTAATATGCAATTATTGGGGCATTTATTGATGCTAATTACATGGCAACCTGCATGAGCATCTAATTTAGGAACAGTGGGGATTCGTCATCTTATGAAGGAGGGTAAGAACAAAATTAGGTGTTTCTGCATGTTTCATGAATTCAGTCATTTTTTAGTGCAAATCATTCTCAGGAGCACTACAGAAGCTTCTACAAACATTTTGATGAATAAGGCCCATTGAGAGTAAAGATACAGCCACCCAAAATGTGTATAAAATTTCACATTAACCCATGTCATGTTGCAGGACTGTACATTATGGCACAGTGCAGCCTTTCACTTGTCAAAACAGATACCTAGACAGCACTTGTGCTCTTGTTAGAAGTTACTACTAATTCTTTTTGGCGAGTCCTCAGTTAGAAGTTACTGAGATATTGCATTGATTTCTATAGCCAGTTCCAAGTAAAACTGCAGCTCCCACATAACATTCTTTATGGTGTGTACAGTATATACATGCTCATAATAGTCCTGTAATAACCTATTAAAGACTGCTAAATATAATTATACCTGACATTGCTAGCAACATGTTTATAGCCATCATATAGCCTACTGTAAGTGAATTGCATTGTTCATGAGACTATTTAGTCAGGCTGGCAATTTAAGTCACTTATTATATGGTATTCATTCCGCCTCCTGGCAGTTTCACAGAGGACTGCAGACCCGCTGCAAGAAATTGTGAAAGCAACAGTGAACCAGGAGATCATGCAGGTCAGTACATTATACTGCAGCACTCCCTGTGGTAAGGTGTGGGTGCATTCTAGATTTATTCATCTATAGCTAAATAATCAGTAGGTGTTAAATCATTAATGGAACTGATCTTGTCAAAACATGACCTCTGTCCTTGCCATAAGACGGGAATGTCTTTACCTAAGATTTTATAAGAAAATCTATACATTTGGATGTGGACTGTTAAATAGCATCAAACAGACACCATGGGATGGGACTGGTTTTTATTAAGTCCTTGTTGAATTTTAGGAAAGGTGCAAAAATGGGTCGAATGGGAGAATTTTATAGACAATGAAACCTATTTTTATTGAAATGGTTCTTCAAAAGGTTGACAGTGATTTGCGCCTGGAACATAGCTGCAGGGTAAGTTTGTAACGGGCCACAGAATTTGTGATTGCTTAATTGTTTCAATATACCAATGTAATAGTGAGAGAATTCCAGATAACAATATCCTTTCCATAATCCTTTGTCAGCAGGAAAAATGGTCATGGATTTGTTTTTCCAAAGTTCACCTTCCTTAAACCCACAAGCAGATTAGGACATCATTGCTCAGTGTCTGTATCCATGGAGAATATATTCATAGCATCACTTTGCACAAGCTGACAGAAAATTCAAAGATTCAAGCCTGAGACCAAAAGGTGTATGTTCTCTTAAATACATTGGTGTCACAATTCACACTCGGCTTGCCAATCTGTAAATCTGGGAATGCTCTTTTATTTCTAGTATAGTTTTAAATTGGATCTCACTGCTCTGCATGACAGAGCTACTTTTGCAAATATGTGTGTACTGGCATGAAGAAACTAGGATTTGTGCATGTGAATAAACTGTTGTTTTTGTCAGAGCTATCAGTACTTTAAAGGCCACATGTATATTTGCAAATCGTGTTTGAATTCTGATTTGTGCAATTTAAGTAACATTTTCATTTTCTGTTGAAATCATTTTTGTTATGCATTATTTTGTTATGTGTTTCTTTTACCTTACGAATGATATTACTCAGATGAAACTGTGAAAGAGACACCAACCCAATGTATGAACAGTACAAAGATGTATAAACTCAAATGGGACAAGTAGTGAGGTGAGCCCAACTAAATATCCTCTTTAGCTTCCTGGAAGTACAAAATGCTACTGCAACCAAATCATACACTACACCCTAAAACCTAGTGTCCAATAAAAGTCTGCATCCCTGCATAACTCGTGCAAGCACCACATAATTGTCTCACAGGTTCCAACTGACAGAACTGATAAATTAGATAAATGATCATGGTTTCCACAATCAGAAATTTTGCCAGTTTTTTATCAACAGTCTACTACAGACATGGATCAGGCTCTGACTGGCTCCAACCACAACAGTAGGTAGAGCATGGTCTAAACCTGAACGACTCAATCACCAAATGCTTTTCATCCCAAAAGAGGTCTAAAATAGCTGACTGCCCCTGTATCAGCAGCTGTGGAAGTGCTAACTGCCAAATATTATGACCTTCTGCTGTCCATGTAAGTCCATCTGGGATAGTCATCTTACATTTACATTTATTCATTTGGCAGGCAGTCTTATCCAGAGCGGCTTACAAAAAGTTCAGTCAGGTTATCATGCCAGTCCTCCACTCCTCAACTAAATGAGCACTGGTCTGTGTGCAATTCACCTTTTCAGATAATGAAAATGACATTGCACAGTGAGTCCAGATCTAACTGTCCACCAATGAGTTTAGCATCATCAACTGCTTGGGATGAGAGGGAGATGATGGCCAAGCAACTAGGATTTATAGTCTGACAGAAGACATCCTTAGGTAGTGTAACAAATGTTATTTATCTAAAGATTATAGCATCATAAGCATAATACTACCCTTCTTGATCAACACACCTCACTGTTAATATTCACTGTACTCTCATTGTCAATATAAAGAACCCTGATCATTGATACATAATTAAAGCAGAACTCTAAGCCTTTAAAGGTATAGTAGCTGTGTTCAGTTTAGTCAAAAGCTTTACTTTGGTCGCATCAGTCAACATCTATGCTGTATGATTGATAGCTTTGACAGGATCTTGTGGTCTGAGCATATCAGTGAGAGCAGCTTCAATTTTCTTTTTTTTTACATTGCTGTTTTTGGGAAACAGAGTAAGAACTGCACTCCAGCAGCCAAAAGGCAGTGTACCTTCAGCCTCCCCTGGATTCAGCATCTCAAGCCAGTCCTCCCCAAGCACCATACGAAAAGGCTAGTGAAAAATTATCCAACTCTGTCCATGGAGGTAAGAAGCTAATATAGCAACAAGCTTCTGGGACTGGGTGCAGCCTATGGAAGGAGCATTGCTCAATGCCTGAGGCCTTTCTTTATTCACCTGAGTTGAGCAGAAGGTACTTTATGGACCCCTCATGGGAAAGTTTATTTGAATCATGATTTTATCTCCAGAAGCTGTTTCAGGTAAATCCAGCAGATAGTACAAGGCCAAAGATTGTAGAACTCATTGAGTTGTATGTTACTACTGAAACCTGATCACCTTTTTACACCAAAACTGAACAAAGTGAACAAAATGAATAAGAAGTGAACAAAGTGAATAAAATGAATAAGAACCAGCCATAAAGTGCCACAGTATATTCCAGGTGAATTGTAGTATTTAATGTCCACAGAAAGCTTTACTTTAACCTTACCAACAGATATATCCCTACAGTGCCTTATTAAAGAACATTTTGCCTCCTCAGCTCTCCACTGAGAAAAGGGTTCATCAGTGTATGCAATTCAACAAGGCAATCTTAAACCACCAGCATTTACTTTTGTTTTCACAGATAGGATGCCTGCATATAATCAAGCAAGTCACTGAAGCTCCTACTGAAATAATAGTATAAATGCCTTACAATAACTGTATTGCATGAAACAGTAAATCAGCAATGGCTAAGGAAAATTTGTCCTCATTTAGCTCCCAGAGGTATGCTGGTGGGCCTTTTGTTGAATATTGATCCAAATTTGCGTTTACTGACTAGCCTCTGTAGTATGTGCCATAACCCTCTGGGAAATGGGGATATTTTCCAATATGGATTCTGTTTATAATCTGCTATGGGAAACAGTTAAAATCTCAAACAAAAGCAATTGTCTTTACAGTGATTTTTCAAGGTGTTATATAAGGTAGTGAGCACAGAACTCATTCAGTGCTATTACACATTGATGAAAATGAATACAGATGCATTTTGGAGCCCATAACCGCTACCCCACTACTTTTGGAGCTTCCATAAATTGCACTGAATTTCCCTTTCCATTTTGTTTTCTAGCTTAGTGAATTATCTGCTATGTCTCTTCTTTGACTGAACCAAAACATCTCAGGATTCTCTACTAAATCTTTCATTCTCTTGTAAGTTCAGTCTGAAGATCCAGTATGCTGACTGACTTAATATTTCAGTTCCTCCATTACATTCCTGTAGTTCTTTCAGTACACGACAGTGTATTTTGTTCAGTACATTTGATGCTTTCAGTATGTGCTTTTTGAACAAGTCAGTGGGTGATACTGTGCTATACATACTGCCACAAAAAAGACAGGGTAAACAAAAATGTACAGTACAGTTGACCCTCCCCCATCGCAGGGGTTAGGGGCTCAGCCCCTCTGTGATGTGGAAAAGCCGTGTACAATGTTATATATATTCATGCATTAATGCATTAATATTATCCATATATTTTATGCATTTATGACTAAACTTTTTGACGGTTTCTTTACTTTTTGCCTGCTATGCGCATCGTCTGCAGTGCTGCGCAGTTTCCCACACAAGGCATCAAAGCTCCCAAAAAAGCCCATTTAATTGTTTGTTACCGACCCGCGAAAAAATCGAAGCCATGATGTGGAAAGCCGCGATGTGCAAGGGTCAACTGTATTATTTCAAAATAATGCAGACTTCAGGAATAAATACAACCCCAAATACAAAAAGTTTGGACAGTATGGAAAATGCTAATAAAAACAAAAAGGAGTGATTTGTACATTCTATTCACCCTGTACTATATTGACTACTACAACAACACATTATTTGATGTTTTACCTTGTGAATTTAATTGTTTTTTGAAAATAAACACTCATTTCAAATCTGATGACTGCAACACGCTCCAAAAAAGTTGGGACAGTCGAGTGTTTACCACTGTGTAACATCACTATTTCTTTTAATAACACTTATTAAGCGTTTGGGCACTGAAGACACCAGTTTGTTAAGTTTAGCAAGCAGGATTTTCCCCCATTCTTCCATTATGCAGGTGTTCAGCTGCGCAATTGTACGGGGCCTTCGTTGCTGTATTTTGTGCTTCATAATGCGCCACACATTCTCAATCGGAGACAGGTCAGAACTGCAGGCAGGCCAATCTAGCACCTGCACTCTCTGCTTACGCAGCCATGCACTTGTAATCCAGGCAGAATGTGGTTTGGCGTTGTCCTGCTGGAAAATGCAGGGATGTCCCTGGAGAAGACAGCATCTGGATGGCAGCATATGTTGCTCCAAAATTTGTATATATCTTTCTGCATTAATGGTGCCCTCACAGATGTGCAAGTTACCCATGCCATGGGCACTGACACACCCCCATACCATGACAGATGCTGGCTTTTGAACCTGATGCTGATAACAGCTCGGATGGTCCTTTTCCTCTTTGGCCCGGAGAACATGACAGCTGTTTTGTTCAAAAACTATTTGAAATATTGACTCGTCAGACCACAAAACACGCTTCCACTGTGCTACTGTCCATCTCAAATGAGACAGAGCCCAGAGAAGTCGACGGTGCTTCTGGACAGTGTTGATGTATGGCTTTTGCTTTGCATAGCAAAGCCTTAACTTGCATCTGAAGATGCAATGGTGAATGGTGTTGACTGACAAAGGTTTACCGAAGTATTCCCGAGCCCATGTCATGATATCCATTACAGGCGCATGACGAGTTTTAAGACAGTGACGTCTGAGGGATCGGAGATCATGCGCATTCAGAAGTGGTTTTTGGTCTTGTCCTTTACGCACCAAGATTTGACCGGATTCCTTGAATCTTTTAATTATATTGTGCTCTGTAGAGGGTGAAATGCCCAAAATCCTACCGATTTGTCTTTGGGGAACGTTGTTCTCAAAGTGCTGGATTATTTGCTGATGCATCTGTTGGCAAATTGGCGAGCCTCGACCCATCCTTGCTCTTGAAAGACTAGGCCTTTCTTGGAGGCTCCTTATATACTATAACACAATTGCCTCACCTGTTTAACATCACCTGTTTCACATCACCTTGTTATTTCAACTTGTCACATCGTTATTAGTCCTAAATTGCCCCTGTCCCAACTTTTTTGGAACGTGTTGCAGGCATACATTTCAGAACAAATGTATATCTTCAAAAACAATGAAGTTGATTAGGTAAAACATGAAATACCTTGTCTTTGTACTGTTTCTGTTTGAATACAAGTCAAAGTAAATGTACAAATTACTGCTTTCTGTTTTTATTTGCATTTCATTTACCGTCCCAACTTTTTTGGAATTGGGGTTGTACAACAATCTACTGTATGTGTAGCTTTAACCGTACATCAGTTCATCACATTGTTCTTTACTTCATTTTGCTATAATTAGGAACAATGAAAAATAAGATTAGTCCTTACTCATTCCCAAAATAAACACCTGTCTGTGCAGTCTAATAAATGGTTCTTATGATTCCCTTTTTCATCACTACTTAACGACTATATTGGGAGGATGTTACATTTATTTAAAACCTGACTCTTCAGCTTGTGTGGCTAGTCTTGCCCGATATACACAATTTTTTGTGCAGGGATGGAAGATGGAGAGTTGTTAAGATTGACACTTTCAAAATTTTCTTCCATCACTGCAGTGCACTGAAAAAAATGTGTTCATGAAGTGCATACTAGTTTGAAAAGAACAGCACTATTTCTTGATTTTAGCCCACCAGTGATGTTTAAACTCAATTTCACCATCTCTTATTGATTGAGTAGACAGGAAACCACATAAATGTAAACAGAAAATAATAATTACGGGGACGGGATAGACAGCTCCACAGAGGCTCACCATCATCTATATTTACAAGACTTTTCAGGTTTTTCAGTCATTTTTAGACCCCATCTGTCCTGAACAAAACCTTGCCCAGTACCCCTTTCACAATATATAAATAATGGAAATCATGAAGAATATCTGAGAAGAAAAACATTTTTTTTTTTTACCTCACCAGGCTAGACCCTCCCCTGAACTCTCCATCAGACAGAGCTATGGAGTGTATAAAATCACTCTTGTTTCTGCCGTCAGATGCTAAGGATTGCAGCCTTTTTACATTTTACTTTTCTTCATAGTCCTCACTAATGTCATCTCTCTCATTCTGTAAATCAATCACCATGACATCATGCTTTTGCCATCCCCTGCTCAATGTTTTTGCGATTATAAATTCAATTCTGATTCTCCTTCAGACAGACTGCCAGAATAGAACACACCATTGCTAAGTATCTTATTAGTAGTGAGGAAGTGATGCTTGTAAATCAGTCAGTGCAGCACTGTAATAGAGGTGATACTGAGCAGCTGGAGGCAGGGGGGAAGGACGGGAAATGCACACGTGGTACCCTGAAATTCCTCTGTTTAAATGCATAAAAAATAAAATTTTGGATCTAGAAACCGTTATGAGTAATAGTAATTATGATGTTGTTGGGATTGCAGAGACGTGGCTTGGTGCATGGGATGGAGATGAGTATAACGTAGAGGGATACAAGCTGCCAAGAAAAGATCAATAATCATCAATAATCAATAGAAGAGGAGGAGGCGTAGCTCTCTATGTAAAGGATAATCTTAATATTCAGGAAATTCCAGGAATGGAGCCCCTTGGTGTTAGTGAAGACATATGGATTAAAATATTGGGGAAAATGAAAAAGGTCTGAATGTTGAGTATGCTATAGGCCACCAGCCTCAGACAGTACTGTCAACAGTATGCTCTTTGATAATATTAAGCTAGCATGTCAGGAGGGTGAGACAATAGTAATGGGGGACTTCAATTACCCTTCAATTAATTGGGAATCTGTGTCAGGTCAAGGCAAATGTGAGGAAGAGTTTTTGTATGTTGTAAATGAGTGTGTTTTGATACAGTCTGTTACTGAACCCACGAGAGAGAACACAATTCTAGATCTGGTTCTGTGTAATAAACCTGATAGAATCGGCAGTACTGAGGTAGGGGAACCACTCGGAACAAGTGACCATAGTTCAATTACATTTGAAGTTTTTTGGCAAGTTAAGTCTGCGTTCTCAATTACTAGAGTATTCAACTTTAGACAAGCTAACTTTATTAAGATGCGTGATTATACTAGGAACATAAACTGGGTACCTCTTCTAGATGGAAAAACTGTAAAAGAAATGTGGTGCATTTTTAAAACGATTATTCTGGATGTACAGTCTAAATTCATTCTGCAAGTGAGAAAAGGGAAGCTGAAAAGAAGCATCCACAGTGGATGAATAAGTCCTTACGGGACAGTTTGAAACAAAAAGGAAATTATTTAGAAAATACAAGTTGGACAGCTCAGAGAGTAATAAGATTGAATACAGTAATATGCGAGCTCAAGTTAAGAAAAAAATAAGGGAAGCTAAAAGGAGTTTTGAAAGACAGATTGCACTAGATGCAAAGAGCAACTCTAAACGTTTTTTTTTCAATGAAATAAGAGGTATAAAAATAAGGATGGAATTATGGTTTATGATAACAAAGCTATTGCTGATACACTAACCAGTTACTTTGTGGAAAAGGATAGTTACTTATGGAAGATTTGATGAAAAAGAGGTATAAAAATAAGGATGGAATTATGGTTTATGATAACAAAGCTATTGCTGATACACTAACCAGTTACTTTAGTACCTATCTACAAGAGAGTTTCACTAGTGAAGTGTTTTTTCGCATGCAAAATACTGGAATCCATCATTAGGGATAATTTGGAATTATTCCTGGAACAAAATGGTGTCTTAAATGATAGCCAACATGGTTTTGCAGAGGAGGTCGTGCTTAACAAACCTCCTGGACTTCTTTGAGGAAGCTACATCATGTTTGGACTCAAACCAAGCTTATGATATTATCTATTTGGACTTTCAAAAGGCATTTGACAAAGTTCCGCATGAGAGGCTCATATTGAAAATGAAATCTGCAGGAATTACGGGAGCTATCACTGAGTGGGTTCGAAGTTGGTTGTCTAGTAGAAAGCAGACTGTAACTGTGGGAGGAATTGTATCAGAACAGGGTCCTGTACGAAGTGGAGTCCCGCAGGGATCGGTGTTGGGGCCTTTGCTATTTCTTATATACATAAATGATCTTGATGCAGAGGTTAGTAGTAAAATAGTAAAATTTGCAGATGATACTAACTAGGGGGATACAAAACTAGGGGGTCTAGCCAACAGTATAGAATCAACTAAGGTAATACAGGAAGACCTAAACATCATCCAAAAGTGGGCAGATACCTGGCAGATGACATTCAATTTAGATAAATGTTAAGTCTTGCATGTGGGAAATAAGAACCATAGACAAGACTACTTCATGGGTGGAAAAAAACTAGAATGTGCTCAATTTGAAAAAGACTTGGGAGTAATAGTTGACCAAAGCTTAACAGGATCTAGACAGTGTGCTGTAGCAGTAAAAAAGGCCAACAGGATGCTGGGATATATAGCCAAAAGTATTGAGTATAAATCTAAGGAGGTAATATTGAAATTATACAATGCCTTAGTCAGACCTCACTTGGAATACTGTGTGCAGTTTTGGGCACCGCACTATAAAAAAGATATTGAAGCTCTTGAAAAAGTTCAAAGAAGGGCAACTAAATTAGTTCCTGGCATAAAATATAAAAGCTACGAGGAAAGACTCAAGTTACTTAACCTATTTAGACTTAGCAAGAGGAGGCTTAGGGGTGATTTAATTGAGGTTTTTAAATTTATAAAAGGATTTAATAAGGTTAACTATAATAGATTTTTTAGGGTGAGTTCAGTCTGTAGAACAAGAGGACATAAGTGGAAACTAGTTAAGAGTAAGTTCCACACTGATATAAGGAAATATTATTTTACACAAAGAGTTATCAATACATGGAATAGGTTGCCAGGTCATGTAGTTGAGACAGAGACCCTTGCTGTGTTCAAGTCTAGACTTGATGCAGTTTTGGATACTCTTCAATTAAGAAATGGTGAGCTTAGTTGGGCCGAATGGCCTGTTCTCGTCATAATATCGTCATAATATGTTCTTATGTTCATTCAACACAAACCCTTCCGCTGCAGCAGCAGTTTCATTCTGTCTCAATAGCACTTTATAGCACTTGATCCCCTCCATTGTTTCAGATTTTTTGGTGTTACATTAAAGATATTAAAAAAAGTACTTACAACAAGTTTGCAATCTTGCAACTTTATTAGGTGCACTTTGTACTCATTTTTTTGTAAGTTGCTCTGGAAAGGAGCATATGCCAAATGACAAAATGTAATGTAAATGTAAAACGAGAACAACTTTACAAAAAATAAAAAGAAACAAACAAACAATGGATGTTCATTTGCATGTTTTAAATATTTGGACGTCCCCTACCTTTTCACTACCACCTGTTCCCTCAGCTGCAATTTAGTTCCACTCTGGTCTTGTATTACCTGCCAACACCTCCACTGCTCCACCCTGACTTGCCACAGTAGTGGGTTGAACACCTACAAGGCAACACTGGCAGCCAAAACTGTCTGGGATCCATGTTTAGCCAAAGTGACTGTACTGTTAAATTGATTCACTCCATCATTCCCATGCCCTGGACATGAATATTTATAGTTAATGACTTTTGCTCCCACAGCCTAAACATTTTGTTGCTTAAGAATTTACAACAAACAGATGTCATCTTACTGTTTTTACTTCAATTACCCATATCTGTCAAATTCCCACTTTTAGTGAAGGAAGAAAATTTTCTTAGTAGGTTTCACACAAGGGAAAAACAACAGCATATGAATCTTTCAGTCCAATTGTATGTTCAACAGTTCATCCTAGTTCTCATGTTTTCACATCTCACTGTCTCCTCCAAAGTTTGTGCTTTACTGAAACAGGCACATTGTGTGATATTTTGAGTCTGTGCCACCAAGACGAGACATAAAATTCAATCTGGCAGCCATGCCAGCCAGCTCAAGCTTGTTGATGGCTTTCTATAATTTCTGTTCCAAATGCTATAAAAATAATTTTTACCTCAAGACAAGGCGGTTTTAAGAGAGTGTATACAATCCAAAAACCTGAATACAAAGACAGGCAGTCCAGTTAGTGGTCAGCATTGACTTACACCATATTGACTCACTTCCCATGACTGGATATGAATTCCAAAATTAATGGCAAGGGACTCATTCTCATTACCAAAGGTAACACCACAGTTCCATTCTAGTGTGGTTGTTACCCATCATTGTCATGTAGGAATAAAGACAACAACACATGGCTCCGGCAGTAGTTTACTAATCCAATCATAAAAGCCCTTTATTTTTGTGCTGTGGTACCTGTGCTTTGCCTGTATTTCTAGTAAGGGGCAGAGAGCACTAGATTAACAGATCATCTCTGATCCACAGTTAGATTAAATAAATGTCCATGAAGAAGTACAACAGCTCTCGCTCAAGTAGTCTATATATGGGGCTATTGATCTTGTATATACCACTGAGGGGAGCACTTACCACCAGTGGTGAACCGTCAGGGCCTTCAAGGTATTCAGAGAAGGCCCTGGAATCCTCAGATGAAAAAAAAAATGTGTCTGATTAATTCTATTAATAAAATAAACTTTAAGTAGGTAAATAAAAATCGTCTCTGTGTTACTTATCTGTAGTGTTACGCCAATTTGTTTCTGTTGTTTTCTGTCCATGAACTGCGCATTTGAGTGGTTTTGTGTTGGAAAAAAATGCAACCCATCGATATTTTTCTACGGAGTCTCTGGATGCCCTGACCCTTAAACGGAATGAGAGAATGCGTTTGGATTGACAATTTGATCAACCAATCATATTTGGATTTGTAGCCAATGGGCGTATTCTTTCAGATTTTCCCATGGCTCCAGGGTATTCTAGAAGACCCGCTCACTTGCTCAGACATGAGACCTAGCGTAGTGCTAACTAGCAGTTGGTAGCCGACATCGAAAATGGCAACAGGTGGAGATGATACTGACGCAGCAGGTGGAGATGATATTGTCGCAGGTGGAGATGATATTGTCGTGGATTTATTATCAGTGCCCTTTTCAAGACGACCGTTCAATGAAAAGATGGACGTTGTTTAAAAAAAACGCCCAGCGCCCAAACATCTCGAGCTCAATCAACCTGCAAAAGCAGGCTATGTTCGCCATTTTCAGGCTAGCAACTGGGAGCGATACACTTGGCTTACAGGCTCAGTTTGACACAAGAGGCTCTACTGCTGGGAGTGCTTAGTGTTTGGGACTGACAAGGGTGCGTGGAATTGGAAAGGCTACAAGAATCTTAGCTGTTTAACTAAGGTTGCACAAAAACACCAAAGCACAGCAGGTCATCTTAACCCTTTTGCACATAACTTATTTTATGCTATGTAGCGCTCGTGTTACGTTGCATGGTTCATTATGTTTTCTTTAGCGTTATTAAGCTTCTCATAGTTTTCACCGCCACATTTGCTATATTTTTATTGTTAAATCATTGTTTCCTCAAAGCAAAAATTAGCTAGAATTTTTCCAATCTTGTGTTCTAATCGCACCGGTTTTAGCATATGCGCTAAACAGCAAATCACACCGGTGTGATCATACGCACAAAAGGGTTAAGGCAACAATCAGCTTTATGACCGGGTTATTGAAAAATTCATCCAAAAGGAAGACTTTTGTCTTCAAGTGAATGTCATTAGTGAGTGAAACTGAATTTTTATTGCAAGTTTTGCTACAGTGTTGCATCTTGTTGAACTGGTTGCATTTTGTGTCCACACACTTGTTGAATGATTGCCAACTAATGGTGAACTTGGAAATACGACAATCCTGGCAATGTTGCCTAAATCAGATCACACATAAAGTGACTGCCTCCGTGACGTCCGATAGTGTGTGTGTGTGTGCGTAACTACAACAATGCAATTTTCGAAGGTGGAGCAGTAAAATTATATTACAGCGGAAAAATGGCCAGGGATGTCCTGTATTTTTTGTTAGTGATTTTTTTTTTGGGGACGTACAAAAGGCCCAGTTCTGACCACCCTGTGTGGGAAGCTTAGAATCAAAATGAAGAACTACCTTTTCAAATCAAAGCTGCCTTCTGGGTTTCTGTCCTCATCAAATTACATTTCACATCAGATTTCAAGTGCATAATGTATGTGAATATACCTAGAGAGAGAGGATGCACATACACTAGCATGAGGGACCAGAGTCCATCCTCCACCTTGAATAGCAAACAGAAAAGGTCAAGCCTCCATTAGCAGTTTGTATTTATTCAAGAGGGTAAGTGTGAATCACACAAGCTTGATAAGGGCTGCTACTAATTAATGGCCCAGCAGGTAATGTCATATGTCCCTGACATCATCCACAAACCCGTCCAGTCTCAGCGGGGGCAAGACAGCTACCAGATCTGTTTGAACAATAAGGACCTGACCTGCTGTAGATGTGTCATCTCTTTCGGCTGTGATTAAAAATGTAGTTACACAGGGCTCTGCAAAGGTTCGAGGTACTTTTTCAGTTTTTCAAGGTTATAATATTTGAGTAGGCCATTGCTGCACAAGGTGAGACTGGATCTTGTTTATGTTTGGTGCTCTCTATATAGCAGTTGGTTCATTTGAAACTGCCAAGAGATAAGGTTCATGTGCCGTTTGTTTGGGGGAAAAGGTAGTAACACTCTAGGTCTACCATACAGTGTATAACGGGACTCGTCATGAAAGCAGTGACACCTGAGGTGGGTTATTACTGGACATTTTCTGCTAGCCACCTTTTCACCATGATTTATATCATCTGAATTAATGATGCTTAAAACAAAATAAGCATACAGTACATACCTACCTACTTATTATATTTTGTGTTTGTTAGCCTGCAAGGCTGTTGGGGAAAAAAGCTCTTAGGAAAAAGAAATTTATTCTCATACGTAAGTCAACCATAAACTGTGAGGGTGAGGTGAACAGTTAAAAGGATATGTATTATATATCCCAGTGTTTCCAAACCCTACTCTTGGCGGCACCCTGTCCTGCATATCTTCTATCTATCCTTACTCTACCTCCCTGGCTGAACTCATCAGTGGCACATTTGATTAGCTGAGCACACCTGATTTAATCAAGCAGCAAGGATTGATAGAAGATACGCAGGACAGGGTGCCGCCAGGAGCAGGGTTGGGAAACACTGATATATCCTATAAATGTACCATGTGTGACTGACACAGCTCTCTACACTTCTCCCATTAGATTGTTCCATTCTGTTGTTTTTTTTTCCTTGCACAACTAATGACACATTCAGTATATGCTTTTTAGACTCAAAGATCTCCTCAGTGTTCTTAGCCTGTTGGTCTCGACGACTGAGAATGGTCTCATCCAGAGCCCTGTACATACCAATGTGCTATTTACTGTGCATGGGAAAATGATCACAGACACCATCAGGCAGAATATTTTCTAAATATGGGCTGTTGTTTATGCAGCACCATGTTTAGTCTCCAAAGTATAACAGAAATCCAACTGTGTCATCTATTCTCATTTCATTTTCATAAAACAGACATTCCCAAGTGTTTGCATGGCACTGATTTGAATATATCTGGGAGAAGGAGGGGCAAGGGTTCAAGCTCAGAGGCTGGGTCACTTACCATTCCATTATGCAAAGAGCCTCAAAGAAGAGCAATGCATAATAAGTTATTACTTAAAAAAAAAGAAATCTGAGTGTTTATCCACTTTTCAGCTCCTTAGTCAAATTATGTTAAATGAATTATTATTTATTCATATGTTTATTTATTTGGCAGATGCCCTCATCCATGACCACATCTTACAGAGCATTCAGAATCTAAAAATACAAGTCACAAGTAAGTATGCAAAATATATCCCATAGAATACAACTACCTAAAGTGGCAACACAGAGCCATCTCACCCAATTAACACAAACGTCTTAGTAACTAGTAACCATAACTAGTTGTACACTCTCAGCACAAATAGTATGAATTAGAATAGCTGCTGGACATGATACAGATCTTAGTTTATAAAGATAGTGGATAAAAGATAGAGTGCATCTGAGCCAGATGAAACCAAGTGCAGTCTAAAGAGATACATTTTCAGGAGGCAATGGAAGGTGCATGGTTGATAGTTGATCAATAGTTGAATCATCACAAGCAAATGAATTGCCCTTTTTCACGTGAATATGTTTTTGTCTCTCTTCCTCTAACTGGGGCCTCTGGAGGGGCCATGGCCAAACCCAGAGGAGCTGAACACACAGTGTCAGGTGAAGTTCAGGGTCAGTTGTGGGGCTCCAGGGAAAGGGAGGAAAGGATTCATTAATTTGTTTACATACTTTACATGTTCTTTTTCCTTTATCCAATTTTATTGTATTCTCTTCATGGATGTTGCTATATATGTTCTTTTCTGTGATGAAAAAAAAACAATTAAAAATGTATATTACAAGCACTGAGCATTGAGTTGCATGCTGCATTGAATTCATGGAAAAAAGGGAATGGATTGACTGCTCTGTACCAGTTCAAAATTTTATTCCACAAATGATGACGTTGATATTATTTTGTTGATTTTGAACAAGAATGTCAGAATTCCAGTGTGCTATCATACCCTCATCATTTCAGTCCTGATTTGTGGCAAACAATCTGGGCTCCAGTGATAAGCTACTGTATAAGAAAGTCAGCTGAAAGTGAGGATAAATGATCACTCCATTCCTTTCCTTTCTCCCTGATTCATTGGATCATTGCGTCAGTTTCAGCTACCAGACTAATCTTCCTGCCTCCTTACATCACATATTAAAGGGTGCTATATTTTAAGCCATATTTTAATGAGTATCCCTGATTTTTATTAACACATGACTATGCAGAAAAGGGAATGTGTTTTGGGGGATTTGCACAAAGGGTCTGTGACAGCTGGGATTGGAAATTATGTAGGATGTCAAATAATATAATCTGCAATTTTAGTATTTTCAGAAAACTACTATTTATGCTTAAGTGCAACACTTCACTATGAAATGCCTCTCTTTATTATACAATTATTTAGCAATTACTAATAGTGTCAAGCAGGACATGATTACGAGGCAGACCACTAACAGAGTGTGTACAATTCATTTACAATAGAATGTTTGGACAAGGTATGTCCAAAATTTGAATGGCAATTCATAACTACAATTGTATGAAAAACTAATTCCTGGAGAAATCTGGAAATGCCTCAGACAATGTCTTTCAAGTTTATACTCTCAAGCTGTCAGACTTGATTACTTTTCAAAACTTGAGATTTTCAAGGAGACAAGTGAGGAGAATGGAGGCAAATACCATCTGGGTGTATTTGTTTCCTGTCTGCAAATATAACTGAGAAGAATCTAAAGTTTGTAAACATATTTATTGATTTGACATGACCTTTGATAATGCCACACTGCAGTCAGGACCTGTTGTGCTCTGCTTTTAACAACCCAGAAAGAATGAATGACCGTAGCCTCTGGGATACACAGGTATGGACTGTATTGATTCAATTTGTCATCTGCCAGCCTACTGAAAGATCCAGGTGTGTGAATACAGGAAAACAGGCCCCTTCCTGTGGCAGACTGCATTCAAAAACACACACAGATCTGATGAATATATTCAAGGATCAATTATAGCCACTGTGTGGAAAAAAATGCATTTTACTTCTCATTACTTGCAATATCCCATTTCCTTGGTGTATGCTGTAGTGAGAGCCTTCTTTTTTATTTTATATTCTCCTCTGCAATTTTAATTTCCATCCGCTTAGTGCTGTCAAGTCAGCTTGTCACTCTCAATTTGATCTGTGACTTGGAACCATAACATCGGCCTCACTTTCATCATTTCAATTATATCATTTGAGATTTTAGAGCGTTCACATCAACGTTGACAGCAATAGTTCAGTGATAGCCAAATGGCCACAAACATTACTAGCTTGTTTCTATCAGGAATTAAACTAATATGTTCAGAGAGGGATGCATTTACACTATGAGTCTGATTTACTGAAGGGTTATAGTCATTTTAATGCACACGGAAGTGTCACCACAGGCAATTAATCACTGAGGCATACCTATTAATCTTGTGTACTGAGATTAACACCATCTTAAATAGGGAAGATTCATGAACCATGGCTTTTTACTGCTCACGTGAATGAATATTTAATTGTAGTAATTCCGGTTATGGTCTTTATAAATGATTGTGAAATAACTAATGCAATCTATAGTAGCATGGCTCAAGGCAATTGCAGGAAATGTAATTGCACATGCATTTTAATACATGGTGATGACAGGTGTTAATCTTAGCACTAACACAGGCTATTGTAATGGCTGCTCTCATTGTAGTGGGGACACCTTAAATCTTGCCTTTTTTTTACTGCCTTTACCTTATCGCATATGCTTTTCCAAATTGTGTTTCTACTTGCTATATTTCTATTTTACTGATGCACCTCTGCAACATGCAGGTTCACCCCCAGTGCAAAGCTTTGGAATGGACTTTTTGCATGTTGAACTTTGCAACCACCCCACTGGTTTTAACAGTGTTTCAGGGGTTCCTCTGCCTAGGGGTCCCTTCAGACCATGTCCATTACTGTATGCCACTGGTTTGCCTCCTCTACTTGTTCAAATTCTTGTGGATCCTTTTCATCTGTGCATATTCCGATATATCGTTTTGGGTTTTTTTTTTCAATATATAATAGCTTGAGAACAAATGATGAAAAACAGCTGTAGAGAGAATAACTATCTGAACCTAATTGTCTGTTGGATATATATGTCTTCTGGGCTCCACAACCACCAGAGCCATAACGGTGGTTTTATCAGTTTTTTTTTTTTTTTTTAATATAAAAATTATGTCACAAAGGCATCAGGCCAACTCATCTTCATGAAACTGATCAGCAGTGTTGGGTGTAATGCGTTACAAAGCGCTAGCTGTATCGCTGTCACTTGCTGCAGCCAGCTTGTGGGCATTGCTAACGCAGTTTTGAGGAAGTGGGCTACAAATGTAGTGACAGGAGATGCATCAATTTTCTAAAAAAAAAAGTATATACTAATAAATATTATAAATATATATTATATTTTATATTTATTTATATATTTATATGTTATATCATCTTTGCTATATTCATCTTGGAGTTGTATGTTCGTATTTTCTTAAGGCAGGCCTATTAACATATCACCCAATATATGCGTGAACCCACAAATCAGGTGCATTCCCACTGAAAAGTATGTTTTGGAGGGAATTTATTTTCCTATAAAGAGTGTGACCTGGCTTCGAACACTGCCGTTTCACCATGGACCACAAAGTAGCATTCACAATCACCACTATGGAAACTAAAATGGGAATATAGGAACTAAAGTTTAAGGAAACGTTTCACAGCGAAAGAATATAAGAGGAACACATCTGCCCTGATTGGCTGTCGCTCGACTCTGTCGCTGCTCATTTGCATAAAGTTGAACTTTTTTTTGTGCAGACACTGCTGACTACAGAGTGTCATGCTTTACCCCGTGATGTGGAGCTGGGTGCGCATAATCAGAAACCTCCCGCCTCCTACAGCACTGCCTCTGAGAAGGACTTCTTTTCGATTAGGAGGAAGAAGATACAGCATCCTTCAACTCTGACACAGAAGTCCTCGAGTATTTGAAGTTGGGGTCAGAGATGGAAGTCCTGAATCACTTCCCTACAATAAAGAGTATATTCACTAAATTCAACACCGCTACCCCATTCAGTGTGCCAGTGGAGAGGCTATTCAGCCCAGGCAGTCTTGTGCTAACGCCAAGAAGAATTCGGTTGTCAGACAAACGATTTGAGAGACTCCTCCTCATGCGGTATAACCACCACTTTAGTGCTGACAAACACATCAGATAACTACTGCCAGCCATGCATATGGTGAGGAAGCAACTTGAGTTTGTTTGAGTGCGTTTGCACTGTTCAATGCATTTCATAGTCTATGCCATTTAAACGTGTTTTCCCTTTTGTATTTGTCATCATCTAAAGATGTTAGAAAGGCCGGTGTATTATATTATTTTATTTGATATAAGCCTATTATTTTAATTTCGAGGCCATTCATGCTTTTGGTTGTGTTAAGCCTACCTCTTTTACATTAGCCTATAGCCATTTTAATTATTGATCTAATGATTGGTCTATTTTTGAGGCAATTAATATTTTTATTAAGGGGCTTATTTTGTTTTATATAGGCTATTGATATCAGCATGTTTTCTTTTGAGACATATAGCCTGCTGCCAGTGCTGCATTGATATGGCCCGCTTGAAAGTTGTTCCGTTATTCGGACATATTAACTGTTCTTGCCATGACATTTTTCTTGTGAAATGCTCAGTAGGTTTTCACCAACTTTGCAGTTGGCTTTGTGGTAGCCTGTTTTATTAAAGAGCATAAAAGAAAGACTTGTGTTATGTCTTCCTTATTACAATAGGAATTTGTTATATGTGTGCACATGTAGGCCTAAGGTTTAGGGTTTGGCTATAGGCTGTTGCTGAGTAATGCAAAAGTAACAAGTAATGTAATGAGTTACTTTCCATAGACAGTAAAGAAGTAAAGTAATGGACTAAATTTTTTTTTTAAATAGCGAGTAATGTGTAATACATTACTTTTTTGAGTAATGACCCCAACACTGCTAATGAGTGCTAGAAACTAAAAAATGCAGGTTAGCAAGTCCCCAGAAAAAACAAACATTAAAAACAACCCAGCACTGTTGTTGTCGGTCTAAACAAACATTGTATCTCCCACCAAAGTTGGCTAATAATTTTGCCACTGAAAGAGCACTTTCTATGCTCTTGCACCAAAAGAACAGTCACCACTGTCACCATCCCATTCAAATTTGCCCCCATGGGTTTTCTCTCTTCATCTTCTTACAGTCAGAGTTTACCTGTTTTATGCTTACCTGGAGGGGAGGCTGCCTCTGGCTCCATGGTGACATTGGGGGCAAGTACCAGATCAAAGAAGGTCTTGGGGTCACAACACATTATAGATGCTATCAATAACTTTGTGAAGTATGTTTCCTAGATCAGTATAATGACCATGAACACTCTGTCTACAAATCATGACTGCTAATTATATTAGCTTATCTACCACAGTTTTTTTTTTGTTTAGCTAGCATAGATTGCTTTTGATTATTTAAAATGGTGATTTGCCATGATTTGAAACAGAGGCATATTTGGAGCATTTAATCTTCATCAAGAATGTATCATCTACTCGTTGATCATGGATTATACAGGAGCAAGTAAGTGAGTAAATTCTGATCCACTGTGCTTGCAACAGTTTACCAACGACTACAGTCCTGCACATAGTACCCTTCTGTAACTACAAAATAAAGAACACACTTCAGAATTTGCCATCATTCGGCCAATGACACACTTGACAATAGTTCTCTGGTTTAATCCAATTATCCTGTAGAAAATGTCTGTTTTGTATTCTCGTATTTATTCTGAATTGTATTCAGTATTTGGATTATACATATTGAAGTATTCCATTCAGTTGAAAGCAACCATGCAGAAAGATTATCTTTTAGCTTTTGGGTTAGGATTAGGTGGAACACAGGCATCCATAAACACAAATGTTTTCTGAAGTTTTAAATACATGTTGGTGCTCAAAAATATATTTTCAAAGGACAGTTTCCTTTTCTTGTTATGTAACTACTCTATCTTTTTACTCCTCCCCCCTCACACATAAATTTCAGTTGACTTTCAGTAAGTACTAAGACATCCATTATGCTGAGATAACAGAATATACATAACGTTATATAATTGCTATTGTACATTGGTAGCGCTGCCTATAGGTTTGTCAGTGTTATATTAGTTGCTGTGACCTGTGAACTAAATTTAGTAAGAAATGGCATCAGCTACACCCCACTATTTCACATGACATTATTTTCTCGGATGATTCCCTTTGTCTCCTGTTGTAATCTTGTCTTGCATTATAATAAATCAAAGCTTGTCCTGGTTTCTGGTTAGTTTAGTCATGTAAGTTTTCATAATAATACCATTGTACAACAGTTTTTAATTTGGCCTTATCGTTCATTTGATTAAATAAAAAATCAATGCACCTTACCTGTCCAAAACAGTTCCAAAAGGAACGACTTATATAATTGTTTTTTGGGACAGTAGTAATAGAAGAATGGAATACAAAGGGAATTTCTTACTCACTATGGAACAAAATGGGATGAGATTAACACAAACTGGCAAACAAACAAACTGGGCTTTGAACCATTTCAATGACTAACCTGCTCAAAAATGAAAGAACATAAGCATTGAATTGACAAATAAAAGGAAGCTAAATACAATCCTTAGGGATTTCATAGCATTGTAATAAAAGATTAGCAATAATGTCAATCACTCTTTTGGCCCATGCAAATATTAAAATGACCTACTAAGTCTGTCATGTTTATTGAAAGACACCAGGTTTGCCATTTTTCGTTGAACAACCAAATTGATCTTGCTAATTATATTCAAACAGGCAAACAAGCTTTATATTTGGACACACCAGAAAGGATAGTGAGCAAGGTGTGGCTATATGTATAACTACACTTAGTTACACACCCTCTCTGGAAAGAGAGTAACAAATCTGATTCTGTTCAATGTTCATCATGTGGTCAATGGAGTAGAATATGGTATTTTGTCCTTTACTAAGTGTTACGAGTGGGTAGACTGCCATTCCCAGTCACACACACACATGCGCACAGTGTTTTGGGTTTATTCATTTATTTTCTTTCGGCACCTGCTGCTGACGTCATCACGCAGCTGATGGTTCCTCGGAAGGCGGGGCTACCTGTCAGTTGATTGCTATAAGGAGCTCCAGGTGATCAATGGGTGTGGTGGCAAACTGGCGGGTAATGGTGACGGCAACAGCCACCTGGAGTTGAGCGTTTGGTTGCCTCCAAAGGGAAAGGATGGTGCAAGAGTGATCACTTCGTGGGTTCTGGATGCAGCAAGCGAAAAAAACCAATGGTGAAATGAAGTTGCATTATGTGCATATATGGTTAGAATAAATTCAGCAGAACCATCTACCACGCAAACCAAAAGAAGGTTGGTCGCCGACGCCACCCAAAAGCTCACGGGAAGAGGAATACATGGGTGCTATGCACGGGATATTTTAAGGAAAAAAAAAACTGAACGACCAAAATACGGAACGCTCCCTGAGACCGCAGAGCTGGCCACCGAGGCAGGCGAGGACGAGCTGGCCCAACAAGAACCAAGAAGACCCAGGCAGCAGGTAGGCCCCATCCTTTTTGAGGTCCGTCTGGTGCCATTTTATTTTGTTTTCTTTTACTCTACATTTGCACACACGCCAGGTTACGCTCATACTTCTCACAACACCATATTGACAAAATGAGCCAGGGAGGTAGCGAGTACGTAACATAAGGAAAACAACCACAAGGATTTCAGGACAGTAATGCAGTTAAAGTGGGTTTATGTTCAGGCAGTCGAGAAACTGTTTGTATCATCTGGATTCTCTGGCGAAGTGTGAAAGTCATCTCCCACAAATACTGTGTCCTCAAAACACCAGCACAATGTCATTGAGTATTCAACAATCATTGGCAGAACTGAAAACATAATTGCAATTCAGATCACCTATGAAACTTAAGGTTTGCTAGAGTTCAAATCATAGTTCCTGTCAACAAATATTATCTGGCTAAGAAAGACAGCTTTGTTATTTTCTAAAGATCTCTATTCAAAATTAAATGCAATTGACCCTCAGTTTAAATGTTATATCTACTGCTACATTTTACCATTAGCTAAGAATGATCAAAGATCAGTTCTAACACAAAATGCATTTATTTTCTAGTCAGCTGGTTGTCCATATCAACTTTTATGGGTTGACTCAGGTACCTCTAATGGGAAAACAGGCAGAGTCAATTTTGCCAATTTAACTAAAAAAGTCCAGCTACATCTATAACAGCAACAGAAGAACACTGGGAAGGGAAGTAAATCTCGAGGAAATCAATATGGCCTGTTTAAAAATGAAGGAATGTCAAACTGTCTGGAAGGTTTCTGTATGAGGTATTTCTCAGTCTTACATTATGCATTCTGACACTTGATTTGAAAGTTTGTTTCCAGTAGTAGTTAAAGTGGTTGAGGTAACCTAATCAATACTAATAAAAAATAGATAATTTAGACTTGACAATGATAATGTATCAAACAAATTAAAGCCTCAACCACAGCCTCAATACATTTTAAATTTAGAGTCATCTTCAAGCCCTAAATGTTGTTTCTATTTTATGTTTCTATTTTTTTAAAAAGCACACAATTGATGAGGTTAGTGAAACCTCTATTTTTAAACCCCATAAATTAATTACTTTGTCTATTCACTTTTAATAAATTAATGAATTTATAATATAATACAATGAATTAACAAATACTATAAACCATTAATTACATTATTGTCATTTAGCAGACACTCATTCCAGACAAACTTAACCAACAGAGGTTACAATTTTATCCATTTATATAAATGGATATTTCCTGAGGTGATTGTGGGTTAAGTATATTGCCCATGGGTATAACAGCAGTACCCTAGCAGGTAATCAAACCAGCAACCTATTGGTGACAAACACTGTGCCTTACTACTATGCTACCCTACTCGATAAACTTGTAATTTCACTACAATATTGTATGGAGCTATACATACAGGTATTTTCTACAAACAGAAGAAATATGCTAGCAGTTGTATTTGATTTTGTATAATCATTACACAGTGAATGACAAGCATTCCTTGGATGTTATTATTCTTTATTTAAATGCCTTTACTGATTACTTTAAATGCCTATCACTGGAGCATCGGAGACAACAAAAAGACTGGTACAAAACAGCCAGAAACAAAGCCAGTGAACATCAAGCTGAGCATAGTCTGAAAATATAAGGATTCAACAGACTCAGGTTGATCTTATCCAAGCTGTCTGTGTTCTCCTATTCTCCCTACAGTGATATTCTCCACTTCAGTCTGGGCTGAAAATCAAACTCTATTGCCTGAATGTTTGAAATGCTTCCATTGTCTATTATGCTGGAACAATTAAAGATGAAAAAAGATGAAATTCCAGAAACTTGTTCCAAACAGTGCACTGCAATGCATTGTGTGGAAATCATCTTAAACAATTTAGATCTTGCTTTAATTATACAGTGAGCTTTCCTCTTTTCTCAGGGTATGAATTACACAAAATGGCACTAAAACCAAAAATAGCTTTCACTAAAATGATTTATTTTGTGTAATGTAATAATGTGAACCACACTGATCATATTTTTTACTGCAAACCTCCACTTCTGGGCCACAGCTCCAATGGAAAGGTAAAGTTGTAGGGAAAAGACCATTAAAAAAACATTGTGCGCTGCATCGGCTGATCAATCATCTAACGAGAAATAGCAATCCTTGAGCCCCATTCTAGAAATAACTATGCACATATAGGAAGTTAAAGTAAATTTAAAGGAGGATACAAATGCTGAAAGGCACAGTTGGCTCATCGCTCAGACTTCTTCCTGTTTTGTATAATCCTTCGCTTGTCTGTCTAATTAATTGACAGGCTCCACTGTGTACATGCCTTTTTGTTTTCTTCCACACTTCTCTTTTTTCCTTAATGTCAATACTGACTTTTCATCTTGCTTTACTTGCTTTTCTTACAAGAACAACTTCCTTTCAGGAGCATTTTCAAGTTTTGAATGAAGCTGAATTGCGTTTTGCTGCCTGCAGATGTTAAATGCCTGCATGCCTCACTTACTGTACCTGCTGTGCACACATTTGTTTCACATTAGGGAAAACATTTTACAAAACCAAAATACTCTAGTGGTAGCTCTACTGCAACTGACATCCATACAGTAAATACTGCATTTACATGTATATAGTTAGATGTATGCAATGTGCAGTTAATCTGCCACACAAGTCTCTACTGCAATGAAATGAGCACCTCTGTTCTTCATCTGCATACTTAAATTGTTCTCAGTCATGTAAAACTGGAAATTGTTGCTAGTGCCTTATGGAGGACAGCTGTATAAGACCACATTAGCTGTCTCTTTTTACAGAATACATGGTATAATAGTGTACTAACAGGAAAGAGACTACAATTCCAAGTATTCATTTTATCATTTAGTGTTTATGCAAATCATTTATATGGCTGCTACTATAAAGCAGCCCTTTCTTTCTGAGTGTGCTTGCCGAAAGTAGAAAAAGAGGATGCAACATCATTTTTACGATATCCACAAACCAGCATTCATGCAGCAGCATTTTGATGGAGTAATATTTGAAAAGTAGGAAGGCAACGGTGCTCTTTAAATCACACTTTTCAGTGAGCAAGCTCAGGTTAAAAACATAATAACCTTCAACAAAATAGTCCAGATTATAGCGGTCTTTTACCCTTTAGGATCAAGCTTCTTGAAAGTGTAAATATAAAACTCGATTGATCATGCATGTCAAAACAAATAAATTAGAAGATGTTTAACCTTCTATCCATGATCTGGATTTTTTCTGTGTTGTCTGTTGAGTTTCAAAGAAAGATTCTGGAGAACAATTTTCAGACAATCCCGGCGCATTTAATCACACTTATGCCGGCCTTACACCTAACGAATTTCTAGCGATTTCACAGTCGCAGACAAATTTCCAAAGTCGGAATAAAATCTTGAGAGTTTTGCTAGAGTCGCGGCGCGCTCCCGTGGTCTCGATCGTTTGGTGTAAGGTGGCAATCGGAGCAGTTTTAAGTCAGTCTTTCTCTCGTCTTGCCGTTACGATAAATTCAACCGTGTTTAATATTATCGTAAGTTTTTCAGTCTTGGCTGACGCAAATAGTGACGTGAACATTGTCAACAACCAATAGGTGAGCTCTCTCAGCACCAAACAGGAAATAATCTCAAAAGGAATCTAGTTAAAACTGAATTTCTGTTGAATACTTTATTTATTTTAGGTAAATTTTTTATCCATAAATACAAATGTATTAAGACACAACCCTTACTGGTGGTCTTTGTGAGAGAACTAGCACTGTACTGCAAATCACTGAAGTATATGGAAAAGAAAGCAGCAGAAAAACTACTGAATGCTATTGATGCCCTAAAATTATTAGGAGACCCCTTAGCTATTTTATTATATACGTATTTTTTGTATTTTATCATCTTATAATTCTGTTTACATTGTGTGCTCTGTTTTCTAAATAGTTTACTACTGATGTTGTATCACTTTCCATGTATTGTACAATTTCTACTTCAATAAAAAATAAAATAAAAAAGGAATCTAGTTGCAGTCTTGCAAATATGCGCCGCAGGATACGTTCTGTGAAATAGGACGTTGTGTGATTTGGACGTTGTGCGAACACCATACTATATACTAGCAAACCTATATGGAGTAGGCTACTGTAGCTAAGATACTGTAAACATACAGTACCGTACTGTATTTCAACTAATGTATCTGGTAAAGTACACTATGATATATGGGTTAAGTTGGTTAATACTGTACAATACTAAACATACACATTAATACACTGTACCATTATACGCCTGGCAGCGCAATCGCTTTATTTCCATGAGACGAGATACACGTGTTGCGTGCGGGAAGCGTTGCCTTCACTACCGCTACCTCCCGTTCTGCGATCGGGATTTTTAAACTTTATTATAACCTTTTTATGGGACTACGGACGTAGCCTATATGCGAACGGACGTTGTCCGAATGGACGTTAAGCGGCGCATGACTGTTGTGACCCTGCAAGATCCCCAGTCTTTGCAAAATCGTCTGTGAGTCTTTAGATGTGAGAGGGTGTCAGACTTTCTAGTCTTTTTAAAGTCTTTTCAGAGTCTTATCAAAGTCGTCTAGTGTATGGTAGGTGTGAGAGGGTGTAAGATTTCAGTCTTTTTAAAGTCTTTTCAGAGTCTTGTCAAAGTCGTCTAGTGTATGGGAGGCTTTAGACAAACCGGTCCCCTCCATGACTATAAAAACACCACTTACCTCTTTCTTTTTGTGTCGGCTGTTCACTGCATGCTCAGATCTGTCTGTATACCTGGTTTCCCTTGCCAGTTGTTCACACTCCTTTGACGAAGATGGAACTCCTGCTCCACATTCTTGATGTCAACATCTATGGTGATTTTCCTGCCAATAATTTTTCTGTCTCAAACTTTCTCATCCTGACGATGCAGCAGGTATCATTCCTAGCATCAGACATTAAAAGTCTCTTTTCAAAGTATCTTATTCAATGGGCAGAGGCTCAAAGCAGTTGTCAGCTTCCTCCTCCCAGTGATAAGGCAGGTATCATTTGCAGTAACAAATATTTAGGGACTCCTATTTTCATAGTAATCTATTCAACAGGGAACAAAGCAGTCCTGAGCCTCCTCGTTCTGGTGGTGAAGCTGGCCTTATTCACGGCCTCAAACATTAAAAGGCTTTCTTTCTGATTTACCCTGTCCCTCAATGGGCAGCAGTAAAAAGCAGCCTCAAGCCTCCTCATCCTGGTGGTAATGCAGGCCTCACTCACAGTGTCTAGCATTAATGGGCTGTCTTTTCACTGTACCCAATTCCTCAATGGGCAGTGGTACAAAACAGATTCTTCTTATACCCGCAGTGAGGCGAGCCTTATTCATAAAAACCAACATTTTCCAGTAACATACCCAACAGGGCATGCCTGCAGTCATGAGCCTCCTCATCCAGGTAGGTGGCAGGTGTTGTTGGCAGCATCAAACATTAATAGGTTTATATTTTTTTGCAATAATCTCTTCTTAAACAGGTTACAGATGCAGTCACTATCCTCCTCATGCTGGCAGCGAAGCAGACATCATTTGCAGTGACAAATAGTAAGGGACTCTTCTTTTTCAGGTACATATTATTTGATTCCTTTAATTATTATTTTATTTCAATAGGTACACAGCAGTCACAAACCTCAACAGTGAGGCAGGCTTCTTTCGCAATGACAAACATCAATTGGTTACTGTGAAAGGCAAGCCCCTCTACAGCAGGCAACCATATGAATGCAGTCAGAAGCCTCTGCAGCCCAATTTTGAAGGAGGCTTTCAAGGTGGTAAAGATCACAAGTGACAAGGTCATTTCAAATCCAGCTCTCCTTTGGAACAAAAGTTCAAAGCACATTTTCTTTTTTGTGCCTTTTTAAATGTTTTGCAAGAAACATTCTGCTTCCTCAAGGATTTTACATTATTTATATGCGAGATGCAAAACTGCATCTTGCGTATAAATTAAAAATGTCCTCTGGAGCCAATGTGCATAATATGTATCAAAGAGAAGCATTAAAGTGCCTAAATGTATAAATGGATGAAACATAAACAGTGCATGGACATCTACATTACATTTGTTCAACTGCCTGGAAGTTCAATGGAGACTCCTTTGACAATATCCCTTCTCTCCTGACACAATGGACTCAAAAATACAGCAAATCAGCGTTGACTAACCTCAGATAAATAATAATGGATTAAACCAATCTCCATAACGGACAGTTCAGCATTCTTTTGGCAGCTAATTACACTCATGTCTGCACAGGCTGTTGCTGTTGTCAGTGTGTTTAAATTCTTGTCATCTGTAATCCCCAATGATAAGTCAATTACAAAGAACCTATCATGAAAAGCAGATGCTTTAAAGCTAGCATACTTTCAACAAATTTTAAACTGATATTGGCAAAGCTGAAATTCATCATCCCACGGTTGGGCACTGTTGAACTATAAAACATAGATAAAACCAGGAACACATGAAATGGTTGACCTATGGTTGAAATATAGGTAGGATGTGAAAGCTTTCATGACAGCTTTGACAAGAACATGTTCTGTTATTAACAGTAGTAGTAATAGTATTAGCAATGTATAGATCATAATTGCATTTCTTGGTTATGGGGTTTGCTAGGCAATAGTAATGACACCTACAGTAAAATTGCTGTGAGCAGGTTCTTGTGAATGCCGAAGTGTCTCAATAATTATCTTGGCACTCATGGCTTGATCATTTCCCTGATGATTTGTGCTCCTGGTGCATTGGTTAGTAGGATGGTTTGAAGACTAATTGTTCTCAGTGGTACTCTTATACAGTAGATACAAGTAAGGAGTACCATGTTATCTCAGAACAGCATTGTGTGTGCATCCATTATATTTCAAAGCAAGGTAAAACAGCCCACTGCTCTGTAGTTTCAGTGTAGGCACTGTAGAATTACCAAGGTTCCTTTGTTGAAGGCTTTGAAAAGCCAATGTGATTCAGAATAATAAAAAAGGTAAACATGGATATGCATGCACAAGATGTGGGCAGTGTAAAAATGTGAACAATAAAGCATTCGGTTGGCCACTACTTTTGTTCACAAGTGTATGCATTTTCAGCACGGCTCAGCTCATTCAGCGTGATTGAAAGCTTAACACTGATGTTAAGGTTAGATGACTCATGGCTCAAAAATACATCAAAGGTTGCTCACAAATGCACCTAGCCATGGATCATCTGACATAAAACTATGAATAATGTAGAATTAAGCAAACATGTAATTAAGCTGTTATGACAGCTTTGACAGAAATCAATAATATTATTAAAATAAAATGCAAGGAACCTTTTTTCAACCAATGATTGTTTTGCCCCATGGTCCTTCATAAAGCTCACAGCTAACTGCACAGTGGTATTTTGCAGGAGAGAAGACTCTTTCTCAGGTGACAACAAAACAATACAATAAAGGAGCGAACCACCTGACACAATCTGCTGTGCCCCAACTCTCATTACTATCAAACTAAATAAGTGCCATGGTTAGACAAAAAAGGGCATACATGCTTATGGGTCATGTGATAACCAGACCCATGCTGAATCTAATTGCATTAGCAGCAATAATTGTTTGTGCTCTCTCCTTGAATGGAATGGTTTTAATTTAAATTACCAGCTCACTGAGTTAACTGAATTAATCCTGATTACTTTTGACAATAGCTTTTAAATTGTCCCTTTATTTCAGTGCCTTGCAGATGTAACACAATCAAGAGTGTGTGCCATGGAAGGTGATAATTTGAAACTTTTCCTATAGATGGAAAAGCAAGTGCAGAGTAAATTCAAGAAGAAGCAGTAAATGGGTAAGAGTCATCAGGTTCTCAGTTGTCAGTTCTGCATTGTGGAGTTGGATCATTTGTGTTTTAGCTTTTATATGTTCTAAAGCAATGTTTCTACACTTCTTTCCAGTCCCCTTTGTAAGGTGGGAATGGGAGATGCCTGGCACCGCATGGACTGTGGCACGCAAAACAAGAAACCGTTGTTCAAATAAACATTATCGGTCCATCCTGACAGTCACCAGGCCTGGCAACGTATGGACTGCGGCACACAAAAGTAAACACTTTCAGGCCAAAAACGGCAGCCTGTTCTGGGGATTGGCTCAGAAAACTAAAAAGATACACACCATTGCGCATGCCCCAGATAATGGGACACGAACAAACACCAGCACTAATCAATCACCAGGGAATAACAGAACAAATCAGGGCCCTTCCCATGACTTCATCTCAGGTACTGATCAACTTCTTGATGTTTGGGTATATAGAGGGAAAGACTTTGCACTTCGGGGAGCCCTGTCAGCACAGACTCCTGCGCATTAAGCGTATAGCCATGTGACTCCGTATAGGTATGTGTATTTATCATCATTTGCACTCTACCATACTGCCTGCTGTAATCTTGAAATTTCAACTGATTGGATGATTAATTTTGATTAATAAAAGATGATTTTGATTAATAAAAGTATTAGTCTTAACCTCTGTTTGTGATTTCTCATTTGACCATTTTTAATGATGCACATAGCAGGATTCGAGGTTTTTCCGTAAGTTCTTGCCATACCGCTTGGAACCCATTGATACTTAAGCTCGGTCAGTCTTAAGTATTGCACTATTCTGACAAGTCTGCAGTCCCTAGATGGGCCGCCTAATATATATTCTGTGATTTAGAATAGAAGACGGCAGCGAGTTTTATTAAATGTGCTGGTATGGTATCCTACGTCATTGACTATGTAGCCGGATCACCTACAAGCCAAAGCAAACTGAGAATTCCTGGGTTGCTGAGTAGAATTGGGAATTGGGGAACTAAAACATAGGTTAGCCTAAAATGGAGTCAGATTTTAGTTGACAGATATTTTCCAGTGGCAAACCGAGCCTATCAGAACTGGGCCTTCTGTACCTCCCCAAAAAAAATCACTAACAAAAAATACGAGACGTCCCTGGCCATTTTTCCGCTGTAGACAAAATATAATTTTACTGCTCCATCTTCGAAAATTGCATTGTTCTAGTTACACAAACACACACACACACACAAACACACATACTATCGGACGTCATGGAGGCAGTCACTTTATGTGTGATCTGATTTAGGCAACATTGCCAAGATTGTCGTATTTGCAAGTTCACCATTAGTTGGCATTCAACAAGTGTGTGGAAACAAAATGCAACCAGTTCAACAAGATGCAACACTGTAGCAAAACCTGCAATAAAAATTCAGTTTCACTCACTAATGATGTTCACTTGAAGACAAAATCCATCCTCCAGTCCTATTGGATGAATTTTTCAATGACCCAGTCATAAAGCTGATCGTTACCTTAACCCTTTCGCACGTACGATCACACCGGTGTGATTTGCCGTTTAGCGCATATGCTAAAACCGGTGCGATTAGAACACAAGATTGGAAAAATTCTAGCTAATTTTTGCTTTGAGAAAACAATGACTTAACATTAAAAAACTGGGCGGCAGTGTAGCATAGTGGTTAAGGAGCAGGACTCATAACCGAAAGGTTGCTGGTTCGATCCCCACTGGGACACTGCTGCTGTACCATCGGGCAAGGTACTTAACCCACAATTGCCTCCGTAAAATATCCAGCTGTATAAATGGATAACATTGTAAAAGAACTGTAACCTATGTAATAAAAGCGTCTGCCAAATGAATAAATGTAAAAAAATATAGCAAATGCGGCGGTGAAAACTGAGAAGCTTAATAATGCTGAAGAAAACATAATGAACCATATAACATAACACATGCACTACATACCATAAAATAAGTTATGTGCAAAAGGGTTAAGATGACCTGCTGTGCTTTGGTGTTTTTGTGCAACCTTAGTTAAACAGCTAAGATTCTTGTAGCCTTTCCAATTCCATGCACCCTTGTCGGTCCCAAACACCAAGCACTCCCAGCAGTAGAGCCTATTGTGTCAAACTGAGCCTGTAAGCCAAGTGTATCGTTCCCAGTTGCTAGCCTGAAAATGGCGAACATAGCCAGCTTGATTGAGCTTGAGATGTTCGGGCGTTGGGCGGCCTTTTTTTTAACAATGTCCATCTTTTCATTGAACGGTCGTCTTGAAAAGGACACTGATAATAAATCCACGACAATATCATATCCACCTGCTGCATCAGTATCATCTCCACCTGTTGCCATTTTCGATGTCGGCTACCAACTCCTAGTTAGCACTACGGAAGGTCTCGTGTCTGAGCGAGTGAGCGGGTCTTCTAGAATACCCTGGAGCCATGGGAAAATCTGAAAGAATACGCCCATTGGCTACAAATCCAAATATGATTGGTTGATCAAATTGTCAATCCAAACGTATGCTCTCATTCTGTTTAATGGTCAGGGCATTCTATCAAGGATATAGAATGCCCTGGATGGAGGATATTCTCCCCAGAGACTCCATAGAAAAATATCTGATTGGTTGCATTTTTCTCCAACACAAACTCAAACTCAAATGTACAGTGCATGGACAGAAAACAACAGAAACAAGTCAGCGTAACACTGTAATATTACAGATAAGCAACACAGAGACAATTTTTATTTACTTATTTAAATTTTATTTTATTTATAGAATTAATCAGATATGTTTTTTTTTATTTTTCATCTGAGGATTCCAGAGCCCTCTCTGAATACCTTGAAGGCCCTGATGGTTCGCCACTGCTATTTTCCCTTCAAGTATACCTACTGATTTTTCATTTAAAAACCAATTTGCCATTGATATCAGGTGATCTTTTTAACTACATACCTTGAAAACTTGAAGTTCCAATTAATTGATTTGTTCAATTTTCACTTTCCTATGTGCTTACTTAAGAGCTAAAAGTCATTCTCATTCATTTCCAAAATAAAAACCTGTCCGCAGGCTGGGATAATTGCCCCTTCTGGTTTCCCATCTGATCAACCCTGAGCCAGCACAAAAGTGGCTTGTCACACTTGCTTATTTTTAACACGTGCTTGTTTATCTAGAAACAGAAGCAAGTTATCATGTTGCTTTATTTGCTTACAGCCTAATTAAGGGTCATGCCCTCAGTCTAAGTGATGTTCTTTTTTTCATTTAGAAGAACATCAACACCACAATGTTTTTGTGATGGCTGATCTTTTGCTAAAAGGAGTACAACCCTTCCATCTGTCCATGCGCGGCCTCCTAGAGCTGTATCTCTTTTTGGGTCATTTACAATAGACTGAGGTAGAGTTAGCACCAGAGAGACCTTCTGTCTGTATGGTCACAGGCTTGGAGACCTTTTCCTCCTATGCAGCGATCAATGTCTCCTAGCTGGACATGTTCAATTACACTGTTCACACTTGGAAATTGAACATGGAACGGTACATTAAGAGACAGAAAAACAGACATAGGTGTGAAAACTAAAGCAATTTATTTTTTCTGGGCTCTGTTGGCTTCTTTCAAGACCACTGGAATAGATCACTGCTTCCAGAAAGGCATGACCAGACCCACAAAGTAGTACTGGAGTTGGGGGAGCTGTTCCTGATACCTTCTGCTTCCTGAATAGCTTGGACCCTGGATAGCCATGAGGGAACTCTGTGCAGGCTAGTAGTGGGGCCTTGGGTGAGCTTACTGTTGGAGGCATTGTACTAGATGCTTCTGCACTATGTGTAGTTGTAAATTAAGCTTTGAGTGTATAATACCTTTGCTAGAGGATGTGGACTAAAGTGACTGTATGAACGTGAGGCGGATATGAAATGCACACTCAGAGTGCCAGGAGGGATCCGGTGGTGTGTGTGTGTGTGTGTGTGTGTGTGTGTGTGGAGGGGGGCTTCTTTAATAGTGTGTGCAAGTTCAAGTGCCCCTGGACATAATGTAATGACAAGCCATTTAATTCATAAAAATCAGCCATTTCAATGAATGATTGCCAGAAATCAGGCTTATTTCGAGAATGGTTTTTACTCACATCTTCCTACATTGTACTTATGTTACAAACATGGCAGCATTTGCTATTCTGTTTGATTAAAAACAGCTGATCATATTCACTTTTCCTGATGGAGATAGAACGCCGTGCTGATTTCCAGGTGTGCGTGTCTTAACGCGCAAGCTACACATGGGAGTGAGAGTGAGTTCATGATTTTCTTCTGAAAAATTGATTTTGAGCTCATGTAAGAATGTTTGAAAAAGTATATTTTGTTCATGAATGCATCTTTCCCAGTGAACTAATGCATCTTACTGTGAGGTAACTGTACAAGTTGTGCGGTTCAACCAACGTATTTAGTTGTGTTGTATTTATATTTTCTTCCTTTATTTAGAAACAAGCCACTACTGTTGTATATAGACATCTAATGTTACAAGTTCATTAGAGTGGATCATCTGTAGGAGTTGAGCTAGAGTCTGTCCACTGTAAACATCTATGTACTGTAATACTCCGAGTAACGTACCTGCCCCATTGGTTATTAGTACTACAGTGAGCAGGTTGGAGCTAAAAGTCTGTATTAAGCTTTCGCTAGGGAGAGTGTTTCAGGTGAGGTTATTCATAGGAGACCTCTCTGCTCCCTTATTGGTTTCCCTGATATTGTTGATTAAGTACATAAAAGTGGAAGATAACCATTCTGTTTTGTTATCACTGTGATTATCTCAAACTCCCAAAATTATAGAATTAATGCTGTTCTCCATTGAGTGCTGTTGGGGAATAAAAGACCCACAAAAAAAAAGAATTTTGTTCTGTGTCCGGTCCCATCATTCATGACCAGGCAACATAAAGCTTATGGTGACTGTGCATGTCTTTAGTGTTGTGTTTTAATGATCACCAGAAATTTCTGTTCTACTATGGTATGTTATAGTTGTAGAATGAGCCTATGAGTTGAAAAGTGTTTTGAGAACACTGAAATGGAATTTAAATGTGATAATCCCTGAATGATTCAAAGCCTTTAATGTGAGAATGTAGTGTGACTATATTTGGAATAAGCTGTTATTCAAAAAATAAACAAATTAAAATGCTAATTGGGAGTTTGAGCTGGATCTGCGAGGCTTGTAGAGTAAAAAAAAAAACCCTCCAAAGCACTTAACTTTACCACCGTTGTCCCTACAGTTTCAAGACAATATAGTAAAAAGGAAGACAGAAAAAAAATAATAAAATTGCTTTTGGACAATTTAGAGGAAAAGGTCCGATTGTAATATGTTTTGCCTTTTTAAAATGTTGAAAATAATTATAACGAATGATGAACTAATAACCATTCATTTAGGATCAAGGCATCATTTCACATTTTTAATGATTTCAAAGGACAAACACAGCTCAAAAGTTCCACAAAAATGAAATTGCATGGGCTAGAGATGCCTGAATCTGAAAATGTCCAGGAAAAAAAATCTTACTGACTGTTGTATATGCCAAGTGTTTTGTGTAATATCAAAGGTTAATAAAGAACATGCCACTCACACAGTAAAGACAATATTGAGGTGCTCTAAACAATTAAAAGCAGTTTGCATTAATTAAGACATTGCCTACATGATAACAAAATTGGTTAATAAGAAATAGATTTATGTTGTGTATTTCCAATTTTCTAAGCACTGCACACTGTAGAGCTGACATTTAAGTAAACTGCAGATACTAATGGAGTTCCTGAAAATTAATGCTTTGGCATTTCATTATGTGATACCATCCAAATTTCAATTAACATGCTTCTTTTCTTAAGATATTTCTGCAGTGCCATACTTACAAACACCCACACAGCAAAAAATAAATAAACAAATAAATCAGAAAACATTGCGTTTACAATGTTTCTGTTGGTAATCAATTTCTACCCACTACATATTTGCCACATAGACTGCAATATAACTCTCAATATTGAGACACTGGGATGAATATGATGAAGGTAATAATGATGATGGTGATCAGAGTGATTATTATGTAATGGAACTGAAGGGTGAAAAGGGAAATGAAAAACTCAAAGTAATTTTAAACATCCTATTATATTATTAAGTTTCCATTATACTTATAAAAATGTGGTGTTTGTGGTAAAAATGTTTTACTACCAAGCCAGGTGTCTTAAAATGCTAAATGCTTAATAATATTAATTAATGATATTAAAATCTAGCTGGTTTCAGTCATGGTATAGGTTTGATTTAGATACTTTTTAACATAAATCAAGGAATGACATCTCACAGCAGTGTCTTCAAGTTTCAGTATTCAGTGATGACTTATTATACGTAGGCATGTGGATGCATGTAGAAACATCCCACCTGTAGACTTGAAGACAATAGGAGAGTGGAGGGGAGAGAGAGCACAGACTGAAAAGGAGCAGCACAGCCTGATTAAAATATAGGCAAAATGTACTAAATTGCTACGCCACTATTTTGTTTTGATTAGGTTTTTCTTTACTTTAACTGGTTTGCTGGTAGTTTATACAACGGAGTATTAGGGCCACATTGAGGGAAAAAAATTCTGAGATTTTGAGAATAAGGTCATAATATTATGAGAATAAAGTCGTAATTTTAGGCTACGTGTTATTTTAGACCATATTATCATAAGTATCAGGACTTTTGTGCAAGGTTGCAGATATCACACTGGAGAAACAGAGCGCTATTTATAGCTATTCTAGCAAAGTTGCTGTGCCACTCTTTCAACCTAGAAGACGTAGACGCAGCGGACCTTGTTTGACCAGGAGGAGATTATGCTAGCCTTCGCCTGTTAGCCCTGTAACTTGACCTATATTGTTGGCAGCGTAGAAGTAGGTCTACCTTTTGTGTGATTGTTTCGAATTGCATCTACACTTGGCAAGGATTGAGATATTTGCATAGCCTGTAAGGCTACTCTCCTTTTTGCAGACAGCAAGATCTATAGTTAGCTCCATTGTTAGCTCCGTTGTCTACTAGTTAAGTTACCTCCATAGTTAGCAGTCTGTTTTTGACCATGTTAAGTTAGGTGAATGATGAATGAATGTTAATTTTAAAATGATTTTCTTTTCAATGATGTTAATGGTGACATGTTTATTGCTGAGTTTATGGAAACCATAAACCAATATTACATTTAAGTGTTCATAATTATTATAATAGTTTATTGAAAAACACTTATATTAACACTTTAATATCCTAAAATTAGAAGTGTAACAAAAACAAAAACATGATTGTTACGCCTATTTCCACTTTTATTCGAATACAAATACAAATAATTTTGCTGCCTCAACAAATACAGATACAAATACAAATACTGGGCTCTCTGCACAGCCCTATTAACCTCATAACCCCATCATCTCAAAGCAAAGCTACAAACAGATTTCAGAGTGACATTGAATCTTAGTTTGAATGTTGACAGCAATGATGCATCAACAAAAATGGAAAAGTATAATTTAACTTCATGGACTGGGCATTCTTGTCGTTGTTTTCATTTGCTGTGAGTGATACCTGACTTTTATGAATTTGGAAAAGCTGGACTTTATGCTTTCTTGTACATTACCAGTCTCCTGTTGGTCCCCCTCCCAACCTTCTGCTCACCTCACTTGCTATACTGGCTAACACACATAGCAGTGTGCACTAGTTTCATACAGCCACTACCAAGTGATAATTCAAATTTATCTCAGCAATTTTGGTAAATGCTTTTCTTTTAGGCTGCCAACACAGCAATGAAGTTAACGGCTAGCTAGATTTACTGTTCTGATGGCAACCCATAGCCCGCATTGCAGGGATAGGAATAAAATAATAAGAGGGAATTAGGAGCACTTTGACTGTGTCATATGCTGTATGATGCCATGTTTGGGAGTTTTGTTTCTACCTCTGTAGTTTTGTGGCTGTAGTTTTGTACTTGTTTGCATTCCTGATGGAAAAAGGTCATGTGGGCTTGAACTGGAAACAGACATTAGCTGCTAGTGACCGATTTATGAAAGAACTGTGTAACATATGTAAGCTTTTCACATTTTTTGGAACAGCACAATGATTTACAGTAGTGTGAGGAGGGTTGGGAAGTGCAAGACAAACAAGACAGTTAGCAATAGCATTTTCACAAAAAGGAATGTGTATAGCTCTAGTGCTTGCATAAAGAAACCCAGGTCAACATGCAGAGGAATTTCCCGGGGTCGTCAACTTTGGTCAGCTCCCTGGGGTGAGATTTTTGGATTGAGACCATCTCACATGCACATGCACACACTTCTTTGTGGATACTTCCTGACACTGGTCAATGAAATTTTCAGAACACAAGTCAATTCTAAACCTGTGTTTTGAAATTCCTGGGATTTTGTTTATATCTGATTCTTAGCAGCCCCTGCTAAGTTATGGTGAGATAGCTAGTGTCCTCTGACCTATCCAAAGACAAACAGTTTTATCAAACAGTTGAACTTCTTTACTCAGATGGGCCTCTTGTATTTCATACACATCATATTTGGGAGTATTGCTCACCTCTTGACCTGGCTTGTATTTCTCTGTACGGAACTTGTTTTTTCTCACATAACACTGCGTGTTTTTGATGCACGAGAAGCAGCCATACAGAAGTTTTCAACAAATCAAAAATTTCTTGTGTTGAAGTCACGTAGCCTAGTCCATTTGTGCAGATCAGAAGCAGAGACAGGATAACTCTTTGTCAGAGGTTCAGCAGGAAAATCAAACAAGGCGCTCATAGCTGTGTCACTCACTACTACTGCTTTCCTAGCTGGAACACTGTCCAATGCTACTTTTAAAACAACAGATGTGCGAGGATCTGACATGAAATTTCATAAGGGGGATGAGGATGAGGTTAAAAGTGTGAGAGTCACAACAGATGCATGGGAGTTGGCACCCCTGATTATGATTTGAGTTTAAAATAACCTTTTTGAAAAAACAGTGGCAAATAAAAGTACATACATCATTCATTAAGATACCGATAGCTTGGTCATCCCTCTTGCATTGATATGACAGTAGTGGTGGGCATGCCCGATTACCTCTGAACATGAAGCTAGCCCACTGGCTGTCATTGGCAACCTTAAGAGTCCAAGCCTGTACATGTATCCACTAGATAGGCTTTTCTGAATGTTGTGCCAATGCCTTGTAGCATACTGTAGAGGGGCTTGATCAGGGAAGGGGCATTCAGCCACACACCTGAGGCCCTTTCTCAGTATCTCATTGGTAATGCTGCCATTAAAAGTTATGCAGGACATGTGATGCAGACAGGTCTGTATAAAGGCTAATAAATGAACAATAAAAGCTAAGGGGTGCTTATTTTTACAGACAATTGTGTGTTCAAGAAGGTTTTGATGCCTGCAGTAGCTACACAAGCCTTGTTTTTTAGTTTAAAAATTAAAATTAATTTACATTTACATTTACATTTATTCATTCATTCTTTTATCCAAAGCGACATACAAAAGTGCAAATAGTGGGCAAACAACAGGCACAAGGGCAAGATATGTACAGATCATACAATGCAGATAGTGCTGAAGCTGAGCACAAGGTCAGTGTAGCGAGACAGAGCTAATCTGATCTGAGGTTACATATATCAAATACAGTCACTGGGACAATAAAGTGCTGCTTTACTACCTAAGCAAAGACATTTACAAAGATGTGCTACAAATACAATGTAAGAGTGCTACAAGTACGAGCCAAGAATCTTAGAGTTTACAAGGTCAAATGGCAATGATGTCAGTCCAGGTATAGTCTGAAGAGGTGTGTCTTCAGCCCACGTCTGAAAGGTTGGATTGAAGGAGTTGTTCTCGGGGGGTGGGGAGTTCATTCCACCACTGGGAGGCGATGATGGAAAAACAAGGATGAGAGGAGCGTGGGCCTTTCGTTCTGTTGGTGGGAGGAGCGAGGTGTCCAAATATAGCAGAGCGCAGTTGTCGAGCGGGTGTGTAGGGAAGGATGAGGTCCTGGAGGTGGGTTGGGGCAGACTTTTTTGCAGCAGAAAAGGTGAGGGACAGGGTTTTGAAGCGGATCCTGGCTGCAATCGGGAGCCAGTGGAGGGATCTCAGTAGAGGGGTAACGCGGGAGAACTTTGTGAGGTTGTAGATCAGCCTAGCAGCTGCGTTTTGGATGAGCTGCAGCGGCTAAGTGGTGCAGGCTGAGAGGCCTGCAAGGAGGGCATTGCAATAGTCCAGGCGGGAGATCACGGTGGCCTGGACAAGCAGCTGGGTGGAGTAGGTGGTCAGGAAAGGGCAGATCCTCCTGATGTTGAAGAGAAGGAATCAACAGGAGCGTGTTGTCTGGGAAATGTAGTCGTTGAAGTCCAGCCTGTTGTCGAGGGTGACACCCAGGCTCTTCACAGATGTAATTACAGCATGTGATTCCTAAAATGACCTAATTTGTTTCTGGGAGACCTCCAAACTGAGAACATAAACAATGTTTTATAGTAGTTAAGGAATCTGTCTGAATTGTTTCCTTTCATTATCTTAATTAGTTTTCATATCTGAGTATACTATATATCAGTAGCAACACAGTAACACTTGAGTGTCTTTAAAATGTAAGCCCCTACGAATGTATCCAATCAATTTTGCAATGTAGCAAATGTGTGTTTATTTCATTAGATATGCTTGTTCCTTCACCTAAATTGTGAGGGCTGCGATGCAGTAGCCTGTGTGTTTACAGATGCCACCTGGCTGTCAATTTGTACAACAGCAGCAGGTCATGGGGAAAACTCTTTACCATATCACTACCACAGAGGCAAATTTAAATGCTGCCACCCTCACGAAAAACGCGACAAATTAAACTGGTGCATCTGTATCTGGATATCTGAAGCAACTGAGGAAACTGGTTTGAGATGATCAGTGCCAAACATAAATGTGTTTATTCACCATATCTAGAATACCGCTCTGATATTTTCTGTTGTAATGGGTTTCTTTTTTTTTTTGAATAGATTTAAGAGTTTGTATAGATCTAAGAGTTTTTAATAATTGAGTACTAATTCTAATTAAAGTATTTCAGTGTTCAAGTCCTTGCACCCACCCCTTGTGCATCTTGGAAATTACAGTATTAACTCAGCCTTGGGACATGGCTTTTGAGTCACTGTCTGATATATATTGGACATCTGAAGTAGCTTTTCTTTGATTTATGTATGATATGATGTGCAGAGTAGTGTCCCACTTCATTGTGCAACTGCAACTATATTAGCTAAAGATAGCTTAAAAATGTTTCTTTTACTTTCATCATTTGACATCTAGTAAGCATTATAAATACTAAAATTTCACTTTTGATATGACTGTTGGCACTTGTTACATCTTGCTGCTGTAGCTATCTGTATCTTTACAGCAAAGCACCATTGTGTGCCATTGCATTTACCAGAGATAGGCTTCCTTTCTGGTGTAATCTTCTTTAAGCTTTGTTGTATGCCATGTATACTGCAACAAGTCATAATTGACACAACTGCTCAACTAAGAGAGAGCAGAAGTCTAGCACACATTTTCCCATTAATATTAACCGAACATTATCGAATCGGGACATTTCAATGACAGCCCTGAAGTAAGCATTTTCCACTATTCCACTACAATGTCTTCAGTCAACCAGATGATTTATGTGCTGTTAATCTGAAAGTGCCTTATTTATAAACCTTGGATTTCTTTCCTTGTAAACATCAGGGTCTGTTACAGACTTTTTAGCTAAATATTTCCAGGGGTGGTCTTTACAGATCTTTTTTAATCCAAATTTTATTGCAATAAAAAAGAGAACTGCATGAGAATACTTTCAACTAAGAACTGAGCTCTGAGGGTGTTCTGTTTAACTTTGAAAATAATAAATGCTGCACACATAAAAGGAAGTGTCAGAACTCCCAGTGATCAGGCAGCAATGGATGGGAGAGTCATTCTCATTCTGTAGTCCTCTGGTTGAAAAAGATTAAATTAAGGGGCCCCCCTTTTTACAGTAAAATCATATTGATTTCTCTTTCTATTGCTATATTATCTGCTGACCTCACACAAAACTTAAAGCTTACCATTGTCAGTTTGGAATAACACTGGACATCCAGAGAATCACAAATAATTATCTTTGTTTTTTTTCCAGTATAGGGTATTATTGAAAAAGCATTTTCACAATGCGTACTGGGGGAACACTTACAGTGCCTTGCGAAAGTATTCAGATTCTTGACCAATTCTTAGTGATTAAATGCATTTCATTGTTTTCAAACAAAATATCTCACAGCAGGAAATTTCAATGTATCAATTTGTAATTCAGTAAAATGTGAGAATTGGTCAAGGGTCTGAATGCTTTTGAAAGGCACTGTACATGTCAGTCCTCTTCAGCCATACCTGCATCTGGCTCAAGATCTTTGAGTAATGTATTATATGTAGTGTGTGTGTGTGTGTGTGTGTGTGTGTGTGTGTGTGTGTGTGTGTGTGCACGTGTGTTTTGGCTGAAGGAAAGCTAGCTGCAGCATCTCATTAAAACACCAAACAAAAATATCTAGAGAATCATTACATTTTAGGAGTAATGCCTCATGTGCTTCCCATTGATTTATTACATTAAGATTCCATTGTAATTTAAATGTAAGCATTTCTTCCCTCAGCTAATACATTCTGTATTTCTTCATGGGCTGAATCCCAACTGACTTCTCTGAAAGGCCTTTTTAATAGAGAGTTTGTTTTGTAGGGCCTTGCCGTCAACCCATCCTGACCCTGAGCAGATGGACAGGTTAATTGGTTGAACACATCACAGCTTTGTTGCTCCTGTTTCTTCACTCCTTCTGTTAAAGCGTATAGGGAATAAACCATACAGGGTAGCAATAGAGGCTTAATTGTCAGCCTGACCTGCATGATAAATTATGGAATCTACATGTGTATTATTTATTTATTTCATTTTAGTTTATTTATTTAATTTTGGCCAATGGTAAATCACAACAAAGTTGCTACACAACGGCTAAACAAAAAATGACTTCCCCATCATGAAGAAGTACAAACATTTCACTTCAAACTATAAAGTGGACACTTTAACATTTTTATATCAATGGAGAATATTCATTACATTTGAGTCTTTAAATAAGTAAATAAAATGAAGAATAAACCCTGCAGAGAATCAATTCATGTTATTGTAACACTACGTATTAGCATATAACTGAACTACAATAGAACCATTCCATACGTGAAACAACAAGGTCATCATAAATAAGTTTCATGTTCAAATTTAATCAATGTGATTTAAACCAAAGGCAAGCCATAACATGTCCATAATTGTTTAATCCCTTCTTGAATATTTGCTTAAGGTGAAAGATCTGTTGGGCTCATAAAAAGGAAACTGATTTGCTAATCATATTCTTTGATTATTCATTATAGGCCTTTGATTTAAACCAGAGAACCCAACCAAAGTAACTTTTATAGTATATGAAAAGTTTGCAAGAGCTGGATATCTTATGATCTATTATCAGTACCACTGTACTGAAAACTAATGAAATGAGTATAATGTGTAGCATGTAATTTTACTAGCAGTTTGAATTTGAGGGGTGGATTTAAACAATGTAAATTCACTACAAGGTGAAACGCAGCCTATGTTAATATGAATTTTCTTTTGCCCCATGCATGTTTGCAATTTTACCCTAAAGAAAAGAGCAGACCCATCACAACACACATGAATAGTGTATTCTGTGTATAATTTCAGTGTCTAATAGAAATGAGTTTCAGACTAACAGAAATAACAGATGGTTACTTTTATAATTTTTGATAAGAAAGTGGGTCAAAGTTTTGATGTGACCAAGCCCTAGCCCATTTTATGACTGTCATTATCTCGTCAAATTACACAGGACTGAAGGTCCATTTTAAAATCAAAGTGGTACAAAATAATAAATGTTTCCTTATCAAATAATGTTCTTTTCACCAATGATTTGACTAAAGCTTATGTATGGTTCTGCTATCATGCATTACATTGGAATGTCACTGGAGAACCACAATAATTTTACCCTAATACAGACTGATTGCTCATTGCCTCTGCTGTCCAAGCTATGGTGATGTTTGACCACGTTCACTTTGTTGCGTAAAGACTATTTTGTTTAATCATATATCTCAAAAGTGAAAGTTCATGTAATTAGACCCAATGGCTATTACAACAGTATTCTATAGCCAGTCACAACACATATTACTATTCAGTGCATACGGTAATGCATATGATGTTTTGTTTCTTTTTCATGTTTTGGGTGACAGAACTGTTATCCATCATGACTGTACTTCTCAATACTATAATAATACAATGGTGCCAAGTGTTTTAAATGTCTTGAGCCAGTAATTATTCCCAACATGTCCCTGCAGTTCATTAGTGCAGGCACACGTGTCAGAAGACAGAAAACAACTGATGTTCTGTTGCAATGCTTCCATTTTGAGAGTGTCTCAAGCAAAGTATGTGAATGTCCCTTACATGAAGTGCTTGTTTTATACAGTTTTATTATCTCTCTATAAGGAGCAGGAGTTCTCTTCCTCACTGGGGCACTACTGTTGTACCCTTGGGCAAGGTATGTAATCTAGAATTGCCTCAGCAAATGTCCAGCTGTATACATGGATAACATGTAAAACTGTAAAACCTGTGTTAGGTGCTCTGGATAAGAGCTTCTGCTGAATGACAATAACATAATGTAATGTATAGACAGCTTTTACACAGTTCTTATTGAATGAAGCTTTCAGCATGATCAGCAGCATGGGAGTTTAGTATAGTATTGATAGATAGTAGCTAACAGCTAATGCACCCCAGATGTGGCTATGATTTAGTATGGGATCTGGTACAGATGGAAAGATGGAAAGACCTAACTCCTAGCTATGCTTTCCAATGGTTAAACCCGTTAGGCCTGTAAAAGGCATGATGCTTAAAGAATTAACTGAAGCAACCTTAACTGAACGGTTGCACCATGACTCAGTCATAAAATGTGCCTACCTGTTTGATTGATTATCCCCCTTAATCCTTGTAAACAACAATACAGACATATTTTGAGGGGTCTTGAACCTTATCCAAGCCACATATCTTCAATTTAAAATGACTGACAAAAGGTAGGCATTTTATGCTCTTATCAGACAGGATAATGCTTTACTTTGACATCATAAAAGGTTACTGCTGCTTTGTTCCTAGCTAAATAAATATACCTGGGGAAGATCTAAGTACTCAGGGAAAAGTACATTGAGCAGTGAAGTGCTTTTCTCAAAAATATACAAATAAGTGATATTCATGCAGAGGGAATAAAAGACACAAAAATACAAATACTTCTAAAGATACAATATATACTATGTATACAATACTATTTTTAAATGAATACAATAAAATTTCTGTGATATTAGCAAAAGTAAAATAATACATTTTAGAATTTGTTTTAAAGTTAAAATTCCAACATTTTCATCAATTACATGAACATGCAGACACGTACACACGTCACAGCACTTCAGACAGCAACAGATGGAACTTTACTGCAGCATGGGCCTTGTAACAGCTAGATAATGATAGTTGTACATCAGCAATACAAGCAGCAAAATCCACATTAGCATAGAGTGTAGCAGAGATTCAGGGACACATGAAGTTGGATAGACCATTTTGCATATGCCTTATTTGAACTCTTATCTACCATCTCCAGTGCTTGCCTGACAGAATCCCTACTGGCTTGTCTGAGCAACTACTCATCATCTGTGGCAGCTGTTCTGAGACACCTTTCAATCAAATCACCTCACAGATGGCAAAAATACATGCATGTTAAATGTGGTACATTGATTCATAGATAAAGCACTTAGTGAAATGAAATCCCATTTTCTGAGGCTAGATGATGTTACACCCCCTTCTGCATTGAAACGCAGTGGCCTGAGGTAGTTAGAAGAAGGGAAGGGAGAATGAGAGGGAAGTTCTGTTCTAGAACTTGTCTCCATTGCCATTCTTTTGCCAGCATTTTAGCCAGGCATGACATGTCCTCAAGCCCAATTTCACAAGAGCTACAGCCAAAGTAAAGTCACAAAAGTACAACCTACCAACTTCTTTACTATTTGTGACAGAATGCTGTCACTATGGTTGAGTATGCGCTCTGACTGCCATACCAACGAGCTTGGCTCTTTGGCGTTGCGGTCAAAGTTGCAGTTTGGTACCCCGTAGACCTGGGTTTGAGGCCGGGTGGGGTGACTGCTCTCTCCCTTCGCTACACTATTATACTTAAAGTAGCTAACCCTAAGTTCAGCCAACTATGGATCTGGTTTATAAAACTGATATTGTGTTGACACTCCTGGTATATCACAAATACTGACTCATGCATATCAATACCCCCTGAATTTTAATAATAGGTTTTGTTGATTAAATGAAACATCATTCTGCCACTTGAAGTAGGTACCTAGATATTATGGTGCTGTTGCTACAGTAACATTCCTGACATTGTCTATGGGTGCAGCTAGATTTGCTGAACTTAGCTAGCTAGCTAGGCAGTGACCAAGCTAACTAACAATTACCGTTCCAGAGTAGAGATCAATTGCTGGCAAAAGCATGTCCTGGAAGTCCATGTCTGCTTTTAAAACAGAACGTGCACACATTTTGTTTCAGACAGACAAGATATTAGGGACACTGTTTTCTGCTCTCAATGATGGTTGCCAGTAACTTTGTTGCCAGCTCTCTGCCTTGTGGACACATACTTTCCCTGGCTCGTTATGTGGCTTGGATTATGTGGTTAGCCACATCACAAGTTATGGTATGAATAACATGAATATTGACACGGCTAGCGAGTGTTTTTAGGCGCGATAGGAATGATGTTTTACATAACCACTAAAACACCACTCTCTTTTCTATGTGGAGCTATAAAAGTAATGTTAACCCACCTTAAGTGTAGCCAACAGCCATTCCATTTTTATAAAAGCAACAAACACTCAATGGTCAATGACATTAAAATGATGTACAAAAATTCAGTTCACTCATAGTATATCAGAAAATATTGTCACAGCTGGAACGCTGTAATCCTAATCCTAACCCTAACCCTAATCCTAACCCTAAATTGACTAATAGAAACAATGGGTCAGAACTAACCTTTTTATAATAATGAACATTATGATGTACTTTAGGGAATGATACAAACCCATAAGGCTGTCATTTATAATCTAAAGAAGGAAAAATGCATTTTTTCATCTCCCCTCTTTTTGTGCCAGTGTGGACCTTAGTACCTAATTGGGTGAATTACTGTATATCCATAACCCTTGTGTTCACAATCAAAGGGACAATCAGCTAAGAAATAATCTAAATGTCAGTGTGTGGTATGCTAATTTCTAATAGATTAATTGGTTCACACCAGTTAGTCATACGAATTAAGGTATCTTAAATACAGGTGTGCTTGCAAAGACGATGGAGAGTAGATTTGGTTTGATGTGGGTTTTTGAGAGGTTTATAAGTGTTTTATATACACCTGCTTTTTTATGAAAGTCAATTTGTATATTGGGCTATAGGGTAGTGTAGGGTTTGAAGACTTTTGGAAGTCAGGTCAAGCATCTATGCTCAGTGGCTGGGATGCTAATTTAAAAATAAACACTGACACAATGCAGATCTAGACTGTAGGAGCACATAAAAGGGTAGACAAAATAATAGAAACACCAAATGAGAAAAGGACTCGTATTTTGAAGTTTTGAAGTAAATCACAATAAAAGAAGCCTACATTATCGTGGTTGACATTAATGTCAGTTCTAATTACAAATATGTTTCTGCTGTAAAAGCTGTTTCAAAGTTGACATTTTAATATGCGAGTCTCTACAGCGCCACAAGTGAACTAACTGATTTTGAAAGAGGTCCAATAGTTTGTGCCTGAATTGCAGGTGTGTAAGTGACACAAACAGCATAATTAATTAATGTGTCAAGGGGAACAGTATTGAAAAACATGACAGCATGAACCAAACAAGGAAAAACTGCATGACAGTAGAGATACAGTCATTGCAAGTCAAAGCTCAGCAACCAGGACAGAAGGATAGTTGCTAAAAACCACAAAACAGCCTGAGAAATTACCACATAACTGAATCTACAACCCCATTACCCACACTCAACAAAAACTAAACCTTGTGAGCTTCACAGAGGTGATATTTATGTTAGGTCTGCCATTCTGAAACGGCTTGTAATCATGTTTGAAGAAACAGTTCTCATTGGCTGTTCACAAGCATGGTGGCAGTATAGCATAGTGGTAAGGAGCAGGACTCATAATCGAAAGGTTGCCGGTTTGAGTCTCTGCTGGGACACTGCTGCTGCACCCTTGGGCAAGGTACTTAACCCACAATTGCCTCAGTAAATATCCAGTTCTATAAATGGGAAACATGTCAAATTTGTAACATATGTAAGTTGCTGTGGGTAACAGTTTCTGCTAAATGGCAGTAATGTAATTAAACATGGTGGATCTGTTATGATATGGGCAGCCATCTCGAGGGAGTCATAAGGTCCTACTATTACTCTGCATGGTGAAATTACAGCCAAGGAATACGAAGATATTTTGTACAACCAGGTACACCCTATGGTCCAAGCATTGCTTCCTCAAGATGATTGATTGTTCCAAGATGATAACACCCCCATACAGACTGCTAAAAAGATTCAGGAGTGGTTTCTTGAACACCAGGATGACATCAAACACCTTCCATGGCATCCCCTATCACCAGATCTAAACATCATTGAACTTTTATGGGAAGGTCCACCTCTTTTCATCTCTGAAAAAACCTGGAGGCTTTCCTTGTTGAAGAATAGGTTGTCATCTCAAATTGTAAGGCCTAGTTCAAAGAGCCATGTAGGATCAGAAATGAAGTCACACATGTTGAATCTAGAATATCTGTATTTCTGGATTTCTTTACAAATGGACTTGCAAGCTTTTGGCAAGTTTCATACTTTTGGAAATTTATGCAGGATTGAGTCTGAGTTCTTTTTCTCCATATTTCCCTCCCCTGCTGTACTGCCTCACTGATGGCATTGCTTTTGCTCATGCAAAATTTTAAACTTAATACATTGCTACACTGCTGCTGGTATTTTTTATGAGCCAGTTCCCATTGCTGAGATGTCTCAGCAGTTCATTCAGCAGCCCTTTCTTCTTTTTTTATTTTGGTTGGAACATTGCTTATACTGTCTGCCCACACTAGTATTGATATCGGAGCTTATAACTGGTGTGAGATAGAAGTATCTGGTTTCTCCTTGCTTTCAGTTTCAGTTCAGTTTTTCTAAGAACAATTTATTATTTATTTATTCCCTCAGAAATTTTGTTTAGATTTTGTTTATATTCATAGTTTGGCATTATAGGGTATCTATGCCCTGCTACAGCTATAGGAGATTATTTGAGAGAAATTGGATCCAATAACCTGTCCATTTATAGCTTGCTAAAAAGTGATGCAATGTATAAAGTTTGTGGTTTTGTTGATGTGTAAGGATAAAATACAATAAAGATGCTCAGAATATGAAAAAGAAAATTCCATTATGTCACTAACTTGTCTCCATTATTTTGGATAATCCAATAGCAAACTGTGAAAGTGTAAATTGTTGTTGTAGTCTGCATATTTTGTCAGTTTTCGGTTCATTCAAAACATTTCTATATAGGTAAAGCGGACAGTTCTGCTACAGTCTGTGTGCTACAGTCAACTTGGTGTGCAGAGATTCCTGCTCAGACATTGTTAATGCTAGCAAGTAAACACTGAGAACACCTAGAGTGAATGAAACTTTTTCTCCTATCACTATAAAGGTGGGTTATTTATTTTTTTAACAATGACACACTTCTTGCAGCATTTGTTTGCCTTGTTTATTGTCACACAGTTGCAATACAATTGCCACACAAACACCAGCCAGCATGCTATCCTTCAACTTAGGAAACACTGGCATCCTCCTAGTAGTAGTTTGATTTTGTTTCTGCTTTGGCTTAATAATTAACTCATCTAATTTACTGAACCCATTCACTGTGGCCGTTTGTATCTCCAGAGTGTCCATTATGTACACAGCAAATGATATCATAATGGCAGATGAAGGGTGAGTTGAAGCCCAAGCTGAAGGTCATTGGAATTCTGGGAGCTGTTACATCTTCAGGATCCTTTAATGTTAGTGTGCAAAATGTGTTTCTCATAATAAGAACATCTGTTCTTGTCTAATTGGCAAGAGCTGCCATACTTGCTGGTACTCTGATCACGAAAACTGATACCACCATTTATGGACCAGCAACCCCCTTTACTTTCAGATTTGACCCATCTCTGTCCTTCAAAGCTAAGAGTATTCATCAGGTTTACAGTGTCCATTTTAAGACATCTCTAAACATCAACCAATTTGGTTTTATTCTTCATCCAAAACTCGCTCACCCAGTTTTCCGCCTGCCCCCTGGTCGCTGCAGCTTGGATCTTTAACTCTAGATCTGCTATTAAAAACTTGATCATGAAAAGACACATTCTGATTGATAAAAATTACTGACTGAATCAAATCTCCATATCATTGCAAGAATCCATGTCTTCAGGAAGTTTGCAGGACTTTTGGTTGCCTTCTTCTTCTGTGAATATGTTTCATTGTTAGCAGGGTTCTCCAGTGGGTGCCCCAAACCTAATGTAAACCACGTTTTGTAAAACAAGTCAGACTGCATGGACTTACCATCCTTTATGACAATGACCTGCTTTGACTTTCTGCTTTTAATAGACTGATGATCAGCATCCTTAGAATTCAGAGTGACCATGCCATTATTAAATGAAATAAACACAATTGTCATAATAATAGGAAGAAATATTCAAATGGTCAAGTATATTCATCAGTCTGTTTAGTGGTCTTTGGGAGGAAAGCCCAAGGAATATCCCAAAATAACCCAATTAGGTTTTAATTTTGGGCAAGGAAAAACCCATTAGCATTACAAATCAGAAGATGGCAGAATTTCTCATAAAGTGTCATTTGTCATTTTAGGAGAAATAACTTGTTGCCCCTTTTGTTGTCACCGCAAACAAAAAAGGGAAAGGCAGTTAACCTCAAAACAACGCAGGAATGAAAGATGCTCAGATGCAAGATCTGTTGTTGTTGCTGCTGCTGGGTGCATGAAGCATGAATGAAAATGTGGAAAACATTTTGCAGTGACAAAACGTGAATCTGTGAATCATTGTGACAGTAGAAAATGTACTGTATTATTTCTTAATGCAGATACTGGTTGGTTTTGAGGGTGGAGAAAGAAGCAGGATAAGCACTGTATGCATCATCTAAACTGCATTTAGCATGTACATTGCTAGAAATTATAGCTTCACATTTTGGCTTCTCTGCACATCTTGAAAATGCATTATTCAAATATTCTTAAAGTATATGAAAAAATATACTAATTAATACATATTTTACATAAATTGATATTGCAGAACATAATTTCTGGCTGGGAGTAGAATTGACTGAGGGATAGTTCTTTTATATTTAGAATTGATAAAATCAATATGGAGGGTTAATTGGAGACCATTATTAAAAATTCATGCTAGGGATGATAATGAACTCACCCCCTGAGCATGGAAATTCTGAAATCAAACCAATTCTGTCTCTGAAGGAGAAAGTCATCAGCAAATTTCTTCCAGAGTGATTGTTATCAGCCATAACTCACAATTAAATTACAGGACCCCAATGCAATTTTAATGCATGCCATATCACTTAACATTAGAAGCTCAATTTTTCACAGAATTTAGAACTTCACTGCAGAACATCTGACCAAAATATCTATATCACAGTATTGTTGGAAGCAGATAAGGAGGGTGTCCCTGTGGGTAGACCCACAGCTGGATAACTAGGAAAACCCATGGTTACAGTCTTTTTTTTCCTGCCAAATCTCAATGGTGTTGCATTTTTTCCTCTGTCTGCCTGGCTACACACAGGTCAGTACCACATTCTGCCACTAGATGGCAAAGGGTGAGAGGATCTACAATTGCAGACTTGGCTTGGAATTACAGTGGCCAGTCTTTGGGAACTCCAGTGGGTAGTGGGAACAGAGCAGCCCAGAAGGCTGACAAGCTTTTACCTCTTTTCTTTAACCTCTTTAAAAAGGGGTGGGAAGAGATACATCCTTTCCATTCTGCACATGTTCCCTGAATCTTAGAAAAAGAGTGAAGGGGGTCCAAGTCCAAGTCTCTGTAGGCAAATGGACTGACACACATACCCTCAAATGACTAAAATAAGAGCACAGATTTCCAGCCATGATAAATGGAGCTGACAAACCTGAGAGAGGTGACAGCAATGCACCATGGGGAACAAAACAAAAACTCTTCACAAGTTTAGTGTCTCAGTGAAGTTGAGAGCCTTGACACGCTACTGATTTTGCCTGTAAAGTCACATTAGATGATTTAATCTGCACTGATTTGATGCATAGCTTTGCTGCACTATTAGCCTATTTGCCATCCCACACTAGATTACAGTATTGACATACCCTGTTTCCATGGCTACATATTTTTAGCTGGGCTGTCAAAGCACAGAAGTGAATGCCAGCTTTTTTTTTTTTTAATAGTACTATCAATTATAACAGTACTGTACACATAAAAAGCACAGTATTTTTTCTGGAGGGATTCCAGAAAATTTTCAACATAAAAATAATTTAAGGTAATATACAAAAAATATAATTATTTTGGTTGTGCTCAATTTCTGGCTACATTCTGTATTTTCAATACCACAGTAGAAAATTATACTATTCTATAGCGCAGGAATAGCCAGCTCAGTTATGGAGAATGACTGGGTGGTCTTCCTTCTATTGCAACACCGGAATAATATATGCATGACTTACTAACTGGCAGGAAATGTGAATCTCTAGCCATCCAGAGCATCTGTCCAATGGTGACTGAATGGTGCTTTCTTAAAGTCGACAGAATTTGAGCTGTCCTAAACTTTGCCATCTCTGGCATATTGCTGTGCTAAGACTGTTGCTACCATTGTCCCATCTCCCATTATTTTATATCATCATATACTAAATTCTGGTACATGAACTCACATTCTTAGTGCCTTAGTAAGCAAATCTGAAACATAAATCTGCAAAAAAATCTGCCAACAAAAATATAAGTCCTGTTTAACTCCCTTTTCAACTGTGAGCTTTTGCAATATAGACAAATCCACTGGTATAATTTAATTCAGCTGTCAGTTCTTGAAAAGGCGAGGGCAACGTAAGAGGGAAAATGATTGCCTTGTTTTTCAGTGGAGCTCACAGGAGGATTTGGACTCTCACAAGCTCAGTTGCAGGCTGTGAAAAATGGATCGGATGAGCGACAGCTGTGGGAGTGCAGCACCAAATGACAACAAAGTGAGTCGCTCCACTTTCAGAGGCCGAGGCGATGCATTGCTTCATAATTTACTGAAAGATAATCAAGCGGCGAGTTGCTGACCGTGCAGGTTATTTGTTTTGGGTCGAAATTCTCCCATAACACTTAACTGCCGTTTCCCTGATGTGCTCGATGCGAGACGTGAAATCACATATTGTGATATAAGGCATTGATTCCCATTTCGGTCCTTCCCATTTTTATTCCTTAACTGAGCCCTCTTCACTCTCAGTGTGCAGGTTGAAGCAGTCCTTTCACTCCTTTATTCATTAAGGAGAGGCTAGATTTCACTGGAGTGAAAATGTATTAAAGGATAAGTGAAACAAAATTCTCTAAAAAGAAGAACTGGATTTCAGAACTGTCCACAAATAGCCACAATACAAGGGGAGGCCTTGTATTCTGGCTATCAATAGAAAAAGGCTCTGAGTTCCAGCTCTGGCTAAACTCATTTATATTGGTAATTCATCTCCCTTTGTGAATCAACCCCTCAGCACTGAACATATTAGAGATGAGCTGTCATTCTTGGGAACTGTATGTCTTAATTTTTCATTTGTGCTCAGGCAGCATGCATTTAACAAAGTATTGTTAATTGAGGCCAAGAGTAAGGAAAGTTTAGCAATTACTCCTTGGTTAAGAAAATCATCTTTCCCTTTCACATACAGCTTTAGAGCAAAATCCCTGAAATTTTAATTGCCAAAAATACCTGGGCTTTTGATTACTCTAGTATTTTTTCATCGTTTGACAAAGGAAATGAAAAAAAGAAATGATATGAAAATGCTTACTTGCAACAAAAGTTTTATAGAAGACATATGCCAGTACCAACATGTGCAGCTAAATGAAGACATAAGTAAGCTCTCCACTAAACTTTCTGTGCAGGAGGGTCATCTTATAGTGTATTCATTTATCTTTAAGGACCTACATACAGCGTGAAAATAAACTTTGTTCCAATATTTTGAACAAGAAGACGAAGAACAACAAAAAATTCTACCATAGTCTCAGTTTAAGAAGTTATTTGGAGCTTCTTTAGCGTTTGGGATTTTGGGAAATCTAAATTTGTCTGCCATCAGTTTTCAGAACATGACAAAATGATGTAACAGTTGTAAAAAATATTTTCTTAAGCTGTCCTTAAATTCACACTTTTTAAGAAAATGCACAATGCTCTTGCCCTCAATGTTTAAAATCTTATCATTTAAATAACATTTAAGTTAGATAAATGTCAAAACTAAATAACGGCATATTTAGAATCCTACTCTGTGATTATAAGAGGTAACAAACCAATGAAATGAGCAGGTTATAAACATTACCATTACTTCACCGCTGACCTAGCTAGCTACATGGCAATAATTACACATTAACCCAATGGTAGAGCATACATAAAACATCTGATTAAAAAAATGGTATTATGAATAACAGACCAGCACAATAAAATTGATTGCATATCTTGCTAGCTACCATTACACTTGAAAGATTCTAGCTATACAGTTTCTAGCTATAATGGAGCTAGGTAGCCTGTCATTATCAAGCTATAAGACTCCAGTGATACCTAGCCAACATAATAGTTGTGCAGTATGCAAAACTGGTGACTTTATCAATATGATTATGACATCATTAAACCAATTGCGAGGAAGCTGTAGCTTGCTAGCTAGTTGTCTCAGACATCTTGGTGTTACCCGATGAATACAATGATGAGGGGTGCATAAAGCCAACAAAACAGCAAAGCTTCTGAACAATAGATGTGTTGTGCCATGTGCTATACTCTATTATGCTTGTATTCTTTAAATAAATAAATGGATAAATAAACAAGTGCCATTAGTGACTCTGCTCTTTGACTCACTTCTTGCAGGCTGTCAATCCCAAATGCCCTATACCTCAATCTGGGTGTTGTAGTTTCTAGAATTCACATAACATAACAGACCCAAATTTTAAATAAATATGAAAAATTGGTTACAAAGATGTTACTCTGCACACTCTGTACACATGCACACAGATGATTAGAGATTCCAGCTCAGTATGAGCTAAAGCTTTCAACCTGCTCAGCTCTCTGGAGGAGCCTAGTTGCCTCATGAAACACAAAGATTGTGTTAGATTTGAATGGTTTTGGTCAAAACCCCTGACAGATGTTCCAATGATTTGTGATGTTTATGGTGTTGAAAAAAAAGACAATTTTAATCATTCTAACAGCACTCTAACATAAAAATGCAGAACTGAAAATGCACTTAAAAATGGATCTGACTGCAACATGCTCACGTGTCTTTTCCAGGGCAATACCTCCCCCGAGTGGTAAAATGATGAAACACATTTCCTGAAAAAAAAGCCTTTTTGTTGTTCTTTTTTTACAGTCAAAAACCTTTGAAACATTACCTCTTCATAAAACCCTGGACAAAAATAAGCAGTACTGAATGTGGCACTATGCATTTAGTTTTGAACTATATTTTCGAGACATAATACTGTTTAATTTTTCTTGCAAACAACTTGCGATACTGTTCTCCCGTAGCACTTAACTGCTCGATGCGAGACGTGAAATCACCTCATCAGGGCAAATTCATGTGGGGCATGCTTTCCTTTTTGTTGTTTTCTTTTTCTTTTTTGTATGCTTATAACAGAAAAAATAGCCAAAATGTGGGACATTTCTAGGCCTGAGAGGATGTTGTAAATTGACAGATGTAATGCATCCTGATCCTCATGACCTCACTGCCCAGAGAGATTAGGCAAAGGAGCACAGCTCTTGATGAAGCTGATCTGTGGAACATAACCAAGTTGAGAAGTCTTACTTTGTATAGGTTTAGTGGCCCTCACAGGACAATAGACCGATGTCATGTGCAACAACTGCTGCTTCTTTCTCATGGGTATGACCATTTTTTTGCTATCCCTCTATGTGTGCTCAGTGCTGAAACTATGCAGAGGAGTTCTTAGTCGTATTTTTCACATTTCCATTCAGTTTGTGTAGTACAAGAAATGCACAGTTTATGTACCACTTGACATAAATAAATGTGACTTTATGAAAGCCCCCTTATGACTTGAGTAAAGTCTGAGTTATTTAAAATCCAAGAAATCCAATTTCCAAATTATGTAGTGACTTCTGGAATGTAACACTTACTGGTGGACGGTCGGTTGGACGGTTGGTCTGAAAATGGTCTCCCCATTTCAGTTCCACCTATCACATAATGAATTACATGTTCATGTTTCAAACCTGGAGTGCTGCTTACTGGTAAATGGATGATTTTTCTGAGCCGGAATGCAATCACTAAGGATAAGTGGACCTTATTCATTTGCCTATTGGATTTATAGAGACTCTGGGCAGTGTTCCAAATTGCATACTAGTATGTATAGAAATCTGGAATTTCATGGTCACCACAATATGCATGGTTCTAAAACTCAAAGAAATTGATGGGATGTATTCTCACATTTCAGAAGAAAGAAAATCATAATTTTAATGAAGCATACTCATCCATATTTGTAGCTGTCACAGGTGTTTGCAATTTGAATCCACCTATTCAATTTCACACAAAGAGGATGGCAAATGTTTGCATAAATGTTAGTAATTTACAGGTATTTTGCTTTCTCACCATGCCTAACTAGAAATATTGATAGCCTTTCTTGAAATACATCAGGAGGCTGGAACGTACTTATATCATGATGTCCTAGGACAAACATGGCCAGTGGAGGGACAGGGAAGCACATGACTTCAGGTAAGAATTGAAAAGGCAGGTGTTTATTTACAGCACGATATACTTTATACTGCACTATGCAGCATTAATAACCCATTTTTTAAATTGTATCAATCAATACTGTGAGCATGAGGATTTTGACATAATTTCTTGAGGTTACCACTTCTCCCAAGTCACTGAAATGATGACAGTGGGGTGTGTCCAAAATGTGCTACCAAAACACCCTTCCCCTCTGTCTGCATGCACAGTATACACAGTAGGCTACTGTATTTGTGTGATGTCAAGTGAAGAATTTGTTCACTCACTCACTTGGATTGGAAGACTTCTATGTTCTAAATACATTCTCATCTGCTTTGCAGAAAATTGGGCATTTCCCCCTGTATGCAAAAAAGAAAACTGCAACATCAATCAATCAATATTAATTTGCTCATCTATGTAGAAAATGCTTTTTACAAAAATGCATCCCTAAATGGCAAAAACATGCAGTATCTACGCAAAATAAGGACTAGGCTTGAACAGACTCTCAAAATGTTCTTACAACTGACTTACAGCTGACAATTTCTGCTACTCTCTTCCTGTTCTGTCGGAAAAAAAGACATAAGTACAGTTTATATTGCAGATGCCCCAATTAGGATATACCAAACCCTACACTAAGTCTGTTGTTCTTGATAAAAAATTTCATTGTATCCACACTTGAAATTATTGAATTAAAACATTTCCCACAAGCAGGCCTTAATCGCCTTTGACCTTGATAGAATGATTTCCACCCGTTACAGTCCACCCACTTCATTTCATAACAATTCATTTAACACCCCCTTCCTGAAACAATGGAAAATACCCACGCATTCAATAAGGGTATCTGACTAAATGCACAGATGCATGCCCTTTCCTCACCAACTGCACCCTAACCTGCTTCCGTAAGTGTCACCAGGAAGCCCACTATCTGTAAAACCTTTCATTATTGCTTCTCTTTTTGAATGTAATGAGTTTTCTTTGCAGCTTCCTTTTGGATATCTAGTAGCTTGGCTGTTTAAGTAATTTTGGATTGTCCAAAGTAAATGACAAAGGGCATCCTTTGTCCCCCAGATTTTTTCAAAAAGGAGTAACCATCATTACTTAACCAAGACTTCAACACAGTGTGCTGGTATACATTCCATAACAATATGTGGTAATATACACCTTTGAAATCAAAACCGGTCCATGCACCCATAGGAGAAGAACGCAGCACAACGTCTCTTTTAGCTATCTTACTAGCAAGGTAGAGAGCAACACTAAGAGATTCCAAGCGTCTGACTTGCTGGTTTGACACTGAACACCAGGCCCCATGAGCACATAGAAGGAAATACAAACAAATTTTTAAAGAAGTTTACAGTGGTACAGCATTTACCCCAGCCATCCACAGCACTGCAATCCTTATGGTAGCATGCAAGATTAAGAAAAACTACAACACCATGCAAGAACATAGTAACTTACTTTTGTGCATATGTCTGCACTCCAGCGACTCACAAAGCGGGAAACCAGATGGACATCATCCTGACACGTAACTGTAACACTGACAACCTCCTTGTCACTCCGCTACACATATTTGATCACTACTTCGTTCAGTTCATGTTGTGTCTCCCTCCATCTCCACCATCCTCCCCTCCTCCTGTTTCCTTTTGCCACAACCTCCGTTCCCTCTCACCCACTCACTTTTCCTCCCTGATCACTGCCTCTCTGTCCCCTCCTAGCCACTTCTCACTAACACTCTCTTCTCCACCCTAACCACCTATCTCAACAGCATCTGCCCTCTCTCCTCCAGGTCTGCACACGCAACACCCTCCAACCCCTGGCTTTCTGAGGTTCTCTGCGACTGTTGTACCAAGCTCAGGGCAGCCAGGAGGAAATGGTGCAAATCCAGAGACCCCGCTGATCTGACTAAGTATCAGTCTCTCCTTTCCTCTTTCTCATCACACATCTCTACTGCTAAGGCCGCTTACTACCAGGATAAAATCAACAGGACCTCAGATACCCCCAAACTATTCGCAACATTCCTCTGCCCTCCGCCACCTCCACCCCACACCTCTCTGACTGCTGATGACTTTGCCACTTTTTTCACTGGAAAGGTGGATGCCATCAGCAGTCAGTTCTCCACTCCATACATTCACAGCCAGCCTCCACCCACATGCAACACACTACTGTCCACATTCTGTCCTATCCCTGAGGCTGACATCTCTAAGCTGCTACTCTCCAACCGACCCACCACCTGCCCCCTGGACCCAATCCCCTCCCATCTCCTACAGGCTCTCTCTCCCACACTCTTACCTGCACTCACTCACATTATTAACACATCACTCACCACTGGCACCTTCCCCACCACGTTTAAGCAGGCTAGGGTAACCCCACTACTCAAAAAATCTACGCTTAGCCCCTCCCAAATAGAAAACTACAGACCCATCTCTCTCCTTCCATTCCTATCTGAACAAACTGTTTTCACCCAGGTCTTTGTTTTTCTATTCCAGAATGACTTGTTGGACATCAATCAGTTGGGATTCAAAACTGGCCACTCCACTGAAACGGCCCTCCTCTCTGTTGTCGAAACCCTGCAGGCGGCAAGAGCTGCCTCCATGTCGTCAGCCCTCATCCTACTAGACCTGTCCGCCGCATTTGACACAGTGAACCACCAGATCCTCCTGTCCCCCCTCGCTGAACTGGGCATCAACGGCACTGCACTTTGTTGATTCGTGTCCTACCTCACAGACAGATCCTTCAAGGTATCCTGGAAGGGTGGGGAGTCTAAGTCCCACCGGCTAACCACTGGGGTACCTCAGGGATTGGTGCTTGGCCCCCTCCTCTTCTCTCTATACACAACCCGATGACACCCAGCTCTACCTGTCGTTCCAACCTGATGACCTCACTGTCTCAGCACGGATCTCTGCCTGTCTTTCAGATATCTCAGCTTGGATGAAGGAGCACCATCTTCAACTCAACATATCCAAGACTGAGCTCCTAGTCATCCCAGCCAGCCAGTCGATCCAGCACGACATCACCGTTCAGCTAGGCTCAACAACACAAACTGCATCCAGGTCTACAATAACCTGGGGGTAGTGATTGATGACCAGCTAAAATTTACCAATCACATTGCTATGACTACCAGATCATGCAGATTTCTGCCGTACAACATCAGGAAAATCAGGCCCTACCTATCTGAGTATGCTGCACAGCTCCTGGTCCAAGCACTGGTCATCTCAAGACTGGACTACTGCAATGCTCTTTTGGCAGGCCTACCTGCATGCTCTGTTAAACCTCTGCAGTTGATACAGAAGGTGGCTGCATGTCTGGTTTTCAACCAACCAAAAAGCGCTCATGTCACACCTCTCTTGGTCTCACTCCACTGGCTCCCTGTAGCTGCCTGCATCATGTTCAAGGCCTTGATGCTCGCGTACAGGGTGACCAACAAAACTGCACCTAAGTACCTGAACTCAATGCTGCAACTCTATGTTCCCTCCCGACTGCTATGCTCTGCCACCGAACAGCACCCAGTGGTCCTGTCGTATATTGGCGTTAAATCACTATCCAGGACTTTCTCCGCCATTGTCCCCTGGTGGTGGAATGAACTTCCACATTTCATCTGCTCTGCTGAGTCCCTCTCTGTCTTCAATAAACATCTGAAGACACAGCTCTTCCACTCTCACCTGAGCATCTGAAACACTTCACTCCTAAAGGAACTTCTCCTACTAAACTATAAAGGGGGCTTTTAAACCCATGGCTCTCTAATTGTGTATATATCCGCTGTACTTCTGGAACAGAATATTACAATATTAGACTGTGTGTGATGAAGTGTGCGTGTGTGTGTGTGCATGTGTGTGGCAGAGGGGTCTACAGATGTTTTTTTTTTTTTTTCTTCTTTTTTCTGACAGCCTTTACAATGATTATATTCCATGAACAGTTCTAGTGATCTAGGAAATGGGTCTGCCCACTACACATGCAGATCACAAAAAAGTACACTTTCACTTGAAGACATCACCTTTTTCTAGCATCATAAAACAACAGACGCTTTCACCGCTTTTAAGCCTAGCCTTAATCTTATTAGAGCACTGATTGTAAGTGACCAGGTCATCTGTTTGAATGATCATGATCCATGGCTTATGGTATTGATTATTGTACATTTCTCCTGAAAGAAACATACAGTACCTGTACAGTGTATAAAAGAAATATAGTTAATGCATTAGTAAGAATGAAAACAGTAAATATAGGTAAAGTAAAGAAAAGCATCAGTTTACTCATAATCTGCAGTGTTAATTTTGCTCTAAAATGAGAAAAAAGGCTATGGTTATTGCAGTTAAAACTAGTATTTCATCGGTATTATTTGTATTTCTCATTATAGCATGAGGAGCTCTTAGCTTTGAAAATGTGAATATACTAGTTAGATGCAAAAGTCCTAAACCACAAGCCTTTTCAAAATATACATTTTTTAAAACTTTATGTAGCCTTTTTTTAAGAGATTATTTTGAATGCACCTACCAGTGCAATATAAACAGTTAATCTCTTATCTCTGCCTTCTGTTTTGATCTAACCTAATGAATTTAACCCAAAATCAACTGTACATTTATCTTTTGTCATTTAACAGATGCTCTTATTTAACTTACAGTGGAAATAAAAAGTCTACACACCCTTATGAAATTGCAGGTTTTTGAAATGTAAAGACAGAAATAACAACAATGTAAATGTCAGACTTTTTCCATCTGTAATGTGATCTTCCAACAAACAAAAATCCAGAGAAAAAACAAATAGTTAATTATTAGGAACATTTTAAATTAAAAAAAAAACTACAACACCCTGATTGCATAAGTCTGCACACCCTTTCATAATGGGGGCTCTAGAAGTGTTCAAAGTTAGCCTATCACATTCAAAATCATGCCTGAAGGTAAATTCAAACAGATGACCTGGTTACACCTGCTGTCAATGAAAGTGATTCTGATTAAACCCAGATTAAAGTCAACTGTTGCTGTAAGATTTGCTTGAATGTTTGGGGTTGCATCCTACCGGGAGAGCCATGGTCAGCAAAGAGTTGCCAAAGAAACTGCGAGAGCTAATTATTGAAAAGTACGAATCAGGAGAGGGATATAAAAGAATATTGAAGGTACTGGTTATACCATGGAGCACTGTCAAAACTATCATCAATAAGTGGAGAAAATGTGGCACCACAGAGACATTGCAAAGATCAGGATGACCCTCCAAAGTTGATGAGAGGACAAGGAGAAAACTTATCAGGGAGGCTACTAAGAGGCCAACAGCAACACTGAAGGAGCTACAGGAATTTCTGGCAGGTACCAGTCACTCCTTGCATGTGACCACCATCTCTCGTATTCTGCACATGTCTGAGCTATGGGGTAGGGTGGCAAGACGGAAACCCTTTCTTACAGAAAGGAACATCCAAGCCTGTCTAAATTATGCTGAAAGACTAATTCAGTCACCCCAAACCATGTGGGAAAATGTGTCATGGTCTGACGAGACAAAGGTTGAACTTTTCAGCCTAAATTGTAAAAGATATGTTTGGTGCAAAGCCAATAAAGCTCATCATCCAAGGAACACCATACGGACTTTGATGCATGGTGGTGGTAGCATCATGTTTTGGGGCTGCTTCTCTTCAGCTGGGTCAGGGGCTCTTGTCAAGATAGATGGGGTAATGAATAGCTCCTAATATCAAGATATTTTGGCACAAAACGCTGGCCTCTGTCAGAAAGCTGAAGATGAAGAGGAATTTCACATTCCAACATGACAATGACCCCAAGCACACAACCAAGTCAATCAAGTCATGGCTTCAGAAAAGGAAAATCAAAGTCTTGGAATGGCCCAATCAGAGCCCAGTCCTCAATCCCATTGAAAACCTGTGGAATGACCTAAAGAGAGCTGTACACAGGAGATCCCCTTGCAATCTGAAGGAACTTGAACTTTTTTGCAAAGAAGAGTGGGATAAAATTACAAAGTCTAGATGTGCAAAGCTAATAGAGACTTATTCACAAAGACTTGCTGCTGTAATAAATGCAAAAGGTGCTTACACAAAGTATTAGTTGGGCAGGGTGTATAGACTTATGCAATCAGGGTGTTGTTGTTTTTTGTGTTTTTTTTTATTTAAAATGTTTCTAATAATTAACTATTTGTTTTTTCACTGGATTTTTGTTTGTTGGAAGATCACATTGCAGATGGAAAAAGTCTGACATTTACATTGTTGTTATTTCTATCTTTACATTTCAAAAACCTGCAATTTCATAAGGGTGTGTAGACTTTTTATATCCACTGTATGTTGCAAATACTGTATCACTTTGTGAAGGGAACAGACTTGACCTGATGGTATGTCATATTTGACAAGTTGACCTTTTTAGAAATTTTGAGCTGATATACTAAGCTAGCTAGTGTATCTAATATGCTCCGCTCTTCTCCTTTGCTGTCAGTATTAAAGGTAAAAAGCAGGCAGGAACAACATCCAGCATCTGGGAAAGAACAACAGGAAGGTCTTCCGCATGTTCCAAGATGAGAATATTTTAGTCAGACACATCTATGGAGGCTAACATGTGTCAAGACTGTTGTCGATGTAACACATGCTTGTAATGGTAATGTACCTTGAAATCCTGTGTTATTTTATAGTGGCTTTGTTTTGGTGCTTTAATTACAGTTCTCTGTGTTGAAGCTTGTTCTGACAAAAACCTTTTGGGTGCAGCTATTGATAAGCAATTGTAACGTCACGTATCAATAATTCTTAAGTCCAACTAATCAAATGTTAGTGTAAGTGTAATTGGTAGTGTAAACCGTAGAATTATCTTAATAGAAATATCATAATTAAACAAAACAGACATAGACATAAAAATTGATGTGAAATTAATCAAATAAAAGGCTTTAAAAACCCCTGCATGGATATTCTATGATAAGAAGGGGAACAAAACATCATCCATGCTTTGTATTTATAAGCTGTGGGTTTGTAAATTACAGTAACTCCATCTCATCTACCAAATTCACAAGAGCGCTGACTACTGCAGAAAGTCACTGGAGATGGCTGATTTACAAAATATTTTGTGGAAATGAGGCACCTCAATGTGGTCCTTAAAATCAACATGACATGGAATGTCTCTTCTCTAATATAATGTTTGTTGTTCCTGTTGGATAAACATTTCAGATTTGGTTAACATGAGGACTCATATTGTCAACCATGACAGACATTTAGATTAAATGACTAAATGCATATGCATACTCTGGAAGATTCTTGTTAGTCTGAGACCACCTAAGGTTGGAATGGAGACAGTCTTGTTTGTAGAAATCAGTCTATACCAAAAGGCCTCCCAGTTGTCAACAAAACTTGGCTGTTTTGCCTCACACCATGTTTTTAACCAATTTAAGGACATGAAAGTCCTGTATAATTCATCACCTTGTGTAAAGTGTGGAAGTGGGTTGGACAGTACATTCCTCTCACTCACTTGTAGTGTATCCACCAATGTTTTGAAATACTCTCAGACTGGTGAAGTCCAAAGTCATTGTCACCTACATTAACAAACCACAGTGATTACATTGTGCTTTGCTTAGTTAGCACAGGCTTTTGCTTGGCAAGCCTTGCTTGACAAAGTCAAGAACCCAAGCCCCTGGAAAGCAGTGAACCCTGGCTTTCTTACTTTTATCACAATTGATTTATTGTAGTTCCCTCTAATAAGCAACAGCTTATATTTGTTTAAATTATGCTGTTTCAGTAGTGAACAACATTGTGTGGTGTCAGATGTGAAAGAATTATAGCTTGGAGGCAAACTATGTTTTGACATGAGTATGTCAAAATAAACTTTAAACCACTGAAAGGCATATAGGTATATAGCATAAAGTTTTTTGTCAAAAGGTTACAGTGTAAAAAATACTATTGCACACAGCCTCTGTCTAACTCAGGAATAGGAAATTCCTGCATGAACACCTGCCAGCAATGAAAGGACTGAGGGTCTGCTAACGTGCCAGTTTTAAATTTTCTGTTGTTAAAATTAGCCAAGCTGTATCTTTAAGGTGATGTAGAAGATGTAGAATTGCTAGAAAAGGTAAATGAGTGTATGAAGTAAATATAGACATTTGGACTGTAGGTAGTTGATGACATTTTTTACCATTCTGCCATTAACTGAAGAAGAAAAAAGTATAGTTACACTAGCAGAGCTTTTGAGAATCATTGTATAGGCTAGCACAGTGGCATTTACAACCAACCTGCAAGAGATAGATGAAACCACTGCCATAGCAAATATCAGATAACTTACCAGGATATTACAATTATATAAAACACAAAAAGGATGAACTTAAATCAAATTGTGTTTGTTATGAGGGACCATAGTTGTCAGAATGTCTACAATTAACTGCCACACATCTTGCAAAAGGAGTTTTGTATGAAATACAAATTTTGTTTATTTTAAATAGGGTCATTTAAAAGTCATTTAATGCAAATCTAAGACAAACCAGTATTAAGCAATTTAAGTGGGAAAAAAATTACACAAAATACACCAACAGAGAGTGAAAGAGGAGGGAAACTGCACAAACAGCATCACAGTACCACTTGCTGAAGAACAGAGGCAATTTCAGTTGTGAATGATGCAGCAAAGCACCATTACATGCATTGAAAGTTTTCTTCCCTGGATGCTGCTGAAGGCAGACAGACTCAGAAAGTTGAACTTTGTAGCAGTATGTGGGTAAAAAGGAGAACAGAGGCGATGCAAGGACAAACTGAGGCACAGGCAGAACAGTCTGTTTTCTTTGGTGTAACAAACCAAGACAACCCCCCAGACACATGGCAGCAGTCTCTTTAATTTAATGAGGAGCAAATTACATTCAAGTGAACAAGATAGTTGTTACAGGTGGACCAGTATCTAGTCTGTACTCTGAACAGAGACATGGAGAACTGAACAAAATAGCAAAAACCCTGCAAGGCCCAGGTAACCCTCCATTAGAGATAGTGGGACAATTTATTTGCACCACTGGGAGGATTAGCAAAAATGTAAAATGAGCAGACTTTGTGATACCAGGATTAGTGAATCCACTCCAGTGGTTGCCAGCCATACATGATCTTGAGTGCTTGAGACAAGTAAACAACATTCAGTATGCATTAGCTCACTTCAGACAGCTCTGCCCAGAAGTTTCTCAGGGTTGGAAAAACTAAAAGAATAAGGAATTAAACCTGAAACTCAGCGACATCTCTCACACTATGTTCCGTGGCAGATGCCTTACTGATGGGTACTGTCAAAGAGCATGAGAGGATGGAACAGATGGGAATTAGCAAGAAGCTTGAAAGATAAAGAAGAGTTATGTAGAGGGGTGGTAGTAGTTGCCAAGTTGAGTGGCAAATTTGAATCTATTTTCATCTTGGGCAACTCAATGTCTGTTGGGAGAGGAACATACTGTCTGCAGTCGATCAGATTCTAGCTTAGCTAGCAGCAGCTACAGACAACGTCTGGTACAAGCAGAGTTTTGCTACATTTGGCACACCTCACTACATCACACCTTTTGTTGTTGTTTTTTTCTTTTTTTCTGGAGACTATTTTGTTTTGTTTTTTTTTTTTTTTTTATCAGCTTCAGAGCACTTGCTTGCACATGAAGACAACACACATATCTACAATGGTGCACATGATGAGTACAAGAGACTGCATAAATTTTTGTAAAGATTCCAGAAAGAAGATCTGACACCTTGCCAGCTTGAAGCAAGGTGTTATCAGGTCAAATTTATGGGACATTTTGACAACCTGAGAGACATTGAGACAGATAAGCTAAAAGATAATAACCATCAAAGACATGCCAGAGCCCAAGAGCATTGCAGATGTGCACAGTTCGTGGGCATTATAAATTATGTTACCAAAGTTTCTCACCAAACCTCACCAAACTCACCAAACCAATCAGAGACCTGCTGAAAAGAAGATTAGTGAAAAGATAAAGGTTCAACTCACCTACAGTACTGTACTGTACTAACCCAGTATAGCCCAGAGAAACAGCTGTCTGCAGATGCACCTACTTATGGCCTTAGTGGAACTCTCATTCAGTGTCAAAAAACTGGTGACTATAAATCAGTGATATGCGTTTCATGCAGTCTGTTAATCACAGAGCACCTTTATATACAAATTGAAAATGAAGTACTGGCTGACTTACTCTCGTGCATTCCGCGCTTCAAATGGTGTCTCCTTCAATTCACCTAAAAACCCAAAAACACGGAAATGTCCCTGGGAAAATGATGGAGACAGCCAATGCCTTGTCAAGAGCTCCAATTCACAGCCCCTGTTGCAAGAAGAAAAAAATAATGGAGAGGGATTAGTATGTTTATGTTAATAGTGTCTGGATTTTCCCAGGCATGCCTATAGAATTGGAGCAGATTCATCAAGCTGAGGAGAATAACAAAATATGCAAACTGTTGAGGAGTTACACTAAATGCTAGGAAAGCAGTCCACACATAACTAAAGAAGTTTTGGAAACACCAGTCTGACTTATTTGCTAAGAGGGTTTTCCATGAAAAGGCAATAGATTAGATTGATTATTCCAGAGAATATACATTCTGAGATACTGGCACAATTGCAGCAATCAGCAGTCAGTTTAGTTAGTCTGTCAAACCTGACCAAATACACCGTGGAGGACATCGTAACGTGCATAAGAAATGCAGGGCATTGCTAATACTGGGGTGGTCAGTGGTGCAGCAGCAACACCACGATTTTATAATAACCAGATGTAAACTGGAACCCTACACAGGAGCCGTTTTCAAAATCAGCCCCAACTTACAGATTTGAGAACATGTTAAAAACAGTTATGTAATTGTTAAAAATAGTTTATGTGTGTGTGGTATATGCTAATGATCTAATGGGAAAGTACTCAGCACTGTAAAGTGCTTTTTTAGCATACTGTGCCCCCTGTCTTGTACCAGAATCCAGAATGTGATGGATGGGCAGCTGTGCTGCCAATATGCTGCTTTTTATTTAAAATGGCATGGTTACTTTCCCCTGCACCACATCTGTGCTCTTCATTACAGTTTGTTTCTTACAAAACCGAATGTTATTACATGCTGTGTGCAGTGCTGCTTTCCACTATAATTACATTACATCTTAGGCTGACAGGTGCAAAGATGAATACTCATAATTGCATCACAATGTTTAACATGAATACATATGTCTAATGACATAATAGATTATGTATTATGACAGTTCGGTAGGTTGCTGAAGAAGAAAAGAGGTATGAGGAAAGGAATTCATATTGGACAGACTCAGTTGTAGGCTCTGTAGTTTAGGCTATTAGATATGCTGTTTAGTAAAGGGCTCTGTCTAATGATAATTAACATCCACTTTTGTATGTCTAAGTTTCCAAAATTCAGTAAATGATAGACAATCGTGTTGGAAGCTCTTCTATGAACCTCTACAAAAGCTAGCGAGTTGTGTAGATCAGTTATATCATTTTCAATGAAAAAACCCAGGAAACCAGTAAAAGTCTAAGCTTGCCTCCATTCACACTCATGTGCAGCTGGGCCAGTGCTTCACAAATTATGTCTGAAAGATGCTAAAAGGGGTCATTAGACACTTTTGTGTGTGCCAGTTGACAGTGTCACATCTGCAATGTTTCATCTGATTTGTTCAGATGGGTTAGCATCCTGACTGACAGTAGCCAGGTCAGACATGTATCACCACTGTCTTCTAGGTTGGTGGATGCTTTTGAGGAATAATGACAGCCAATACATTTTAAGAAAAAATAATTGCTGATTAAGATGAGAGAACTGAGGACATGGTGAATTGGTTAGGATTCATTTGTTCCAGCAGACTTTTCATGTGTCAGTACATAGCAATGTGCCACACCCTGCAAGACAGGATGACCGCTGAGATGACTGCACTTGACAGTTTAAGTAGGACATGATTACAGCTTTCATTCATATGCAATCCAGCTTTTATAACTGTAATTAAATACATGGGATTTGGAAGAGTTACAAACAAGTTTGCACTGAAAAAACAAAAACAAAATTTTATTTTGTTTATCTTAATTGTTTACAACCACTGTTATGGATGAACTGAGTACTTGAGATTGTCAATCCAATTTGTAAATGAATCAGATACACAGACTGGACTGTATATGTACAAATTGTTGCTTTACCTCACCTTGGGTATGATGATTCATTTATCTGTCAGAGGAATTAACCAACTCCTCACAGAGATACCAAGAAATCATATTCTAAAATTAAGGAACAAGGAGGAACATCCAAACATTTTTCTCATCCTCATAGTAGTGAATGCTTGCTTTACCAGTAACAATCTGAGCATCTATGACATTGAAGATCTTCCTCAAGTGCCTAAAATAAGTCAGCTCAATGGGAAAGATGAAAAGGTATCTGAAAGACATTAGGGTTCACTTGTATATGAATGGAACAATGAAGGCACATATCTTGTGGAAAAAATAATGCTATTTATGTTCGAACACATGTTGAAAGTTATGTTCAACTTGCTGCTGGACATTGCTGGCTAAGAAAAATAATCAGAAAGTAATGCGGTTTAATGAGACTTATTTCTTAAACAATTGCCTGGGAATATGGGCAGATGATTAAGATGGAAACATATTTTATATATGTTTCTTTTAAATGCAGTTAGACCTTCTGTTTGTACCTGCTGTTATTGGTTTCCTAAACACCCTCACATGAGCGTTTTACTTTTATTTATTTATTTATTTATTTATTTATTTATTTATTTATTTATATCTTCTATGTCCTTGTTGATGTTTGGGCTTGTCTGCTGGCTGTGAAACAAATTGCCCCCCCTTGGGGATAATAAAGATATCTTGACCTTGACCTTGACCTTGAATTTTATCTTTCAGTCTTAATCTATTTTATACAAAACACAGAAGTATACTGCAGTTGGATCAATTGCCCAATCACTTCTGCACTTGTTAAATGTTCAGTTTGTTTTAAACTTTGCAGTCAAAGAATCGATTGACTACACTTAACTTCATCTAATGCATCCCAGTTGCACTGCTCAATTGATTTCAATGCGCTTCCAACATATTTCATGAGTACTTTTTGCCTACAGATATGGTTACTGTACTCATTTTTTCATATATAATTTATGTATTCTTATATAATTCATATTACTCAATAGATTCAGGTATTGGTAATGGACACAAGCCACTGATGAAAATGTATCTCACACATATATTTTGTGTGGATGTCTGACAACAGGCTCACTTGCTTCCTTTTTGACAATAGGACACATTACTTGTCTGAGAATGTTTTGCTATCAAGACATCAGGGATAGACATGTTTACAAAGTTTATATGAAGGAGGTCTTTGAATGGGAAATTCTGACATCAATGTAACAGGGATGAAAGTGTGATTCAGTCAGTGTTTATCATATGTGAAAATTTTTATTAAACAGCTTGGCATTATCAAAAGAAGTCATTTAAATTTCATCATCCCTTTTGATAACATCAAGCTATATAAAAAACATTTAATATTGACACAGCTTGTGATGCTTGTGTTGCCCTAGACAGTACATGAAGGGAAATACATTACCAGTATAAGCTGGAATCCACCAGATGGCGATATAATATTTCATTTGCTTTAGAGCTTCACTCATCACTGCATACGTACTTGGCTGTGCAGCTATGACTTTCCTCCATACCAGATAAATTAAGATGCAGTGCCTTGAACAAGGGCACAATGACAAAGTCATGACACCCCTTTTTATGAGACCTGTCAGAATTACATCTGAATGGTACTGCAGCGAGTCCTGTGTGCAGTGCTGCTTTCCACTATAATTACATTACATCTTAGGCTGACAGGTGCAAAGATGAATACTCATAATTGCATCACAATGTTTAACATGAATACATATGTCTAATGACATAATAGATTATGTATTATGACAGTTCGGTAGGTTGCTGAAGAAGAAAAGAGGTATGAGGAAAGGAATTCATATTGGACAGACTCAGTTGTAGGCTCTGTAGTTTAGGCTATTAGATATGCTGTTTAGTAAAGGGCTCTGTCTAATGATAATTAACATCCACTTTTGTATGTCTAAGTTTCCAAAATTCAGTAAATGATAGACAATCGTGTTGGAAGCTCTTCTATGAACCTCTACAAAAGCTAGCGAGTTGTGTAGATCAGTTATATCATTTTCAATGAAAAAACCCAGGAAACCAGTAAAAGTCTAAGCTTGCCTCCATTCACACTCATGTGCAGCTGGGCCAGTGCTTCACAAATTATGTCTGAAAGATGCTAAAAGGGGTCATTAGACACTTTTGTGTGTGCCAGTTGACAGTGTCACATCTGCAATGTTTCATCTGATTTGTTCAGATGGGTTAGCATCCTGACTGACAGTAGCCAGGTCAGACATGTATCACCACTGTCTTCTAGGTTGGTGGATGCTTTTGAGGAATAATGACAGCCAATACATTTTAAGAAAAAATAATTGCTGATTAAGATGAGAGAACTGAGGACATGGTGAATTGGTTAGGATTCATTTGTTCCAGCAGACTTTTCATGTGTCAGTACATAGCAATGTGCCACACCCTGCAAGACAGGATGACCGCTGAGATGACTGCACTTGACAGTTTAAGTAGGACATGATTACAGCTTTCATTCATATGCAATCCAGCTTTTATAACTGTAATTAAATACATGGGATTTGGAAGAGTTACAAACAAGTTTGCACTGAAAAAACAAAAACAAAATTTTATTTTGTTTATCTTAATTGTTTACAACCACTGTTATGGATGAACTGAGTACTTGAGATTGTCAATCCAATTTGTAAATGAATCAGATACACAGACTGGACTGTATATGTACAAATTGTTGCTTTACCTCACCTTGGGTATGATGATTCATTTATCTGTCAGAGGAATTAACCAACTCCTCACAGAGATACCAAGAAATCATATTCTAAAATTAAGGAACAAGGAGGAACATCCAAACATTTTTCTCATCCTCATAGTAGTGAATGCTTGCTTTACCAGTAACAATCTGAGCATCTATGACATTGAAGATCTTCCTCAAGTGCCTAAAATAAGTCAGCTCAATGGGAAAGATGAAAAGGTATCTGAAAGACATTAGGGTTCACTTGTATATGAATGGAACAATGAAGGCACATATCTTGTGGAAAAAATAATGCTATTTATGTTCGAACACATGTTGAAAGTTATGTTCAACTTGCTGCTGGACATTGCTGGCTAAGAAAAATAATCAGAAAGTAATGCGGTTTAATGAGACTTATTTCTTAAACAATTGCCTGGGAATATGGGCAGATGATTAAGATGGAAACATATTTTATATATGTTTCTTTTAAATGCAGTTAGACCTTCTGTTTGTACCTGCTGTTATTGGTTTCCTAAACACCTCACATGAGCGTTTTACTTTTATTTATTTATTTATTTATTTATTTATTTATTTATTTATTTATATCTTCTATGTCCTTGTTGATGTTTGGGCTTGTCTGCTGGCTGTGAAACAAATTGCCCCCCCCTTGGGGATAATAAAGATATCTTGACCTTGACCTTGACCTTGAATTTTATCTTTCAGTCTTAATCTATTTTATACAAAACACAGAAGTATACTGCAGTTGGATCAATTGCCCAATCACTTCTGCACTTGTTAAATGTTCAGTTTGTTTTAAACTTTGCAGTCAAAGAATCGATTGACTACACTTAACTTCATCTAATGCATCCCAGTTGCACTGCTCAATTGATTTCAATGCGCTTCCAACATATTTCATGAGTACTTTTGCCTACAGATATGGTTACTGTACTCATTTTTTCATATATAATTTATGTATTCTTATATAATTCATATTACTCAATAGATTCAGGTATTGGTAATGGACACAAGCCACTGATGAAAATGTATCTCACACATATATTTTGTGTGGATGTCTGACAACAGGCTCACTTGCTTCCTTTTTGACAATAGGACACATTACTTGTCTGAGAATGTTTTGCTATCAAGACATCAGGGATAGACATGTTTACAAAGTTTATATGAAGGAGGTCTTTGAATGGGAAATTCTGACATCAATGTAACAGGGATGAAAGTGTGATTCAGTCAGTGTTTATCATATGTGAAAATTTTTATTAAACAGCTTGGCATTATCAAAAGAAGTCATTTAAATTTCATCATCCCTTTCGATAACATCAAGCTATATAAAAAAACATTTAATATTGACACAGCTTGTGATGCTTGTGTTGCCCTAGACAGTACATGAAGGGAAATACATTACCAGTATAAGCTGGAATCCACCAGATGGCGATATAATATTTCATTTGCTTTAGAGCTTCACTCATCACTGCATACGTACTTGGCTGTGCAGCTATGACTTTCCTCCATACCAGATAAATTAAGATGCAGTGCCTTGAACAAGGGCACAATGACAAAGTCATGACACCCCTTTTTATGAGACCTGTCAGAATTACATCTGAATGGTACTGCAGCGAGTCCTGATTAGGAGAAGTGCACAGAAGCAGACCTTCTTCTTTCATACAATAAACAAGTGTTGTGCACTTCAAGTGTGCCAATCACATCAGGTTTGTCAGGCTTTGGTGAAATATCCATGCAATCACAGCACATTGAAGTATACTTCACTTACTGATGATGGACTCTTTACTGCATGGGTACCTTGCCATTGGCTGTTTACTAGAAAAATTATGTAGATTGAAAGATGAAAGGACTTTCAAATGATCAACTTTCACCCAATAACTTGGTTTCTTTTGGAATATAGATGTTGATGAGCAATTCACATCTTAATTTGCTTAGAGGTCTCCAGTGTAAAACAGTAAAACAGTAAGTATTATTATTATTATTATTATTATTATTATTATTATTATTATTATTATTATTATATTGAGCATGGTAATATATGTTTTTTCTTTTCACGGGGGACGACTTTTCTGGAGCACAGCACACAACCATTAAGCCTCTGTGTTGTTCAAAAGTATAACATTTCTGCAAGAGAAAAAGCCCATCATGAGGTAACTTTGTAGAGGTTTTCTGTCTCACTTTTAACATTCATGTCCAAAAAATTAGGACCTTGTATGTGAAGTGGCAAATAGTATTTAGTATTTTTTTCCCAAAATCCAATTGTATGAATTATTGGCAAGACTACATTGCTTAGAGCATTGTTTTTACATAACTCACAGAAAATTAAATTTTAGTTTTATCTTGAAGCAGTATCCATTTCACCCTCCTCACTTCCATTATAGATTTGTCACCATTTTTTAGGGTAACTACAAGAGTGGAATCTTTAACAGATTTTTGGACTTGCTCACTCCCCTAGAATTGTCATATGCTAAATGAGACTGGGAATGGTGCCGGGGGAAGGGGACTAATGTATAAAAAGGAAAAAAAAACACATTCTTTTCAGTCTGTAGAACCGACTCTTGGGTAGGCCTGTCTTTAATTTATCCTTAGAACAGCATTGCAGCTGGCAGGCACTCTGAATTTTAACAAAGGAAATGTAATGCAGAAAGGTACATTGCTTTTTCCTGGAATACTTCTCCTATTAGAATGATTACAAACCTCTCTCATACTGGGTACATAATATTGATAAAGTGCTGAAATATCTACAGTACACCAAGGTGGGTCTTCTTCCATATATTTACAGGCTGTTGACATTAATATAGTCACCATTTTTAATTTAATCGTTGAAGTGGAAATGTATGCAACTCATTTACAAATAACATCACACACAAAAATAATAATCTTCTCTTTTCATACCAAATTTTGCTCTCCTTGCTCACTAATTCCATTTCTCTGTGGATCATAATTTTGGCACATGCCAATTTGTTTACTGTATGTGTAACCCCAGATCAGTACGAATGATGGTATTGATGGTATACTTTTTCTGATTCCTCCGAGGGAATGCATGTCACTGCGGTCCGAATCAGTCATTCATGGCACAGTGACCAGGGAGAGACACATGGCCGAACACATAAATTGCGTTCTGATGAGCCTTGGATTTGCTATTGAATGGTCCAGAGACTAGGCCTGTCTGGGGCCTGGCAGAGTGTTAAAGGCCCCAGTGATGGAAGCCTGGTGCCAGCCAGGCCTGGGGGGAGTACCTGTCAGAGCGGGGGGACAGAGTGAGGATTGTCACACTGTCCCAGGCCAGCTGGGGACGGACAGAAGGAGCTCAGTGGGGAGGAGGAAGCTGCCCCTGCAGGCAGCGGGAAGGAGGCAGAGACAATGATCTACTTAGTGCTGCAGAGACAGGGTAGACTGAGCCACAAGGTCACCACAGCCACCCGCGTCATACACTCCTCTGTAGGCTTGCTGATGGACGTGGACAGCTACAGCATAAATGCAAAGAGAACTGAGGCTTTTGCTGTCCTCTATGCACGTTCCAGTTCTGTTAAAGGGTAATTGGATGCCCAGTCAGGCTTTGTAATTGGTCTAGGTAGTGTGGGAGTTTTAAATTAATTCCTCGTTTTTATTCAGGTACACATTTTCCTCATGGCATGTGCACATTACTGATTCATTTTGAATCATGTAGTGTACAGGGTTTTATTAAAAGTGCATAAATTTATCATGTGTGTCAAAGCACCATTGAGTTATTTGTCCAGTACATGCTGTTGTGCTCTGTTAGGGGTATAAATCTTAACAAATTTTCATAAAATTATGCAATTTGTATTAATACTGAATTACACATGTGCATTTCTTAAAATTTCTGTTAATCAAGGGTAAGAGTGAATATAAAGGCCACAGTAAAACATACTTCTTGAGTGACTGAATGCACCCACTTCAAACTGAAAAACAGAAGAGTGTCCCTCATCATACCAGTTTAAATCCTCAAGCTCATGTGAAAGGCAATATTTTTTTTTCTTTTACCTTTTTAACCCCAAAACTGTGAGTAATTCTAATTTCTAAAGGCTTGACATCACGCAAGATTATCAATCAGCCATCAGAAAGGACACAAATCGCCACATTTGCACATGCACAAGCCTCTAACAGTGCTAAGATAATTAGTGTGTGTCAGTGCTTAAATGCAATGCAAGACATCCTATTGTAAGTCTACAGCATAATCTACAGTAAAATGTCAGCAAACTCTACCACAAAACTACACAAAAATTGTTCATGCTTGGGTAAGGGAGTCAAGATGTAGGCTAAAAAAGTGGAGTGAATTCTAATTTCTAAAGGCTTGCAGTCAAATGAACATCATGCAAGATTATCAATCAGCCAACACTTTGGGTATGAGGCGTTTCCCAGACACCAGAGCATCAATCTAAGAGATGTCTGTGGTAAATGTTTGCTGAGCAGTGAGCTTTGACAGGATATAAATGCATTGTGAGATCATCCTTGTCTTGTAGAATTATTTCCAGAGTCAATGCAGTAGGTTAACGTACACTGGGTGACTGGGAGTGCTTGATTATTTAATTATTGCGTTCATTTTTATTACATCCTTGTTTTACATATCAAAGAAAGCATCATTCAGCTGACTGTCTTATCCGAGGCAACAAAGAGCAAGCACAAAATCCATCTAATAAAGTTGCATGGAAGACTGCAGAAAGGACACAAATCGCCACATTTGCACATGCACAAGCCTCTAACAGTGCTAAGATAATTAGTGTGTGTCAGTGCTTAAATGCAATGCAAGACATCCTATTGTAAGCCTACAGCATAATCTACAGTAAAATGTCAGCAAACTCTACCACAAAACTACACAAAAATTGTTCATGCCTGGGTAAGGGAGTCAAGATGTAGGCTAAAAAAGTGGAGTGCCAGTCTGTGATGGAAGATTGCCAGCGACTTTGCAATTCCGACCACTACTGTAAGCTTGTTCCTCCACTTGAGGGCCAGAACAGACAACTGCCATGTCCTGAATATGCAGATACAAAGGAATGGGGGAGAATCAGGAGCTCTTAAATTGCAGAATGGAGTGACCAGGTCAGGGTGTGTGGTCTGATGATGGATTGAAGATGAGGGGGAAGCAGTTTCCTCACCTCCAGGTGGGCTAACACTAGCATTGTGAAATGAATGTGAGCCTTTACCAGCATCCAGTGGAGGGAGATCAGGTGGGATGTGATAGAGCTTAAGTAGATTGTGGACCAGCTAAGCTGCATGATCTGCAAGGGCTGGTCTGCAGGGAGGCCAGCGATGATGACAGTCATGGAGGATTCATGGGTCTTTCCGGAGACTTCTGATGGTTTCTGGGATCACCCCTTGTTTCTCTCTGCCTGCAGCAGTGCTTTCATTTGATCAAGTTTCAGACAGCAATGAGAAAAGCTGAAGCAAAGGGGTTAAACATTGAGTTCTGCTTTAGTCAGAGGTTAACTTTTGTTGTAATAAGGAACCTGACAATCGCAATAATGTTTACATAATTCCATTACAAGTGTTAACTTCATTTTCAAAATCAGTTCTGTTTCAAGCATAAGTGCATTCACAAGCAATATTACATGCAAATGCTGTACTTTGCCGTATTATATACAGCCCCATCTGGTATAGCTGGTCTTATGTTGGTTGGTAAAAAATTCAGTAGTCTCCTCTTATGCTGCAGTTGATGAGTCAACCCTGTACATAATCATATACATGACATGGAAAGTAATGCATTTAATTGGGCATGTTTTGAAATCTTGAAATTCTTTCAGAAATGCTTCCAGTATGAAGCCTCCATAGAGCTTGTAGGCTGCATGTGTAATGGTGACCCATGGAATGTGAGGTTTAAAGTACTGAGTCTCATTGCCATTGTACTGGAACCTGTCCTATGTTTATAGACTCTACACTCTGCAAATGAGCCTACCAAATGTTAAATCCCTGCCAAGAGCAAACAAAACAAACACTATTTTTTCCAAGACAGGGTACCCAACAAAGGCTGTCTTTAATGTATAGTTTGAAAAATGTATATTGATTTACCCAGATAATTGGACAATATCGAACCTTTAACGCTATTGTCAGACTACACAAATAAAATAATATGGAAAGCAAACAGAAATCAAATAAAGAAAGGAAGCCAAGAGAAAGTCACAAGTTGGGTTTTTCTAATTATTTTAAAGGCGCTGAAGCTGACCCAAAAGTGAAAAATAAGCATACTAGGTGATCACAGCAGGCTGCACACCGAAACACACAGCAAGAAATGCAGATAAAAGTGAGAAAAAAGTGAAAAAGAAAATCAAAATAAAAGTTTAATTCAAATTCAATTATCCTATGCATTTTGGTTTAATTATAATGGTACATCCGTGCCCCTGGTTAGTTGCCCATACACCTCTCTGAATTCCCTTAGAATTCAAAGTGTTCTGTAAATAACATGGGTGATATCCTGTTTTTCAGAGTACGGTGAAAGTTAATTGAAATTATCCATTAGTCATTGTAAATCACATCATTAGGAATAATTTATATTAATTATATTATTATTATTATTATTATTAAATGTACATAACAGCAATTAAGATGCAATTATTTTCAGAAAAGTGTTCCAAGGGATAAACCACTTTGCAGTCACAACTGAAATCTGTGGTCAAATGTTGACTAAATCATTGACAAATGTTGATCTTCTCCTCCGATGCAGATAGCAGGACTTAACATTCTGCATCTTCTGTATAAGCAGAGTACTTTTTGTAATGCTGCACATTTTCCATTAATCAGTGTTTAAAATACCCTTAGATGTTCTTTCTGTACACAACGTCGGATGCTTTTTTAAAACATATTTTGAGCACAGGCCTACCCAGGTCAATGAGCATGGCACCACTGCTTTTACTTTTGCTAATCTAATCTAATCCAGACGTTTATATGAAGTCTGTGAAAGCAGTGCAAATGAACTTGGAGGGAAGAACTGTAATGAATTTATTGAATATGACTTCTCAATGAAAAGAGGTTAAACAAGGCAGAGCTATTGTGCTGTGCGAGTACATATGAGCAATGTGATGTTACAGCACATGTAGCACGTTTGTGCATGCAGCACCTGATGGGATTAATTTGCTACGTCTCTGAACTGAGTGTGAACAGATTAGCATTTTATGAATCCATAAATGTCTCCATTGCTTTTCCCAGCTGAGTAAAAGATAAAACATTTACAGTGTATCAATGTGGAGTGAGTTTTTTTTTTTTTTTTTTTAACCAGGGAGCTGTTTATTAGAGAGAATTCTTGAAGCTCATCCATTTGAGTGACATGCCTCCAATGAAGATTGTGATGAATTTGTAGTACCAGCCAGCAAAGACAAGGAGGCTGAACCATTACTGTTGTCACTCTCTCTCTAATTCTACCTGTCTATATAGGAGACATGTCTATACCTAATTGGTGACAAATATGTAATAGTTTATACCTTAGTGATTTTCATATCTGAAGTTCTCGGTTGTTTTGTGAAAAACAGTCTCCTCCTGCTGGATAATGATCAAATTGTCTGCTCCAAAGTGTTGTCATGAATATCAAATGTGGAAGTCAGGCTGCAGTTGCTGTGAGCAGTGAGTGTGTGCCCTGTGAAAGTATCATACACTGTGCATTGTTAAAAGGATTCTCCTTCCTGTTGCAGGAAGTGCATCTCCATTAAAGCTGACCTTTTTCCTTCAAAACTGTCATAAAATCAGTGTTCCATCTAAGCTTTTGCGAAACTGAGAAACTTTTAGTCAACACTTTCCTCCTCTGGCTTGTGATCAAAATATTATCTTAAAGTGCTTCTTGTGGTCAGACAAATTCACTGTTTCAAGGACAAAGAATGATAAAACATTTGGCAACACAAAGAATATAAAACTGAAGGGGAAGGCGCCAAGCTGCTTGCAAAGGGATTTTTGCTCTCTGTTTCTGTAGCTAACTCTTTGGCACGGATGATGCTTTTTAAGCCTTGTGTCAACTTCACAGGTGTAATTGCTTGACCAACAGAATGGGTCAGGCAGATGGGACAGATTAATAGGTGGTGAACCCCGTGGTGGATGTATATAATGCCACAGTAGGAGAAACAAAATACTTTTATAGGAAAGCTATATGACATGGCAAAAATGGGTTAATAACATGAATGAGTTTGCATGAATACTTGTACATATATTTGCAGCTCATGAATATGTGTATTAATGCACAGTGAATGCCACTACAAGAAACTGGGTGCAAGCAATAATCTAACTTGTAGTATAGGCTGTTCAAGTATTGAACAATAATGAATAGTGTGGGCATAACAATAGATACTGTACGCCTATCTTTCAGTATCCTTTCATTGCAATCCTGTATATTTCAATAAAATGGTTTCTTTGAAATGGTTGTTGCTAAGGGCACTAGGTGATGGAACAGAACATCTGCTAAAATTAAAGCCTGTATCATTATTGAAATACTTACCTCCACATTCCCACACCTCAAATGTCTGTGCCTTTGGTTAGAACTGATATCTAATCCAATTAAAACATGACAAAGCAGTACTGTGTATCCAGAGAATTGTTCAGAGAGGGTTGCTGTCATACTGTGTGGCAGCCAGTGTATTGCATACTCAGAAGCCAAGTTAGAGATAGTCAGCCTGAAATATCAGCAGACCAGGTGGTTTTTACGTATTCCTCTGTTCTTGTCCGTGCTTGATGGCCTCCTCTCTTCCATGCTGGTGATGGAGTCTCTTCAGAGACCAATGAGGAAGGAGTGGGAAGGCATTTCATGTCTCTCTTTCTCTCTCTGACACACACACACACATTCACACACACACAAGTAAAAAACGAGTAAAATAGCACAGCAAGAAATGAGAGTTCATATTCAATCAGAATAAATATGCATTAATGCAATGTGCAATGTGCAGTTAAAAATGGAGTTAATGCAGTAAAATTCCAACTATAAGAAAAACTGTCTTTGAGCACAGCATAGAGAGCTACTGGAGATAATCACTGAGTCACCTTTTGTTCCTTTTTGGACCATACACATTTTTTGCATAGCAAAATTAAAATTCCCCTGAAGTGCTGTTGCCAGAATTAAAATGACCAACTAATTTGTATGTGGGGGAAAATGGGGGGAATGAAAAACTAAGATGATATCAATGTAACCAACAATAAAAAAGAAATTCACGGGTAGCTTTATTTCAGTTCAAAATGAATTTACTCATAATTTCTTTGTGCAGTTTGTACTAACTATGCCAGTTTATATGGCAATAATGACAGGGGCTGTGCGAGCCTCTAATTTGTTATCGAAAGCGTGGGCCTAACTGCTATGAGCTTTGACTAAATTGCCCCCTCCCCCTCCCACCCACTACAGGTACGTTGTAACACATAAACACCACACTCTTGAAATATGAATTTGTTGGATGAAAAATGAAAACTATCCAATGGTACAAAATTAAGTTGTGCCCTACATGCTCTTGAGTCTGTGAAGTTTTCACTAACTCCTGATTGGCCAGAAAACAGGAAGACTTTGAGAAACTCTTATGGGGCAATATCAGATTAATTCATACAGGTGCTCTGAAATGTTTCATCTGACAGAGCTGATGGCTGGAATTCAAAAATATTCTAGTGGAGGGGGAAGAAATTGTTTGACATGTAGAATTGTATAAATTTGATCTGATCTGATTTCATTGGCATACTGCAAAGGCTCCTGAAGAGATGGGACCATGAAAAATGATGAAAAAATTGGACTCATTCCAGCTAATGCCCTGGCAAACCTGACTAATTATAAGTATATACTAACAAGCAACCAAATTCTCTCTTGCATACAGCAGAACCTTGATGACATTTAACTGGCCCAAAGGTATTGCAGCATGTAATATTTATGTATCCAAAATTCACAGCTTTTTCTCAGAATAGATGCGACCATTATTAACCCCTCAATCATACAAATATCAAATTCAAATATAAACACCAATGCTAAAATCAAAAATATGTCATGTGAAACATATTCCCTCTGGAAAGATTAGTGATAAATGGGCTGGCGTAAGTTGATAATGAGTTTATGTTGTGCATTTCCTAGCATAATAACACACCTGTATTTTCCACTGCAATAGTGAACAACAAGAAAAGAGTGAGACACTACTGTCTGGTATCTTCTTGGATATTGGTTGAGGAAGAAAAGGGAATGTGAACATCTGCATTCCTGGTCAAGGCTGTTGTGATAAGGTCTATTTCAGTACTCACTGGGAAATGCCTACGATGAACAGCACAATGTCCTGGAATGGCACGATAAAGAGGAATTGCAGTCATGCTGTCTTCTTTACCGTAAAGTGTTAGGAGGACAGACAGACTCTGGTTTTTAATATTTGCTATTACATCTGGCGAGAAAAGAGAAACCTTAAAACTTAAATAATTTTCACTGACTCATGGGCTGATGGTGGTAGAAACAACTACAACTACTGAAGTTATGACAGATATGCATGATTCATGTAGTTCAGTTTTTACCTGTACAATATTCTTGTTTGACAAAATATTTACACCTGGGCGAACTGTTACTGCTTTGTGTGATCTGTACCAGGTCTTGTTGTTTAAGGCTGATGTCCCTATGATTTATTGTGTTAGAGCATCTGCTGACATGCAGAATTAATGATTCATAATGATTCTGCATTAACTCCTCATTTATACTTTGGTGCCAATTTGATTTACTATAATACAACTGATGCAACAATTTCTGAAATTCATAATTATGAATTATCAACATTTTGCTCCACAACAAGAAAGGACATAATATACATGTTCTTGATAATACATTTATGCAAGTTTTCATGCAATACTGGGGTTATGTTCAGAAAATATTATAACCATCCATGTTACAATTACGATAATCCCATATTTTGAAAATAACCATACAACAGACAAAAGCAGTAATACTGCATGCAAAACATTGTACTAAAAGTGACTTTGGTATATTACGTTTAAAGTACATTATTTTGCTGAACTAAAATATAAGTAATTTAAAATCTGCTAATCTCTGAGACCAAGCCTTTTCCACTCACTTTTCATTATTGCTGCAAGACATAATCATATAGAGTGTTTTTTATATTGTGTAAGAAAAGTGCATTATAGTGATTTAAATGAAAACCTGTTCTCCATTTCATCAATTTATGAAAAGTGGAATTTTTAAAGAACCCACTGTGGGTACTGGGACACTCATTGACCATATTTATTCAACCTGCTTTTTCTAATATTCTTGTTTTAGCTTCCATAGCGCAGTATTACTTCTTGTGTAGATGACATTTCATTACATATCAGGAACTAATACACATGAAAATATCATTGCAATGTATTTGTTGACTTTTAAATATACATAAAGATAGTGTTTGATACTGTTTTCACAATCAAATACAGCACAGCATGTCGCTGACCATTTTTTGAGGTCAGGGGTTTTAAGGGTTCTTACATCTACTGTGCGAAGGACAATTGTGTTTGTATGCCTTTAAGCTCCTACTATCAGTCTACTAAATATGTGAGGAAGGTGTCGAGAAGTCTGAAAGTTTCTGGACTACATCACTCGCCATGTAATTTGTAGTTTTATTCATATATTTCCTCTTTTTTTTAATTTTCTTACAGGTGAATTGAAATAAACTTGTTCCAGAAGACACTGAGAGTTTGTTTTCATTCATGGAAGATGCTGTACCCTACAGTAGCTGTTGAAATGTTTTTCATGTTTTTGAAATTCTTCACTAGGATAAGAAAAAGTTGAAAAGTTGTTTGCCAATTCCATCATTCATACATTGAAGTATGGTATATTTTATATTTTGTATTCATTGCAACCATTTTGTTGCTAATGTTACATTTCCTAACAGAGGGAATTAAATAAATCAGAAACTCTTGAGTCCCACAGAACTTATGAAGCTATAACTGTGTGAAGCGGCAAAGATGAGAGCGAGGGAAGAACCTAGAGCCAGGGGATTTCTATAAAATAACTTAATGCACACCTAGAGTTCCCTCTGCAAGAAGGCTATTACCCTGGAAAAATTGCTTGATCCTTTGGGTATGCTTTCTTCTGCTGGACCCCACTCCATCTCCCTCTCTCATGTCTAACTCTGACAGGATATTCTATTTATAAATCAAACAGGAGCATTGGATTTATTTGAGGTAAAACACAATAGCCAGCAGTGCTGCACCAAAAGACAGCTGTCTCTAAATGGTAGAGTGAAGCATACACAATTGTCCTTTGTTTATAAGATGAGGCTGAAGAACAAATTGAAACACAATGGCCTTCACAATTGCAAATTTCATATCACATGCTGAAGTGGTGTTAGATGGATTACAGCTCAGCCCAAGGACTCCTGATTTCAGTATCCACTCAACCTTATTTGACACAATTGCCAACAGGTTGGGCCCTCTGGATAAAATTGCACGGCTAAAGACTTGTAGAGCTGTTAGCTATAAATAGAACAATTAGTGTTTTCTGCTATGCTGCCCTGCCCTCCTTGAAATGGGTGAACTCACAGGGCCAGGATCAGAATAGAATCTGATGGACTGAAAAAATAATCCAAAATACAAGACATCTGGACAGAGAAGCAGGTGCATGAAAACCAACCCACCGTAACCTTGAGGCTGCTTGTATATACAGAACACTCCATATTTGTTCATACCCCTGATTAATTAGGAACAATTAACACACTATAAAAATGTACATACCAGATTCTTTTTTCTACTTAAAAATAAAATGTTATACTTTACATTATTGCTGTTTACTTTAATCTTAATAGCATTATACAGAGCAAATCGTTACATGAATTTGCACATTTTTCACATCTGAATGACATTGGGAAGCAGATCCCATGGTCACATGCTCTATAAAATGCTATACATTTTTAATCAGAAAAAATATAGTCTAATCAGAAAAAAAAATACTCAAAATAATGGTAATGCCAAACAATATATGAATATTTATTAACTAATAAAGGGCTGCCTTTTGCCTTTAGAACAGTTTCAGTCCCTCTGTGAATGCTGTTATACAACCATTGAACTGTTTCTAGTGGGATATTGGACCATTCCTCAAGAGGGAAATTCACCAGCTCTTTGAGGGATGAAGGATCTACTCCACATTCTACATACCAGAACTCCCGTAAAGTTTCAGTGATGCTTAGATATGGTGATTGGGGAGGCTGCGTTTGACGTGTTTGACATCATCCCTGTGCTCATGAAACCACTCTTGAATCTGTTTAATCTGTATTCTTTGGCCATAAGTCTTCCATGTACAATCATAATTTGTCCCAATAACTTCCATGAGATGGTTCCCCATACTATAATGGTTCCTCCACCATCTTTATCAACCTGTCAATGTGGGTTGAAGGCTTGGCTTTCTCCAAACATAAACTTGTCCAGATGAAAAACAGAATAAAGGATGATTCATCAGACCATGTTAGTTTCATCCACTGTTAGGCAGCAGTGTAGCATAGTGGGTAAGGAGTAGGAGACATACCCAAGGGGTTTCCAATTCGATTCCCCACTGGGTCACTGCTGCTGTACCCTTGGGCAAGGCTCTTAACCCACAACTGCCTCAGTAAATATCCAGCTGTATAAATGGATAACATTGTTTAAAAAAAGTGTAACTGATGTAAGTTACTCTGGATAAGAGTGTCTGCTAAATGCCAATAATGTAATGCTCAGACGTTCAGGTTTTGAGTTTATTACACCAGGTTATGCATTATTGTGCATTGGCCATACCATAAATATCAGCATTGTGAAGTTCACAATGTACAGTATTGTTCAGACGTAGTCACAAAAGGGTAGATTCAGTACTGTGGTAATTTCTAAGGCCATTGTTTTGTGTTTTGTGTATCTTGTTAGGTGGCCTTTCATCCCTGTCAGTGAGTTTCAACCTGTGACAACTTTCATATTGCCTTAGAAATTCACATATTAAAGTGTTGCTTTTAAATAATCTTTTATAACAGAAACAATTGGTAATTAGTATTCACATTAATATGAAACATGTGTAGACACCTTTTTTAATTGCAATTTACTTCAAAATAGGCGTCTTTTTTCATTTGGTGTTTTCATTATTTTGCATAGATCTGGCATATCTAACATGTACATTTTTCTAGCATGATTTTCTAGCATCCTATTTAATCAGGGGTTTGAGGACATATGGGGAGCACTGCAATCATTAGCACTGTGGGCAAGGGAGGCACCAGAGAATTCAAGGTGAAGCATGGGATGTTAACATCACCTACAACTACAGTGTTTGTTGAGAAGCTTAGAATGCAAATGGATGAAGTTCCCTGTCAATTATCCAGCTACATTCAACAAATTGTTATAGAGCAGCAACCTCTTATTGAGCTTTGACAAACAGATTGTTCCATGGAATGTTATTGTCATCAAATGTTACTATCACTGGAGCCTTCTGTAGGGATTCTCTATAGTATCTCTGACCATCATAACTGAGGTGATGAACTGCACAACATGTGAACATGACTGTTGGAATATTGGGGAGGAGAGTAGAAAACGCATAACTATATCTGGTTATAAAAAGATATGGGTAGCTAGCTATCTTTTTAACTTTTAATATCTTGCAAATAACATAAGCCATAAGCATATTGATACAAGTTAATAAAGTTTATCATAATGGGAGAGCATAGGGCTGAGGCATTATTTTAATTTATTTTTACATTATTGATCACCATTTGTAAGAAGATGGGTGCTGATTTTTTTTTCTGAAAAATAAAGCAATTTCTACCATGAAATTGATCTAAACATGTCTTGTTTAATTATCCTTGTCATGTGGGCATGTTTCATATGGGTTTTTCTCATTAAATTACTGTACTGTACTCTTTCAATGAGTAGAGTTGCCTTGGTAGAGGTTGGATTTGTTACAAGGTTGCGTAACAGTTTGCCAAAGCATACTACTGTCATTCAAGGATAGATTATAACAACAATACATTGTGGCATAATGTTACAAAAAGTTGCAAAAAACATAATAGGAGCTGTTTTAGTTTTGCAATGTCAAATATTCAATGAATTAATTCAGTTAGTATAGAAGAATATATTTGTCCTGAAAATAGTTGATCACAGCACACCGGATATTCAGTTTTACATTTTGGTGTGTTGCATATTCCAGTCATATTTTTCAAATAGGCATCAGTCCCCAGAACATTTTTTTTTTGTTTTGTCATTGTTGCCATGGTCTGTTAACAAGGGTGCACCAAGTCTGACAACAACACTTGGTACACATTAGACTAATACTTTAGGTTGATTGCATATAAATTTGTATAGTACATAAATTTATGTAATAAATTCAGTGGTTTTCAATGTACCACTCGATGTCTATAGTGGGGTGACTTCTGTTGACCATCCAGTATCCAAAGACCAAGGGGGAATTTGGTCCAACAGCTATGACACACTGTTCCTAACACTGAGCACATCATTTAAGCATATGTTTCATTATCTTCCACAGACGCATAGTCCCATAATGTACTGCAAATGCTTCACACTCAGCCATGTATCCGCATGGTCCACAGTCATGTGTCATCATAGAAGATTTTTGTTGATGTTGTTTAAATGAAGAGTTTTACTGTTTTACTTTAAGGGATTATTTAACTAAGGGTGCCCGTTATGAATTCACACTAGCAGCGTGACAGTACCTTTGCGCTGAGCCCTTCCTGTGCAGTCTGTATCCATGGTGAGCCTAACATTAACAGGCTCTCTAATGCAGGAGTTTTCAACCTGTGGGGCCCACCCACCCCGGGGCGCGAGCACCTGTCAAGAGGGGCGCAAGATTAGGAGATTTTTAGGTGCAAACTGGCAAGTAAAATGAAAAAGGAATAAAACAATAATTGCAGTGAACCTGTCATTTCTGTCGTTAATAGCATTTCAATATTCAAACACTAAAGGGGGTTGTTGCAATCTGACTAGTTTCCCTGGCTAGCAGGCCCTGCCGTCTATCTTCGTTGGCTACGGCTATAGCAGAGCTGAGAGCCCGCGTTATATAGCTAGCTAGCTAGTGAACACGATTACGCACGTAAAAATGGACCGGTGGCTTACCAAAATGAAGACAAACCGCTCATGTTTAATGACAGTGGAGGACGATTTACGACTAGCTGTGTCTGGAATTAAACCACTAATCAACATGTTGTGCTCTCAGAAACAGGCTCAACCATCACACTGAATAAAGTAGGCTAAGTTGTATATCCTCGCTTAAAAGTAAATTAACCCTTTCACACATAACTTATTTTTTATGCTATGTAGCGCGTGCGTTATGTTACATGGTTTGTTATGTTTTCATTAGCGTTATTAAGCTTCTCATAGTTTTCAGTTAGTATTTGCTATATTTTTTTAATGTTAAATCCTTGTTTCCTCAAAGCTAAAATTAGCTAGAATTTTTCCAATGTAGTGTTCTAATCGCACCGGTTTTAGCATACGCACTAAACAGCAAATCACACAGGTGTGACCGTATGCAAGGGTTAATGAAAGGAGCTGAAATGCATCTGTATGTATACATAACGTTAATTATATTGTTTGAGTTAAGGGTGTTATTCGCACAGGTTTTGGGTTGGGGTGGGGGGCAAGTTCCAACGTAGATAAAGGGGGGGTGCATGTCGGAAAACGTTGAAAACCCCTGCTCTGATGTGATGACTGCTGCTGACCACTGTAGCAGATGAAATTGTTTTGGAGAAATGACAGCCACTGAGAAGCAGGCCTCCATTCTTTCACGTGTTGGTCAATGTTCTAGTTGGAGGACAGCTGGTTTGACTGAAACTGCCCTGCTGTGATGTTATTTCAGGTGTCAATATACATCATTCATACATGTTTCAAGACCTTGGGTTGATTGTCTACGTATCTATCAGCCTGTTTTCTCTACAGCCGGGCAATGCAATGTCACTTGCCAAATGAAAAAGAACATTTGAACAGATAAAGGGCATAACACACAATTATGTACATAATTAAATATTAAGCAGGTTTAATAAACCAATAAAAAGTATCCGCAAGGGGACAAAAGCAAGAGATATTGGACAGATACATGGTACATTTAAATGCACGGTGATGCATGAACATGAGAAATTGCATAAACAATAGACGAAGTTATAATATTGAAAGAGTGGTGTCTTCAGGAGACCATCAAAGATAATAAAGAGACAGCACCAGTCCCTGTACTGGCAGGCAGTTTTTCTACTGAGGAGCTAGAGAAGAAGAATGTCTTGAATTGGTACAGACAATCAGCTTGAAGAGTCATTTTCACCAGCAGATTATTTGTGGCCATGAGGGGGAGCATATGAGGTAATGATAGATTAAGGATAAAGAGGAGCAGGATGGTTTGCATAATACAAAGCAAGTTTTTATTTTTTTGGAAGGCAGCTCCTTATATTTAATGTGGTGCATCAGTCATTCATTGAATGAGGTCATACAGCATTCACAGGCTGACATAAACAGTAAACAAAAGCATACAAAGGGTTGATGGACTCAAACTGTGGTTCTAGCCATCCTCTATAAATACATTATACACTGAAATACTTGAATCAATGTTTCATTGCATTCTGAGAGTGAGTCTGGAGATATGCAGATACATGAACCATGGAGCAATGTACTTCAACATAAAAAATTAAGAGTTTTCTGTACATTCCTTTTCACTTAAAGCTTCTCGAAGATCACCAACAGCATGGCATGATTTTTCCCTTCTAAAGATTGCTGTAAGGATTTGTTGTTTACCATTACATAATTCCATTTATCTTAATTGCCACACACTCACAACAGCTGAAACTTCTCTTGTAGATGAAGTTGCAGGTTTGAAGGGAAGTAGGAGGCTATTTGGATCAGGCATATGTAGCTGACACATTATTTGAATCAGATGAGACCGGTGCAGAAATATAGATACATGATTAATGGGTTTTTTTAAGGTTGTAACAGGCACATCGGATAGTTTCACCTGATCCAGGGTTCCATTGTGCTTGGTGTAAACAGCCAGCCATGTGGGAACTCACAGCCTACCAAGAAGCAACATCTGTAGACAATGGCTGCATTCATGCCGGGAGCTCTCGGCTAACGCTCTGGAGCTGTCTATAGAGAGCCAATAAATGCTGCTTTTATTACAGGCCCATAATTTGCCAGCATTCAGCTACTCCTGTAACTAACGCTCAGGCATTTGTGCAGTTGAATCCAAACAACCGTGCGAAGATGACCTAGACATGTGGACTCAATACAACAAATACCCAGTCAGTCAGATGCAACTATTCCCCATAGGGATTAACATAATATAGTAAACCATTTCAATGGGATTGCTCACATTGTGTTAAGTATTGCTAATTAGTAAGACTAGAGGGAGCCAAGAGAGGACTGCTGATGGCTCTCCAGTTCCCAGAGTGAAGTGGCCTCAAGTCATAATTGATGCCAGCAGGGAGATGGATTTTTTTAGCTCATATTGCAGGAGGGTGAGAGGCAAGCAGAACAAGGATCAGTTCTTTTCTTGCAAAATACTTTCAGAGCACTCTTATTTCATGTCTGTCAGTTCATTGAAATAAACTCCCATTCAAGTTCCTTGCATATAGTCATTGCATTACAATTCCAGCCGCTGATACTTAGTTTCACCGTAAGAGAATGAAAACTGAAAAAAAAACCCAGCGGAAGGCCCTCATCTTTTAACCTCCAATGAATAAAGGACCCTTACCTTTGTAGTACCCAGCTAATAAAACATTTTCTCAAAGTGTAGGCTGTGCCACATGAAATATCTGTGGAGTACTTTTATACTGGTTGAACATATTGTGAAGTGACGTTGTATGAAGAGCTCTGAATTTTAAATGTAATCTTATTATGATTACAGGGGGCACAAGAATGCTGCAGATTTGTGCCTTACAATCCTGTGTTTAAAAAAAAAACTTTTGCTTTTTTACCTGTTTTCACCCCAATTAATTACCTCTGAAGAATCAGAGATAGATATTCACACGTGAAATAAAATTAATGACTACTTGTTTATGTAGTAACCTGTGTTGTGTGCAGGTGATATTTTCCATGTTTCATCATGTTATTGTATACTTTTATGATAAAGGCACAATAATTACTGTTGTTACTGTCTCTTGTCCCAATATGTTTATGTGAAAAAAGATATTTGAAAGTACCAGTCTTCCAAAGTTTACATTCCCTTATGGTATGTAGTATTCATGTCACAGTGATCTGCGATTAGAATGACTTTTCTTGAAAATTCACAAGTGTTTGTGACCAACACAAATCAAAATTGCAAATGCAGTTGGCCAGCAGTACGTTTTTATCCATCAGTGTGGTTGCTGCAGTACAAGTAATAAAACCTGGCTTTAATGTTTAGCATCTATTGAGGGCTGGGCAAAAATGGAACCATAATATTGAAAGTTTGTATTTGCTAACCAGAAGGCTGTGGGTTTTCAGCCCAGCAGGGGTCTTGCAGATTGTGGACTTGAACATATTGCTGAACCTGAATTGCCCCGGTAAAACAGGCAGAATCTGTATGAGAGCATCTGCCAGATAATAAATAATGTAATTATACCCCCAGTTTCCTTGGTCTGCCCTTCAACCTTTTTGTGCCGATTGGCCCCTTTGTTCTTTTCTGCTTTTTCTGCCTCAGACCATTGAAGTTTTACAGACTGATAAATCAGAGAATGTTATTCTTCAATATGCATTTTGGCAGGGATCTTTTTTCAAAAAAATGAAAGAACCATCTCAGTAGCTGACAATTGTAAAGTCTGCCTGAATGATCGCTTTACAGCAACTGTTGTGCAGACTCACTCAACCATACTTTACAGCAGAGTCATTGACTGACATATTCCACAGAGGATCAGGATAATGGCTCTAGTTTATGCTACATTTTGGGGGGAATTTTTTGACCGAATTAGTCTTTGTTGCAAATAAATGATACGTTTTATTATAGTGACACCTCTGTAAATGATTAATACTTTTCAGATTAATTCATTGATCCTTGATATAGATTTCCTCCAGTTTACAGTGTCTAATGTTTATGTTTCCATCATAAAAAAACAAGTACCTAAATTCAAGATACTGCCACATTCATCCAGGGAATGATCAGCAGCATATGCATATCGCTGTTTGAAGAGCAGACAAGCAAAAATAGCTGAAACATTTACAAAATGGGGACAAAAATGGGGGACAAATGGGGGACAAAATGGGGACAAAAATCTGACATCACAATAACCTTTCTTTCTTTAAATGAGAAAGTTGACAGTTAACATGAAAAATAAGGAACAAACTGTCAAAATATAGGTTGTGGAAGTTGTGTGTTTCTTCAGCTGTAATATACACAAATGAATAATACAAGTGGGAGTTAATATGTCAATGTGAACAAACTGAAAAATGTCATTTTGACGAGGGCAGCATTTGTCTAACAGACAATGGAATTCCTTTGTTTTCTATGGTGACTGTTTGATGGTAGCAATGTCAGTTTTAAGAGTTGATTTATGAATTCTTCTTTAAACTTCTCATTTTCTTTTTTTGTCCTCAGTGCAGATCTTTGATGTTTTAGTCACAGCTGTAGATTAATTACTACCTGCCAGCAGTTACTTAAAAATTAATTTGCAGATACATGAAGAACGAAGCATGAGCTCCTGCTAAATTATGCAAGGGCACATTTGAAGTGCAGGCTGTTTTTTAGTGTTGCTGGGCCCAATGAGCAAGTGAATGGGACATAAACCTAAAACAAGCACACTAATCTAGGTGTATCTTGTGCACAACTGGATGGTTTGAGAAAGTCTTATTTATCAGTATCTATGTACTAGCCTGTGACAAGACTAGTTCTCAGTATAATCATCATGATTCTAACAAATGAGCTTTTGAGGTCTCAGTGATTTGATGAGATGTTCATTTTATCATAGCGTAAACGCTAAAACTGATGCATTATATCAGACTTGAGTGGGAGGATGTCACCATGTTGCTCATTTCCAGTTAACTTTTATTTGGAGGAAACTATTTCCATAATCATTCTCTGTATGGGGTGGTTCAGTCCCTAGCCTAGGGGGACTTAATAACATCATTCATAGCTGACCTAGAACCTCAGGTTTATCACAAATGTGGTGCAATGGAGGTATTGTGGTGGGGGTATAGAAAGGGCCAGTTTATTTGGCCAACTATGCTATTTACACTGCATACTGAAAATTGACTCATCAATTCACTCTTCTGCATAAATGGACTTGACAATGATGCCAAATAATGGCTGCCAACATTTTATTTACATTTGAAGGTTATTCAAAAAGTCTGCATATTGAATTCCTTACCTTTGATGTTAACCTTTCTTGCATGAAAGGTTATGACAAAGGTAAGGGAATGTAATATTGCAGTCACAGTTTTGGGTATGGGTTTTTATTCAGTTGATTTTTTAACATGGGGGGTATTTAAAATTCTCTGAGCCATTGATCTTATCAAGTTTGTGCCCAGCTGCAGCATTCTGCTCTTCTCAGAGGGCGATGCTCACAACAGAACATGTTTCCTTTCAATTTTCTGTGACTGATATGACAACAACAAAGCGCACAACGATATCCCACTGCACCGAGGGCTATTCGAAAAAAAAATGTCCCAATATTGACATTGTTATTTTGCTTAGATTTGGAATCATTTACCCCTGAAGGGAAGTTTTGATCATATTAAACAGAACTGCATAATGCCCCCCTGAATTCCTAAAAAAGTTGTGGATACAGTTTGCTGTTTAAGAGTTCATCTTTAAGTGGTGTGTACTCCACGCAAGTGTGTTTTTTTTACTTGCTGTTGTCAAGAACTTGAGGAGGCATGTGGAAGAGGTGAATCTGATTGCAGACATCCTCCTGAGTGTCACTGGTTTGGACCTTTCTGCATAAATGTTGAGTTTCTGATATTCAATGACTTTCTATTCTTTTTAAAGAATGTTATTCATGCAAAAAATTGTAAAAGAATGTACCTCTATTAAGGAATGGAACATTATCTTTTTAATAGCTGGAAGCTGCTACTGCATGCTTAATAATAACTGGTTTGCTGACATCTGAGAACAGAAACATCTGAAACTAATAATTGTGACATTGTAGTATTACCATGCATGTATTCACAATGTGATGGTGATGCCACACACAAAGTCATACTCAGGATTCAAATTTAGACTTGGTCAAATATTGTTCATGATTAATTTCTAGGCCAGATGAAAAACCAACTCAAGAAGGGACGTCCCAAATTAAATAATTGAGGACAATTCAAATTATGTCAAAGAGCAGAGCTTTTTCCCAATATCAGAGATGGTTTTTCTTTGACATGAATGCAAATTTCAATAAACTTCTCTTTAGGACTTAGAAAAATCTGCTGACTCCTTGAGTTGATACAAAATATTGATGGCTCTTTTATATGCAATCATTAGTTTCACTTGAAAACACTGCCAGCACTGTCAGTCAAAAAACACTACACCCAACTTAATGAGAAGTAGTTTTCTACATTACTCTGTATTGAAATAAATAGGTCAATTCAGAACATGAAAATTGCACTAAAAACTGCATGAACCTTGCTGTTGCTCCTGAGATCTGATACATTTGCACATACATTCACTCAATGCAATTATGTTTGAGAAATGTGACATAATAAGGAATTAATATTCCTTATACATAGACAGCAGGGTAGATCTATAAAAATATAGCTGTCTATCACCAAAAAGACGTAGGTTTTCCTGCCAAAAATTGCAGGAGGACCATAATGCACATGTTTTTTTAATTTATTTATTTATTTATTTATTTATTTATTTATTTTTAATACTGACAAATGAGTCCAGTTAAAATGTGAAGCAACAATGTAAAACCTTGTATTGGATGGACCACTTTATAAAGTGTAGAGGTTAAAATTAAGTACATTTCAGAACATAATACAATTAGTAACTTTTCATTATTAAAATTCATATATTTATCCACATTTTGTGAAAGCTTCATATATTTAGTCAAAGACACAGTTTAGAGTTGAGACACAGGTATGTGATGATCAGGTGACTGGTGGCTCCATTCTAATGATATTTCAGCAGTAGCCATTACACTGGATGATACCATCAGCACCGAATAACATGTCTTCGGGGGAATGAAGATTGCATTATAGCTATGGGGTATTGTGAAGCACTTACTGAAGACTTTGTACATTGAATGGTTGATGCAAACCAGCCAACATGCTTTGCTCTCCACTGTGATTCAGGTCAGTCAGCTCAGATTATGTGCACCTCTTGGCTCCTTCTTTTGCCAATCAACAGGAGTTACACCTTTTCATTCATTGTTTTGCTGGAGGGAAAGCTCCTCTGTGTATGCATATTGAATAAAGACAGGCCGATATCACCGTAGGTCAAATCTCTTCAGATCATGGCCACACCTTTCATCCTCCTTTTACCAGGAAGTTCAGTACTGAAACAAAAACTGATGACAAGGATGACAATGATCATATGAAGATGCTGGCTGGCTTATCACACATCAAAGTTCAGAAAGCATCCCAGAAATAGGTCTGCATAAATTGCATTCACATGTATTTAATTGATATATGCTTGTAACCGCAGGATAAGTTACATCAATGCATATAATATGGAAATGTGAACTCTGGTCAAGGTCCATAAAATGATGGTAATAAAACTGCCAGTGCTAGTTACAGAGCTATAGTAATTATAGCATCACACTAAAGAGAAATAGATGGTGCTAAAAAGTCATTATGGATAAAACAATGCTACATGAGCCTTATACAAAAGCCTTATAAAAACTGCTGTAAGTGCCATCATAGTCAATGTGTGATTGCTATGAAGAAGCAGAAATTTGCATAAGGGAGAAAAGATGCACTCCAAAAAGGAGTATCTTCAGTCTGGCTGGAAACTCCATTGTCCTGAACACTGTGGGAAGCTCATGCCATCACACAGGGGCCAGAAGAGAGGATACATGCCTGGGATGTGTGTCCCTGCAGGGGAGGGATGGTTAGTCTTCCCAAGGCTGCAGATTGGAACAGTCTGGCCACTACACACCATCTGTTGATTGCTTATGGAGACAAAAGAGCCACTCCTCTTGCTGCCTGCTAGATTAGCACAGCAATCATTTGTTCAAGTTCAATCCACATGCAGTTACATTTTTGATCATTTAACAGGTGCAGCAGGGCAAGTTTATAAGAAAGAGAACAAAAGTACATCTAATAAAGTTTCATGAAAGATGGTATGTGCAGCACATCACTGAACACATTTAAACATGTGTCAGCCACTTACACAGTACTGTGATAATGAGATTCTACATGCTTCAATACATAAGTGCAATACAACATTCCCTAAAGTAAATTTAAACCGCGTTTTACATTTACTTTACACATATGACAACATTATACAATAGATTTTAAAGAATTATATACTATTTTATACAATACAATTATTCTTTCTGGTCACCGTGAATTACTGTGCTGTCACATACCATAGCCGTGGTCTGGCTTGGGAGTGATCAGGTGGGAGGTCAGAAGTTGATTCTTCAGGCTGCCATTTATTGTGACCCAAGAGAAGTGGCGGGAAATAAACCAAACCTCTCCGCAAGATATAAAATTTCTAATAAAACATTTCTAGAATCTACTACTGTAGAAGATGTTTTAATTCAACAGTACCAAGTTTTGTGGTTGTAAAATTTAGGGAAATTAAACAAGCTATACATCTGGGGTGTTCAAATGCATTTCACATATGGTTTGGTTCCTGAGAAAGCCTGAATATTTTCTTTCATCCCTTAAAAGTTATTACTTACACCCAGAATTGCTGGCACATCCACAAGTGATAATAAATCACCTCTGGATCAGTGTGTTTCTGAGGTTGACCTTTATATAGAGAAGATCATGGAATCTGAGGGCATGCTGTGTTCTTCAAGCACCATCACAAGTCATGTGATTGTTATAGTATTAAAATGCATTTTGTTTTTCACAAGAGTGAGGCCATTCTGAGTCATTTTCAATCAATCACTACTGAGATGAACAGGTGCTAATTTTAGGGTATAAATTGTTATGCTACTAAAAAATCTCTCTAATTAAATATTTGCATTTCAGATGCATGTGTTATTTCCACTTCCATATATTGGAATTATTATTGTTATTTTCCCTGAAATTGACTTCAGGGTTTATTTTTGTCTCTTTGGTAGTGTGAGGTTTTCCTTGTGACTTTAACTCACGGACTGCTTGGAAATGGATAACTACAGTATCTTCATGCTACACTTGTGGTTTTCACCACCCTTTCACTGGCTTTCATACTATGAACATAAAAGCAAATACAATTTGTGATAATATTACTCTATTTCCTGTGTTCCTTGCTCATATTCTAGTCATACAGCTGCCTCAAATGATTACACTGTCTCCGGAGTATGTACAGTAACATGCAGTTTTTTTTTTGAGGTTCAGTTGGCAGCATGTCTGCGCCAGGCAGCCCCAAGATGACCAGATCAAACATGCCTTCAAAGGAGACTATGGGCCGTCCTCCGGGTCCCTACCGTACCCCGAGCTTCAAGGCTGTTTGGGATTAACCATGAAAGGCAAACTATGCTTGTTTCACAGACCTCAAAAAGATGGCCTGCCTTGATCCCTGTGTCTGATGCGACCTTTTCCTGTTCTTCTCTGTGAGGGGCCTCAGGCAAGTAAACCAGAGCAAAGACACGCTTCAGTCACTACTGAGATTGTTTGCTCACAAGCCAGCCCTGTATAATTTACAATCACTTTATTTTGGCCCTTTTTGGCTATGAGAACAACTCCACAGCACTGGAGCTGGGTTTGTGTCATTGCATGAAATCCCATACTGAGTGTGTGTCTTAGCCAGTGGGGCTGTGAATAAATCTAGCATGATCTGATGTCTCGATTATCTGCCATTTGGGTTAAATATGTATAGTTGCTGGTTGTTAATAGGAAAAACCAGACAGTGCCTGCTGTGAAAATTTTCATTTTGCATGCCTGGTGTTGGAAAGACAGAACAACAGCATGTCTAGTGTACCCTTACTTTGATTTAAAATTGCTTTGATGTCCTGCAGATATATTTAAGTAATTTGTGTCTATCCACAGTATAAATCATTATACATAAATGAGCTTATGCACTTCCTGTTGCAGATATAAGGTTTACTGTACAGGGATGGATCAGATGAGCAGAAGCTTCATACAGAGAATGAGAATCAAAATTGTATATTTGCACCTTGCTTGATTTTTAATAATTCCCGCCGGTCTCTTTGCACTATAAAATGTTATGTACCAACATTGACAACATAGGTTTTTCCTGTGTAACTCAGGTGCACTAAATTGTTTTGAACTTGCACAGTGATGACAAAGTCTGCACACCAACTAAATAAACTAAGGCAACATATACTATAAAGTTTAAAGTATAAAATAATGTGCCACTGGATGTAGACTACTGCTTCTATGAGATGTATAAGTACTTGATTCAGATTGTAAGAATAAAGAAAAATATTTTATAGAGGAACTTAGCTTTTTTGGGCTGCACTATGAACTTAATCCATTGGAGATGATTATGTCACACAACCTTCTTTTTGAAAGACAGACAAAGCAAAGGTGTGGAGAATGATGATGCACCGCTGAAAGTGACACTGAGGGACACTGACACTGACGAGGCACAATGTGTGGTAATGCTAACACTTTTTCAGTCCTCCCAAGTCAGGCATGTTAAATATTTCATTTCAATGTTACACTTGCAGAGGTTTCTAGGTAAAATCTTTGTAAACACACACTCAGCAGAGCTGAAGTGTTGCAGTTGTAAAAAAATGATTTATATCATTATTGTTTATCAACAGAAAGGTTAATACTGCCATACTGTTCTTAGGATTTTGTGGTGACACTCAAAGATCACACCTTTAGCTCAACTGTTCTGATATTCCTAAGGATTATGTACTTTCAGAAGATACTGTGGAGATGGCAGCAAGTCTGGTTATACTTAAGGAGAGAAATAAAGGTTTAGGTTTTCTCAGGAACCAAACAGGATAACACCAATATGTGGTCCTTGCAAACCATAGGCAAAGCAACACAAACCCTCAGTAATTTTTTTCAGTCAAAACCAAGGGATGACATTCATTTTAAAACCCCACATGTACAGCTTTGGTAGTGAAGAGACACAGGTGTGGTTCTACAACGGATATTAATTAGATTGATTGTGGACATAAAATAGAGAGTTACAGTCCCTTGCTCTTGTAATGCTTTATAAAATTGAAAGTGAACTTGAAACATCAAGCTGTTTGATATTTGTTATTATGTAGTACAATTTGCTTGTGTCTTTGTCCAGTCCTGGCCTTCTGATAAATGTGAGCAAACCTGCAACAGAATGCAAAGCAGAAATGCATCTACACTCTTGAGAACTAAGACACACATTCTTCTGCTGTGTTTGTGTTTGCAGATTAACATATACGTGCACATATATGTTAATCTGCATTCAATATTCTGCTTTAGGTGTGGTCTGCAGAAATTACTACAAAGGGGATTGTTTCACTGGAAATTAAGGAGGAACTCAGAAGAATCTACTTTAATTTGCACCTGAAACACAAATCTTCAGAGACATTTTTACGCACATGGAAAATCTGACCTTGACCCATACATGAGTCATGAAAGAACTGCAATAAGGGAGATCCAATCTGAAGTCTGCAGGCTGTGACTCAAAAACAAAATGTTACCCTAGAGAAGATCTTTCAAATGAGTGCATTTTTGGTGTTGACATTTCAATCAACTGATGTGAAAGAATTGCAATAAGGCAGACCCAATCTGCAGTCTGCAGGCTGTTTCTCAAAACAAAATGTTACTCTAGAGAAGATCTTTCAAATGAGTGCATTTTTGATGATCACATTTCAAACAGGTGGTTTCAGATAAATACTGATCAATAATAAGGTGTTGTTTCAAATGGCACTTATAACCAGTTTTAGGCAAACATATAAAATAGGCATTGTTTGCTGTTAGTTGCAAATACACCACATACAGATGGTGGTGGAATACTGACTAGAGCAGTATGTTTCTTTGACTCCTACAAATACTTTTTCTAAACTCAGTGGGCATGCCTCAAAATAAACAAATAAATAAATTGAAATGTGTATAATTTGTAACTTTTGTGTAATTGTGTATAATTATACAAATTACATTCAATCGGTTTATTTATTCTGCTGAGGCAAATCTGATATTCATTTCATGGATCTAAATTTGCATATCATCATCGAAAGCCCTTTTCATTGTTTGTTTATGTGATGTTTACATAATTAACGGTGCACAGGGGTCATTCATCGCACGCTATTCGCGCAGCCGCTCCAAAATAATTCAGCCATCAGAAACCTTTTCATGTCAGGCCATCTGACATACCAATAGAATAATCACTTGCATTATGCAATGAAAAGCGCAGCTGCGGCTGAAACCAGAATCTTCAGTTTCCCTGAAGGATCATTATTTTGCAGCGCTACATCGTGTACTCTCAGGTGTTCCTGTGGACCGAGGGCTGTGTGGCTCATAGAAGGGATGGTAAAGGGTGTCTCTGCGCAGTGAGAGAAGAAGGCACCGCGGGGAGCAGGGCCCTGTAAATCCTGCTTTTTAGAGGAGCCGGGTCCTGGCAGCGCCCTAATCCTATTGAGTCTCAGCAGGCAAAAGACAGTTCGTTTGGCAGAGGCTGGTGGGACGGTAGCAGAAAGCACATCTAAAGCCATCTTTAAAGAGCAGTGCACGCGGGAGTCAATCACTCGAATTTGTCAATCATTACTTAATAATTCACCCTTTTTCTTTATCTGTCCATATGAACTAACACAGCTCTCTCTGTCAGCAATCCTTCTTTTTATACATGAGCTGTTCAGGCATATTCTCTTTCAGCTGTAATACTCTGTAATATTTGAAGCCGTGCTATATGTGTATACGCTATATGTATATGTATGTAGCCTGAAAGGACACTTTTGCCTAAGTTCATATGCCTTTTATAAAATGGACATATTTTTCATAATTGAGTGAACTTTTCTAGCAACTTTAGCAGTTGTGAATAAACTAGAATGGGCTGAATGCAAAACACTTGAAAAGTGTACTTGCCATCCACTGTTAAATACTGCAAGTGTGTTATGCCATCTTGTTCTCCCTGCCTGCACTTTGGGATTTTTAAAACTCAGTTCTTTTGTAGCCACTGCACTGGAACGAACCCACCCTCTGCTTCATGTCGAAATTACACAATAACATGTTTGTATCCAAGTACATGCTCCAGGAGGCCAGAGGGGTCCGGCTACAAGGGTTCATAAATGCCTCGCCCATTTCGCATTTTGCGTGTCTGCTGGTCTTTTTTCAGTTCTCTCTTGTGAAAGCATGTTTTTGACAGAGCTGACTCCTGGCAAACCCTCAAGAATGCCATTCCCTCAAATAGCCTGCACCCTCTTTTCTGCCCCTCCCTATTGGTCTGCATCAAGATCTTCCTCCATTTCTGAATCACTTATCAAGTGCTTTCCTAAAAATTGCAGGCTTGTTATGAGACTCTATCTCATGGTTACAATTTTATCTGTTTGTCATGTTTACAGAAGTCAGTGCACCTTGTTTTATGCTTTTGTTCCAGTGACTCTGTGTTCATGTTGTGACGTTACATAGTAATACTTACACAACCAGTAAAATATAATCCAGTGTAACAATGACGCCTTAAGTCAATATGCTAATACACAGCTGGGACAGAATACAGAAGAGAGAGGCTGAAAGAGATTTGCTCAAGGAGTCACAAAGTCTTGGTTGCCAGCTTGGGGAAAGGCCAGAGTCTCCTTGGCTGGTTGTTTTTAGTCAGGAAAAGTAGGACACACTCTTTAAATTGATTAATAACTGATTAAGTGTAAAATTTGGAGAGTAGATCTGTTTCTTCAAGTAAGACGTGGGCCTGTAAAACAATATTTTAATTAAACTATCCATGTACTTTAAACAATGGTATAGAATTGTAGAAACTGAGATGTTAATTTCCACTGAGTTCATTTCATACATTAACAAATTAGTCTGTGCAAATTAACTATTAATCTAATACTAATTCTCAGTATGTTACAAGTACTGGACTTGTATGTGTTTCTGTGTTTGTGTAGTTGTCTTTTTTTGGTATACTTACGTATTTGCTCCAACCTCTACTCTCATTTGTTTAATGAGCTCAGTCTGCTGGGTTTTATGCTTTTAAATAAAATGATCCATACAAAAGACACGTTTCATATTTTCTGATATTTTATCACAGTGCATTTTATGAAATGCAGCCGTTCAAATGTCTTTAGCTGTAGAACTAATTTCACTCACTGAAATAGGATAATTGGTTGGAACTAAAACCAGCATATACACTGGCCCTCCAGCAACTGAGTGTCATTCTAAGTGTAAGATTCTCCGATGCAGAATTATGAGAGCAATGGCTCTTTGTAAGAGCAATGATAAAATGTGTAAAGCAATGAACTCACAGTAGGAGCTGTTGTATGGATGATTATTATGCAAAGTAATTGTGTGTATGAATGACATTTTATAATTTACATGGTCAATCTACTAACAGAGGATGCTCAGCAAGTCAACGGCATAGAAGTCTGTTTCTCCTAGATAAATGATTTAGTGCTTTGTAAAAGATGTTTTCCACATTCTGATTGAGTTTGATTCTGGTTTTGTAAATGCCACTTTCAAGTAGATGTGTCCCTTTCAGGCCAGGTTCCTTTCAAGCGGGGAGGACTTTTCCCTGCAGTGTGGGAAAGGAAGCGGAGCCATTGAATGCTGGCACTTTTACAAGCTGCTCTCTCTGGACTCGATCCGAGAATGGGAGGCCGCCTCAGCCTCTCTTTCTTATTCAATGACTTGTTTTTGAGTGCTGCGCTAGCGTGGCTGTCCAATTAAACTGTTGTGGTGCTCAGGGCACTTACTTCACACGCAAGCATAGGCTGCCAGATGTTCTTCTTCGAGCTCTCAGGACTCAGAACACAAGTGGCATTAAAATCAACTTCATCTTGCAATGTTTGGTGATTGACAAATTGCATATGATGATTCTGTCAACGCATCTAGAGGAGCATGTTTGTATATGTGTATGTATAAGCAAGATTTTATGAGGAAAAAAGTCTTTGAAGGTGTTTTATAGGTCTTTCAAGACATAAAGCTTTCCTAACATTCTACTCAGTGATAGACAGCAGGGAATCCATTTTGTGCAGAAGGATTTTGCATTTTAACAATACAGCTTGCTTATTGCTAAGTTAAGCAACCTCACTGTACACTGTGCAATGCACAAATCACATTTGATTGTAGACCACAGGAAAACGCATTTGTTATACACAGAAACTATTTTCACCAGTGTGTAGATGCAGTTATGCCATCATGGATTTATAAAGGGGAACATGAACTAAGTATTTAGCAAAGGCAAGGTTTTATTATTATTAAGTGTAATGCAAGGCAAGGTTTCACCACTGCAATTATACAGATGTGTTTCTTATAATTGAAGTTATCAATACTCATCATTACAAGAAAAAAAAAATTTGAAATCAACAAAGCTGTCTTTACTGGGTAACAGAAGCTTTGTCTGTCACAGTAGAAGACTTTTGAACTCATGCCACTGAATTTTAATCTGAGGTTATTCCTGAAGTGTAGGAGACATTTCTTGCAGTGCAGAACACCAGTCATGGCTGTCTCTCATATTTAGGTTGATAGCATGGCCAAGATATTAATCAATCATTTTGTTGATATGACTATTTTGCACAACATCATTTATTAACAATAAGTAAAGAACTTTAGCTATACTGTAATTAAGTAGTCAGACTACAGAAATGCAATGCAATCCATGCCACCACTCAAAAAGTGAGACCCTGACATAATATCAATGACCTTAATTATTTACATTTTTTGACAGTTTTATGTTTTAGGATCAGTAAGGTTTCTGAAAGCAAAACAAACAAAAACGTCTCACTCCTAAACCCAGGTGTGACGGTGCTGCAAAATTTGCTAAATGAGGGGACAAAACAATAGCCTGGACCTCCCTGTTGAGAATACAATAGCTTCAGCGCAGAGAGGAAAATTGCATTTAGCATGCATGAAATTCCTCCCATGTATTGAACAGCTGTCTGGTGAATGAGGACTCTTCACAGCTAATAGGAGAAATTTAGGACTTTTCACTAAATGGCTTTGATAATTTCTGCCAGTATTAAGTCCAATTCGACAGTCCCTCCTTGTGGAAGTGTCAAGGAGTCTCAGTGGCTATTCTAATTAATATGACAATCTGCACTGCAGAGGCTCTGCGATTCCCAGTGACCATCATTAACGTGCTATTCTCACAGGAGGTGAGAAAAGAGAGGTGACATCCAGGAGAAATGCTTCATAGGGTCCTGAGCTTGAAAATGGTTTTCCTGCAATGTGAGTCTGTTGGAAAAGCCTCAGTGTGATACCCACGCACTTTGTAAGACACTACTAGCTGGGATCTTCAGAGGTGACATTTCATAAGGCTGGATGTGATGGTCATTCCATCTCAGTCCTACCAAGGTCATATCATCTCAATGTCAGATGTCTCTTGAGATTGAAGGAATAGCAATACATGGAGTAGGTGGGACAGAAAGGCAGCACCATTAGGAGAAAAGGCAGTGCTTATTTTCTTGTAAACAAGATCTGACAGAGGTTGACAAATGAAAGTGTGATATTCAATGCTGCACTTCTTGATTATGTTAATCTTATGTTATTTGCAAGGCAAATGCAAGAATTTAGATGCAGAGCTTGGTCACACTCTATTTTAAGCACCTGCTTTCAGTGTTATAATTCTTACTAGAGTGATATAATTTTAAAATTGTCTTATCCTACAAAATTTACTTTTCATTTTTTTCAAGTTTAAGTTGTACCGTTGATATTTATAGTGGAATCCCGTGGCCTTTGTTCATCCACACTGGCATAGTGTGAGGCCCTGGCCCTGGCCTGTCCCACAGCCACAGCCTCTTCTTTGGCTGCACAGTGGGGTCCCTGAGGTGAAAAAGCTATAGGTGCAAGAAGAATGGTGTAAGAATGCAAGAGGGAGATAGAGAGAGAGAAAGAGTATATAAGACTTTCTACAATTTTGTCAACATCTTTTGCCAATTGTTTCACATGGAACAGAATGTCTATCCCAATATTTTAACTAAATAACCATTGCCAGGGTTGATGGGTTAGCCAGTGTCAGATCCTCTTCTTTTCCCTGTTTTTGGTGAAGGTAGGCCAGGTCGTTAAACTGTTTTATGACCTCCAAGCACCCAGGAGAAGGGCAGACAGAGAGAAAGAGAGAACTGAATGTTCATGACCATGTCAGGATTGGTGTGCAATTACAGAACAGGCTAGACACACCAAACAAATCAACAACTCTTGTTATGTCCATGACTTTTATATTTATGACACATTGTGTATAAAAGACATTTATTAAACAGTTGTCTGACCATTTAACTGGGTCTTTAAAGCAAAGTGTGTGTCCCAGAATTCTGGCATTCTAGTATTATACCCTGCTCAAGCTATGTTTGATATGAGTCTGTCCAACAGTCCCATGCTGTAGAGTATATTTAGAGAGGTCAAGTTATCAGATAATAAATGCTGCAATAGTCATTTTGTCTCTGTGGTCCTTTACAATTAGTAAGTCATTAACCTCTGCAGCCCAACTCAAATTTAAGATGTTCTTTGAATAAGACAACCTGCAATCAAGATTAATAAAAAGAAATGCTAATTAGCGGTCATTATAAATTGCATTTATAATGGTCCTAAATTTATAATTCAGCAAGGGAAATTGAAATGACTGTAAAATGTGCAGATTGAGAATACTTATCCAGGAGATCACAATGACATTCAGGACTATATATAGGGAAAAAAGTTATAACAGTACCAAAGTAGCAAGCTCCAGATTTGAAATATCTAGGAACATTCAGTGCAGAAAGAAGTACTCAGTGTAGAAAGAAGTGAAAAGCAACTTCAGTCTGAAAGACAGCGAAGATGGATAGAGGAGATTATCTGCTTTGTGAGTGTGTGAAGGGTGAGGAAGTATTACTCGCTACCTTTGACAAACCCAGACCGACAAAGAGACAAATAATTGTAATGATACTCAAATAAGTAGTCCCTGAGAAAATTATTATAAAGTCATTCCAAAAATATTGGCATTAAACAGCTCTTACAATAAGGTTAATATTATATGATTTATAATATGGTCAAGTCTAAAATTAGTGCAACTTACTACTGTTTTTTCCCCCAAAAGATGTCTGCAAATGTTGCTCACAGCTCCATGTATCTCTGAAATCATTATATGCCGCAGTGCAGCACTGCAACATTTTACTCTGTCTTGGCACTGCAAATATAGAAATTATATGATGAGTTTTCTTCCAAAATGCATTAAACACCTTTTGTCATCAGAAATGAATGCTTGTAAGAATATTTCTCTGTGTGTAAAATATTTCTGTCCTTAGACTTTTCAGTAGTACATTTAGAGTGTCCTTTAAAATGTGTTTTTTGGAAAAGCATCATGTTTAACACATTATTTACTTATTTATTTCATACTGTTTTTGTTATTCTGCTATACTAATTTTTGAGCTGAAATGGAAGTTTAAACCAGCTCCTGCATCAGGTGGAGAGGTGCAACTTTTCTGACAAATGCTGTACAACTGTACAACCCCTTTGCTTCCTCTGTTAACCTCTGTAAACATGTAAGCTTTTACTGAATTATTTGGATTTTAAATAATAAATGTTGAGTTATCTAAAGTTATGCAAATGGATATATCCCATTTTTGAATCAGACTATTCATGTTACTATTTATGGATCTCTTGATAACATGGCAGCTTCAATAGGCAACATAATCCATTATGATATATTCATGACATATTCATCCATTAACACCATTATATATTGATGGAATTCTTTTTTTTTGCAATGATGGTGGTTTTTCAATAAGGTATGTGTCAGCCCTGACACAAAGCACCAGCTGGTATACCATCAGCAAAGGATCAGAAACTGTCACCAACATAATTCTTCATTGGCACAGTTTAAATCAATCACTAAGAGTGCACAATGTACTTCTGGAGACATCAGAAACTAACACTTGCTCTAAAATTCACATGAAAACTTTTGTTGAGTAATGACATTGAGGTAGTTTTTGACACATGGATACTTGAAAAAGACAGGTTGCTTTTTCCAGGGGAAAAAATGTTTGAAAGCTGCAGCTGAGAGCAGGATTGATGAATTATTAATGGTTCAATACATTGTGAGATAGTAGCATGTACATGTATGTAGATTTTGGGCTGCCGCATGCACTAGAATACCAAATCAAACATAATTGTATGAATATGTGAAACAGGACATTTCCATTTGTGTCCGTGTAGGCTTTTGTAATATAGATTTAACAATAAGCAAAGGAACGACATCACCTCACGGACCTGAGGTTTAATGCTGCCTTTTTCTTTGCTGACCACCAAGTTTAATTAAAGGAATGCAGAGTTGAGTGAACACACCAGAAATCTATGTGTTTTCATCCCAATTGTCAGTTGTTTTTTTGGAATTATCTGGAATGTTAGACATTGGAGAAAAAAAACAGCATGACTTTGCTGCACGAAGTCATATTGTATAGTGTGATTCTGACCCATGATCTGCTCTGCTCAGCCAATCTACTATATGATTGGGGAGAAGTTGCGAGGGACTCTGGGGATTCATCCAATCAAGTTAGAGCCATTGTCCCCTGGTGGTCATGAGCCAACAATCAATCCACTAATTCTGGAACTAGCTGATGTTTTAAAGCCTGGGAGGGACACTCATCTGAGGATCCACAACGCCAGAAACCTGGTAAACATTCATTGAAATAAAAGGGGATGGCGAGACAGAAATTTCCTTGACATAATCATTGCACAGTCATAAAGATAATATTTCCTCTTCTAAATGAACACACTAACTGAAGCATAGTGGCAGCTAGTCCTTTGGCCCTTCTCTTTGACTCTTTGTCAGTGATGACAAGTATAAATGTTGTCAGCATCACATTTACAGAGCTGCCTATTATGTAACTCCATACAATAAATACTCCCCGGAGAATTAGGTCCATAGCATTTAGTGTATTATAAACACAGTATTACTTGAATAGACTAACTGAAAAACCTGACCTATTTTTTCTATTTTGATTATTCCGTAGTCACAGATTTCATTACCAAAGAGGGATAGGAATGAGTAGTGCTCTTTTCCTCTTTTCATCTGGGAAACACCTGTGTAAAAACCACTGCAGCGCTTTTATATATAATTTAAAAACACGCCGTAAGTGATCTCAGCTCAAAATGAATTTGCTATGCCAGAAAGTATGTGTCAAATTTAATGTGAAGATCCGAATTAGCACAACACCTAAAGATAAACCTAGTTGTGGGGGAAAGCATGCAGATGAAAGGCCTTCAGAAGTTTATCTATTGATAAAATGTCTCATATTATGCATGATTAGGACCTCTTCTTTGAACCGTTAAATAAATTTATTACTTAGAAGTCACATAGAAATTGTATAAAGGCAAACACTGTACATGAATGGTATGTCGTAATGCCTGCATAATACTGTCATAAGACAGTTATTGTTGGTGTTATAACAGTAAGGACATAAGATATGTTATCATGACATACATCATAACGAACTGAGAAAAATGTCAACTGAAGAACCGTTAAGTCAGTTCTATCATAGGATTTTTTATGACCAATGACATTAATGATGTTTTTATAATAGTGACATAAGATGACCTGTCGTGTCAGGTGACATAAGGAAGTAGCAATCTGGAATGATATGCTAACTGGCATAGTGACACCTGTTATGACATGCTGATGTGAGGTTTTCTTATGTTATGTTATATGACAGATTTGTGTTGGATACCACAGATATTACGTCAACTGATATAAGCTGTCATGACATGTTATGTCTTGTTTTATGTCAATCTTATGACATACCATTGTCCAGGTTTATTCACCACATATTAAACCCCATTTTATTAAAACATAAAGAAAGGGTCTCACTTCGTAAACAATATATTTTTACTTATTATTTGTTTATACAGTCATTTAATTATTTGTTTATTATTGAGAGAACTGATCCAGTCTAGAGGCAACTGAAGAAAGCTATCACATGAAAAGTCAGGTTTATATAATTGTGTGTGTGTGTGTGTGTGTGTGTGTGTGTGTGTGTGTGTGTGTGTGGATTAACTTCAATCCAAAAAAGTGATCCAAATGGTAAATATATTTTTTAGTCAGGTAAGAGCTTTGACATCATTATCAAATTTACAGGAGACATATTTTAGTATAAACTCAAATGGAGAAGGCAACCTAAACCATTGGGGCCAGAAAGATAGCTGTCAACTAGCTAACTAAGTAGTTAAGTTCCATATAGCTCAATCTGAGTAGACTTTATTTGTCCCATAGCTGCCCATGCTTTTCTTACAATTCAACTGCCACATAATACATTTACATAACCTATTCAAGTGAGTATGGTTTGTATGTAGGTATGGCCAACTGTATTTCAAGCTGAGAAGCTAATTGCTCCATTTGTATATGTGTGATATCTATGTAGCTTGATATGGTCCCTGATATTTATGTGCTCATCCTCATTGTAATGTGTGAATTCCTTTTACAGTGCAGGTTAACATCTGTAACATTGCACTTAAATTATATTGTAAATGTGTGTATGGAAGGAAATTATCTGGACTGAATTACACTGAAGGAATTAAACACATCTTGAAAATATATATGTCAAGGAAAATCTCTCAAAACATGATGCTTGTTATAAAACCTTTGGAAATCTCAAGTCAATCAGTTATGATTTTACATTTACGCGACACTTTACGAGAGTAAAAACTGATAAATAACAGCAATAACTACAAATTCTGCAATAACTAAAAGTTTAACTAAAATTCTACATTTTAAAATGAACACATTTTCAAACCTGGGCTCCACTATTAGATGATGCATAATTTATCACTGAGATATTGTAGTCATTAGAAAGGAAAATGGGAGAGGCTGATAATGTCTTAATTAGAATTTTGTAATCCAGCTGTACTTTGTGAAGAGTTCCGTGACAATTATGTTGCTGTTAAGCCCAATAATCAAATAACAAAGGAATCAATCAATTCTACAGTTCATGAGATAATGAAGTCAGTTCTTCTTGCAATGTAACTGTTCACACGATTCACTTTCCACTCCTCACATGAGAGCATTAACAATTTGGGTTTTCAGGGAGACTCTTTTGGGATAATTGTGGAAAAAAAGAAGTTTTAGAGCCAAGAAGAGTGCATGTTGCAGCTTGCCTTCTGGTACTGTTCAGTGGACCACAATTAAGAGAACTCGAACTGAAAGCATTAGCCATAGAAATAAACAGTAAGAGTGAAAGTTCACTCAGTTTATGCACTGAAGAGAAAGGGTGCAGCTTCTGCTGTGAAATGCGTGTTGCTGTCACTGAAGTGGCCCTTAAAATGAATCTGCGGTCTTGTTTTCATTTTCCTTTCAAGTTTCCACAGCAATTGCTCGAAGAACTGTAAGCTATGATGAGGATAGGGAGGTGAATCATGCAGTGTGGGGAATCAGTCAGAACATGTGCTGATAAAAGAAAGTCCCCAGAAAGAAAACCAATGTTTGTGTGTGTGTGTGTGTGTGTGTGTGTGTGTGTGTGTGTGTGTGTGTGTGTGTGTGTGGCTGCTCACAATTGACATAAGAATCAACAGATATCATAAATTAACCTATTATTCAGGTTGGTCAACAGAAAAAAAAGAATAAATAAAAAAAACTAAATCTGACATTTGAAAAATATGACAGCCATTTTGAGAGTTTACAAAACCATACAAAAATGGAATATATTGTAATGTATTGAAATATGTTCAGCCCAAGAATAAATTTACAATGCATACATTTTAATACAGACATACAGTACATACATACACACATTCTTTGAAATATATTCTGATACTATTTTTTGTGTAGGAAATTGCTGTGACAGGTAAAGACTGATGGTACATGTAAATTTGGCAGGTGTTTTTGATTGGTATGTATCATTTGCAGTAAATAATGGGTGCAGAGGTATGTATTTAGTCCTTTAATTTCTATAAATTGCATGCTCTCCACACTCTGAGCTTCTTTATCAGTGCTTACCAATGTCTCAGCATCTACTGAAGGAAAGCCACATGCTTGTGAAATACACACTGTTTAGTCCCAAAGGATGCTGTCTTGATAACCCCACGGTCTGCTGCACAAAGAGAAGGGTGATCACACTGGGTGCCAACTGCATTGGCATGTCCTTTGAAAGCCCACGGCAGGCATCCTCACAAAGGGTATACAATCCCTTGAGACCTGTGTCATTCCGTATATCACAATGCACTCTTGTGTAGTTTGTCCTGCTAGGAAAACTAACCAAAGGGCTCAGTTCACTCCTTCGTCCTTCATTATTTGCTTAAGGAAAGTCCATTGATCACACATCAAAATATGTCATCATTTTGCGTGAGGTCCATCGTCTGAGATGGAGGAAGCTGTGCTCTGGCAGCTCAAGGAAATGTGGCTCAAAAGCACTGCCTGGGAGAGAAAAGGCCTCATTTAAGTGGAGGAAGAGAGCTGAAAAAAATTCACTTTGGAGATAATGTTATTCCCTCCCCCACCATCGGAGCCAAGGCGCTCTGACTGGGGATGACTATTAGATTAGCAGCTGGCCACAGAGTCTTGTGTGGTGGGCTGAGTGGAACCAATGGGCATGCCATCTTTGATTACCCAACGGTGCTCATTGACGCTGCAAGCTGTGCAGAACACAGATTTTATCTGTTCACTACACATTTTCCCCTTCCTCTGCCCACTACAGTACATTGCAGTTCAAGCCTAGGGAGTCAAGGAGGAGTAATGTATAATTAACTTGATTCCACTGTGCAGGTCCCTAGCCAAAGGAGGCATCTGCAATTAAACCAGCAAACTCCTTCTTCTATGCCCACATCAGCATGACTTGTTCTTTGCTGCAGCACCTCCTGATTATTAAATAAACTAGCAGTCTTTTAATGAAGCCCATATACTGTACAGCTCACAGTGTAATACTAGGTTGATTAATTTAGGTTGTACCTTTTTTTCTTTTTGGCAGAATTCCCCTTGCAATGGACTTTTCACTTGACATATAATCAGTATCCCTGAAAAATGCAAGCATAGAGCCTTTTTTTTTACTTTCATCTGATTCTAGAATGTTATAGTTAATAGATTGTGACGCTTGGCATTCTCAGCTTCCATCACTGCATCATATATGTGTCTCATAAGGCAAACATATCCATGTTCAGTGGCAAACAGAATTACAAGCAGTAACACTTTCTAAGAAGCATCAGCACCTGCCATAGTTTTGCTTAACATGATTTGCAGTGTGGTGCAGTAATTAAGAAACCAGTCTTGTAAGCTGAGTGTTGCATGTTCAAAGCACTATTGTTATACCTTTGAGCTAGGTGCTTAACTTATATTGCTGTATTAAAAAACCAGATGGATAAACGGATAATTATGTGCTATATATTTCATTATGAGGGAGTCTGCAAAGCAAATACAATGTATCATTCTACACACCCTTTCAAAACTTATTGTTTTTATTGCTTTGAGGCCTGAAATTAAAACCCATTAAATCATATTTTCTTCACCTTCATTTAGACATGACAACCCACAACATCAAAGTAAAAAGAAAAGGCAACACATTTCTGAATATGAATTTAAAATAGAAATACTAAAACATCTTGGTTGCTTAGGTTTATGCACCCTTTATAATGGGAGCTGTAACTTTGCTCAGGTTTCAACATTCAGAATCCAAATCATGCCCAAAGCTAATTGACTTCAACTGTGACCAACTGAAGTGATTCTGATTAGTTCAGGATAAAATCAGCTGCTCCTGTTGGCTTCCTCAGCAGGTTTCTTTGTTTTTTTTTAGTGCATGCCAGCGGAAGCAAACAACTACAGGCAACAGGAGCTACCAAAACATCTCTGTGATTAAATTGTTGAAAGGTACAGATCAGGAGAGGGTTATGAGAAGATAACAAAGGTCATAATACATATTGGAGAACAGCGAAAACCAGAATCAAGAAATGGATTAAATATGGCACTGTAAGGGCATGACCTAGACTAGGCTGTTCCTTCAAGATGGCTGATAGTGCAAGGAGGAAACTCACAGGGGGGCCACCAAGAGGCCAACAGCAACATTAAAAGAGCTGCAGGACTTCATGGCAAGGACTGGCCACCATATGCACATAGCAACAATTTCATGTGTTCTCCACAATTCTGAGCTGTGAGTAGGGTGGCAAAATGAAAGCCACTTCTCACTTCTCAAGAATAACATCCACTCTAATCTGAATTATGCAAAATCACACTCACAGATCTCATGTTGCCACATGGGAAAAGGTCATATGGTCTGACTAAGGTAGGAATTTATGGCCTTGATTTCATATATGCTTGGTGCAAAGCCAAACACAGTCAATCCGCCAACACAGCCCATCAGCCTAAGAACACAGACCCTACTGTCAAGCATAGTGGTTGCAGCATCATACTATCTGACTGTTTCTCTTCAGCAGGGAGCGGAGCTCTGGTGAGGATAGGGGGGAAAATGAAAAGTGCAAAATACCGAAAGATTTTAGAGGAATAACTGCCACCCTCTGCAAAAAAAGCAGAAGATTGGGAAGAATTTCACCTCTCAGCATGAAGATGACCCAAAGCACACAGCCAAATCCACAGTGGAATGGCTGAAGAAAGGAAGATCAATGCCCTGGAATGGCCCACTCAGAGCCTTGACCTCAACATCACTGAAAATCTTTGGACTGACCAGAACAGAGCTGTTCATAAGCGGTTCCCGCACAATTTAAGTGTACTTGAACTCGACTTCAAAGAAGAATGGGAGAAAATTCCAAGTTAATAGACTTATCCAGACAGACTCACTGCAATTATCAAAGAAAAAGGTGCTTCTACCAAGTATTAATTTAAGGGTGTGCAGATTTATGCAACCAAGACATTCAACATTTTTCATATTGCATACTTTTTTGAAAAATGACACATTTGATATTTCCTTAGATATTGTTAGTAACAATGTGTAAATAAGGCTAAAACAAGACCTCACCTCAAACCTCACTTGTATTGATTTCAGCCTTTAAGACACTGAAAACTAGAAATTTGAAAGGGTGTGCAGACTTTCCAATATCCACTGTATATAACAATGTGTGACTCTTGCAATGTTATGCTGGCAGTTTTAAGCAGACAGTGCATCACACATGTATTGTAATGTGCAATCATAACCACATTTTCCTACAATACCTTACACCTGTACATTCAGATGGCATGCTGCTAATGTTACTTCTATGCTTTAAAACAAATTTCAAACCAACCATTGGTTTAACTGGTTTAACATAACCAGGCATGGTTATGTTACATGTATGTATCTTTGTTTCATTGTCCTAATTCTTGTCTTCTCTGTGATGTTGCAAATGGAGCTGCTGTGATGCAAGAAAAATTTCAGACTTGTCTGACAATAAAGTATCATCATCATCATCATCATCAATCAAATTTTAAACATACTATATCGGAGCTGGTATTAATTGACGGATTACAAAAATACAAAACACAAAATTTTTAAGACACACAATACTTCAAATGCCATAAATATAAATATAAATACAAAAAGTTTGGGGAACATACATCAAGAAAGGAAAACTAAGTATATTAATTTGTATTTGCATTAGTTTGTAGTTCACTGCAGTAATTTTAGCTTCCTTCAAATACTGTGGATGTACCCTTAGAGCAACGTAATCTGTGAACACATGTCAGAGCAGGATAACACTACAAAGCCTACAGAGACTGGGATCAGAAAGTGCCAGAAATAAATGTACTTAAAGCTCTCTGGTCACACCATGGTGGTGTGGGCTGCTGCTTTTAGATGGGGAAGCAATTGCATCTTATCCTCTCAATGAAAGGATATTGGGATGCATGTGTGTTGTGGTTCATGAACATCAATGGGCCAGTTCTGGTTGGAAGACAAGAGATATTTTTAACAAACTTATATTACATTTCAAAAAATCATATTTAGCATCTACAGAATGCCTTCCTTGTAATAGGTTTGAATTCTGTTATGGTGCAAAGCAATAATTTTGAGGTAGAATATCCATCATCAATTTTGGTAGGTCATTGTGTGACACCTCCCAGAAACAATTGTGCCTGCAAAATTTGTGTTGGAAATTCTTTTAAGAGGAATCCTAAGAAGGTTTGTTTCAAGGATGTTCTGATGGGCTGACAAGTTTAATACAAATAAACATGCCATATTAATAAGACACAGTGAAAGATAGTGGAATGATGACAGATATGTGACTCTTAGCATGAATGTTAAAATGCTTGAATAAAAACTGTGTCAATAAATATACGTACATAAGTGTCTGAACTCAACTGCATCGTTTACACAGTGCTGTTTGTTGTAGTTTGAAGTCCTAAAGGGAGTTGCTGTTACAGTAGCTGACTCTACAGAGTAGAGAAAAAGAACATCTTTCACTGATAGATATAAGTTATTCTCAGCTCTGTAGATTACTACTTTCTGAAAGGTTTTCCCCCCTGAGGTTTGCCAGCACGTCTGGTTGCTGAACAATAACTCAGACAACAGAATGGGACCTATTCCAAGCATCCAGAAGACTTTTTATTTTATTTCTGAAGCAAGTTGCCTCCTGTTACAATATCCCAAAAGAGGAGCCTTCAAAGTCACTCTGGTCTTTCATATTCAGAAAAACTGTGCAGCCTAAAGAGACAAAGAAAAGGAAGGAAAGATGTTCTTAACTGCAATACTAGGCATTCACTAAATGAGTCATTTACAACTGAGAGAGCAGGATTTAATGGAAATTTCAAAGGCATATCTTAATACTGTCTGAGCTATCATTGGACATTGTTGTTATAACGTCCTCTTTTATAACAGCCAATGGTTATGAAGTTTGCATTGCCACATAATTACAATATAATATCCAATACAATCCTATGAATGCTTACTAAGGCCTTCATAGCAATTTCTGTAACATAACAAAACTGAAAATTAAGCAGAAAGGCAGATGTGTGTGCAGATATGTATTTTCTGTGCACTGGAAGGAAAAGAGAAAATGTGATGCATTGATGTTTGACTAAAAGTACTGAATATCGCCGAAGGAAAGGGCTCTACTTTGCAATGGAAATGATTCAGATGAGCAGCTATGACATCATGGAACTTAAATGGATTAAGACTAAAAGTTCCAAGAAATTGTTCCATAACCAGCGGTGATAATCTGAACAGAATGAGGCTGTACACTTCAAACGTTAATTTTGGAAAGTAAGTTTTGCCAGGACAAGAAATGAAGTAATTACTATTAAAAGTTTATTTATTTATGTAATAGCTTCATTCCATAATTTGTCTATCTGTCTTTCTTTTCTTTCAGCCAAATTCACCTCACTATATCAATGAGATATTCATCTGACATTGTAATTGCTGTTCTATAGTGGTTAAGTAAGAAAAAAATAGGATTATACATGTGTAGAATTTCTGTCAGGCACATTGGCCTCTGTGTCAATAGCCCCAGCAGACACAGGTCCCTGATTCTCTAATGAACAAATCACAAACATGTATACCACTCAACAAAGAGAAATGACATGTACATCTTTGAATTCCAAAGCTGATAAAAGGTCTTTGGAGGTCATGCGTTGATAAAGTTAGGCAGCTAAATGTCAAGCAAATTACAAATAACTGAACAAATATCCTTTTTAAACAGCTGGAGCAGACGGACATTATGATGCTACTCATTCAAAAAGCCTATGAGATCCAAACAGGACACACATCATCAATTAGTATTAATGTCACTTATGGTAAGTACAGTGGAGTAATAGATTTTTTTTTCTTTTGTAGCAGGTTTGTTGGATCCCCAGGACACACAGCACACTAGGAGCTAGGCAAGCTCTTTGATCACTTTTACAAAATTCATCTTTGCAAAGAAAGAAAAGAACAGGCATGAACAGGCAAAAACCAATGTCTGGTTGGGTGGGCCTAATCAAAAAAAAGAAAGAAAGTGTATTAACCAACAGTTGCCAGTTCTCCACTTGACCACTTTTGCACATGCAGAGCCCAGTCGGTTAGCTTACTAAAATGGCGTCCGGCAATGTCTACACAGTCAGCTGTCCTCTGGTCTCCACAGACACAGAGAGAGGCATCCCAATGCAAACTGGCTCAGGGTCCTTCAAGTTGTAGTTGTAGCCACTGATGATGTAATTGCTGTGAGTCTGAACTCCTCAGTGTCTCCTCAGCAACTCACCTGTGCTAGAAAGGAAGCAGAGCAAAATAGGTAAATCCTCAGTCTCAGGAGATTACAACAAGTGCTGGACTAAGGGTTTACCATCCCTTTGGTTGGAGGACTCTTTGGTCTCCTTCCTTTCCATCCCACCGATGAAAGAGCAGACTGGGGGTTCCACTACAACCCCCCCAACAGAGTGCAAGTATTTACCTTTGGGCTCGCAGGAGGCCAGGAGGGTGCAATCAATACCTGGATATCTCGGTTACCTTGCAACACCCATCAAACGTGACTATTAAGCAACTCAACCGGGGGGTAGCGGCAATCCAACCCATGTCGCTAATCTCTGGTCAGCAGGTCACGCTAAGGGCAGCTGCATCCTGGACTCTGGACTCTGTCTGCTGCCAGGCAACCTACAGCACAGCCATCTTCAGGACTCTGTTCATCTCTTGGCAAAAGTATAGAATATGGCCATTCTCATGTGCAACATAATCATGTTTGGTGTCATTTGAAAGCTAATTTCACATGCATGTCAATGATGTATGTAGCAGGGAGGTATGACGGGTTCATAATAAAGATTGTGATAGGTGGCACAAAAGTGGACAGTGAGGAATGCACTTATTCGCATTCCTCACCGCTGACACCCCTCCTACCCCCTGGTTGGCATTTGTAATTGCTGAATGACTACTCTGTTGTTTTCAGAACTTATCATATTTGGTCATGGCGCCAAAGTCCAATTACCACACTTAATGTTCAGGTATATAGGGGGAACTGGCATAGCACGACCTCCTGCGCACTTTTGCGTATAGCCAATTCATTATTCTTTGCCTCTCCGTTGTACTTTGTTTTTTTCCATTGCATTGTTTACTGTTTATTATTTTGGATAATCATACATTGTAACAATAAATTCATTTATCGTAACTCGATGCTCATCGTCCGTCTTACTCGCTGCAGCTGATCACTGTACGGTAAGGTAACTGCTAATTACGCGCTCATAGAATCATTATGCTGTTGGTATACTCGTAGTCCCTCGCCTATACAACTAGTGCCACTTTAGGTCAAGCGCAGGCCACAGGCATGTATGCATCTCCATGAGAGACTGCAACCCGTATAGAGCAACAATACGCGAGACCAGAGGCTACAGTCCCTCGGTTGCATATATAAGCATTCTATCTTAGCGATTAGCAGAGAGGCATTTGAGTAGTCCAGTTACTGAATTAAAATACGTTAACAATAACAAAATTGGAGTCAGATGTGTCAAAACAGTTATATTTAATTAATTCTGTTCCCGAACCACCAAAGGTAAGACGGCACGCCATCCTTCGCCACTCGCTCACTTCCGTCGTTGGTGTGTTCGAGTGAGAGCTCTACAGGCAGCTCTACAACACCTCCGAGTCCAGCTAATAGATAACATGGACCGCAGTAAGTCACCCTCTAAACACACTATTCAGTGTATCACTCATGCCAGTGATATGGATGCTGAGCATCCCTCTCGTAGGCACTCAAGCATGTTGAAAGAATGCTCCCCCTCCCCTCCGCATCCACAGCAGTGCCAGACTTTTTCTTTAGGTCACCACAGCTCTCCCATCTGTATCCATCCAGCTTCTTTTCAGCTGCAGCAGACCAATCCAAAGGAAGAATAGGCTACCAAATCTGGCATCCTGCTTTCCTCTGCATAGTCCAGTCAGATGGAGCTAGTCATTTCTTACGGCTTGGAAAAAAAAAAAAAAAAAAAAAATGTACACCTCCCCACTCAAACACATAGTTCATAGTTCCTACATTTGACACCCCCCCTCCCACTTTCTGCCAAGGGTCCAGATGAAATAAATAGTTCATTATTAACATTGCTATTATTGCAGGGCTTTTTGTCCCCAACATTGAAGTGATTATAATATTAAACCTCAGATGCACACACTTACACACAGAGCAGTCTAGAATATGATACCTCTTGAAATCACTTGAAATTTAGTTAGGCAATTATTGACAGGTGGCTCCTTGGCGCAATGGATAGCGCATTGGACTTCTAGTCAAGCACTTGAGAGGCGATTCAAGGGTTGTGGGTTTGAGTCCCACCGGAGTCAACTTCTGGGGTGGCACTGTAGCATAACAGATAAGGAGCAGGACTTGTAACCAAATGGTTGCAGGTTCAATTCATCTGGGACAATACTGCTGTACCCTTGAGCAAGGTACTTAACCTACAATTGTCTTAGTAAATATCCAGCTTTATAAATGGATAACACTGTAAAAAAAAGACTATATATAAACTAATCTGTTTCTACAAAACAGTACTGAAATTCAGAGCTTCTGTAACTACCAAAGACAACCAGGAACAGCCACTGATTTTGCAATGCAGTTCACTTCAAAATTTGGAGGCCCTTACTGAGTCAGTCATGGCTGTTTCTTGGTCTGCTTTGTCACAGCCATATGTCATGAATAATAAGCCCTGTTAGTCAGACATTACTCACTTCAGTGCTTCACACTGATACACACTGACCCATCACAGTGGACCCTGGCTAGACAGCTAGCTGTACACTAAGACATACATTAGTTCTGTCACCGTATATGTTGGCAGTGACTAAATGTATGAAAACAGTGCTTTCAAACCCAGATGGAAATAGAACCATATGATAATGAAATTACATGCAAGCATGTCCACAGTTGTCCTTGTATTAGGAGATCTTGGAAAATCTTGGGTTTTGTTTTTTCAGTGCAGTGGGTCATTCATTCAATCATTTTGTTTGCATTTTTCATTTTATACTGTCATAGTGATACAGTGACAAAATAACACATAAGAATAAGGAATAACACAAGCAAAAATGAGCCAAATAAAGAAAATACATGAAGAAGAGAGGAAGAAAATAATAAATTATAAACATAGGAATGTTATTTACAGTATAAAGTGAAAGAAGAGAAATGAAAAGAAAAGCCTACATGGTGAAATCAATGAGCCTGATGCTGTGCACACCCAAATATGCCTTGGAGAAACATTGTGTCTAGAACATAACCAATATATTTAAGAACAGGGGCACAGAAAATACATAAGTTAAAGTTCTAAGGGAAAGGGGTCCAAAATATGTTTATTCTAGAAGAACAGACCAGGAGGAAAATCATCCTATGGAGGACAAAAAATGACATAAGCATAAATAAATAAATGCATAAATAAATAAATAAATAAATGAAAAGGCTATTTCTGTATTTCTACATTTATTTATTTATTTATACATTTATTTCTACATTTATTTATTTATTTCTGTATTTCTACATTTATTTATTTCATTTATTTTTATATTTGTTTATTTATGTATTTCTACATTTATGTATTTATATTTGTTTATTTATTTCTGTATTTCTACATTTATTCATTTATTATTTATTTATGCATTTCTACATTTAGTTATTTATTTCTGTTTTTCTACATTTCTACATTTATTTATTTCTGTATTTCTACAGGGCTCTACTATGAAGCGAGGTAACTGGCTTATCCAAGTAACTTCAGGAGTAACTTTGTGACATCGGGTGTAACTTCCCGATTAACCCGTACTACGAAAGGTGGATAAGACTTACCCGAGGTATGCTGTCATGGCAATTTATGCTGCATCTCTAAACTGCTCCAAGCAGGTTATCTTCGTGATTAACTCGATGTTACCATATATAATCACCACCCCTTCCGCCCACAATCTTGTCAAGAAAAATGCTGGCACATTTGGAAGACCCAGTCAACATTGGCGCAGATTGTGAGAGGCTCACTCTGCAGGGCAAGGGTGTTTAGAGACAGTCAGAATCCTCTGGCTTACCCCGATGATGTTCTCTATGAAAGATCAATTCTCATCTGAGGGAATTCAGTATCTTTGCCGGCTTCTAGGGCCAAACGTCTCCAATAGCACTCGCCGGAGTAATGCCCTCACTGTTGAACAGACAGTGTGCGCCGCTTTACAATATTTTGCCAGCGGACACTTCATGTATTCCATCGGTGATGCTGAACATCTGAGCAAGAATACTGTATGCCATGCAGTTCGCAAGGTGGTACTTGCTCTCACTAAACTGCTGGATGCATTTATTGTGTTCCCTGGCCATTTAAGCGTTCTCAAGATCTAAGAGGCTTTTTATGCGATCGCAGATAATTCACAATTTAAAAATACTTGGTCTATTTTTAATATGCATAGGCTAGGCCTATATACAGAACACATTTTTTTCCATAGGAATCCCGAGGGTGATTGGTGCATGTTACATCCCAGATGTGTAATGGCATCCAGGGGTATCGATGAGGGACGCAACACAAAAGAAAATCCACCACCAATGCCGGCTTGGACTGTGCAGAGATGAAACACACAGATACGGGAGCAATGTACCAGGTTGTGCAATATATTTACAATATTTACAGTAACACATACACACTGGAAAAGGGGAGAGGACAACAGACGGTGCCAACGAAAAGAACTTAACAAAACCAAAACAACCCTAAACACCTCCACCCAAAACATACAACTGACTACAAAACAAAAGGGTGGCAGTGCCAAACAAGACCTAACTATACTAACTACAAACAAAACATACAAAGGTGGCACCCGCCTCTAACCTAACCCTAACAAAGTGAACACTAACACGGGGATCCCCCAGCTTACCTGTCCTCCTCCCACGACAACCAAATGCAACCAAACCGAAACACAATCCACAATCGAACACAGAACAAAGCAGGGTCAAATACAGTATAGGCAAGTTTGTAAAGAGACGATTACAAAAAAAAACACACAAAGGATCAAAATAGTGCAGTCTCCACTCTACAAATCCGGCATCTTTAAATTGTGGTGCTCCGTCTCTGATTGGCCGGGCCAGAACGAGGAGGCGGGATGCAGCAGCGGGATACCCGCGTAGGGAGAGTAGCAGGAGAGGAGAGGTAGGAAAGCCAAAACATAGGCGGCCCAGATCCCACAAACGCACAGGACGCCACACGTAACAGTGCGATTGATTGTACGCATATCCCCATTAGAGCGCCCTGGGAGAACATGAGGGGGATTATGTGAACAGGAAGTCATTTCACAGCATCAATGTTCAGGTATTTGATCATATTGTATTTGATCTGACATGTAGGCTAGCCAACATTATTTTGTCCTTAAAACTACACACATTAGGTGGTGAATGGTAGTATGTTCAAATGGCCTGAAATCCTTTGTCAGATGACATGTGATCCCCATTTAATGGTGACCAGTCTGGAGGCTAGATGGCCTGGGTCGGTGCATGATTCACAAATTTTTCGGGAATCCACCTTTGGTCAGAGATTTGAACAAGGTAAGACAACCACCACCCTATATTTCCCACATCATGCTGTATTGTGACAATTTCTTTCTATCTTTCAAAGGGCGTTTTGAAGGCCTGCTGCCTGGGGACAGAGGCTACCCATGTCTGCGTTACCTGATGACCCCCTATCCTGACCCACAAACAAGGGCACAAATAAAATATAACGTGGCTCACAGTAACACAAGGGTCAGGACAGAGATGAAATTTGGGGTCATCAACGCACGCTTTGCATACCTGCAAGGCTTGTGGGTGCGTCCGGAGTGGGCATGTGAGGTGGTGGCAGCATGTGTGGTGCTCCCTAACATTGCCACTATCAGAAAAGAAAGAGCACCATGCCCGCTGCCGATGCCACCAGATGTAGTGGACCCAGTGACGCTGGATCACACAACAGGAAGAGCCGTCAGAGAGGCTGTAACGGAGTGTGCCCGAGCGGAGATGTGGTCAAGCCTGAAAGAGGGGCAACTGCAGACAACAGTTTCCAATTTAAGGACTTTTTATTTACTTTAGGCTACCGGCAGGGTTATAAAACATACAGATACCTAAGACAAAACAACATAACACTGTGGCAAAAAGAAAAAAAAACACTGAGACAATGCCCAAATACTAAGTAGGCCCTATACACAGGTCCATTGGCATGACCTCTCTCATCAGAGGCATTCCCCCGTCTGAGCTAAACAGAAACCATATAAAACCCTGGTCTCAACCATTGCACAGACATAAATCAATTAACCCCTACACACAATATTTCATTGCTTAAAGCACATTGGCCAAACACATTCCTTACAGATAATCAGCTATTTACTCTATTAATGCCCTTAGACACTTCATTAATGATTAAAACAAAATCGCACGGAGCGCCCCTGCACCAATAAGCGCTTCCTTATCGGAGCGCGAAAAGAGCGCAGAAAAGGCTTTCCCGTCCTGCACCCCAGTTTGCTCGCTCACAACCCAGAAGACAACAGGAGTACAGACCACCAGTAAGTAGGTACATACAATTAGAACCAGCCTAAATAACAGCCAACTAGCAAGTGTTCTGATGTTAAATGTGCGCACGTAAAGAACCCTCACATAGCCGCTTTAAATAAATCCCAATTATAATTACAATGTACCGTGTTTTGCGTCTTTCCTTAATTCCGTGATACATACATTACAACTTTTCAGTTTTATCACAGACTCTAGATAAACCCCAGACCTTGACCAGACATCCTACAGCATACCAACAAAACACAATAACATCATACAAACAGACGGTAAATCATTATTTGTGGTTTCATTCATGCCATTGTTCATGCGGAGGCGGAAAAGCCGCCGTTCCCAGTGACGGACGCGCTGCGCTCCATCACAGAGGCCACCACAAATCAATTTTTTGACGAATAAAAAAGACACATGAAATTATTCTTTTTTGATTAATGTATTCATTTATTTGCATTCTCCCTTTACTAGAAATTAAAAGGAAAAAAAGTTACAGATGGTAGAGACATATTGATCAAAGGATGGTCAATGTATACCAATACCTTTTTGTCATGTTCAAGTTTTTCTATTTCCAGTTTGTTTTTTTATTTGGAGCATTTTCTTCTGGCAGTCGAGCTCAAGCATTTGCTTATAGAGCAATTGCACATTGTCAGATCCAGCCTGCACAGCAAAACACACAGAGAGAAGGAACATGGCATGCAGGATTCGGCATCATTAGTGTTACATATTGTCAGTATGAATAATCCTTTTAATACCAAAGCAAAAACTACCCTTTGAGTTCTCTGAGAGGCCTGAGAGGAGGTAGCCATGGGTGGGGAGAGTGATTGGTTTAGCTCCTGAAAAACAATAATGCGATTGCCAGCTGACCAAAGCTTTGTTCTCTTGAAGGTTCATTCTCATTCAGTAGATGTATGTATGACGGGAAATATCAGCTCATGACAATTTGCCATACATAGCCTAGTACTAGCCTATGTTAGTCACTCTTAAATAGACATAAGTACAAGTGAGGAAATGAGTCAACCTGGATGTGTGTGTCAGACATGGCTGACATGGTCTCCTCACAAGTCCTGAAAAAAATTAAAGAGAAAAGCTGTTAAATTGTGGTCTAGATTGACCAAGGGGCTCAGTTTTCGATAATCCCTTTCTAATTTTGCAAAAATGTCTGAATGACAGGACTGAAAAGATGAACACAAGTTATTGTTTTGCTTGGCCTTTAAAATAATATTTTTCCATAGTCCCTCTCCAGTGTCTACTTCTCCAATGTCCAAGATTTGTTTGCCACAGTCACTCATGAGACAGTGATCGGTTTGCCAGAAAGGTTTAGCCTACCCAGAAAGACTCAGCCTTTGAAATTAATTTAACCTATAACTTTGAAAATAATTCCAAATTTGCTGGGAATGAAAAAAGTACAACTGTGGAATAAAGATAAGCAAATTTAACAAAAAGTTTATTTTTCAGAAGAACATTGCATTTATTGTTTTAGTCTTGATTACCTCATCCAGTTTGAAATAATAGCTATTCAAATTTCCACTTGTTAAAAGATAAACTGCACACCTTGTTGGATGTGAAATTTGAAGTTAACAAATAACAACAAGCAGAACATGTTATTCTATTAGCTGACTAGCATTGTTTGCCACAATGTTGTTAAAGTTATTGCACACATAAGTGCAACATGTCAACTATAGGTAACTATATTTCTGAATATAATGAGTTAGTGCTAAAGTTGTGGGGCTGGGGTTAACTACTGACCATTTATTGACAAACTCACTTTCACTTCACATGGGTATGTGGACCAGTGAATAACACTGTGCGATCTGAGGATTGTCAAGATAACTGTGCTTCTGTATCTCATCATTTCCCAAACAGGCTGAATGAGATTTAAAAGTCACTCATTTGGGGCAGTTGACAGCTGCCTCCTAAAGTGTTACTGTTAATAACCTCAGTTACTGTTTCAATAAATTAAAATTCCAAAAACATTAACAAATTAATTGCAATTAGGTTAGTTCTGCTGGAACTACATTATAGCTATGAATTGAAATGTTTCAGCTGCTTATACGATAAACTGTAAGTTAAAGTCCATTATGATTGTTAAAATGTTATACCTAGTTGACAATGAAAGATAAGTGAATGAATTCTTGGTGTTGATTGGTGTTTTACTTGAATATTAACCACAGTCGACAATGAAAGATAAGTGAATGAATTCTTGGTGTTGATTGGTGTTTTACTTGAATATTAACCACAACCAACTGGCAGAATTAATCTAAATGAATGTAAGTGTACAATTAATTTTATCTGAAACATTTGTGAAATATTGTACCATTACAAGGTGTTAAAAAGAGTGATTTTTTTGTTCTTAAGTTCTCCCTCCTTCCCTCTCTCCTTCAGAGTCTGAAGTCTGCCACCATCTACTGTTTATGGCTATTAGAAAATCAACTTCCAGACTCCCAATACACCAGACTGTTACATTTAAGTCTGAAGATTTTTTCATTGCCTCTTGTGGTATGAACTTGCCTTTAGTTTACGAGTACCTCGTAAATCTCTGAAGTAATAAAAGTCTGAATCATTTGTTCCAGTAATCAGTTATCCAAAGAAGTGAAAGGGTTCGGATTTACCACATATAGCCTCCTCCATAAAAAAACACTTTCCAACAAGAGCAGAGATATGACTGTTAATTCAGTTTCATAACCAGTGATATATTTTCTGCAACATGTTATGAGGTCTAGAGTCAGTGTCAGAGATTACTGCAATGTTAACCTTGCACTTTTGAATAAGAATGTTACAACTATGATATAAGACATGTTATCATCCTTTATTTATAAACTGTCACTTTAATGGCCAAATAAACTGAGGTAGATTGAGGCTTTGTGTGGCATGTACTCAAAGGCCAAATTTTAATATAACTGCAATGGTTTTCATATCTAAATCTGAGAAATTTGAAACTTTTGATAGGTATTTACAGTAATAATAATAACTCAAACTCAAAGCTGAAAGTTCAGAACAAATTCATTGAGTCAAGGCCCAAATTGTGAACTCATGTTCCATCTGGTTAACACAGGTGTGCAACATCGGGTGAATTAATTATTTATCTTGGGCTCATTCCTCTTGACTGGCCCCTTCCTTACTTACAGCTGAATACAAAAGTTTGGTTGCACTAGCTGCAACTCCTTTCATTTAAGTGTCTGTTACAGATGGTGCAAACCGTAAGAGAGAAAATAATGTGAACCAGTAAATAAGGTAGAAAGAGTCTGGTGGTGCTCAGTACTGAAAGGGAACATTATTACCCGTTAACAATCTGCTCAATCACACAGACACCTAATCTACTCGAAACCTATCACCCTCCCCCCAATCCTGATAATTTATAGTAATGATTTTTTTTTTCCAGTACAGATGGTAAGGCAATGTCTTTTATGGCTCTGAAGTTTCTTGTGGTACTGTCTTATTTATTTCAGGTTAGCAGTTGAAATGATTGGAAAACAATGTTGTGTTTTCAAGTGTATCCCATTAAAGAAAAGATTTAGTTTTTAATAGTATGACAGACTAATCACAGTCTAGCGTTATTTGTAGAGTTTAAATAAGCTGTCAGTGCCACTGGTGTTATTATGTTGTAATGGCTTTTGCCATGTGCAAGAACTTCATGACGGAGTGGTTTTGCACAGAATGTAAATGCTGACATAGACATAGACCCAGCTGTCACTCGTCTTTTTTGAGCCTTTATTGCTTAAATGGCTTAAATTCCATTAAAAGTTTTACAAGGGCAATTTGTATAAATACGATATGTGTTGGCAATACAACACATTCAGTACAGTATGCATATTTTAAAAACATATTGGTTGAAGGACAGCCATCCAGCTGTCCAGCACTTATCAGGCTGACAGTGCTGGTTAGGGCCCGTGGCAACTGTCACAGAGTGCTGTTTTAAGAACAAGCCTTCAAGATAGAAAGAATGGGTACACACATCCAGTACACACATCCAGCTGCAAAGATTACTGTATTAAACACTAGTGTTGGTATCTATACAGCAGGTAGCAATTCTGCCAGAAGAGTCAGGCGAGAGACTTCCATGTCCTTTTATTCCCTATGATTGGGGAATATGTTTGTACTAGTATATATCTGCAAATTTGCATGATTTTAACTCTTCCAACAGGAAGAAAATAGAATAGTTTTAGAAGCCTTGAATATTCAGTGAACTTGTAAATATCATTATCTACGTGTTTGCCAGGAAACCATTATGTGGTGTGTTTATTATTTATTTGTTTATTGTTGTTTCTCTTTTGTGCAGATAGATTTGGAAATTTCCCTGACAAATATTGCCTTTTGATTTGCTCAAACTTACAAAACCATTTGTACAGTGTGCAAAAACATCTTGGCTGCCTTACTGAATCATATTCATGTCTGTATAGTCCTTCTCAAATTGATGAGGAATGTATTTAAACTGAGGTTGGTTAGCCAAGGGGGAATCAGCCAGCAGGGGAATGCCATCCCTTTCTCCAGGGATCAAGTATTCAAAAAGAGTATCAATTAGTCATTATATTAGCATCAAATTAGTATCAATTAATATCATGAATATATAAATTCAGTGAAGTCTCATCAAAGCTTTCCATTGCTCTGTTAGGAGAAAAGGAAGACAGCTGATATTTCCTCTTGTTTTTTGACTGTACCAGAGGGAAAGAAAATTCCCAATGCAGCTGGCCTTGGAGCACTCTGACACAGCAGGGTCAAGGATGTTCTGACAGTCCCTCTGTCTCTTGAAGTGCAATGTCAACTTTTTTACCCATGCTGCAATGTATTTTGTATACACAGCTAAATCATAAAAGTCAACTCCAATATCTTTTTAAAAATCTGTATTCAACCATACAGTATAAATTCCATGCATGTATATCAGCAGCAAACGGTGATGTTAGGTGTAATCTGTATTTGCAGTATGAATAAGAGTTTATTAAAGTGTGTTTAGACACTTGTTTGGGGGATCACAGTGTCCATTAAGAGATGTGAAAAGATGTAGATATCACTCTGGATAATATACTCTGAGGACATGATAAACATCTCTCAGTTATAGCATATATTCATTTCTTACTTTTGTTCACGTCTTACTTTGTTGTTATTGCATTACAAATGGTGTGTGAATATGTGGTAAAAATACCAGGAAATGAATGGCACAAAGCTTTTAGCTTCAACTCCAGGTTCCTTTACGTTTATTTATTCATCACAAGACTGCTGTTCTATCTGATATCTTTACTGGTGTGTGAAGATGCAGTGCATATGTAGATAAAGATAAATTATGTGCGTGGCTCTGTTGTTAGGGACCAACCTCGCTTACCAGGCGTATGTCATGAATGACTAAATGCCTGGTGACATCCATATTCACTTCTGAGATCATTAGCAGGTGTGAGCATACACAGAGGACATCTGCTGATAACCCACTTGACAGTTATTTTTCTATTGAATTGTAAGATTGTGCAAAGGTGTACGACGAGTCAAGGCAATGATTTACATGTAGCTGTGTTTTCAAGCAGGGATGCTTACAGAAGGAGAGAGCACAGTCCAAACCTTTTAACCTTTGTTCACCTCACCCTCAACTTCACAAGTATGTGTGATTTGCTCATGCATTACAGTGGATTCAGAGGCTTGACAGCATCTCTAGAGGCCCAGTAATGTCCTGAATAAGGATGAATAAGACTGAATTTTCACAAGAACCACTTAACCCATCTTAATGTAGTGATCAAAGATGCATCATCATACACTTGCAACAACGAGACATTGCAACGAATCTGGCTGGGCTTAATGTTGTATTCATTCCTTCTACAAACCTCCATGATCACAGTAGCTGGTGGCTGACTGGAGGACAATGACCTGAACGTATTGCCTCTGTGCGTTCATGGCTAGATTTCCATCACGCCCACTTGAGCAGGAAACCCTCTGAGCCTGATTGCTCAGAGGTCCCTGCTAGGGCAGGTTACCATGTGGGTTGGATATATGTATCAGAAGCATAAAGTCATTGCTCACAGCAGCCGGCTGACCATAGGAAATAGCTCAGAGCGACCAGTGTGTGGGTCAGCACTTCTGTGTGCCTGATGGTCCAATCCATCAGCCTGTGGCTAGGCAGTCCTCTGTGGACATAAGTGAGTGTAGCATTGTTTCAGGAGTGTATCAGGATTTATATGAAAAGGCAGGCATTTAAAGTAAAACCACATCACTTCTCCATGTGATGGGTTCATAATTGAAAAGTATAAAGTTCCATCCAACTTGGTAGAATGGCTATAGCTTCAGGCCACAGTTATAACCAATATATATATATTTTTTTTTCACTTTTTGCTTAATGGTACAGTGCAGTTCCGTTGATGGTGTAGCCCTTAACCTGTACATTAGTAGCTGAATGTTGCATTAGTGGTCTTATCCTACTGAAGTTTATGTTAAGTTGGCAACCTCTAAATAAAGAAGCCCAAAGTGATCTATTAAAAAATGAACAAAACCAGTGTCACCATGCCAAAGTTTAAAAAAGAGACAAATAGGGAAATGAACAGATAATTCTGGGGAACCACCTTAATGTATGAAGTTCAAATACACAACTGAGTTGCTCCAGTTATTTAAGTTAAAACATCACCTTAACAATGATTAATACATTTCAGTTGAAAATCACTATAATTTGGTGTAGAAGGAGCAATGCCACAGGCTTTACAGTGCACCAATAACTTGCCTGAAAACAACCATCCACTTGTAGCGCTTTCTTTTTTAATATTGCTCGTTTGTCATATGATGTTAAAGGCCATGATTTTTCCTCAGCAGAAGGCAATATTTGTCTTCTTAATGTACAGCATGCAATATTTCCCAACAGCCAATCAGATGGAGGATGGAGCGTGTTTTCCCAGAACATAATAGAAAAAGTCCAGCCACGTATTGAATCCTGCCCTAGAGGTGTATTAGTATGAGCAGACTTATTGCATGTGGAGGCAGCAGTACAGGTGAGGATGGGAAAACTCAATACACTATGGTTTAACTGTACATTATGAACAATGATTATATAGCATGACAGCAATAGCAAAACAAAACGACATTACAGTAAATTGATAGGATTGCAAAAAGTTGTTAGGCCTAAATCAAAGGTGGCTATAGATTAAACACAATAAAGAATGAGTGAAACCCAAAATGACTACAGTTAAAAAGATAATTGAATAACATAATTTATAAAACAATAAAAAATGCATTTATAAACAAACATTGAAAAATCAATTCAGGTAGACTAATTAGCGAGGCCCAGATTCAATGTAACCTGAATATATTTTGTTCTTAAGTAATACATTTATGCAAGGCTTTTTTCTGTTCTGACACTTACAAACATTATGAGTGCACTGTTTGCTGACAATAACACATTAACACCTGTAGCATCCTCATACATTTGTAACGGACAGTGAAACATCAAGTATCTCATTTGTATGTAGCCTGTACTGTGCCTGGACTGTTTCTAATAACGAAGAGTACATTCACTGAATCATCTGTTATTAATTTACATTTTTATGCATTCCCCCTCTATTTATGTTCTCATTTGCTTCAGTCCCTCTAATCCCTCCACAGTGTGTGCCTTATCTGCCTTGGTACATGCATTAGCGTTGTTGTGACTGCCATGTTTGAAAACTTAATGAACGTTGTATTTTAAAAGCCTGCAGAGCAAAGGCGGAACCATATCTTGTTGACGTGTCAAATCTTTATGAGATGATTCACACATTTCAGAGTCAGTCGTTGGTGGTGTTTTATTAGCACTGTTTGCATATGCATTACACTGTACTGCACTTCAAATAATTATTCATCAGTTATGTAAACGTGTCTGCATCGGTTGTTGTATTTTTTTTGATATGGTCAATAAAGAATTGGTGTTATTAAAACAACAGAGATTGAACGCTCAAACCTGAGCTTGTGTAATATAATGGAATCTAAGGTGAGGCGCAATGCTTTCCAAGTACAAATCCAATCTAGGACCTGAGCCAGGATGGAGCTATTGCTCAACCGTTACCTCTACAGTAAAAGAATAAAGAATTTAACAGGACATTTATTGTATCACTACTCTTCTTCAGTGACCGTAGCAATGAGGTGGAATTGTGTGTTTATTGTAGATAAAGGTTCCTAATCTGTCTTCAGCAGTATAATTAAACTCTGTGTCTATCCTAGCAAGGGCAGCACAATGCAACAGATTTTTTAGAATGCTGTCCAACTATTGTTAAACATACGTTTAAGTATGTTCTTTCTAAATGCAATTTTCTGCTTTGTCGTAATTTCTGTTATCAGTTCAGAGTATATGTCTGATAGCTTGTTATGCATTTAATTGTTGATGTATTAAATGAGATGGAGAGAGGGGCATGGGATTGTACAGTATACACAGTATATTCCTAATTAGAATTATGTACATTCTCAGATAGCAGTTGAGCCAAATATGTTGTGCATGGCTGGGAAAGGCCACAAACCTAGAGCTATAACCAGTTTTCAAACATCTACAGTCTGTGTCAGATGAATGCTCCAGATATGCACTGAAAGAAAGTGCTGTGAGTAGTCATTGACATATATGAGAACAGCCTATGTTGGCTTTATGGGCCACAGATGAGCATGCAAGGCAATGAAAAGGTATTATGTGGCCATTTACTGTGACTGTGAATATGACAGTGAGTGTGTGAAATAAGAGCCTAATTATGCAAATAGTTCTAACTAATGCAAAAATGGAGATTTCCCATAATACTGGCTAGGGCTAGGTGAAGTTACAAAGGTACAATTATCACAATAGTGTGTACAAGTATAGAGACTGTGGCTGAAGTAAGCCACATGTGAGATGAATGGACAAATGCTGTTAATATAGTGAAAGTGCAAAAAAAGTCATTTAGTGATTATAACTAGGGATGCACGATAACTGTTTTTTACAACCGATATCGATAACCGATAAATTCCTGCTTCTCATAACCAATACCGATACCGATAACCGCTAACATTTTTTATAGTTTATATACACACTTCAGTGTAGGGATGCACGATATAGCCATCGCGATGTATGCACAGCTATTTTTAGCACAATAACAGCTATCCCCGGTATGTGGCGTTAGGTTTTTTCCCGTATGTTTTTCAGTGGCTGCGGGTGAGCTGGAAACAGGGGAAGCGGAAACACGACCTTTAAATCTATCATTACTTTCAGCCTGTTCCCTTTTATCCTCCTTGATTAACAATAAAACAAATAATTCACAGAATAATTGACACCAATCGTAAATAAATGATTATGCTCGCGAAACAGCGCAGATTGTCTGTAGTTTGTGTGCTTGTGAAAGCGACAACGTGAGATTGCATAATTAACAAGGATGGCATTTATCGATGTAAATTACGTTAAATGCTCATGACACATCACAGCTTTTGTGAGGTCTGTGTTCTAAACGTTATTGTTCATTGCACTCAACCTAACCTGAAAGTTTATTCTCAGTAATTTAAATCGATTTAACTAAATTTAGCTCCGTTTTGTAATTTGAATTGTTTAACACAAGAAAGCTATAATTTGAAACATTTAAGATAAAGCTTTGGGATTACTTGCCATTTAATTTTTCAAATTGCCATCCTTGTTATTTTGAGCATTTAAAGTAATTTAAATCGATAAATGCCATCCTTGTTAATTATACAATCTCACGTTGTAAAGGGGAACAGGCTGAAAGTAATGATAGATTTAAAGGTCGTGTTTCCGCTTCCCCTGTTTCCAGCTCACCCGCAGCCACTGAAAAACATACGGGAAAAAACCTAACACCACATACCAGGGATAGCTGTTATTGCGCTAAAAATAGCCGTGCGATACATCGCAATGGCTATATCGTGCATCCCTACTTGAGTGTAAGAAAGGCTAAGATGTAGTGAGCAAAGATGAATTTAACATTATAGCTCTGCCTCTGTCCTAACCAAATATGAATGATATCACTACTGTTGTAATCACAATAAAATCAAGAACAGTTCCAATTTTTCAAATGAACATTTATTATTATTATTATTATTATTATTATTATTATTATTATTATCCAAGGAATTTAGGTTTCTTATTTCGGTTCTATTTATCGGCGAAAATGTTATTATCGGAGTTATCTGAATGACATAATTTTTTGCAATATCGGGCCGATAATTATCGGTTCCGATAGTTATCGTGCATCTCTAATTATAACAAGAGTGGTTTCTGTCCTTGGATGGCATGGCAACAGTTTCAAATATCTAGACACTAGGAACAATACAGGAGTTCAACCCACATCAAGCAATTCTGTGCAGGGTTACATACAAAACTGTGTTTGAGACCATATTGGGTGTGGCTGTATATGGGCAGGCAGCCATGACAACCAATTTGTACATATAGACATTATATGGCTGACACATGTGCAAAATGTTGAATGGGTAAGTGCACACTGTGTACAGTTACCTCTGAAAATGTGTATAGTGGCCTTATTGGGTATGACCTAAATGAGAGACAGGATGAAAAACAGTAAATAAAATTAGTGTAAAAAATGAGCAAGAAAATACACCCTCCATCTTTTTGCCCTGAACGGCTAATAAGTTGTTGTTCATCTGATGAGAGTTCACATGTAAAAGAATTTAGATGTGCTTGAAAGGCAAGGTAACTTGTTAGTCATAAATCTAATCAATTGGACCATAACCAAATCAAATAATATTCATTCATCTCTGGTCTGATGAAAGGCTATTATTTTCTTTAATGATTGATTATTTATATAATTATTTATTATTAATTATATTTGAATATTTACATATTTTTACATAGATATGGATAAATATTTTGGTCAGTCCAGTTTAGAGTAAGAAATGTTGGCTCTTCAAATATGTGAGCATTATTTAAAATCGGATAACACATAAAAAAATGTGTGCATGGTGTTGCTGTTTCCAGGACACTATGCTCAACTTTGAATTTCAACCATTTCAACTGGTTAGTTAATTTCATGCGCATTATTGCTGGTCTTTATAACCTGAAACACAAACACAATATTTTACTAAATATAATGAAGAATGTTTCTCTTCAGCTTTACCTTACTAGTTGCATTCCTAGCTTACTCTCAATATTTACTGTGTACCTGTTGCTTACACTAAATTAAGTTACAGAGTTTAAGTTCCAAACACATCTATTTGGCCGCAACAACAATGAATTGAATATGTTCTGGATAGTGTTACCTAGCAGATTAGAAGGCACAACCGGTAACCCTAAGTGTAAATAATAGTGGTAGATCATCTGTCAGTCCCACAATGATGGCCACTCACCTATGATGCCCCAGTGGTGGACTAAGGTACCTATCATAGCACAGTAACTCACCATTCTGCAGACCATATTTGGATTCATCCATCGTGGATCTGCCTGCAGGTTACACTGAGACTTGAAACATACCTTAGAGCTGTGATTGTTGTAGTAAAGATATTTGGCAGCCAGTAATTGTGATTCATGTTGGATTTGGTGTACTGAAGGGACTATATTAAAATAGTACTTACCTATCTGTATTGCCTTAGACTAATTGAAAATCTGTATATTCTGTTATTCCTTGTACTGTGCTTGCTTATTTGCTGTTTGCACCCTATACTTGTACTAATATAGTATGCCCTGTTTAGGACTAGCTGCCAAAACCAGTCATTTAAAAATCACAAGTTAATAATATCTTGTTTGCTATTTCCTATGTGTGACTAATTGAACCAAAAGAAATGGTGATGATGATGGTCTTCCAAAACCCTCCCCATGCTTCACATTATCCCAATTGATTTCTACTTGTTGGTTACAAACTATACCACTTTAAGGTCGAACTCAAGGTTTGGCCATATATCTAAACATTTAGAATTGTAGCATGTGCATACAATATCAAAGATCTCATTTAATTTACGCATGATCTTTTTGCATTTGAAATAAAACTCCATGAGGCTCAGGGATTTTTGAACACATCTCACAAGCTGGGTTATTAATAACTTCAGTAGGTATATCATTGTATGTCATATGATGTCCCTTCTCTATTCTGGCCCCCATGTGGTGGAATAAGCTTCCCACGGTAGTCAGTACAGCAGAATCTCTGATGATCTTATGGCTCCCTTAAGTATGTTGTTGCACTTTATTATTTTTTGTATGACGTCTGAGGTGTATTAGATATTGATTCCAATAATTTATACATTGATGCATAATTTAGACATTGAACCTGCCTGTCTGTGCCTGTTGTTTTTATTACTGTAGAAGAGTCTGCATTTTCAGTCTGACACTGGTTATTGTAGTGAAGTATGATTCATTTTGACTTTTTTCAAATGTGATCTCTAGGCCTCATGTTACAAAGGCATGTGATACCAAGTTGATAGTTAAAACCCTCTTGAGAACTCTCATTAACAGAGTGTTTCATAAAAGCATCTTAAATTACGATGATCCTAGAAATCTTTGTAGATTAACAAGTGTCTCCAGGTAATCATAGAAATCTAAGTGCATTGTTGGAAAATATATCCTCCCTGCAGTGTCACAGAGCATCTGCAGGAACCATCGCGACATTGCGAATCTTGTTATGACTGCCGACACTGAGTGTCTGAACCATGTTCATGCATAGGCACCCAATACATTTTTCTTTCATATCAGTTGGCCAACACTCTTTCCTACTTAAATAAAAGACTGTTTTCTCAGCAACACACTTCTATCTTATCTTCCATGCCCCAAGGACACTCCAATCGGTTATTATCAAATCGATTCAACAGCAGATAGAAACTGTTCTTTATTATCGTGTACGTGTCCGTGCTCTGAAAGTTGTTTTGGGAAATGTGTATAGGATTTTACAAATGCACTTTAAATTGCACTTTAAACCCTTCTCAGCCTCTAAGATCTATCACTATCAGGCTATGGTATCTTCTGTACTGTTGTGTCTACCAACTAAATAAATGTAAATGCAAGTGAGGTGTAATGTGTGGGGCATTTTATCTTCAGCGCTGCACAGTCAAGGAGCCAACACTAACTGTGAACTTGTAAATACATCCAGTATCATTCAATACAACCATGGCCCTGCTTGAAGATGTGTTTACACTGATTTTCATCCTCTCCTTCACTCTGAACTTTTTTTTTCCTTTCTGTCCCTCTCATTTAAAAAATCAGACAGGCAATGAGACCTCTTCATGCAAAACTAATGGCCCTCCAACTTCCAATCCTGCTACTGTCTCCCTCTCCTTCCACCCTCTATCTGATGCTCTCCATTTGCTTGTTACTTTCCTTTTCAACGTTAGCCCTTTGTCCCTCATACCCTTTTTTGTGTCCTCTCTGACCTGCATTCTGTGGATGCCATTTCAGATCCACTGTTAATTATACTAACTCTATCCTGACCTCTGCCCTACTGTTAAGTCTTGATGATCTCTGCTGCCTTGCATTTTAGTCTTGTTTTCCTTCCATGCTCCAAACCTTGACTCTTCTCTGTCCCCTTGAATGTAAAAAGCAAAGTTAAGCTTGATGGAAAGCAAACGAGGATTCAGCATTTGGGTGAACTGTACTGTACTGAACTGCACTCCTCTGCTTCTATTAAACCAAAATTTCAGGCACTCCATCTTCTCATCGTCAAAGAACCTGACTGCATGGCTTATTGGCCTGTCTTCACTCATCCAGCCCTGTGAAACTATACATGTCAAGTGGTAAGCGCAAAAAGACACCCATTACAATGAAGCCAGTGTAAGCCATCTTACTCTCTAAATGCATGGAACACTGAATAGCTATTGCCCACTACTCTGACATCATGGACTGCTCAACATAGTAAAAGTTAAGAACCCTAGCGAAAGAGAAAGTACGCTGACGTCAAATACTTCAATATTGCTTTGAAGATGATGATGAAGTGGTTAAGTAGTTGCTTAATCAAGATTAAATTAAGTAGTGTGCTGACCTCTTCTCAGTATCATCAGCAAAAAAGCTGTGTTTACTGTGATTTGGTACAAGTGACACCAATCCACAAGATTGGGTCCACAAGAGTGTGTTGGTGTGCAGCACTGTATCATTAAGGCCAGCCCTTGCAATTTTGGTGCCCTAGCCCCTACCATAAGCTAACAGACAGCCAGAGAGACAGACAAACAGCCAGACCAGAGTAATCATGGGTATCAGGGGTGAACCTCTGTTCCACCTACCTGTGTAGTTAGCAATTAAGTTGTTGCAACCAGCAGAAGCAACAGTTTTTGAGTTGAATAGTCACCTTTCCATCTTCTAATGGAATGTTCACTACAGTCATGCAAATTCTAACCTGCTTTTCACAGCATCAGAAGAAGCAGCATATGTGTCTATTCATGAATTTATGGGATTATCTTTATCTTCAAAATTGTTTACTTAACTGCTTCACACCCAATTTTTATTACAATCAGATTTAAGTTCAGTTTTAATTTAATTAATTGACATCTATATGATTACCACAAAAGAAAAGGGATCAAAGATTGCAAAAAATATGAAATGCCTTTATTTTAATGGACAGAGCATACAAATAGACGCGTTTTGGCAAGAGCTGTCATCAGAACAATATATTGTATATGTATGTATACAGAGAAAGACAGCGAGAGCGGGAGAGAGATAGAGAGAGGAGGGAGAGAGACAGAGGGGGGGGAGAGACAGTCTTTTTCACCTGCTGTTAAGAGATTGCGAGATTGTGACATCACGTTACATAACGTTACATAATCGGACAACCAACACTTCTGGTGACAGCAACAACGCAAAACTGCAGTCCGTCAACTAATGAACGGCACCATTAAAATGTATTGAACTGGCATCCCGTAACAGTGATAATCAAGTACCGACTAAAATAATTATTTCAATATTCATGAGCACCTTTTGGAGTTTTGACTACTTTCATTGCACTTTTTGATTTGTCTGATTGATTGCTTGATTTGTTTGATTGATTGATTACCAGCTTGGCATTTGAGAGTATTTCAGCATTCACATTTAAATTCCACCATAAAAGGACTGTCACCCTACTTGCCGGTTTTCCAGATCAAGTGGATAACAGTGAGAACCACAACAACCATATTATTATTATTATTATTATTATTATTATTATTATTATTATTATTATCATTATTATTATTATTATTATTATTATTATTATTATTATACCACATGTTATTATATGACGACACAAACCTGGTGCAGAAATATGGGCTCCTCCAGCCATTACAATTTGCCGTTCAAGTCGCGTGACGTAGGACTGTCAAGTCAGGGCTGTGGGAGGACGCAGCTTCAAAATCTAAGCCAAGCACACACTGCTCGCTCTTCGGGCGTAAACGCACAAGCGGAAAGGCTGTTGCAACGAGCATCAAGTCTGCTGTCCCTAAGATTAGCCATTGCTTTCAAGCCGACTACTTTAACATGCACTGCCTGCGCACCCAGCCAAGGAAACCAGCGGATTTCTGATCGATCAGTTTCAATCTGATAAAGGATGAGAAAGACTGGGATCAGAAGGAGACATTTAGTCCCATTCGGTCGCTCAGTGAGTATCTTGCAGTTACTTGTGCTGTCTTGGGAAATACTCAAAACTTCTGCATGAATGCCCCCATTTAATCGCGGGGACAGCAGCCTTTTACCAAGGCATCCCCTAAAAAAACGAAAATATCTACCAGAACACAACCAAGAATGTGTCTGATGATTTCTGTCATACTTTCTTTGCTTTTTGGACTGACAACACGGCCAATGGAAAGACGTGCGCTTATGAGCCGTGTTCCGTTTTTTGTCCACTAGGTTTGTTTTTCATTTGCATGTTTTTGTCATTGAAATTTATAATTTCGCTGATATAACGACGTTGATGCTGCTGTTTAGAGCAACACATATAAAAATGCTGAACAGTGTTTTATTGCTGGGCGTTTTAACGGTGACCGTTTTCTCCTCGAAGACAGAAAGCCGCAAAACTTCCAAAGACATTTGTAAGAGTCGCTGCTTTTGCGAGGAAAGGGAGAACATTTTGAATATCAACTGTGAAAATAAAGGATTTACCACAGTCAGCCAGTATCAGCCACCACAAAACAAAATATGCCAACTATTTTTAAATGGAAACTTTCTGTCCAGGCTCAATCCCAACGAGTTTGTTAATTACGGCAATGTTACAAGCCTTCATTTGGGAAACAATGGTTTACAAGAAATTAAAACCGGGGCTTTTACTGGACTTAAATTTTTAAAGCGACTTCATCTCAACAACAATATATTGGAAAGTATTAAAGAAGACACCTTTGCCGGTTTAGAAAGTTTGGAGTACTTACAAGCAGATTACAATTATATCAGCTCTATTGAGGCAGGTGCGTTCAGTAAACTGAATAAACTCAAAGTCCTAATACTTAATGACAATCTACTGCCTTCTCTCCCAAACAATATTTTCCGTTTTGTTTTGTTAACCCATCTGGATTTGAGAGGGAACCGACTGAAAACGCTGCCGTTTGCTGGTGTGTTGGAGCATATTGGAGGTATTATGGAAATCCAGCTGGAGGAGAACCCGTGGAATTGTACTTGCGATCTGATCCCTTTGAAAGCATGGTTGGATACCATCTCAGTTTTCGTGGGCGACATAGTCTGCGAAACGCCATTTAGACTCCATGGGAAAGACGTCACACAATTGATAAGGCAAGACCTTTGCCCCAGAAGAAATGCTGGCGATTCAAGCCACCGCATAATGCAGTCTCCATCAGATTCTCAGTATCAGGGTCCCTATCCAACATTACACCCAGGCGCCACTCCAACAAGAACACCGAAGGCGTCCCGTGCCCCCAAAATGAGAAATCGCCCGACACCGAGGGTAACAGCGTCCAGCAGAGATAAGCATATATTTGGACCCATCATGGTTTATCAGACGAGGTCTCCCTTAACAATTATATGTCCAAATGTATGCATCTGTACTTTGCAGAATCCGGACAGTGGATTAAACATAAATTGTCAAGAAAGAAAACTGTACAATATATCAGCTCTCCACCCCAAACCCTCTTATCCAAAGAAATTGCATCTGACAGGTAATTATCTACAAGTAATATATAGAGCGGATCTTGCAGAATATAGTTCCCTGGAGCTTCTCCACCTCGGAAACAACAGAATAGCAATTATTCAAGACGGGGCTTTTGAAAATCTGACAAGTTTACGCAGACTTTACCTTAACGGCAATTACATTGAACGACTTACACCGTCGTTATTTTCGGGGCTGCAGAGTCTTCAGTATCTATACTTAGAGTATAATATTATCAAAGACATTCTGCCACAAACATTTAACTCCTTACACAATTTGCAGTTACTGTTCCTCAACAACAATTTGCTAAGATCTTTGCCCGATAATGTTTTTGGGGGTACAATGCTGACAAGGCTAAACCTCAGAAATAATCATTTCTCCCACCTGCCCGTGCGGGGTGTGTTGGACCAGCTCTCAGCTTTTATTCAGATTGATCTCCAAGAAAACCCATGGGATTGTACTTGTGACATTGTCGCTCTGAAGAACTGGATGGAGCTGTCCAGCACCAGCGTTGTAGTTAATGAAATCACTTGCGACTCACCCTCTAAACAAGCCGGACGCCTTCTGAGATCTCTACGAAATGATGCGATTTGCCCAGAAACGGGCGTAGTGACAGAAACCACGGAACCCACTGTGAGTACCAGCCCTGATACAACCCTTTCTACTGCCAGTGCAGACACCGACACCGTGTCAGAAATGCACCCAGAAGTACCCCTGTCTGTCTTAATTCTGGGTCTTTTGGTTGTGTTCATTCTCTCAGTCTGCTTCGGCGCAGGTTTGTTTGTATTTGTACTGAAACGACGTAAGGGGTCCGAAAACATCCCCTCAAGTGCCAATAATTTGGACTTGAATGCTTTTCAGGTCCAGTATGGCTCCTATAACACAGAGTCCAACGCAGACAAACCGGAGAACAATGTATATAATTACATACCCCCGTCTGTAAGTCAGATGTGCCAAAACCCAATTTATATGCAGAAGGAAGACGATCAAGTAGCTTTCTACAGAAACTTAAAGGAACTGAACTTTAGTTCCCTGGATCCTAAAAAAGACGAGCTGTCCCGAAGTCCTGCATATACTATAAGCACCGTGGGTTTCAATGAGAAACAACCTTGTGGAAATCAGGAGTCGGAGCTGCTCTATCAGAACGTTGCGGAAAGAGTTAACGCGCTTCCAACTGCAGGGGTACTAAACTATAATTTTTGTACCTTGCCCAAAAGACCTCCCGCGCCCCCATACGACTCGAGGCGCAACAACCAGGACAGGTTAAATAAAGCAGTTCTGTATGGGACCCCGAGGAAATATGCCGAACAGTGTCAAAATGAATACCCAATGCTTCCAGGGAAACTAAAGACGGTACCAGATTACCTCGAAGTTCTGGAAAAACACACTGCCATGAGCCAGTTGTAAAATATATTCATTAAACCTTTACTTCGTTACGTAAACATTTCTCTATCCATGTAACCTGAAAATAATGAGGACATGTCAACAGCGCGATTCCGTTTTTTCGTCTCTTTCAAGCTGTGTAAATGAGCAAATGTTAAAATATGCGGTAAAAGGTGGTATGCTGCATTCTTTTAGGTTTTACACTTTACCTGCTTGAAACTTAGGTCATACTGGCAATTTTCACAACATTTGTATAATAGAAGTTTGTGCTTGTAAGGGATCTCTGGTCAAAAAATGTCCCTTTTCCGAACATCAACAGCTCTGAGTCCTTTGAAAACTTGTACATAGGGTGTGATGGTTGATGCGCAACACAATTACACATTTCATCAGCTTATTGTACCATTTATTCCAGAAGTGCCTTTGCACTTAAAGAATTTTACTGTCGCTTTCTGCTCTAAGGTGGAGTTTTTAATATTTGTTGTATTTTAAGAATCTTGATGTAAAACATACTTCAATTATATGTCAATTGTATTACATTAAATTGGAAAGGTACGCTTTATTTATGTGTTTGAAGTAATATTTTTGTATATAAATGTGCCTTTGTAAAATGTTAAATGAGGGAAATTGCATTTTCAAAACTGTAAGCTGTTATGTGAGATGTAATGCCGTGAGAGCATATATAGGCTATTTTTAACCGCAGTCACAGTATAATAGATTAGTATAGATTCATGTGGCTTTTCAGCAAGTAAGCCAATGTTTCAGAAGAACGGGCGTGTCAGTGAATGCACTCCCACTGACTAACCTTACATTTAAAAGTAGCCTACAACAGCATCTCAGTGGGTTGATTAGAAATTGTAAGCACCGGCCTTTGGCAGGGTTTAGTAGGGGCGCACCGGAATGCGTCTCCACACAGGGTTTAAGCGACTGTCCTGCGTCTAGTCTATTGAAGGAGTGTGCTATGTGCTATCTTCACAGCGTGTCTACATGTCACTGTCTTTTATGAATGATGTCCTCCTCAGCATCAAAGTGAATAGGAGGCCTATTGGTGTGAGCTGCAGAAAGAGACATTTTTAATTGAGATTACTAACTTATATTTGTGTTTACTGGTTCATTCATAATTGCTGCAATGTTAAAAAAAGTACCACAGATGAACAAATGTTACTATAGAATGGGCTGAGGGACAAGTAGCCATCTCAACCATTGTGAGCTTGTTATATATCTCCAGTTCCTCTTGCAGTGATGTCCTTGCCTTCCATCAATGCACCACAGTGTTGCTTTTCCCCACCACTGCTGAGAATAAGAAAGCAGCACATGCCCTGCATGATAATGTGCCTGTTCCCCAGTGGAACAATGTCTTCTTATCCCACAACAGACAAGGACTAAAAGACCACATGTTGGCTTTCTCATGATAAACAACAAGTGATCATATCAATGGCAGCCAACAGAGAAAGTGATACTTAACCCTGCAAATATGTTTGGTGTAGAGTCAGTTTTCTTTGACTGTGAAGTAATAATAAGAATACTGTGCTATGACATTTACCCATGCAGCCTATTCAGATGTATTCACATACCACTGTATGGTACTTACACCCTGGAAAATTCTCATTGAAAGAGAATGTAATGTACTACAGCTGTGTGTAAGTCACTCGACAGCTGTAGACATTTGTGCAGCGCAATATTATATAAAGATATGTAGAGATTTTTTGTTTCTTGGGGGGGGGGGCATACAGGGATCGCTTGACACACAGACAAGCAAGGCTGAACAGACAGTGACTCACTGGGCTGTTGTCAGATGTCTGGGGCCATGCAATGATCCTGGAGCGACTCTGGTCTGCTCTAAAAATCCCCTCAGTCGTTTCATGTTTATTTAAAGGATTTTTAATTCATTGAGATTTTTGATGAAACCCCAAGAGAGCTGACGTAACAAGTATAATCACATTGACATTTCTGGAGACATACAGGCCTACAGGAGATGTTTGAGCAGTCAATATTCATGCGTCCTGTCAGCACCTGCATACAAAAAATACACTTTCATATAGCTGAAACAGAATCAGGATATGGTTATCTTACAATCTGATACATGATTTAGTTGGTCCTAGATCACCCTGCAATAATGTGTTTATTACATATTATAAGGTTGAAATGAACATTTATAAACATTCAGAACACATGCATGCATACATGTACACCTTCAGTTTTAATGTAAAGCTTACATATCCACAGAGTGAATTTAAAACTGTATTTGCTTAGGCCACATTGGAGAGTTATAAATGCATGGAATATCTTACCAGGATTCATAGTGGAAGCAAAGACCCTTAGATTGTTCAAGACCAGGATTGACACAGTCCTGGACACACTCTAGACTTTACCACAGAATGAGAAGCCTGTTGTCATCATTAAGCCTTTTATGTGCTAATGTTATGTAGAAACATTTAGAAATATTGTACGGAATGTAAAGTACAATTTTAGGACAACATATTGGAAAGGACAGCTAATGTTTACCTTGTTCAGCCCTTTTGGTCAGCTAACCATTTCCTCTAAAAGATAGTACCTCTAGGCAACATCAGTATCAACTGGGAGAATGTGTCTAACAATTACAGTATATTTTGTGCAGTACTGGTGTTTTCAAAGATTCCCAATTACAAGCATTTGAAATTACAACCCCCGTGTTGCGTCATTAAATCTTCAAATTGTAGTCGACTTGTCAACAGATAGCTCAGTGGATGAATTCATGCATTAGCATCCAAAATTAAAAGTTTTATCCAGAAATACACCTAGATGTTTTCTTGCAAAACAGTGTTCTACTCTATTATCCAAAAGAATATGGGGACATCTATTTTCTACACCCCATCTGCATTCTGTAAACCCTGTTGTGGCAAAACATTTCTTAGTTTGCCAGAGGTCTTTAGAAACTTGGTATGCATGTCTTTGACTCTGGAGAGTTGAAATTAAATATATTAGAATGTATGCTGTCTCGCTGTAAATGAATTATGTTCAGTTACTTGATGTGGTTGGAAAAATAAAAACCATAAGTTATTATCATTCTACAGTTCACAGTCATATCTATAAATTAAGCCACTACACAGCTTTCAAATAATGTACAGGGCTTCACATGATGTATTGTCAATATGCATAATTGTGGATCATTACCCTTGGCATTTGTATTAGGCAGAGTTTAAATGCTCTAGCATTTCAAAATAATAACATGGATAGTGTATAATGAGATCTACCTGTACCTGGAGTTAACTTTTGGAAGCTTGCATTTATTAATCAGCACTCATATCTGAATTTACCTCTTTACATGCCTCTATGGATGTATAGGGCTGTCCACTCTTTCTCGTTGTGTCTGGTGCACTGATGTTTAGTGGCAGCATCTTCTTTTTTGTATAAAATGCCTATTCCAGTGTAATTTTAATGATATAATGGCTTACATATTATGGAGTTTGAATCGGCAGTTTATAGCAATTATGTCAGCCTTCTGATTGGTTGAGGAAGTATTATAACCATGCAAAACCTAGGCTAGGCTAGCTGCTACTTAGGCTAGCTGCTACAGCGTACTTAGCACATTTTACATTTTTACGTGAAATACTTCAGAATGCCACCACTAATTAAAGATTTAAAGTACAAAAAATGTGATCTACATAAATATGAATACTAGCTAACGTTAAGTAGTTTGAGACCAGTATAGTGTAGGCTAGGATTTTTACAGGGACTATAATTGTGGCCAAAGAGTATCCAACATATGATTAATACAGTTGTATGTTTTTCTTCCCAAATACAAATGTCTCTTGTGTTTAGAAATCCTGAATACATTACATTGTATCTGATTTCTGAAAGTAATAAGGCATTTGGGGTCTTGTGGCCTTGCAGTATATCAGGAACATTGGCACAAGTAATCAGGGTGCAGGTAATAACACACCTTGCTGTGCAAACATTGTCTCCACTTTGGGAACCATAACAGTGTCTTTATTTATTTATTTTTTTACTTTGATGTTTCCTGCAGGATTCTGGCAATGATAGCAGTTATATTACAGCAGACTAACCGAAGGCTGTAATATTGAATACATAAGTGTCTTTGTTTCAGCTTGTTACATTTAAAATTCACATACCCACAACTCCTTGAATATATTTCAGTCTATACAAATAATACATATAATGACATAAATATATATGTATTTTAGACTAAACATAATTGTAACAATTTTAATATACACTTCATTCTTAATGGTATTACACAGAAAAAAAGTCATACTGTTTGAAAGTAATTTTATTCAAAACCTCAAGGGTTACATTTATTTATAGTCCTATCATAAGTATTTTTTTTAACTCTTGAATGGATCACAGCAACAAGACACTTCATGCTGTGATGTATAGGGCTGTTGTACTTTTTTTATCATCCCTCCAGGTAGATTTGGTTTAGGTCCTTCATATTTGTGAAGTGCTTTATTGAACTTTCACTGCGAATGTTTGATTCAAGATTAGCAGTTAAGAACATTTATTTTGTGCTCAGTTAACCATTTCATTGGATAAATACTGTGGGCACTGTAAAATTAGCATTGATGTTCGAATGCAGTTCAATAAAGAAAGATACAAAATAAAGGGCAATATTCCTTGGAGTGATCATGTGAATTGTGATCAATCCCTCAAGCAAGATGTTTGTACAATTAAGCCTGTTACGCCTGTTATGACCACTACTCCTATAGTGACCATGCTAGGACACTATCAAGTACTGGAGTTATATTTTGCTAGATACTGACTTGTCATTGTGACCTATCTTACTGTTATTCACATCTAATTAGTGTGTACTTTAGCTCACTAATTTATACAAGTTATTAAAGGTATCATGTCAACCCCCAACACTAAAACAAGCAAGTTAATTGTCCGATTGCGTGTCTCACACAAAAAACAGGAATATTACATTGACCTTGCCAGCTTTAGTAATGTGACTGCCCAGCTAAATAAGTGTAGCTCCTTGTTGACTAGTTGATAACGTTGCTATATTGGTAGCTACCTGAAGCTTTTTCACACTCTAAAAATGGTGTTGTGCTGCTTATAGAATGTCCTTGCCATGCATACATGGTTAAATGGTGTTGACACATTGTTCACATACCAGCTACAAAATGAGGCAACAAACAAACACAAAACATAAAATCCACAGCTGAAGACTGGTAATCTCAATGGAAGCTGTTTTTTCACCACTAGAACACATCTCATTAAAGCAAGTGGATTACTACAAGATATGCAAAAAAATCAACTCCTTTATTTCTGTGTCTGCCTTTGCAGAAGTAAACAGACCATATAATTTCATGCTGAGCACCTTGCTAAAATGTGAACAAATGCAGCAGTTGACTGATTTACATACAGAAAAATGAACAACTAGTGCCATTCCCTCCCAATCCAAGGTCATGGCTATGTCTGCACTAAATTAACATAAAGGCTGAAATAAAATTAGGGTTTAATTAAACTCTGATTTTGTTGCTGTGTTTGATGGCACATTAGAAAGCACAATATCACCCCATTTAACTGAAAAGCCAAAGTACTGAATGGTCATCTTGGCAGAACAATATGCTGGAAGAAATCACAGTAGTCTCAGATTTCTAGTCATCTGCAGTATTGGAATGACTGTTGGTTGTAGATCTGTATTAGATTACTCTGTATCTTCATAATCAGTGCCTTTTATAGTTATAGCATAAAAAACCTTCTCCATATACACTTCAATATTCAATGCAAATTCAGTATTTAAAATATATTATTTTTATTGCATAGCTTATGCCTTGGATGAAAAGACAACGGAATTATTCATTTAAGGGCATAATCGCCCTTATAAATTCTGTTTACCTGTGGACCATTTATATGTTTTAGTTGTAAGAGAATTAATTCAGTGTCTTGCTTTGTTTGTGGGGAAAGCTGTCTGTCTTTTCGCAAGCTTTTCATAAATAATGTAATTGCTCTACAGCTTCTTAATCATTTAGGTATTAATGATGAACCATACTAGTGGCTCCCAGAATGCCTTGAAGAACTTTTGCAGATAATCTTCCTTATGGCTAATTACAGTGTTGGTAATTTTATGTTTCCATTTTTCAAATTGAACCACTGGATTCCATCAAAAGGAACACATTCTTTTTAGTGTCAGTAAAAGTTAAGGACAAATGTTTTAAATCTGGGGATCTCAGTTTTTATTTTATTGTTCCTCCTGACCATGGTCAGTCTAATTTATTTTCTCCCTGTTAGAAGGATAATGTACAGGTATACATCAAACCCATGTAAGGTAATTGCTTGTTGGCAAATTGCAGCCAATCATAAAGGTTAATTCACAACGAATACAAACGTGTGGCTCAAGAGATAAATCTGTTTATTGATCCCACAAAAAGGCTGCAACTGAGATGGAGCTCTCCTAAGTGGTTTAAAGAGCAAACAGGTATAGGGAGTGAACAAAAAAGTGAGGATTGCCTATAAGACAGATCATGGTGACTTTCCTACCAGTTCATTATGTTTACAATTGAGTTCAGAGGAGTCACAGAATTCAATGAAGACATTGCATGAGTAGGGTAGACTGAATACATACTGTACTAAAGTTCAACACTGATATTTTCTTAAAAGATCACACTGCCCACATAAGGAAGGGTTTCAATTTAAGATGGGCTCTTAAATCTCCACTGTAACTCCATCCCAGCAAAGTACACGACACAATATTAACATGGGTGTTCTCAACAATGTCTGCCACATAATACCACTGAAAATGTTAATCAGCTGTACAAATGTGCAAAGCAGCTACAAAGTTGGCTAATGTCCCAGGGAAGATTTTTTTGGCTTGTGCAACGAGGCATAGCAGGAAGCCTCTTCAAAATTAAATCAGCCCACTCCTCCCAGTTACTGTAACAGCTGTAATGCACAAATCCTGGACAGCAGAACAGTCATCATCAATGAGGCAGTTGTTTTTCAGGCAAGAAATGAATGGGGCTGCCACAATATTATGGGCAACAGTATGGAAAAGAATTTGTTTTTATACTTCAGAAAGCACGGGACAAAGAGAGCACTGAAGGGTCAATTTTTCTGCTCCTGCATTTTCTCCTGAAATCATTTAGATTGCCATCCATATACTGCCACAGAAGTGAGATAACAGTACATTTAATTGTATCTAAAATTTTTGGAAAACATGGATTTCATTCTTCATCTGCTGCTTCTATTGGTTTTTCCCATAAGTATGTGAAATGTAGTCATTTGATTTAAATGTAAGATTTTAAAACACTCTCTTAGGAATGCAGATGTAACTGTTGTGATATAGATTCCCATAATGTGCTGTATAGTAAACATGTCCAGATTAATTACCATAAATCTTGGAAGATGCAATGGTATTTAAGTACCCCCAACATCCACCACCACCACACATCCCTGTTCTTTTTTAGCAGAAAATCCAGAACTTTGCACTGTTAGACTTAATGATGTACATAAATCATCTGCTGAAAACTTGCAGGGATATGCAATGTTTGATACATTTCACTATAAAATAACTGATCTGTAATTATCCAAGACATTCCTTCATTTTGCACTGGTTTTTGTGGCATGCTGACATTGGGATTTCCACATCAGGAAGAAAAAAAAATCAGATTCATTTGGTGGCATGCACCTCACCCTTTCTTTGGCCAGCTTATGGGTTTTCTACTGATATTGCATTTTGATTGCACTTTTCTTCCAGACTATGAAATAAATGCACACATTTTCAGAAACATGCACCAAGAAACTTTTCTACTATGACTACATGTTCAGGATTTTCTTTGAATCACATTGCAGGTAAGTTATATACAATGAAATATAAATATTAACTTTAAGTGCAAAAATAAAAATATTGGCAAAAATATCAGCTTGGTAAAATAAGTTTGAGATACAATAGCTTAAGTAGTTATAGTAGCTAATTTAATAACCAATACAATATGTATCAGTCGGAAAGTTTTTACTACCTGAATCTAATGGTTTAGATAGTGCAGCTCAAGCGATGTCTCTGTTTTGTCCTGCAATAAATACTATTTGTCTTGAATAGTATTTTCAAATAAAAAATGCACATACCACCCCACAGTCACACCTGTGAATGATAACTGCAAAAATAATGTTGCCCTCTATAGGCTAAGCAAAGCTAAATATTTTTTACACAATTACCAGTATAGGGATGGCTAACTAAAAGCTATTAAAAAACTATAGAAAAAAACTATCATTTTTAAATCATTTTCTCTGTTGGCTGTTTAAGTCAATGTATAGGTCACATCAGTGTGTTAGTCACATCTCCTTTTCATTATCTAATAAATAGCATGAATAATGCGACTTAGTGGTTTATGGTCATTGTTCATTTTGTACAGCGTGTTCAGGTAACATATATGTTTGTGTGCTGCCATTGAATACTGGACTGTCAAAAATATAAAATATATTCAGTATTCACAAGGGAAAAGAGTGGTTTTTCACTTTGTGGCTACCTCAGCAACAGCTGCATTCAAGTAAAAACACAAATATTACAATCAACAAAAAATGCTATTGTTCAAAGGAAACTTTCAAATGACCAGTGTTTGGCATTATTGTAAATGACTTAGTACAGTGATATCTATATATGCCCTGTGCCAATTAAGACTTACTGTTTAAGTAATGGATGTTGATGTGCAGTGTTACATGCACATATTGCGTTTTGGGATTTTGAAAAAATGCAATGCTTGCAGAGTGTATACAGTAAATATTTTGAATACTTAATACAGTGTTTGCTTATGTAAAGAGAAAAACTACTTTAGTGCACATACCATAGAAAGGTTTCTGTTGCCTAAATAATTTTTTCACAAATATAAAAACATACCTTTTCAAAAAGGCAACAGCAGTATTCCACTCAGAATTCAAACCTGCAATGCTGTCAGCCTGTTCTCTATCCAGTATACCACACTGATGCCTTAATGCAAACAAAAGGTTTTCTTGCACAGTAGGAAATCATTAAATACTGGATTTTGTATGTGTATATTCAAAGTGCTCTAGAGATACAATCAAAATACTTCACACAAAATTTCCTATTGACAGATTAACCTCTGTTCTTCTGAAACATACCCATATCATTTCAGTTTTCTGTGGACCTACTGCTAAAGCCCATTTATTATTTATGGGTTGAAATTGGGTTGAAAAACTACTCAATTATGCAGCAGTGTTATTTGCAACAAAAACAAATCCATATGTCTAAAGGAATCTCTTCCTCTGAACATAAATCAGAAACAGGATTTTCGCTGTTTACAAGGTCACAGCTCAAGTTCACTGCTGATTTTCCCTCTGTGACACAAAAATTAACATGTCACATTGGCAGAATTGGCACTCTGAAATGTGAATCATAATGTTCAGCAATAACACCGCTCTATTTGAGCCAATGAAAATGAAATGTCACCGAACATCAACATTACTTTCCAGGTGGCCACAGCCTCCAGGTATTTGAATGCCTTCTCTTTGTTCTCCCTGCAGTCTGCAAAAGGAGCTAATCACCGAAAGCTGCTTTGTGGCATCAATTAAAATGACATACGTGACAACAGAGTGCACCCAGCATGTTGTATATTAAATATATAAATGATTCATAGTGGTGCAGGGCTCTTCCTGGGCTAATGCCCAGAGGTCAGTGATGTGCCTTTTTGATTCAGTCATGGCTGACATAAGTATACAAAAGGCATAGGATATTATAAGATAGTGCCTTCATAAATCCATCTACCTTATATATATAATCTGTTTTAACATCAACTGTAGGTCACTGTTATGTAACTTACAAGCTAGGCAGTAGAGATGGCATGGCACAGATAACTTTTTCAATGAGAGGAATCATTCCTATAATTGAGTGCAGGAAGTGAAACAATTACTTTTTTGGCTTCAATCATTTCACATCATCTAATTAAGACTGTTGATTAAGATCAGGCATAAAAGTTTATTAAAGGCAACGTCTGTTGAAAACAATGTTTAAACATTAACAGACAGTTAAAGCAGGGTGTTGAATATTTATTCATTTAAAACCTAAATCCTCCCTTTGCATTGTTTAAGACGGTTCAACACTGTAGTCCTTGAATGCCAAACCACTGCACATGGAGCAACAGCGGAGTAATTTCTATTTCCACATGAAGCTGAGTAACTATCATCAGAGTCACAGGTTGGCTTATCAAAGATTTTGCACTCCAGCAAAACATAACTAGTAGCTGCTGTAGCACTTCTATCTTTGCTGCCATGGGTAACCTTGTCACTTTGGTTAACTGGCAGATAATGTGTTGATTCCAGTTGGATCTGCATGGAGATATTTTGGTCAGTACATCAATCATGCAAGTTCAAAATATTTTTGGTATCAATAGCTAGCTTCTTTTTACTTTGTGCAACAAGCATTTACATTAAACAGTTGTTTTGGCTATGAGCCTATGTGCCAATATTACGTATTGTAACCCAAAAATGACATACACTTTAAAGACATTTTTTAGGCTTTTTATTATTTATTAGTTGTTTTTTATGTTTTAAAAAGCAAAAACAAAGAAACAAAAAACATATGGCTTGCCAAAACAAACTTACTGTTTTCATGGCAGGAATGGTACATTGCACTACATTGCACACTGCATCCGTCAGATGCTGAAACTAAGGGGGTTTAGCTCATATTTTTGTTCACATACTGCAGTGCTTTTTGAATTAACTTTGTCCTTTTGACGAACAGTTTGAGACTTAAAAGGTTTCACATGCTACAGAATCCATGTGCAGTTTTTCTCTTAAACACAGAATCATATTTGCATATATCATATACCTTGTCCTAGAAACAATTGTCATTTTAACCAGGATCTTTTAATAGACCATCTTTGTTCCCAATATCTATGTTACACGTAATTCTCCCTTTGATATGATCAGTGTGAATTACTTGCTCATTGTCTCAATATTACATTTATATTTTTTCACTTAGCAGACACTTTTATCCAGACCCAAAGTCAAGTGCAAAGTGCATCCCATAAAATGAAACAAAAAGTTAGACAAACAAGAACACCAGAATCCACACACAAACCACAAGAGTGCACCCAGACCAACAAACAAGGGCAACACAATAAACCAGACAGAACAACTACCCATTCCAACACTATACCAGCACATACGCTGAAGTGAAACTCCCACATACAGTATAATGGGTGATATTTGATGCAGATTGTTAATTAACAATCACAATATGGGCTGGTGCTGTGACAGGGCCTCCCCAGTGGCCTCCCTCAATGGACTCCCTTGATACACTGCCTACCCCTGATAGACTCCCTTGTCTAAGTACAATCAAGTCATTTTACAGCAAGGCTGAGAAACTAGGCTGCTGCTTCAGCACAGACACACCCAGAAAATGCCCTGGTCAGTTAACAAACGGACAAGCAGCCAGCTGAGAAGGAAGCCTTATCTACCAATTAATTAGACAAGTTACAGTGCACTCAAGACACTATAAACAATAAACAATCATATGATCATGATAACATACTACTACAGTGTTAACCAACACACAGTGGAATACAAATACAACACAGTTTAATGCAATAACAAGTTATAAAGTGATATATTAAATGGTTAAATGATAATAAATTGTTCTTCTACAGTTAATTGTTGTAAGGCGGCAGTTTTGATTAAAATTAATATTCACTAAGAACCAGTACTCATCAGAAGATGAAGCAGGCCTAGGAAAAATATATAAGCTCACAGTTCTGGCCCTCTACCTGCTCCATCCAAATAGTGTCTCAGCAGGAATCTCAATGTGTGTACACTGATATTCTCAGCCGTCTGTATGAAACAATATATTATTTATGGACATTTTTGGTCAATAGAGAGAAGAATGAACCTTGGTTCTTATAATCCATACATTGTGTACAGTTATTTTGCTTGTTTTTTTTTGTTTTTTTTTTCTCAGTACAGACTTCCCTAGCTGGTACAATTGAAATAACATCTAGCTAGCCATCTGACAAAGTTTATGTAACATGCACAAACAATGGATTTATTTGATGTGACACTATTGTCTCTCTTATCTAAACAGCTAGAATGTAATCAACATAATGTTTATGTGTAGCACATTATGTAAATTGGATATGTAATATGTCAATGATATTATGGTAATATAGTCTTGTACTGTAAGTGTAATGGAAGGGACTATCAAGGCTGCACTTGATGTTCCACAACTTGTATAATGATAGATTGTTTTATGAAGAGATGACAAAAGTCTTTTATTTTGTCTCTGTAGTGAGATATATTAACTAATTGTGTAAGACTTGCTTAAAATAAAATAACTGTAATGAAGTCATTTAAAGGTTCATGCCTTATTTTAAAAATAGGCAGATTTTTATCCATCAAATTACTAAAAAAACAGCAAAAGTTACACAAGTACACAGAAAGTACACAGCCCTACTGATATGCTAACCCTGAAACAGCAGTATGAGTTCAGCCCTGGTACAGGGGTATTGATTTTGAGTGGTTTCATATTTCCAAGGTAAAGTAAATGTTGAATGCTCCAAACCTTGCCAAATCAAGCTGAACAAAGTCAGAAACTGTGATCTGCCAGCCCTGCCTGCCTCATGTTCCTCCTCTTTGCCCAAGAACTGGAAGTTCAGCAATTACCTGTCCTCCTGTCTGATAGAATTAGGCCTTGGGGAGCTATGTCACAGAGATACAGGTTTACAGCACAATAAAGTAAGTTGTGTGTGGCAAAGGAAAGAAGGGAAACCTGTGTTATTTTTGTACACCCCCCAATATCCTCTGATTTGTCAAGATTCAACTGCATACCCATATATAACCCCAAGGGAAACATTGCTGCTCTTGAGCACACATCTGTATGGCAGCAAGCATTTACAACAGACAAAAGGTGAATCCATGCTGTATTTGTGGAAGTTCACCCTGGAGACTCAGGATTTCTGCAACTAAAAACTATGGTTTTGTGTGTGTGTGTGTGCGCGTGCGTGCGTGCGTGTGTGTTTGTGTGTCTGTGCATGCCTGTGTATGTAATCATACGTGTGTGTGTGTGTGTGTGTGTGTGTGTGTGTATGTGTATTTGTGCGTGTATGTGTGCATAAAATACAACTACCTTGATACCTACTCAAATTGTGTCATTGTCTCATTTTTTGGAAATGTGGCATTTTTCCTTTTGTTTTTGACAAACTGCTAGTGGACAGAGTAAAGAGTGTAAAAAATTCACTATATAGGATATTATTTCACTCATGCATCTTTGAATGTCCTCTTTTATAGCACATAAACTATTAGCGTTGTGAATGTAAAACTCAATGTCAGACAGCATACTTACAGAAAAATCCACTCATTTGAACTGAAAGTCTGCAAAGTTATATTAGCGTCTTTCTAGTTTTATGGCACACTTGCCATTCTGTCCTGGCGGCAATTCAGGTGCTGTAATTTTGAGATATAATTATCGACATGTGATATAGTAAATGGAACCACCACTTGGTGAGAAAGGATAATACAGACACCTCAGTTCTGATGCAAGCCAATTTTGGGGTGCAGGTGGACTGTAGTGTGACAATGGGCCCTTTTTAAAACTGCATAACATTTAATTAAACTAAAAGTCTTAAGTTGCTTCAAGCCTCTCAATGTGAAATTCTTTAATTGTAAAGATACATACACCAGCTTGCATTACACCAAGGTTTAAGGGGACATTAAATGAAAAAGAGATCATTGATGTTTGTGAATACTGAAATTCTCATGATTCATTTGAATTTTAATACTTGCCTAAATTCTTTATTAAAACTCAAGGATAAAGCACCATAGCAGTTAGATTGAGTTAGAGTTAAATATACATATATGTAAAATTGATCTTTATTCTACACAGATGGAACAAAATATGGGCACTGGACACTTAATTAAGCAACCTAATTAACCGATGGTTCACAAAGTTTGTGTATTTTGTCTTGTAAATGATACAAAGACACTTGTGTACTAAACTGCTACAATTGCATGTTGCACAGGAAGCAGTTAATTCCTCTGCTTTTTCATTACATTTGCTGTTCACCTCACAAGAGCTGTGACACTCACGGGAATCTTATCAGGTCAGTACTTTTTGATTAAGCTCTGCACTGTTTTTATCTTTTGTTTATGTTTAATTAAATACAGGTGGCACACTTGTTTTTCTGCTCCTGTTTATATTCCCTTAACTGTGTTTTATTCCATCATAACGGCCTTGAAAGGGAATCATATTGGTTCATATGCTGACAGCAGAAACACATTTTGAAACATGCCTCATTTATAGTACATTATTGTCATTTAGCAGGTGATCTTATTCAGAGCAACTTTTTTCTTAGGTTTCCATTTATACAGATGGATATTTACTGAGGCAACTGTGGGTGAAATACCTTGACTAAGGCTACAACAGCAATGATCCTGCGGGGCTTTGAATCAGCAACCTTTTGGTTACAGGCCTCGGTCCTTACAACTGTGTCACACTGCTGCCCTGTAAATGTTTCCTTAACAGACCTTGACTTCAGGTTCTTCTATCTATTCTACAGTAGTGTACCTTAGCAATACAGTAAGGTAATTTGCCTTGTTGCAGCAGTAATATTAGGCCATATGGACTATTTACAGTGTACACAGGTGCTCCCACTGAACAGCTGCTTGGGTCATATAAGCTACCCACCTGAGATTTTCACTCAAAGAACATCAACAAGAAAATGGTGTTTGCTAATTTACCTTGAAGATCTGTTTTATATGAATTCTTTGTGAATTAATGTACAGGCATCTGTGAAACAACATTTTTGCAAAAACCAAACAAAAACCACTCCTTTACCATTCATATCATTTTCACAAACTTACACTCACACACACTTTTCTTTTAAAATATGTCAGAATTTTGTAATGTATCACAACTTCATTTTTTATTTCATGAATAATGGATTTGTGTTTCAAAGATTCATTCAGGGATAAAAATTTAATGAAACAAAGATCTTTTCCACAAACATTTTCTACAAATATATTCCTGATCAAGCAAACTCAATGTTATGCGATTTTGTTCTTTATATTCTTAAATTAAAGCAATATAATGGCTTCATTCACCTTAATGCCAGATTCACCTAAGCATTTATATTCAATGTTTTAATATTAGTTTTCAGTAAATAAAAAGGATCTATTAATGAACTATTATTGCTATATATGTATTCACTTTGTGATATAATAACCTATGAAATACTGAAAAATTACCCTGAAATGTCATTATGATTCACTATGATTATATTTATTATACTTATTTAAACAATGCCTACTGACAACTGTAGGGAAAAAAATGGTCTAAGACAACAGGGAATTCTCACATTTAATGGCTAATTACTGCCTGTTAATCACATGAATCCTACTGGTGAGTATGCTATTATTCATCCTGAATTAAATAGATATTTTGGTATTTGTGTAATTAAATCTAAACAAAATGTTAATGAACAAGCAAAACATTTTGTAAGCATCTGCGCAAGGAAAGTAAAGATGTTGTATATTGAATGACAGCGTCTTTTTCCACATCCTATTGAACGAGTAACAGCAGGCAGGAAGCACACTTCCTTTGTTTTATATTTGACAGGCCCTCTCTCCCAAACACATCACAGGAACCGAGAGTTGCAAGATTGACAGTGTCTCTTCTCTGACCTCTTCACAGCAGCATTCCTCCAACTCCCTTTTTGCAAACATTTCCTGCAAAGCGTAATGCATGAAACCATGTATTTCACCAAAGGAAGTACCGCATGGTACCACTGGATGAATGCATTCAGTGCAATTAAGAGTCTTTTTGTGAAGAGTTACACAACCATTCTCCACAGGACTCTTTACAAATGGGGATTAAATATTTAATTTTCATGGTTTTATGACAAATCTGGCATATAATGTATATTCTCAAGATTTATTCCTGTCTACTTTGATTACCTCTGGAAAAAGAATACAAGACTTTCATTTAAAACAGAAACAAGAGCTGCCAAGGCTTCAGCAGAGCCCATTAATGGATAGAGAGGAGGGGAAAACCTGGATAAAAACTGACTGAAACAAATTCAAACAGCATTAAATCAGACTCAGATAAGATAGATTGTCTGAGATTTATGTCAGATGTACTACCTCTCCTACCTGTTTTCTGCTTTTAGAAAACTCTTACTGGGTCACTCAGTGTGAAATGGGGCTGACTTTGGCATGACCTTCTCAGAGTTTCTTCAAAGTCGGCAGCTACATTTTCAATTTTTGCTTTTCTGTGCTATGCCAGTAATCTGTAATTGTGTTAGCTAGTGCAGCTAGAAGACAGCTCTCTAACACAAACATAAGTAATAGATTCCTAGTTAGCATTGACAGTTTGATTTAACTTGAAAATTACTGAATGTGCATTTGTTCAGCTTTATTACAAAACAGGTCAAACACATTAGAAGACTAGCAAGCTAGCAAGATCACTACTATAGCTTGGCCAAAGTGCATGAACAGCTTGTGGATATAACTATTAGGTTAAATGGCAATAGCCAAAATATATTGCTTGGATAGTTTTGTGAGAGGTTTGGCATGATTCCCTTCATGATTTTACTCACCATATGCATAAAACAAGTTAAGCCATAGAACCACTGGTCTGATGATTGATTGACAGTCAATTGGCTGCACAATTCCTTGTATTCCTTTAATGCTGTATTTTTATTTTAGAGCAACGCTTTTATACCGGCAGTGAAGGACTTGCTTGCAATGATCCATAGATATTCTTTGCCACGATTCTTTGTTATTATTCCATTACGAAGGTTAAAGACCAAACTCTTAACTAGAAAATTATTTCTATGTGCCAGCTACTAAACTCTCACACATTATAAGTTTATAAAAGGATGTGACTATTCTGAGTATCGTGAAGAGGATTCACTTGAGGAATGTAGGAGAGCAGCACTGACTTTGATCTTTTATTTGTGACTTGCTTTCCAGTTTGATAATTCAGTGAAATCCTTTATATGGACGTTGCATAATGAGCATGCTTAGTGTTTGATCCAAGCTGATTTTGCTGCTTTTTACCATGGTGCTTTATTTCTGTGATTAATGCAATTGTGGAAATTCTTTAATTGAACAATTCAGTAATTGCGGAAGGTGTGACAATTTCTTTTCCTATAGAGACGCCATGTTTTAAATGTAAATGTTGAAAAGAATAGCATGAACTACACACTGGAATCCAGTAGAGTTGACAGAAGGGCATAGTTCAGATTGACAGCCTTATTTTTGTACCCTTTTGCAAATCCCACCAGTGTGATTTTGATCATTATGAGGCCGATTCAGATTTAAGTGTGCCATGCGTTTTTTGCAAGCATCACGTGTTTTTCAGTTTTGCGATGCAGGCTTAACTTACGCACCCACGTATGGGTGGTCCAAAGGTGAACACTGTGAATAAATGGAAATTGCTCTAAGAAACTACACTGGAGAAATCACTCTGAACTGGACCCTGATGGCCGATAGGTTTTCTCACCTTGTTGTTAGCCCTAATTGTAGAACGCATTCGCAAGGCATTCATTTTAATCACAAAAGCTGAGCACATACTTCCAAGGAAATAAAGCAGTTCTGGAACCAAGATGAACATTTTCAATACTCCTGCATAAAAAATAAGTTAAAACTATCTACAGGCTACCAAATACTTCTGTTTTTTGAAAGAAAAAACATTATTTATCGGGTAGATGACACAGCAAAATGAATACAGAATATGGATGTTTGTACATATTTACCAGTCATATGAATTACAGTATTTGAAAGTATTGTTGAATTTGTCATATGAAATTTAAAGCTGAGCGAAATTTTATGATGGCATCTGTATGCTATCGCATCCCATGTAGGAACTTGTGTTGGATAGAAGCACCTGGACACTTATGGAGAGGTGGTTGTCTGTGGTCTTCTTTATGTTCTGGGACAATTGTGTCAGCTCTCTCAAGGCACTGGGCGCTGTGTAGTAGGTATTTTTTCGTTTGCAACTGTATTTATACAATGGTCCTGTCACAATCTTAAGTGTGCATAGACCAATGCACTGAATGTAGCTGAGGTAGCTAACCAACTAACTAGCTGCTATTTCATTTAGAGTGAATGTTAGCGCAACTGAATCGATGTCACCAGTTCCTTTCAAACCTGACAGCATTAAATTGTCTGTGTGCAGTCAGAATACGCGTATGTTGGAAAATAATGAGACAAATTCTTATCCCGAGCAACATGACTTCATTTTGTACAAACTCTGGCCCATACACGTAACTCCCAGTCCCACAAGCGACCCATGTCTGAATGTGCTTAGTAGTAAGTAAGGTGTGCAAGTCTCCACAGAAGCACTTGAGTAGGGTTTCTCACATATCAGCTCCAGTCTGAATCAGTCCCATACTGAGGAAATGTTATGTTGCAGAAAAAACCCTAGCTCAACTAAAACTTAAATATTTGTACAAGAAATGATCATGTGTTTTGGGAAGTCTCTTACATTTTTGGTTCATTAATTGAACACTGTGAATGCCAGGATGCACCTATGTTGAATGTTATTGCATAGCCATAAAGCTACAAGTGTCTGGGTCACACCAAGCTTTCTTGGTGATGCCCTGTTCTGAACAAAAGTATTTATAAGTATGGAGTGGTTTATATCTCTTACACCATGTCTAAAACCTAAAAGGCTACAGACATGGTATAAAGTAAATAACAGGCACAGCTTGAGGATGTATGGAAGGCACAAATGTAACATTTCTTCTAATCTTCTCCTGAACTGGGAAATTATTACACTGTATTTCTCCAATATGTCATTCATAATTATGTATCTTGAACAATGACCAGTTTTTTTTTCTCCTCCTGCCTCAGTTTGCTATAGTTGTTACTTAAAGTTACTTGTGCTTGTTCACTGTAGAGGCCACAGCTCATAGTATATGCTGCACTTATGTCCAGATATGTAATTACATGTAATTTGCTACTGTCCTTCAGCTAAGGAAACAAACCTTAAGCGTCATTTCTGTCTTGGTCAGATCAGCATCCTTTTAAACATACTCGCATGCATTTAGTTTGTCTGTGAGATGGGAGAGATGAGCCGAAACAAATTACATCAGATAAATGGCACTCAAATTACTGAAGCTGCCAAAAGTCAGCTTCTGTTATGCATGCCATGTTCCCTTGCTCACATAGCTTGTGTTGGATGTTCCTGACAGAGAGATTCAGTGAGCCACCATGCAGTGACAGCATAGCAGTGCCAGTCTTGGCCAGTGTCCCCCTCCATATGGAGCTCCCAGGGCAATCTCTTACAATAGACAGATGGTACATGCCACTGAGCTGCTCCCTTAGCCAGAGGAACAGTTCTGTTGAAAATGTCACATATTCGGTATCTAGTGATGAATCTCTCCTTGTACTCTGCTCATTCCCCAATATGCATGCTTTTAAACCTTTAGACTATTGGTATTAATCTATGAAATATCAATAACTTAAACTGCCAAAAAACAGAGGTCACAACATTATGGATCTAAAAATTCATCAAAGCTGCAGCAGGATGCTAATGATTAAACTCTCCCCACGCCCACCTCACCAACTTTCACTTGATGTTATTTGCAAATACAAAACAACAGAGCCAAATTAAATGCTATTATGCTTTGCAATGAGTCACGGAGATTATTTCCCTTTTAGGTATTCTCTGCTTTACATATTGCCTCAAGTCAGCCATCACATCACAGGAGGCAATGAAATTAGTGGATGGTTTACCCAGAAAATGTTGAGCTGTTAAGTTCATCTCTGAAAATAAAGCATCCTCATCTACTATCAGCAACAGCAGATGATTCTAGTTTCTTGCAGAGAAGCAGTCGGCGGATTTAGCCGAGTGGCCATACATTCCATTGTGCGTTTGGGATTATTCACTAATGACGGTAATCAAAGTCTCCAAGGTGCTCATGAGGCAGCTGGTGCTGTCATGAGCAGCACCCACTGGGTCCTGTCCTGCTGAGTGCTCGCGTCGTTTCACCTTGCACTCACATTTCTGTCATTGCTGTCCTTCTCTCTTACAATGGCACAAAGCCATTGCTACAAAGCCAGAATTACCTGCTGTGCCCAGAGCGAACACATTCCCAACTGGCCCAGTTTCCATCAGTCATACTGGTGTACAGACTCCCGAACATCCCCTCTCGTCTGCCTACGTTCTTGAAAATCAGCTTTCTAAGTGTCTGAATCAAACCCCTGCTTCTTGGTGTGTTTTGGTGCTGGCATTCTTTCACTGTGTTGTCTGAAGGTTTAACATTATGAACAGGAGCCTGCATAGTCTGAGATGTAAGACTTGCATCACTGCAATAGAAAAAGAAGTATATTTTAAGACATAGCGGTAGGACATTTGCAACAATCTAGACTGTGGTTATAAAACAAGACCAGGAGGCCAGGTCGCATTTTCTAGCATTTCATAACTGCTGAGGAGTGGAAGGTGTCCTTAAGATAGTACTATACTGTTGAACGATAAGGGGTAGATGTTTCATATGTCATCACTACAGAGTCTGGAGCAGTTATCTATTCTTTAAAAACTTGGGGATAAATAGCCTGTGATTCCGCATTGCTGAGATCTCACTCTGGAAATGTTATAAGGGAAAGCAATTGTCTGCACAAAACCTACAAGAGTAGAGCCAGTCATATGCAGCAGGGAATATGTACTGTGGCCCATTGCAGCTGCTGTTTCAGATTCAAGCTGGGTGTCCTGGAACCATAGGCTCTGTTCCAGTCACAACTGCATTTAGCGTGCATGCAGATCCTCAATCACAAACAGAATCTCAGCTAACGTCTCATAGCTTTGAATTCTTCCACCCAGCCTCTCAGGAAAATCCATTATCGTATGTATGTGAGCTGTGGAGCCTCTGGAGCAGCACGCTTCATAACGAATCAAAGGAAATCTAAAATGCAACACACAACATTCAAGATGCTCTGCTAGGTTATGTTACTTGGTGGGGGGGGAAGAATCATTTAAATGCTTGAGAAAGATTCCGTGAGTACTGTGCACCTTCGTCATACTCCCATGAGGAAAGGGAAATGCAAAACACTACATGGCTCCAGTAGTGCACTGATGCTAATTAATGCAAACAAATGGGGGCAACCTGGCCTAATAGAGACAACAGGGACTGTAATTAGGCACCAACATAGAACAGTGATCCTGGAGTCTGAATAGATACGTGGCTGAAATGTTCTTTATCTGGACATCAGTTGCTGTGAGTATACCACAGTTACAGTGTGCACTTACATGGTGATATCTTCATATGATACATCTTTTAAAATTCCACCTTCTCAATTAATAAAGCTAATAGCTTCAACCTGAGAGGATTTCAACTGTGCATGCAGCTAAGTGACTGTTAGATGCATGAGGCATCATAGATTATCTCTGATTTAATGTACCTGCTGCTGCATATTAAGTCATCACAAACAGATCTACTCCCAGATGCTCCCTGTCAGATGTCTACTCCCAAGGTGCCAGACCCTGTATTCTCATTGTAATTAAATGTGTGATTAGAAGAGAAGTTGCCATTTCATCCATCCCACGTTGCATCTGCCACTCTGTGTTGACAGTGTCTGACTTTAACTACCGCTCTGTAGACAAAGTATACGCCCAGCTGTTTCTCAAGATCACTCAGGTGCATTTAGATCAGAGGCAATCACTGGCCCAGACAGGATCCAGAAACTCCACAGATGATTCAATTTAAGTCTAGGATGACATATTAATGTCACTGGAACAAAAAAGCAAGGCTACTAAAGCACCAGCTAAAGTTTATGAGGCAAACTAAAATCACCTTTGCACTAAGTGCTGTTCAGAACAAAGTATATTTACAAGTTTGTTCAGATAAAGGATATGGTTGAAACAAGATCCTGTGGATTTTACTGGACAAACTTATGGTCATGGTTGTTGTAGTAGCAAAACACATTCAGGCACAATCATAGTGGAAGATAAACAACTGTGTTTAGGGCACTATCAGGGCATTCTAAAGAAGGTACACACATCAATGGAACATCACATGCACAATAGGCAGTCATTATATGGTTAGAACTAATAATGACACCAAATGGAAGAATTGCATCATCACACTGAGAACTCCATGTACTTTCATTCAAATTCTAGAAATTTCATCACTGAAACCTTTTACTGATGTTGAAAGGTTACATGCTCTCACAGTATTTATATAAATTAGTATGCTCTTTGATTCCATCTGAGTCTTTAATGAAAAACAAAAACATCCAGATTGCCTTCACTGATGTGGAAAATGGGCACAAGCATGACCTTTTGTTCCAGTCATGTAGGGATATGCTGCTACTGGTCTTGAGAGAGTCCTCCAGCTCTGTACACTGATGTACACTGAAACATCTGAAAACACGAGCATGGGAAACTATTTCACAGGAGCCTTTAATCCATTAATCCAATTATAATCTGCCTATAATAATAATTTTGGCTCTCGAAATGTATAAATCAGTGATTATGATTAACGAGAGAAAAATTTCAAGTAATGAATCCATCCAAGGAAGGATTTACAGTTCTAGCTACTTCATACTGTGCCTTCTCTATTCTTAATGAGGATCACAGCAGAATGTGTAAGAAAAAGTTAAAAGACATAAATGTAAAAAATGGCTGCATCATGAAAAAACCCAGCAACACTGAAGAAAATCCACCATTTCATTTATGTAGTACTAATCAGTTATTTTCTGTAATAACCAGAGAATGAAATGGTCATTTTATTCAATACAATTGTCAGTCTGTTGTAAAGGCTTAATAATAACCAAATGTTTAGAACTGATCACGACACTGAGGGAATGCTCATTGAAAAGCCAAAATGAAACAGCTGCATTTTATGCATATTATGCTGTTCAAGAGAGGACAGCTCAGCTTAAAAAAGAAGAAAAAGAAAAGCTCTGTCAGCATTAATAGTTTTATGACAAAAAAATACTGATTTGTGAATAGAAAAGACTAGAGAGTGAGAAAGGATTAACAACAAAAATAAAGACGCAAGAAAGAGTTTCCCCCCATTGGGGGTCTATTAATTTTTCGTGTTGTCATTTTAGTTTTCCATTGTCATTTGCAAAACCTGTGAGGAGGAGCTTATTCTTTTGGTGTATTTCATATTGCTCCGACTGTGATTCGGAACTCCGGACACTAAGGACACTAAGGCACTGTTCCTCTGGGGATGAACATGGGACAGAAATGTATGGTGTAAAAAACTGCTTAATTTGTTTCATTAGTGGGTTAATGTTTATGTAAATATGTATATGTGCACATCATGGCCCACTCTGATCATTATCATAAACCATCAATGAATCCCAACTCACAGACTTGAGATCACACTTCTTCATAACACATTGAACTCTTGAGCAACTTCAGACTGAAAGTGCTATAATTTCCTTAATAATTAATGTATTCATGAATTAACCATTTTTAATTACTCAGCTAGGACAATTTTTAATGCATAAATCATTGCCAGATGTTTCGGCTTAAATGTTTTTTGGAGCAGGGCAGACATTTTAGGATAGTTGCCGTGGAAGCTGGAGACCGCTTTTTGCACTGCTGCCTGGGAGTCCACCTTTTCTCAGAAGTAACTGACATTCGTCAGTGGGATTAAACCTCATCTCTGAAAGAGACTGTGGTCTGTGTTGTGTCACAGGGAGCAGATCCTTGTTGCAGATATCATTTTGTCTTGGTCTTTCGCTGTTTCACCAGCAATGCTGGGGACATTTGTTCCATATTTATGACCAGATTGGATTTCTTCATGTGATGGTGCAATCAGTCAGCCTGACAGAGCTCATTGTGGACACCCTGGCTCAGCCTCTCTCTTTAAGTGGATGAAGACAAGCCTTGAAAGACAATATTTTCCATTTAAAGCACACAGTGTTGGAGGCTTGAAAGTCCATTTTGGTATATGCAAGACATAGCTGTCCCTTAAATCTTTCATGTCTACAGTTTTCATTGGGTGTGAAGAACTAATACTATGTCCAGTATAAAATTACTTTATATTAAACAAATATTTCATTTGAATTCTGGATGATTGTATTGAGGGCATATTAAAACGCAGAGAGATTATAGAGCATATTAGAGTACAGAACAAGTGAATAATTATCTTACTGTGGAATCCCTGCAAAAATTGAAGTGTGATCAAATCTCCCAAGATGTTATAAATGTCACAATTGCAATGTATAGTATGCGTGAAATGAGTGTACTACTCAAATATTGGCAATTGTATAGATATTCATGTACCAGTTGTAAAATGGGGGTTAATATACCGTACTATAAACATGTACATTTCTGAAGCAAAATCATTTCAACTGAGACTCATACTGAGTTGTCAATTCTTCACTCTGAAGATGATCTCTCTGCCTCACTAAAGACCTAATAATTGCTTCATCCATTAGGTAAGCAATTCTAAATTCTGCCAGTCAATTAAAGCCGATTTCCCCTGCATAGCATGCTAACACTTTCACAGATTTAATTTCAGCAGTACAAGTATAACTGATGAAATCACAGCTAATGTTCATTGAGGAATGCAATGATTATTTGACAGAAGTGTAGTTTTGTAATTTAATTGGTGTGTCCTCCTCAATGCCGTGTGGGGAAAATACCACAGTGAAGGAGGCTGCAAGGCTGATTCCCATCAAATTATTTTACGCTAAGAATGTTTGAAATATCTACATCTGTAAATACCACATCACATTAATTCCACTTGAATTTAGCAAGCTATGGTGCATTGCACAAAAATTCAATTTTCTTCATTTTATTGTGGATTTATACAGGCCTTACTCAGAACTTCCCAGAACTAGGATATTCCTGTCTTTAGTGTCAGCATATCTCGATGTCCTTTTGGTGGCTAATCTGAAAAAAAAAATACAATAGATATTACATTAGATGTTGGATGGCAAAATTATCTTCCTGATTTGTGATGCACACAAGCAATTTTAGTACCATGAGGATTACAAGTCTCTTTACTAATCTCTCCTTTTCTCTACCTGGACAATCACTGCCATGTCAATTCTAGCATGTTCCACCTACCCCCATACCCCCAACCCCCCGAGCCCTGGCATATTGCACCTGGAAGTGCACTGCCCCTGCACACTGTCAGGCTTTCAGCTCTGCCATTACCTGCTCTCTCAGCTCTACTGCCACTGGCCATCTGTTTGCCCACTCCCACAGCTACATCTTGACAAGAGCCTACTCACTCTCCCCTCCAGCAGTGGTGAAAAGAAGCAGAATGAGCCACCCATCAGCATCAAGACAGCATATTTCACCAACTTTGATCTGCCTACAAATGTTCTGCACTGTGAAGCTATGCCATTTATTTTATACTTTCTTTTAAACTACCAATTGGGCCAGATCATATTTTAAGCTGTATTGGATTCTGTAAGCTTTTCATTTAAAATAGTTGTATAAAATATTAATAATTGTAAGATGTCTGCAAGATCTGCCTTTCCGTTAACTTTGTTTATATACCATTTAAATGTTACAACTTCCCATACACGTGTGTAAGATGAAGCCTCCAGCTCAGGTTCAATCCCAGCCATGTCATCAACTGACAATGACTCAGAACCCACAGTGTAGGAACAAATTGGCATCATTCTCCTGGGGATAGGGGTAGGTGGAACAGGAGCTGCTCACCTGACTGCTCTCAGGCACTTTTTGTCAGGCACCTATGAGTTACTTGGACGACATCAGCGGAGTAGAAACTACCCTCCGTGACAAATGAAACAAACAACTAGGCATGGAAAAGCGCATTCAACACTTAGCATCCTTCAGTGAAGTTTTTTAAGAAGCTCTCAGAGCTAAATGCAAATGCCAGCTGTTTCTGTGGACTAATACTGTATCATTTGTTAAATCATCATTGTGCAAAAATTGTAAGCTAAGATAAATTATAAATCAGTGCAAGTGACGTGCGAAGTGTATGAAATTAGCACACCACCTCACAGTTCCTCTTCCTCCATAAAGCTCTATCACTATACCACCCCCCACATCAATTTCCAAAGTCCTAAACCCCAATCACCAACCCAGCTCTCAACCAACATACACCTAAACCCCAACTACCAACCCTAACCAAAAACAAACTGAAAAACAATTCAACAAATCAATGATTTTAAAATTGTATGACTAAATGACCTAAACTATAACTGCCTACTTGGAATGTAACAATAAATGGGTTTCCTTGTGAGATTAAAAGAGTCCATTAAAGTTAGAAACCAATGGTGAGGGACAAGTGGTTTTGAAAAAAAATGAAGCTCAGAAGATTGGTTATAATATTGTTGGGTTGTGCTTGATCTGGAATGTATTTTATCGTTGAAATGGAAATCATGCAAGCCCAAGAAATACAAAAAAGTGTCTCATTGGTAGAGGATGGTTTGTGTTGCTTGTGATCAATACACTGCACATAAACCCTTATCTATTTTGTAACATTTATTGAAGTTGCATTTAAAAAGTTGCATTTGCATATCATTAGGCCAAAATTTAACATATGGCTGAAATTTCTTTGTTATTTTGCGCGGACATTTAAATATAACCATTCATGGATATATATGCAGGTTACATCTGCTGTTATTCCTGCCTGCCACTTCTGCACCTGCAATGGTTTTGAATGCAATTTCTGCTTTTTCACAGAATGCTCTATGAACCTTCTTAGCATCTGTAACATTGATTTTTTTCTAAAGTTGCATCTCAAGAAATTTTACATTCAGTGACTTCTGTAATGCATAGAGAATTTATTACCAATATACATATAATCCAAAAGTACACATACCATATCCACTTCTGTTTTTGTTCTTGGGTGATGAATATTGAAGTGAAGAGAAATAGTCTTGTAACCATAGTGTATTTAATGTTGCATACATGATAAGATTTACTGCTATGTTCAATTTTATCTTCAATGTGCACATTATCTTTATTTTTACTGTTTTCATGATGCCAGAAGGCTGCTACTACTGCTGACATATTTCTGCTTCAGTTTTCATTTTAGTTGCCCTGCAATACCACTAGACCAAGCTAATGCAACAGAAATATCAGAGTTAAACCATACGATCACTGGGCACAAACAAAACTGTCCCATCAGATTTCAGTTTTATCTGTATTTTATGTGCACATCACACAGCCCTTTCCTCAGGGGAGCAAGTATCCTTCATTTTTATTAAATCAAGCCAGACTCTGTCACAGACCAGCAGGCTGCAAGAGGTTCCAGTGCCTGCCTGCTGGATGACAGGAGTGCATCTGGGATCTCACTGAGCGTCTGCGGCTCATCCACTAGATCATAATGCAATCTCTATTGCAGAGAGAACAGAGGCAGCCCAAAGGTGAGTGGTGTTGAAGGTCTGCCTCTCTGGAGAGTCTCGGGTCCTTGTGAACAAATGTATCGCTCCAAGGCAAGCGACCTCCGCATGAAAAACAAAGGAACCCAGAGGCATATTAGCTGGGATGCTTATTTATCTGCTCTGGAGCTCACTTGGGTCCATGAGAGAGCTGCTATCACAAGCGCTATTGATATCAATGTCTCCTTAGGCCCTGTTACATTCATATAACACATGGCAGTTCACAGAAATGCCTGTGTGCATTGGATTTCAAGGGCAATTTGAGTTTAATTGAAAAACGCAACAAAGGGGTTCAAAACAGTGACAGCCTAATACATTTCAACATTTGTCTATTATTTATTTCATGAAAGACCTAACAAAATGACTATGCCTAGAAAAAAACAAGATGAATGGTTTGCATCCATGACTGTACTCAAAGGGAAATTATTGATAGAAACTCCATGTTTATAATATTCAGTCAAATGTACACCACAGGAAATCTAAAACTTGGCAGCATAATAAGATCAGATATTGAATAATTCATTTCTTGTGATGAATTCAGAGTATCTTACCATACCAAACAAGTGTGTGGTTACAGACCACACCATAACTACAAAGGAAGCAAAAGCAGTGGGAGGTTTTGTTTTATGTAGTGATTGTAACAAAGTTATGCAGCTTGTCATCTATAATTTCATTAATACTTTGCAGTTCTTGAGCTGTAGTAATTGGCATTTCAGTGAGAGTGCTCAGATGCTCAACATACAGGAAGTATGAAAAACCAGCAGCAATTCCATTTAAATGTGCTGTATGGAAACTTCTGTTTCCATGTCACGATGCAGTGTCAGCATAAATGACATGATCACATTGTACACAGCTGCCATCCTTTACTGTACACTCTAACCAGCCTTTGAAGTTTCACTTTAAAAATAATTCCTTAGTGTCAAACCAAAGCTCTTCAGTTCTGTAAAACTTTCAGCACAGAGTGAAGTATTTTTTTTTTTTGAAAGCCAATACTGCAACACAACAGGAAGCACAGGTGTTTGCCAGCAAACACAGTTCAGTGCTGCAGCCCTAACTTCGGCCAAAACAAATGCCTTTGTACTATTTTTAGCCATCTTTTGTGCAAAAGTGAAATTCCCTCGCCGCCTTAATTAGTGGAAGTATTTTCATGACACCAACAATATGCAAAGCCCCAAGGCTACAAACTCATTAGCATGCACTGGCTGGGGGTGGTTCGTCCTCTATTTTTACTTCCATTCCTTTTTTATTTCCCTTTCCATTTATGTGGTTCAAACACCATGAAATTTAGTTTCAGAGGGAGAGAAGAAGAGCAGAGAGTTGCAGTGCACATGCTGGGAGAAAAGAGTGTGAGGCTCTGTCTGGCATTGCCTGAGTGTTGTATTTCTCATGTGAAAGATATAAATGGCAATCTGTTAGACTCTACAGGAATATATGACTGGATTTTTGTAAAGCAAACTTCCCTTAATGTAGTATATTTCTGTATAATACAACAGTCTGAAGCAGAATCAAACTTTCAGAAATGAACATAAACATACTAAACGGCAAGACAGATATTTCAAGTATTTATATTTTATCTGCTAGGTTAGATCAGACATTTATTTCAATCCACTAAATTATATCTCCCATTTTTAATGGTGGCCTAGATACCTATCTCTGGAAAGCTACAGTGCATTTGAGATATTGATCTTTCTCTATATATAGGTATATATTATGGGGAGATGTAGGAGAACTCTGCAATTTGATACAATTTATGATTAAAGAATCTTTATAAGTGTTTTCCATTTGTGCTAGAAAAACAGAATGTAAACCACAACAGCTGGTTGCCCTGATGTCACCAGCTCAACAGCACTCTTTGCTGGAAGTTAATCACTTTTTCACATGTAGCAGAAACAGCTGAGAAGATTTCAGCAGGAAACAAATAGTGCACATGTACAGTTGCATACATATTTTTATTGCATATCTTGTGATTTAAATGAGTTTCCTTTACCTGTCTCAGTCTTGGTTGGTCCACATACAAAAATAAATTTTAAAAGACAGTTAATAACAATGTGTACTTAAATTTTGTAAATACAGATTAATCCACTTTATATCACCATGCTTAATAAAACAATTTTCTTATTGCTAAATTTTCCAAATCACTTCCCATGCATCAATGGCTTCAGTGTGGGACAACATGTGATTTTGTGATAGGGAGGAGAATTTGTTACCCAATGCTTGCTGGTTTACCACCTTTGCAGGGCACTGCTGTTGTGCCCTTCATAAAGGTATTTAACCCTATTTCCTTTCGTAAATATCCAGCAGTATAAAATGCACATTAAGTAATAGTAAATGAATAATAAAATATCATCAGGAAACCTTTATTGTCACTGTCAGAATGGCCACTTATAGCTTCTATACATCCTCCAGGTGTATATATTTTTTTGTACTTCTCACCGTTTTTCACCCACATTTAGATAGTGAGTGATTTTACTACTTAAGCCTATCCCACTGTGACTACCTCTGTGCTCTTGTGGGAGTGCAGGGCAAAACGAATGGAATCCTCCCATGCATCTACACACCAATGCAGCTATTTTTCACACTACAAGTTCCACAGTGTACTACAGTGAAGTGGACTGTCATTGGAGGGGGCACTATTCATCTGAGAAACTCAAAGGTGTCCAATAAGTCTCAGGGTGCTGAGAAAGCCGTATAAGGGAACCCTGGTGCAACAAACTCAATTTGTCATCCTGGTCATTGCGAAGAGACCATAGGGCCAGAGACAAACCCAGTCCATGCAGCTCAGTCTGCGCTAAAGGTAAGCACCTTACTGACTGAGCCTTGTGAAACATTGTGAGCAGCCAATCAATATTTGTGTGAAAGTTGTGCAAAGGAAGAGTATGCACTCAGCTACCACTGGTTAGCTATTACTCTGAAAAATGTCTGTATGTCCTGAGCAATCAATGAAGCCAACAGTGCTCATCTTTTTAGAGAAGCATTCGTTTGTTATTTACTTTTTATTTTGTGGCATCACTGAGAATAAAACATACACTTTCATGGTCAATATAAAGTGCATTTGAAGGACAATCAGTAGGTTTTGCATAGTTGCTCTCAAAAATAAACTGATATTGTTCACTTATTGTGAAATAACTTATATTGTTCACATAGCAATACCACCTACCTATACTTTCAGTTTAAACTTTACCAGCTGCTGAGACAGACAGGTTTATTAATGTTTTCATGAGATAACTCTTTTTATCACAAACCCACTTACTGTGGCTAGGGAAATGAAGATGTAAAAATGACCTACGGCATGTTAGGAGGTTCAAAATAGTGGACTCTGATAAATGCATGTAAAGAAAATGATGCATTTTTTTAATTAATCGCATGAGTTAACACTGATTAATTGACAGCCCTTGAGACTTTACAATGAAATTGCATGTAGTAGTCAAATTGTACCTGTAGGCATTCCATTTTTGTAGCACGGTGGACATTGGGCCATATATCTTAGGTCACTTCTTATTCATTTGTCAGGGAATGGTTGGGGGCTAAGACAAAAAAAGAGAGATGTACTTGACAAAACAGAATGAGTCAGGCCGCAAGAGCTGGGTACATCCGTTTCATACTGGACTGTTGACTAACTGCACCAAACTGTGACATGGCCTGGATGCAGTAATTGTCCTTTGAGGAGTGATGGACAGGAGAACATTATGTTTTGGATAAGAGGTCTTCAGGTCAAAAAAGAGACAGGCTTGTCGTGGGGGTGGGAGGTAAGTCCATTCTCAGAGACAGAATTTCCTGATCACTGTATGGGTGGCTATGAGCTATGGAGGTGCAATAAATACAAAGCACTGAGGCAGTGATGCAGACATATCTGATGGGCAGGATCTTCATTCATCACCGAGATGACATTTCCCACCTCGATTGCTGAAAGCAGCTCTGTGGCTGTGGGTGAAACAAACAAAAAAGAGCGATGGCAAAGTGAAGCTTTTGTCATGTGCTTTAAAGTCATAAGGTGCATGCTGGTCTCCCCAGCCCCCAGAGCCACCATTCTTTTCTTTGAAAAAGCTTATTTAGATGCTTGACGTAAAAGGGCAAGATATTGCAATGAGAAACTGGGAGAGGGTCATAACTTTCTTTAATTCCAGAGCAATATTGAATCAAGCTTTGAATGTTTATGTATTTAATACATTGCATTCATAGAACACCTTTTAAGGATCTTAATATTTTACATTGAAGGGGGGATAACTCCCTTCAAACATCACCCATGTATAGAACCCATCTGGGTGATGCATGGCAGTCATTTTGCAAAATGGCTCATCACACAGCATCTGAAGTGAAGAGGAAGGAACTATTTCACCAGTTAATCTGGGTGATTAGTTGATGACAAAATTGAAACAGCCCAGATGGTAGTTTTTACAGGACACTGGAGAATGTGGTGATCTTTGCAATAATTGCTGTGACCTTTAATGGCCCGAGTAAATCAGGACCTGGTTTCCACATCTCATCGTAAAGATGGCATCCCCTACAACACAGTATCCCTATCATCACACCAGGGCATTTGACTTCTACTCAGTGTAGAGGCAAGACTACTGGCCCATCAACACCTCTTTGGCACCAATCTGATTTTCCCAGGGAGTGTTCCTATTCAAGCAAACACCAAGCCCAGCCCCACTTAGTTTAAGCCATCAGGGAGGAAGGTATACGGTCACTGGTCATATTTTGACAGATACTGCATGTTATTTATTCTGTTTGTCTCTGAAATAATTGATGTAATCCTCCCCTGTTAACCACCGTAGGTTTCTGCTACATGGTGCCATATCCATTGTCTGGGATAATCTTGTCTGTAGGTTTGTTTTGTACAATACTTCAGTGCACCACAAAAGAGCACATCAGAGGTCCTGAAAGTTCAGAGTGTAATTGAAAAGTGAAGATTTTGTCCTACATGAAAGATTTATTGGGCACTCTTCTTAATTTTAATATTTAACTGCCTTTTTAAAGACCCCTGATAGTGAACTGTTTTGAAACTTGCTTGGCAAAATTACAACGCTGTGAATGTTTCAAGAGTCTATTAAAATTTCAACACGCATTCTTTGTTTCATTACGTAGCTTTATACATTATCAGGCATAGCCTATGGTGGTAAAGGCCCTAACACCACAGACAGATATTTACAGGCTCAAAATTAAATAGAACACAAAAGTAAATTATCATTCTTGTTTTTGAGCCAACCCATCATATCATAAATAATCAAATTATAATTCAGTTTTTTGTTGGTATTTTTTCATGTGGTTGTACATAAAAATAAATTAAAACAAGGAATATGCATTGAGAAGAGTGATTTTCAAAGGAAGTGTTTTCATAGGAAGATTACAAAGTCCAAGGAAACTCATGGGTCTTCCCTGTTTTTTATATTTTTCATTAACTGCCTATTTTTAATTTAGGAATTAATTAAGTATGATTTCCTATGAAAGGTTTTTTGCATCATCCATTCAAGCATAACAACTTTCACCAACAGAGCTGATGAACACAACTGCATGCAATTTTCAAAATGTATATGCATTAGCAGTGTCCTCCATATTGTACACTGTTTGAGGGTGATGTTTGCCCAATCTTCTAAGCAGATTTGCTCCAGGTTGTTCAGGTTGGTTGGATGACGCTTGAAGATCACATTTTTGAAATATTGCCAAATGGGATTGAGATCAGACTTTGACTGAGCCACTGTAGGACATTCACCTTTTGGTTTTTGAGCTACTCCAGCATTGCTTTGGCCTTGGGCTTGGGATAATTGTCCTGCTGAAAGGTTTCTCCCAAACTTTCTCTCTAGCTTAAATTTTTTAGTGGACTGAAGCAGGCTCTCTTGCAATATTTCCCTGTATTTTGCATCATGCACTCTTCCTTCAATTTTAGCAAGATGCCCAGTTACTGCTGATGAAAAGCATCCTGACAGCATGATGCTGCCACCACATTTCCCTGTAGGGATGGTGTTTCATGTTGAGGCATGGGCAGTGTTAAATTTGCGCCACACCATAGGTCTTTGAATTTTTGCCAAAAAATCTCTATCTTCATCTCATCTGACCACAAAACAATTTCCCACATCTTAGTTGGGTCAGCCTCATGCTCTTTGGCAAATTCCAGATGTGTTTTGAGATGATACTTTTTGAATAATGGCTTTTTTGCCACCCTTCCACACAGGCCAGTTTTATGGATAGCTCTTAATATTGGTGCACCTTCACTCCATTTTCAGCCACTGAACTCTGTCGCTCATTTAAAGCAATTGTTGGCCTCTCTGTGGCTTCTCTCACAAGTCTCCTTATTGCTTGGATGCTGAGATTTGAGGAACAGCCTTTTCTAAGCAGTACCTGGGTGGTGTGATGCAACTTCCACTCCTTGATCCAAAAGTGTTCACTGGGATATCTAAAGCTTTTTTATGTTATTTTGTGCCCTTTTTGTAATTTATGTATTTGTATTACATTTAACTTCCTTAAAATGCTGTCTCCATTTTTCACACCTTTCATTCAAGTTCACAGCCTGACCAATGATCCTTAAACAAAGTAGGGATTTTATCCAGAAAATGACAGTTACTTTAATGGTTCTCAGGTTGAGGCCGTTGGTAAGGCAGTTGTGTCCTCGTCAGAGCAATTTTTTTGTTTGTGTAAAATTGAAGCTTCCAGAGCACAGCAGCAGCATACTTATGCAAACAGCATATTTCAGTGTTTGTAATTTTTCTTAAAAATATTTTCTAACACATAAACATAAATCCACTGTCACCTTAAAATAATTATCAATAATTCATCGTTTTGAGTTTCAATATTTTGTTTTTTAAAATAACATACCACAGAATGAAATTTCAATGTACTGTATCAGCTGTAACTCAGTAAAATGTGAGAATTGGTCAAAGGTCTGAATATATGAACGTTTGTTCATTGAAAAAAGAAGGATGTAAAATACTCCAGGTATCCTTTGGTTGTTCACATAGCTCTAAAAATTGGTATTTTCATGTACAGGACTCAAAGTTATAGCATCACTAAACAATCTCACTAATCATTTCCATTTTTTGAACTACCATTTGAAAGATTCAAGAGGTTCTGATGTCACTAAAATGTAACATCAAACAAAACCCCAACCAAAAAACCTAAAAAATGTCAGTACTCCGGCCCCCTAGATGTTGTTTTTGTGTTCTCCCCATCTGTCATTGTGGTCCATGTGCTTTTGTTTATTGTTTTTCCTTGTGTTCCAGCCCTGCCCCGCTCTCCGCCCTGTCTCCGCCCACCCGATTACCTGATCATCTCCACCTACCTGCCTGCGCACCTGCTTCCCATCATCTCATCAGCCCAGCCCTATATCTACGCTGCTTGTCTCTATCTTGTTGCCAGTTTGTTGCAGTGTGTTTGTACCTGTCTTGTTTCTGCTGTGTTTTTCTGCCTGATCGCTGTTCCCCGTATTGACCCTGCCTGCGCTTCGACCTTGCTCCTGCCTGCTGCCCTGCCTTGTTCACCTGATCTACCTGACTACCTGGTTTGACCCTGCCTGTTCCCGTCTTCGATTCCTGATTCCTGACTGCCCACCTGGTCTCGACCCTGCCTGTTTTTTGTTGCGATTCTGCCCTGCGTCCTTAATAAAGCCGCTTGGAATCTGAAGCCCTCATGGTCCGCGCCTGAATCCTTGCCTGAGCCTTGACAAAAATGCAGTATGCAGAATGACAACAGAATAATTGCAAACTAAAATGCTGTATGAAGATGTTCAAAATCACCATTCTGGTGGAACTAGTGTTAATATTCCAGTAAAGAAACTGCATTCCTGTAGCACATAATTAAGCAGGAAAGCACCATTGACTCTGAAAAGCATTGTGCACTCTGAATCTGCAGCACACTTCTCTTTTCCTTAGCCTTTGTGGTCTTGTGAGGAAGGAATCACAGTGTCTTCCAGGGTATGAATAATGACCTATGTTAACCCACACCATTAATGTGACCTTTCAGAAAATGCATATCCAACGTTATGATGCAGAATGCCTTTGCATCAATAGTAAGCTCTATAAATCACAAATAACAAAGGGAATGCAAATATGTTATTATATGGCTTCCTGAATCCATATAGAAAATCAGAAGAAAATGTAAGAATAGAGTGCACAAAGAGATGCTTGTAGCTGTGTTTTGAAGGTAGATATTGGAAAGAAATTGCAATTATCAGTTGAACTAGCCCTGAAAACAAAAAAAGAGGATTTAGAGTCAGTTTTCCCCCAAGTCAGTGTAAATCAAAAAGTTAAATTGTATGTTCTGGACAAAGGTGTGAGAGAATGCAGAGGCTGGACTACACAAGTACAATGGCTTTGTTGCAGAAGCTCTATGACAGGCAAATGAAGGGTTGCTAGTCTTCAGACTGCCACAAGCAAGGGAAGGTGTCAGGGCGGAAGTGCTGCACAGAGATTGATCAAGATCGAGATTAAGATTGACTTTATTGTCCCATACTGTGGGAAATTTGGCTTGGGCTTCCACCCATGCTGCATCCATAGAGGAAAGAAACATTCCCCATACATAAAGACAGGGTAAGACAGCTACAGGGAACAAGAAACATATTTAAGAACATGATAATCTAAAAACCTACAGTAAAAAAGACAGAGAAAAAACACAGTGATGTTAAATAGATAAATAAACCTGTAATGCTAAAAAAGTACAGAGAGGTGCTATAACTGGAAATTGGTCAACACATATTGATTGCATCCCTATTCCGTCTACCACCATTTAAAATCTTTATTGAAGTAGGGATAAAAGAGTTTTTAAATCTATTCAAACGACAGCACGGTACTTTAAATCTCCTCCCTGATGGCAGTAGCTGGTACTCAGTGTGTAGCACATGAGATGAGTCAGTTATGATCTTATTGGCTTGCCTTAACACAGTCTGCTCATAGGTAGACTGCAGGGATGGATGCTGTCTTACACCTATTATCTTCCATGCAGTTTATATGAGTCGGGCTAGTTTTGACTTCAGTTGCACAGGGAGATTACCAAACCAAGCTATGATGCCATATCTTATTAGGCTTTCAAAGACCGCCTGATAGACGACTATCATAAATTTCTGATCAACACCGTGAACTCTAAGTCGCCGCAAGAAATGCAGACGTTGTTGTAGTCTGCTACAGAGACTATCAACGTGTGCTCCAGGTCAGTGAACTATCAATAAAAATACCAAGGTATTTGTACGAGGAGACCTGTGAGATGGTTTTATGGTGAATGACCACAGGCCTGTGGTCACCCACTCCTCTAAGGTCAAACACCATCTCCTCTGTCTTTTTAACAGTCACCACCAGGTGATTATCATCACACCATCCCATAAATCTTTGTATTTCTGAGTAATACTCTGAAATATCGCTGTCTTTTTTCATTAAACCCAAGATGGCAGTATCATCTGAGAATTTAAGTAGGTATTTAGGACTACAACTTCTACACTCATTCTACACTCATTACTGTATAAAGTAAAATAGACAGGTGAACTAACACACTCCTGGGGGGCCCCTGTGTTTAAGGTTCGGGGTGCTGAAAGAATACCATTAACACTGACCTGTTGTTTACGGTTGGTCAAGAACGAGTAGTACCATCTAATAATTAGAGGGTGGACCTTCAGCTCATCCAACTTCCTAACTAATTGATGTGGCTGTACAGTATTAAAAGCTGAACTAAAATCTACAAATAAAAGACATACATAAGAAGCAGAATCCTCTGCTTGTCTCCAGACAGAGGGCCAAATATACATTTGCTGAAACGTGGTCAGCATCTTTGACGACACTCTCAGCAAGGGCAACATGGCTAGCACTTTCAGAGATAGTGTTACCTTCCCTGCGCCTGAAGGGTCTGACAGATCGGGGAGGATATACTGGAAGAGACAGAGGCGTAATTGGATATGGGGGAGATATTGTGAAATTAAATCATGGCAAAGCTGACGCTGAGCTTCACCAAGTATGATGCTTAATCACATAATATCGCTGACAGAATGGCATTAACCTTGTGTAACACTGGGTCCTTTGCTCAAAATAGTTGTACAGGAACAAAAATGCCGTTACTAGACATAGTTTATTTTCTCTTTTCACACTGTATGTCTTACTGTGGTGAATATCCTTCTGACCTTTTTATTTAATTCACTAAATAATGATGACACATCTGTTGTTTGATCACACCTCGTTTTTCATCATTCGTGATTGATCTTTTTTTTTATGGAACACACAATTGAGATATAGGGTAACAGATGAGTAGAATGTTCCTTACTGAAGTTGTTAGTTGAAAAAAAAACAATAACAACAGCTGCTAAGCTCAGAATCAGTCCCTTCTACTTTATATGCATTACAACCAGGAATTAAGGGAGGAATATGATAAATTTAGTTATATATGAGTAATAACTGCCTTTTAACTCCTATAAAAAAACAGACTCTATCCATGTGTTGGTTTTGATTTTTACTTTTGCAATACACTTTTTTCACACCATTCTCTCACTCTTTTTGCTGTAAGCTGTGGTAATGTTACATTCCCTGATCGGAGTGCTTTCTTTTACATATGTTTTGGGGTGCAACCATGGGTCTATACTGCGCTCCACCTTTGTCTTGTGTCTTGTTTATTCCTTCCATAATGTGAAATAAGTTTATCTGACAAATCAAAGATACAATCTGATTTAACATCAGAGTTTAAAAGACAAAGGGGAGGCAGTGATCACAAACCAGGTTACCAATGAAAATTGTCCTGATGGGACTAATCCATTGTAGGAGCAATCTGTCCCCCCAGAACTGTAAAGCAAATACAAATGCATGATTATGGCATTTATTATCCAAGCTTATACTGGTAGCACAGGTGTACAGGTAAAAGGAACAGACTGACATTTCAGCATCAGTCTACTGTGGAGCAGTATCCTGCTGTTTCTATGCCGCTTGTGATTTTAAAGGCTGCAATCAACCAAACTTGTGTCAAGTTGTTTGCCCAGGTGTGCACTATGAAAAACTATAGATCTTTACTAACACCAATCAGAGGTGGCCTACAGACAAAATCTTTAAGGACAGGGTCTCTAAATACAGTGTGAAGGACTTTTTAATATTATTTGTTAAGCTGACGGACTGCATTCAGTGCAATAACTGACCCGTGGGGAAGTGTTGGCTTTGCCTGAAATCTCAAGCAGGGCGCGTCTGTCGCTCTGCTTGGCATAGTTATAACCAGGCTCCTCATCTTCACAAAGCATTACCTTTGTCAAATGACCTCTCTTGTTGCTTTGTCCTTTTACTTTTTTTACTTTTTCACTTTCCAATCAAAAGACACCAGACTCTGGGGTTCAAAACCTTCAGGTTTAGATTTTTGAGACAGAAAATTCTTGCATTTCATGTTGCAGTTCATGAGCTGATGGAAGCAAAGCTGTGGAACCATGCACAACACAAGCACCTGAGGTAACATGTGATGCTTATGTCACTGTTTAAGCTTGGCTGCATTCATAAGGCAAAGAGCCACACAACACTTCACAGACGGGCCGATATGAGGAGAAATCCATGTTAACATATTCAACCTCTAGCCCTGGGCTTCCCTTTCTGTGCCATGGCAGCCTCAAAGAACATCAATGTAGACTCGAAATGACAAATTTCCAGCAAGCATTTTTTGATTCCTGTCATCCTCTCTTGTTTTAAATACATTGTTTTGACATTACAGCTCTTGAAATGACAACACTTTCTAAGTTTGTGCAATTGCAGTGTATGGATCGTGATATCCCTACTGGTATTATAAAATTTGACTTAAAATAATGCAACATAATTGCAGTCAGCTTTACAGTCAGATATGTATAACAAAATACACAACAAAATAATCTCTAATTAAAATCCAGGCTGTATTAGACACACTGGCTGTATCTAAAAGAGAGCCTCAAACCACTATAACAGTGGTTAGAAACTTGTTTTTCAGCTCCTCACTCACCACCACAAATATCCGCTACTCCAAGATTTTCATGCACAGCAAATGACTGCATAAGAAACTCACAGGGATCAAAGATACATTCCTGATATAGGTTACAATTCACTGTGCAGGCAAAGAGATGTGAAGTTAGAAAAATTGACTCCTTATTCCTAGGTTTTCAAGAAGGAATATCACACATCCAGTAATTTCGAAACCAGAGACTGCATTTCTCAATGCCCCCCCCCAAACTTACAGCAAGTGAAACTTAATTATTGATGATGGAAACAGCACCAGCTATTTACCACACATTCCATGTAGTAGCAGCTGAGAGATATCCATATTCCATTTGTCATTGAGGGAAATATTGAATGCCCATATAGAATGCCCCTTTTTTAAATTGTATTTATTTATGTATTTATTGCAAATCTTTAGAATTAGATTAGAGGTTTAGCTTAGATTATTTGCCAGTGACATTTGCATACAATCATCAAAATACTGTGACTGACAAGTGGGAAGATAGTTGATTTACTATTAGGCACCAAATGCCAGCCCAGAATAGCACGGCCAGTCAGTTCTGTTTGCCACACAACATCTGGAACTACATCTGTCCACATCTGGTATTGGTTGTGATTTCCAGTTTTCAAATGTCACCTCAAATTTCAAATTTCACATAACTTAAACAGCATACCACATTAATTTCTTTCACAGCTTTCAGTTCTATCACCGATTTTTGGTAACCCCATCAATTGGCTCATTGGGAGACTTTTCTTCAGAGAGATAGGATGGTACCATGTAGCATGGTAGCATGCTTGGCATGTAGAAGGGGCTTCCGATCTGTGAGCTTAGTACAGGGGTTAAGTGTGTCCAGTTGATATTTCAGTACTGTAGTTCAATTTTAACCTTCGGCTCTCAAACTGGTCATTTAAAAATGGCAAAAAGCAACACGATATAGCAATGTCTTCTTGCCATAATAAAGTGACTTCATCTATTGAGCATCACCAGCAAAAAAGTTTCTGTATTTATGATATATAAAAAACAACTTCCTGCAAAAGGTTCTGCATAGCTAGGGACCATTTTTGAACCCATGTCCGTACCTTATGTTTGTAAGTAATGATAATTGTTAAATAGAAAAAGTTGCTCAGAAAAAGGAAGCTAAAATAGCAATAAAACCTGGATAAGGATCCTGTTTGGATCTGGTATAGAGAAAATACTTTTAAGATTCTGTATGCTGACAACTTCTCCCTGAAACTGTTGAAAAGTTTTATAGTTTAAAAACTTACATATACAGCAATGAAATAAAATAATCTCATCAAATTCTCTGCTTTAGAGAATCATTATTTTAAAAAATCTAAAATGGTGTACCCATTCAAAGCAATGATTGTGTCAGTCGAAGATAGATTTTACAGTATTAAAGTTGAAAAGAAAAACCTTGCAGCTACCAATACTATTTCACACCTGTCTCCTGTCTTTGTGCAACTCCTGGTAATGGTAAATGAGGGCTGAATATTTTTTTGAGAAGAAAGGAAGAAACATTAAGTTGTTATCCAATCAGCACATAATCAGAATGACAGTTCTGTTAGCCTCTGCAGTTTAGAGTGATATAAATAGGTTGAGACTAATATTGTACTTGTCAATTCCCTGTTTGACATGTGGCACCCTCTGTAGATTGACAAGCAAGGCCCCTAGGGACCAGGCTGAGAGGGGCCACTTGCTCAGGAGTGTTCAGATAGAGAAGACTGGAGATTCTTGAGTGGTCCCGATGTTGTGTGGAGCCTGAGCTTCTACACCAAGGCAAGAAGAAAAATAATGAAGCACCATTCCATCCTTACCCTGAGAGCCCTTCACATCCCTTTGGTATCTTTTTGATATTTGATTTTCATTTTGCAGATGCTGACTTTACACATACAGCTTCTACCCGCACAAGAAACATAACCTGAATTCATGATGGGTGGTTGAGATTTATAATCCTATTGGTATATGAACTGCAGTTACAGGTCAAATAAGGGCACTTGTGTAATTGAATGCATATGCAATAGCTATGGCCTTAGTGCTCTCAAATTTCTGAGCTAACAACTTTCATGAATGAGAAATTACAAATAACTGTGAAATGCATCCCAAGGAAATTTAAAATATACTTTATACTTTACATTGGAGAGAATGCCAGCCCGTCTCTCACGCACACACAAACACACACACGCATATGCACACACATATGCACATGTACACACATACATGCAATCAACCCAATCAAAACATATTTACTTCTTTGTCAAGTAATAACCCATTAAGTGACATAAAATTGTTTATATTAAACACTATTTTTATCTTAATTTTTTTTTACTTACCACACAGTTTTGTATGCATATTGTTCACATTGAATCCTATGTCAATATCAGTCAAAATTATTTTAAGTATCTTTATACTACTTTTGTGAATAGTGCAAACCCACAGGAATAATATGAGTGAATAACTTTGTTGAAAAAGCTCCAGAAAATTGTGTGTGTGTATATGACTACATATATATATATATATATATATATATATATATATATATATATATATATATATATATATATATATATATATGTAAATATATAATTCTAAGAAAAGGAAAACATCCATAGTCAATGCACAAAAACTATGATTGAAATATTGTTCATACTCCACACATCCAGCTGATTCCAATACATTTTCTACTCATCACTAGCAGAGGAACTGAATGTCGGATTCTGATATCCCTCTGCTCTTCATGACAATGCAGCCATTCTTGACAAGTCGCCATATTTAACCACATGTTGCAGCCTGTCACATTAATTGTGGCTGTTTCATGGCTTGTCAGTTTCTGAGTCCATCATGTATTCTAGCATTCCATTCCTTATGTAAGGGTTGTACGGCTGAGACGCAAAAGGAACCTTTTCCAGCAGTGAGGGTGAGATAAAGTGAGCTATGAGGTTGACCTCACATGATATTAACCTGGCTATTTTCAAGCATTTCAATTACAAGAGGGGCAATAACAGTATTTACATTTGTGCCTTTAAGTACTCAAGGTAAGAAAATAAATCTAAAAACATTTTCTCATTTCTGGGGTAACATCAGGCATACATTTTGTAAAATGCAATCACTTGAACACTATGGTGGTAATAATATTGGAATTGGCACATTTGTGCTGTGGGACAGAAAGGCTCAAGTTTACAGCACAGACCACAGAAGTCCAGAATAACAGATCATTTATATTCAAGCACTGTCCACCTCTACACCAGTAAATAGATCAACAGAATGAACACAATTACTTCTGTTGTATAACCAAAGTAGATGAAATATCCTCTTCCCGGTAAAGAAAAACTTCAAGACCTATATTGACACTATTTTGCCACACGAAAGCTGAGCTAATTATATTGATGACATACTCCTTTTAGGTTCACATATTACATTTCAGAAGATAAGAACTGCCATATAATAAAAGCACAAAGGTTGTAACTGATATAGGTATAGTCAAATTTATGACTATACCCATATCAGACAAAGGGATTACACCTCGCTACAGACCAAGGTTGTTGATGCTCCATTTCGACATCATCAGCAGGAAAAAGAAAGCGGGGAGATGGGGAGGATGAGGGTACAGCTGATGCTAAAAGAACATAGTAAGTGGGTGGACCAGTTTGTCTAGGTTTGTATAGAGATTGTCTGAAAGTTCTAGCAAATCTTCATTTGGAACTTCAACTAAGTTTAAGAGGTTGCAGGAAACCAGGCAGCTTTGAAACCCAATAATATGCTAACTTAGACATAGCACTATAACTTTAGGAGCATGTAGTCTAGTGCATATAGCTACAAAACTGTTTGCGGACTATTTAATTTTTGTATAGGAAAGGATAATGAAACGTCACTACCTCCATGCTGTGAGGCATAATTTTAGTCATTTTAAAATGTAAATGTCTCAAAAGGGGATAGATACTCTTTGGAGCATAAAACCACAACATACATAAAAAATAAGAACAAACTTCTTGTGTATTATTGCATGTGCTGCCAGTCATTTAATTAAAAAGATACTTTCAGACAATTAAGACTGCCATGGAATGCCCCCGCCATCTCCTCCCACCCCATCCCCTTCACATCTTCTCTCACCCACTATCTCTCTCATTCCCCCAAAAGTGTCTTTCTATCTGCAAATAACATGTCTCCATGGATATATGCTTAATGCAAAATGACTTAAGTGACTACCCAGATACGTTTTCTTTCTCCACATCATAATTATCTAATTTGTATTCCTAAGTCAAAAAAAGAATGTTCTTTCATCATACTTGAATGCATGTACCTATACAAGACTATTGCCATTGCTTTCTTATTTGCAATTTACATTCATTTTCTCACTGTAGGTGGACACTTGCAAGAGTAAATAGAACATTGAGTAAAGAGAACAAATGGTGTTTGGACCCTTCCTTCTTTTCATCAATCTTACTGAATGAGCTGACACAGAGCAAAAAAAAGAAAGAAAATTGTTCCAGTTACGAATAGTCACAGTGATTTCCTTTCACTTAGCAGGTGTTGACTGAAAATGTTAGTTTCTTTGGAATTATTGCCCCATTAATTATAAGCATATACAACTTTGGATGTTTCATGGGTGATGTAAATGTCTCATTCAGTGTTGGGGTGTCTACTGTTAGCATTGCTGAATTTGAATGTGGAGACAATAATAGGAAGAAGACTACATGTTTTCTTACGTTTTTAAGATTTAGAGTTTTTCAGTTTGAAAAGCATTGGTGAGTTGCCTAGTTACTGTGTCTTCCTGAACAGGTTCAGGTAATTTCAATGTATTATCATTGATGTGTGAACCTTGATTGAGTTTGCCTTGGGGACTGAATTCTCCTTTGAGTACTGAAAACCTTTCCCTGCAAAGAATTTGAGTGTCAAGTGTTTTGTGCATATACATGTTATTAATATTACCCCGCTTGTTTGGCAGGACATTTCCAGACATGAATAATAATAATAATAATAATAATAATAATAATAATAATAATTCCATAATAAACAGTAATACACAGAAAAATCTGATAATCAGACTGAGTCTGAGTCTGCACATCCTAAGGCAAAACATTGGTGTATGTATACCTCCTAAGAGAGCTAAGATGTCGAAATCTTACTGATATTGCTGATAAATTAGGGAATTCCTTTAAACAGAGCAAATTTCATGCTGGCAATGTCAAAAAAAAAAAAGTTTTAAAAACAAACACCTAAGTTCGAACAATGTTAAATATAACAGTAAACATGACCAAATCAACAGACCATGAATACAACAGGAAATAACATACTAACACACCTCTATTGATGTACACTGGCAAACAAACTCAGAACTTAGACAATGCTCATTATCCTTGTAAAATAAGAGCGTCCTCCTGTCATAAAAATGCCGTGTTTGACATGTATTCCAAATTTCTGATCAGTTGGTCAGACGACACAAAACTTGGCACGATGGCAGGAGAGATCTGTCCCTCAGAATGGTGGTCAGAGCCTGCCACATCTGCACAGTGAAAGTTAAATTAGCTGGTGAGGGTGAACTACTAGGGTCTGAGGAGATTAGTCAGTGGTGGCATTGCATATTTGATTTTAGATTCATAATCACATTTATTTGTATTCATTTTTGTTTGTTTTGTAATTGTATCTTCTGAGCACATTGCTCATTGCGAACACACATCTGCCTGTCTAGCTAACCAAGCAGAAGCACAAGCTTTTCTGTCTCTGTGTCTGTGTATGTATATGATGTGTGTGCAGCATGGCTGTTAGTTTCCTGTATTTTGTACATTGTAGACCACGGTTTGTAGACTAAGCCATGTTGTATCTCCAATGCTGCCTCTGCTTGCGCAGGGACATCCTTGTATCATACTTCAAGTTTGTTCAGTACACTTGAGTTGTATTGTGCTTTGAGTTTGTAGAGCATATTCAGTTGGAGCCTACCATTCTCTTTGTTATCACAATAGACTGAACTATTGCTATAGACTGTATATATACACTGAAAACTGTGATTGTGTTATCCAAACAATGTAAATGCTTTACTGACAAATACACAGTGCATTCCCTCTTTTGGCTAAGAACTGATGATAATTTCTTCACATTATTTCACATAATACCACTGCCTACTTTATCATGTTTTCATGCTGTGGTCTGTCCTTGTGTCCACAGTGGCTAAAATTGCAATCTGATGCCGCAATGTGCATGTTAATTGTTAAAATCAGTGCTTTGTAGCTCTGGCTAGAATGCTCAGCTAAAATGATTACCTTAGCTGAGGTTTGATTCATTTGTGGTTACACTACATTACATTGCATGTAATGATGTTCAATTTGTGCATTTCAAGTGAGTTCAACGAAGCCAAGCTGCACTGACCCAACGGAAGCACAACCTAGCAATGCTGACCGCTGCTGAGTTCTACAATCTGCAAAAGCTGGAGACCCTAGTAGAACCCTGCAGGTAGGGCAATCTTTCTCATCCTCCCCCCTTTATACTGATGAATAGGACTTGATTGTTGTCAGCCTGTTTGTAAACAAATGTCAATCATGTTTTAAAAAGAATTCTACTTCCTAATATACTGATGTTATTTTAATGGAAGAAAAAATATACCTCCCTGATTTATTGATGTCATTCCAGTGGAAGGAAAATATAATTATTTTTCTGTGTCTCCCGCTGTAGATATGTGACTGAACATATCTGTTTTCAGTTCAAGCAGAATCCAGTGGTGACTGATTTCACGCAGAGATAGTCTATAGATGTCTGGGCACTCTGTTGTAACTTACAGTACCATCAAGCATTACATACAACTGTTTCATTTTCACTTTGTTTTCTTAAGGATCAGCTAACTTCAAAACTAATATCAGAGGAAAATCCTTTCCCAGCCAAAACCTACATTGCCCATGGTCACCTCAGCAAAATGTTATTAGATGTTGTCAGTTAGGTCTACATGAGATGGGGTCTGGTATATGCAAATATCCACAACATGGTGAGCTTATACATTAATTGAGTAATATGTGTGCTGCATTTACAGGCCTCACATTTTCACATTATGGTATTGTTGGCTGAAGAGATGTTCATAAAAAGATCTTTTCATGAATTCTAAACCATTTGGTAATGCACTGGCAGTTTATGTTTCTTTGCTTATGCTGTTCTTTGCTTATGCATAGACAGCTGTCACCAAGATAATCATCACACTTGGATGAACACCTACACCATTTTGTTTTGACATTAACACAACTACAATGGTATCTACAAAGGGTGTTGCATAGCATTCCACCAGTTTGAGGTGAACCACCCATCTAGGATCCAAGTGCTTGCAGTGTTCGCTTAAACTTAGATATCCTGAACTCACCCCAGGAGAAGCTAGTGCTGTGAAACCATCTCACCAATGCAAAATTACTGTATATTCTTGAGAAAAAAAAACAGGAATGGAGAGAAATGTTTTCAGAAGATTTTGAGCATAAGTATTTTTCAGTCTCCATCCCAGTTTTATCCTCTGGTGTGACTAGGTTAAATAAGGTATACATCACATACCGCTTATTCATGTCATCTGTGTGTGTGGAAATAATTCCAGTGGATATAGAAGTTCAGCATAATTGGATTTGGTGTGCATTGAAATTTGTTCTGCAGAGATTTGGCCAACTGTCTGCATTTTAATCATTACGCATGATAATATTTAGTAGAACATAATTTAGAACACGCTTGATTATTGTTTTTCACTTTTTAAACTGGCTTCATAGAGTGTAAGTATACAGCAAATGCATGAAGCATTGAGATCTCTGTCAAACGTCCAATTGTTGTGTAACATTTATTTTGTTCAAAATTTTGAACTATTATTATTGTTTAGAATATACTTTTCCATATAAAACATTTGGTGGTCATCTGTAATATTATTAATTTGAGATTTTATCATACCACAGTGCTCACATGGAGCTCACAAAAAAGTTCTTGAATTTTTACATTATTACTTTCTTTCTGGTAGTTAATTCAAACTTTCTAAAATTATGCTTTTTGGTTGACCAATTCAGAGATTTAATGGTTTATGGTTTTCCCTTGTAATACGTTTGTTGTGGTCCAGTAAGGAATACAGTTTTCAAGGGAATACAGCCTTTAACCCCTTGATTTAAAGTTTTTGCTTCTCCTTCAAGAGTTAATGAACTCAACAGCTTATGTCAAAGATTTGCCAGCTACAAAAAGAGAACTATGAACTTACAGTCCAAACGTTATCTGTGAGTGCCCATTCAGTTTCAAGAAAACTTAATCAAATCTTGAAAACAGTCTTTGAGTTTGGCTGATATGTCTGCTAGTCATAAATAGAAATTCTGCTCGTTCCAATTCTAAGTTAATCATTTTGTCTGGGAACATGAGCAGCCATGCAGATTGATTGCTTTGAGGATGAGACTGTTTTGGACTCAATTCATTAGTCTGTAGTCTGGGTTGGACAGCACCTCCCAAAACTCATCCTCATTTTTCAGAGAAGACTGTCTGAGCTGTTTGGACAAATGCATTGTATTCACCTGATGGCTTTACTTATCAATAAAATCTAGAAAACCGAAAGTAATTTATGCACATAAATATTGTCTCTGCTTCTATCTCCGTTACTCTGTTTTACATAAGAGGAGTTGCAGTTGGGACAGTTGGGAGCGGAAACTGGGAAAAAATGTCAGTGAAGCCATGTTTAAAAATGAGGTAATCTGATAATTGTATATTATATTGTTGTATTTATCACCTTTTTTTTACCAAAAGTGATGTTTGAAAAATTATTATTGTATCAAGAATTTGCTTAGGAACCTCATATTGCACAAGTGATTAAGTCCTGTCTTTTCCATATGCAACTTTATGGCAAAAAAAGATCAAAAGAATGTTTCCTTTTTTCGGGATACAACCCTCAACAACTGGACAAGTAAACAACTTATGTCATTATATAATTGAGTTATGTAACATTTGAATCTACTCTCATATAATGTTCTTTTAAAAAGCAAATCAAAACTAGCAGAATGGTGACAGACATCCCAATTTAGAGCAGTCCAGTCTAAAGTTGTATTTACACTGGCAGGCATATTGAAAGCACATTTGAACCACATTCTTTTTCTTTTTTCACCACTAAACAATGGGATATTCAAATACTATACAAGATCTATATTTAAGTGGTGTTAAGTGTCTTTGGGTGCATTGTTTTTTTGGTGTTGTTTATTTTTTTCCAAGAAAAGCTTCACTACAGCAAAATCTTTTTCTACAGAGATGCTATTGTAATAAAGGTGGATATATCTGCAGTCCTCACCTAATCAATAAAAGATCCTGCCAGCAGCAATGCTTTGATTTTGGCCACTGCATTCAGTGCCAATTGCTATACTATTACAGAAGACATTACCAGTGTTGCTCTTCTGAACAGCATTAAATCTGTGAAAGACGCCTCAACAAAACATTACATTTAGGCTTTTAATAACCTCTTGGTGCCTTTATACAGACATGAATGTAAGCCTGCTCTGTCTGATGTATACCTGTAATAAACACTCAGAAAATGACAGTACATTATGAAGTATATTGTCAATTGTTCTAAGTGGGTATCAGTATTTGCTTCCCTCTTTATTTAACTTCAGTGAGGCAAATTACAATTTAAATTGATTAATATGTAAACAATTAATTTTAAGTTGCAGCCTAAAGGAGGAGACCTTTGTTAAAAAAATCATGTAAACTGTAGCTGAAAACTCCAAGTGCACCCTACCTTTTGACAATAACTTTCTGCTCCAGACAAACTTTCTTTTAGAACTGATGCCAACTTTTTTGAAACGGCAGCAACTTTTTTTAAAAAAGGACCTTTTTGTAGTGCCAGAACCACACTTCAGGACCACCATGATTAAAACCTTGCCAAAGCTGTGACACAGAGACACAGGCCTTCAAACGTCATTATATTTCTTAGATGTTATGTCAGAGTGAAGGATTATTTGAACTGAATAATATCCATAAATTAAAGGCAAAATGAAAAAAAAAACATTTTAGTTCAGTGAGATAAAAGAACTAATGAATTCTAATGAATTCATCAGATATTTAAAACTGTAGCAGTTTTTGATGTTGATGCATTTCATAATAAATAAAATTCAAATATTACACTGTTCATTATGTTGTTAATCAGAGCAGGCATAATGAATTGAATAAGCTTAGGCAATGCTTCCCTTCAACACAAAATAGGACAATTGCAGCTGGGACTAATCTATTTGGGCAAGGTGTTCTTAAAAAAGACATATACAACCTTCATCAGAAGTTGACTACATGCTGATTTGTGGTGACCATGCACTCCCTGTTTTATGATTTAAAAAAAAATGTTTAGCTTGTTTAGTATAACATGGGCCGATGGTCCTGGTGTGCCTGCTTGTGAGCATGAATGCGTGGGTGTGTGTGTGTATGTGTGTGTGTGTGTGTGTGAGTGTGTATGTGTGTATGTGTGTGTGTGTGTATGTGTGAGTGTGAGCTGTGGGCAGTGGGCAGTGGACAGCAGGAACTTTCAGCTTTGATTCTTTCTATCAGGTGAATGGCTCAGACTCAGGGTAGAGTCAGAGTCTTCTGAGATTCACTCTTACCATAATTCACTTTGTCCTTAAAGGGTGGTTTCATAGAAAATTTCAGATTTAGTTTATTGTCTTCTTATAGAGCTGACCACTAAAGGCAATTATTGCCACTCCGGGTGAAGTAAAGTCAAATAGTTCCAAAGGTATATACTGCAGAGACTTAATTCAAAACTTGTTGTGACCCTGACACCTATGTGCCCTGGAAAACAAAAACAATGTAAGAGAAGCTTCAGGATGCTTGTAAATGTCTTGCAAAAATATTCTTAATTCACATTTCAGATGAACTTGAAAGTGTTTTTCACTTCCTGGGTTACCCTTCCCAATATGTTGATGACAATTGTAAGATGTCTGATTTCTTTAACTGAGGGGAAAATATTTTATTTTTAAAATTAGCTCTAGAAATTATCATAAACACTATCATATTTTAATATTTAAATGTTTTTATGATATTTTATTCTGGATGTTTTCCATATAAAGCATGAAAAAAGTGGTGATGTCCCCTTAAACCAGTAGCTCTTCTCACTCTCAGAATCTGGTGATTATCAAATTTACAGCTCTGGGCTATAATGTGCACTTGTTTGGTAGCTGCTGATCACAGGCAGTCATACCACTAGGGGGTGGGGGAACAAGTATGCATACTGCAAAGCAAGGAACTGTTTTCACAACCAAGATGTTATCATTTCCTTCCACTGTGATGTCAGCAAGTGACATGTCACCATTCTGATGCTTGAACACTTTGTTCCTTTCTGCCTCCAGCTCCCAGAATGCATTGTGAAATTGCTCTCAACATTCTGCCTATTAGTACATAGCGGGCAATCCAATAAAATGGATATGCATTTCAATATCACAATTACAGATGTGATTTGTGTAATAGAGAAGGCAAGATGGAGTAATGGATTCTGGGATTTGTGTGGGGGTTAGAAAGCATGACGCTGGTCAAGAAACCATGAAATGGCTTAAAATTAGGAGGTGTTCGTAGTGAAGTTTTTCAATGTGGATATTACCTTTAACTCCTCCATGAGTAAGTACATCATTTTATTTTCATTTTCTATACAATATATGAGTTTCTTGATCACAGAAATTATCTAAATGTATTGTGTTTTACATTGTTGCAGGTGCAGCCTGCATCCTTTGTTTTGGCCCAGATGTAGAGGAAAGAGTCAGTGACAGGGGATTGCTGTCAGAAAACTTTATTTCCTAGTGAACTGTGGGTTGTGTGGATTGCAGAAAATAAAAGTTGCTAAAATTTAAAAAGATGATGCAACTATTTGAACAAGTGAAAACAGTATCATTTCCATAGGCTGACTTGGAGCAGGAAACTGATCTAACTAACTATGCTAAACTAAATTATGCTATTACAATGAGGATGAGGCCTGTCAATACCCACTTTGCTGTGCAGACAAAATTGGGGATATTTCCTGGATTGTAATATTAACAGGGCCATTAACCCAGAAATGGAGCGATTTTCTAAAAAAGTGACACAGCGGGTTTGAATATCAAGCGAGGTGGCATTAACCAGGTTCATCTCTGCCGTACATTTGCAGAGGAGGCTCAAGTGTGCAAGTCTCCAAAACCATCATTCCACACACACACACACACACACACACACACACACACACACACACACACACACACACACACACACACACACACACACACAAACACACATTGCTTGCTGTGAAAATTGATATAATTTCAGCCTCTGCAGAATTGCTCTCTTTATAAATGCAATTTAAAGCCATGGCACAGTGAGAAGCCTGCTCTGCCTCAGCCACTAATCGTTGCTTACATGGGTGCAGCAAAGGTCATGCATTGTACCAAAAAGTAGGCAGGGCATTTATAACTTATTAATCAGCTTGGTGTGTAAGTACAACCAGTTGTTATTGCCAAATAAAATGTTCAATCCCCAGTTCAAACTAAAGAAAGTTGGTGCTCTAGTTTAAGACTAGGCCAAAGGGCACACAGATGATGCCTTGTTTTTTTTTTTCTTTATTCTCTGCTAACCAGAGCATACCCGATGGATAGACAAAGTAAATTTTGTCCAATACTCATCCCTCTGAAGGTCTTTATTCTGTATTTATTACGTTTTACCTGATTTTGCATTTCTTTAAAACTGTCCAACTGGTCTTCAACTTTTTCACTGAAATTTTCTAGTGATATGTTTCCAGTTATAGTGGATGTTCTCAGCTTTGCATTCTATTATGGAATGAGCATTTTGTTACATTGTGATGTGGGGCTTCAGTCTAAATCATAAATATGCACGGCAAATTCTTTTTCTCTAGTTCATACTGTAAACAAAATTTAAACATATTCTACAGTGATGCATGGAGCTGACACAATCTGTCCTTGGTTACATTCTCTTCATTCTTACATTCTCATTAGGAGGTAAGAAGGTCACCTAGACCATGGAGCCGTGTAAATCGATCCACTTTTCCTCATCATCTCTGGCCTGGAGGTCTGAGTCTTATGAGTGCATGATTACCATCTATTTGCCAAACTAGGGCCACACGGCAGGGGCAGATTCAGATATCTGGGGTGGAGTTTGCCCAAAATGAGGGCATGTTGCATGAAATGAAGGTGTGTCTCATTATTTTCCAAGATGTATGTATTCTCATCTGACAGAGCAATTTAGAATGATGATTCAGATGTGTATCTGATTGAACATTCCCTATGGTTTAAACAGTACCCAGCTCCAAACAGGGCATAGTACTGCGAAATAGCTAACATAGAAGGAACAGTTGTAAAGTGCGTATGACCACTTTGTCAATTAGCTACCTAGGTAGCTAGAGGGCTGGAAAGCAAAATATTATGCCCTGTCCTGTTACAATGTCTTGTCTCTATGAATGGTAAAGGCAGCAGAGATGATTGAGACACAGCTTGTGTGAGAATGAGGAATGAATGAATCCCCAGCCTCTCTGACAGACAGTGTAGTGATTTAAAGTGGTAGTAGATTCAAAGTAGGGATTTATGACAGCTCTTCTCTGAAGATCTGGAATTTACACTGCAATCTGCAAAGATCTGGAATTTACACAAGCGATAGCAATATTTTGTGTAGCTAGCTGGTAAATTGACCATTCATTCAGCAAAACCTTCCTTCTAATGTGTCAGTTGTTTCATTATGTTGTACAAGATGTGTCATGTCCTGGAAGCATTTTAATCTTTGTTTCTCTTTTTAATTTTCACAATGTAGTCCTATGACATAGCTGTGAAGGGAGGATGCAGGCTTCTATTAATATAGCCAGCTCATTTATGTGAAAATACAATAACTACATAACTAGCAAGCACAAATTGTATTAACTATAATTATAATACAGTATACATATTAATGTATAAAAAACACATATTAACTTTATTACAGTCAAAGAAACATTCACTATAATTGATAAGGTTGCTACCCAGCAAGGCTATACTGAATAGGATATAGGCCCATTCATGCTGATGACAGGATCATTGTTGTTCTGCCCTTAGTTGTGAATATATGAATAAGATTCCCCCTGAGGACATTTTGCATGTGTTTTGAGAGCTCTATATTCATGATACTATATGCCCTTTGACCGTAACAGGAAATAAGCCATTTTGATCACATTTATGTTGCTATAAGATGTTAGTACGTGAATCTGCTGCTATCCTTCTGTTTTCCTTTCTGTTCATGTCTTTGTAAGCATCATCTGTGAGTATTTACATTTCAGCAAAGATTGCAGTCTATATTATGTATTTTATCTGTCTTCTCTATTTATTTATTTAGTTAGTACTTGTTTTTTTGTTTATCTTTGATGGCCTAGCAATTAACCATGCTGCTATCGCTTTTGTCTACAGCGTGTACATTAGTTAATGCTATATTTCTGTGATTTAGAAGAGAACGCTTTATTACTTCTCGCTAACTTTGTTATTTTACGTCTGTCCCGTTTATATATTTTACCTTAGATTTACATGTGTGAGGTGGTATATAACATTTGCTGTATTTTTCTACATATGGCTATACATACGTTTCCAATAGATCTGTTGTAGCTATGGTAGCTATGATAATCATGTTTTAGCTATAAGCCAGCTAGCAGTGTGCTGTAGCTATGCAATTAACTCTGTACTATTACTATGCTATTCGATCAGTACATGATTGTGCAGCTCAATAAATCATCAGAGCTTGGAGGCTACCCATGCAAAAAATAATGCATCAATAATGTATATATATTAGAGAATATATGTTTCAGCTCAATCAATATATTGAAAATATGCCATTTTGCCATTTTGGTATATTGCAATGTATTTATGCTTTGCCCTACTATATTTTAAATGTATTTGCAATATTTTCTTGGGCTGAACAACATACTTGTCAATATGTTACAGTATATTTCATTTTCTAGGGTATATCCTGATTCCCACATATTCACATGTATATCTAATCTGGCTTGCTGCTAAATTGTGTAAAGATACACAGGGAGAACTGCACAATACATTTACAAACAGAAAATCGCGCAGTGCTGAGATTTGCGGGTGTGTAAGTCAAGTCTGAATCCTAAAAACTAAAAAAAAGTGAGGCATGTGAAAAAAAGTCTGTGTTTAAGTGAAGAAAGTGACAGTTGACAAGAATGAATGTTATGTCCAACTTGGTACTTCATGTTACAAGGCTTAATATATGTTAAAGTGCTGAAAAGACCCTTTTTGCTGTTTGGAACAAAATCTAGAGATGGGTTGGCAGTTTGTGACTTTTCAATTGGCTATAGTGTCTGCAATAAATGCAAATCAATTTAAACCCCAGGCAATGATTCATAGTTATATGCAACATGCAGTGATTTTATATAGGGCTATGATAGAAATATGAATCAGTTACCATTTTCAATGGGCATTTTTTTATGTTTATTTATGTGTAGACTGCATCTAATTGTTTACTACCAGATATGCTGGGAACCACAGGTTAATACAGGGCAGGTTGTCTTTTAATGTAATGTATTTGGCTTCATATTAACATTGGCATATCACTGATCAAGGAGTTTACCACTTAGTGTTCATTTCAATTTGCATCATTCACTTGGCATGACAAATGGTAAGCACATTAAATAGCCTGGCACACCCAGCTATTTTTTTCTCACCAGTGTTAAAAATAAACTGCACCACTAATCATATACAGACTCAAATGACATTTATAAACCATCATGCTTTCTCAGTGACCCATGCAGAGAACAATATATTTTTTCAACAGATTCCATCAAAATTTTCCATCAAATTTTCACTGGGCAAAAAGCCATATGAGGAGTCAACAATATTACAATTTAAACCCTTAAGTGAAAAGGGGTTGTTGTCAGTTTCCATTTGAATGCTTTGGATGGAGGCATTAACACTGGATGAACATTACAATACTTTGACTTTTAGTGCAGGTTCTGTTGCCAAAGGATGTCCTTAAAATAATTATTGTATTTACTGTTTATGGAAAGAAAATCCAGGTCATCCATTTTGAGGCAAAGGACTGTAGTTGACAAGGAGACAGCCTTAATGAACTGTGGCGTCCTCTTAATGAAAAATGATAGACAATTCACTTACCTGGACAGAGATACAGTAGAAGGAATAAGTTGGAGGTACTCAGAGAAACATCATTGTTTCTACTTTTTAAATGAAATACAGATGGTTACATATTAGATCTCTTGCTATTACTGAGCATTACATTTACAAAAAAAATACCAGATCTTTATACTTGTTATTTTTAAAGCTTGTCTTTATACCCAGCAAGCTGATTAGTTTGCAGCTTTTCTCTTTGTTTCTTTGTGCTACAGCTCTGGAGTTATGGATCAAAGTTGAAAATATTCACAGGCTGAGACCAAGCAGAAATAAAAAGTTCTCATTCATCAGCTATCGAATCATTTCAAGACCAATGGTAAAAACCAAGTTCCCTATTAACATCAAACCCTTGCAAACCAGCAAAATGGCATACATTTAGTTTAAAGCTGGCAGGTTTGAGGAGCTTTTCCAAGCATGTGCATAACACAGCATACTGCTGTAATAAACCTAAAGGAATGCCATCTCTCAGCCCGTTGTCTTGAAATTTCAGTACTCAGCAATGAGTTTCCACATTGCCTTTCTGCAGCACATCCTTTAAAGAGGATTCATGTGGAAACATTAAACTCATAGAACTATATTGTCTCTTAACCATGACCTCTCTCTTTTCACACATCTTTTCAACACATTGCATTGAGAGCTCAAACCTAAACCAATGAGAGCAAGTTGTTTAAAATTTGGAATAGTCCTGGTCACCTCTGATACCCGAACAGTTTTGGTAAAAAAGCAGATTTTTTTTCTTTTACTCCCTTCCCTTATTTTCATCATTGCATTTTCCCAAAGGCTGAGCTCTGTTTTTTATATAACCAGAGTGAATGTCATCTCTGACATCAGGTCAGACAGATGCTCCATGGTTATGCTTATTTAAGGACAAATTACTCTTTTTCTATTTTCTGCACTGCTTCCCAGTTAATTTGAATAAATAAACAGAATTAGACTGATCATCACCCGGGTCACTCAAAATAAGAATGTGGAGGGCAAGAAAGACTAAATAAATAAATGAGAGGGGCAGGATTTTCTCTACTTCATAGAGGTGTTTGAGCACATTAGGTGTGTGTGAAAGGAACTGGAGCATTTTTCAGGGGAATATATGTCAGAACAAATTTGATCGAGAGGGCATGTGGAAGTGCAAAGCGGGAGCCTAGACCATTCTGGGTGAGACAACAGGGAGCGGTTTGAGGTCTGACTGATTCATAGACTGTTAGAAAATCTCTAAATCTTAAAAAATTACAGTGAGAAAAGGTGTGACATTTCTATGTACAGATCATACAGCATGTACAGAAATGATATGAGTACAGCATATGCTGATAATGTTTTTTACAACTGCAAATGTAAATTGTGAATGCACATGGCACTAGTTTTGCATGCTCCTGTCTGACATATTGCTGAATATATTGGCTCAGGGCTTTTTCAGTCATATTTTTAGATCCTTTGCCTGATGTGCCTTACTAATGTAAGTCTAGTAAGTTATGTTGGTCAAATGCTGAAAAAGAGAACAAAAGGTAAGCAAGAGGTCTGTTCATTTTCAAATAACAAATGCACACTCAAGATCACAAATTCTTGCTTACACATTTGAACAATCAGATTTTTGGGGGAGTTATGCTCCTTATTCCGGTATAACTAAATGTGGTCCAAACAGTCATTGTATTTGGGCTCACATGACTGCACCACAGTGGGGGAGAACACCAGTAAACCAATCCACCAGCCTTGTGGGTGACAGCTTTGTAGACTCATTTTAAGCACACATCCACAAGAGAAGAAATGGCCCAGTAATTCTTCCACCACAGTTGTGTGACTTTAAAAGTCTTCTCATGGGTAAACACACTGTGAAATAAATGTTGCTCCATCTGTCCTGACAACAGAAGCATAAATGTGTTCTCCTGAGCACTGTGTGACACGTAATCATTTTGCCTTTTTCATGCCATAACAGCAGTGTCATTCATCACCATATTTTATTCTCTGAATCCTTCACTTATTTATCCTGCCCTGCTCATGCGCATGTCAAGACACCTCAGTGTGGGAAGGGTCCTGCTATTAACATTTTTTCTTATATTCTCTGTGCCCATACATATATATATATATATATATGGAGTCTGTGTATTGCCATCTAAGTCATGCATGTCTCTGGGCAAGGGAAGGTAAGGGTGGAATTAACCTATTGTGGTTGGGCTGTGGCTAAAAAAGCTCATCCAGTCATATTCTTCTATTCACCTTTTGTGGTCCATCAATATCAGTCACATTATATGTAGCAATGCAAGACTAAAACCTGGTTTCTGGCTAAATGATTGTATGCTGTTTGTAGGGCATCGCTTTGTCTGCCACGGCATGTGGCAAACATCACAACTTTGAAATCATTCCAATGTATTCACAATGTGTTACCACATTGTGTTGCCACTGTGCTTGATTGCATGCTTGAAAATGAGGTCTTAAAAACAAGCAAATGTAGAATTTTAATTGTAGCTTTTTTTCTTTCAGGTGTGACATTGTTTTGTTTTAACTAGGTTTTAGTTGCTATTTAATAAAAAATAAATAAAATAAAATAAATGTTTTCATCAGAAAAAAGAAGCAAATAACTCACTTGTACAAAGCATATATCGAAATAGGTCTTTTCACACCTTGCATACTCATCTGTGATGGGCCCAAAAAGGTCAAATAGAGCATCTAGACCAACTAGAGCAGAGTGAGCCTTATGTGTGAAAAATAAAATTATCATAACTAACTGTAGTTTCATTAACATGCCTTTTAACATAATATTACTCAATCTTTAATCTTAATGGTAATGTTGTTGTGCATCTTGATTGGGCAGTTTTTAGACAAACGTTTTGTTCACTTCCTATTCATTTTTTTTTTTTTCAAATGATCAAATCCTTTTCACCACAGTGAGACAACTATGAACTGCATTTTCCATTAAGACCACAAAAACTAGGCACGTACACTGCCTTCGATATTTATTTAGACCCCTTACTGAATAACACAAAACATGCCATTAAAAAAAAAAAGTAAATATATTGCATATTGTTTTCTACATAAAAATACTGCAAATTTTATAATCTAATCTTCATTGCATTGCACAAAGCAAATTCTGAAATCCACAAATAATGGATTTTATTACAAAAAATACGAGGGTCCTTTTCTTCCTCTTTAGTCTTTATTGTCCAAGACAGCATGACATGTGTCCTTATTGGCTTCACACTTATAAGCAGCCTGTATTTCTGTGGAAATCAGGTACAGTGAACAGCTGTAGCTATTGGCCATTATAAGCATTAGGAGGAGGTACAAGTAGTAAAAGGTACTAGGGTTATCAGAGGATTTGCAATAATGTCATGGGCAGTAATATTAAGATTGAGTCAAAGAAAAATGTAAGAAAAAATGCACAATGGTCAAAATTTTGCAAATTCTGAGTGTTTACATGCACTGACATGGTGAATCAATAAGGACACAGACCTGGTCAGACCTGGTCAGACCTCAGACTCATGTGATTTTGGTTATTTCTCTCAGTAATGTATAAATATGAAGAGTATGCCATCAACTTCTAACTGGGCTAGTCAACATACTTGCCATCTCATTGTTTCTAGGATGTCTTACCTTGAGCACCTTTCATCACATGATGTCACTCTGTGTGTCTGTTTTGAAAAACTTTTCTATTTTGGATAAGAATGACTCTGTTATATTATTACTACTGACTTTTCAAAAAGGGTGAATGACTGCTGATTTATCCATTTCTCAAGGGTGTCATGACTGGCGTTAAATGACTATATGTCTGACAATATTAGGGATACAATATTATATACAACATATACAACATTTCTGCCCCGAATGAATTTAAGATTTCAGTTAGGAGTGAGCTGACCTTAAGTTCAACAAAGTGCTCTCCATGGCAACCAAAGACAGCACATGGGGGAATTAAAACTGATTTAGACTGCCAGTGAAGTTGCCCCAGAGAAACCTAGGGAGCAACAGTTCTCCAATGCTGTTAAACCCAAAATGGCAAGTGAGAGGTCTCAAAAAAAAAGCATACCTCAGTGGCAAGACAGGACAATGGTAATTTTAAGGAAATTCTAGCTTCATCTCTGGAGAAAGCCATGTCATGCCAGTACTTGTGTTTTCTCAGAGTCAGCTTGAGTCTTTATTGCCAACTTAATCAGCTTACTCCATTATGAGGAACAGTGTCTATGGTGTTTAAACACCAGCAGCTTGCCCAAAGATGTTTACAATGAAAATTTAAAACCACTCCAAAGACATGACACGAAGGTAGCTTCAAGCTACTAAGAACGTGTATTCTGCATAGTCATAAAATATTGATGTTTGTGCAGTTGATCAAAGTGGTACAGGGAATGGGGCTTGTCTCTTGACAAGAACAGGGATGGGCTGGAGAAACAACGATAGAACCGCACTGTCTACAGCTAGTAGTGGGAGGAGTAAATGAATGCCCATGACTCTCAATAGTAATACCGCAGGAATTAATTTCCCTATGAACTTCAACATAAAGAAACAATGAGTAGACAAAGACATTTTTGTATGAATATGATACAGCTGCATTTTTGTATGAATGTGATATAGTTGATCAGAATTCCTAGCATTGTGGAAACACTTCTGTGCTAAAAAAAACCTCCTGATGTCCTTATTTTTGTGTATCTGTCACACCCCCAACACCCCCACACACACACACACACACACACACACACATATTGTACATTCATACAGACACGCAGACTAACTCTAACTTGTTGACCACTCCAATGGCACTTTTATGTTTGTTTTTTGCTTCTCCCAATGGAGATCTTGGGTGTCAGCCAGTGAGAAGTCTCCATCAGACTGTGTGGGGCTGATGAACTTCACTACAGGTGAGCCCTTAACTGCCTTTGGGCATCTGTTCCTTTTCCTTTCTGGGTCACTGGTGAAGGCTACAGGTCTCAAAGGATGCAGAGGCCTTTTTTCAGCATTTGTCAACAGCTGAACTAAAAGCTGAATGGACAACCAGTCAATGCACAATAACATGATAACAAGGAGAGAAAACATGTTTTCTTTTGTCTTCCTGGGAAAAAAGTCATGATCACAATGATGTGTACAAGATACTGCTGTGAGCAACCAAGGATAAAATTGTGCAAGTTTTTGAAATAATAACAGATTTGAGTACATAAAAGATGTGTAATAGAGGACAAATGAAGACTGAATGTCTGACCCAGGTCAGGCCAAGAAGGAGACCTGAGATGCGGAAATGAAAAGGCCTTCTTTGGGGTATTGCCAGGTGGTAAGTCAGTCAAGTCTACACTGACATCTCTTGAAATTTCACATTTTTCAGACCCCTATGTCACCTCAAGCACTCTAAGATCTCATAAGACTTCACTGACATTAGAAATATGAGTATATATGACATTGCCTTTTACCGCCGTGCTCTGAATAATAAATGAAAAAACAATTTAAGAATTTAAAGGGAGCCATAATGTCATTGAGAAAACACAATTTTACAAAATCTGGGAGAGCCTGTGGGATCCATGCACCTCTACCCCTAATAGATTCCGCATTCTGAAATTGAAATACATATTATATACTGCTTTTTATCACTGTGAAAAAGACTTGGGAAACATTCAAAAATATTAATTTCACTTGGAAGTCACATAAAGGTGACAGAATGCTTAAGGTTGTTGAATATGGAAATGTATCTTAAAATGTGTAACAAGCTTACATCCTGTGCACATAACATAATAGGCTACTTTAATTCCTGAATAATTAAAGCTTTATTTTACCTTGTCCTTGGTGATTATCCAGCAGCTTAGCCTGTTGCTAAAGCTTAAACATATACTAAGTAGTTTGTCCAGTTCTGATACATGGATTATAACACATCTAGAAATGTGTTTGACATAGGAATATACATACACTCTGTAAATTAGTTTACTTGGAGATAAATTGTATTCAGTTTTATACATTGACTGCTACAAAATTACATGACATTACATTTGTGGCATTTAGCAGATGTTCTTATCCAGAGCGACTTACATCACTTACGGTTTTGTTTTTGTAATGTTATCAGTTTTTACAGCTGGATATTTATTGAGACAATTGTGGGTTAAGTACCTTGCCCAAGGGTACAGCAGCAGTGCCCCAGCGGGGAATTGAACCAGCAACCTTTCAGTTACAACTCCTGCTCATTAACCACTATGCTACACTGCTGCCAGAGTTGAAAATTCTGCCTCCCTTGTGTTAACTGACAACAAGGCATGCCAGTTTATACAGACAGACTAATTTTGACCATAGACTCAAGAACAACAGATACTTGAGCATCTCATACTGTTCAGGAGGATATTGGCATAGCAGTATTCAGATTCCCATCAGTAAGCAAAGCATGCTACTCACAACTGCAGAAAGGCTGAATATATGATTTTATTCATCTGATAGGAGGCATTTTAATCAAATAAAACAGTACTGAATAATCAGACATTTCACATCTGTTTGATGTTTATCAAACATATTTTACTATCAACTGTAGATGAAAGGCATAGTATCACATAATTTGTGCACAAACATGCAACAATTGACTGGGCATTTTGTTGCAGAAAAATCAATAAATAAAGGTCTAGCATTAAATTATGGCTCAGAATGGTGATCAAGGAATGTATTTGTTTTGATTGCTCTCATTTAAATCACACAGTATTTCAAAATTACTCTGATCACTTGCTGACATTCAAGATTCATAATTCCCAATGTGGGAATCTTCATTTGCATTTAATCTGAAAGAAGTTGAAATGTGTGAGCAATGGCAGAGAAATCATTCTGAATTCTAATTATAAGAGGACATGTAATCATTTTGTGTGACCAAGGAAATGTGTCATCAGTTTATTCTGTAGTTTTAATTAACTCAGTTGCCATTTAAATTGGTTCAGGGAGATTTGTGGAGTATTCCAAGATCTTTAGGTGCTTCAAATCTTTAACTTTGTCTAACATCCGCTCCACAGCAAGTGGGGGGTTTAATATTACAGTAGTCAGCCCATTGTGTTGATGTTGCCTCAGCCATGGAATTGCTCTTTTTTGTCTGTCAAGGAAAGTTTTTTGTTCTGATTCTTTTATTGCATTTGCATTAACCTGTAATGCAGTGTAGCAAAGCTGTTGAAGCAAGTTTTGGTGCTGTGTAAGGTGGTGCAAACAGCGCCAGCAGGACCTCAAGAAGAAAATGGCAGAGTCAGTCACATCCTGTCCACAATTTATCAACCTCTGGGGCAGGCCAGTCACAGGACATGAAAAATAGGAACAAAAATAAACAGTGAGCAGGGCAGAAATCTAACGTGACTTCCAGGCTGCCGATGCCAACACCACGCAGCTGGAAGATTTTCAGTTTCAGTTTCACTCTGTGTAAGAAGTATTATGAAGTGTTATGAAGACGGTAACACTCTCCCTGTGTGTATATATATATATATATAGTATATATATATATAGTTGTGCTCAGTTATTCACTGATCCTTACATCAATTGGATGGCTCTCTCATCCTATTCACTGAGCACACTTCATTGTAGATTTACATTCTATACAGATCAGTGAATCTGCAGTGTTGATTAAAAAAGCCTTTGGGGATGAGCTGCAGCAGGTGTTGGGTGGCTTTCCATGGTGGTGATAGGCCCTGTTTCAGCTCTGAACAAATACTCGTGAAGCTTCTGCCATTTCCAAGAGGAGAACTGCTGGTAACATTTGTTGCTTGGATACAGTTTTACTTGCTGTGTTCTTTTTTCCCCACAGTTGAAGAATGGTAACACTTATCAGGATATGGTAATTCATGTGTGAGGGTTTACCAACCCTCCTTGAAGAACATACTTTGGTCAAGCATTACCATGTACAATTTCATATGTCAAAGACAGTAGGAATCAGAATACAAAGTTAGGGAATACAAGGTCGGATGTCACCTTCTAGTAAAATGCAGTCACTGAGCTCTAAAACAAAGTGCAATTTTGCTGCCTCAGCAACATAGAATAAATGTACAGGACAAAGTAAAAAGACACACAAAAATACATGTGGATGCACATGTGTGACTGTATTTGATGAGTCTTGCACACACAATTCTTCCTCAGTTTCTTACACATTTAGAGCAACATGATTACCCAGTGGTTGCCAGTCTCTCACAAAACAAGATTACTCAGCTAGCCTTACCCTCTCTATTGTTGAAGGATGGCTATTGGGCTCAGGCATTAGACATATTCAAATAATAAATTGGTCCACACATCCTTGAAATTTTGGATTGTCCATTCCAACTAGCTGTAGTCTATATCTCTACAAAAGGGATGACATGAAAGAATTCTGTGTGCAATCACTGAAATCGACCTATTCATGTTTGCTTGATCACTGTCATAATCAGTGAAACAACCTGCATTTTAGAGAGGGTGTCATATAACGTGCAGAAAGCTACACGCTGTTGACCTACACACTTTCATCACACTTGGTTCAGTCCAGGTGAGTCACTGTAGGTTCACATGGTGATATTAGTGGAAGGGTATAGAATTCAAGTCTACAGGTTGGTTCATGTTGGAGGAAGACAATACCTCTGGCACAAGGTAAGGTTCAAATAAAGGACCAGCAACAGTCAAGGTGGACCAATAATGTCTTTTCCAGGGGCTCAAACAGAGCCTGAGAGGGCCACCTGAAATAATCAGAAGCAACCACCAGGAGCTGTTGGCAGCATGCCATTGTCTTAAAACTCCTGCAGGAAAAGCAAAACCACAGTCATGGAACAACACACCACATCACACCAAGATGTAGCTTCCTGTTTCAAAATAATAACAATGTCAAGCAGACTGCTTTCCAGCGCTACTCTGAGGAATATAGTACATTGAAACGTGGAAGCACTGCCAACAGCTGAATAAATGCATTAAAATTCACAACCTACAGTTAACCGATTTGAGTTGCTGTTTACGACTCTTACCTTATTTTGGATGGAGGAAAAAATTACACGTATTGCACCCATCACTGGTGTGGTATTTTCCCTTTGTTGCGTGCATTTAAATCCATTTCTTCATAGAACATTGAAAGAATAAATGTAATCATGGCAAACATACACACCTGGTTGCAGTGTTAATACAACTTTACTCTTGTTTTTTCTATCTGTATCATTTACCAGCCATTGGGATTGGATAAAGTAGAACCAGTGTAGCACAAGATCCTTTTATGAAGCCAGCCACCAAAACCCACATGATAAAGCTATCGTTTCTCGATTTTAATCTCTGTCAAGGAGTCAAGGTTGACTCACAGCCGGAGAAAAGTATTACTGGAGCAAAGTTTCCACCAGGCTGTAAGACTGCACAGGTAAACCAAGTTCACCAGCCCGTGACCTCTTTGTCTAACCAAAATCAATCCTCTTTCTGGCACAATTCTCAACAGTCACACCGGACATCTCTGGTCAGATGGCTTCCATCACGACCCTGCAGGTTAACTCAGTATGCCACGGCCAATTTCAGTCTCCTTAGGCTTAAAGGCATGTCTGCCATCTTGACTTTAAGAGCAGGGACTACTGAAGACATGAAAGCCCAACCGTGGAGCTGAGCCTGTACAATATTCAGTGGGTTTTTTTCTAGCAAAATCCCAGGAGCCAGACCAAATAGGTTACTGTGCTCCCGTTGTCAAGTACAGAGCTAATCAGTGCAGTCTGCACATACCAGATATATCCTGCTTCATTGTTACAACTAAACATACTCTGTGTCTGATTCCACGTGGAAAAACAAAAGCCATTTTCACTCATCAAACCTCCATTTAAGTAATCTTAGTCTCTAATTTAAATGTTGATATCACTGTTGCATTTGCAGTGATTTCCTGTCATCAATACCAAAAAAGGATGCTTGTACGCACCCTCTTCAAGCTCTCTGCCATGTATCATCCTGACTACTTGTGTAGCTGTTATTGCATTATTGTTTTATTGTCATATGTAATACCTATCTGAAGAATTACTTGGCTCACAAAATGAATCCAACACTTTATTATTATTTAATTTTATTTGAAAAAAAAAAATTATAAGAAGCAGTGGAGCACAGAGAAAGGCAAGTAAATTCATATCCCACATCCCACTCCCACATTTCCTGACACATGCATCTGATTGGACTATTTATTAATTTCACCAGGAAGTTCCTTGAGATGCATATCTTTTTTCCAGGGAGACCATCTCTTAATCTCTTCACATTTTTGTCAGAGAAAATGAAAATAAGTTCAGTTAGCATTCTTTTTTTAAGAGTGTTTCATATGGTTATTGTCACATCATTGTGGAGAAAAGGTAATTGACAAATAGTTTTAGTAAGTTTTCATTGACAAAATTAACACTGGAGCAGATACAGGTGTGCCTTTTACTTGCATTTATAGCACAGCCTGTTTCTGCCATGAAATGCCTTCCCCGGGAAGCAGATGGGAGTGAAATGAATCATTGTCATGGTAAGTTCCCCTTAATGGTCTATTAATATCAAAATACTTCAAGTTGAACTACTGTGCAATTAAAAATGATTTCACCTGTAATTAAATATTGGAGAAAATATATAATTAATGATTTGAGAAAATATATAATTAATGATTTTTTTTGCCCAATAAGAATATTATCTGCATAATGTGGTCACTGTCTCAATGCCATACAAATGAAAAAAAGAGCAAAAATAGAATTTGAAAATTACAGCTGTATTACTGACATAGAAATGATTTGTGTCAGCTTTTGCTGAAGAAAAATACTGATGATTAAAATTGCAGACTGTGTACTCCATGCTGCATCATTTTGGATGGCTCCATAGCAAATAATGATTGTGTTACTGATGGCTGAATTGAAAAGTAATTAGTTTAAACTTGTAATCGAAAACAGACATCTTCTCAGGGGGTGACAAACAGCTGTATGGTAAATCCAGTGAATGATCTAAACCATGTCTCACCCAGAAGAGATTGTGCCAGTGTTCCAGTTAGGTAACATGAGCTGGCTGATGGTGAAAAGCTTAGAGAAGGCTAATTATGTGATGTAAATTTACATGCTCACATGGTGAAGGTCATACTATTGCCATGTACCATTTCAGCTGGTAACACAATTTATGAACAAATAGTTCAAAGGAAGTAGAACCCTTATCAAGCTCTTATAATTAACCTCCCTTATTGCGCTCTGGCTGCCAAGCAAGTCCTCTTGAAGAGGAAGATGCTGCTATTTTTTGTACTAATGATCACAAAATTAAACTCTGGAATGGAATGAGGACTGACAGGAGTATCTATGTAGGAAATTGTAAAGCTTCTTTTTTTGTAACTGGGACCCACAGCAAGAGGTCTGATCGCTATTGTTCCTACAATCTTTTGATCCTCAGACACCTGGGAAGTCAGTTACGTCTGTCAGGTCTGTAGCAGAAAAGACAGTGCCAAATGAATTAACTTTGACTGAATTCCAGCAGTGGTGTTGTTCAAAACTGGAAAAAAAGGTTTCTTGCAATTACACCGTACAGCCTGTCTATAGTACAGTGCACATGTTTCCAAGACACAACATGGCAAGAACGCAGGAGTTTTTGACACTGAACTGACTGGCACATGAATGGTACATGAAAATAAGTTCCGGTGCAAAGGCTCTTCCTTTCCAAGTTATTTTCTTCATGTAAATCATGCTATTTTCAGACTTTGCTTCCTCTTGTCTCTGAAAAACTTCGGTTTTCTTGTCTTCCATGACTGCAGAGTAAATCGTTATTCATCGTGCGTCTGCCAGGAAACCACAGTGAGCCCCTGAGAGCAGTGACTTCTCTGCTCCCCAGTGTTCTGTGAGACTCAGAGGCTGGCCTCACTCCAAGGCCTTGTGGAAAGCACCTATTCATGCTCTGAAAACTCCCACAGTTTGCTGCTTCCTGTGTGCACAATGGCCACAGAAGCACTTCCACGCTAATCATACAAGGATCAAGAAGTCACAGAGAAGTATTTTCCCTCTCTCTTCATTTCCTTCCTTTCAAAAAAGATTGAACAGACTCGCACAGGACTTATTTAAAGGACACCTAGAACAGTTATCTGAGAACATTTCAATAGCTTATCTTTCTATCATCATTTTTACGGGAGTTTGAAACTGGAGCTTGACGATTACTGTAATATTTCTGGAATACACAAATAATTTTAGGTAACCCTTGACTAATGATGATCCTGTTTACGATCAGTCAGTAAATTGTTTTATGGAACAAAATCCTCATTTGCAAGTGCTGACGGGTGAGTTATGCTGCTCTTGGGGATTCACTGAAAGTGTAGTTTTGTTGTACTGTCAGAAAAGTTAGGCATTTTCAATTACTTGAAGTATACATGTTCTTCCTCTGCTCTACCTATCCAAATTCAGAGAGGGGACAGAAGACTGATTGATTCACACAATAAACATGTGAATTTAGCTCAGAAGATTTTCAGTTGTCAAGTGCAAAATATACCTTGTCTCATTAAACAAAAATAATGTGTATAAAGAATCGAATCCACTGATATGGTGCTGGACAAATACAGATGATGCACCCTGCATTACATACTCTTACTGTGCAGCATACTCTGAATGTGCAGCAGACTCAAGAGCCAAGGGTGAATGAGGCATGAAAGCGTTTCCTTGAATGAGAACTTCTTGTATTTGCCTGTGCCATCGTTATTTCCAATTATACTGGTTTGCTCTCATCCGTGTGAACTTCAAACTAAAACTTCTCAGCTATCAGTGGGTGTGCATTTTAACATAAAGTCACAGAGTGCCATTTTCAGAGGTATATGGGTGTGCATCTCAGGTCAGAATATGAGTGGATAAAAGGAGCAGGAGTAACAGCTGTGCAATGTCTCCAGTTAGAACAGGGGCTTAACTGTTTAGCACAACCAAACACTTTCTTCAAGTTTAATTTTCCCATATCATATTCCTATTACAGTAGACCTGTTATAGTTATAGTATTGTTTTGAGTATACCTGTATAGTGCATGGAGTGGGAAATGAAATAAATCTAAATGTATACACTCAAGTAAAGAGGTATATCTGTAGAGGTACACTGCTACAGAGAGTGAGAGCCAAACTCTACCAGGGAAGTAGACCTGAGCTAATTTCTGTTTCAAATTATGTATGATTTCAGATATGAGGAGGTTAATAGTTCATATGTTTTAAGATATAATTTCCAATCCTCTTGTAGTATCCATTCCACACAAAAATGAGTTAAAATTTTAACAAGTTGATCTTGTTTCAGAAAAACGTGTTACTGAAGGTTCATACTGTAACTTGAATTTCAGCAGTTATACTATAATATAAATTTTTAATACTCTGCTTCAAAATAGCATATGATTCCTGCATGATTGTGATATAAGATTCATCACTGAACCCTCAGCAGTTGAGAGCAACAGATGGTGCCATACTCCCATGCTCACTCTGTGGCATCCTCTGTCTGGCATCCTTTGAGTTATCGTTACCAGTATTGATATGTGTACCAGCACAAGCAAGGACCGAAGGAGGCACACTGTCCAGCCTCAGAGAGCTTCTGCTGGAAGGTAATCTGACTCCAGCCGACAGCCTCCACCTCATCACTCCCTGGAGGGGACTGCTTCCCACGAGGACATGCAACTCTGAAAATCTCCATGGGAACCACAGTGAGCCACTATTGCCTGTGGCAAAGAGAGAGGACCATCACCAGAACCAATCAGATCAGGCCTGGTGAGAGGGAGGCAGTTGGCCGGTGTGCCTTAGCGCCATATGGAGCGGAAAGAGGTCAGACTTCCACATGCACTCTTATCTTCACATGTCAAAAGACTGCCTTCCCACACGGGCCAATGGCAACTTTAGCCTAATGCGCTGTCACCTCAACACAGTGGTGACAGCACGAGGTGACCAGGGCTGTCTGAAAAGGTCTCCCTGCGCATGATTGAGGTAGTGACTAGATGTGCTGTGCTGAAGGAATCCACCCACAAGCAGAAGTTAAAAACTGGGTCTATCAGCATGCACGCATTAATTTAAAAAATAATAACCTCTTAATTAAGTTCATGTAAAAATCCATATTTCTCTTTAAAAAAGTTCATCAATCTTCAATTATAAAGTGAAACATTATTTTCATTCCCTGCCTTGAAACACTGGAAAACAATCTCACCAGAAATTAATAGTAGGATACAACAAAATAAAAGTCTAGTGGATCTGAGAAAGTTACCCACAACACACCTGCAGCAGGCCTATCCTTGCAAACAGCACAAAACTAAACAACCCTATGTCAACTGTAAGCAAACCAAACTACACAACATGCAATAAACTTGTAAGGGTATACTAGGAAAGCTGTTAGTGTTCCATTCAATTGGTCCCAACAGAATGGATCCCAGACACAAGCCCCCATTTGTTACAGCTAGCCTACCCTGGTTCAAAATTAAATGATGAAAGTGGACGTAAAGGGGAAAACTAGCATGACCTGATTGTTTGTTGTCATTGAGTAGAAAAACCCACAGACAAAAAAACTGGCACCAGGCAGACCTCCCAATCCCAGGTAGCAAAGTTTGAACCTACTGATTCTGAGGATCTCCGTATGGGCCAGCTTCTGTTGGGCTCCATAGCCATTGGAGCCGCACTCCAAAAACACAGTCTTACAAGTTCCAGCAGAACAAACAGCCTAACAAAATGACCTAGCCCTAGGGTCATTGTAGGCCCCAAACAAACATTGTCTACCGGCATTCCAGCAAAAAAAACATGACAAAACCAAAAGTGTTCCAAGCCTCAACCAGATGCTGTCAACTCGTCTCCCCATCCAGACTGCATCCAAAAAGTAGCCACCAATTTCTCCGCTCTATTCGAAATTGCCGCTGCAGTTTACCTCTCCCTCCTCTTCCAGTCAGTAGTTAACCTCTATATAAGCTTACCTGGAAGGGAGGCTGCCTCTAGCTATGTTTTAGCATCAGCAACAAGTGCCAAATTAAAGAAACAAAACAAATTGTGCACATGTGTGGTGTGTTGTGCCAACCGTCCAACACCAGTCATAAACTGAATAATGACTAAATTTGTCTGGATGAATCAAGTTCTGTGCTATAGGTGCACATTGTGATGACAGCCAGATCATGCAGATTTGCGCTGTACAACATCAAGAAAATCAGACCCTACCTGGGTATGTTGCACAGCTCCTTGTCTAGGCCCTTTTCATCTCAAGACTGGACTACTGCAATGCTCTCTTGGCTGGCCTTCTTGAATGCACCATTAAGCCTCTGCAGTTAGTACAAAATGTGGCTGCGCGTCTGGTTTTCAACCAACTGAAGAGGGCCCATGTTAAACCTCTCTTTGTCTCGCTCCCCTGGCTCCCTGTAGCTTCCCACATCAGGTACAAGGCCTTGTTGCTTGCATTCAAAACAGCCAACAAAGCTGCACCTACCTACCTGAACGCTCTACTACAAGCGTATGTTCCCTTCTGACCACTATGCTCTGCTACCGCAGTCGCTTTGGATAAAAGCGTCTGCCAAATGAATAAATGTAATGTAATGTAATATAGGTGATGGTGTAAAGTCTAGCACAATTCAATTGCAGTCTGAGTGTTTAATAGTTTATTATATACAGTATATTTTACATGTTGATGATTATTTTTTCCTTGATGAAGAGAAACCTAATGAAATCCTCATGGTTCAGCGGTGATGGAGGAATGGCAGATTTCATATTCTTGCTCGCGATAATTCATCTACCACTTGCATGTGATGCTTCTCACAAGGATCCTTTGAAGCAGATTTGTTTGAAGAGCATGGCAGCATATACAATTCATCGCGGTGTCACGCTTGAAGTGCCTCATTACGTAGTCCGCCGCCACTTCATGTTTAGCTAGAGTAGGTAAATTTCCCTTCACGCTGATCTCTGCTCCTGCTTACTAGCGTTTCAAAGTCATCTTGAAGGGACAGAACAAACGGCAGAGGAGATTAAAACAAGGTTTCTGTGACTTGACAGTAGGGAAAGGCAACATGTGCTCCAAGAACAGAGCAGGGACGAAGACGAGGACTCATTTAGGCTCAGCTTCATGCTGCACATCAAGAAGCTAATGACTCCCTGCCACTCCAAGACTACAGAGATACTCGAGAGAGAGAGGAGAACTTGGATGCCACTGCTTTTAATATTCCTTTTTTGCCCATTGCAATCAATCATTTATTAGACAGTCATTATTGTTGTATTCCTGCTGCACATATTGGCAAAGCCATCCTAATGCAAATGGAAATATATCTATGAGGACCCCATATTCACTTCCTGTTTTTCTTCATGTATGAATGTATTTGTGTGTGTCCATGACCTTTGTAGAATAGTTTACAAACCATGCAATGTATAAGATTTTTTTGTCTTTTGAGTCTTGCAGCCCTTAATTTCAAGATGCCGTCTTCTGTTATCTGTACTCCAAAAAGCTGAAATCCTAAAAAAAGTTAATTTCTCCAGTCTTTTACCAATTGTGTCCTCACTTCAAATGGCAAAAAATTCACCATTTATTGTATTTTCAAGTGTTAAAGCTTACAATTTATCTTTCATTTTCACTGCTGTAACAACTGTAACACCAGACTGATTGCGTGATTATTTTCTTGGCATAACTTTTCTTAGATTAGAACAAGCTTTGTGCTAGCTCACAGGCTCACTGATGAGCAAACAAAATCAAAATCCGCAACAAAACAAACAGAATCTGCAGCTCACCGTAGAGTTCAGTAACACTCACGGGCCTTTCAGAGGATGAAACAACCTTTATTTGTGCAAACACTCGCATGCTTCAGCCAAAGCTGGTGATAGTGCCCTGATGAAAGCATAGGCCAAGACTTAGGTGTTGTTTTTACAAATAAAGATGATTTTATTCTACAAAAGAAAGGTGGGTAAGCTGCACTGCTGGTCTGAGTACTGTGCTTGTGACTTGATAGTTGTGGTGAGTGGATTGCATTGGTGCTCCTAGCATTCTGCTTTTTGTTTTAGTCAATTCTATAATAAGTGCATTGTGACAAACATCTAGCTAGTCTAATATACACCCCTGAATTAAATGTAAAGTCACTCAGAGCTCTGCATCAAATGAGTTCTGAGTGTGAAAAATAAGCTGTGGTTTGGGGCTGTAGATCAGCTGCTTTGCAGTAAATCCCAACTCAACCAGGATGCCAAGTAAGGTCATGTTGTGTGCAGAGTCACAATGCCATAAAAATCTTGCTGCATGAACTTTAAAGGAAATTATACACTGCAGTATTGCAATACCCTCTGAGATAGAACACTGCACAACCAAACACATCAACAGACAACTCTCCGGTACAGTAAGCGAAGCAAGACAGAGCAAAGCACAAAATCCCTTATGCTATTCTGTGACTTACACAGACACACTACTCATACACATTATTTTCGATGAAATGTTGGAGAACCACCCATAAATAGAAAGAATAGCACTGACTACAAAGGGTTTGGTTTTTCCAGTTTTACGACATGACTGGTTCAATGTACCTGGACACTCTAAATAAAAATAAACAGTCAATACAACAATGATAATTAGAAGGACTCTTGATGTCTATGAATACTTAATGTGGCCATGCTTCTGCACCTACCAATGCTCTTTCACAGTAAAGACAAGCAGGGAAGTGCTGTGTAAGTGTTCGTGCTTATAAAAATACCTGGCCGAGGGTAAGAGTGCCAGGTTAATCTCAGTGGGGGTTACCAGACACTTCCTGTGGCTGTGCGCAGGGAATTTTATGCTACCTTAATTCTTTTATTTTTTCTTTTAATAAAAAATGGTTGGAGCTCCCCAGCATCAACAACTATGAGTCACTTGTCCCCCTCCTGTCTGACCCCCCTCCAGCAGTCTCTGCCTCAGCAGCTCTTCTCCCCCCCAACCTCCAAGTCAATCAGGCAACTCCAAATCCATGGCCCCTTCCATCCATGACTGGGCCATAGCTCGTCTGCAGAGGGTCCTTCAGGAACAAAATGTTCCTTTTTTGTTGTACTGCCCAAAAACCTGAACTCATTTTGTTTGTATCTCTCCACTCTGCAGAGTAAGCAGCCAGCCAATTCTGCATTCCATGCTGTGTGCCCTGATGTCGTCACCGCCATGCCCACTGATGACCTGAGAAGGACCCTGTCTAGGCTGGCCACCTCATTATCTGCCCAAAACATGGCAGAACTCATTGTTTCCCACTCCCTACTAGACTGTCCCCTGTTGGGACCCCCTGCACCCTGTGTGCACCCTCTCTACGTGCTGCCCTCTAACAACACCCTGACCCCCCACCACCACCACCATACCAAAGCCTGCCTCTACTCCCAACATACAGTATCTGCAGCTGCCCCGCCCATCTCTTTGCATGCCTTTCCTCTTCCTTCCGCATCTGTCCCTATATATGGCCACACAGACAGCTTCCCTGGTGCAGCCTATGCCTGGCTCCCCATGCCCTCTTCCCACTGGCTGGGGGGGGCCTATTCTCCTTTATACCTGTCCCTGGTATTCTAGCTGGCACTACACAGGCCCCTGAACCACTGCCTGGTTGTTCCACCGACAGGCTTCCCCACTCAACCCCTCTGCTTCCCTCTTCAGGTTTTCTGCCCTTCAGTATCCCTTTTTCCCAAACCCCTCCCATCCTTGTGTCTTCTCCCTGTTGTCTGACCTCCTTTTCCCAGCACCCCCAAGGCTGGGAACTTAAAGACTATGTGGCCACTGTCACAGACTTCATTTTTTGTTTCGCCAGTTTGCATTTTGATTTATACTATCAACAGCTAAATCCCTTGCCAGGATTTCCCTATGGATCTAATGTCCTTATTGGGGGCTATTGACACAGACCTATATAAACATGTTTTTGTCTGGAATCAAAGCCATTTCCTCCTCAAATTTGCAGTTTCGTGCATGCTACCTTTGCTCTCTCACGACTACAATCTAGCACTTCTCTCCACTAGCAGAGGCACCAGGTTGAATTAATGCAGAACATGTACATCTAGTTTGGAGGTCCTTTTGTGGGGGGGTCAACAACCTCTACCCACTACCAGGTGCGATCCTTAGAGTTCAATGGACTCTTAACGTGATAAAGAACAGCTGTAACCACATCAAATGCAACCTTCATGCTTTGATTTTATGGAATTTCATATATACTGAAGTGAAGTTCCACACAAAGGTTTGGGTAGAGAATATACAGACAAACCCTACGCAATTAACCAAACCTACACAAATCAGTTCCATCCACAGCTATAAAAATTACACATACCATTTCCTTCCATGTCAGCTGTTCACAGTATCCATCTTCCACCCCATCTCCCCCTGTCTTGTCCCTGTTTATGATGTCCACACAGGGGTTCAACAACCTTGGCCCATTGGACTACACTGTATGGAAATCCATATGTACTGATATTTTGTTGTGTATTGATGTCATATATTTTATGTAAATATTTATGGTTGTTTTGCATTCCTTTAAATCAGCATGCATGTATGTAAAAAGTTTTTTATTGTTTGCTTCGCGTTAATTACCTAGTACTACCTGTCTCAGTAGAGATGCCTGAGCTGACATTTGCTTTTGGAGGAGCATTCAATTTTTTTTCAAACAGCAACAACTATTTCACCTCATATAAATGTCATATTCTTCATGTAAGGTCAGGGCTCCTGATGGCATTTTCTGTTAGCTGACAAATCAGTTCTGAAAAAAATTGATATATAGAATGTGTGGACAGCTATTACAGAACCTGAGTAATCTGCCTAAAATTGAGGGGAGTCAAAAATGTCAAAAAATAGGGCAGCGTTCATAGGATGAAGCTGATCTTTTTTCCTTTTTTTCATCAGCATATGAAGACAACATACTGTACATGTTCAATGATATATTTTTTCCACAAATCATTGTCTATATGTAAATAAATGACTATGAGAATTATATCAACATTGACAGGGTTAACTATTTTCTTTTCCATGCTCACTGGATAGAACAATCAAAGGCTCTACATTTCACAAAGTGGGGGTTAAAGGGGGGGGAACGAAATTAAACAAATGTGTCAAGCCATTGCTCCACAGATTGAAATTGTTCTGAAAATGTGAGAAACAGGAATGTTGCTGTCATACAATTGCTACATATGGTGAGAACATAAAGTTTAATCTTAACAGACCTCAGAACTACTGACAAATGTACCTTTTATATATTTTCTCACAGTAATTTGGTGAACTGAAATTGTTGTATTGACTGTTTTTGCCACTTGATTTGCCATGTACGACTTGGGGTGCAAAGTACTTTTCTTAAATAATTAAGATTAATGAATTGCTGTGGGCTGTAATATGTATGTATTTCTATTGTTGTACTTGTGGGCAGAACAGCTACTGTATATTTGTACTGTAGCTGGTCCACCAATACAGTAAATGTTATATTTATATTTTTCCTGACCATTTCTGTATATATGTGGCGTTCAGTGATACTTACATTCTCTTCAGATTTTTTCTGCTATTTAAGATGAGGTATCTGTTTTTTTTAATTACATTACACAAACTCTGGAGGTTGTGTAAGGTTGCAAGGAGCAATCTAGAAAGTCAAGGTAGAAAAAAAAAAAAAAAAAACCTTAGGCTTCAAAAGGTTAATGCATTCTAGTTATACATATCCCTGCTCAGTAAATTCCATGCTCACTTTGGCAAGGTCTTGGCGCCACTTATCTTCATAATAGACATGCAATTATGGGACATCCAGCCCCTCGGCATATCAGTTGCATGCCTACTGTCAGAACAGGGAGAAAAAACTAAACCATAAAGATACTCATTAGGTAGTATTTACCAAAATGTGAACTTGCATCAGCATTACCTTGGCCCAATGCTATGGAAGCCTGCCAATGCAACAAATATTCTCCATATTTGTTTTTAAAATGCAACAGAGGGACAAAGCCCCTGGATGTTTACCATTTTCAAAAAATAAAATTCAAATGAGGACTTGATACGATGGTTCTTCACAGCTACCGTTTTTTTTTTTAGCAGCCAAGTGCCTGTTGGAAACTGTTATTGCCTTCAGAGCCTCATTAGTGTCATGTTAGGAGGATTTTTTTCCCCCTCCAATTTAGCTTGAATGTGAATATGAGAAAAGAACAGAGTCTGTTTTTCTCTGACAAATTTGTTTTTGAAATTCTGCTTGGAGCAATAACAAAAGGATATTGTAATGCAAGGCACTAAACAATGGCAGTTCACGCTGATATTACAGAGTAGAAAGAAAAAAAGTTCTACTTTTTATGTCATAATTAAATGGCTTTGGAGGGCTTCAGAACAGTGCATTGATCTAGTATGAATGATTACTTAAAGCTCTCCAGTTTTAGGCAATGAAAAATATAATAAAAAAGACATGACAATAATTAGCAACAGATAACAAAATAGTAATAAAATAAAACATTTAATAACAAGCCATTTCCTCCAGTTTTATTACAGCCAATAATGAAACCCTATATGACTTTCATGCAAATGTAGATGTATAAAAGTAACTTAGGGATATAGTTAATAGGTCTTTCCATCGCATCTTAAAGAGTTCTTTAAGAACGAAGAACGAAGGCATTGGCTATCTCTGATGCATACTGTGGCACCAGCCTGGGGAATGCACTACAGCTATTGTTGTGTAAACCAAAACAGAACTGATCAGCTGAGGCGAAAATGCAAATAAAAAATTAGCAAGTAAAATTGGAGGATGACTAGGTGGTCTATATCAAATATTTGAATACCGCATCTACACCTGGTATTAAAATCCATTTTTTTTCAGATCCAATCAGCCTAATCGGATCACTATCTGATCATGACTCCGCACCGCTACACCTGGTAATAATGTGTACTGTATCTGTCCCCTGTATCCACACTGCGATCGTATTTCATTTTACCTCTATCTATGCACAAGATGGAGACCATCAGTGCGTGGGAGACTGGGGTTCCTCTCTTACCATATCACATTATATGCAATTGCAGTAGGAGCCATCTTAGACGTTCATTGCAACAGAGACAACAGTGGAGACTTGTCATGTTTTCAACGATGACCATCACGGCCACGGCTCACGCCCCACCACAGTGCACAGGGCCACATTACCCCAAGATACCACCTACAGTGGTGGGAGAATATTGTTGCATCATTCAATAATTTTTGCATGAGGAGGCACAGGTTTGAACATATTTGTTGGAGACTTCCAGATGTGGCCAGTGAGAACTGATCATGATCTGATCACAATGCATTTTTTTGCATCAGAATCTGATGGTACCATTTTAATACCAAGGTGCATTTTGATACCAAGTGCAGATGGGGTGAAAGGAGTTTTAATATGTTCTCATGGTGAGAAGTGTTATGCTGTCTTTGATGACCATTGGAAAGGCTGTGTTTCGACATCTCCTTTGAAAGATGACTCCTGCAGCGTCTCCCATTACTTTACCAGGGCATAGATTTCTTTACTTGTTTTATGTAGTAACAGGCCTTGCAATGACTTGAACACAGGCCCCCATATACTAAACCTATTAGTTGGAAAGATTTTATATATACTTCATATTAATTATATCACATAAACATTAGAACACAGCATTGTCATCAATACTACAATAAAAATAAATACTGACCATAAAACACAAATATATAAAAGTGATTTCCTCATCAAGCAGTATATGTTTGTTTGTACGTACTTCTATTGCAGCTCTAGATCTGAAATCAAACAGCATATACTGTATTTCACACGTCAGTGAGCTAAAAATAGATAAAATTGAAATAATTAAAACAGTTGTGTAAATGTGTGATCTGCAACCTTGACTCTAACCTCAAATTACCATCAGTGACAAATTAGTTATAAGTATAATTTAACATCTGTCAAAAGTGCCACATCTAATGAGAACCAGCCTATTTTCAATCAGAAATGGTGTCAAGTTGTGTTCTAGTAGACACATTATAAATGTTTCCATCATAAAAGTCCTCATTTCAGTTGGCTTTTATAATATTTATACCCTACTTTGAAAAATAATTGCCTTCAAGAACACAGTTAAATCACTATTATACTTAAAACTGATACTTGTGCGAATCACTGATTTGTTTGTCTTATATGGAAAAAGGGTAATTAGATTCTTCTCATTGCAAAATATTGATGAAAGTATCATTGTCCCAGATTAATTTGCTCTGATATTTTAACACCATCATACATTATGTGTTTGACGGGAAATTAATATGCCATGAAATTCCTGGTTTCTACTTCCTGCACTACGCTATTTAACTGTAGTTGCAAGGCATACACATGATTAAATTTTAATTCCAAAATGAAAATAATCTCCCACCTACATTGTATTCAGTAAGAGTGAACATGCATGAGCCACTTGCTTCAACCTACCCATTGAAATGATCCAACAGTTTGATACAGCCCACAATAAATTGTCATCTTTGTACCTTTGAGCTGTACCTTTGAGCTTACAATAAATATGGCAAGTGAACAAGTAAACACATGTCAAAATGTGTCTGCTAGCCAAAGAAATTTGGCAAGCACTTACCAATAACCTCAATAGAACAAGAAGAGAAAAGCAGCAGTCTCTTTTTGTTTAAAAAAATAGGATGCCATCACCTCAGGGGACACACCAATGAAAACTTCCATACAGCACCTTTTTCAGGTGGCAGACCACTAAACCACTCTCCACATGTGTCTCGTTTCATGTTGAGCCGGTGCACAAGCTCTCGGGACAATGTAGTCACAACACAAACTCCCATTTTCTGAGTGAGAAAATAGGTAGTTATCTAGCTGGAAAAGTAGCTAGCAACAGTAGCCACTTGCTAAGTAGGTTTTTCAATCAGGCACTGCTAGCTAGCTAGCAGCAAACAAATTTACTTGCATCTGTAGCAAGCAATGATTACATTTTCTAGAAACATTCTTTCGGATAAACATATTGCTAGAAATGTCATGTTTTGATGTAAATGCTGTACTTCCTGATGTCTGCTTCATGGTAGCTATTGTTAATTGATATACCTATGTAACGATATATAGCTATTAGGGAGCTCTCGATAACTAATCATGACAAATGACACTTGCGTGTGTGTCGGGGGTATGGTCCCAGATTTTCTATAATGTCACACATGTGCAAATTTTTTTTTTAAATTTATTAAAATTAAAGATTAAAAACGATTAAGCTCAACCTTAAATGAAAAGATTAAAAAATCTTTTTCTTGAATTTTAGCAGGTTTAGGAGTCAGGCAGATAGGTCTATACAGTTGACACACAGACCCACATGGTCCCTTGTGGCTTTTAGGTGGTCCTGGATTCCCCCAGACCACCCCCCTTTTCGAACAGTGATGTAGGCTAAATATATATATATGTGTGTGTGTGTGTGTGTGTTTATAGCCTGGTTCTGCTGTCTCATCTTCTTACCCTCTCTCTACACCAGTGTAAAATGAAGTGTTTTTGATAGTCCTCCTGACATTCCTCTCACTAGTTGACAACTGGTTTTGAAAAGCACCTGTGATAAAAGTTCTTATGTCTTGAATTACTTTGCATTAATTCCTCATTTTTTGTTGCTTGTTTTTTTTTTTTTTTTTTTTTGCTTCTCTGCCATATACTTTCATTCTATTAGCACATTTTTCAAGAATATCCAGTACTACACTGTACTATGAATTTTAATTATTGTTTGATATTGAAGTCATATGGGTTCAATGATATGAAGTGCATAATATGTTATATAAGACAGTACAGGCACAAAATAGCACTGTGCAGAGTATCAGTGTAGAAAGCCAGGTAAAGAACCTCTGCTACGTGGTGCTTAGATTGGTACTTTACAGAATTTATGACAGAATCAGCAACATTTTGCCAATTAGTCAAGGAGTCAGTATTTTAATGAGTCTCTGTTTTTAACTTGTTTTCGAGTCATTATTTCTAAAGTACAACACAATTTTTCATTGCAAGTAATGGTCTGGTTGTTGCAAATGTTCTAAGCTGCAAATATATCAAAATTGACAGTTTTTATATTTAGATTGAATAATACATGTTTTAAATATAATAATACATGTTTTAATATTTAGAGTGAATAATACATGTTTTAAATATATGCGCCAATGTCATTTGAATTCAAAGTACCAGTGCAAAATCAATAATTAAATGAAGCGGTTCAATAAACCATGAATCAATGTTTTCCTCAGAGACATTTATCACTGAAAGTTCTCACTTGTCTTGCCAGATGGCAATATTTGATCCTACCAGTGACAAGAAAATTGCCTAGAAACCAGCAACCAATCCAGAAGGGAGGCAGCTGCTGTGAAACAGAACAAATACAATTAACAGAAAATTTTTGAATGGATGAAAATAGGGGCAATAATTAAATCAGACATACTAATATTCAGTATAAAAGGGAGGCGGTGTTTTAATTTCTCATCTAATTTATCAAGCCAATTAATGTATTTTAATGCCAATTTGTTCAATGATTACAGTTCAGCATTATATCCAAAATGCTGGAAGGGAAGTTTTCATAGCACATTTTATTACACAGAAAGTGGATGTCTTATTGTTTTAAATGGGAAATATAAACTTTGACATGCTTAAATTTTGTATTAATGGAGTGTTTGATTGATTCACAGCATATTTCCCCTTTGAAGCCATTTTCAAGATTATTTAAATACTCTTTGGAAGATACAGAGCAATATACAAAGTCATAATTGCATTATCCAGAAGGTGTATATCACAAGAGCAAACAGAATAACAATAACACAGGTGGAGAACAGGCAGTAGCAAAGGAAGTGACCATACAGCAGAAAAGTACACATAAAAATTGCTTGCAAGAACTACACTTCATTCGTCTGCTCTGTAACTTGCTGTAATATTTATCCAGTACATTTGATAGAAGAAAATCAAGCTAAATAGTCATATCATTGAAATGACACTGTAGCCTGCAAGCCATATTATCCACACTGTGCATGCTATGAATGTAACAATTCTTTAAATTATTCAGCTAATATTATTTTAAGACAAAACAAACATTTAATGCACCTCATTTTCATTGGCAGAACTCCTGCAGCTAATTTCTTAAATTCCTTCTTCGCTTATACGCAAGGCATTTTGGGCACACCAGGGATATGTTGATTTTCAAGAAGAGTACAGCTGTATGATATCATTAGCTAACAAAGAAACTCCATTACTATGATAACCTAGTATCCCACAGGCACCTGACAAGTTTCTAGGAGGTGTTGATACAGCCGCAAGCCAAGGGACCCTGGATGACATAAGCACACTCTACCCTGGCAAATGGAGCCAATCCTTTCCTATTGCTGCAAACTTTAGAACTGAAGCAAACTGTGAAAATGAACCTGTCTAGTGGATTCCACAGAATTACAGGTCAAAATAAAGGAAACACCAACATAAAGCATCTTAATAGGGTGTTGGGCCACCACAAGACACAAGTACAGCTTCAGTGTGCCTTGGTATAGATTCTTCAAGTGTCTGGAACTATTGGAGGGATGCAACACTATTCTTCCACAAGAAATTCTATTAGTTGGTGTTTTGTTGATGGTGGTGGAAAATGCTGTCTCAGCCACCACACCGGAATTTCCCATAGGTGTTCAATTTGGTTCAAATCTGGTGACTGAGACAGCCATAGCATATGGATTACATCTTTTTCATACTCATCAAATCATTCAGTGACCACTTGTGCAGTGTGGTTAGGGTTAATAAATGTCATCCTGGTAGAAACCACTCCTATCTGATAAAAATAAAATAATAAAAATAATGAAAAAGCTTCACTATAGGATGGCGGTGATCACTCAGAATGGCTTTAATTTAGTGTTTACCTGCACTTTAAGGGGCTGAGTGGGCCTAACCCATGCCAGGAGAATGCACCTCAGACCATCAAAGTACTGCCAGAACCCTGAGAAACAAGCACTCAGGCCTATAGAATTACTTTGGCATGCGTCATACATAGACTTGTCCTCTTGTTAAGGTGAAGGATGACTCATCTGACCATATGACTTTTTTCCACTGCTTGTTTTTCCACTGCTTAGTGGACCATTGTCTATGTTCTTTGCACAACTTTACTCGCAAACATGCATTTTAAGTGTAGTAAGGGGTTTATGCATTGCAACCCAATCATAGTATCCTTCTCTGTGAAGTTCTTTATGGACTGTTTTTGATTAAACTGCCTGTGCACACCCCAGATTGATAGTTGCAGTTAACCGATTCAGTTGGCCATCTGTTTTGCCTTGCATCTCAAACTCATGCACAGACATTATGGCTGAGGAGTATGTGCTCGAGTGAGATCTCTCTTCTAGCCATAGAAGAAGATCTCTTCTTCTAGCCATGGTATCCAAAATAATGGGCAGCTGAACCTGCCCAGCATTTTTATACATGACCCTATGCATGATGCAATGTTAATTTCTCAATTAACTCAAGAACCACACATGTAAGGAAGCACCTGTTTTCAATATACTTTGTACCCCTCACATACTCAAATGTTTCCTTTATTTTAGTAGTTACCAGTTATGTGTAGGAATGTTGAAATGGATAAAAGGTAATTGTATGCTGTGTCTGTAAACATAAAAATATCTCATTTATTGTACACACAATGTGACACAGAGTGTGATTTAACTCACCAATTTGCTTAAATTCACAGATGGGCAAAATATGCTTCCTTTTACAGATTTTATAAGGACAGCCTCACCAAATATGGTGACATGGGGGAATTTTGTCATGTTAATATGTGTACATGCATCTCATTTAAGTACAATTGTGATTTAAATATGAACAGATCTGTAATTCATCCTTGAAGAATCTCAGTTATGCATATGAGCTTCCCTGAAGAGAAACGTATAAAACATATCCTCAAGCATTTAATAAATGAAGCCCATATTTTCCTGGTACGTAATTCTGAGGATGACTGCATGTGCAAAAATCTTTAATAGGGGGATTTATAGAGTTTAGGAGACAGCAAAACTCTGAAAAAATGAAATTGGATTGCTTTATTATCACTTAAAAATGGACTGTACAGAGGGATAGACCTTGAAGGAGGAAAGCCTGAAATATCTGTCTATTTTATTGAGACCTGCGTGCTGCTCATCCTAACGAAAAGCTTTGAGACGCATCATACTGTGCGATATTGGTGCTATCAGCTCTGCTCAGTTGGGCTTTGCTGGAGTGCATCCATCAATCCCCGATAATCGTCTGAAATGGAAAGCGGTGTAATAATAGGCTGATTCACCGTGGAGGAAGCCGCTGTCAGAAATACCAGGCTGGAACAGCAGGTGAGCGTGAGGCTTGTGAGCTGCAAATAGAGGAAAGATGATGCCATTCCTTCTCGGGTGCTGAAAACCTCTCTGCTGTCCCGGATACTAAGGCCAGTCAAGAGTTCAGCCATTTGCTCTCAGAGTTACAGTGATTTAAAACAAGACATCTGGCGACTTCGGCCCAATAGGTTACTAAGCTTTCACGCAATGGAGTGCATTTTATGTTGATTTAGGCCATCAATCATGTATGTATACACATGCAATGTGTACACACACATACACAGGTCACATTGGTACCCCTTCACTCTGATTGTGTCATTAGAAACAGTTTTGTCATATAAATCTGTTGTATCGCATCCCTCCAATCCCACACTATACCCTTTGCCTGGGGAAATGGCACACTACAATACACATTATTTGCTGTTCTCTGTGTTCCAACTTTCTTATGTAATTAGTAATATACCCTGCTATTTGAGTCACAGGTAATGTCTCTAAGGTACATTTGCTGTATTAACTGACTATGGATCTCTTTTATGGAGGCCATAAAAGAGCAGCTGTAAAGAAAAGGCAAAGTGATCGGTGAAGACTGATATAACTGGGTGACACCATTTCACTGATGATAGCAGTATGCAAAATCATTTGAACCTTTATCCTCCTCTTTATTCAGGTAGTTCAGATCTTTTATATCTGTAGTCTCCAAAAGAGTAACACCATTTCACTGGTTATGCTGAGACTCCAAAACATTTGAATCTTTTAGCCTTCTGTTTTTTTTCAGACATGCTGTGCACAAATCTTTTATGAATTTAGAGCTCTTGATTTTAACTCACAGGTAGAAATAAGAGCACAGTGCGCTTCTATTAAAGATGGATCCAACTCCAGTTTTCCGTTTCAACAGCAGCAAAAAGTAGTGGCAGTAGCTCAGTTATTTTCATTAATGCATGCCTGGTGTTAGACTCTCTGAAAGAGCAGCTCACACTGGCCAAAAGCATTCCATTTTTTTTATATTAAGCTAAGCTCTGAAAAAAGTACATGTCATTTCTTGTGCAACTAACCACTGCTGTTAGTTTCCTGAAGGGCATTTGTATAAGTTGTAGAGCCATCATGCAACATATCCTCAGTCTGCCTCTTCCTGAATATGGCCGCCTATAACAAGGGATACGGTGCCTGTTTTCCATTAATCTGTATTCAACGTGCTGACTGGTAGCATTGTAACTTTAATCAAAAAATATGTTGACTAATGGAAATGTCAGTCTTGAAAATTACACATATACATCTTTTATAAATTCTCTCTGTACAGTAAGTCTTTGATCTGTATGGATTCAGCTGTCCCACCATAAAATAAGATGACATGTATTTCATCAATACTGAAATAACCCTTTCAGTTAAATACACGTCAAGTCATAAACTGTATGTAATGTAATTAGAATTTTGGTGAGGTATGCTTCTTACCTTATAATGCATAGTGAATATCTGGTCTTTCAAGTAGTGGTGCTGAGTCTCATTAGATCACATCTTTCCAATAGAAATTCCCCTTGAAGTCTGTTGATGTTGTCATGTGCTGGTTTGACCAGGATCTGAACATCAGGGCATTCGATGAAAATGTTAAAAGGACCCTTTTCTTCTAGTTTCTCCAACGGCTCCATCAAAAACAGAGGATTTTATATATTGTCTACATAAATTGTCCATATTGTTACATTTCCAGAGATGATATTGGCTTTCAAAATTTTATCAATGAAAATAAAATCCATAATTTAATAATAAATTGGTCAATCAATTAATTTGATGAAGAATATTAGAAATTTTGAATTAAATCCGTTTTCCATTGTCTTCAATTTCCAGAAGATTTATTAAATTCCAGTGCTGAAGAAAAATGTAATATGACTTTTGAAAATTTTTTAAATAATTTAATATGACTGAAAATTTAAAGTACCTTGAGATTTAAAGTCCATTTACTTTACTTTACTCCAATATATCAGTCATGGTTAATATATCTATTATTTCAAATTTTGAGTGGATACGTAAGATGGTTTGTATGAACTGAAGGATTGACTTTCTAATATGCTGATTATCATTACCTCATATGTGTTATAAGCAGGCTCTTGGTAGTTGTCAGCTGGATTCATACGAGATGTTCCTTAAAAATATGTACTACCAGAGCTGCAGGGCATATGCAGTGGTAGTTGCCATAGTTACCCCAGACCTGCCTTATAATTGTTAAGGGTAAGGAAATAATGTGTAAGCCTGAAGATAGTAGTGGTGGAGAACTCCCAGTGATGACCTGTAAAGCAATATATTTGAAATCATTCCGTAATAATGCATTAACAATACAATTTAATGAATCTAATTAGTCTGAACCCTGAGTGGAATATTGGCACTCTCTTTAAATAGACCTACTTGAGAGAGAGTCAGATTTGCCAGACAGCAAACATTTTACAATCTGTGCTCTTGCAGGAGCAGACAAGTTAATGCCACTGTTTGAAATAGTCAAATAAAACACAGAATACAGGTAAAAAAAATCAGGGAAGAGAGATGGAAGATGACAGAAATTGATATTAGCTTATAGGGGAAGCCAAATATTGGCTTTATTGTTGCATACCATTTCCTTCATGCAGTATTGTCAGCTAAGAGGTGTGCATCGGAACATGAGAGTCATGTTATCAAAGATATTCATTCAAAAATATCATTTCATATGTTGTCTCTTACCTTGCATCAAACCTAATATTTTGGGACTTAAGAATATTGTCCCAAGCCCAATGTTAATTTCCATTGTTTTGCCTATTTTAATGGAATTGGACAAAAGTCACAATTAGGCCATTTAAAGTTATGTGCTGTGCATGCTTTTACAGGAATATGATGCATAAATTGCCAAACTGACTCTGAAGAGCGATCGATTCTGAATGCATATCCATTAAGAAATATCAGCTGCGCGTAAATCACACATAAGGGATACTGGAAATAGTAGGACTGTGGGTGGAGATAATGTTTAAAGTTTGGGAGAGATCTTCTCTGGGGTGATATCCTGCCAACAACTGTTAATATCTCCCTCTAGCTGGGAGCAAAACACTCTTTCTGACACAAAGAGAATATTAGTACTTCAAATCAAACTTAATTCTGACAAGAGACCTTCTGACTCAGGAACACTGAGTTCCTAATTGTGGTCATTGAGAGATGTCACTCTGTCTCAGCACGGAGCATGCCTCAGAGTCAAAAGAAGGAGAGAGAATTTACACAGCTCAGTTTAAGCGTACTTGACAGCCCTGTCCCCTGTGTGACAAACAAAGCCAGAGCAGTAAGTAAGGCATTGTAGGTGACAGCTCAGAAAGAATTCCACCTGGGCGTGTCTGTAAATTTGAGACAAGGTGCACCGTTAACACTGTTTTATGCCAGGGTCCATTTCATTTGCTGGGTTTTCAGGGATTACTGATCAAGATATATCAAATGCCTATAATGTTTCAATTACAGCGAGGTGGATTACTTAAATACATACAAAATACATGGCATTATACATTTCAGTCATCAATTTATCTTCACAGTCTTCCTCTGGCTAATGCTAGAGCTTTGATCAGTGTCAGAGGGTGATTGGCCATAGTTAAAATGAAGGCCTGGAATATTTGGGCCTCAAGGAATTTTTTCTTGTATGTCTATTCCACCTGAGAACCAGTGGAAAGCCCAGTACAGTGTCTATTCCAAATACTTTACAGGGGGCATTTGACTAAAAATAATAGTGAACTATGAGAGACATGGGAGAGGCATTTGATAATTAACACCAGCATTTAATTAGCAATGTTAATCATTGTAGTGACGGCATAGGTTGTTGAAAATTTCAAGAATGCAAACTAATTAGCTGTCATCCACAGCTTGTGACATTGTCTTAATTTTGCCTTATGCATTATTTTCTAGTAGCAATCTAGCAAGTAGTCTTCAATGACAGCCAAGCACACAGTATGGCTCATGCAAACTGGTCTTGCAACCACAAAGAGAGCGAAAGGGAAAAAAAAAGAGCAGTAGCAAAGTCTAGAGACTACTGAGTCCCCTCTTCCCTTTCAGAGACCCACAAAGATCCCCCCCTCAGTGACAAGTTCCATTGCTCTTGTCACAGTTATGTAGAACCACATCAAAGGCTACACTCTACATGGGCACAAAGTTGGGTCAGTGGTCAAAAACTTGTGTCTCTGATTGCCATGCAATCTGATTGGACAATGGATCCCAGGTAGATGTTGTGTGACAAAGAATAAGAGAATGACCTCTGGGTAATCATTGCTGGAGTTCCCCTTTGAAGTACCAGGTGCATCAGAGGTGTTAAATGCCACACATACATGGCTGCAGCATGGATGTCTATGCTTGTCTTAAATTAAGCACAATACACACAAAGTTCCATTTTGGATGGCAGAGTTTTATGTACTGATAAGAATGAGGGGTCATGCAAAGCACAATGCTCTCCTTACCAGATGGCCTGAGCCACTTGATCTTTAATTAAATTAAAGTCATCCAAGAAAACATATTCCTGCTCTGAGCGTTTGAGGAGTTGATTCGAGACTGATGGGACTTAAATTGGTTTCAGTTGCAAATGCATCATGTATCCACAGACCCTACGCTGTGTGCAAATGCACTGTGGAAATCACTTTGTAACGACTCGGACAAGGACTCAGTTGCAGACCACGGGAGCTTCGGGTTCCAGGCGGATTTATTAAATCACAAGACGAGATCACAAACACAAAACAGGCGGGGTCGAAACCAGAAGAGCAGTCCATTGGCGGATCCAGAATCAGGAACAGGAACAGGCAGGGTCAAGAACCAGGCGGGCAGAATCTCGGGCGATCAGGGCAGAGCGGCAGGCAGGAATCAGGTCGAAGATCAAGCAAGGTCGAATACAGGAATAGCACACAGACGATAAACGGCGGGGTCAAGAACCAGGCGAGAGAACACACAGCAACGAACTAGCAACAGGACAGGGACATGCAGGGAAGATATAAGGCAGGGCTGACGAGGGGATGGGAAGCAGGTGTGCAGGCAGGCAGGTGAAGGCGATGAGGCAATCAGGCGGGTGGAGACCGGGCGGGGAGCAGGGCAGGGCTAGAACACAAGGAAAACAAAAGCACATGGACAGGAAAAAAAAAACAAAAACACCACAGCTAGGGGGGCGGAGTACTGACACACTTACTCTTTTCAGTAAATTACACTTGGCTATAACCTGTCTAAACTCTGAGCTATCAAGTGAGTAGAAAATCTTACATATGGTTTTCACTTATCTCTGACATAGAACTGGATTATAGCATTCACCAGTACAACACCCCACGTGCACACTGCAACACCCTCCTGTCACAGTGAGTATATTTTTAACACAGTAAATCATTGTAAATCTCTTGTAGGGCCCTTTCCTTGCATTTTGAGTATAAATTACATGCAAGCCTTGAAGAAATACTTTTGATCGAAGATGAAGGAAGCTGCCTTCCTTGGCTTACAAGGTGAACCAAAGCTATGTGGCTTGAGGGGATTCAGTTTCTTTTTGATGTAAGTCAAGCTCGAAAGCAACAGCTGGCTGACAAACTTCTCACATCATTAAGGACTAGTACAACTTCACTACTGTGAAACTCACAGCTGTGTCTGATCACACTGCACCGATGCAAGTTGACATAATGACTACTTAAATTGTGCCTGGATATTTTGGTTTGACTAGTCATTCAACATGTGTTGTCTTTAGACTTGCTAGCATTCAAGATTCTGTGTTTTTCACCTAAACCTATTGTGGACTTATTTCTGAAATCTTCTATTCTGCAATTACCTCTGTCCCCCACCTTCACTGTCAGGGGTGGGACAGCCTAGCTATAAGGGGAATTGGTTTGCCTCTGTATTGAGGATGCTTGTTGCTACATCCAGATCCCCATCCAGTTAAAAACTGGTTAAGCTACAAGTTTTTAAATAGTACAATCATGCTGTTCATCTGTTCCTCACTCTCCACACCTTCACCTGCAGCATCAAAGGTTTTGGTCAAAACAGAGGAAAGCAGGTTTGTTGCTTATCAGATGGCTTATGAGATGACTTATCTGGAATTTACAGTATATGGCTGTTCCAAGATTTGCAGCCCAAGTAAGCTTCCAGTCCTCCTGTCTCTGAGCAGAGTGGCGACCAGCTACCCCATGGAGAAGCAGGCAATCTTAGCAAGCCACACAGTGACAATTGTGAGGGAACTGTGTATAGGGAACAAAACTTTTCTCTAAAGTTTTTTTGTTTGTTTTGACATATGATATAATGTCATTTAATGTATAATTAATATTACTTAACTGTTTTCAATGTAACATTGTCTGAAGTCCATATTGTCACAGCAATTAATTTAAAAAGGCAAAACATTACATGTAGGACTGCTCCTAACAATGTGGTCTCTTGGCTACCTCTGGCAGAACTGTCCCCAGGTCAGTCCTTCAAATTTTCAGTTGATCAATAACATGAGGCCATTGTTTGTTTCAGGCACCTTACTGAGTTTAGAGCCTCATTAAACACAAATTAAGCAGTAACAAAATTTCACATAGCCTGGTGATAAGCAGTCCCACTTCCATAGTGTCAAACACATATTAATCACATGAGGTGCGAAGAGTGAAAATTAGCAAGGAGAGAATCCAGTAGCCTTTCATAATCATGTCATCTTGCACAGCTTCACACTTATTCTAATGTGGGAAGGAGCATAACTGAAGGGGGGTGTTATGTGAATGTTTTGGACTTAATTTCTTTGAAGAATAAATTAGAGGTTATTCATAAACTGGATGTAATTTGCAAAGGTCTGATTAGTAGATGTATGGTAAATAGGCAGTTACCAATGAAATGAGTGAAACCTCACTAAAACTGTCCATTGGCAAATTACTGAGATGGAGGAGGATGAGGTGATCATGCATAATGTATATTTCACCATCTGGTGTGACTGATGTTGGAGCCAATTCCCAAGAAATGCAACCATCTTCCCTTTCGAGCGAGTTCTGTCACCACAGATTGCAAAAGAAGTGCTTCGTATGACTTCAAAACTGGCGGGTTCAGGTGTGGGTGTCTTTAAAACTGACAGCCTATGCTTGTTTGTCTTCTGAAGTCTTTTACTCCAGAGAGGGCTCTGGGTTTATTTGCCTGCAAATTGGCTTGTGTCTCATGTTCTGAAGCAATATTTCTCATCAGCTTGGTGATTAACGCCATCCCAGTAATATGGATTCATAGATGACTGCAACATTTAACTGGTACCCCCATGCCCCCTGCCTTCCTCCCCATGAAAGAATAAATACATTATACATTTTATTAACCTTATATTTGCTTTCTAAAGTTGCATAAATAGCATTATAACTACAGTTACCAAAACAATTATGTTTGTCATATCCAAACATCCTCGCAGTCATCTTAGCCTATTGATGTAATTGAAATGTATTTAAACCAACTGGTTAAAATGCAGTGGACTTTTTTCCTGGTAGCATTTGATAAATTTAAATTTATTATATTATATTACCCAGAGCAACTTACATAGCTTAGAATTTTTACATGTTATCCATTTATACAGCCCGATATTTACTGAGGGAATTCTGGGTTAAATATTTGGCCCAAGTTTACAGCAGCAGTGTCCCAGCAGGGAATCGAAGCAGCAACCTTTCAGTTATAAGCCCTGCTCCCTACTACTGTGACACATTAACATATTGAGGGGGTGGCAATTACCATTACCATATTTGATTCACAAATCAAACTTTGCACCCTTCACAGAGTGCACTGATACAGTAAAAAGAGACCAGCTGTCCATGCTCATCACTCTGCATCTCATTGTGTCATATGTCACGGAGTAGTGATAGGGTCTCCTGACTCCCTCTGACATTTTGCATAGACAGGGAACATCACTGTAGTTTCAGAGAAGCAACCAACCACTTCTTCGAGAGGACTTGCAAGTGAGACCCAGTGTGCGTGGGTGGTTCAGAGGCTTAGCCTGATTGATGTAACGATGTATACTAGTAAAAGGGGTCTCATTTCACACATGGCATGCAAGTCTCATTGTTATATTACACATTAAAACAAGGCAAATAAATTGTATGGGCTTTTTTCCTTGCTGCTTTAAATGGCATTGTATAAAGATGATTAGTTACAAAGGAGTCATTAGAATGGGAGGGCAAGGTAATTTCGCACAGTATGTAATGCAAAACTTTGTACTTCATCAAGAATATATGGTGGTGATTATCGAAAATCCAGTGATACCAATTGCTTCTAAAATTATTGTTCTCAGAACTACCCAGGCACATGTGCAGACTCTGCACATGCAGTGCTGCTGTGTGGCTGGTTGTATGAAGTTAGAACTGGATACAATGTCTCAGTCTCAGAGAAGAAGGAGATTTCATCCATCCTAATCTCCTGAAATCAAGAAGTCTAGCATCATATGTAACTGCATTTATTTGTTAATTACAGACTATAAACAAATTAAGGAGCAACTACAGGCTATTACACAGATAATACAAGAGCTACAGGTAGTAAACAGTGATGCTTTTCATTTTGCATTCATAGCGTTACTAAGGGGCTGGTAAACATCTATAAACTACCAAATTCGCGAACAGTAAATGAAAAAGATTTTCAGGTTCAGAAAGATAGAGAGCATACAGACAAAGATAAAGTAACAATCCAGCAAGATACCATGAATATCTTTGAGGGGAAAGGGAAAGAAATGCTTAAAGGAAAAGGGATGGCAGGCTGAAAACTATAAATGTCTTACCTGTGAAGGAGAAGAGGTGAAGAGATACACAAAAATATTATAATCAAAATGTAGAAAGACTTATGGATATTTTGTACCCTTAATTTTGCACCTCTGGTGACAGTGACCAAAACACCCCTTGGATCCAAGTGTTAGGAGGAGTATTGGAATCTACAGAGTTAAGGGACACAGGAGAGTAAGAGAACTGGAACTGAATGAGGTGAAGGTGAGCAAAAGAAGGCCCCAGAAAAAGCCAAAAGCAATGGAAGACTGAAAAGAATTTCCATCTGAAAAATGCAAAACTGAGAATGGGCCTAATGGGCACACACTACATGTTGAATGAGGAAGACACTCCTGTTCCATAACACTCTTGTGTTCAATCTAAAAGCCAGACAGACATTCAAAGACACATTCAAAGCTGGGACATTGACTATGGTACTGTACGGTATCTTTTGGTTGAAAATGAAATGCAAGCAAAAGCATGCACACATGTGTGCAACATCAGTTCACACATCTACAGTCCTTGAACAGATTTATCCAACAGGATGAGGTCATTCTAGATATGGAATATGCAGATAACAGGCAGAGCAAGCAGGCCACCAAAGTAAGTAACTAATGGAGACTTATACAAATAGCGCAAAAAACAATATCATTTTGTACACTGTCACCTTCAATAAAGCATGATCTTCTTGCAATTTGGGCACAACTAGGGCCTGTCCTCCTGCCCTAGTTGTACCCCCAGAATCATCAACGTTTTTTCATTAGTAATGGACCAACAATGCAGTACTAGGAGAAGAATCTCTTGCCATTTCAGATGGGATACATAGCTGTCAACTCGAATTTTGCTGGAAGCTGACCAAGGAAAAGGACCTGCTGATGGAGCCTTCATAAAAAGAGCTGCAGACTCCTAGGTTGATAGCGGTGTGGACACACCAACTATAAAGGATCTCTATGGCACACTTTTTCCATTCCTCAACATCAAGCTTTTCAGTGTGACAGAGGAATATTGCAAGTTCATGAAGCTGTTGCAGACTGAGCCTCCTAGTGAGGGGCACGTCTCCATCAGATGGACTGCATTTCTCCAAGCATAATATAGTTAAAGGATCTCAGATGCTTCTATACTGGGAGGACATCTGCCAGTGTTGCACACCTTGCAGATCCACAGTGCAAGCAATGGGTTAAGTCACCTGATAAAACAGGAATGCGGCTATAAGATGTCACATCAACCAAGTGTTCCTGCCAATTACTCTTTAACTGGTGTGCATGAAAGTGTCCTATGTCCAGTGGATGACATCACAGATCTCTCAAATCATAACTCATCTCAAAGTGTTGTTTTCTGTAATGATGAGGAATTCCTTAAGATCATAGAGGATGTGGAGGCTGGGTGTGTGGAGCTTAAGCTAAAGGAGTTGCACAGTGTTGGTAAGGATCGTTTATTCTGGTATTGCATGGAAGACAACATTTGGTATACCCAGCACAAAGTCATTACTCTGATTTAACCTCCCAGAAACATGACCCAGAGGCATGTTGATATCAGACGAGCAAATTTGATGCAATATCTGACAAAATTGCTCCTCGGCTAGACCAAAACTAGAGGAGCTAAAGCTTAATTCCATGGTCTGTGATGGAGTTCCATGTTGAGCATTGTCTGTTTGTAGTGGAAATATATGTTTTGTCTTACCTATTGAAAAGACTTAGCTGACTTAATAGAATGAAAAAACACATGCTCCAATTTTATTTGATAAATAGAGGTAAATAATGTAAACGAATATCAATGCTTTAAAATGAGGCCTGATGGGATAGCCTCAATGTTGTCAGCACATGATGTGTCATTTTACAATGTGGTGTGAATGAAGCTTTTTTCATTGTTGGGGTGCAAAAATTTTTGTAAGTGGTTTATTCCAACAAACAGAACTTCAAGTGCAAATGTGAACATAATGTGAACATTAAGTGAAATGTTGCTACTACAAATATATGGGTCATTTTACAGAATCAGAAACTGAGTATTACTATTATACATATTCATTACAACTTTTAATCAATTTCATTTCATTTCATTAGTATTTATTTCATTGTTTACAGTTACAGATTTTGCATGTTCCATATAACACAGTTCTCTCATCTAATAATCTCATTAAGATGTCTTTCAGATGAAAAAATCTCATGATACAAACTATTCACAGATACTGTTAAATATCTCAGACCAATTATGATCACATTATCCTTCAGCACTGGAACAGACTCAAATACATTTACAGATGCAGGTTCACCATGTTTGATCCAGTTAGCATCAAACACTCTATAGACTTTCAAAAAACTGGCAGTAGTTAAAACCTAGAAAAATCAGTCATGTAGCTTTTTATTTTATCACTGTTTTTTTTTTTTTTTTTTACAAAGGACCTTCTTTGCAAATGGGTTGTCTGTCAGTCATGTTCGTGAAATACTTTATCCTGCTCACTTGGCAAGCTCATTTAAGTACAGTGCTTTTGAGATACTGGTCGCAAATTACTTCTCACTCATAATCAATGGGAACATTATGTGCTGTAAAAAAACATCAATCTGCCACATTCAAGAAATGATCCTTTGACACTTCTTTGAGAAGAGGATGCCTTGTTAAACTGCACTGCTGCTTCCTGGCACTTGCATTTCATTACACAAACAACTCAATGCCTGATCCTCAGGAGAAACTGCTACAATTACAAGAAATTGTGTCGGCTTAGCAATCAAGCACAGAACAATGGGGAGCATCAGTAACCCTCTCAACAAGAGAGGAAAGCCTATTTTTAACAATTGTAACAGCGCATTTGAAATGAAACAAGCAAATTTTTTGACTAACTGCAACTGAGAGTAGAAAATATGGGTACAGACTAACTGTAATTCCATTAATTTTATTGAGCAGTATGATTTATGAGCTGATCACATTGATCTAAAAAATCAGCAGTGATTCCAGGAACCCAGTTTTTGAAAACTGAAAGGTCAAAATGACATCATTACAGTCAAGGGAGTGGAGGAAATTGGAAAAAATTATGAATAAAGAGTTTTGAGCAGTGCAGAATAGGAAATATTCATCTCTGCACTGCCATTTCTCTGTTCACAATGTGCAGTTCTAGGTGCTTACATTTTTCAGCAAGCTAGAGAGCCACTGGCAGGACTTGAAACCCTCTCTAGAAATATTGTTGTCCCATTTGCCAAATAGAGCACAACAAAAACAAAACACTGAATCAGAGAAATGTGAAATTAGCTGTGCCCTCAAAAATTCTCCCCATTCTCATTCACAATGTAATGTTCCCTGGCGAGGCGACATGGAATTACAGATCATTTTGTGGAAAATCAAAGATTTGAACGGTCATCTTACAGCGTTGATTGCAGTGCTGTACGCCACTAATGTTCTTCACCTCATATGCAGGATCATTTGGTGAGAAACCGACTAGCACTGTGTGAATGGATTCTAGGTCAGACAAAGACAGGGCTGTAAAATAGGCCTGTTTTTGACTTTTGCCTTAAAATTCATGGGGTTCTTTCTTCTGACTGTTTCTCATTAGACCTCTCCAACTGTGTCTTCGTAGTCGCAGGAGTGCAAAAACGCATCCATTTTTTCTTCATAGACGGTATCTCATACAGACGGCACATTCATACATTCATGAAGACAAGTCATTTTAGAGTTGAACGAAAAAGATCCTAAAAGGCCACACCATTATGTAAAATATATTTTGTTCATCATGGACATGAGGGAACAATACCTTTTACACCTCTCCTGATTACCATTCTCAAAAAAATTCTTGTTGTACATTACAGAAATTACAGCCTCAGACAACATTGTAGCCACACAAGTGACACAACCGTGTACCTTTGAGAATAGAGACAAGATATCTTCCTTACATGTTTTAATGAGGGTAAAGTAGGTCACACGTATACATCCAGTAGGCACTCCATATAATGGAACACTCTAAGTTACCTTCATTATTTGGATTATTACATTTTTGAAAACTGAAGAATGTGTGCCCTCAATGAATGTGAAACAACAGTTGCGCAATGAGGCATGTGAGCTTTAATGTGTCACCATGATTGTGTCTGCATCAAATGTAATGAAATCTCAAATGAAGCCTGAGCCGGCAAAAAACAAAAAAGATAACTGATTCAAACAATGCAAAAATTATACGGTGCAAATTAAAAATTTTACAACAGTTATCTTAACAGATGGATTATGTTGTATATGATTCTACACAGAACAACCACATAGTTTGTAAGCAGAGACATGGCATGCTTGCAGTCCCAGCTGGACATAATAAAGTCATTCCAGAAGGAGATAGTGGAGAGCAGTGTAGACCATGTCCTAAATAGCAACACATGGTGTTTTTCAACAAAATCACATTGCTAAAACCAAATCCTGCTTCAAAAATGAGACTGTTAAAATGCTGAACAGCCTGTCAAAAATAGCACTGTCAAGAGGACTGAAAGAAGAAATGGGTAGCAGCTCAGCGATAAACTCACAGCTGTGTCACGAACCTTTCCACGAGACAGGCAGGTTTTTTTTTTTCCTTTTTCATAATCACGCCTTTTTACTGTGGTTTCCATGCAGAATGCTACTCCACTCTGTCTCTGCAATTAGTCTTCAGGTCTGTCAGCAACCACAGAATGTAATGAAAAATACAGCCGTAGCTGTTACAGCCTTTCCCAGAACACAGACAGGTCCACAGCTGTCCCTTTTACCCTGCCTGTATGCCGCTCTGGGATTTGCCAGCTATATGTGCACATGTCAGGGGGAAGAGATTTATGAAGATACTGTAAGGCTGCCCATGGTATGCTGCTGTATAGTCTGGATTCCCAATTTTCTTAATGTATAATTACTAATGTTGTGCAATGCCAGCATTTTATTTAGTTGTTTGAAAAATGGCAATGTTTTCTTGAAAACCAATTACATTTGAAACACAGAGGAATTCCTTGTTTTGCTACTGGTGCAGAGCTAATGCTGGTGACTGTACCCTTGTAAAACAATGAACAGAATGAATTTTCAGCACATGCATGAGCAGTATGTGGCATTACTCATACCTTTCACAGTTGTTTGTCTTTTATGACTCATGTTAATGCTATCTACGCAAATGGGAGAAAGGGGGTCCGTTTGGCATAGTGATGTCAAGTATGCTAGTATACCCTGAGCGTGGAAATTAACAGTTGGATGGTATCAGTGACAATGAAACCCTGTTGTGGTAGCCATTGAATGAGGCACGTGTCCCAGAGCAATAGCAGAGAGAAAAATGGCAGTGCATTCCCCAGACTTCCTTTAACTGCCAAGAGCATGCAAGCAGATGAGCAAGCCTGATTATTTATTAATTATGTTTACCAAATAAATTCCTCTAAGAAAATTTGTGAGATGCGGCTGAGAAACAAAAAAGTGTGTCAGGAAGCACAAGTCAACAGCTAAACAGCATCCTGCTGTTTTCTACTGAACATGAGGTAACTAGCATGGAGTAAAATGGGTAAGGATTGCTGGAAGTGGAAAATACAGTCAATGAGGGTGAGACATAATTCCAACTATATCCCCTAACGATATGAAAAGTATAAAACTACATTCAATGCACAAAGTAATTCAATTTAACTAGGGCTGTCAAGTGATAAAAAAATTAATCTAATTAATTACATGCTTTGTAATTAATTAATCTAAATTAATCGCATATATTAATATATCAAAGTATTTTATGTTCAAATTGTACTTTATACAACAGTTCTGACCAAGTAATTTTACTGGACAAGAGGGATTCCATGATTGCTGATATTCAGTATAACAGCACTGGCACTTTTAACTATATGTGTATCACTCCGCTTTACAGATGTTCCGATGCAATCGTTGATTACACCAATGCGAACTTAATTCGCATTTACCGACAGCGCAAATGTGGATACGTTTCGTGTATGATATAAAAGAACCTAGCTAGCCTGCAGTTGGGTATGATAAATGCTTTAATGCACAGTGACTAGTGATGGGAATAACGGCTCTTTGAAGGGAGCCGGATCTTATGGCTCCATTCCTTTCTGAGAGCCGTTCAAAAGAATGGCTCAGCGTTCTTTTTTCTTTTAGGGGGCGGGGGTTACTAGGTATCTCTGCAAAATAATCATAGATACTCTTACTGCCAGACCAAATGTCATTGTGTATTCCGCCATGAAACAAAATCTCTCTCTCTCTCACTTCGTTATTTTTAACAGCTTATATGTACAGATGGGTGACAGATTAAAGGGAAAACATAAAGTGTCTTAGTAAGGTGTTGGGCCACCACGAGCCACCAGAACAGCTTCAATGCACCTTGGCATAGATTCTACAAGTCTCTGGAACTGTACTGGAGGGATGGAACACCATTCTTCCAAAAGATATTCCCTCACTTGGTGTTTTGATGATGGCGGTGAAGAGCACTGTCTAACACATCAGTCCAAAATCTCCCATAGGTGTTCAATTGGGTTGAGATCTGGTGACTGCGAAGGCCATAGCACATGATTCACATCATTTTCATACTCATCAAACCATTCAGTGACCCTTCGTGCCCTATGGATGGGGGCATTGTCATCCTGGAAGAGACCACTCCCATCAGGATATAAATTTTTCATCATAGGATAAAGGTGATCACTCAGAACAACTTTATATTGATTTGCAGTGACCCTTCCTTCTAAGGGGACAAGCGGACCCAAACCATGCCAGCAAAATGCCTCCCACAGCATAACAGAGCCACCGGACCCCCTCACTGTAGGGGTCAAGCATTCAGGCCTGTAACGTTCGTTTGGTGTACGCCACACATGCACTCTCCCACTTGTCAAGAATTTGGTGAAGGATGACTCATCTGACCATAACACTATGTCCAGTGCCTATGGTTTTTGCACCACTGAACTCTCAAATGTGCATTCATCTTTGTAATGAGGGGTTTATGCACTGCAACCCTACTATAATATCCCTGTCTATGTAATTGTAGACGGACTGTTCTGCCTGACACAGTCTGATCACGTCCTGCATTGACATTCTCAGTCACCTGAGGAAGAGTTGCTCTTCTGTTTTTTCTTACATATCGCACTAATGCAGGAACATCACTGTTATCGAATGTGCGCTGTCGACCACAATTTCCAACCCTATTTACTGATGTCTTTCCCATAGATCTAAATGCAGATGTCACTTTAGTCACTGTTCCTATTGAAACACTAGCTAGTTGAGCAGTCTTTGTGACTGAAGCTCCTGCTATCCGTGCCCCAACAATGAACCCTCTTTTAAAGTCACTTAGATCTTTCCTCTTGCCATCTTGATCCAAAATCGAGAACAACTGGGCCTGTTCAGTATTTTTATACATGCCACAGAGCATGATTGGATGTTAATTGCTTAATTGTACCATGCAGTACACCTGTGTGGAAGCATCTGCATTCATTATGTTTCTCCACTCAATTATTTAGGGCTTTCCTTTAATTTGTCACCCGTTGGTATATATATGGTCTGTGTTGCCTTTGCTCGAAATAGCATTTATGTTGCATATTAAGCTCTATACTCTATGTAGATATTTGCGTGTTATAGTGCTGGTTGTATTTTACTTGCCCAATTCCCATTTGTACTCTAGATTTCTAATGCTCCTTGGTGAGGGCAGCTGCCAGGAGTTTAATATCAAAGCACTGATTGAGCTATGAAAGCAGAGAATTAAAAGATCACAGATTGACAAATCTACCTGTCGTCCTGTTGGAGTTGTTCTGCAGCATTACAGCAGCTAATACCTATAATCAATTTAGCATGTGTGTTTTATTGCTACAGGCTATATGACTGATGTAAAAGTGACACAAAGGGACAGAGGGATGAGATAATTGCACACAATTATGCCAACAACCCTATTCCATCAGGAAATCAAAAACGATGTATTGACCTTCAGCATTTTCAATTAGTTTTACAAGCCCTTTTATCTCCTGGAATGCAAAGTGAACCCAAGCATATTTAATTCATTATTTTGTATTATCTCATTGTTTTTCTTCTGGGATCATCACTAGGTGTCATCACAAATGCACTTTGCTTACTTGACACTTGCGCAATTAGGTAGATTTCGATGTACTAGGTGACACATGCACAGGCACACACACAGGCACAGAGACACGCACACTTACACACACACACACACATACGCACACACACACACACATACATACTTCCCCGGCTTGATAACCATTTGTATATCTTAATATTACCATTGCCGCTACCAGAGAGAACCCAACTTTACTGTCTCTGATCTTTTTCTGAACTCTCTCAAGATTACTTTCACATAGTCAGCTAAACTTGCTTGTCTTTTGTTAGGAACATTGAGACAGTCTCTCTACATATGTGGAGATCAGTTTTTTATGCACCAACTCAAGAAAGCTAACCTTTGTTGAAATATCGCTGAAAATGTGTTTCTGCTCTGTTCTACTGAACATGAGGTAAAGAGCATGGAGCATGCATAAGGATTGTTGGAAGTGTGAAATTTTTAATTTTCATGAGTAGACAAAACTGTGTACAAACCTGCCCATACAAAGACACACTTCTCTCAGCATTGACAGAATTGGTAACAACTGACAAGCATCGTTTAGCCCTCTGGGTTAAGACTATGAAATGTGTTTTCTATGTCTATCCTAGAATTCATCATTCCATTACTGTTATCTTTTGCACAGCCATTAAAACTGACAATAGAATCTAACTGGAGGGCTTCCACATCCAAAATGAAAATTGGTTAGGGGGTAAAAATCCTGACAGCCCTAGGAAAGTATTGAGCTAGATGACTGAAATGCTTTTTGTGCAATTTATCACAGCTGTAATAGGCTGTTGGCTTTTTTTCAACATTGTTGAATGTTTTAGCACACTGGCAGCTTATTTTTTTGTGTATTCTGTGCATCCTTGTGCCAGTGTTCGGTGTTCATTTGTCAGCTCCTCAACCTTACTGTAGGTTTTGTAGATTCTGACATTATTCTGGGAACAAGCCTTGAAAGATGTTGTAAGCCTCAGATCTGTCATTTGCATTGTTTGACACAACCGAAGTCAGATTTTGAAAACTGATTTCAGATGCATCTAACTATTGCCATGCCACGTGCTAACACAGTAATTCAAGAGGAGAATAGATATATAGATGTCAGCCAGAATAACTCTCAAATGAATGTAGATATTTGGCCTTGTCAAGCAAACAAATACATAAAAAAGAAAGAAAAAAAACATATAATGATCCTTTCCATCTGTTACCTTTCCATAACATCAGATATGCTGTGAGAGGGTTTAATTAGTGCTTTGATGCCATGCAAGTCAGCAGTCTGAAGCAGACACACTTTGTTAAGTTGACTGAAAGAAGGAATTGCCCACCATTTATTACATGCTTCGGTACAAGTGCAATTTTGGCTGCTCCATGTTTTCAAGGGGAATGATTGCACAGATAAATGCATCTGTCAAATCATGAATGGCATCCTTCTCTTCACAGTTTTTTGTGCATTTTTGTGATTTTAAATGTTTATCAATATAGTGTTATCAGTATAAGTTGTGCCAGCTAAATTACACCTCTTGGTAGGGAATGTACCAGGTTGATATTGTTGCACTTGCACAGTCAAAGAAATATTTCTTGACATTTTACATTCATTCATAATTCCACTCCTCCTTCCTTAACTGTAACTGTTTTTTTGTTTTTTTTTACACTGATTAACTGCTAATTGCTGCAATTATATGGACACTAACGGCATTTTCTGCACAAGTACATCCTTGAAAGTGAATGCTGAAATCGGCAGAATTAATACTATATTTAAATTTAGTTTTTAAAGCACTGGAAAACACACATATGTAAACATGCACGCACGTGTACACACACACACACACACACACACACACACACACACACACACACACACACACTACAACCCAAGTGAAAACTGTGCTGTTTCAGTTAAAACATTTAAAATAAGATTTAAAGATGCTTCTCCTGAGGAACACTAAGTTACAATGTCAAGTTCTGATTAATATTTGTTTCTGTTTCTGGTCGATGAGAACTCGATGTGCATTTAATCAAAATAATTTCAGTGTTGGAGTAAGGATGAAAGTGCATTGTGATGAAAATATTACATTGATTCGGCATGTAATGGTCCAATTTCTCCGTGCTCTGGATTGGAATGCCTATTGCCAATCTGTGGTTGCGTTTAACCATCTGATTGCGGACCAAAACTAATCAAAATCTGTATAGAGCCTATTCATTCATTAACTTTTGAGGACATCTAAAGAAAGTTTGCATTCTTGATTTGGCCTTGAATGGTTTACTAGTCCTTCTTAAAGAGGCTGGTCAGAATGTTCCAAAACTGGACTCAAAATTTTGTGATGGAGATTGGCAGTGTAATCTCATTGTTACTCCAGTGTTGAAAATATTTAGATTAATTTTACCTAGAACCTTTCCAATTAAGCCTGACAAAGACATGCAACTGTGGATTTCTAATTTTGAAATCAAATATGAATGTGTTATATGTTAAACTGGATTTTCCTTAAACTGAGTTGCAATGTAATCTCAGCCTTAGTCCAACACAGGACAAAGATGATTACTAGTTGTCTAACATTTTCAACATTTTTTCAACTGTACTTCAACAAAAGCATTTTTTGTGAGATTTTGTGGTACACTGAATTGACATTTCTTGACAACTCAACTCAATATCAAGCAGAAGCAATTCTGAACTGACGTCCTGTGCTTAGAGGGAAGCCATTTTTTAACTCTCCTATGAGTCTATCTTGTCTCGAACTGATTTCCCTGACCATTACCCTGCTGCAAGGCATGTATTAGAAGGCAGGGTTATTAAGAAGATTGCACACCAAGTTCATTGGACTCAAATGCAACCTGGTTAGTACAGAGTGGACCGTGAAACCTTCGTAGTTATGCAATTGCACCAGGATGCATTTACATTTACATTTATTCATTTGGCAGACGCTTTTATCCAAAGTGACTTATAAGTGAGTACAATACAACACAAGCAAAAAACCATACAGAGTCAACAATATTAGAAGTACTGTATGACAAAGTTCCAAAGGTTAGCCAGGCGAGGTACCAACTAGCAGATAAAGCTAGAGAGAGCGTTAAGCCATTACAATCAAACCATTACAACCAAACCATTACGTTTAAACCATTACAACCAAGCCATTACACCAAACCATTACATTAAACTATTAAAGCCAAACCATTACATTTTTTATATATAGTTTAATAGGAGATGGGGGCAAGTGTTTCAGGTGCTCAGGTGAGAGCGGAAGAGCTGTGTCTTCAGATGTTTCTTGAAGACAGAGAGGGACTCAGCAGAACGCATGAGGTGTGGAAGTTCATTCCACCACCGGGGGCCAACGTCTGAGAAAGTCCTGGATAGTGATTTAACGCCACGATGTGACAGGACCACCAGGCGCCGTTCAGTGGCAGAGTATAGCAGTCGGGAGGGGACATAGGGTTGCAGCAGTGAGCTCAGGTACTTAGGTGCAGTTTTGTTGGTCACCCTGTACGCAAGCATCAAGGCCTTGAACATGATGCGGGCAGCTACAGGGAGCCAGTGGAGTGAGACTAAGAGGGGTGTAACATGAGCCCTTTTTGGTTGGTTGAAAACCAGACGTGCAGCTGTGTTCTTTATCAACTGCAGAGGTTTAACAGAGCATGCAGGTAGGCCAGCCAAAAGAGCATTGCAGTAGTCCAGTCTTGAGATGACCAGTGCCTGGACAAGGAGCTGCGCAGCATGCTCGGATAGGTAGGGCCTGATTTTCCTGATATTGTACAGGTCAAATCTGCATGATGTGGTAGTCGTAGCGATGTGGTCAGTAAATTTCAGCTGGTCATCAATCACTACCCCCAGGTTCCTTGCAGACCTGGACACAGTCAGTGGCGTTGAGCCGAGCTGAACAGTGATGTTGTGCTGGATCGACGGGCTGGCTGGAATTACTAGGAGCTCTGTCTTGGATATGTTGAGTTGAAGATGGCACTCCCTCATCCCTCATGCATTTGATTAAAACAATACAACTAGTACAGCTGTACTGTAATTACACCATTCAATCACCATCGTTAACTATTATTGTTTTTTTACAAATTTATTTTATAATATGTAATATTAATACATAATATAATACATTATATTGTATATTATGTTTTATAATATGTAACATAAATATAAAGTATATAATATATAAATATATTTACACTCACATTAGGTAACAAAATTGTTCAACCTTGCAGTTCAGGAACTTTGAGGAATGGATATTCAATATTTTCAGCATTCAATATTTTCAGCCTGGTCTCAAATATAGAACATGACCTCTTTCAGCATGCTAAAAAATGCACAATTATTGTTCATAGTCTTTTAAGATTTTTTATTGTTTGCATTACATTTTTATGACTGAAAGGATATTAATGACTTACATTAATACAACGTGTAATAAGCCATGTTAACATTTAAAGCCCATGTTAGCCTTACAAGATAATGTAGTTCCATATGGTTGCACTGGTCTGGCATGAGGATAATAATCCAAATGCAAATCAAGACACTCTTTTACACCAATATTCTCTTTCCCTACATCAAATAAACTACATTGTACAGTCAAAGAATCATTTATTATAAATTATTATTATATTCACTACAATACAACATTTTTCTTAACTTTGAGCCCTTACAGTTTATTATCTAATGACCTGACTTTTGGCACAATGGTGCACAATGGGACTCAGTGTAATTAATGTCCAGCTGGAAAAATAATGAAAAATCCTCTGGCGTATAATTACCGTGTTGACCTGAAATTTAGCATGCGGTTCCTCCTCACAGCTCCCAGCATCAAATCTTAGGGATATAAAACTGCCTTAGAAAAATTCGTGGTGGGGTCCTGAGTGGCTTTGTCAGCACGGTGTTCACTTTGAGAGCAGGCTGAGGACTACGGCCTGGGTAAAAAAAAAAAACTGGCCATATTGTTTGCCGACAGCAGCCGGTATACTACGGGGCTGAATCACATTGGTTTTGTTTCCCAGGGGGTAGGGGTGGGTATGATGGTCGGGCAGAGCTTTCTCACCACACCGCTCGAGGCACCCTGCAGTAAAGTAGCACCTATACTCCAATGAGCACCCATTTCAGCGTAGTGTGTTGTACGGGCTGTAGTGTGAAAAATAGCCACTGGCTGCATGCAAGTGTACTGGAGGATTGAATTCATCTTGCCTAAGAACTCCTGCACAAATACAGAGGTTGTCATGGTGAGAAAAGGTTAGTATACTGCTGATCCAAAACAGTGTTACACAAAATGGAAAAAGCAAAAAATGCCTTGTAACAAATGAATATGCATGCGAGTATGCTGCATAATATATAACATTAATATAATTTAGATGATGGATAGAATTCAAATTGTAAATCATTTAAAGCTGGCAGTTCATGTCTCAAACAGAGCTGTGAAATTTGATGATTCAGTATTTTGTGTTCATTGACAGTGCCGAAGTGCTGGGCCTTTCTCTCCATATGTGTCTTTTGCCATTCTCTTTAAGTGTGATCATGACAGTATTATATTCCATAACAAATCTGAGATTGGCAGATTGTGTTGATTTGTGGAGTCTTTATTTTATGATGACATTTTATAATGACTCCATTAATATTCTATCACATATAATTTAGAAAAAGTGCAAGAGTTGCAGAGCTTGTTAGGTCTAAATTCAAATTGGAACACAATGTAATCAGATTTGCCTTGTTGCCGACATGTCCTTTTGTGACCGATAATATGAGGGACTACCAGCGGTCTAGGCTGCTAAGTCAAGGTGAATGAGACCTTTAACTGACATTCTGATTAAGATGTCATCTTCCACAGCCACAGTTTAGAGTTCATGATCCATGCATATCTGCAGAACATAAAAAGACTATCATCAGCACAACATGGATTGGCAGTGCTCCTCTAAATATTTCAAATGCGATCTTTCTTGTCTGTGGAATGATTCTGAAGCACAGCATTCCCATCATTACACTCCTGGCAGTAGCTGTTCGTTCTTGAGTTGTTACTCTGGCACCATCTCCCCTCTTCGCCTGCTGCCTTGGCTAAGATGCACTGTTTGAACACTCTGTCTTGCAAACAATGGAAACATTATTCATTTTTTGCATAGCTGGAGCCCTTATCCATGGCTGATGTTTTCTTTTCTCCGTTTAATAGTTTCTCATTGACTGAAAGAGTTTCTGTTAAGAGGGAGCGCAAAGGTAGCAGTCTGGAACCTTAAATCTTCTGGTTACAAGCCAGTTTCACTCATCACTACGCCACTCCCAGGATGTTGCAGAGATTTTTCAGCTCATTGTCTAGGTGCTTGTTTTCATTGGACATTTGAAATGCACTGGTGTTTTAATGTCCCTGATGAATGCAATGACATGATGGCTGAGGGATTATAGATATCGGATGTGATTAACTCAGTTCAAAAAAAGTAAAAAAAAAGTCTCATTTTTAGGTTTCATTTGTCGTCCACCTTCTGCCCCCATGCTAAAGCAGTGTGGATCACACATGAGGAAATATGCGCTTCTCTTCTGGGGCCTGTTAGCTAGTAAGTACAATAAGCTTTGTCAGTCACATATATCTGCATCTCAAGAGTTGCCTTCAGTGAACAATGGAGGATGTTGGGGTTTTTTTTTTTTTTAACTTCAAGCATTTTGTTCCCATGGGGACAGACTTGATTGTTAGACTCTTGTTCCTAGCCTTTTTTCCTCAGAAGTGCTGTCCATGAGTGTAAACCCATTAATGCCTTTCATCAGAATTCTACAATACCCCAGCATGTCCTTGGAAAAAGATTATTTTATGGTTTTCAGTTGCTGGGAGAAAGTCTAAAATGCTTTCTTTTCATGTTACTGAATACTGCACGAATGTGGGTTCTGGTGTGAAATAGTCAGAGTTTGGCACTTGTTGTGTGGCTGTATTAAGTATAATAAATCAATGAAAGTAACAAGGTTATGCACTGAAAGCATAAACCTAAAAATATTCTGCTCTCTCTCTCTCTCTCTCTCTCCAATTCAATTGAATTGAGAGAGTTTGAGAGTTTGAATATATAGTATATAGAGTTTTGTCAGTTGTATCAGTTTCTTTAAATAAGTTTTGTACATGTGATGTTTCTGAGTGAGTTGTTCTAAGGGATCTTTCTCTGGGTAAAGGCTAATTTGAAGGAATGCTCTGTGCAGGTAGGTGTCTCTCTGTGCCAGAATTTAATTGCTCTTTTTTTCTACTGGTAGCGGTAAAGGAAATCTGCCCAGCTCAGCCCTGCATGCAGGATAGGGGGAATTTGTATGTATCTGAAAGATGTTTTTACAGAAATTGGGGTTTAGCATTTGATTTTCTGGTTTTTATATAATTTTTCAAATTTGGTTTTCCAAATATTAGCATTTTGAATGAGAGTAATTGTGTTAGTGTTTGATGCCCTGTTTTTTCCATAATTCCCAGAATGAATTTTGTTCTTTTGCTTCCTAAATTTTGCTTAGTTCATTACTCACATAAGTGCCTCTTTTTTCCCTGAGGTTCTTGTATTGTCTTAAGACCTGGTGAAATTTAAAGCATCCCTCTTGGATTCTTTATGTTTGATGTTTGACAGCTTCCTCAGCAGTTTTTGCTGATGTAAATTCACCGTCAAACTGTCTTTCTTTTCGTATGACTTTTTTGTTTGATGTTATTTTTTTCTTGTATTTTTCTTTTTCAGTTTTGATTTATTTGCCAATCAAATTAACATGTTATTGAGGTGTTGGGTGACCAGGCTAATGTTCTCTTTATTCTTTTCATAAATAGTGTTTTGAAAGCCATTGAACAGCTTTTCAATGTCAGCACTGCTTTATGTTGCCTGATATTCAGCAATGCTGTCCTGTGTCCACTTGTATGTGAGCAGGAGCGGGAGGTCGACCTCTGTTTGCCTCTTTGACTTTTTCAGGTACATTATTATTTGGCTGTGGTCTGATAGGGTTGCAGCATGAATTTCTTTTACAGGGTCTATGTCAGTGATGGTGTAATCCACTACCTAGTGCAGAGCTACCACTGCTCAGAGAGTCCCCCCTGGTTCTGCTGTTAACAACCTAGGCCTTTTCAAAGCTAGGGTACCTGTCTGCCTATCTATCTATATGCATACCTCTCTCTCTCTCTCTCTCTCACACACACACACACACACACACACACACACACACACACATACTTTCAAAATTGTTAGTGGGTGATGTAGAAATCAATATGACATGAAAACTTTAACTGATGAGAGAAAAATACTAAGACCAAAGGTCATAACAAAGTAAAAAAATAGTTATTAGTTAATCATTTAGTACATGGTCAGAATATGTGAAATGTTACTTAGGTATTATATCAAAAGACTGTTTACTGATTGAGGAGTGAGTACTGATTAAATGAATTTGTCCTCTGGTGGTGAGAAATGGAATTGCACAGTGATGACAAACAAGCCAAGTTCACTTTGACACACTATCCCCAAAAAAAGACCTCATCTGTATGCCCTGTAACCCTGACTAAGACATTAGTAAGGCTGTCATCTTCAACAGATGTGTTTATGGCTAACCAAGGTCACAGGCATCGTACAGAACGAAAGATTATCCTGACAAAGTGAAGGGAAAAGAGATAAGAAATGAACAAACTCTGCAGACATTGGAGACTGTTTTAACATGCAGTACCACACCAATCTGCATTTTATAAATGAATGAACTTGTATTTAATGAGTAGAGACATACTGCGTGTTTCCCACAGCAAGCAAACTTAGACCCCCTGATCATCCAATGTGATATGCAGCCATTTCCTCTTAGCTCAAACTTGGCCCTTTTTGATGGCGAGACATCAGCACAACATAACAGGCTATTCGTGAACAAGTCAGCAACACAAAAGTTTATCTGCATTGTACTTCTGGCATTAATACCCCCAAAATGTTTATTCGAGCTGAAAACCTGACAGTCAGCACGAAGGCTTCGGAAGGCTGTGAGTCCGAGGAGGCCTCCAGCAGATTCCCATCATTTCATGTTTTAATGAGTGAATCCCTACTGTTATAAGGCTTGAACGCTGCATGCACATCATTATGTATTTATTTGTTGAAGGCCCCGCTTTGCAACTAAGCCACCCTCAGCAACAGGATATAGGAGAAGCACAAGAGGAAAACTACACTTTGTTTTCTTGCTTTGCTTGGAATTAAATGTTCCTTCCAAATGAGACTCCTGCAACTATGCTGCCTTCCCCTTCCTCTTTGTAAGAGAATTACCCATAAAATGACAACTGTTTCAAAGCACAGGACAACTTGACACGCAGTTTGCTTTGGCAGCTAAGCGGCCATCCTTAATTGTTGCTCTTGTATAGTGATAATTTCCAAGATACATATTTATAGAACACTTCAACATAATGTGACATACCAGATGATCATCAGATCTTCAAGTGTGAGTTGCCTTGAAGAACAGTAGCTGTGTGTTCATATGATGAGGTACAGTAAAATAACAGCACCAGTAAACAATGAACCAATCAGACAATCATATTCAGCAAGTTAAATCAAGGTTTCTCTTCCATAATTTCAAGCAGTTCAAATATAAATTGTGATCTGAGTGCACAGGAATCACAGAAATGCATAAATGTGCCGCTTCTGGTTCTTGTGTATTATTACTGTTGCAGTTCCTTCTGCCATTTTAATAGCAACAAACAGCCCACACAGCCATAACTCAGATTCAGTTCTTTTCCATTTCCAAGCCTGGAAATGGGCAGAAAAAATGACAGCTGCATGACAATTAAGAGCCAGACCATCAACGTCGCAACTGGGGGTGGATTTTCTTGGCTGAGGAACTGCTTATTACATGCAACCACCTGGGGAAATTCCAAGAAGCAGACAGCCAATTAAAGGCCTGAGTTCTGGTAGTTTACAGAATGTTTACCTTCACTTGAGCTTTGATACTCCTGGCTGTATCCTCATCCTAGCCTAGTCTAATCCTCAGAGCCCTTAACTGGCAAATGCATGAGGATGGGAACACCTGGAATTAGTATCTCACCTGTCTTCCTTCTTTGTTTATGATTATTATTATTAGTAGTAGTAGTAGTAGTCGTAGTTGTTGATTGCTTATTACATTTTGGGTTTAGCAAATATTGATGCTGTTGATTCAAGTAAATATGCTGAATGTACTTTTTAAATGAGCTGGCCACAGCACCATGGACAGCACCAACCATGTTATATATCTACATATATATATATATATATATATATATATATATATATATATATATATATATATATATATATATATATATATATATATATATATTGTGTGTGGGTGTGTGTGTAAAAGGTCATGTTCAATCCTTTCAAGCAGTACAGAATGTGCACAATTTGTATGCATTTATAAGGGAGCTATTTCCCATCATGTGCTCAGTTCTGTGGATTGCAATATATTCAGCCCACAGACAGATTACGTGGATAACATAAGTGCAAGTTAAATTGTTTTTCATGCTTTACTTTCAGTGTTATTTTTATTTCCATTAATTCTTCCTGAGGCATTTTTTCTCCATTTTATGCATTTAATCTTCAGCAAAATGCAAATTGCTGCTGCCAGGATGCCTTTTTTTCTTCCTGCAGAGAAAGCCAGGTTTGCGGTGGAGATTTCAGAAACATGGGTAATCACACAATTTAATTTACCCAAGAAAACAGAGCAGCCCAGATGTCACTTCTTATTCAAGCATTTATACAATTGCCGAATATAGAAGTCACTTTAATGGTATAGAGCCTTACTCCCCTGCCTAACTGCTGGTGCATAATAAGGAATTATTTACCGTCTGCTTCTGAAGGGCTGTGTCTTGTTTTATTCATCAGTGTAACCGCTTGCTATAAGCCCTCAGCTAATGGTGAGATGTCTCTTTCCTCACTTTCTAAAACTGGTGGCTGGAGAGCACAGTTGTCACTGAAGGTGAGCAAGCAGTTGCCTTTTTAAAAATTTTTATGAGCAATTTGCAGTGTTCCACTTATGCAGACAAACTGCAATGTAATCCCATTAAAAGCCCCATGTTGTGGAAAAATAATTAAATTCTTGCCCACCAAAATGATTTCATCGGCCGTTCGAAAAAAGTCATTCCCCAGTATGAATTCAACTGAGGATGCCTCAAGGCCAAACTCTGTTGCCTCAGCAACGTTCACCAGAGGGTGGCATGACATCTACAGCTGTAGTACTCTCACTGTAATTGCTTCACCAAATGCCTTCACACTAGTACTTCATGTAGCAAATCTTTGCATGTAAGCTCAGTGAGGATTGCTTTTCCAGGGAACAACATTAGTTCTGAGCATCCACGTCTTCATGGGTTAATTAACATAATAGTATGCAGGGCACATAATAATGTTTATAAAATACAAGAGGAAACAATGCATTCTCAGCATTTGCAAGGGACAAAGGATTGGGGCTCATGTCACCTGCTTAGCCATTTTAAACAGTATCATTTTTTTAACATTCTATGTATAGCCTTTATTATTTATTATTTGCTCTGCTCAAAGGAGAGTATATGTGTCTGAATTTACAGTGTGTGGTATCTGGAGCAACCAGAGCTTTGTTGCCCTAGTAAAAATTAACTCATACAAAAATTGAAGCAAATCACAACAGATTGTTTCCACCATGCACTGAACAGATGTGGAATACACAGCCTCTTAAAGATTAATAACTGCACAAAATTATGTCTTGATCTGCACCTACATGCGTGCTGTAGATTAGCCACCCATTATAATCTTAATGTGTCTCTGGTGTGTGGACTCCTGCGCAAGCTGCAGAGAAATGGCATAATCTCTGGCACGGTTATAAATGTGCGCCATTTGAAATACAATAAATGTTGAAAGGATTTGCATTAACACCACCCAGAAATAGAACCCTGTCCTGAGTAATTGTTCCCTCTGCAATTTGTCCAGGGCCTGCTCCATGATATTAAGGCTAACATTAGCGAGTACCACAGGGTGCTTATTCTTTTTTTTTTTCACAATTTCTGAATGATGTTGCTGAGGACCCATTATCATTTTATTTTAATATCTATAGTGGGTGCTTTTACTATTACATTTAATGAAACCTTGTTTCCCAGTAATGCCATTTAATTACAATACTACTGTTATAGTCTCTCAAAGCAGACGTCTTTACTTAAAACTGACTCATACTTGATTATTTCCCAGCATAGTCAACTATAAATATCCATTTAAAATAAACCGCATGACTTTATTTATTTACAGTTAAGAGAATCTTAGCTACAAACAAACAGTAACTTCATATGTAGAGAACGAGTCTAATGCAATGGATTAAAATACAACATCTGTGTTACTGTTTAATGAGTGAACAGTTTCATAATTAATGTTGTCCAGTATATTGGAAAAATCCATAAAAATATATAATCTGGCATTGATGTCAAATGCCCTGAATAAATACATGATGAGACTGCTTTACCAATGAATTCCTCATTCACTTTCACAACACATAAGAGGAGCAGGTTAATGATATGTAATTATGGACATAGGACATAGGACCTACTCACTGTCATGATACTCAGCTAAAGTTGATAAGTAGTCCCTCCCTTTTTGATTACTTGCTGATGTTAGCTTCCAAATGCAAAGGATTCATCCCCACATTTGCTTCATGTTCATCCTTGAAGATTTTTTTTCCCTAAACATGGATGTCACTAGGTAAAACCTTCAGTTCAGTTGTACTTTTAATAAGATTAAAAATAAAACCATTAAAATTAAGGTTTCTGCAATTGATTGGTTGGGAACTTGAATCACTTGTTGAATGCTGACCATGCACTATTGTAAAAGCATGACTAAATCCAATAATACTGTGGATTTCTATAACTAGGAGTGGAAAACACTGGCCTATGCCTCCTCATACACACCTTAAACATGACACTAGAAAAATCGATGTGTCAGGATGCAATTATTGGTTTGCACATGTATTGGGCCAGGGTGTTTGAGTTTTTGGATAAGGCTGGATTTCTGTGTGCATGTGTGTATATAATGTAACTATAATGTATCTATATAAATGGACAGATCTTGTGCTGCTATATGTCCATGCTGCTTCCCCGACAACAAAACCAAAATACTGTAATGTCTTAGGTACTTCTTTATTTTTGGATTTTGTGTTGAAGAAGCAATAATAGACCCATTGATAACCACTTCACCTTTGTGGACCACTTTCAATGGTCTGACGTGTTTCACATATATGTGACAAAGATCCCCACAACTACCACTACGGCTATATGCTCTACAAAGACTTACCACTACTAGGAATAAGTATGTAACATTGATTTTGTCTTTTACATGAAAAGATTGGTAATGAAACAGTACCTTTCACAAGACCAAGCACAGACACAAATCAAATCCCAGCAGAGCAGTTACGTAGCTAATGACAATGCAATTTGCTGAAAGTAATACCGTTTCAGCTTCAAGTGTAAAGGGAGCCACAGGCTAAAAATTTATGCAGAATTATCAAACTTCAGGGGAAACCCTTGAAGGTCATATATGAAAGCAGAATTTATTGCTTGCAGTTCTATGCATAAGATTTATGGCTGCCTCTCTGCTTTAGAAGAGAAATGAGAGGCCATTCTCAGTAAGCCTTAGATTTTGGGAAAATCAGTCAGCGAGTGTTCAGACTGGGGGTTTCACTCAGCAGAGAGGACACTAAAGACAGCATCAAACTGCCTGACAAAAAAGTCATTTCCTCTCTTATCTGCAAGTTTACAGCCATTGTTTTTAATAACAAAGTGCACAAAACAGTGGTCTCTAACAAACATCTTCCATGGTGAATTGAAGGAGTCAGAGGGACTATAGAAGGAATGTTGTTTGACCAGTTAGACAAAAATAACTAACACATCTGAGCTGAAATGGTAAAGTATGGGAGAAGTACTGTATTATATAAATGAAAACCCCGCATTGATAAGAATGCTTCTCTCTAAAAAAGAAATGCATGAAAATCATTTCAGTGCCAACATTCAGTGTTCACTACAGATTTAAGCACACTGGATTATTCTGTTTATACCTTTAATCATTATGGATGCCCATATGATGTTTTCCTTAAGACTGTAGCAGTGCCCACCGAATGAGCCACGTAATGAACAATCTGAGGCAGACACTTTTTGATAGAGGGTCAGCTTTACCTGGCCTTTTGCATTTACCAACTTCTCATCACAGAAGTAAGAGATAACATTAACGAGAGCTGCCTTGGGGATAGTAAAGATATCCTTAAGCTGGGGAAGGTCTCAATCGAGAGGAGAAGTCTTCTCATTATTCCAAAGTCCACATCATACTGCATCAAAGGCAGTCGGAATGCATTATAATAATAGCTGGCCATTTATTAAAGATTTCAGCTGAGACACCAGCGGGCTGCAGCTGCCAGACCGTTTAATTAACATCTGGAATGCTCAGGAAAGGAAACGTATCATGGTCCTGTAAGAATGCAAACCTGAAGTCAGAATGCATTTCCATCAAGTGAATCTCAGTGGGAATATCAACAGAAGCCATGTTTGTACAGAAAAGAATATGGCTTACTCTTTGTGTTTGACACTGTACGTACTAATGTATGTAATGAAAAATGGCTTTTTACGACATCTGTAGTGACATCTCCTCATTGTTTTTTTTTAAACAGCACATGGAATTTTAAAAAAGAGCCCATTAAAATTGTGTTATTATTTATTTATGTGGCAGGCAGCATCATCCAGTGCAACCTACAGCAGAAGGCACAAGTGCAAAGAGTACAAATAGGAAGGCAAATAGCAAATAGGAAATGCCGTTTACTTAGCAACTACTGAAAGGTTTTAAGGCAAGACAGAATGCTTACTGCAATTTTAAATATGAATCACTAAAGCTAGGAAATCCACTGATCTATAAAAAAAGCTAAGCAATATGCAGCATCCAAAGTGTGTTACAGCAGAGGCATTGTCTCCAGTTCAGTCAGCAGATTAGGCAGTGTGGTCTAAGGCCCTGTATACCCTAGGACTTGAAGCAGACAGGTGAAACTTGAAAGAGGGGTGGCACAAGCTTAGATGGGGGAGGTCACAGGAGTCAGCAAGGAGGAGCAGTTAGGCAGCAGGTGTAGGTTGGAGCTGGAATGGTTTGGATGAAAGTGATGCATGTATTTGCTGTTCACATGGTAGCTGTTAGGAGCTATTTACTTATAGGCTTTCACTACATTCCAAAATGGCAGTTTTTTGAAAGATAGAGAAAATAACCTACTTCGGAGTGCTAGCCTTAAAGGAAAAAAGTCCAAGAAACTGTACCATCAGGTGAGTCCTGATTAGATGCAGGTGCCATCGAAACTGTCATTTCTCATTAGTAAACAAATGCTCTTGGCTGCAGATCCACATTTCTTTAGCATTGTTTTTCTATTGATCAAAAATTATGAAAGCCATATATTTGTTCAAACAGACTCACCAGACAAAGTGAAGTGTGTATTGTACCCTGAACTGGTACAATTTCTGACAGGTACCAAAGTACAGCTAAAAAAATGTACATTTAATGAAAGTAATCAGAATCTAATTCACTGAAAACTGAGACATGGGTGTATCAGATTCCAGTGCAAAGCAATGAAAAAAGAGAGATTTAAGAGACAATTTAAAAATAGGAATTTAAAATGTGTTTAATATGTTTTAATATGTTTAATATGTGTTTAATTGCTCTCATGGTTCCTGGCTCATGTGATGAGAGCAACTGCAAATTATAATTGAACTAAAAACAAAGATAATTGTTAACAAATTAAGACAAATGAGTTGATTAAAATACTGTCAAACTTGATTTCACAGGCATCACTGTTTTACACAAGCAAAAAAAAAAACAATAAAAAATAAAAAAATAATCATTGTGGAATGTTGGACTTAAAAAAAAAAACTATAACTGAAATCTTAATTGTTTTCACTCCCATTAAAAACGGATTATGCTCATTGGTCTCCCATGCACCAACCCTATCCAGGTCCTTGGTGGTTCCAATTATAGCCTCATCATGTGACAGTATATGTTTTCAGTGTACCTCAACTCCTGAACGGAGCAATTTCAAGGGCAGTGTCATAATACATATTCTAGCAGCTCCTTGCCTGGTGAAAGCATTAAACTGTGCAGCTTTCAGGGGTTAGCTTTTAATGGCAACAGTTCTCATTTCTATGTAAAAGGATATGCAGCCCTGGCAAAACTCTGAATGACAGATGGGACTGATTTTTAACTGTCATCTGCCTGCTCTTTGAGGAGGAGATACAGAGGGCAATACAGAACTGGCAGGAAAAGTTTCTAAATAAGAATAGTAAAGAAAGGTGGTCAGGGGACTGGTTGCAGGAATTTCTAATACGTAATACTGGCCTAGATTACATTAATAGGCTCTTGAGGGTTTCTCAACTTTATTTGCTCAACTGTGCTTTCAGCTGCCATCCACAGAATGCCAATGTAGTTATATTTTCTGTTCACAAATTGCTCAGAGGTTTATGATGATCCCACTGGCTGTTAATGCATAATTTCATTTCGTGTAGGCTGACAGCAGGAGGCCCCCATTTGCCAGAGGTAACTACATGTTGTAGCTGCGTGTTTCTCCGTGTTGGAAAATGTGTCTGCAGAGTGTCAGCAGATGCCTGTTTACTTTTTCGTTGTCGTTGTTATTGAATGAAGACACTATTCTCCTTGTGAGGAAGGCTCGCTCTTTCCCCATCCTTTCGAATAAGCAAGATGGCAGTCCTTTTCCTAGAGTGGTGAAATCCTGGAAAGCAGCTCAGCAGCAGGTCCTCCAAATCCACAGCCTGACTGTAAATCTCATGCACTCAGCCTCTACAGTGGCAATAAAATAGTACTACATTTACAGTTGCTTAGCCATGCAGGGCAATTAAAGAAAGTTTGTGCAGTACATAATGTGGCTAAGCTGCAACTATAAAATGACTGTTAAAACTATTGCTAACAAAAAAACTGCCATGCTTAATGAAATAGAACACTATCCCTGAATCTAACTGCATTATTGGTGTTTAGTCCAAATATATTAAACAAGACACATGGAATTAAAGTGTTTTCAACTAGGCTAATCAAATATCTTTGACAAGAACTACAAATGCTGATAGAGTATTATGCAAGATTACTAAGATTAAAATTGTAAATAAAACTATCTTCAAAATATACTGATATATGCAAGATTTCAGAAAATAAAATTTAATAAATATTGTGCTTGATGCAAGATTACGACCTGGTGAGACAGGTCGCAGTCTCATACAAAGAAGCTATTGAAAAAAGAAAGCAATAATGGTGGTGCTGGGGTAGCCTGTGTTACTTGATGAAAATATTGTGAATCTGTAATCAAGTCACAGAGAAAACCTCATCTACAATATTGTGGTTATAAGAATAATGTCTGGACAATGCAACTCACTGAGAGACTGCAATATCCTCTGCACCACACCCCTGGGCAAAGAAAATGTCATGCTTTCACCTTAAGGGACTGACAGCTGGCTCCAGATCACTGTGTTATGAATCACACTGGAGAGCAATCCTGAGCTGTGTGTCGAAACAGTGAGGAAAATTGTGTCCTTTATCGACAAAATGAGATAGCGAGATTGCACCTTGGCATCAGTTGAGGGCCCTCCAATTATATGAAGTGTGAGCGATTTCTATCCCCCATTCCCATAACCCATTCCCCCCCCGCTACCCCACCCCCATCCCCACCCCATGATGTCAAATGGAGAACCTACGGGGCCCACACTCCCGCTATGCACTTATACAGTGATGCTCTCATCTCCCCGACACATCCAGACAAACGCTGTCTGTTACAGATGTCTGATGTGGGCTGCCCTTTCAACAACCTGTATTTCGGAACATTAGTGCTAACAGGGGGAGGAACATTACATTGGGGCCAGGGGTGGGGGGGGGGGTGGGGGTCCACTTTATTCCTTGATATAAGCTCACCTATCCCCTTTGGAAAAAGGTAAAGTGGATCCTCTCACCATGCTCATAAAATGACACAGTGGGCAGACAAGGCCATCACCGGGCAAAAAGGTCTAATGATATAAATGTGGAGGGTAAATGCACATGACACGAGACTTTTCATTTGATTAGGTTTATATTCTATGCAGTCCCTTCCCTCGCACAGTGGTCAGTGAAAGCAGAAGGCATGCTGAGAATTGACAGGCTGGCTATGAAGATGTATTTCCCAAGGCATTTTTGAAAATGCATAACCTTACTGAGATTCATAGGTTCAACTGCAGTTTGTCTGAAGTGCATACAACATTGTGAGACAAAGTTAAATGTAAAGTTAAATGGCTGGTAATATATGAAGATGTGTTAAATATTTTCTAACATAAATCTAATGTCACCTTAAAAGAATTAATTTTGGGTTTCAGTGTTTTTAAATAAAATATCACAGAGAACAAAATTTCAATGTATCATTTGTAATTCAGTAAAATGTGAGAATTGGTCAAGGATCTGAATACTTTTGCAAGGCACTGTATATATGATAATTAATAAATATATAATGCTTGATAAAGGTTATTTACAATGTAGAAATGATGCGTATGTATTGTAATAGTCATCATATTACCTAACGGATGGTTCATACGGTTCTGTTGGATGATTTATCATGTCTCACAGAAACTGGTTAATTTCAACTGTAAATCTTGAATTCAGGCAAGCTTTTTTAATGATCATCTCCTGTAGTTAGTCTCTAAATCCTTAGCTAGGTCTCCCACACCAAAACGCACTGAATAATATACAGGTTTGTTTCCATCATAAAAATCTTCTTCAAACTGCATCGTTTTTCCATATTCCATTATTTCCAAAATCCTATATTACAGTAACGTCTGTGATGGGAAAAAAAAAGCTTTCATTTGAAAAATAATGGCACATTGACAGCTCAGCGGTCTTCAGAGAGGGAACAGGACCCTGAGAATCTTGTAGAAAATTGGCTGGTTATATATAGATGAAAGGAGTAGTGCCTTTGCCTGGCGTAGTGAGGGGGATAGGCATCGTTCCCATTGTGTGAAAGACTCAGCTGAAGCGCACAGCACTTTGATCGAGCCCAGCTAACCGGGTCAGGCCTCAAAGCTTAGTCCAGATCATCAGGAGGCGCGCTCTACCAATTATTTATTTTGTCAAATCTTTGGGATAAACTTTTCAGTTTGAAGTACACGCTGTACTGAAGTAAGTTTTGAGAGTGCATCACCCCAAGGAGGCAGGGTATTTGGAGCAAGACTTCTAGCAGACTAATTGAATTTACGTTCAATCTTGCCTTTTAGCAAATCTTTTAGAAAAAAGGCATTTGTGTGCTCCAGTTACCCTTCAATGGTTCTTATTTTTGAGGCTGAGGAACAAGGTGTAACAGACATAAAAATACAGATCCATCACATTCTGTCTGTGTCAGAAATTAAGTATTACCCTGGATTGGCTGGCCTACAAACATCAACATAAAAAGTTGTTCTCCTTAGTTTTTTTTTTTATGTTTTCACATTGTTTCCGACATATAAAATTATTCAGCCTACCATAATTCTTCAGCACCTGCAACATGATGTGTTCACTTTACCAATAGGAACAGTGGTTTCTACTATTTTTTCCCAGAAAAGAGAAACAGAAAATATGTCTATCTGTCATTAATCATTCACCACTGACAAGCCTGTGCCTCATGTGCTTTTAAATCTGTAATTCCATATAATAGCTTGTCTTGCAATAACAATATCTTTCAAAGGCTGAATGCTCCTACAGACCTGTGACAGCCACTGATGCTGAAGGAAATAATTAATTTTCCCCCCACAATGGCAGTAAATCCTTAAACAATCATCCATTACTTGTGCACAGGTCAGAATCTTGATGCAAACCTTTGAAAAAGCAGGAAAATGTATCAAAGAAGCCTGCGACATGCTATTTAACATATGTGTTTCCAAGTGGTGAAAAAAGTACCTGCCTGGTCAGCAGAGACACTTTCTTTTCATGTTTGAGGCATTTACATCACAGCAGGACTGGGAGAGGGCATGGAGCAGTAGAAATGCCATCCTCAGCTCCAATCAGGACACGGGCCCGCCGACCCACCAGCGAGTGCTCCCGCCAAGATCCCAGTAATGAAGGTGCCACTCTCCTGTGTACTATTGCGTAATGCTCCATTGCAGCTGCGCTGCACCCCCTCCCCACCTTCCCTGCTTTCTACATGGGAAAGGTTAGATATGAACACACATGCTGTTCACGCATTGAAATGACACCTGCGGTGAGCCGCTTCCAGTGAGCTTACGCCTGTCATCTTTTATGTACACACTCGGTTCTGATTTGTAGTCATAGGGAGGAGTGAATGGGGTTGGCAGAGAGGTCAGCATACTCAGTCTCTTTTGTGGGAGGTGACAAAACCTACCATGAAAATGATGCATGGCCGCACAGATGTTCTGTGAAATCGCAGCGTTCTCTTTGAGGATGGCCCCTCATGCTTCAGCGTAACACAGCTGGATGACAAGCAACGCGGGCAAAGTGAGGGATGGTTTAAGTATTAAACCAACACTGACGATCTGGGACCCAGCACACTGCTCACTCTTTCCAATGCATCTCGAAGTGTCACTTTACTGGATACCCGCCACTGACGGCATCCCATTGTCTCTCGATTCCCTCAGTTTGAGCCGGTCAGAAGAGTGGAGCTGACATTAGAGACAAAAAGATTCCCCACGTTTACTTCACAAAGTGACATTAAAGCTGGCTAGCAGCAATCAAGCAGTTCTGGGGCCCAGGTGTGCTGGGTGAGACTGCATGGCAGGAAGGTGCTAAAATGTCATGAACAGCAGAAAAGTATCAGCAACAGAGTACTAGCAGTTTCTCTGTAGCAAATGTCATCTGCATCATTGCTCAACTTACCAGACTGAACCTGAGTGCAGTACCTTGACAAGGTTCCATAGAGGTGTACACTGTACCTTTACACACGATGTATTGCGGAATTTTAAAATCTTTTATGACAATTTGGTGGGTTCCATGCACAGACATATTTTTAGTTTAGCTGAGCTAAATTTAATGTTCAAAGAATCCAAATAGGAAGTAAAGTGATCAATGTCTGCTGTATGAATAAAAAACAAGCCAAGCCCAGTAGTTATCCAGATTCAGTTAAGATTATAGAACACCCAGTTTCCATTGTTCAGTTGAAAAGAGAAATTTCCCCATTGCCCCAGCCCTGTATGCTTCAGCATCTCAGTGTACACTTGTGTCAAAGCATCCACACCAACCCTTTTGGCTCATTCTGCATACAGAGTCCAAATACAGACATATTTGGCTAAAAGTTCTGCAGAAGAAGGACTTACTTGCTTTGTCTGTGGCTATATACAAGGAATTATTGCTGCACTGGATTCACTGAAATATAAATACAAAGGAATAAAATATTAATATATTAAATATATTTTAAACTGGGTATATGTTTAGCAAATTGTGTTATGTTTAGCGCAAAAGGAAGTTGCTAAGAAAGGCTAATGAGAATGTATAATTACAAAAACATTAGTCACTGTGTGTTTAATTAAATGAGATTAATGTATGCAAGGGATAATTAGGGACCTCTTTTCCTGTAAACTAGCAGTTTTACAGTAGAGCATATACACCTCAGTATAACACCACATACAGCAGCACTGAAGCAAAAATATTCCTCATTAATTCACTGTGGCTTTTTTATGGTGGAAATAAGCATAAATGTGTTGTTGGAACATTTCAATTAAGGGGTAACCTAGTCACAAATGCAATCACAAAATGCACTTTACTCATTTCCACCTATTACTATGTACTATGTATTTACATTTATACTATGTATACTATGTATAGTTGTGCTAAAATCATTACCTGCCCATTACCAGCCAGTCTTTCTGAAAATTGGACAGTTAACTTCCTTTATTTTAGCTGTATGTCTGAGCTGTATTTTTTTTTTTTTTTGGAGAGATTTCTTTTTCCCCAGTAATTAGTTTGGAGAGCTGTACCGTGTGCCTCTGTGAGGGGCACACAGCCGGAGGCAGTCAGTCCCCCCTGGAAGTTCTGCTGATGTAACAAACACAAACTCACAAAATCTGCAATAGGGCTGTTACTGTAGAAATGAAAAATGGGAACCAGTACAACCAACTGATTAGGATCAAGCAGGTGGTCATCCTGGTGGTGAATGAAATGTTAAAAACATACTTCAAGAAGGAAAGCCTTGTTTTCTTAGGCAATTTGCCAAATGTTTTATTTCATCATGTATGTAGATTCAACAGCTCCAGGGATTTTTTTCTTGATACACATCTTGAAAATGGGGGTCTCCAAGCTGATGATGCTTATTTAATAGAGAATCAAGGTTCACTATCTTTTCAACTTCATCACAATGAATAGAATAATTGCTAGGCTGCACATCTAAGCTTAAGGTATATTTGTAAATGAAGGAAACCAAGATGTGTTTTCAGAGGTGTTTTCAAAGAAACTATAAATTAGTCATGGCAATTACAATTGTCTTTAACTGACAAACAGGCCTTGATGTGTAGTATACATTGTAACAAATTCTCCCTAGGAAAGAGCCATTTTAAAAACTTGTGCGGTTTTAAAGGTTCATAGTGCAACATAAGTAGCCGATATTTAATGCCCTTCCCGGACAGATTCCAGGTAATATAAGCCATTTCCTACCATTGGCATCTCAAAGAATACAGAATTGAAATGCACAAATAACTACCAGCCAACCACATATAATAATTTTGTGATGGGGTGCACCTAAATTGTCTGAGCCCTAAGAAAATTGCCACTTCATTCATTTTAATCATTCAAAAAAAGGCAAAAGCTTGTGTGCTTTTTCTTGACTGGATGCTGGCTCAGGAACCTTGCAGCCTTATAAACAGGCTGGTTCCCATTCACCATACGTAAATGCTGATCTCACCCCCATGCTGCTTGAAAAGGCTGCAGCCGCAGGCTGCCATAAAGTAAAAGGGCGCATCAACAACACAATTTATCCACGAAAATTTGCGGGCATTGTGAAAAATTCCCTTTCATTCAGTTCTTGTGGGGCAAAGGCCAACACCTAACAGACGAATGTTTTTTCATTTCCTTCACATCACTTCAAAGACAATCTTAGCCGCGTGGGCTAAGACATGTCTGCTCAACTCACACAGGGATTACGAAAGCTTTGTGAACAGAACCTGGGGGAAGAAAAGTAAAAATTCTTCTCCCGCAGCAGACCAAAAGCGTGAATACTGCGAGACTCTATGCGTTTTTCAAAAGGAGACATCAAAGGACAGGTTTGGCGCATTAGAGAGAGCTCGTGAGGGGAGAGCATTTCGGCCCATCCACCCCGCTGACCAGGGAGTAAAAAAACTGGGCATACTGCTGACTCTGCCAGCATACTGACCTTGCCAGGAGGAGTGGACAGTCAGACCCAAATACGACCTGACAAAACCACAGTACAATTTCCTTTTTTGCCATTGACCAAAAGAATGGAAAATTTGTTCCGTATGCCCTTCACCAAAAAGCAATACCCCTCACACTGTGTATGCAGGATCAAAAACAGCAAGTTCTAATCTCAACACTCAAAATAGTGTCTCAAAACAGTCAAGGCTACCACCCTTTCTTTCTCCCACAACACAGAGTCTGTATACCTCAGAGGGCGGTGCTGTTGAGATTCCTGGCAATAATACATTGTGACACAAAATTCAGATATTTCATCTACACACAAGATGCATTATTGGAGTATGAATTAGGAGAGGAATGGAACAGCATTTTCAGAGCAAAATCACTCCCAGCAAAGTGCACCCAGCTGACCAGAGACCAGTGATGCTTAACAATGTAACCTTGTTAGAGATTCTGAGGTAAATGGATTTTGTATAAGGCCCTCTGTAACTTTCAGTGATGTCATTCACCTGTCTCTGTGTACCTGTACCTGAAGCCACTTTAGTTAACATAAACATGAATTTTGCTAGCTTTGCATCTATTTTTACTCAACATCTGCACACTCCTGCTAGGTCCTCAAACCCTTTATTTTGCATTTATGTATGCAAATTACATTCCAGGACATAATTCATCAACCTGCCTATCCTACCAGAGAAATCTGTCACTTTTACAATGATTAAACCATTGGGTTTTGGGATGTACAGTATCTGCATATTAAATCACTCTCTGACTCATTTGTACTTGTTAGAAAGATAGACTGCATTTCCATAACCAGCTGCTGCCAATTCAAGAGTAAACAAACACTTTAAATGGGGAGGACAAAACTACTGTGAATTTCCTAAACATTTTGTATTTCCTCCACCCTAAATAATAAATGTTCAATCTGGCCCACATTTTCTTATTTGATTCTTCAATGGGCGCACAAACATATTAAAAACAAGTTATTATGAAAACAATTAAGATGAGATTCCTCATTATGCTAAAGCCTTCTGTCGTTGTCTTAAACTGATTAAACAATCCAGGTTGGCATAATTCTTTTACTGATTCAAATTCTATCAGTGCTAAAAGTATTTGTGAAGTGAGAGTTTTCATTTCAGAACACATTGCCTTGTTTGATGCAAACAGCATATATATGCCTAGTTTATGCAAGTCAATGTGAGGTTATTTATGCAGGGAGATACATTAAGCATGTTTATTTATTTATATATTTGAATTTGTAATCTTGTAAGTGAAAAGAGTGTGACAAATGCTGCCATTTGGGGGGAAGGCAGGGGGTAGGAACTGTGTAATTTGTAAATTGCACTAATCAAAGAAATTGCTGTGTGCTTCCTCTACCCTTTCAGACCCCAGGCTTACAGCATTAATGCAAAGAGGCTCAACTCACAGAACCAAATGCCCCATCAATATCATTCTTTTGTACTTTGATCTCCAGTGTCATTGTATCCTAATGCACTTTTTTCTGCACAGCTAAATTATAAACCTTCATTTCAATTAGATAGCAAAAGAGCTTTGCTGTTTGGGGGGGGGAAAGCTTGCTGTTGAGCCACTGTCTCTCTCAGTGACAGTGGTCAGCTGGATCACACCTTTAACAGCTGAGATATCAGACCCTCCTTTTGGGATGGCAGGTTGGTGGGGTATATGTTATTTATCCAAGAACAGAAATACACTTCATAATCCTCCCTTTTATTCAGAGAGGTGTGAGAGATTCCGGAGACATAGATTCCCTCAAACAAAGGATGATTAGCCCTGAAGCAGACTGCCTCTCCCTGTGGTTCATGTCATTACAATGTAAAGGTGTTTAGAACTGATATCGCAGCTTATGCTTGCTTCTCACCTATGATCTCAATTTATTATGGATATCAGAAAGGCCCACTAGATACCATAAACAGAACACTGACGAATTCTGCTGTAACATGGCCAGCATATCTAAGTGTATTTCACTAGCCCATCAACATTAGCATTTATTTTAGTAAATTAACCCTCGAAGGAAGTCCCTAGTGGAAATGAATTATAAATCACAAAGCAGTTACAGAGGTATGGTCATCAGCCACAAGTGGGAATAAATATGTCTCTTTGAAAAACTAACTGCAGTTACCAGACCACAAAGCACTGCCTACATAATACAGTATTCGTAGGTTTCACCATCATGACTTTTCAGGCATGCTTACCATTTTGAGAACCTAGGATGGTCTAACCAAGACATATCAGACGGCATGCTAAAGCAATGCACAAGTCAGACACACTATCAAATGATTAATTAAGTACATGAATTGGCTATATAGTAGTTGATATCACACATTGAATTTACAGCTAGTAAAAATACTTGATATCAGGCAATGAAATTATAATTTGCAACAAGGCAAGGAAAGTGGGAATGGGTTTGACATCTGCCATAAGTATGTAACAGCTCTTTTGTCATACTTGCAATACAGAGTCAAATGTGAGGCAGAGCATTAATATTTAAGTTTCATGCATGGTTAAATGGTTAAGCAGGTGATTGCATTTTGTGTATATTTTTCAACTTTTTAGGGTTCTACTTCAACTGATTCAAATGTTTTAATTCTGGTGTCCAATGGTGATGCCTTTCCCTCATTTCCCATGGTTTAGTATTCATTTCCAATCAGATGTCCCCTGCATGGCTCTAGAGGAGTTTGAAGGAAGAGAGACTTGTAGAAAACTAGTCATATTTACAGATAGCAGGCCACTGTCCGTGGTCCTGTAGATACTCATGTGCTCTGATACTCTCCATCCATGGTGCTGATGTCCCCTAAGCACCCGCTGGAAGACATCAGCTCACCTGCTCTTGTGTGGCTGCACTTGGCAGTCACAGTGCCACAGCCTGGTAAGACAGTTTCTGAACAGAGCCCTCCCACACTATGGACTCCAGTAGATGAGATACTGCTGAGGTAAACACTTGGTGGAGGGCCTGTTGTCATTTATCTCCTTACATTGAGGTTTACTGTTAGCACCTGCTATTTGTCCATGCTCACACTGTGTTGTAGAGGACAGCCAAAGGGCCCACAAGGTATCATTATATAATTACATTTGGCAATCGAATGGAAAGGTTGATAAACTTCATAAGGGAATTTTGTGATGAAGATAATCACACCCAATAACAGTAAAAATCATTTTCTTTCAACTCTTAAACACAGGTGAATGAAACATCAGTAAGCTGTCATGTATTAGAAGTGAATTTTGGCATGCGGTCATATAATCAATGACTGTATTAGCAAATGTTCTGGCTGCAATACCTGTAAACATCTCTCTATACATGTCCGGATTTCATTAGGAGACATTATCCCAGGAGAAAAAATTCATAAAGTCTTTTTTAACTGACTGAACGCTCCCCAAATACATTGTTACTGACTGATGTCACAGCAAACACATTACTGCCAATGCTTCAGCAATCCATAGGGCATCTCTGTTCATGAAGTTTAGCAGGAAAAAACATGCCTTTTTAGGGATTCTGGGATTGCAACAGCCATACAAGGAGGAAGATTTCCATTTTCACAGCTGAGTGTTTGTCTCTCCTCTGTGAGAGCCAGAGACTATAGAGCTATTTTGTTATTAGCTTAATGTAAAATTGACAGGCTTATTTTCCCTTTAGCCATTTTGGTATAATTTTATGTATTGTCCCAGGCAGCAGTGTGTGCTGTAGAGATATTGCCTACGGACACAGAGACAAATCCATCAAGAGAGCATGCATGTTACATCAATAGCTGCATACATTTTGAGCATAAGTGGATAAACAGGATTAGGTTAACCACATTTTAGATGAAACTGATTAATCTGTATTCTGTTTGCAGAGAAAAATGTGCATGCAAACACTTTGTTATATCACTTTTCTAAAAGATTGAGCACAGATGATGAATGCATAAAGCTGGCATCAATCAAGCTTTGTGTGTTTTGCAGTGTTATGCACTGGTTAAAGACCTGACCTTGTAACCCAAAACTTCCAGGTTTAACACTTGAGGTGGGGAATTGCTGTTTGTACCCGTGAGCTACCATCACTCGTTCACACAGCCTTAGCTATGTCTGATAATAACCACATGCTTACCTGAGATAAGTATGCACTGAGTTTTGGGAGGAGCATTGCTCATTTATTACATTACATACAGGTGGGGAACGAGCAGGAATGCCTACTGAGAAATGTCCACTGCACACTAATTGAAAAGATGAAACACCCACCCCTCACGACTAATTGGCCTTTACTTTAGTTTAAATGATGGTTGCCACCATGACTGGTTGTCAGGCCTGACACACAACTGGCTTTGGAAGCTACCCATGAGCAAAGAACCACATTTGAATGTTTTAGTAAATATCCAGCTGTATAAAGGGAAATACGTAAAATGTAAGTTATGTAGTTCACCCTGGACAAGACAGTCTGCCAACCAAATATTGCAATATGGCAATGTTACAGATACAAATTTACATTCACTGCCTCTTGGGAAGCACCAGCACAATAAGAATCTCTTTCAAGGGGTTGCCCTCAGGGTTCCAGTCCTACACTTCCACCATAGATAACTGAGTCTGAAGCTGTTTGTAACTCCTACTGTTAAAACTACAGCTCTGACTTGCTTTCAGAATCAAACCATTCCTGAAAATCCTTTTGAGGTACATAAACTCAGTTTGCTTTATTGTTTTATTTCATTATCATCATTGTCGTTCCAACAAAATAGCAAACAACATATCATTTTTATAGGGTGCTGGTAACGATAATGTAATGCAATGAAGTGCTACTCAATTCCCTTGGTGGAGCATCAAAAAACAAAACAATACCTTCAGCAGCAGAACATTATTCAACAGAAAACAGAAGACATCAGGTAACAGGGAGTTGCATTTTATCTTTTGCATTTAAGAAAAAATGACAAATAACATAAATACAGTATCTTACATTCTAATCTTTGCTTAATCAAAAAAATATAAATAAAGACAGCAAGTTAAGTTTAAATTTTATAGACATGCTAAGCAGTGATTTTGGAATTGCATAACTAAAATATTTATAGTTTAAGAATGAAAAATAACTTCAGGAGTGAATTTAAATCAATTAAACATGTGCTAGACTGTTGATGCTGCAGCAGTAGGCAAGGGAAAACATAACACAAACCCTTCTTGCATCAACCACATCAGTAATTTACTGGCTTTAAAAGCCAGCTTTACCCTGTGGGCACCATTCACACCGGAGAGTGATGCTGACTGATGCTGCAGTTTGCTGGTTTGGTACCTTTCACAAAGAACTAAGTAAAGTCAGCCATTTGTTTCTCTATATCCTTGTGAAAATATTTTATGGGGTGTTAGGTTCACAAAGTCTTTGTCAACAAATTATGCATTTTTCCAACAATTACAATTGTGCTAGATGCAGTTATGAACTGTAAATCTGTGAAACAAAACAAATTGATAAGTTGGCTTGTCTAAGCTTAAATGTAACTCAAAATGTTGTGTGTATATATACATGTAGTTCCTCAAATTTATTTTTATTAATCAATAAAACAAGCTAATCTGAAATTCTTTCATGGTTTCCTGACCGAGTCTGTGGTCATCAAAGTCTCATACAAACTCCACAATGCATTTTCACACTCAAATAAAAAGTAGTTTCAACCCACCTTGCTATGCCTGCTACACAAATGTAAATGAACTGGTCTAAGACAGCCACTTACACATGCTGTGAGTGCTCATATCAAATGTTGTTGCAGGGAATTCAAGAATATGATCTTCTCATTTACAGGAGCAGTGGAAATGTCATGTGCTGACACACCATGAGTAGAAACTGGATAAACCAATCAGGTAAGGAGCAGCATAAAAACAGGGCTGTTTCAAAGCTTAGTCTGCCTTTAATAAACACACAATGAAAACCATTTTCTACTTTTAATCCAAAAAGAGGTTAAAAACAGAAGGCGTTTTTTTCCAACACAAATGTGCATGATATAGCTACCATGAAGGCTTACCTTTTATGTGCAGTGTACTATTCAGTGTGCTACTACAAGTTGATATTAATATTGATATACTACAAACGTGGACAATGCAGGATGAAGAAGAAGTGGAGTAGAAGGTCGTATGAAACTGCTGAAAGGTGATGGCAGCAGCTGTTTTTGCCTATACAGATAGGAAACTTTTTTAAGTAAATATAGTGACCTGAGGAAATATTGAACAGTTTTTAAAGCTCTGTAGCTGGCAGAGCTGAGCACTATTTGTAACACTCATAGAAATCATTTTATACACCACTGCACACAGCATATGCACATTTATGATCCACAAGCTCTATTCACAGCGCACAACTGCTGGTTTAGAGGCAGCTGTAAAGCACTTTGGAGACAGTATAAAAGCTGGGTAGGTGCCAGCTAGGCTGCAGGCAGACCACATTCACACAACTGAAGGTGACTCCAACAGCGGGGTACGGCTGATAATAAAGAAGCTTTTCCCGCATTATGAAAGGGATTCCAGGCACCATGCTTTGACATCTGGACTTGAGCTTTTCAAAATCAAAAGATATTCAACAGAGAGACATTTGTGAATGTGGATATGTTCTATTTGTAAAGAGGAATGTGTTTTTCTCCACACAAACATGCTCCAACAATAATCTTTACTGATGGCTGAGCTATGTGTACTTTTTAAGATTTGTATTGCCAAGCAATTTTTGCCATAGTAACTTTTTAAATTTATTAAAACAAAATGCACAAGAAGGAAATCATTTGTTATTATTATTATTATTATTATTATTATTATTATTAATCATTGAGCCAACACTTTAACTATCCTGCATAGCATAAATCCATTCCATGGGCCAATGTATGAAAAATCATACTGTCATCCCCATAATATCAAATAGAAATGGCAATTCAGCACAATTGCCCTGAAAAGCAATACAAATGGAAGTAAAATTGCAACAAACTCCTTCTCAGCCAAGAATATATTTAGGCCTACAGGTAGGAATAATGATCCAAGTAAGCCTATTCTGTGAGCAGAACTGATGTGCCCATTTCATTTCTGCTGACAAACACGAAAAGTCAGATTCAATTAAAGTTCATTGAAATATAAAAGTGTGAAAACTGTCTCAGGCAAAACAAAATTATATACTATTTTAAAAAATATGCTCACACTGCCAAACCACAATTAAACTTTAATTAGTTATGGTCCAAGGTAGTGAATGAAAGTACATATTTTAACCCTCCAACTATGCCACATACACATGCAAAAATTGATATTAAAGGCTGAATAGATCAGCAGGAGCAGAGCAAAGGTGTTGTATCTCAAATGAACAGAAGGGCTGCATTTAAAAAGCATTTCAAAACGAAACTGGGGTCCAAAAAGCACTGCCATGGCACCAAGTCAGGACAGTACTAATAAGCTGAGTTGTTAGACTTCAGCTATTTTTTATATTTATACAAAATACTGGAGGTTTTAACATATTCTCAGAACAATAAGGTTACTTTCTCCATCACACTGTAGGCTCTCAGCAGACCTCATGAAAGAATCACTGTGCAGCATGAGATCAGTATAGCCTGTTACGTACAGTGAGGGGTGGGATGGATTTTAAAGAAGCAAAACCAGTTTAAACCAGTCCTAGTAGAGGAGATATGAAGTGGCTTGCCTCCAGCCAGGGAACTATCTTACAGGTGTTATATGCTGCCACTAAGACCATCTGCTGCTAAAGGCACACTCAGATACTTGCATTGTAGGGATGTGCACTGCCCTGGAAATAATTGGTTTTGAATGGGACCTCTAAGGTTGCACTTGAAGAACCTGCCACTTTTGCTCCCCATGCTTCAACAACCAACGGAAACACATTCCATCTAACCAGTAAATAGATGATGGTTGTGTGTTGGCTGAAATAACCCTAAACCAAACTAACAATTTATTTACTTGTGAAGGAGGGGATGTCATTTCAAGCAATGTCAGCTAAAACTTATTCAGTGAACTCTCATTTGATCCAGTATGCTGCTTTGAAGCTTCCAAACTGAGTATTTGCAGTGAGTACAGTATGCAGTGGTAGTGTCGTCTAGTGGTAGAACACAGGGCACATAACTGAAACTTTGCCAGTTTGATTCCCTGCTTGGGCATGGCTGTTGTACACCTGGGCAAGGCACCAAACCAAAGGAGGGCAAAGTATGTCCAAATGTGTCTGCTAACTGACAATAATGTAATTTGAAAGTAGCTTGAAGTTTCCTAATCATATAAAAATCTGAATCTCGTCTAAATATAATCCTGTCACTACTGAAAATTTTGTGCTGAATAACCATTCAAAACAATCTCTACCTATTTGTGTATATGTTCAAAGAAATTCCTGATTACCTCTTAAATTATTTAGGAAGAGTGGGAAATCAGACTGTTGTCACAAAATTAATAGTATACTGTAATCACAACATACTGTACATTATTACTCCATCATTATTTCATTCAAATTATTCAGTGAAGTGCTGTTACAATCCTTGTCTTTTACCATTTTAATCTGTGATTTTGATTTTTGACAATGCCAAACTTAGATGCTCCTAAAACTCAAATTTGCTTTTGATAACACAGTGAAAGGCTATGTGATTCTTTCTTAAATAGTCAGTGGCCTTCAATGCTTGTGGTCACAAAGGCTTTAAAGGCTACAACAACTGTGATTCAAACCACTAAGAAATCAAATAACTGAAATCTTTGGAGATAGTCAATGGCAATGAAACCCATCAGCTCAGCAGGGACAGAAAATAAGTCACTTATCTGGTATGTATGTAATTAAAAATCATAGAATTCCCAAAGGCATTGATACAGTGGAACGCCAATGGTTGAGTGTCACAGAGTATATTTGTACATAGCACTGCCTTTATTCCATAAAGATCTGAAAAATGGAAGCTCCAGTGCATATGGTGTGCATGGGACTGTGGTCTACAGAGAGCCATGAGGCTTACTTCTTTAACTGTGGAAATCCCTCAAGTGGAAATGCAAATGCTATTAGATCCAATTAGTGTTTAAAACATCACAGAAACCAATTCCAGTTGTCCCCAGACATTAGAATCCCCAAAATATTCAAGAAGGACCATGATTTGTTATTATTTTATTTTCAGTTTAAAGGGCCATCCTTTATGAAGATGCGTGCCACTGAAGCATGCCCACTGATATTGTGCTTACTGCTTGGCCTGTGTTTTAGTCATGACTTCATATTGTCACGCCATGTCTCTCTTGCTGTTATTTTGTTTGTATCCTCTCTCTGCAGGCTCCATTGTCTTGTAACTGGCTATACGTTTTGCAGTCACAGTAAATGTGCTCCATGCTGTGTTTTTTAGCATTTCATAACACTTGTTTATGCCATTGCCCTTCTTGTTTCTGTTTCCTTCGGACTATTGCAGATTAATACGTGTTCTTATCTGATTTTAATAGTCAGATAACACATTATATTAGAGGGATTATTATGAATGGGGAACTCTTTCATTTCACCTGAGGGGGAGAACCCCTTTGATCCCAAAATTCATTATAAAGTAAACACTGTCTGGGTATCTGCCAAAGGACAGGGTATTAACATGTGTCATTTATTTTTTTGTGCATAGGCGAAACAAATTTCATTTCTTGTTTGATATGATGGAATTTCTTATTTTAGAGAGGATGCATGACCTCCCCCCACCCTCCACGTACAGCAGCGTTAAAACAGTAGAACTTTTAAGTCTTGATGTGAAATAAACAACAGGGAGCAGAGTCTCTGGTATGAAACATTCATGCCCTGTGCTAAACTGGAGTGCTGATGTCCAAAGTTATGCAGACTTATCTGAGGTTCAGGTCATTATAAAATCAACAAGGACCTGGTTGGAGGAAATTCACATTACCTTTATAATATCATAACCTCTCATCCAATATAGAACAGAGTGAAAATAAAGTGTGTCTCTGAGGTATTCTTTCCCTCTGTCTCTCCGTTTTTTTCCACACAGGGGCCAGATGAAAGATGCAGCGTCCCACCAGACAAACTATAGGGCTTTAATTAGTATGCTGTGTTTTGGGAGGAAAAGAAAAAAAAACTTTCTGCATCACCAGTTTGACTAATATAAAGGGAAGGATGGTAGCCATGATTTCTCTCTTTGTTTCCTGGACGTTTAACACTGAGGCACTCACTCCTTAGCTGCTTAGCTTCAATGCTTTCGATGCTGGGTACCCTGCAAAAATCCATATTAGAGCCACAAGCACCTCAGGGGAAGCCCAGTGTATCGTGGCTGATAGTACTCAAACAGGCAGCCATTTACTGTTCATGTCCTTGTAAAAGGAACCAGAGGCAATCTTTGTTAGCTGAGTTTCTCTGCACACAACTGTGATTCGTTCTTATTCACATTTAGCCAGCTGATGCGGTTCAGCGATCATCAAACCTAAAAAAGGGACATTTCATAATGCAAACTGTCACATCATGATGTTTTTTTGAAGGGTAATTAATGGCCCTAAGACTGTCCAATACAAGATGCATCCATTGCAGGCTCTGCTTACATAAACAGTAAAAGTACAAGGACGATGCACATAGGCCCTGCACACCGTCCGTGATGACTTTCAGGTTGGCCTATAAGCAGTCTACACTTCAGTGGGTTCAGCCCAAACCAGTGCCCTAGAACTGACATAATTCTGACAAAACATATACACACACACATATATAAATTGTGTGCGACCACCTAGTGAAAACTGTACTTGAGCATAAAAAGTCAGTATAAGTCCATTCATTTTCTTTATGGAAATTATAGATATGTCCGAAGCGCTACAAGCGTCTGCGGAAATGGGAAATGTTTAAGGGATGTGAGGTCGGGTATAACCAGAGGGAAGGATAACGTTTTTCTTTTTCTTAATTTTATTTATTTATTTTACTTTTCACCTGTGTATTTTTCAATTTGTACATTTTATTCAGTTATTTGGCCACCGTAATGTTTTGTCAATTATGTTTTTCAATATTGTCTTGTTGATGTTTGTCTATTTGTCTTACTATTGTTGAAAATCAATAAATACATTGTTAAAAAAAAAGTCAGTATAAGTGGTGTGAGTGGAGAGGAACTGTGCATCATTATAAAGACTTACAGCACAATTTAACAATAAATGAGAGCACTTAAGTGAAATGGAGGAACCCTGCCTATCATGTTATACATTGACAATGCTAATTAGCCTATTTAGCAATACTGTGACACTAAATAGCTGTCAAGATGGCAAAACAAGTCTAGCTTTAGCTAGCTACTGCACTGTACAAAAATACTGTCAAACTTCAAAGATCATATAGTGGCCTGCCATAAAAGTCCCTGTGAGACCTGTGACAAGGTCCTAACTGAATACTGCTGCTACCAGAACATGTGACAACAGTCATTCTCAGAAACTTTATACTGCTATCCACGCTGATTTGACTGGCATAGACATATCCATACTGACACTGAAACTCACAGTTTTTTTTTTCAGTAAGGAGCCAGCAATTTATAATAATGTAAGGAAGCAATTGTTTATTTTTTAGATGAACCCATGTTCATTGGATGAGAGCACTTACAGGACTATGTGGCTAAGGGAAACATCCCATTGGTGGAACAGCTATGGCTCATATGACTTCATCTGTGCTCATGCTCATTTATGTTCATATTGTCTATTGCTAGATAAATCAGAGAACTACCACACATTCGTTGCTTTACACATTAAAAATGACTCCAGAGTGACTGCATCCATACCATTTGGCTTTGGCAATTTCAACATAAGGTTGTCTTTTGTTTATTGTTTTAATTGCATAGGATGCACTTTCTATTGCATTTTCTATTTAATTGAGTCAGCGGCTAGTTATTTTAGTTCATTCTGAGTTATATATATTATATGAAACTTGAAAAGATGTGGTATATATAGATATACCTATTGATACAAACTATATATATATATATATATATATATATATATATATATATATATATATATATATATATATATATATATATATAGGGGCCAATATATATGTAACCCTGAATATATAAATTCAATTCCCAAATGTATAAATATAATTCTGAATATATAAATGTAACTCTGAATATAAAAAAGTTAGTTTATACTCAGGCATATCACAAGACAGTCGTTTTTCTTTTTTGAATAATTTCTTTTTTTTCTTCATAGGCTACTGAGTGAGCAAAACAAGTTTAACATTAGCATCAGTAAAATTTTACAGTACAATCAAAGATAATCAAACAAAAACATTAAATAATTTAAATTTGAATGAGGCAATAATTTGGACTTCATTAAGGGGTCCTCATTTTCTTGGTATTAGGACCTTTCAAGTAGGGGAGCCAAATTTCACAGGGGCTGTTTATCAATCCGCAGCTGTTTATCAATACCAAGAAGGCTAAGAACGTACTTGTGTCCTTGAAAAGAATGTTCTTGCCAAGTGTCCTTGACGAGAACACTCTTGCAAGATCACGAGGATGGAGAACGCACCTATCAGAGATTGAGATGCTGTGTGTACTTGTGCTATACCCTGGGTGCAGTTCATTTAAGCAGTGATATGACAACACTGGCATTATCAGCCTAACATTTGACAAACTTTTGTTTTATTGTGTTTGTGTATTATATTTGTGTTTTGCCATAGTATAGGCTGCGACTTTGTTCATATAATAAAGTTAAGGATGAACTCAAAACTCATGTTTGTCATTTCACTCATATGGTAAGATGAGTACTTGAAAGGTCCTAATTATTCAAAAAAGAAAAGACTGTCTTGTGATATGCCTGAGTATAAACTAACTTTTATATATTCAGAGTTACATTTATATATTCAGAGTTACATTTAGATATTCAGGAATTATATTTATATATTCAGAGTTACATTTATATATAGCTTTATATTTATTTATTTCCTGTTTGGACCCTCATTATATATATATATATATATATATATATATATATATATATATATATATATATATATATATATATATATATATATATATATATATATATATATATATATATATTATAGCCTGGTGGCAACATTAGAAACCTCTGTTGCTGCTGCTTTCCCTTGAGAAACTTTAAACTTTTGAAGCTGTAAGTCATCTACTCTAGCACTATGTTTTTCCAAATGAAATTCAAATCAAGATTGTTATTTTTTAACAACGGTGCAGGGGATAAAAAATAATTCTGTAAAAAGCAGAAGGTAAAGGGCAAACCACACGGCATTTGGATTGAATCTTGCCTTTTGTTTAGTCTAATTAATACTTTCATATAAATATTTGAAGTAGAAGGATGGTCTACTTTAGAGGTGCATGAGAGGTACATAACAGTATTCTTACCATTCATTATTGTTCTTCTCATTTGATACAATAACAATCCATTTATTTATTAAGAGTGATATTTTTCTATAAACTTGTCCCACAGTTAAAGATGCACAGCACATGTATTTTGTTCAACTGTTATGATATGAGCATAAAGTGTATCGGCAAAGCCTTGCTCCTTGCACTCCTATGCAAAATTCACAGTTTAGTGCTAACACAGAGCAGCAGCTGCGCTGACTGCGCTGTAGTCTAAAAAAATCAAAAGAAGACAAACAGAGTCATCACTGTGGTTCTTTTCTGTCATCTCATTGAAAAGGACTAGTGTCAGCACTGGCACCATGCCTGCTGGGAATGCAAGATACATTTTACTGCATTGTACTAACTAGCCTATTTCTGTTTGTTCAGAAGCAAAATAAAATCCAAAAAGCAGAAGTATGTCATGTCTTTAGGAGGAATAGTTACATTTGACTCACAAACATCATTGTGAAGGCTAAAGTGTGGAAGGTCTTTCTCTTCCTTGTTAGTTGTGCGAGACATATTGATTTAAAAAAAAAAACAACACTATCTTTGCTTGAACTGTAAATGAGATCATATCATTTCCAAATTACTTTTAATTACAGTTACAGTGCATATTTAATTCTGTACCCAGCCACCTCTTATTCCACAATGTGTATGCCAATAGACACCTTTAAAACAATGAAGCACAATTAATAACAGTAGCATTGGTGTTTTATCACCCAGTCAGGAACAGCACCTTGGGTGGTTATCAAGTACCAGGTCTAAGTGGACCCACTCCAAGGAAGAATCTTGGTGGCCCTCATCATGCTGTGTCCGTCACACTTTATGACCGGTGACCAGCCATGTATGACACCACAGATTAGAGAGAGACAGATTTGGAAGAAATTTGATTTTATTAAATGCCAAATGCTAGACCATCTCTCTCCCTGGCTGTTGTTATGCTGCTCTCCCCTTGACTTCCCCGTGGTCAGCCAGAGCTGAAAAATGGCAAGGCACTCCAGTTAGCCTCGGGCAGGGTGAAGATCTTGGAATCCTTACAGACTTTACAAAAAGAAAGTCAGAAAAGCTGGGTGAAATTTAAAGTGCAGGGGCTCCCGAGTGGCTCAGTTGGTAAAAGCACTCGTTCCGAGTGTAGACTGAAAGCTACGGCCTGGGTTCGATCCCGGCCGTGTCACTAGCCGACAGTGACCGGGAGCTCACAGGCGGAGCACATTGGCTTAGGGGTGGGTACGTCGGCAGGGGCTTCGCTCCCATTAGCAACAGTGACCCCTGATGGTCGATCGGGCACCTGTGGTCCACGTGCCAAAAGCTGCATATGAAATGTCTTCCTCCGACTCATCTCTGTGCTAGCTTGGCTTGTGGACCGCAGAGCGAAAAGAAGCAGCGGCTGACATCATGTGTCTCGGAGGAGGGCACGTGCTTGTCCACGCTCTCCCGGATTGACAGTGGGGGTTGTGCAATGGGACCGAACATCGATGACTAATTGGGCATTCCAAATTCGGGAAATTAGCCATTCCAAATTGGGGAGAAAATGGAAAAATGACAAAAAAAAAAAAGAAATTTAAAGTGCAACGATGCAAAAAGTTCTAAGGTTACTGAGGAAACTAAATGTAATTATTATGTGATGAGGCCAACAGAAGTGAACCACAATCAACAAAAACAGCAATGCCAATCAGCATGTTTCAAACCTGATCCAGTGCAGCCTCTTTTCACATATTTTACAAAGAATACATATTATGTGTTAATTAGGATATAGGATAGGACTTTTGCTTGTGAAGCTTTTCCTGCAGTACCTTCCACCAGTACTTATTCAGCTGACTGAAAGAGTCTGGTTCCTTAGTATTACAAAGCCTGTGTTCTGCATGGACACTAAGCACTTTGCATTTTTACAGACCTCATGTAGTATTATGAAGTGTTGCGATGTGTAACATAACCAGTAACATCTACTGGACTTTAAGCCATTATATCAACTTGAGGCTGACCCTTATGAGCATAAAGCTGATTCTTGTGAAGTTAAATTGATTTGATTGAATATGGTTAAACCTAAATTGTTTTTAATTTAACTTTTCCCCTTTCAAATGCCTAAGCAGTTTTTAATAATACAGCAGTAAACAGCTGAATAACTGAATAACACGTTAAATCTGCCTTGATAAGAACATCTAAGGAAATCAGAGATAATTACTGGGTTGGTGCCAATGGATAAAACGATCAGAATTCTTGTGTCAGACTTCACAATCTGTGGTTCTAAGAGCTCTACACCGGTTCATTTAGACTAAAAATAACCTAAACAAAAGATAATTGTGACGTGAAATTTCTAGTCATTGCATCAGCTTGCTAACAGCCGAAACGGGTGGATAAACCAAATCCAATTTGGGCTTAATTACCCTCAATGGATGCTCATGCTACAACGAAGTCCAGTGAAGCGAACTTAATTGGGTAACACAAGTACGCCTCTCCTCTTCAGGAAGAGCCGACGGGCTTAGCTCTTCATGGCATTTCCATCCTCTTGTGTTCAGGCAACGGCAATAATACAGAAGGGGGGAAAAAGGTATTTGGTTTGGGAGGAAAATCAATACCAGTGTGCTTAGATTAGAGCCCCGCTGTTCCCAGCTTCAAATGAAACACATCCTGTATCCCTCGGGAGGGAACTGTTTACATTTAACTGCAGAGAGACGTAGGTACATTCTGCTGCTTCTGCCCATGTGTCTGACTGTGAGACAGCAGACATCTAAACGTTTTTTGGAATAGTGGATGCAGAGCTGGTTCAGAATTAGTGATTACTGTGCCTTCAAACAGTGAATGCAAAAGCCAGAGCAAAAACACTGCAGCAGCAGTAGTAGAGAGGGCATATAAGTAGCAGCTTGATATAAATTCATTTAAGATGTACAGAATACATCAGTTGGGAATGCTTCATTGATGAGGCCACAGGAGAGACCCAGCTAAAAGTTGCTTTTTCTATCCAGAGGAATAAAATACCGATCTAACAGAATGTTTACCAGAATCCCTTTTTCTGGAAACTTAGAAGTGTAGGATGACAATTCAGGTTGGCCTTGGATGTATTTGACCATGAAAATATAAAATATATGTCCTAAAGCACAACATTACACTATGTATTCTCATTTCTTCAGAAAATGTTGGCTGTTGGCATATTGCAGGTATGAGTTGGGTCAGTAGTTGGGATTGGTTGTCAGCTGATAAGCGTACCCTCTCCTTGGCAGCCAGGCAAGACCTTATACACCATGACATAAAATTGACATTTTAAAAAGTATAACTGGTGAGTCTACATTCACCAATTAATAATGAACAGCAGGACAAGCATCTTGTCCTGTCTATAAAGGGGAAAAGGAATAATGTCATTAAAGTTTTACTTATTTACATAAAGTGCGTGTCTAACCCAAGCAGAAACTCCAAACATAATTGCATTGGTTTGCTGTAGACCCACATCCAGTCCTGTGTTACTGTCAGAGTGAGCGTTAATTAATTATGCACTACCCTCCAGCAGTCTCTCTTGGCCCTATAATAATTGGCATCATATTACATCAGTATATCTCTTATTTATTGAGCATTTATCAAATAGTGTCTGTTAACTTTTGACTTAGGGGTGGGCCCAGCACCCCAGACCTTGGTGCTATACCCCTGTTATGAAATACACTGAAAGTACTTTATAATGACAATACATTTTATGATGATTATACTTTTGGAAACCTTGTCATCATTACTGCAGAGGGACGTGCCATCCCTAAGCAGGCTCCAAAACTAGACCAGACACTGTGTCACTTACATCCCAATCACTATACTTCTGTTCTCGGGGGGAATGGGGGTAAAAGGATCATCATGACAAAGCAGGATGTAATGCATTCTGATGTAACTGATGTAACATCTGAATTGTGACTCACTGCTCAAGCTTGGAAAGATCCCTTTGGCATGTGTTTATCAGCACTGCGGAGCTGCCATAATGTCAACTATAGGCAACAACTATACTAATTTCTCCCGAGGCAAAATTTAACTGTTACTGTAAGTTACTTAAACATCATCCCCTTTGGTCTGAGTTTTATCAAGTAAATACTGTTGGCTTTTCTAAAATGTCACTGCTCTTTGAGAGAGTGAATCACATGCTCCGCCCTGTTAGAGATTTTTTTCAGAGTTTACTGAGGATGTGGGACATTAACTCCTCTGCTCTTCTACTGCATTCATACACTCCTAATTTTGCACCAGAGGAACTAATTATGTTACTTTCCCTGCATAATGTACTGCATTTTATGCAAATATTTTCATGGAAGTGATTGCCTCATGGTATTTCAATTCTAGGCCAAGCAGTATTATTTATGTGCTTACCAACACAGCATTTATTCTGAAAATGCCTTGTTAAATGTACTCCCTCTCCTCCCATTATTTCATCCCATGTGTCCCAAATACACAGAGTAAGCAGAAGGGGGTGAAGATGCATCAACGAAGGAAGGCTATTTAAACTATCTTCAATAGTCAAGTTTGGCTAATGGCGTTTTCTTTTCAGTTACAAAAGTCAAAAGTTCATGAGAACTACTTATGTCTTGTTTTTTTTTTGTTTTGTTTTGTTTTTGTTTTTTTAAACAGGGTGCTGTAAGGGTATTCATCAAATATAAAGTATTATTGCCTTCCAGTAATTACCTCCACACATACTGTCCCATGAAACCACTTTGTTCCAAAAAAATCATTCTAAAGGCATGGATTTATGCACCAGGAACTGAGAAGTTGACCACTTTTAGGCAGTTCTCCAAGGATGGGATCTCTGTGCACCAGACATTATAGTTCATGACGTCTTAAAATGAGCCCATTACACACTACATCACCCCTGGAAACATCATAATGCATTAAAAGTTAGTTCTTGTGTTGCATCTGTGGTTGTGACAATGCCCGTCATTATCTTTCTCTTCAGCTTTCCCTCCACTGGTCAGGCAGTTAGATTTTTATTGAGAAAATATGTGCAGCTTTTTGAACCCAATATCTATGAAAATGCACATCCATTCATTTGCAAACATAACTTCTAGATCAATTTTAGATAAGCACATTATTTGAATGCCACATGGAGAAAATTAGCCAGCTGTGATGATGCTATAGTATGTGGTCTTGGGCACAAATTTGTTGATTTTCTGAAAAAACCTTGGTCTTGGATTCTCTAAAGATGCATTCTCGCTTAGTGTGGTCATAAGCCATTTCACTGAGTATTCTGTTTTTAAACAAAACCGACAAAACTGTGCTGAGTATATAATTTATGTCTAAAAATATGGCGGTGGTGTAAAATAAATTGAATATGTGTCTTATGTTATGTGTTGAGACGGAGAGTAATCTCTGGTTATACTTTTTATCCCAACGTCATTATTTTTGTTCAGGAACAGCGGCTCTTCTCAAACATATTTGGAAAATATTCTTTAACTTTTTGAAAGGGTATCTAATGTATCTGATTAATTTGGTTCAATGTAATAATATTTGTCTGGTGAATGTCCAAGGGCATGCAAGTGCTTACTTAACTCAAAAGAAAAACAGTACCGTATATCCAGAAAGTAACTGTTTAACTTGGGGAAAAATAAATAAATCATGTGTGATTACTCCTTATCAGTATGTATTATACTGTAAACCCTGAGCGCCGGGCATTTTTAAGTTTTATGAGGTCTCACTACACCCCTGAGGAATCATAACTAATGTCTTTATTTATCTCAGAAGTATGCTTTTGTTTACTCAATATACATTCAATATCCCTTGTGGACCTACAGTCGTATTGATTTCCTGATCCTTAAGCAGTGTCTGTGGTCTTAATTAAGGGAGAAATAAGACATGGCCAACTGGTGGCCTGTTTATCAAGATGAGGACGAGGTCAGAAGCTATGGATATCAACACTGTTTCACTGCAGTCAAACCTTGCTATATTGAGTTTTTTTCTTGCATCAAGCTGCTTGATCATTTTTTTCTGATCACCCAGTCACTATAAGAGCTCCATTTTACAAATGAGTTTCACACATCACATTATTGCTTGTTTTTTTAGTAAAAAGATCCATACACACAGAAAAAAGCAGTATATACCATACCACTACTGCCATTACACATCACCACACAGCAACGTTTTACATACAGGTACCCTAGCATGGCACTTGTAGTTGTTAGATAGTACAATGTACAACTTCACATGAAATTTGTTCAAAGGGGTTATTTTTTTGTTAGTAATTTTATTCCAGTAGGTTCTGTGAGATCCCCCTTAGGAAGACATTAAGTGAAATGTGTGTACTTCAACAGGGGCTCTACAACTGCACAAGCAGCAGTCTTGTGCTTCACCCTCACCTATGAAAACGGATATTGTCCATGTTCTCCCTTCAGCAGAGATTGTTCACGCTAGGCTTTGATCCTCACTGCTGAGGTGGAGTAATGGCTGCATGGTCCCTTCAGTAAGCCACATTTGGCACCACTGTGCACCCCTGTGGGAACTGCAGCAGAGCTGCCAGGTCTGATCTCATCCGATCAGGAGAGCTCACTCTGTCCCTCCAACACACAGAGAGCGGCGGCTCTCCGGGCTCCGTGCTTCAAAGGAAGACAAAGGGGATTAGAACCCGCTTATTTCCCCGGAGACCAAGCTGAATCTGCTGACTGGGTCTGAAGTGGTCTGCTTCATCCCCGCGTGAGGATGTGTTAGCTCGGCTGTAATGGAGTTACGAGCACAGGTCCTCGGACCCAAGACAACTTCTTTTAAGCACATCCATCTCTGCTCTACCCTCGTGTGAGAAGGATCACTCTTCTCAGCACAGGCAGTATCTCCACCAACCCTCAGCCACATTCTCAGGCTAAAAGCATTTAACCATTCACTGTCTTTTCTTAGAGGCTACCTTCTTGTCTGCCTACCTTTTCAGTGAAACCATTGAAAGTTGACAATAAAAACAAGTGCTCATGGTCTATTTAAAAGAGCAATTTAGTGTATAGTAGTGGGATTTTTTATGCCATGTCATGAAATGTGTCATGTATCATGCAGTATGTATTATGAATGCTTAATGCAACCATTATGGAGCATGTACAATGTGGCCCAACACAACGCAACCAGGATTATTTCTGAGTTTATGTATCACATTGTAAGTGCAATGTTTCAGACATTTCTTCCTCTTGCAAGGGCAGCATGCAATATTTGTGGAAACCTCATTCATGAAAGTGTTTATATAACTGATTACTCAACATTAAAACCCTGATTTCCTGAAGCAAGCATATTTAAACACATTTAAAACAACAGCTATTATTGACAAGCTACCCTTGAATGCTAATTACATGCAATTCCATTACTGCCAAATTAATTACACTTAACTAAAATGTGAGTTTTGCGGCCATTAATCATAACTAAATACCTGAGGTGTATTCAAGTGACACGATATGTGCAGGGTTTATTTGTATGTGACCACGAGGGGATCGCATTTGGTACAAAATATCATCATAGATATATTATATACAGTATATATGATCTTTGTTATTATCTACATACAAATACTCTTACATTTATCTCTTACACTCTTACACATAAAGTTACATTTTTTGTATTTTATGAATTAGTTTAAATTAGTCAACAATAGCATTGCACTTTTAAATTTAAAAAAAATACTGAGCAATTTATGCGCAATAAGTCTGAGCAGCAAAATTTGTTCAGAGACCAAGCTTTTTTCAGAGGTTCACAAATTTTCACACAGATAGGAGGATAGTGCTTTAGTAAATTCAACAGAATATTTCATGGACCACATTTACAAAATCCCCACCCAGCTTTAGCTTGTTCAACCCAGTAAAACATATGCATATGAATGGCTACATATGCCTCCAGGAAAGAGGCTAACAGTGATCCTATCCTTGAAAAACTGTTCTTAATTAACAAGTTTTACCCATTATGCCTGGTTGGTAAATGCTACCTTAATTTTTACAAGCAGTTACTGCCTTAATGGAGGAGCAGTATTCATAATATTCTGTTATGAATATGCTGTTGAGGCATTCCAACCAAAGAGGCACTTTTCTGAAAATTAACCAGTGACTATATTACAGTATAATATAATATTTAGCTTAAGGGTATTACTATGAGTATATTATGTAAAACATAAATATGACATTTATATCTGTATATTGTTAGTCAAAGTTGTAATCATATATCAAATAATATTCTCCTGTGATGCATTCTACTAGTTGTGTTTTTTGTTTTGAAAAAAAATGGCCAGTCTACCATCTGTTGAGATTTAAAGCTAAATGTCGATTGTTCTAGTGTTGTTCATAAGGTTTACTATCTGCTTCCATTAACTAGTATTAAGTAAGGACAGCATTAGCCATAGGTTAGCCATAACTGTTTGAGTGACAGTAATGATATCTATCACTGTACAGCAGAGAGATAAAGTTGTGCAGGAGATGAAATGTGACATAATGAAATAGCCCTCTTTCTGCTTGGCTTATTGAATTTTACAGGAAAAGTCAGTAGCTTAGCTGCTTAATAGGCTTACAATAGACTGCTAAATTTATAGGCAATCAACTGAGCAGAGCCCCAGCATGACTTCACATTTTATTTAGTTTAAAGGACCAATAAAGGTCAGTCAGTCTCAGGAGGATTAATCCCTGATCAACAAGGTAATGTTCAAAGGATGTGATGGCCAAATGCTTTGTGGATTCATTTGGCATATATCCTGGGAAGCTTTCAGCTGGACAAAAACAGACATCAGATTTCTGAATGAGGATGAATCACATGTCAGACCAGGAAAAGATGGTGTCTAGTTTCTTGGAGCCACATCAATTTCTTGGAGGCTGTTTTCAATCTATGATTATTCATTCATTCATTTTAAATGGTACTGAATCTGCAAAAAAATGCCAGCAACAGTAACGCTTTATGACACATGGCTATCTGATAAAATTAAACAAAAAGTTTTAGAAAGGAGAAGTGAGCAGCAAAACAACAACTTAACCAAGTGACAATTTTACACTTTTGACATGTCATAGGACTCTGTGACCAGCCATTGTCCACCCTGCAAGCAGGAGCACAAATGTAAGAATGAGAAAGCTCAGTTGCAATGCTGACCAGACAGCTGGTGGTTGAAGTGACAGACACACTGAATCAGGAACCTTTGTGAAGTGATGACCTCAAAATAAAATTCCCAGTGGCCAGCTGCTACTTGCTTCTACATCAAACGTGCTCCTCCAGTGTTTTCAGAACACATTTAATCATAGTATTTCTGTGTTTAACCAATATAAATCTCTCAAATCTGCTAAACTAAAACTGTAGTAAAAACCTACAGGACACACATATGACTGGAAATGAATCCAAGATTAAGCATTGAAGGCGGATATAGTTGTTTTTTTTCCTGACTTCATGCCTGCCTTGACACCTTGAACAGGGATTTGAGACAGGTGAAGGAGTTATATCTGTTCTCTTCACAGACCGTAGATTCAGCAACTGAAGATAGATGACTGCTTACCGTCAGTGCAAAACCTGTCTCACTGCGAAAAATTCGGCACACAACCTCGCAGCTGCACACCTTAATCAAAACAATGTAGCATGCTTCTCTGCTTTGTTTTACATTGCTTCATAGCACTAAGCCCACAGGTGAATGTTCCCTAGCAGTGCCCCACGAGCACAGGCTAAGGATTTTGTACTGAACCAGAGCTCTTACTGAGATGTGATGTGTGTGCCGGCTAGATTTACTTTAGCACCTTCGGAGAGGAAGCAGCATGACAGACCCACTGATGTGTGCAGTCCTGGTACTTGTTTTCTGTTGCCTGTAGTCAAATGCATTGGGTTTTTTTATGAGCTTATAGGCTTAATCTGTCAACTTACTTAAAACATCTCTCATCAAAACCACATGCTAGGATTCTAAACTGCCACGTGAAGAGATAGAAAGCTTTTTATAGCACCTGTGCTATTGGCTTGAGGTACAACACACACATTGAGATATAGCCTGTATAATCAACCTCATGTATTTACATCGGATTGCAGTCTTGCTTAACGAGAAATGCTCCAATTCCTGAGGTCCCAAGAAGTCATATCATCAGTTAATTTGCTGAAATGATATAGGAGTTGCTTGTGGTGAGCAAGTTATAATGTCTACCACATTACTACATTATACTACTTCATGTCTAAAATAAGCTTTTGTCAGTTTAGATTTAACTGTGTGCCTAAATTCCAGAAAACAGACACCCTAAAGTCAACAGTGCATACCTCCATACAGATACTAGTGCATACCCTAAACATTAATTGCAAAGAAACAGTGAGAAAGAGAAAATCTTCATTAAAAATCTTTTTGGAAAAAAAAAAGAATAAATGTAACAACTTTGGGAAATGTGACTCTTCAATGTGGCTTTCATTTCAAGATCATCCAAGAACTGTAAATCAGTTTTCCGAATGTGATTCCGTGATTCAGAATTTTGAGGTGTGCTGAAGAAATAAAATTTCATTTGGAGCAAAATGTTTCATTAAATTCTATTGTCTGAACGATTGTCTTTCATGACATGCCCAAATAGGGGTTTCTATAAGTAAACACACAGATGCTCCAACCCTGAGGTAATCTATATTCATCATCTGCAATGATTTTGCAGAAGTGCGAACATTTGCTAACTTCACAAGTCTCAGCCAAATACGTTATTCCCTACACCAAACATGCTGCAGATTGGCTGATTTAGAAACATGCAGTGTATGATGCGTACTCTGTCCTCTGCAGGATACTTTATTCAAACCCTTGCAATATCTAAGACCAGCAGAAGCATCTCTTGGGAGACAAAGAGGAAAGGCAGGAAAGACCACAGGGATTCTCTAAATGTGTTTTCTGCAAACACTACAAAAACATGGCAGAGGAGAATAGTGTTCCCATATTATGACAAAATGCCCATATGAATAAAATGGTTTCATTAACTACAATGGCATGTATGTGGTTTATTGTTTAAGTAAATTGATTTCTTATGAAAAGGAAAGAACATGCATCGTCCACGGAAAAGCATTTTAATCTGCTCACATCTCACCTGCTGTTTGCAATACATGCTTTTCTGAAATAAAAATACCATCTACTAGCAGCAATTTGAGCCTGCATTAGATTATAGAATGTCAAAATAATAAAACATTTGACAATACAGAGCCCATCAAGTTAGCAATTGATTGTTTTGTACTATCCAATTCATATGTTGCTCTATCCATTCTGATGGGGCATATTTTGCAATCCACCTGAGTGCAATGCATCATTTAGTTCTGTACATTGGAAAGTTCACTTGAGCACATTGCACTGTCCACTTGGGCATGATTGATTTGTTTGGTGCACTGTATTTGTTAACTGCACTACCAAGACCAAAACTGGCCAACTGTGTTGCTGAAACTGTATGATCACTGATAGATGTTTTATACATAATAGCAAATAACACAGTAAAAACTAGGTAAAACATAGATGTAAGGAATATATTGTAACCAATTACTTATTTTTGTTTTAATGATTTCAGTTATTTATATTAATATTGTTAAATATTTCCACAGATCATTAATATTCTACTTTTTTCCACTTTCTTGACTGCCCTGTTTTAAGGGTGAGGGAGTCATTTCCCAAATTTTCCCCATTAGCTTTGGTTTTTTTAGTTTTTCAATTCCGTCTGGACAAAGCACTATGTTCAGTGCTTTGCAACATTTCAGTTGTCGAAATTCACTAAAATAAATAAAGCCAGATAGGAGTATCTGGATGCAGATGGCTCCCCCACACATTCAATAAATATTCACCGTTCTCATAATTGCCCCCTGTTGACATTTATGGTATTACCATCACTGCATTCAATTGTGTTAATTTTTACCTGTTTTTTTGTGACCATTACCATATTACTGTGCTCTGTGTTAGGGTCACACCCCTGCCACACAAACTCAGAGTAATCATTAAGCAATGCAAGGATGAAAAAAGCAATCTTGACACAAGCATCATTTTTCACTGTCCACTCCATCCCTAATAAATGATATTGCACTACCCACTTGTCTCTTGTGCCCTCTGAATAGGGCCCCTTGCCCTTGAGATATTAACTCTATTTCTCTCCTTTGACTATACAGATGTGCCATTCAGAGCAGTTCCATAAATCTCCTCAAACTCATTCCTTAATACAATATATTCCTTGCATGATTATCATGCTAATAATCTCACAAATTTTTGCATGTCCATTGTGCACTCAGCTTTGTTTTTCACTACATGTGGTTGGAAGTCTGTTTGCTTCAGAAGCCTTTTTCTTGTGCGTACATTTTTTAATCTCTACAAATAATGAAGTTTTTAAGCTTCAGTGTCTTCTAGACCATGTGGATGTTGGTTTTTACACTATTAAGCCTTGACTCAACAGCACCTGCTTTTTTCACATGCAGTTTGAGGGCTTTTATCTTTAACTGTCTTTTCTTTTATTGTTTTGAGATCCCCTTGACCCCTAGACTCTTAAGATTTTAAGATAAGATTTTTCTTGTTTTTTATTCATATGTGTTTCAATTACCTATTCATTGCGATCAGTTTTTTTGTAGATCACTCCTTTGTATGACAAAATACTACCATCCATTCTGGTGCAAAATACTGGCATCTAGTGGAAAAATCAAGAATGTAGCACAGTAAACCTTCCAGAGGAAATGCCAGGAATCTGAGGGAAAATGTGCAACATGCTGTACAGCGGTAACCTGTGTAGGGGAATATAGATAGAGAGGAATCAAACATACAAGGACCGTTAGCAACCCAACATTATCTGCCTATCTCCATCATGAAACAGCACAATATTGTGTATGGCATATGTGGAATATTACCGTCAAAGGCGGTGATACTGTATTCCATCAAATTCCTTTGTCCTGCATATGTTTCATTTAAGATAATTGATTCTTCTTCTTCTTCTACTACTACTTTCATTATTATTATTATTATTATTATTATTATTATTATTATTATTATTGTTGTTGTTGTTGTTGTTATTGTTTTGTTGTTGTTGTTATTACAGATGGCTGCTTTCTTATTGTAACTATGCTTCAGACATATACTCATGTAATTTAAAAAATAGGTTTTTGTTAACTTTTAGCAAACACTGCCTTTGCTTAAAGCCAGACTACTTTAGCTGAATGTCTCCACTCCAATATCATGTGAGCTTTGTACCCTAATTAGGGTTTATAACTGCATATGATTCATATGCAAACACACACACACACACACACACACACACGTGTGCGTTCATACATATACATCCATTCACTTTATTGCCAGTGTCAACCTTTTTTGCTGACTGGCCAAACCATAACTCATTAATTCTAAAGATTCTGCACATGTTCATGCAATAAATTGCTGACTGGTTGAAATATACCTCATTAATCGTAAAGATACTGTACATGATCATGTAATAAATTACCTGGTTGCATTCCAGGAAGTAATATCCCAACAAGGCCCTAACTTAGTTATCTTTCTTTTAAAAAGCACATACATTTTATTGCTCCTTTAGGCTGTGAAATATTATCCTATTTCATGAGTGGTGATTTATCACTGCATCAGACAACTATTAACACAGCTGTACTCTCTACATGTCCTAGCCCCCAAAATGCTTTCATATCCCTGCAGCCAATTACATTTTTCATATCTCAACAATTATAAGCTGTAGGAGTTTTGTAGTGTTGTACAAACCTGAATATGATAACTTGCTGAACAAAAATATTGACATAAGATAAAAACCTATTTTTTAAAAACATTCTGAGAGATAGCCTCTCCGTCATCTTTGGGCTGAAATACATTTCATTCAACATTTTTTAATTGGTTCATTTTCTCATTTTACCTGGATAATCTATCAATGTCAACAGTTTCACATTAAATAACAAAACTAACATAAACACAAGTTTTAAACAGGCAGCAACAATATTTCTGATGCATACTCTTGTGCTTGACAACTTTAGGCTATAACAGCATTCTCTTGAAGGCTTTTTAATTTCAAAGAAGCCATCATTGATTACTGATACTGGACTTACTAATCTATCCTGTAGAACAAACACTTCATGCTGCCATTTATTTGTACTTAACCTGGTTCATCCACAGCATTCAATCAGCTAACTATAGAAAGCTGCAGTAGGAGTGGGTGTAAAGAAACAAACTGTAATATGGTGCCTTAAAATCAGATATACCACCATGTTGTAGTATAATGTCAAAACGAATACCGTGTCATCTCAGACATGTAGGCATATTTTCTGATGGAAGCTGTGAGATTTCAAAGCTGCACATCCCAGAGACATTCATGTAAAAAATATATGAGCAATGTTCAAAGAATCCAACAATCCTCCTCTTAATAGTAGATTGTTCAGATTTCACTGAATGTGTGTGTGTTGTTCCTTACTATGGAAATTGGATGGACAAAATTTAGCCTGAGGTTATCTTAATTGAGTTTAAAGTACCTTATCTGATGATATGGGCAGCCCGTTATCATGAGGTGCTGATTTGTGCACAAAATGAAATTTGAACACCGTAACAAGCCCAAACATTTTAACTAGGACAGGCATTTGAATTTCACCATTTTGTTACAAAAAATAGCATTTTGTGCTACATAAAAAAAAACTTTGTGCCCTAAAATGATCATTTATGTGGCAAGAGCTTGCATGATGCTGGACATTATACATTTTTGTGACAAGTGAGCATTATGTGGCCCAAAATTTCATTTTGAAATATGTAGCCCATATATTGTATAACCTTTATTGTTCATGATAGTTTCTTTTTACAACAGCGAAAAGTCAGAGTAAATATGAATTCCAAACATTATTTTATAAACCCATCTATTATGCTCACATTTAAAAAGGAGCTACCTTTTCCACTGCAAGTTGTCCCAACTATGTAGATACATAAAAATTCCCATTGAGACCTACTGAGACCTCCATTTGTAATTCTCCCAGGAAAAAAAAAGAGATCACAACAGAGTACCACTGAGACATATTAAAGTGTCTCATACTTCTCAGGTATATCTTTTGAGAAACAACTGAAATCTCTATTTAGTTATAATATTAGCTAAATAGTGAACTTGATGTATTTGTATTTATATGATCTCTGAAAAAAATATTTAAAACTCATGAAAGTTGCAAGAATATTGTTAATTCCTGGCCCAATCCAAAAAAGGAGATTTACACATATCTATGAAACTGCCCACACCATACACAATACTGATAAGCTTTTCAATCTAACAAACAGACAGTGCTCCATGTACATTTTAAACTACAGAAGAACTACACCTTCAGGATGGAGAAACCATTTGAATGTGAATGTATGTGGTTATACCATAAAATTGTGCTGCAGAATATTGTACTGGATGTTGTAAACATACTAAACAATGAGAGCTGCCAAGCAGATCTGTGGAAAAGGCCCTGACCTTAAGACTAAACTAAGCTCTACGACCAGTAGTGACACCATTAGTGCCATCAGCCAGCAATGTCTGGGAGTCCACAGAATGAGTTGGCAGGTGGGTAGGGCCGCAGGATGTGCTTGTCTCACTGTCTTCAGGCACCCAGCAATTCAGCAGTTGTCAGTGAGTTGCTTGGGTGACGTCAATGGAGTAGTACCTACCCTCCAATGAGCGTCCACACCAGACTAGTGTGCTGTGAGACTTGCAGTTTGAGAAATGGCCTTTGGCCGTGTGTGAGGTAAATTCTCGCCTTGTCTCACCACTCTAGACATTGTTGCAGCAAGACTAGCCTAATGTACAACTGGTGACTCCAAAAAAGGGTTGCATAAAGGGTTAAAAAGCATAAAAACATAAAAACATACAAAATGACACAGAAATTATTCCTTTGCAGTTCAAGTGGTCCACTTTTAGAAGAACATTCAAGCTCAAGACGATGTGATTTATGGATTAGGATGCCAAATTGCTTTAGTCATTTCCTAGAGTACATGGATAATGAGTTGCACACAGTATATCTGACACTGAAAGCACAGTTAAGACAATAAATTTACCTACTGTTATTTGTTTTTCTATGGCCATGACCAAACATTCATTTAAAGACGTCATGTGAAAAAGAATGAAAAAGCAAGCATGAAGAGGTTAGACTCTCAATTTACTCCGAACCTAATCCTGAAGTATGTGTGCTGTGTATTCAAGTTTTTTTATTCTTATGTATCATCTCTAATTCAGGCACTTGTAGTTATACATTAATTAGACCCTTTGTACTGTAAAGAGATCTGTTTGCATATGTCACACACTGTGGATCACTCCATAACCACACATAAATACACACACACAATAGCCTGCATGACACCCTGGATCCCACTCCAGCCCCAAGACGCCCCCTACAGGTAAGCAGGTAAGTGTGATTAACACTTCACCGCATACACAAATTCCACACTTAGTGCTCCCTCTGCTGGCTAAGGTAACACAAGTTTACCTTTGCCTACACTACACAATTATTAAATCCCCCACCCTTTTCTTCCTTAGGGCCTCTAACCTGGTGCCCAGCTTAGGTCCCTCTCTCACCTGCCTGCTCAGAACAGAGCAAGCCCCGCTATCCCCACATCCACACACACACACACACAAAAAGGAGGTATGATGTTCTGTTATTTATCACCATTGAATCAGAAACTGTAGTTTACTAATTCTAGCAGCCCCATCACTGCTCCCACCAACAAATTACACACTGAGAATGCATTTCATAGAATATATATTTTAACTCAATAAATATTTTTAAATATGGAAAGTATTGCCATTTTGGTATATTGAAATATATTCCTGATTTGTATTGGTATGTTTTAATTACACTGTCAATATATTCTTGGGCTGAACATATTTCTCAGTATATTACAATATATTTCATTTCTGTGTGGGCAATTACACCAAGCCCACCTAACAAAGTGATATACTCAGTGGTGTTGATCTGAGATGCCATCATCACAATTATTGACACTATACCTCATACAATTGACCAGCACATTACAGCCATAATTCCTGAGAAGTTGAACCATGAAACAATGGAAATTTGTCTCCTGACCTCACTAACTACTCCTGTATTTCAGTCTGCAAACCAATCCTTACCTTCATCTTTGCTGATCTGGATCCAATGCAACTCTGGCTAGGAGCTTGGTCATACACTGCAGGGGGTCTCCTACCTGGGCACCAGACAGGCAGTACAGTACATGAGTCTTATTTCTGTGTTTGCACAGTATGCTGTCTACACATAATTTAATCCCCAGACAATCACTCTTTTTTAACATATAAAGACTGATTTTATACCTGTGCAAGGAAAATGCATAGCTTTCCCTGCTACCTTAGATTCATCTCATCCTCTGTCAGATTCAAGTTAATGATGCCCTTTTCTGACAGTTGTCATTTAACTATGCAGCACAGGAAATTCAACAGAGGAGAGGTGCCTCAAAGAGACTTTCATTTCTCGTTAGGAGCAAGCTCAGTACCACTAAGCACCACAGAAGAGGTTGCACATGAGACAACACAGGTGCGATGCAAGAACCTCCATCTGCTTGGCTCCCATGGGTGATGGAAGGAGTGTGGTCAGGAAACTGCAAGACTGGAAAGACATTGCTACACAAGAGCTTTGGCTAAACAAGCTGGCCCTATTCAGTCTAGCTGGTTGCAAATGTTGTCACATCTTTCTAGACAGACAGATAGATAGATAGACAGTTTAAATAAATATTAATATTCAGTATTGGTTGTCTGATCCCCACCTTGTTTCAGTTTCCGCTAGCTAGTTGGAATAGCAACCGCAACAGCGATATCGTTCCAGTTTTGAATGAAGGGAGCCCTATCACCTATCACGTGCCGAGGAAAATACAGGAGTCTGTGTTTACGTCAGTGCGCTCTGGAGCAGTTGCCCGAGCTGTTGATGATTTGTGACATGGATGTTTCGCCCGTATTCATTTAGCTTTCTCGAAAACTGGGCAGGAGGAAAGGTGCATTTATTTAGTCGAGGTAAGAACGGTGTCCAAGAGAGGAATCAGGCCTCTCAGGGGACCGAAGCGACATACCGTTAGCTAGCGACAGCTAGCTGCCGTCTAGCATTTAGCTAGCCAACTGGCTAGCTAATTGCGGCAGTCATGGAAGAGTTCGCCGTGGAAGTCCGAGAGACGAGTGGAGCCTTTTACAAGGTAGGCAGTTCGAATATAGCTTGGAGGCTAGGCCCTCTGTCTCTGAAATAATTCCAAATTACAGTTGGTGACGTTTCTTTAAAAGATAAGGTTTGTTAGTTAGCTACCCAACGTTAGCTTTCTTAGCTATTTACCTTATTAGATGGTCATTGGGCTGAGGAAAGATGAGCATCACTGCTGCACAGCTAACTAGCTAGCAAACTGTTAGCTTACCAACATGCAAACATTGGTGAAACACTTGCTACTACTAGCTAGCTGGCTAACTGGCTAATATTTACGGTGTATTAGTTACCTAGAATGCCAGGTTTGCGTGCTAGATAGCTACGTCTCATAAAGCAAGAATATTTGTTTGGGGTTTTACCAATAAAAATACCTCTATTATATGGTTTGCGGGTTTGCGCTGTAGGTTGCTATCTAGTTAATTGATTTGCAAGGTCAATTCTCTACACTGTTTATTGGTAACATTGAATTTGCTAACGTTAACATTTAACGTTAGTTAACATAGATATGCACTTGAGTTTAAAGTTCTGTCCATGTCTAGCTAGCTAGGTAGTGTCATATAAGCAGCTACCGAGTAAGGTATATTACATTTGAAATACCATGTGCCTGGCTAGTTTAGCTATTACGTTATCAGGTCTTCTAGTAATCTATTCTAGCGAGTAAACTCTGTCTATGGCATCTGTTGATTTTTTTTACCCGAACCTATATGGATGAATGAATGGTATTGATGCTGATATTTCAGCCTACACAACTTGTATCTGAGCGGCCTTGCAATTATGTAAATTGTTACTTGTTACTAAAAAGTAATAGATTGTATTAGGAATGAAGTTTGCCGAAACCACCAAATATGTCCCCGTATTTTATGCATTCATTGCATGTTTTACTGACATACAGCGTTAGCATGTAGTAGGCACAGTATTGCCACTGTAACTTAGCTGGCTAACTACTTGCTGCATTTCAGATCATAGCTAAAGGCAGCAGACGTAATTTAGTAAAGAAACCTTAAGACACTTAGCTGTGTAGGTATTTGCGAGATTGAAACCCTGCACGACACTGACCCTTGTAGATGGCTCGACCCAACAGAAAACAGGTTTGTATAGAGCTAGACTAGTACCTTAAGCAGTGGCTCAGGCTTACCTTGTGGTGCTGAATTACAGTAGACTTCCTGTAATTGCCTAATGGATAATGGCAGATTTATTTGGGGTAACTGTAACATAAGTTTAATTGGAATTATGTCTATAATTCATTTTTATTACATCAGTCCCTGAAATTGAGTGCATTTGGTGTGGTGAATATGTACATGGACCTTATATTATAATGCATTGATTTAATTTTTTCCTGTCATTCTCAGTTGGAAGGAGTCAGCTTTGAACTGATTAGATGCTGTGCAGTTTTGTGCCCTCCTTATGGGGAAAATTAAAAAAAAACTTTAGAGTTTAAACTAGTTAGAGTCACATTTGTATTTATTCAGTGCATCAAGGAAAGAGAACTATGTAGTGCCAATCATATTTTTCATTTTCGCATGGTATGGGTAACTAACATTGTACACTTTGCATGGAAAGACGCTTTAGTGAGAAACGCATTCTATTGGTAAACCAATATATGTGTGGTAGACCAGAGCCAGTTACAAAGAAGTGCATAGAATGATTGCCTGTTTGCACTGATTAAATTGCTTTCATTTCAGGCATTTGTGAAGGACGTACATGACGATTCTGTCACTGTGACATTTGACAATAAGTAAGTATGGCATGCGTAATGTTGCCTTATCTTTTAAGCCTGTGTTTTTTGTGAAGTTGTGTAGAATTGAATTGTACCCTAATACTTTCTCAAAACATGTGCTGTGTTGTTTAGGTGCATTGATACCTTAAGTTGAAAGTACAGTATACGTTTTGTGTTAAAACTGATTTTTTTTTTTTTTTTTTTAAATGCTGTTTGTGGTTGCCTGTTAGGAATGGATGTGACCATTGAAGCCACATAAGTGCATTAGCAGTAGGTCATGTTCGGACCCACATTGTGATGAAGATATTCCATGACCATAGAAGCGTGCTGGTTAATTTTCCTGCTCGGCTCTTTCACTTGTTAATGAAGTGGCCTGCTTTGTTCTTCTTTGTTCAGTTGGCAGCCAGAGCGACAGGTTCCCTTCCACGATGTTCGTCTTCCCCCACCAACAGGTTTTCACAAGGACAAAGTGCTGAATGAGAGTGATGAAGTTGAGGTAGGTGTTATAAGTGAGGGACAGGGACTCACAGTTTACCCAGGATAACTTCGAGCGTGTGCAGGAATTCTAAAATAAGTGAATGAGTTTCAATAGGAGTCGCTCTGTAGCCTAATTTCATGAAAGCTGCACATGATACCATTGGCTGTAGTACTCCATCCATGTAGCTTTCCTTCTGTCTGACAATGTAAATCTGTGAATCTTGATGTGTGTTTAGGAGTACAGTGAACTCTTAAGATAATAGCAGAACGTTTTCAAAATGAATTATATAGGAGGCAAATTATGTTAGAAAAATGCAATTCACGTATGTGTTAGTATGCAGATAAATCAGGATATTCAAGTGTATTTTAAAGGATGAAGTTTAAAACGTTAGTTGCTTTCAAAGAATGTTATAGTGACACAGGAAAACTGTATCTCCCAGTCTACACCAGCCCCTCTTGACTGACTGCGTATGACATACATGGCTTGTGTTAACAGGTGTATTCCAAAGCCAATGAGAAGGAGCCTTGTGGATGGTGGTTGGCGAAGGTACGAATGGTGAAGGGAGAGGTAAGCACCTTGCAAAGACAATTGCCTCCTTTTTTAACATTATAATCCCTTTACACTCTTTGCTCTTTTATTAAGGTCTGTTTAGTCAAATACTTTTTAAACACTTATTCACCATAAGAAATACCAAGAAATGCCGTTTCAATGTCGTTTTTTACATTTGGCTTATTGAAAATGTAAAAGGCGTGAGGGGAAATCTCCTGATTTCTCATAAATAGCATGACAGACACTTGCATGTTTTTTCTGTTACATCATTGTTCACCCTCGCTGTAAGCTTGCATTTTGCGCCAGTGAGAAACAGAGTTAAAGAGAAAATGACATCCTTTCCATGACTGATGAAAGTAGTATAGACTGAAGAATATAGAATGTCTTTGGAAAAATTGTTCTGTCCTATGAAGGGGTACTTTTGTGCAGTGTAATGGTCAGCCAGTGAACCTGGCATACTCATGTGACATGAGACCTCATTGGAAAGCAGGCACTCAGCTTTGATGCGCCTGCTGCTGTTGGCTGATATGATATAGAGTCCATGAAAGATTGCAGTGTGGCATAGTGGGCCACTGGAGCACTAACTCTCCTTGTAAGTAGATACACCTGCTGCTATGATTGTAGAACAGATAATTCTGACTGAAGAGATGGGCTTACTGAAAAACTGGTTCATGCTTTTATTTCACGTCAACTCCATTACTGTAATGCACTTTTTACTGGCCTCCCAAAAAACCACTGAGAGACTTCAGCTCATTCAAAACTCTGCAGCTCGGTTATTAACCAGAACTAAGAGGAGAGAGCGCATTAGTCCAGTTTTAGCTGCTCTGCACAGGTTTCCTATAACATTTAGAATTGATTTTGAGGTCCTCCTCCTTATATACACAGCCCTTAATGGGCTAGGACCAAGCTACATTGCTAACTCCCTTGTTAACTATTTGCCTTCAAGAATGCTGCAATCATCTGCTGCTGGTTTATTGAAAGTTTTCAGCAACAGCCAAAAGAAAATCTGTCAAAGGCTCTGTCAAAGGCTGCATCCCCAATAAACCAGCAGCTATGGAACACATTACCTATAGATATCAGGGAAGCCAGCTCGTAAAATATTTTTAAAAGGAAGCTAAAAACTTATCTCTTCACTTTAGCCTTTAACTAGCTATGACTTCCCTGATACAGGCCTGAAATTCTAGCTATCCCTTTCCTCATACAGGCCTGAAATTCTTTTTTGCACTTTGCTTTGCACTTATGCACTGCTGTACTTCTTTTATAATGCTGTATTTTACTTGATTTTATGCATTCTATGTATTCTAATTTCACCTTTATTTTGTTTTTTTATTATTCTTATTTTCTATCTTACTTTACATTGATTATGGCATTCTATCCCTGTTTTTATGTTCATTCCATGTGAAGCATTCGGTGCGTGTAATTCCTTCATTGTAAAGCATTTTGAGCTGCATTTCTTCTATGAAAGTAGCTATATAAATAAAGTTTATTATTATCATTATTCAGACCATACCAGTTGTAATATAACATGCAGTTTAGATATAGGAAATACACTCAATATTGCTCAGACAAAGATCAAACACTACAACAGATAGTAGGTAAAATAGAAAAAAAATCAAGCGCTGCCATATGTATAAATACATAAATGTATTTGCTAACAACTGTACTACTAATATTTCCTATAAGCCATATTTCCTATAATTGTGTGGTCCTCCAATTCCCATACTCCTCAGCACTTCATACACCTCCCAGGTTACTGCACACACCCTCCCTCTATCATTGTTCCATCACCTAGCAACAATGCTGCAGTCAGGTAACTCGGGAGAGAAATCAGGTACAAGCAGTGAAACCTTTTCTTGCTAAAACAACATTCTTTGTTAAAAACCAAACTAGTCAGCAGTAAAAGCGGTGACTATGCTGGTAATAAAGTTACACAGATTAAACAATGCAGAAGTAGAATAAAAGTACATGTATAATGTAAATAATAGTAGCTTTGTTGGTAAGAACAGTAAAAGATGATGAGGTATGTTAAAAAGAGGGTTAAGTGATAAGCTGAACACAATGGTGAATCCCAGCATGAAAAAGTCCATTATGGATATATGGTGCTAATGGCAAGGAGGTGGGATTTCATTGGTGCAGCAACCAACGGAATCATCACATAGCATAACAGTAAAAAACAACACAGCTTAAGAATGGAAAGATTGAACTTTAAAGCCTTTACGTTGGAAATTTTAAATTGTAAAATGCCAAATTTTAATTTGAAAAACAACTTTAAAAACATTTTACAACTAACAAATTCCATGTTTCAGTGCATTATGTCATACAGTGCTATTATATGGGTAGGGATGCTTTTGAATGTTTAGTAGTATCTGTAATGCATAAATGTTGACAGGAGTATATAACAGCCAGCCCTTAGTAGGTAATGGAGTTCTTTTTCCCCTGACTTGCATCAAAGGTGCCATCTTTGCCATACAACATGCCTAATGGATTACCTTTTTTCTTGTGATATTGTGAGATAACATCTATATAGATGCGTTAATCCGTGGTAATGTGGCATGTTAATATTTCCTTATCACTTTTTTGCAGTTTTATGTTATCGAGTATGCAGCCTGTGACACCACCTTAAATGAAATTGTCACATTAGAACGGCTACGTCCTGTGAACCCTCACAAGCCAGCTACGAAAAATGCCTTTCTCAAAATCACACTGGATGTGCCTGAGGACCTACAGCAAATGTAAGCATTCATCAAGGATTCTGCCCATACCGCTGGTGGAGGTGTCTTGTTTTTGATAGATGAGACCTCAGTTAATTTGCATAACAGCAGTCAATTTGTCATGTAAAGTTTACAAGGACTTTCCACTTTTGAAGTCTTGTCAATAACACCTTGTAAACTGTAATGTTTGATGCAAACTTGTTTGAGGGTAATGAATCAAGGGCTTCTGTCTGTCATGAAGTTTTTGTTTATAGTTACATCAAAACTTTTTTTTAAGGTGTGCAAAGGATTCCACGCATAAAGATTTCAAAAAGGCAGTTGGAGCCTTCCATGTGAAATACGATTCAGACAAAAAGCAGCTTGTTCTTCTGGTAGGTTATGTTTAACTTTTTACCATTTTAATTCCTAATTTATGGCAGGATATGACTGAATAAATTTTTTTGTCTTTTTTTCCTATTTTTTCCAAGTCTGTCAATGAAGTCACTACCAAGAGGGCGGCGATGCTGAGCGACATGCATTTTAGGAGCTTGCGCACAAAGCTAGCTCTGATGCTGCGGAATGAGGAAGCAAGTCGACAGTTGGAAGTAAAAAAAAAAAACTGTACTCAATAAGATTTGTGAGAGCTGAATAAAAGTGACTTGTGTTTGTTTTAAGGCTGGGGCCAAAGCATTGAAGATTCATCCAGTTCGGTGACACCATGAGCTAAATAGGGTTGATTGGTTAAATACGTTTGCAGTAGAGCACTTATGAAAAAGTAAACTTTTTAGCTCATATGTCATTAGTCCTTCAAGCAATACTTCACTGGAAATGTCAAAACTCATTAGATGCTGTCTTACCTTATTTTACTTAATTTAACAATGTACAAATTTTGAGACACTCAGCCAAACCTGAATCCATCTAAAAACATCAAATCTGAAATGGTATCCGGGATCTTGCGCATCTTTATTTGTAATTGTCACATACATACAAATTGTCAGGTTTGTATGTATTTTTTATGCATGTGCAGTTTTACGGTTCCAACCCTCTGCTTCATGTCCCCAGAGCTCCAGGCAGCTGGCGTCCCGTTTTCATGAACAGTTTGTGGTTCGAGACGACCTGATGGGGCTGGCCATTGGCACCCATGGTGTCAACATCCAGCAAGCCAGGAAGGTACCTGGGGTGACTGCCATTGACCTGGATGAGGAGACATGCACATTCCACATCTATGGAGAGGTCGAGTCTCACTAAAGTGTCCCCCAGCGTAGCACATTGTGTGTATTTCTCTTCATCTGGTCATTTGATCTTTCATTTTTTGCTCATATCAATTTATTTTAACTGCAGGACAAAGAAGCAGTGCAGAAGGCAAGAAGTTACCTTGAATTCTCAGAAGATGTACTCAAAGTACCCAGGAATTTAGTAGGTAAATTGGTAGTGTTCCTGTTCTATGTAGAAACCAGTACTTTTTTTCTCCAAAGCCTTAACGCAAAATAAGCAATGACTTTGTGTTTTGTTCTGTGCAGGGAAAGTCATTGGCAAAAACGGCAAACTAATTCAGGAGGTTGTGGACAAATCTGGAGTCGTCAGAGTTCGCATCGAGGCAGAGGGTGACAAGAAGACCTCACAAGACGAGGTCTGTACATGTCAGCAAGTTGATTTGGTGCACGAACCCCATGTAGGCCTCAGTTAATAGGACAAATGCAGTTCTTACTCTCCTTGTCTCTGTGCCCTGTTCAATGGCAGCAAGGTCTGGTCCCGTTCGTGTTCGTGGGAACAAAAGAAAGCATTGCCAATGCCCGCGTTCTTCTCGACTATCATCTGAATTACCTGAAGGTGAGGGGCCTATCTTGCGATATGTATTCAGACACCAAGTTAGAGAGGGTCATATTGCGGTTCTGTAATTGTGAAAGCGTCTGCACCCCGTGGGTACAGCCTAGATTTGTGCGTAGGGAAGAGGAGCAATGAGCTTCCAGACTGAAATGCAACAAGCACAAGGCTGACTGGTGGCGTGTCGCTCCTCAAGGATGTGGACCAGCTCCGTATGGAGAGGCTTCAGATTGACGAACAGCTTCGACAGATCAGCGGGGGGCCCAGGACGTCTGCGGGACGTCCCGATAAAGAGAAGGGGTTGATCGCAGACGATGCTGTGGGGCCCTCGCGGGGGAGGAAGCCTTTTGGACGAGGAGGGCGTGGCAGACGAGGACTCAGCTTTGCATCAGGTATGCCTCGGTGATAAATGACAGTGAACTGTGCTCCCTAGGACAGATATTATAAACGGCCAGATTTTGACTGTTGGTAGATGTTTTGTTTTTTTTTCTGCAAGTCTACTTCAGAAAGTAAATGAGAATTTAAGATACAGTAATGAAAATGAGTAGAGTAGGATTTGAAAATGATCCGCAACAATTTACTTTCATTCAGGCACTAACTCTGAAGCCTCTAACGCATCAGAGACAGAGATGGACCACAAGGATGAGCTAAGCGACTGGTCCCTGGCCCCTGCTGATGAGGAGGGCGGAGGGTACCCCAGACGAGGCGATGGGCGCAAGCGGGGTGGGGGCCCCCGGGGGCGAGGGGGAAGGGGGAGAGGAGGCGGTGTTTACAAAGGTCAGTGCTCTCATCCTCACTGTTACCTGTTATTTTATGTAGTTACCTGGGATTCTACTAATAGAATGCTGGAGATCTATAATATTTGACTAACAGATTTAGTCAATTTTCAGTTGAATTCATCATCTTGATCCACAAAAGAATCACTAAATATGAATCATAGTTTCAAGTGACACTGGGTATGAATATACTTGAGGTTTTTCAGATATTTTCTGAATGGTACTTACAGAATACATGTAAGGTTCTTGCATGAGTCTCGTTTCAGATGTAGTATATTTGAAAAACATATGTACCCATAGTAAAATTCAGTGTCATTACAGGGTTGCAAAGAGTTCAGATAGCCGTAAGTCATGGTGCCTGCCTTCACATCATGAGCATCGTTTTTTCAACTGCATATCTTAACACACTCAGAAACCCCAAACTCCTACCTTTTGCAACTCAGTTTTTCAAATGGTATAGCTTCTCATATGAAATTTCCCCTTTGGCAAGTTTGATCCCTTGCAGTTTATCATGACTTGACTTTAAATATAGTAAGTGTTGGTGGAATGTAGAAATTATAATGTTAAGCCCACACAGGGAATTCCTGTCCATGCATGGCATTTAAATGAGCAAACGCAAGTCTCACCCAAATTCAAGTCTTTTCCCCAGTGTGAATTACAAATTTTCTAAAAAGTACTTGGAGCTATTGATAATACGGTATGGTATGTTTACTTTCGTCTTCTAGAGCTGGCTTTGAAAGAATCCCTGTTTCCCATATGACATTAGTCAGGCATGGTTTCAAATGCAGTCAGTGTGTTTGAGCATCACATTTTGCTGTGCATTTTCTTGTTTTCTCAGCAAAGCATATTTCAGCATCATAACAGCTGTCAGTCATCTCAAACCAAACAAATGTGTGACTGCCTAATGCAGCAAATACCAGCAGTAGGTGAAAATGAGTTATTATTGAGTTACTTATTTTTATTTATGAATTATTTTTGTAATTTCTTGTATCATTGCTTTTTTATGTTTTACAAAAATTTGGGATCCATTTCTAAACATGATGACCCACTTTACCTCTAAAATAGTAGGGGATGAACTGCCTTTTATTTGATAGTGACCTATAAAGACTGCTATGCAGGAAATGTGAATTTTTCGTTTGTTTATATTCATTTGTCTTTAAGGGAATGAAGACACACAGTGGAATGAGTCCTGGTCACATAATTCCAGAGACACAAAACAAAGGCCACAGGATGACTCACTGCAGGTAAAATGCAAAAACCACCCTTGTGTCATTTCTCTGTGCTTGCATCCTCTAGTATCCTCTATGTTTACGTGACTATGGATGTGGCTGTAGTTTCAACAGAGAACCACTAGGTGTCAGGCCTTCACCTTTGAAGATACTACGGTACCAGAATCACAAGGATTCCATTTTTTTGTCATTTCATGGATCAAATTTGAAATAAGGAAAAAAGATGTATCATTGTCTAATTTTGATTCATGCCAGATTTGAGATTGCTTCCACTAAACATGGAAATGTTAGAAAGTGAACCCATTGAACAGAACCTAACGTAATCATTTACCTTGAATTTTGGTTTCACAGGTTCGTGATAGCAAATGTAGTCAAAAATGATGTTTTAAAAGCTTGTAATTTTGAAGCTTGTAATTTGCCTTTTAACACTTTACTTGCCAGATGCGAAAGCCATGGACTAAACACATACCATAGATGACATACCTGATTACATTTCATTCTTTGTCTAGCTGTCAACTTATCCTCAGTGAATTACATATCTTTACATGTTGCATCAGGTTTGCATTGCATTTGTTTAGCAGATGCTCTTATCCAGCACAACTTAAATAGCTTGCAATGTTTACATATTATTGGTGTATACAGCTTGTTATGTACTTAAGTAATTCAGTTTAACTATCTTGGACAAAGGTACAACAGCAATGCACTATGCTGTACTCCACAGTGCTATGCTACATTGGTGCTGTACATACCTAGTTGGTGCATTAATACCTAGTATTAATTTATGCATCAGGATGGTAATACAGGCTGAGTAAATTGCAGAAGGAAATAACATTAGCATCCTACCCAGGATGGAAATACGCATGTCTGCTTCAACACTATGACTCTACAGCCAGTTCGGCTATCAGCTTCAAAGTCCTGTACCTTGAGCCAGTGTGGTCCTCACCTGCTCTCTCTGGGACAACAGATCCGTATCAACGGCAACAACGAGAGGAGTATCCGCAGCAAAGCACTTCAGGGCCCCTCAGCCGACGGAGGAGCGGGAGGAGTCGGCGGCGGCGGCGGCGCTGGGGGCCGGCAGAGACCCGCAAAGGAGCGAGCGGTGAAGAAAGAGAAGCGGGACAGCCCGGAGCCCCCCAGAGGGCTGCTGAACGGCGTGTCGTAGGAACCGCCTGACACCCGCCTCCCGCAGCGCTCCGCTCATCCGCCGGCTTCTTCACTAGGCACCGCTAGCAGGGAGGCTGCAAAACCGAAAAGGAGCACATTCTCTGACTGACTGATATCGGCTCCCGCAGTGGATTAGGACGTTTACTGGGTATCAGCAGGGAAGAGTGTAGGAATGCTTCAAAGTTTGTTTAAGGTTGGCAGTGAGAGGGAGGAGAATATTCTGATTGAACTGAACAAATACAAGCTGTGGGCAAAATGTAAAAACGTTCTCAAAGGTTAGGGTTTAATACTTTGTGCTCCATAGCATCTGAAATATTTCAGATTTTTTTTTCCCCAACCATAAGGGTTGTCGAACAAGCACTCGACATCAGCATTGCTGCCATTAGCATGGTGTGCATGTGTCATGTCCTGTGCCATCTGTGAACCGGGTAGTCTTGCAGTGGAACCCCATTATGATGTGAAGTCACAACTGCTGCGTCATTAGCAAAAAAAAAACAAGGGAGCCAACTCCTGTCTTACCTGTGCCTTTCCTCTAGTGTTCTCTCATCTAGATGCGCCAATCTGGGAAGAGGATGTGGAAAACACTACAGTAATACCCATGTATGTAGAGAATCTGTTAATCTGTTCCGATGAACATTTTTTCTGCTCATGCATGCATTACATCGTTTTTTATTATTTTTGTAAAAAATTAATAATAAATAAAAAGAAGAATCCACCTAAGTAGAAACATTTTACTCTTTTTCTTGCACTGAGATAAAATCAATGTATATAAGTAGGGAAGACAGACAAGCAAAAGTAATTTTTATGTGTGATTGTTTAATTCCCCCGCTGCAATCACACTCTTAAAGACTGTATTATTAGAGGCAGGCAGAACCTATTTATAAAGCATTCTGTAGGTGGTAAATATGTAAGAATATCATTTTGGGCAAGTGCTCAGCTCAAAAAAAAAAATTCATAATTTTTTCTCATGTCAGACTCTTGATATCGAAGTACCGCTCAATGGAGCAGGCCATCTTGAGTACTTAGAAGGCATGCCTGTGACATTATATTGTGATGGTGTTTTTTTTTTTTTTTTTCTTGTTTTTTGTTTTACCTTCACACCACAGCTATTAAATGGCAAGTCTGTGGCTAAACTAGAGCCTAATTCTTGAGTTGGCTTTGAAAAGAAGTTTTCAGAACTGTTTACGTCTGTCTGAAAACATGACATGATTCATCCTTTTCCCAGGGACCTCATTTTGAATATGTCCCTGGAAAGGATGTACTGCATCACACATGACCTTCATACATTTGCTTGGGCTACATAGATTGTAAATGAATGAATTGTTGCGGTTTAGTGTTTAATGGCCACTTGAGGCCCTCAACAATTTCCTGTTGTCTGTGAGAATTGTATAAAAATCCATTAAAAATTCTTATTCCTGTTTTGCTTCCCCTTTTCCATTGAGAACCTAAAGGGAGAAATTAAGTTTAATTCTTTGTAACTTATATATGATCCGTGTTAATGCATTAAGGTTAGTTTGAATTTTAAAGACACGTGGCTGTTCTAAACCCGCTAAGAGGTCATGCATTGTCTGGTTTTGTTTTGTATTATTACTAGTCTGTAGCACATAATGTCATACAACTATTAACATTCAGTTGAAAGTCACAGCTGATTTGACTTTGGCCATCTTTACTTGTCTGTAAAAAATTCTTCTTCTTGTGGCAGATGTTTCCTGTCGTAGGTGCTTGAGACAGTATACAGAATAACTTACAAAGTTGTCTAGCAAGAATTTAGACATGGTTCTCTAGAGTGAGATCCAGATGGTAAATTAAATCACTTGCTTTTGGAAACTAATTACAACAAAAGCCAACTGAATGAAGATTCACTTTTTTGTGTTTTAAGATCCCTCTGTGTATGTGTTTGAAAGTAAATTTTGTCATATATAGTTCGGAGATCAGGCTAGCAAAAGACTTGCTGTCAGGCTTATTTTGGGCCTGTGTTTATAAACTTAATAAAGTAGGGCTTAAACTGTGTTAATCATTTTTATACACATGGTGGTGCTCATCTGTAAAGGTGTCAGCTGGGCAAATTTAAAAAGTATTATTAATAAAGTGATCTAACTCAGAATGGAGAATAGCAGCACCATGCCTCGACAGATGTAGAAAAACTTTCAGTAGTTTTATTAAATGTGCTTCGGTTAGTGGGTACATTGACAAGTTGTTGCACTTCACTCTTCCAAAGGACATGAAATCTCATCTTGCCAAACACCGATTTCTAGTCATTTATTTTTGGAATGTATAGAGATTTGAGATAAAAATTGTTTTATGCACCCATTGACAGCTGTTTGTGGTTTACAAACAAAAATGGAAATACTGTGGGTTACCAAAGTGGAATGGGATTTATGCTACTGCACTTTGGGCAGTATTTCCCTTGTACATATTAACCAAACAGATTTTATGTTGATTTTTGTTTTATGTTTTGTTATAGTGCAATATATTTTGTATGCGAGCAGTATAAATAAACTTTGATCTTCTTCTATCTTGAGTTTCTTCTTGGAGTCATAAGAATGAAATTTTAAACCAACAAAACTTCGCTTTGTTTAACAAAATGTGATGCTTAAGTCCAGAGCCACTCTGATACAGTTGTAAACACAAGTAGATGTCATCAAAGATATCATTTTTTTTTTTTTTTTTTTTTTTATTATTATTAATCAGATCCAATTTTCCTTGACTTACACATTCTCTAGATCAGTATTGGTTGTCAACAGAGTAATCTGCATTTCAACAATCCATCCACCAGGTGTCACCCTTGTGTTGTCGGAGCAAAGGGAACGTGTAGGTGTCTTGACTCTCTGGCTGCAGAGCCAGTCCCTGTTGAGATGTGAACTGTCTCTCTCTATAGCTCAGACAGGCCTGACATAAGCCGCAGCGGCTCCTCCTCAACTTCTGCAAAATAATACACCCCAATTAAACTCTGCAAAACACGGAGCCTCTCCCAGTGCTGACAACAGAATTAAAGCTGTCATCCGCGTGGTGCAGAGACTGACCTAGTTTCACTCCCAACAGCAGCAGAGACATAAGGAAGCCTGAGATAGCCCTTGCATTTTCCCTGCCTTCTCTGCTGATGCCACTAAGTGCCTCCTGTCATCCCCCCCCCCGCTCCCGACATCACTACCACCACTACTCGACTCCCAACCTCAATGTACATGTCTGCCACAGAATAATTAACCAATGCAGAGGAAATTAATGACAACACTTAAAATTGTGCCTAGAGTACCATTTAATTAGCATATAATGACAGACATTGTACATTCATTAAAGTCTATTATTAGTCAAATGGGTATTCAGCTCCATTTAACACATACTAGTGCTTTACAGAAGCTTAGAAATAAGAGCAATGGTCTCTGAACCCTTTTAATACATATGCTGTGTTCAAATGTGAATATATTTAAGAGTTAGCTCCATGCTGATACCTGACTGAGAGATGTCTGTTTGTAAAGACAGCAGGTGGTGTACAATGAAATCAATTTCTCAGAAAAGTATGCTTAACAACCTCTTCAGTAGAATATGTTACATTTGTAGTGGTGACGTTTTCCTGTGTCATTGGTATTTTTGTTCTCCAGAATATCTTCAAAACTTTTTTCCAGTTTTTTTTTTTCTGATAGCCAGAATAGCATCTGAAAGATTCCACAAATTATACAGTAAGTTGGGAGTCTGGTTACTTCCTGTCAATATCACTAGGATTTCCTTTCCAAAACCCTTAAAATGATGCATTTCAGGAGCTCACTGAATGGAATGTCCTTGAAGTATCAACTTCTGCTTGACTCTAGTTTCAAAAATGTTTTTTTTTATTATTATTTCCATCACATTAACTGTCCTGTCCATCGTGCGCAGTGTGTTTACCTCACTGAAATACACATCCATACTTACCTTTCCTGAAGCATCTCCTTGAAATAAAAAAGTAAACATGAAAATTACATAAATGTAAGGCATGTTATTATGTGTTTTATGTTTTTAACACAAAAACATCTTAATTTGCAAGTTAATTCATTTCTAATTCACTGAAAGCTGTTATTTCAAAAGTACATCAAGTAAAATGACAGAAATCCATCAACACTGGTAAACATTACATTTACATTTATTCATTTAGCAGACGCTTTTATCCAAAGCGACGTACAAAAATGCATATAACAGGCACAATATGTGTACATATGGGCAAGATGTGTACAGGTCATACAATGCAGATAGTGCTGAAGCTGAGCGCAAGGTCAGTACTGACATGAAAACATGAACTGAATACAGCACAAACCACTGCACTGTAAACAGAAGTACAAAGGTGAATTACTTGCATTGTGGTCAATGCCAAGCCTTTCGGTTGAGCTGTGCTTTGTCAAAAGGAAATAAAGTCCCTCTCAGTTTGTCTCCTCACTATTTATTCCTTTTTTATCAGTAGCTATTTCCCCTCTGCAGTTCCCATAACTGTATGTGTGCTGGTCAAGAGACTTGAACATTCAGTAGGATTTTATGCGGCTCATTCTACCTGTTGTCACACTATGCATGCCAGTTGTGATTTCTCTTTGCAAAGCCAGTGGAGTTTAGGCTGACATACTGTACCACACAAATATAGAAATTGGGAAACCAAATGTCACCAAAGCAGGATTGCAATTACACATGCATTACCAAACATGCTAGTTTCCAGCTAGCTCATCTAGAGGTATTATAGCGCAGAACTCAACTGTAATTTGTATAAAATCACCTGTAGAATTTTCACTTTAGAGTTTTCACCAAGCTACCAATCTATTTCTTTCCACCTGTCCTACTTCATTTGTTTGATTATGTGTAGTATGTCTTTGTGAATGGATCAAGTAAACGCTTAAGTTTCTCAACAGCTCCACTGTTCCTCATCTTCTTCTGCCAGTCAGCGTGTATTTTTGCTTCTGTTTCGGCAGTCATGCACAGCTCATGAAACCCAACACTGGATGTGATTGTGGGGGAAATTGTAACTTGCCAGAAACTGAGTTGCAGCTCTTTTTTGGTGTTTTCATGTGATGTTGATATATGCACAGCTTTTAGGAAATGTACAATTTCCCCATACTTGCAAGAAATAAACTTTCTGCTGGGCAAATATGGTTGGGCAAACATTGTGATAGTATTGACCCTGAAAATCTCTGGCCACCACAAAAGCTTTAGTGGATAATTTTTTTCAGATCTTATTTATACTGTCCCTTGTATTGTAGGCTTGTCTTTTTAACCAACCATTTAATTTATTACTGGTTGTTAGAATTTCTGTGATACGATACTGCTTTTCTCCAAATGGGTCAGGACTTGTCTATCACGTTATCCCACTGACATTCTTTTAGCAAACCACTCTCCCCTAAATCACTTTCCATCACTTGTCACAGAGAGGAGGAAGCTTACTAGCTGGCTTTGCTCTCCTGCTGTAATCCATGTGAGATTAGAGAGTTTAATTTGGTCAGTCAATATCTGGCAAAGAATGGATATTGTTAAAATGTAGGTGCGCCTCAAAGCAAATGTAGCAGCCTTATTGTTTGACTTGTTTCTTAGAGCCCGGCCTGCCTCACGCTACTTCTGCAGTCTTTGCAGTACCCACAAGAGGTTGAAGTACTCCCATTTACTCATTGTATAGGCTGATAATGACTGTAAAACGTTAATGGCAAACAAAAAATAGTGGCTCCAACTATTAGTCCTGAACCCAGGTATTATTATTTTAAGTTCTCAGTTTCTATATTTGCACAAACTAGTTATTTTTCCTTTGGGTGGGTGTATTGCCAGTAGCAATTTGCTATGAGAACTGACAGGCTGTGGGGAAAAGAAGCTGTTGCTTTGACAGGCCAGTAGTTAAACAGGTGTCCATTTGTCAAAATCCTGGAGGTTTCCTGGCTGTGTTTGTTGTGTGTGTTTGTTTGTTCACTGTAGGGCCATAATAGTGAATTCTTTCTGACTAAAAAAATGGTTGACCAGTAAGCAATGTTTCAGAGAACATCTCTGTCTGAGTTTTTTTTATTTCTGCACCCAGGAGTGTTGCTTTCGGTTTTCTTTTTTGTCCCCTTAACCAGTTACAGTATAGTCTGGTTTCACCACTCACTACATTTTGCACATAACTACATGACTATGCTGACTACATGTGGATCACTGTGGGTAAAAGGTTTAATTTTCTGGTGACACCTCTCAATATGTGAGGACTGTGAAGTCATTGGACACTGTCTGACTGTGGTGTGTTATACAGGGAATATATGGCTACTTCTGCTGGCTCTCCAACCACCCCAACACTTGTCTGCGAGAGCATGCCGCTGGTGCCATCCACATTAGCATGCATGACATCTCCTGCCCTGCTGAGAACTGAGAGGAGCTTAGAGGAGATGATGAGAGTAATGACTCACAGGAGCGAGTAGTGGAAACAACGTTTCTGTACACACACCCCCAGCCGTCACCATCACGTTGCTTTGCCTCCTAAAGCTCTGTCATTCTGCCAAATTGTGGCAAGAGCATCTTCATCACAACAAGTCACTTAACGATTCCACTTGTGCCGCAGCCTTTAGACTACATTTAGAATAGCAGCTTAATAAAATAAAATGGCACATTTGAGCAAGGAGTTGTATTGTCCAGTTATTTAGCATATTACTATTAACTTTCTCTAGTAGAATACAAAGTACTTTCCCCAAAGACTGTTGTCCAGGTTTTTATAGGGATGAATAATGGGAGAGGTGGGAGCAATTTACATGACATTGTCTTTTGTGTTGTCTTCGTGGATTTGTTCATGTCCTCATGGATCAAAGCGAGCTAAGCAAGTGATAAAAGTGCAAGTGTATTTCATTTGGATATCCTACACTGCATTTCACTCTGTATGGAATATAGAGCTATATAAGTAGTTTGTATTATCCCAGATGTTCTATTTTCATTACTGTATACTTCAAAAGTGAGTTCAAGATACGTACACTGTGAAGCATGAATGGACTGAAAGTTCATAGACAGACAGATCAGTGGACCAATTGTCTTGTTGAACTGAAAATATTAGTATTGAAAATATAGTATGAATTTTGGTCTTTTCCTCATGACGAATGGGATGTTTTCTGTAAAGCTCCATAAGACTGTGGTAAATAAGGCCTTTGTACTATTGCAACATTTAGTAAAACAAAGAGCCCTTGTTAATCCAGCCGTAGGCTACCAGCGCTCTTAGCAGCGCAGTCAAATTCAATTTGTGCATTTGTGAAGCTATTTTAATACTAATGTCAGATGCTTGTCTCCTAATGCATTTTGATTAGCATGACGCCTTCTATTTCTAATGAAGCATCAATGTTGCAATTCAATCTGATACCTCTTTGAAGAGGAAACCATGCCACAGAATGGGAATTTCTCTGCTTCATCTACACAAGAAAGCTACTATATGCAGTTAACTAACATTAACAACCATGTTTATACTGTGTGTCAGTGAAGAAAATTAAGGATGTTCTGGGGAAAACCTTTTTTTTATTTTAGCTCTTTTTTAATCTTATAACCATTTTCCATGCCCTGTCTGACTTACTCACTCAAAAGAGAGAATTAATATTTTTGTTTGCTTTCCCTTGAAACCCCACTGGGTTGGTGTTTTGTCTGCAGAGTACCCATCAATATACATGTTGTCTGGCATCTGATTTACTATTTCAATTAAATACAGTTTACCTATATCCCACAAATGGAATATGGTATTAGGTATTTTGTTTTTTGACTATTGACTTTATATAAGGGACTAAGTATTGCATGGACATGAAGTGTACATAAAGTGTCAATAATATAATTGTCTTCTGAAGTGTTGTTTGCTGTAAATGACAGAATGGGCAGGATCTTCTGTAGGTTTCATTATTCTGTATTTTCAGTGTGAAGACCTGGCCCTTTCCTTGGGCCACTTAACAAGGGAAGAGGTAGTTTGGAAATAGGGCAGTGCATTGAGAGGAAGTATTTGTAGACGCATTGATCTTTTCAGTATCCCTGCTTTGGATCAGACTTTTGTAAGATCTGGCAGCAACAGTACACTTTATGTAAAAATCACATCTATGACCAGCTTCCACACCTGGCCTAAGAAATTTTCCATTTTAGCCATGTCTGAGGAACAACTGAGATACAGTAAAAAGTGCAGGTGGACTTGAAAAAGAAAGTGGAGGTCGTTTGAGGTTGCATGCTCAATTTTATGTGGCATAGGACACTGGGTAAAAGGCCACATTGGAGATTATCTGCCACTCCAATTTGTGCACAAGGTTTGTTTGCATCATGTCCTCCTTTTTAGCAATTGTTAAACAGCAGCTATGGCCAGTTACATTGGTTGTGGCATCACTTATTTAGAAACACTTATTTAGACACTTTTTGCCATGTTTGAGAGACAAATCTCTGACCTGAAATGTGCATCAATAACAACTGGATAATACAGCGTTTATTGTAACAACTGGATTTTTGAGCAAGGTTTCTCCCATCTCAGTCTGCTGGTGGTAATGTCTCAGGACCAGAACAGCTTTAGAGAACCACTTTGCAATAGTGTTACGAAGAATTATTGCTTGGGTTGTTAAGATTTCTGGAGGTACAGATGAATTTCAAGTCATCTAAAATTGCAGAAAATAATCATAGTCCTCAAAAAATCAAAACAACTGTAAATAAATCATTATAGACTAGCGGCTGTAACCTATTACATTAACATTAATGAAATATTTAATGTCCATTGCACTGAATAATGTACTGAAAGTACATTACAGTAGTACACATACTTTATTTATTAATTTATACATACACATACATATATATAGAGGAAAGAGATATTGAACCAGTTAGAGCCACTATTTGTTTGGCTGTAAATTCTCCATCACATGCCTGATCTAAAAATCTTTTTGTCTTGTTTGAAATGCTCATATATGAAAGTATATAAGAGTCTAAACTGCAACATCATTGTCCCTTTGAAAAACAGACCACAATATGTACCCTTTGTTTCCGCAGGCTATTCTCTAATGCACATTAATGCCAGCATGCTGCAGGGCAATATCGCTATTCTGCTCAGTGATAGGCTTTTCAAACACAACAGCTCTGGTAAGTCTCTTAATAGACAGTGGAAGAAATACAGGGAGGCAATAAAACATTTTACGCACAAGCAAAAGAATGGTGAGGGAGATGGTCTTTGATTTTACTGCGAGGATGCCTGATTTTTCACAGGTTCCAAACCACGGTTCAGTCACAAAGCACAAATATTTTGTCAGTATTGCAGATGTAAATGTGCTCAGAGCAGACATTCAGATGCACTTTAGAGCACAGCTCAACAAAGGCTTTATTTTATGTGCAAATTAAGGACGTTCAAAGTGCATCAGACAGTTGTAGCATTGTTCTGTAAAGGCTCTGTGAAAAGTGTGCCAGTGTTTTTTGTATTGGGAGGAGAGACCTCTTTTTAAACTATAAACAATGGCAAAGTTGTAACCACTTTACTTTTGGGCATGGCATCTTTACATGGCCGTTACATCCTGAATCCCATGTGGAAGGTAATTAGCAAAACTACACATATTAGCTAAACTACACATAACAGTGTAAATACATCCATAGGCTGCCATCCTCTTCTGAGTACAGCTTTGACTACATTCATATGGAATACATATTAGAGGTTTTGGTCTCTAAACATTAAGTAAAAGAATAAACAAGCATAGCATTTTGTCATTTTGATGTAAACAACATTTGTGTCAATGTGAGTGAATTTGAAATTTTCCTTATGTATCAATTACATGGGATGTGCTCACATGTAAAGCAGATGATGTGACCAAAACAATGTGGGTGATATTACCTCACAAAAACTTAACAAGCAGTATTCCAGATCAAGCCCAAATAGTGTTTCTTAAAATCTTTTGTGTAACTTGGCCCTTTGGTTTTTCAGCTGGCTGCCTTGTGATTGCTTTTAATTTAATGTGTTGCAGTTCACTGTGAATTGCTAATCTAGATCTGAGGTGTTAAGGCCTACCCTTTAACCTTGATACCTGTCATGAGTTCACACACAGGGTCATGTTGTTAAGTCAGAAACGATAGGGATTGTATTTCAGAAATGTTTTTGCAGCTTGTTCAGGTTATATTGCTCCATTAACATTATTATTAACATTAAATGGTCTTGGTGTGGAGTTAGCTACCAAGCAAGCATTAACAACCAAGATGTCCATCATCTACTTTCTGTCAAGGGCAGAAAGTGACTTGCAGTTGGGTATAATTAACAGATGTGTCTATTGGCCAGACATGAGGAGAAAACAATGATGAGAAACATAAACACGAGTACCAGAACATTTCTGATTATGTAATGTGACAGGAAAATTATGATCCAGAAGAAGAAAAATAAAAAACCCATAAATTGGTGGATGGCATTCTGTCGTCCCAATGTGCATTTTAGATTTCATCATTTATTTGTAATATGGGAGAAACAATAAGAGCAGTCCATACTGTTCTTTTTTGTTTATAATTATGATGAGCAGCAAATTTACACTTAGGCAAGCTGGAGACATTTTGGAAAAAAACAGCCAATGAGATCAATACATGAAAAGTGGCAGATGCAAGCAAACACACACATACAGTGCCTTCCATATTTATTCATAGCCCTGATTATGACATTAAACACATGATTTAACAGAAAACCCCTAAAATGTAAATGTTAAAACTTCATAGCAATGAATGGTGAAAAGTCACAAATAATTTTATTTCAGAAATCACAAGGGTCATATTTTATTCTTATAATGTTTTAAGAGGTTCTGACACTTCTCAGAGGGCTTTTCACCATTCCTGACTCTACTGTAGGTCCTTCAGGTCTTTAGTTTTTTTCTATTCTTCTTGAGGCCAAACCACAAATGTTCAATTGGACTGAGGTCTGGAGATGAAGACAGCCATTGAGAACATTGATTTGTGCTCAGTAAAACATTTCTGTGTGGATCTAGAGGGATGCTTTGGATCATTGTCATTCTGGAATGTCCATTTTCAGCCAGACTTGACCTTCTTGGAAGGAGAACTAGGATTTTGGCCAAAATGCCCTAGTGTGTGTACCACTTCACTCTTATACTGTGTGTGCTCTGCTTATTTGCATCATCTTCTCTGTGACAAGCCTCTGTCCCCTCTTACTGCCCAGTGCTACACTAGCATCTAATAGCAGGCTACCTGCGGTGTAGGTGAAGGAGACACAGTGTCATATAATCCATGAGCTATTCAGAAAAGCAGGTAAAGAATCAATTCAATATAATAAAAAATAGTGATTACCTTCGAGCAAAAGGAGATGACAAACAGCTGAACGGATGGCACTAGGACTATTCTCTGAAAAGAAGTCAGGTAGTTTGCCCTGCAAGTATCAATTAAGATGTGTATGTATTTGGATCTTGAAATTAATTTGAACCTTCTGGAAAGAAATAAGTGTTTGCAAATGACCCCTGGGGAAGTGCTTAAGTGGATATGCCAAGTACACACTGATTCGGTGGGCTTTACAGGTCATGTTTACAAATGCATTTTAAGTCCAAACAAACACTTCCCCTGGGTTTATTTTGCACTCTGCTTACCCTTATTGGCTGTAATGATCATGTCCTCATTCTGTGGGTCTACACAATAACACCATAGCATGAGCAACATGAATAGGCTGATGATGACTCTGACTTGTTCTCACCAGGGAGGAGTGTTGCAATCCATCTGTATTTAGAAGCAGTGATCACGCAACATGATACGCGCACTCAAGTTAATTGCACCTGATTTGTTGAGTGTCACAGACCTGCATCCATTTCACTTGGTTAGCATGGTAGTGCTGTTGTACCCTCCTCCAGGCTATACACATGTTAGGATAAGACTATAATCTCCTGCTCTTTTGTGACTTAAAGAGTAAATAAATTCTCAAGATAGGGGCTGTCTTATGTAACCCATGGTCCTTTTTTACTGTTGCCAAGCTGTGAATCACTAGTCATCCTCCACATTCTTTAGGTAGAAGTGCTCTCTTCTCCATTGAGCATTCAAGCCAACAGCGGCAAGATGAGATCTAGTATGAAGAGCAAATTTTTTACCCCACACAGGAGATGCAAAGAAAGCATTGTCTGGCAGGGTCCAGCAGGGGGCGCTCCTCCATCAGAACTAAATGATGTGGCTGCACACCCTCAAAGGAGGTGGAACTCAGCATTGCTCAGTGCACACAATACTGTGCTTAATGACTGAGCTATTGTCTGCTGAGACTAACAAAAACAAAGCAGAAGCGAACTAACACATACACACATACACACACACACACACACACACACACACACATGCACACACAATGTTGCAATGAGTCAACAGACTTAAAGGTTCAGAGCTGAGTGATGCACAGCCATTTACATGGACAGCTCCTAAATAAAGATATTTAGTATACTGTACCAATTTGCCTCAGGAATCCAAACTATTTTCAGTCTTGTTGGACATTCTGTGAGAGCCTTACCAGTAAAACATAATATTCAGGGTCAAGCTGTCCCCTGCCATCTGTCCTGACAGTGGTTTGCGATGTCGATGAAGGGCGAGTCCCTTCCAAGGAAAGTGGAGACTGCAACTGCAATCAGAGAGTGGGTGTAGTCTTACTTCCTCTCTGTGTCATCCGGCCACATTACGGTCCTGCTCCTTTATGCATCACTTAACTGTAATAATCATCGCTCACGCCACAGAACTCCCCGCCACAAGAAATAGGACCCACTTTTTGCTTTGTTTATATGTTTAATCAGAGATGACCGCACAAGAGGCAGGGAGAACTAATCATCCACATATAAGACAGGTCCCTCAAGCAGACAGACAGACAGAGGAGAGAGAGAGAGAGAGGGATGAGAAGGACTAAACCCTAAACTAGCTTCAGCTTTGTCAACTTTTCCAGAGGAATGTGACCCAAAACCAACATAGAAATGCATGGTGAGAGCATGCATGGAGAAAAGGTGCACAGTGACATCCACAAGGCCAACAAGTCCATATAACCGAGGGCACACGGATACATGCTCAATAGACCAGTACCATAGAGCAGACAGTGCAGTTTTCTGATTTGTAACCCACAACTACAGACCAACACATAGTAACTCTTTTCTGGTGGTTGCACAGCCTACAAACTGCATCTTCATCCTAAAGATATTCTTTTGCTGTTGTTATTGCTGTTGTGATTATTTGTCAGTCTCTCTTACCCAGGATGACTAGGACATTATTAGTACAAACCAGAGCAGATCTACTATAATAACCAGATACTCAGTTTCAGCATTGCTTCTGTCCTCTGTCTAAGAGGTTCTGGTTAGAAACAGGAGATTTCAGTTGTTTCTGCATTCTTGTGCTGACTATCGGTGTTCTGATTTTGACTATGCCCCTTCAAAGAATGTTCTTAATATATAGGAAATCAAAACACTTTTAGCTTCAACAATGACATTGACAGAATGTTCAAGCTGACAGTCTGGTCCATATATTAAAAATCTGTGATAGCACTGTGTGAAGTGTGAAATATACATAGAGCCACAACAGCAAATGCTAACATGATAAGCTGTTGCTCTCATAAAACTCAAAACCACTATGTTGTTACTGCATAGCTATACAAGGCAAACCAACTGGTTTTACAAAACTAGTCTCAAAGTCTTGAGTTCAGGCATATAAGCTTCTGAACAGATCCACATTCACAGAAAAAGAAGGACCCTAGAAAACTGAGTCTTTCGGAGATGATAGAAGGCAAGGACAAACACTGTCCATATGCAAGAAAGTTATGTTTACAGCTTGTAATGTCTTTTTTTCTTCTTTGTGTTGAAAAATAAGATCAAACTATGGGTTACAAAAATTTTGTTCTCTTCCAGTTCTCTAATGCTTTTTTTTACCATCTTTTCCTTGGCACTAGCCCACAAACATACAAGTACCCAGTTTAAGTATTTGTTTTTTCAACTTTGTAAAATACAACTTTGTTTCAAATTTCCCCCGAAAAGCATAATAGGTTTATGCACGCTCTGTGGAAACTGCTTGTAAGACTTCTTAGTTTCAACAGAGAGAAAGACCAGAGTGCATATACAGCCAAAGATGTGATTTTATCTGACATCCAATGGGGTGGGATAGGTGAATATGCTTATTACCAGTGGGCTGCAGATTCCAGTTCTATGTATTTTTGAGCATGATACCGCCCTGATTAACTTCAATAAATATCCAGCCGTATAAATTTGTTAAATGTCAAATGACAGCAATGGATAAGGGCGTCCACTAAGAAAAATAGATCAATAGACATGTATACATTCACAGCAGGGGAAAGACAACAAAAAAATCCCCTTCTCAACTTGGTACAGCTGAAGTGAAATATCGCTCCTTCTCCTTTTTTTTAACTTGCCTTATTGAGGAGGTGCTCTATTTCAGGGTTACTGGAATTGCTTGTTCTCATCTTTTAAAGGTTAGCAACAACATATCCTATTTTCAGGTTCCATTTTTGGAAGAAAAAAAAACATGCAAAAGCAAATCTTAACATAAGAATCCAAATTTCACAAAGAGGGAAATGTGAGAAGTAGGAGTGTGTAGACAGAACAAATCATAGGTCTGGCATTTAATGTGGTGATATAATTTTGCAGCATTCATTTTTCAGCATTCACGGATTTATTCAAACTGTTCCAAGAACAGGCAGCCTTTTTTTTTCTGTTTTTCCCCCAGGAGACTCAGTTCTCTAAAACAGATCTTTGCTTGATAAAACAAAATTAAAAAGTTAACTGCATTTGGTACATCATCCAGACAGGTTTGGTAAACCAAAACTGTGGTTCTCTCTATTTGTTGCTTACAATTTGGTGCACACCATATGCAGCATTGCATGTGTGCATAACAGGTTGAATGAAAATATCTGCAATGTTTGCATGAGATAAATGGTCAATGTAAGGCTGGCTACTTCCACAGGCTGAGTGTGCCTATTCCCCCCTTCTTTCCAGCATCCTCCACTGTCCTGTTAGATCTCCTGATTGGGGGGGGTGCTGTTGCTCTGACAAGCAGTATTGTCTCTGAGTTAATCCACAGATCAGGCAGGGAGTGCATTTAACGAGGTGTCGCTCAGTACCATTTCATGCGGCCAGCCCCCAGGGTGCTCAGCAGTGTGTTCACGCCACACGAATTAGGAACAGAAATTTAAAAAAATATATAGACTTTCACAGCCACCCACTAATGCCACCCTCCCGCAGAAAACACTATCATTATCAATTCTCCCGGATCTTGACGGCAGGAATTCTTTGATTCTGTCGTTCAAAGGCCCCCATCTCTTTGGTCATTATTTCTGCTGGAGAACTTTCTCCGCTCCGCACGGAACAGAGGATGCCGACAATGAAATGCACACAAACACAAAGCGAAACATCCAGAAGTGAGACTCTGGGATGTCCTCGCATATACACAGCATTAATGTCTGTCAGTGCCATTGGAATTGCATGCAAAAGGCAACTTTGAATATAGACTTGTATTCATGAAAGCATTGCAGTTGATGTTGGAACACAGGAAATGCAACATTCAGTATCCCACACTGATTTGTTCGTTTGGAGATAGGAGTGATTCGTAGACACTAAATAATTATACTAATATTCCATACCCTGCACATCCTTTTTTTTAATCCTCTGTGTTTTGAATTGTAGATTTAATGCAATGACACTACTCAGATGGCAAGAAGATATTTAAATTAACCAGAAGTTCAGTACGCAGCTTTCTCCCTGCTGTCTTTTTCCCACACTTTTTGATGGGCCCTATATGAAATAAAACTGATTGACTGATTCAATATCCTCTGGATTTTGACCATAAGCTGTAATAGCTGGCAAAGCAATGACTGCTTCGCTGACTATTTCACTGTTATTAAAGCTTATGGTAGACACTAGAAGGTAGGTCATGGTTTGTGTTACTGTCCCAGAATGGGCCATCAGTTAAGCCACTTACCTCCTGCTTGAGAAAATAATGGTGGCGCCTTTAATTTTATTTCACAGAGACTGCAGCAAAATTTACAGTGATAGGTTCCTTCTAAATCCTAGAGATTTCTCATTGCTCTCCTGTCCAATCAGGAGTCAAAAGCATTGGCATGCCTTTTGGCAGTGATAAAATTAGAAAGCCGCCAACTGACAGACAAAGATGGAAAGATGAGAACGGTGGCATTTGTGTTATTTATTTAGCTTGTTTGTCAGTCTAATCTCCCGTTCTGCAAGCTCTGGAATTTCGCAGTTCACAACCAAGACCTTTGACACTGTCAGGAGGCTGACATTTTGTGGGGAATAAGGTAAGTCCTGTTGCAGTGGCTTCCTGTCTCCAGGCAGCTGACACTGTCTTGGGACATTCTCCTGATAGGAACGCCACTGGTTGTCTACTGGGAAATTTGGCTTCCTGGGGGAGTCCAGTGAGAGATGATTAGGCAGGACTGACGAAGGAGGCCAATTAACATCTGTCACTCAGCAGGTACGGTTGCTGAACCGCAGACGATGCGGCAGTGCCCCGCGGCTGAAGCCATCGCCAATTATCCCCGAGCACAATTACAGCTGCAGGCATTTACCCCCCCTCGCATGCAGACAGACATTCATTTCAGCATGGTGTGTGACCCCCTATAGACAGAGTGCACATTTGTGTAAAATACATAACAGAATAATCTCAGCTATTATGTCGTGGCACAGTGACTTGATTTTACTTGGTTGACTTTGACTGACTTGGTTCTAACTGTTCTTATGAACATTGTAATGCAGAAGAATAATGACACCTCGTGCAGAGGCCACATGATGAACACAATCAAGAGTCAAAATGATCTGTTTAATCTATGACAAACTTTTATTGGCTTTCTGATTCTGCAGGCATAGGAAAAGTTATTGGCTATTGTAATTTGATTTAAACCATGGACTAGCAGTATGCAAAAAACATAAATTTGAAAGTATGAAAAATATATCATCCATGATTGCATTCCGTTCAGGAATATCACTCTTGCTGATAAAGAGGATGTTCCTTGTATTAATATATCATGATTTCAATTCACAGTTATTGATACTTGGATGAAATGTTTGAAATGAATAAGGATGCAGGTCAATTTCATCCAGACTGTTTAGGTCACACCACATATGACAGTTTTGCCCTAACAAAAATTACTGTGACATCACATTCACTCATAATGCCAGACAGTTGTATTGTTACTGGCAATAGAGAAGACTTGAATTTCAAAACCATTAAGAAAAGCATGGAAGCCAACTGTGACCTGAAATAGCATTGCTTTTGTGTCAGTTCCTGGTTTCAGTGCTTACTTGTATGCACTGACTTGTTAATATTCCTTTCTCATGATATTAAAGAAATGTATGAGCTGCTATCGAGAGGCAGAAAGCATCAACCGGGATCCAAAACAACAGGCACAGGGCCATATCAGCTTGGAACAACAATCAAGCATTACTTCATGAGCCTAACTCTGCTACTGCTGCAGAACCGTAAGGGAGCAAGACTTGGAGAAGAGAGGGGGTCCAGTAGATGGGGATGCACCTGTCGAAGGTTGCAAACCTGGAGGTTTTGACTACCGAGCAATAGAGCGATCAGGAGTTCATCTCAACCCAAAGTGACGATTCTCTCAGATTCACTTAGTTAGCAAACCCAGGGTGGGGGTGCCACCTTTTCCATCCTTTTCTGAGACCTGGTTAGACTCTTCCGTCAATGACTCTGAGGTTGAAAAACATATCTACTCTTACATATGAAAAGGTTGTAACAGAAGTGGTGGAGGAGTGTGTGCATATGTGAGGTTGGACAGTTCATTTAATATTACAACTGACTTGAACAAAGAACTTGAACTTCTCTGGTCAGACATCACTCTCCCTATAACCAATCCAATTTTGTTGGGTGTGAGCTACAGGGCACCAAATCACAACTATTTTATGAAAGTCTGAAAAATGTGCTGAACAAATGAAATCTATTAAATGTAAAATTCATATTGTTAAGGGACTCTAACACGAATATCTGTAAAACTAAAAATTAAAAACCAACAGGCTCTCAAGCTCTTCTGTAAAATGTTTGACTTTGAATAACTGATCTCAGGACCCAAAAGAGTATGCGAAATGGTGTAGAGTACGATTGATTTAATTCTGGTGTCAGATAAATCAAAAACATCTTAGAGTTGAATAATTATGTACGGTATCAGTGGTCATTTTATTACATTTTCTACAAGAAAGATTATCAAGGAAAGCATTGTCATAAAATTGCTAGAGCACTTAAGAACTATAACAGTAGGTTCAGAGGTTTAGAGCGCATGTTGCTTGGTCATCTCTGCTGAACTGTGTTGATGTAGATAGTGCATCAGGGGAATTTAAGAAAAGCTTTCCCAGGGTTGTTGATTTCTGGCTCCATTCAAATAGGTTAGAATTAAACAGCATTCCAGTCCATGGATTAGCCATGACATTATAGACACAATCAAATCAAGAAGCAAAGCACGCAAGAAATACAAAAATTCCAAAGATGAATCAGGCTTCCAGGATGTAAAACTCTTAGGAATGCAGGAGAGGAAAATATATGAGGCAAAGAAGAGTTTCTTCTTTGAGCAAATCTAGCAGAACAAAAATAACCCCAAAAAGCTATGCAAATCTCTTAGGGACTTCCAAACAATTGGTCTAGAAATCAATGCAAAGTTAGTTCATGACAAGGTCCAAGTTGCAAATAAATTTAATACCTTTTCTTCATCAGTGGCCAGTAATTTGGTCTGTAGCCTACCCTCCAGTTCTGGCAAGTCTGGGGAAAGTATCAAGTATTACTTAGAATTGGAGGTTCAGTCTCCCTCTCATCAGTCTATAAAACAGTCTCTATTATTATTATTATTATTATTATTATTATTATTATTATTATTATTATTATTATTATTATTATCAACAACATCTCACAGTTAAAAGGAAGGGTTCCCATTGACATAAAACATGCCTAAGTCCAGCCATTGTACAAGAAAGTGGGTAAATCAGACCCTGGCAATTATAGACCTGGCAATTATAGATCTACTGTCAGTGTGACATCTAAGGTCCTGGAGAGAATTCCCCATTATAAAGATTTACGCTTATGTCAACAAATTAAACCTTTTATACATTTAGGATTTAGGAAATTATATTTCAGAGATAGCTGTCTTATTTATTTGACTGCTTACATTAGAAAATAAATTGACCAGGGCAAACTGTGTGGGATGGACTTACAAAAAGCTTTTGATACAGTTAACCATGGCCATCTGCTCTACAGTGTGAAGGCCATGAGATTTAATAGCACATCTCTTGGCTGGATCAACTCCTATTTGGCTGACAGAGATCAAGTCCATTACATTATGCTATGCAGATGCTCTTACCCAGAGCGACTTACATCAGTTTGGGGTTAAGCACCTCGCCCAAGGGTACAAGCAGTGCCCCAGCGGCAACCTGTTGGTCACGAGTCCTGCTCCTTAACCACTATGCTACACTGCCGTAGTGGAGAATAATGGCATACTCCCCCAGCCCAAACCTATCATGTGTGGTGTCCCACAGGGCAATATGTTGGGGCCCTTATTGTTTTATTGTGTGTTAATGATATAAAATCTGTGTGGTCATGCCCGCTCTTCCTTTACGTTGATGATTCAGCACTCCTGGTATCTCACAGATAAGACAAGGTTATATTGGAGAACACACTTAGCACTAAAATGAGTATATGGCTTCTTATATCTAAGAAAGACTGAAGCCATACTATTGGGGTCGAGGGAAGATCTGAGTGACATCAGAGTTGAATTAAAAGGGGCAGTTCTAACAGCAAAGACCTCCATTAATTTCCAGGGCTGCTCTCTAGAGGGCCTCAAAAGTAGAGAAACAATGGCACGAAAAGCCCTGGGGAAGGAAAATGTACAACATTTTTAGCTAAGAAGGCAAAGCTGATTGAAAAAGATACCAGTATACTGCTGGCAACTTTGTCAGTCCAAAAACAATTGATTATACTCGTTCATCTTCGTTTTATGCATTACAAAAACTGTTAAAAAAACAAGACACAGACATCCCATAACAAATTGATTGAACTAGGCTGTCTTACACATGTAGGCAAGTGTTGTTTTCCAGCAACATGGCTGACTCCCCTTGGAGGTGAGGGTTACACAGCTACTCTCTGTATGGTCAATAGAATCATCCCCAATACTGTTCCAAGGTTACCGCTGAATTTTTCACCATACGTTAGAGATGCCCACAGCTATAATACCACGTGCAGAATTTCCAGCATTGGTCTTTACAGGTTTAAGAGCATGGTAGGAAGGTGGTCCTTTGCTTATCAAAGTGCCTCAGAATGGAGCAAGCTGTTTTTACAACAGTTGGCCAGTCCAAAGAGTTTTAAGCAAAAAAACTAGAGGTAAAACTGTGGCTGGGGACTTCACTATATGACTTGAAAGAGAGTAAATCCAAATTCCCCTTTGTTTCAATGATAATTTGCATTGCTGATGATTCCCATCTTCCAGCAAAGGTCTTCAATAATGAGGGTCTGTGTCCATGGTTTACGTGGGTCTTGCAGCCTGGCTGCACACATGAATCAGGGGAAGTGTGTGCAGGGACACTGCATTTGCCACAGCACAGTGACTCATAACAAGTCAGCACTCCTGATCAAAAGCCTGTCTTTTCCCCTCAGCTAAGCCTTTGATCCTTGTGCGGTCACAGGTTGTTGGTGGCACCAGACCGGAGAGAGTGCAACTGCCCTGCCGTACTCTGAGCTTTTAGCATTTACTTTAAAAGGGTCGTTTAGTTAGGCAAGCAGCACGCCATGGTCCCCAATGAAATAACGCGAAGGTTTTGCCTCAACCGCCTGAGATAATTAATGACGAATTTACTGTGGCTTGATAAGGTGGCAATCTCCCTTTAGCCTATATCAGCATAGACCATAATGGATCTTTTATTCATTTTGATGAGATTAAAAGGGGTGAAGAATCCTGTAGCCTCACTCTCTCTGATTAGGTCTGCCTGATGAAGTATTTCACTGCTCACCCATTACAGTCTCTGAGATACAACTTTGCTAGGGGCAATTTTAACCAATTGCAAAAACCAGGGTATATGTTTATTTAAGTGGATTATTTTCAGTGATGGACAAGTGGGTCAAAAATGTTGAGGTACACAAAACAATTAAGTATGGCATATTATTTTACAGCACAACATATCTGTATTCTGTGGAGACAAATTTTGCATGCCTGGGTCAAATTCATTTTGGGAACACAATCAAGAAGTTTTGAGTGTGTTTTCCCAAGCACTCTGACACCTGCTGTTTGCAAGTGTCTCAGCTTGCAGCCAAGGGCAAATGTTTAAAAATGTTTCCACTGTAGTATGACTTTAACTCCTTTTCTGTCCTAGCTGATCCCTTGGGGCTTACATTACTTTGATGGAGGAGGGGTGATGTTCTGCATTGACCGGTCTTCTCCCTGTGTCTGCTTTGGCAACCATCCTCATTAAGATCACTGTTAATTATTTTCCACGCTCTGACGAGTATACCGGTTCCGAAGACGCTTTCACAATGAGGCTTAAAGGCATTTAAGGTGAGCTGGATCGACCCAGACGAGAGCCGTCCTTTCCTCTTGTCCGCGGACATTATCTTGGCAATGGTTTCATGGTTTGACAATGTGAAACGGGTGCTTAGGGACTGGGAGGAGGGTGACGCACAACAGCGCTGGCGCGCGACCCAGACGAGGCCCACACAAAGGCCGGCCCTCGGAACACAGCCCCGGCCTGACCCGCGCAGCACGGGACAGAGGGGACATCGGGGGCCCTGTTCCACACTCTCCCCAGCAGCCTTAATCTTGCACCCACCACTGACCAAACTGAATCCCCAAATGATGTGTGACGCCTCATACAGCCTGGCACGCAGCTGATTACAACCAGCCTCGGTCAAATTACGGTGTTAAATCATGAGTAAGTACGACACTGACGTCATTGTGGCAAGGCATTGTTTACAGGCTTGGGAGTATTGGAAAGCTGTGGCTTGTGCAAAGGTGGGTTACATAAGGTTTGGAGATTAAGGACTTAATGTGCAACATGCAACTGAAGATTTTATATAGCATAAAAATGACATTTGCTTTCATTATCTCACATATGGATCGTATTTACAAAGTTCGATTTTCCTGAGGCAGTTTAAATTTAGATGGTGGCATGTTTGCTTGGATGCCACTCAGGGATTCCCTTCATATCCTTGCCATTTGACATAATAGTGCTCAGATTTGTATTGATGCTGCAAGGGTTGGTTCAAAGGACAGGGATGATGTAATATTTGTGCGTATGTATGTGTGTGTGTGTGTGTGTGTAGTTTTTGGTGTCATGAGCCCTCTCTTCCTCTTAAAATGAAATTCAAATTTCAAATATAGTTTCATTGGCATGACAGCACAAATTATGAAAACAATACATACAAGCAGTAAGGGAGCAACAACAATAGTAACGGTAATGGTAATGGTGGAGTGATGAGATTCCCGATGAGATTCCCTTCTCATGGCTATGATATACTGCCATGTACTGCACAACCAATGGTTCTGTGTATCTCTGCCCCAATAAGATTGAATTTTTAATTTGTTGTTTTCATGGTATTTTAGGGAGGGGGGGCTGGGGTGGATAATTAACAAATACTTGACCAATTGAATCAAATAATTGAAGAATCAGGGGAGGAAAATTGACATCTATCAAAATAAATTTATGCCCTTCGATGTGTGTATTTTTGCAGTGCAGGAGCAAGAACATCTCTGTAGTCACTCATCTGTCTCATAGAACACAAAACCAGCCTTTCCTTCTCTGGCAGCCATGATCTCTCTCTTTCTCTCTCTCTGTCTCTCTCTGTCTCTCTCTGTCTCTCCCTCTGTGCTATGCCTTACATGTTAGTCTGTTAGTTTTAATGCTGAATTATCAGTCTAGATTCAGGGCTTTGAACACAATCTTTACTTTAATAAGTATTTGCGCTTACTTTGTGTGGCTTTCTATGATTCGCTCTGAATTTGCGGTCATAGCATATCATCAGCAAATGTTTTTCTTTGTCAGGGAGGCATCTGTGAGAGGCAAAGTACAGCACTTCTCTGGCTGTAGAGTGATACAGAGGAGAAAATGGTAATACACATTTGGGCAGCTAAATAGGATTTTATTATTCCTAAATGTTAGACCCACGCAAACTAATTGCTATATTGTGCATTCTGGTGAACATGGTATTACCCTTTCTTCATGGTCAAGTGTGCATTAACACAATGGACAATGACAGGCAAAAGGAGTGTGTTCCTGCAATATCAGAATGTGTTTGTAATTTACACAATGCAGGATTCCCAAGCATCCTTACATTTTTGTTCCCATACCTGTACTGTAACTGCAGGATAAGTGAGAGCTGCCTATGAAGTTTCAGGGACAGTTCTTGAAGCTCTGATAATATAAAATAATTTCCATTTGAAAAGCTTTGTTGTTATTCAAAACATGACTTTGTAGTAAACAAAAAAGTGATAATAATAATTGAGATTAGTCTGTGAACTGACCTCAACTCTCACAGCACCTCCAAGTGGCCAATTCCGGCAAAGCATAAAAGCTCACAAGCAAGTCTTGGCTCTTGCACAGACTTAATCACCCTGACCCAGGTCTCTGCATTGATGGATTTTCATTTGCAGGTGCCAGCTGTAACGCTAGGTACAGGAAGAGGTCAGACCTACAGTGATCTAAGTGCTGTGTTAATGATCTTGCCTGGCCCAAAGTTTTTAGTGCTGAATTTGCCCTAATGGGTTTCCCTTGCACACGTCCTCTGGTACTGCCCTCTTCCCGTTCTGCCCCTGTCAACATTGGCATTTTCATATCTGCTGCTCTCTAGTCATTCCATGCAGGCAGCAGTGTTACCCACAGGAGTGTTAAACCACAGGAGGGACAACACTGTTCTCTCGGCTCCCCACTCAATCCTGTACAAAGCGGAACCACACTGGCTTCGCCAAGTCTCACTATTTCCTAAGAGTGTAATTGTTTGCCTCTCCCCTTTGCCCCTGTCTGCCAGTTAAAATGTTAAGGCTGTTTTTTGGGGCACCATTCCATGGCTTTCTAATCGCTCAATTAATTAAGCACTTGCAGGCTTTCTTTATCTGAGGCCACTTTAGCACCGTGTGCCAAGGTAAATCAGCTGGATTTGCTGATGAATTAGCAATTAAGCAGAGGACCGTGACGCTTGAAGAAGCTTCATCAGCTAAGTGTCAAGCTCACTGTGCCCCCAAGAGCTATAAGTGCCGTGGCACTCGGGCAGATCCTGCTGTGAAGGCTCATAGCCTCCAATACAGACAACTGCCCAAATCAAACCGGACCACTGTTGGACCAAGATAGCATCACCCGTGAGGAGCGAAGGCGAATCAGATGGGACCTGTGCAGGCGTCAGATAAAACGGGTGACCCACAAGGCAATCACGAATTACTATCGAGGTCAGGGTGTTTTTTTTCTCACCTGTCAGAAGGTCCACAGCCCATGCCCAGGGGTAAGTGCTGTCCTTGCTCCCTCTGTTTGTAATTTGTGATCGGAGGTTGGGCCAAGATTTTCTCTTAGCAATTTCTGATTGAATGTCAGGCCAGAATTCTGATGAGTTCAAACACCCCCCCATTCCTCCCAAAAAAAAAAAAAACTGACCCATATGTCCGATCAGCGTGACAGACAGGGGTTCGTGCATCTGTTTAATCGGTGCCCTCCCAAGCCGTTGGCCTCGGGGAATGACTGTTCTGTTTATATGCAGAGAGGATCTTGGGTAAAACCGTTTGTTCATTTCAGTAGAACTCCTTGTTACTCTGACCTGAGATGTTGGGAAAACAAAGTTACTTGGAGAAGGATGCCTGCTGCTTTCTGGCTACTGGAAACATTTCAGAACACTACTGAAAATGGAGTTACCAAGAAGGGAATTTTACCCCTAGAATTTATCTGTTCTGGCCTCTGTGGAATTCCCAGAGAAGATTTATACCAGCTTTGAAGTGCATGTTATAAATTAGTGAAAATCTTAAGGGTGCACACTGAATATGATATACTATTTTAATAATGTTAGCATTTCAGTATCCCAAGCCACATATGGAGACCAGAAAAATTGTGTAATAGGTATGAAGGCACATGTCTCCTCATGTCTGGTTATCTTCAGGCAACTGGCTCTTAAATTCTCTAGGAATTGTGGAGTCTTGAATCTTTTATTCTTAAATTAAACATTTTTATATCCTCATAATTGCTCTGTAATACCCATCATCAAAACTAAGTATAAAAGGACCTAAATGCAAATATATAACCTTTCCCAAAACACTTCATGAGCTAATCATTTTCAATGTTGTAACTGCAGATAAGATTCGTGAAAAAGGTAGAGGAAACATTTTAAAACTTACATCTCCATTGGGGATCTTTTAAAGGCCTGTTATAAATTCCATAACTGCTGTAGATACAAAGAATTGTCTGGCCTTCATCTGTGTGGAAACATCATCATTAAACTATTAATGCACAGTATTGTCAGTTGAAATATCAATACTGAAGCTAGTGCAACTTGAGGACAAGTGAGGTATTGTCATTGCATTACTGACAAAAAATATCTGTGAAGTCTAAATAGATAAAATGACACGGGACAAAGGTGCTTATTTTAAATCAATAAGCTATCATCGGGTGCTTTGTAAATTTAAACAAAGCCTCTGGATTTGACAGCCTGGTGGTCAATACGTTATCACCCCACCATACCCCACTTGTGACAGCTGTCTGCTGTCTGTTATATGAGCAAAAATCACTGTATTATATGAGCAAAAAACCAAAGTGCACGCACCTCATTAAGCAGATTCAGTCCAGGCCTCTCTGTGTCTGTATAGGTGGTAACACACACCAGTAAAAGTAGGATGAATAGTGTAGCAATCACACAGAAAGAGGATTCCTCCTTCCAGGAGGCTAAGCAGATCCTATATATTCATATTTGTTGCTATACATGTTAATGGTGACCTCAGTGTCTCCACTAGTGACCTCTGTGTCTCATCTGAGGAAAGCTTTGGAGAGTATTTGTTTGATTCACAGGTTGTCCATCTGCCCATCCACAAGAACATGTGGGGAAATGTAGGGAAACGTCAGGTGAACTTTCCTGCTTTTGTTTTTATTAGCCCCAAACCCTACATAGTGTTCCCCTTGATAACTATTAGCTTGGAGTACCAATGTACCAATGAAACCAAAAATGTGTGGATTCATTTTGTTTAGCTTTTCAAACAAGTCTCTTTTCAGCGTTGTTGCCCATACAAATCAGAAACTGATAGCTTTTTTCCCCACATTTGACAAAGTTTACAGTATATGAATATAGAATGCATTGTATTTGTGTTTTATAAATGTTCATATGTTGTCTTAATGTTTCAGCTGTAGCTGACCAATGTTTTCACTCTTATGATTAAATATTTATACCACTAATAAATAGATTCTTGAACGATCATCATGTCTCTTTGACCCCTTGTCACCTGTCTGAGATAACAGGCACAACACAGCTGACTTTGAATAACAATGGGAGAAATTCATCTGTATCGTTATTTCAGTTTCCTTTTTATTTAGTTATGATTTTATTTTTTTTTTTTTCATTTATTAGAAAATATGATGAGCCAGATCCCTCAGTTCCTAATATGTTGACTCCATGTCACGGCTTCTGGATTTCTCAAGCTCCGCCTTCTTCTAACTGTGCTGTTGAGACGCGTGAGGCAGGCAGTCGGGGCTGTAGCGTTTTTTTCCTCACTGTGTGTCAGCCCGGCTGGACACGTACAGTAAGACAAGCTAGCTAGTTACACTTAACCGATACGCACACAAATTACTGCTGTATGCAGGCTGGTGCATTTCAGCGGGCACCGGTTCCTTACTGAATCAGACCACGGGGACCAAACATGGACCTATTCGAGTTTGACTTCTTTAGGGACTGGGAATTGGAGCAACAATGGTACGTTGAAGTACATTTCAGTTTTCGTTATATTATATGCCTTTATGGTCAGCAAGCTTTGCGTCCCCGTGCCGAACTAAGCTGGGCAAACCAATGCACTTGTATTTACCATATGACATCCTGGAATAATCATGTTTGTGTTTGCAACGTGTGGAGGGGAAGCGATGTGAGAGAGGGATGATTTCGCATTCTTTCATTCGTGCGCTTTTTTTACATTGTCAATGTGGCCGTTTGTTGCACGCTACACTAGAAAGAGCTCGGTGCCCACTATATAGAGACAACTAGTGCTTCCGCGCATTGATGGACTAAGTTCGAGGACTGTGTTGTGTGTTTAAATGTCGTACTTAATGGATGTTAAATGGTTCAGAAGTTAACATTGTAGATGTTGACTGATGTAGTTATTTCTGGCAGGTACTGCATATCAGATTGTATAAGTGAGATACAATTAATAGCACTGGCTACGTTATATGCGTGGACTTCTCTGCATTTTGATCCTTGCTTTTTGAAAAAGTAAGCATGGCAGGAAAATAACCGCCAGTTCCTTTTATTTTATTTTTTCAACTCCTCGAAGATATCCATTTGACCTGCAAATTCTCATGAACGTTTTTATTGAAGTATTTCGTTCAAAGTTTACATTACATTTAGGGCATTACGTTAAACGTAGATTCATTGATTAGGATGGCCAGTAACAACTCCGAGTCTTGTCCTTATTGTGAAAATAAGTAACAAAGCAAGCTGGAAAATCATTTGTTTGCACTTTTCAAAAATATCATTTTGCGGTAGCTTTATGCAATATATTGCCGAGGTTGTCTATATCTCTTTGTGCTATCCATTTAATTCATAACAATCACAAAGGATGGTCATCATATTTATATTCCTTTTTGTTGAAGCTCTTTTGGCTGCCATGGAATTATGGTAAAGCAAAATGATGATATGATGATGAACATGATGAGGAGAGTAATACTAATAATATTAACAATTGTAATACAATTAAATCCCATTCATCAGCTATGTGCTAAAAGAAAAAAAAATGCAGCATTTATATAAATCTGACTCTTAATACAAAACAAGAAAATTCAAGTAAACATTTTTGTTTCCTCGTTCAAACAACCATCACAAATTTAAGTTTATTTGTCAAAATAAATTCTGTCCTGTTTTCTTCTCCATATTCTTAATTTTTAAAATATGCAGTTATTAAAGTTCCCTTTAGAGCTCATCCTTTCAATACATAATGATATGAAAACTTCTTTATTGTTCCTGAAATGAGCGGTGGCGCCATCAAGTGGCTAGAAGTGGTGGGGCAGGGTTGTATAATGACAATGACCTCTGACTTCTCCCACAGGCTTATTGGTTGTAGTAAATGAGTTACTGCATCCAGATTTATTACGTTTTACCATCAATCACTACACTACCTGTGTAGAACACTGTTTCAGGCATTCTACACAGTTTGAAATTCTATTAATGTTTTCAGGTTTGGAATTCTAATTAGAACTGAAAGCATGTGTTTAAATGCTTTTGAAGGCATTTAAAAACTGTAAAAAAAATTCTGCACTACAGTGAGTTCAGAGGTCTCAACATGTAACCATTTAGACTCTTAGATCTGGGCCATCTGCTCACCAGGTCCCCTACTCATCACTCTCTCTTTTTGGATGATGCTTTCTCTCTCTCTCTCTCTCTCTCTCTTTATGCTTTGTCACTCCCTGTCCCTCACTTTTTCTTTTGGCCACACATCTTTCATGCCCCCCCATCTTTCTCTCACTCTCTTTCTCTCCTCTGCTGCCTTGATCTCCTTATTGTACACCCACACCTCCCTCTCCTTGCTTACCATCCTCCGCTCCTCCCTCACACAGTGGTTGGACTCACGGTGTCATTTTGAAGTCCTGCACTGAATGTTTACTACTTGAATGTCAACACAAAGGCAATTCAGGGGTCTGGCCCTGCTCTAAATCTGTGTTTGCTTTTTCAGAGCTTTAGATTCTCACTGTCCATTGCCTCTGGTTGACAGGATTTTTTCCTGTCATGATTTTGTGTTTTCTTCATATTTTCCTCTATTATTAAAAGAGACACTCGATTGAAAGGTTCAAAATTCACTGAACATTTTCATGTCTTGATTGTATTTTATTGTTGGGATTCCACAAAGTGCTTGCTCTTTCAGTCAACATATCTAAACCCTTGTGGCTGTCTGCTTGTGATGCTCCCAGCCACAGTGGAAATTTGCATGTGCTATGTTGAGGAAGCATACCTGGAGGAGTTTTAACAGTACAACAAGGGGGGAAAAAAAGTATTCAGACACACTTGATTTTCCTAAAAGTTAAAAATGGTAATACTGAAAGGTGTATGTCTGGATGTTTAAGGAAAAGCAGACTGAATAGGATTCAGCATCAACAGAAAGGATATGTTTAAGGACATTTGCCTGGGGCAGGCTCTATTCCCACAGACAGCCAATCATTTTCAGTCGTGATTTATCACCAAAACCAAAAATGATGAAAACACTGAAAACACTGGATACCTTTGCTGGAAAAGTCAGCATCAACCAGTTTTAACTGTATTAGCTGATACTTTCAGTATCAACTGAAAGTGTTTAATGGGTTTTCATTTTTTCAGTGTTGTCACTTTAAATTGATTGAACTAAGTAACACCTTAATTTCCATCTGTTTTTGAAGAAGTAGCCTTGAAAGGTGGTAAAATGATGAATTCACATTGTAAATCAGGAGGCATTTAAAGCCATCACTTTTTTCTTTTGTTTTGCTGGTCACAAAACGATGGGTTTTGTTAATATATGTCTTACCCATATTGACATTCTTGTTGGTTTTATGTGCTGATAGGATATAAAAGACTGAATTTTATTACAGATAGCGCATGTCTTGGATGTGGGTTTTGCTAGTAGCACTACAGACCAAACAAAATGGTTACCATGGTTCTGGCAAAAGATTATTAGTGTTTGCCCTGTTGTGGTCTCCTCAGGCTGATATTTATGCATGGACGTTTTTCACAGCAAAAATTGAGGAAAGGCTTTGTTGATGATTCACTGGTCAACTATAGTTACTGAACATGCTCTCATTCATTCAGTCCAAATACAAAAGGCACAAATGCACATGCATCAAAATGGAAATGAATCATAAGGTAATGCATACCTTTTGTTTGTTCCTTCTCAAAATGATGCTATTGATTTTTGCCAATGGCAGTTTTGGTGAACTGTCTCACTAATATTTAAACTGCTCATTTGACAAAAGGAAAGCTGACTTGGACATAGGCATACAACTTGTGTCTTGATATGTTGTCTTTTTTATGTTTATTTAATATCCTAATATTCTAGCCAACTTACACAGCTTGCATGATGTATAGCTGCTTAGCAAAGGAATGGAGGTTAAGAACTTTGCTCATGGGTACTAGTGTCTCACCCTAGTTTCAAACCTCTTTTGCCTAAAGCCTGTGCCACACTGACAGCCGTCTTAATTTTATGTAGATGTTCTCTGAGGTGAAAGAACACAACATTTGTTGGTACTTCATTGTAAGGGTCTATTTAACACCGTTGATAAATGTTGTGTTTGGTTACATATGACTTGTTTTGATTTTTTTTTTCAAACACATAGGGAGCAGGTATTACTTAGGTAATATACTACCTATTTTGCCTTTATTTTCAGTCCCCATGCTTGTAAAGAATGTCTGTTGTATTTCTCTGATTGTATTTTTGTGGGAAAAAAAATCACACTTTTGTATTGTAAATAAATGCAGCAGTTGTCTTTCAATTGAGGCAAAGTTCTGGGAAGCAATATACATTTGGTTTAAGGCAAAACATGCTGGTTTAGGCGAAACAAGAGTTGAGTTTAATCAAGTACTGTCCAATATCACGGCAGGAAAAAGTGCAGTAAGGTGCAGAATGAGGTCTGCAGAGGGAAAAGAGCAGCTCATGCACAGGAGCTGTGTGTTTCACAAAGAGCGTGGACCTGTATAACAGGAGTCTCTCTGTGGCTCTGGGGGGAACAGGGGGGCAGGAATATTGGAAGGAAACCATGGTTGTCTTTTTATCTCTCCTTTTAATTTTCTACATTGGATTTCTTATTATAAGAACAAAGGATCTGTGTTAATTGTTCTTCCTTTTGAGCAGTATCTTTTAAAGGTATACATTTTGTATTCTCTAATTGATTGACAGGCTGGGCATTTTCTTCTTCTGATGTTTTCAGGTAACAGTGTCTTGGCAACCTGGCCAATGATGTTCTGAGGCATGATAAAAACTGGTGAAAATAAAAAAGCGAATGATTAAATATGTCTGGTGAGACTTAATGAATGTGCTGGCAGTTCATATGCAGGCTAGCCTTTTAAGTTGTGCACAACAAACCAAGCTGATTACTCATTTACTCCACTCTCACAGAAACGTTTTTTACCCCCATACACATGGTGTGGAGCATTAATTTCCATATGAATAATTCCTTTTTATTTGTCTGGATATGTGCAGAGCCTCATAGCACAGCTCTCTGGGAAATGTATCTGCCATGTAATGTACATTGGACATGTAAAATTATCGTGGCATGGTTTTTACAGCTACTAAGTGAACCAGGGGAAGGGAATACAGAAAGAGGAAGTCTTAACAGTCTTCATGTTGTTTTCAACGTGGGTCAGCAGTCAGTAATGTGCATACAAGGTATGTCTGTGCACTTTACCACAGTAGAGTCCTAATAAAAATAGCAATAGTGAGGTGGAGTTGTATGGACATTTATAGATAAGTGTCAAAATAGCACTTGAAGTTAATATTTGAAATGTAAGGAGAATGGTGGGAAAATGGGTGTCGATTTGTGATGGGATTTTCTGGTCCCTTGTTTGTGGTTTGTGTGCAATTTAGTGACAGAGATGTTCTGACCCTGTGGAAGTCTGTAAGAGACATACCACATTCCACCCATCTCCGCCCCTGTACTCTAGCACACTGCTGCTAAGAGGTGTGCATTATGGAGCACCACGGAGGAGTCCTGGCGAATGGCCATTATCTGTGGCCTTGTGTAAAAAAGACCAGGCGGCACGCTGGCATATCATTGCCATCCACCTCCCCCCCCCTCGCTGTGACGCCAGGGCAGACCCGCAGTGTTTACCACGCCGTTCTCTGGACGCGCCTGCCAAACCTGCTGCCCCTAGGCCCATTTCATCGCCCGCCAAAAAAAGCTGAATGCCACAAAATGATGAAACTCCCGATGTGGACGACGGCAGGAGGCAGGGGACGGGGGGCGAAAGGTGAAAGCTTGGCACTTTGTCGCCCCCTCGGAATGCTGCCCAATTAACAAGTCCGACTGTAGCTGCGCGGACCCCATCGGGCCCGGTAAAGCTGTGCCCTCACTAATGTTCACTTGGCTGCTCGAGTGCTGATTTTAAACCAGCAGAGCGACAGTGGTGACACAGCTACTGAAATCCGGCGTTCTGCCGCGTGGAGGGAGAACATTGGGATGATGGAGTGTGACAGCGCATGGGAGTTTATCTACACAGGAGCAGCAGGCCCTCGTCAGGGCCACTTGGTACTGGTGGGCAGTACTGGTGTTCCTGCCTGTCGCAGGGTTGGTATTGTTCCCTTCGCGCCTCCAGGGCAAAAGGGAGGCTGAAAAATGTGATCCTCCAGCCACTGGAGCTCATGAGTGACGGCCTGTGCCCCAGTATTTCAGCTAGCGCTCCCACTGTCGCCATTAATAAAACAGTGCTAATTACTATGGTCTTAATAAGACATGCAATAATTACCGCTTGAACAAAAATGTGAATTAAACAGGGGGGGGACCACAAGCATGGCTGCTATTACTGCTCTGTCCACTGGGCAGGGGGATAGACCTATCTAAATAATGGGGCAGAAAGTAACATAGCAACAGTGGAGTGTTGAGCGAGAGACCAGACCTAAGCGGAGTGGCTGTTGAAAGGTTTCCATCTTTGCAAGTTTTTTTTCTTTTTAATCAGATGAATAAGGGCAGAAGGTATGCTCCAGGCATTTAACATTTGCCTTTGGTTCAAACTGAGGACATCGTAGCTTTCTGTTTTCTCTCTATATTTTTGATGCATAAATCCTGTGTAGCTTCACTTATTCATGACAACCAGCTACTCAAGGACAAATATTACCTTTTCAGTAGCTGCACTGGAACCTTGCGTACAGCAGTGTTCTATATACAGGAACTCCACAGAATGAGGTATAGTCTACAGTCCATGAACAAAATCTAAAGCTAAATCCCACCACAGCCTTTCAACAGAGGGGATTATGAGAAATTTAGTTGATAAAATGTATAGAGTGCAGTATATTGTGTCTAGAGTGTGCATGCTTTTCAAAGACAGCAAGAATGGATGTTTGTTGTTGCATAAAGTGATTTATACAAAAAAAAAGGTCTATGTCTGCCCTCTGTTGCATCTAGTAGTTATTCTGTGAACATTTAGTTTTCATGGCTTAAGTCATTCACTGTCCTGTCCACTAGTTTTCACTCCTTTGGCAGTGGATGGCCAACTTGCTGGGTTTTCTGTAATATCAGAGAGAGACTGTTTTACTCATCCAAAAACTGTTTTTTTTTATTGTTTTCCATTTTTCCAGAAATAATTGCTAAATGATTTTCATTAGCTGCAGACACTTCACTTTGATGTTTTTTAAGATGTGCATACATATTTCCGCACCATCAGCACTGTTTCATCTTAACATTTAGCAAAACCTTACTCAAACTGCGTGTGTGTAAGCTTTTATATTAATCAAAATGCAAAATATCAAACTGGCATAAGACAAACTGGGACAAACTGTTAAACAGCTGTTGATGTTAGTTTACAAGGCCTGTTATTATTATTTTGTAGGGCAGAATAAATAGCAGGCACTCTTTGTATATTCACTGCTCTGCCAAAATGACATAAAATGTTGATTGGGTAGAGTGTAGCTAAAACTGCAATCACCATTAAAGGAAAATAATTGAATTACTCTAACTGGATAATGTTCATATAGAAAAAATAATTGAAATCCAGGAGCAATTAGTTTTGGTTCAGAAGCATTAAGCCCTGCAGTCTTGACCTGCTTCCCTATTGGCTGGATGGAGTTTGAGTTTTCCTGAGATCATAGCTTACCCTTAATGTTACTGAACAATTTACATTGCAACTCCAAAGGTCACTGCCTCAGCTGAAAACAGTGAATGACAAATAAGATGATTTATTAGAGCTAGCCCAGGAGCTGTTGAGAGGGAATTTTTAGAAGGGTAAATCAGTTTTCTTTGATTGACCTTTAGTGATTGGTGTGCTGTAAGCCAAAGGAAATTGCACATTCTTTGGAGGGAACAAAATATTCTGGGAAGCTTTGAATAAGCAATATTGTTTATCTCCTATGCCAAAATTGAAAGACTTTTTGACATTACCCAGGGTTTCGCTACAGCAGTGTAGACCAGCAAGAAACCAACAGCATGATTATCTCATTGTCCTTATATATGTTCATATACAGATGAGACCAAAGCATTACTATAAGGATGTCATTATGCTTTCAGTACAGGTGTTGTATACAATGAGCCCATAACATTTAATGTTTTATTTAGAGAACTGTTTCTCACTCTCCTTCACTATAGTGTACAGTCTAGGAGGCTGTGCATGGGGCAGCTAGGTGATGTAGAACAGTATTTCCAATCTTACAGGAAGTACTGGAACAGCACAGCAGGTCAACGTGCCTCATCTGGATACATCTCATAGCAGAAAAAGTTTAAAATGTGTTGAGTCGTTGCCGTGTCTTTCAGGAGGAAGGGATAAGCCAAATAAATGCTTGTCATGGTAATAACACCAGTATCAATCAAGACTGTGTACTTGTTAGGCCTTGTATGAACGCCGTTTATAAAGGACAATTATGATGCTACCAGAGTGCTGTAAGAGAAGGAAGCATCGCAGGCGGCTTACGCTCCTATTTCTGTGTTATCTTAACAAGGCAGCATTAAGCTGTCAGAGATCTTATCGCCCTCCGGAGCCAGCTGTCTGTCTCGCCCATGCATGTTTGCAGAGTGCTGTCGGGACCGGGAAACGATACGACGGGCTGATGTTCGTGCGATTCCGCCAAGCCTGACAACGGCGCTTGGAGAGCCCAGTCTCACGACGGAACACGCGCGGCCAGATGTGCCAAAAATCGCAAAGGAGATTAGTACCCCGTGAAGCAATTTAAAAACAAATCCTTTTCCATTGCAGCCACGAATTAACTGGACTGTTGGATCATGCATATGGTTGCAGGTTGTTGCCAGCGCAGGTAATGTGGGATTACAAGCTTCTCTCCCACGCGGGCGTGAAAGGTAGTAAAATATATTGAGCAGATCGACAGCGGCACGGGGGAGGCCACATGTCAGAACGAGTGTGAATGAATCACACCTTGTTTGTTTGCAGAGGCACTGGAGCCGATGAGCCAGACATAGTGCTGGCGTGTGTGGTAGGAGAAGCTGTGTCTGCTTTTATTTATGGCAGTCCAAGGAGGCCATGAATTCATTGTTTCTAATGATACCGTTTTGCTTCCCAGTGCATTTGATTTAGCGTAGCGCATTATACATGCTGTCATGGGCGTCAGTTTGTTTTGAAAAGTGCTGGGGACAACGACGGGTTCAACTAACTAAAGGCTTTCAAAAAGTGGTGGGGGCGAAAAGGGCCACGACAAAAAGTGGTGGGGACATGTCCCCAGCGTCCCCAGCGTCCCCAGCATAAATGACGCCTATGCATGCTATACATGCTGTGCTGGATGGGCAATGTTATTGTGAACAAATAAAAGTCAGAGGTGAAGTTAAATCTTTGGCAGAATGTATTTGTTCCAAAAAGGCTGTGGTTGTCTTTGATAAAGCCAGCCATGACACAGTAATTTTTAAATGCCCCTCTGCAGGGGTTTGATAGTCACAGTGGCTTGTCTGTTATAATAAGGTTCACTTAGCCCTAGATTCAATACAACAGTAATATGCTTTGTCCTTAACTTTTGAGTGAAGAATTGTACATTTCAGATTCTTACAGAACACTTATTGTTAATATCAGACACCCAATAGATGGATGAATGACTGAAAGGATGAATGAATGAATAAATGTAGCATGTCTCATCCCTTTCAATATCCAGCCATAGGGCTTGAAGGCCTCACTTAAGTTTACATGATAAAGGGATACATATTTAGAAACTGAACAAGAGCTTTCATAAAATCTGATTCAGATAAATGTATGAGATGAAACGTGATATGTTCTTGAGTTTGATATTGAACTTGAAGGACATGATGTATTGATGCAAGGCTGAAAAGAGTCTTCAGTCTTTCTTTTGAGACAGGAGGTGTTTGGAATATATTTAAGCCCTGCCTTTTGAGCCGAAAAACAGTGTTTCATGAGCCGTTGGTAAGAAAAAGGAATCACTGGTAAGACGCTGCTCTCATCTCTAAGGTTGCAATGGAATATTTTTATTTTCTAATTACAATCTTTCCATCTGTTGTTGTGTTACATAATGTAATGGTAAACCAGTTGTCTAAATAGTGTTGTCCTTTTTGTTAATATGTGGAAGATAAATACCCTCTCAGGGAGTCATTGCAAAATGCTTATGTTCTGCCTTCACTGCAATGACAATGAGCAGACCTAATAACTGTCGATTGCATTACCTTGTTAGTTTCAGTAGCATAGATTCAAAGTTCATTGTAGAATGGTCATGTCATCTAGTCTGAAGCCATGAATATTTTACAAATGCAAAACACGTCAAAAAAGATGTCTGTTCATTGTAGTTGCTTGGCTATGGGAAAATGTAGAATTTCTTAAATGAGGATTTGAGAATTCATTATGTTGGCCTAATGGCAGAACATTTTTAGATAATGTGTAATGAAAAAATGTCAAAATGGTGAGTAGTATAATTTGATTAGAGTGAACTGATTTTATTCATGCCTAATTTTTGAGAGGTTTGTGACCGAGGTAATGTCTAGGAAATGTTTTGTCACTGTGCTTAGTGCTATTTTTTACCAATGGTACAGATGCCCCATATTTTCAGGTAAATTTACTGAATGCATTTTGTTTCTTTAATTATGATTTATAAAAACAAATAGTCCAATTTAAGGTAGAACTACATCAGTTTATGGTGTGTCAGGCTTTAGGTTGTCACTGAAAAATAGTAACCATGGAATGAGACAGGTTTGGAAAGGAAAAAAAGTTTGCAGACTGCAGACAATGACACTAGACTGTGAACTTTTGCCATCGTTGCTCTGTAGCATATTTCCAGTTACCCTTGAGTTTGCTCCCCCATTACAGTAAATGGAACTGGATAGCAGCTATTATTTTTGCCATTATTGCTCAGTGTTTCAGCTGTCACTCTTTAGAATATCATGCACTATATTGATATTCATAGAAATGTCTATTACTCTGTCCCCAACATCAAACACTACTTTCCTCTGTGCTGGCACAGCAAGCGACAAATCCAACCATGCATTCACTCTTTAGGTATAAAAATGTCAGAGGCTGGTATTGTACTGTAATACGTGTTCATGCATAAATAAACAGCAATGAACTGCTGTATGGGGCTTTATATTGGAAGTGGCTTTGACATAGTCTGTTGTTGTGGTAGAGAGAGACACCCAAGCGTGGATTAAAGCAGAATAATAACAGCATCGTTCTTGCCTCGCAGGCGCAGTTCCACATTGTCACAAAGAGTTCACTCGTGGCAGGTGAAGCTGCTCTTTTGCGTGACACAGCCTTTTGAGGTTTCAATTTCTTTAGCATGTTTGCAAGAGGGGCAGTTGATGCCAAATGATTTCTCCAGGGCGGCACAACAGTTTGTGAGAAGAATTGTAGGGAAATCTTTATTGTATTTGGCTTTATTGAGCTGGCTATAATTTGTATGACCTCCATGGGTTGAACATGCTGACTGCTTTTCCCCCACGTTCACAAAGGGTCACTGCGCCGTAAGAGGTTCATAGTCCAATGAAAGATGTACAACATACGATAGGACAGGATTCTCTTCGAACAATGTGCAAAGAGTCAGGAATGAGAATGCAAAAATACACATTGAATAAACCTCCATTTTCTGTGTCACAATGTCTGACAAATTCAGTATTTTCTTCTCAGCTGGACATTCAGCCTAACTACTCTAAAGTATTACTTTTCTAATTCTTAAACAATATATTCCTGTAAAAATTGAAACAGTGTAATGCTTGTGCAAATTCTTCAGTGTGAGTTAGGAACAGTACTATAGCAGTTTTTCTGAACTAACAAGGTTTCAACTGACAGTTTTTCAGGCTTTATTTAACATGGCACATCATGTGCATACAGAGTCCTCAATGAACAAAGGTGTCTGTCTCATTCCTGAAGTGGTAGTGTGCATTTATTTATGGATTACTGTAACCATTCAGACTATGGTGCATGAATCCATTCACTTTGGAGTGAGCTGTTAGAGTCAGTGCAACTTTCACTTTTTAACACTGGAGGTGTTGAGTATTTCTCTTGTTTTTGGCTCAAGGATTGTTTTGAGGAAATAAAAATGATGCCCATTTGACATTTAAAGTGTCCCAGACTTTTGTTTCAGTTCTGCTTTTGTTCAGCCCTTTCTGAGCGTGTTGTTTTAACAGCAAGCTAGCAAACATCAGCAGTGCATTAATGCTTTTCAGTAAGCACTTGTGGAATTCCCTAAAGCTCTTTGGCAGTGTCCCTGCCTGGTGATAATTCCGCCTCCACGCTGTACAGAAAATCAAGCTTTAAGTTAAAAAGCACCATAGGGATTTGATGAAAAGGGCCTTTTAAATATGGAAGCTCAGGCATAAGTAATCGTGATGTTGGAGGCACGAGGTCCAAATCACAAAGGGTCGCATCCTCAGTTCTTATCTCCTGACGTGCTGTTTCAGGAGACTGACAGAATTAGCGTAATTGCGTAAAACATGAATTGACTATCTGCTAGGACTGAATTGTTTTGCTTTCATTTGAAGCACGCCGCAGCATGCCAAAGGGTTTGGGTGTAGTTTTTGTTGGATTGAGGTTCTATTGATTTCTGGTGGCTGTTCCCCCAACACCTAGAGCAGAATAGGGCTTAAGCACTTTTATTATGATCTGACTAAGATGGATGTAACACTGTCCTCTATTGCGCGCCAGAGAGTGTGATGTTAATGAACCCATTAGCACAGTCCACACGACTGGAGAGAATAGTGAAATTATCATTATTCTGTGGTCATTAAGTCGTAATCTGCCACCTTCTCTCCACACTTTGTCCTCTCTTTCTCTCTCTCCCTCTCTCGCACTCACTCACTCTTGCTGATCCACTCATATTTTCCCGCAGAGCACCATTAATTCATTAATAATCAAAAGCAGTTTAACTGAAAAGACAGGGGGAACGTTCATAATAATGAGTCTTATAATTAACACTCTTATTTGCTTCAAAATGCACCCCCTCTGAAGCGAAATCCAACCGAGACCCAACAGAACAGAGAGCGTGTCTGTGATTCACAAATTGCATTACGGTGCAATGCTGTCTTTGGCATCTTGTAAAGAAATTTTGGAGACAAAACCTGGAAGAATAGACATCTTGATCACACCAGCAGCCCGAAAATCAGTCTGTGTCGAGACTGCCGCTTTGTTTTCCCTTTCTTTTCGGAGTGATGTTTTTCACAGCTTTTTTGGAGGCTTTGTTCGAGACGGTGAACACTAGGAAGTTTACAGCACTTGCAGCCTCTTCTGTTTGATGGCTGTGACTGATTTCAAACCGTCTGAATGAAGTTGAGGCAAATGGCAGCATCTGTGGCAGAATGCTCAGAGCTGGAGAGTGGCTATTTTCTAGGAGCCTGTGGGTGACTAACAGATGGAGGTCACGGTCTGGCGTGAATCGCCTGCCCCACTTGGGCTCGCTCTTACATAATAGCTCCCCACACAGGTGGTGGCTGAAGGGGTTGTGTGTGCTGTCTGCACAAGGTGAGGTCGGTCAAAGCCTGAGAGGAGCTTACTACAAAGCCGCTGCCAGGACTGGCCTCAGGCTGTGGACGCCGACGTCGCCCGGCCAGCAGGTCATGGCTCGCGCTCTGGTCTTTGAGCGAGACATTCTGTTCCTTGCTCATACGCACGGCAGTTCACTTGCTACCCTGACACGTCCAGCAGCGTTTTATATTGGGATTTTTCCTTGACCCGATCTACATTTGTGAGAGTGATCAGAAACTGATGTTAGCAAACGGTAGCAGTGAGCACTGCTACCATGATATACCTAAGAACGTAGATAGGTCTCTTTTGTTGTATATGTAAATGTTATGGTGCATGTTTTCGAAAATCTTTATACAAAGTGCCTTCATCATATAGTCAGAAAGGCACAGTGTGTAAGGACTGTGTTTATCAGTTTGGCTGAGAGCATATCTGTAGACCTAAGTGTGCACTCCTAGTTAACATTATTCAGTTTCATTAAGGTGGCATTAACAATCCCAAGAATTCAATAAACTAGAGGATCAATCAATCCTGCCCCCCACTCAAAGCCTAAACGAGCTAAAGCAGTCACTACAATGCTGGCAGCTGTTGCTCTGTTGGTGGCTGTGGGATGTATTGGGAATTCCTTTGTCCTGATGCATTTTCCTACAGTGCTGTGGCTCTCTGACAGAACGGTCTTTATGATCCAGCATTAATCCCACATGGACATGGAAGAAGGATCTGATAGAGGAATGCAGCATCCTTGTGGCTGTGTCAGTGGTTAATGTGTCAGCAAACTGTTTGGATGAATAACGTATTAAAGGACGAAAAACAGAATGACGGATAGAGTGGGAATCTCTTACACACCATTTACCCTACAGTTAAGGGAGATCTTGTTGAAAAATTATGTTTAGTAGGATTGTGTGAACACACGATGTTGGATATGTAAATAGGTGAATCGTATTCTCAAGACAGATATTTTGACATCAGACAGATGTCCATTTATCTACATATCAGTTTTAATAATTATGTATTTCTACAGGGAGCACAAATGTCACTGGTGGCCATATGCAAGAGGGAGAGAAGGAGACAAAGGCGTTAGCATAACAGTATATTTAAACCGGAATTGCTGGGTTATTTTTTTCTTCTACCAGCTTGGGATGTGTCTGTTCCTGGGAGATCTACATGGCTCAGTTACGTGGGGGTTTTGGGTGAGGGATTTTTCGCAGTGCAGGGCGCCCCCGGCTCTGCACCTGAATGGTATCTGCTCTTTGCAGGAATGCCGGGGACAGCGTCACTCGCGCCTGCGCGTGCGTTAGCGTTCGCCAATGTGGGGCGGAGGGGGGGGGGCTTGTGGGTTACATAGCGCGGCTCGGCGGCCGCAGATAAGGCGGGGGCCCGGGCAGCAGCCTCACACGGGTGCCCGACCACTCCCACCCTCCCTGCCCCCCAAAGTGCCTGCATCCGCGGCTGCCAGGCCGAGTGCTCCCCTCCCGAACAGCCCCTCCTCCTCTCCCTCAGGCACAGCTCTGCCTTCCATCCGCCAAGGTTACCGCGCGGCCTTCCAAATCCCTTTTTTATTCATGCGCTGCCGTATGAAAGAAATCATGTTTATTTAAGTCTTTAGAAAAAATGGTCCTGCAACTCTGGTTAAAATCCTAATTGGCCGGTCCTGATTCACCAAGTGTTGTTGCAAGAGCTCGTTTTAATTTCTAAATCAATTAAAGATCTTTATCGCGCATTTAAAGTACGCAGAAAGTGCAATCCACAGCTTTTCTGTCGTTTGAAATCAAAATTATCTGGAATGGAAGCTATATTTGTCTCAGAGTCATTCAAGCCGCAAATGCTCGTATGTGGCATTTTTTCAGATCCTTAGAATTTCATATAATGGTGCGTGAGAAATGGAAGGAAGTAAAGCTTTCTTAAATTCATTACTCAATGTAAAGGACAAAGTGCCTTGCGGTTAGGGTAAATCTGGGCTTTGGTCCTTAGCAACATATCTCAAGTTAGAAGGCAACATGATCTCCTCTAAACGGTCTACATTAGCTATATCCTGATTCTCTGTGCAGGAACAGAGAAAAATAATTGCCTGCAAAAGAAGAAAATCGACTTAAGGTGCCTCTTGTTAAATTATGCAAAAGCCCAACTGCTTGTCATTAAGTATTGGCTGGCGTTATGTGGTGCCGTAATGGAAAAGGAGCATAAACGCTATTTTGTTATTTTGATAATGGTGATTTTATTGGAAAATCAATCAGCTCCAACTATGCATTCATGCTTTTGGTATTTATAAGTAATAGATGGAGACAAATAGTGTGTATATATAAATATAATTAGTATTGAGTCGCAGCATTTGGCTGAATTCAAGCCTTTCAGACGGGGAAAAGGTCAGATGTTTTGAGCTGTCCCTTTGACCTCACACCAGGGGCCTGGGCACACGGTCCCTGACAGATATCCAGTGAAGGAAGTGGAGTGACAGCTATTGAGCAGAAAACCACAAAGTACCACAGCATCTGACTGTTGTGGTCAATGTGACATTTGCTGAAGTCTCTCATGCCTGTTTCATATTAGTGCCAATGTGTAGTTATGCCATGAAGCATGGCACGGCTCTCACTATGCATTTATCAGACTGTTGCTGCCAAAGGAGGAGGGCGTGAGAGATTGAAGAGCTGATGTGTTGAGAGGAGAAAGACATGGTCTTTTGGAGATCAAGTGCATGTGAGAGTAACAGTAACAGCTGCAGTAACAGTAACGGTATGCTGTAGAAGTGCTCATCACATCCACTGTCTGTTGTGGAGTGGACAGTTCTGAGCTCCTAATGAATATCTGGGACAGGTCCTTCATGAAGACATCTTAAGTATGTTGTGGTGGGTTTTCCTGTGTGTGTCATTGGGGTGGGGGTGTTACTGTACCAAGGAAATATTTTTGTTGTTTTTTTTCTAGTTTTACATCCCCACAAAAGCAAACTATTTCTTTTGTTTATTTATATTGTATACTGTGTCATATAATATGTAAAGCATTCCTGTAGGACTTCAGAAGATTGTTTTATGTGCACAGGATTTACATGGAATGATTTTGTGGGGAGCTCTGTATGAAGTAAAATTAGATCAATTGATCCTAATCTGGACATTTCTTTTAGACCCTTCATCAATTTATGCCAGTTTGATGCTCCTCAATCCTGCAGTTTCACATTAGCTATGTTCTGTAGAGTGTGTTTCTGCATAAATCTGTTTTTATGAGGAAACAGGGAAAGTGTTTTTTTTTTTGGATGTGATTTGCCTGGCTCATATGAATCAATCTTACAAGGGTTATTGACTTGTTGGTTTAGAACGTCCAACTCAGCAGCTCATTTTTAAATATTTGTTCCGTTTTTTTGTAAAACAGTTCCAATTAGTTTTAAGGTCCTAGTGTAAATGCATGTTAAAGGGTAACTGTAATATGAACTTCTGACATTTTTTCAGAGAATAGCTCTGTGTGTCATTTAGCTAAATACTTTAGTGTGAAAGAAAAGCAAACATAAAAGAATACTGATAAGGCCTTCAGACATTAACAAGTACTGCTTTAATTATCTCAGGAGTGCTGTTGATATGGTTCCTCTTATTCCTGGCAAACATGTCAGCACTGCTTTATTGATTTCAATTGTTGCTTTGTTTGTTGAACTACTGAATAAAACAAGAATAAGACAAGCCTACATTTACTCTTCTGAACTGGCTGCAGTAGGCCTTGAAATGTGCTGTATTCCTCTGACCTCCAAGGTGCTTGAGGTGGAGTTCATGTCAAATATTCCCCCACCCATTATGGACATAGTCACTGATGGGGCGAGAGTGACAGTGGTAGCAGCCCCTATCAGTGAAGTCTGGTCCCTTTTTTTGCCACTACAAGCCATCTTTCCATGGCAAATACATAAAGGGTTCCATGTATGTTTGAGCTGGCCACATTTTAATACATCCCTTGTGTTACAGCAGTTACAACGCAACAGTTGCAACAGTACATGATTAATAAGCGACCTTAGGGGCTTTACTCCAATTCAGCATGGGTATCTGTTAGTTTTAATGCAAAGTCAGGGAAGGGCAGGCTGGGGGGGAGGGTCAGTGGTTTTGGTTGTATTTAGTTTCCCTTGATGTAATCTGAGCACATTTTGCCGGTCTCTAAATGTCTGCACACAAGCACGCTGGCACTGAGCTGTCTGCGAAGAACAGATCAACAACACATTGCATGGCAAGAATATAGATCCAGTTTCCATGACCTTTTATAAATGTTCTCCATAAATCCATTTTATGGGACTCTGTTTAATGTTGATGATGTCACCGAACTCTAATAATGAGATCAGCGCGAGATTCTTTACCTAGTCTTATTTGCGAATAACGGAAACAGTCTCAAAGATTATTGCTGAAATAAAAAAGTCAACACGAAATTAATAACCCATAACCATTCTCACTGGGAATCTGCAGCACCCCAGTCGATCTGTGTGATTTGCAGCCTCGAAGGAATGCCAATACATTCTATGGAATTGAGCTATTAAGCAACACAGGGGGGCCAGCGTTTATGTCTGCCATTTACACACCGCTAACACTCACCTTTTCAGAAATCCCTGTTAATTACACTGACTGACTGCTAGCCGCAGAGCGAAGAGATGTGATTATGATTTGTTTTGGGAGACATTTCCTCCTGGATAATGTCAGGGCTCTTATGTCAAAATCACTTCCCCTTTAGCGTTACTGTTTACAGTTTCAGAATGAATGGCGAGTGACCATATGATCACAGCTCGGTGGAGCTAGCACCATTTGCACTGATAAGCTACACTGATAGAGTGTGTTTCAGGCTGTTTCTGTGCAAACATTTATACATTTTTAATCTTTAGATTGTGTTTCAAATGTGGGTGAGCAAGATTTTATTAGTGAAATAGAGTGTTGATATTACAATACCAGAAACACTTTAATTGTAAAAAAGGAATAAAAAAGAGAAAAAAAATATATCCATGGAAACTAATTTTTTTCTTAAGGCATCTTAGTAGCAGAACACTGTTTATGACTGTTTATCAAGAGCTTAAAGCAAACATTACACTAAGGCAAGATGAGTCCAGCAGTAAAACGTAAATACAGCATGCACAGAGATTAAGTCCATCTGGGATATGAGAATTGCACCTCTCGTTTTCTTGGCTTGTTTCCAAGATTTCATTGCTGTGTTAGTGATAATAATGGCAAGAATGCAACTGTAATGTGTTTTGAAACCATCTCATGATTAGAGTTTTTTGCTATCATTTCTAATCAAATTAATTGCACCCCTGCCCTCTAACATCTTTGTAATTGAATTTGACAAAGCATCTCCCTTTTAGCTTTTTTTTTTTAAATCATGTGCTGCCACTGTATTAAAACAGATTAAATGGCCTTGCTGAACAAGGGCCACTACAGTTGCCTTTGATACAAAGATGTCTGAGACAAAAGCACAGTAGAAAAATAACAACATGATAAAAACAACAATTATTTAAAACACATCCTGTGCAGTACAAAAGGATACGGTGTATGTTTGCAAGTGTTCTACAAGGCCAAACTTCTATAGTTTATCAAGCCTGTGGCCCTTTTTATGCTAGAATGCATTCTGTATGACCCACTGTCATCAAGGTGATATCCTGAAAGAACAACAAAAATAACTGATCTGCACACTTACCATAGCTGTAACTAGACTTATGTTTTATCCTCTGCATCCTTGTTTCCATTTAATGTATTTTAGATTATTGGTTTGGGTTCTAGAGAGGGATACAGATAAAACATCTTAATTTTAACATATAGGCAAAATAGGTCAGAATAAGTGATGTCGTACCCTTTATTATTGTTTTTGCAATCAGAAAACCGATTTTAAAAATGTTAACAGACAGTGAAGCGGGAAAAAATATTCAGTGACAAATGTGCCAGTTGTCACATCCGTCTTGTTATCCCCTTGACCCCCTCATAGTGGTTCTAGATTTCTGTGAAGGACAGATGTTCCCATGCTGGTAGGGCAAGTCAAGTCTCGGTAAAGCCATTAGAGAGTTTAAAGAGTTTACAACACCCAAGTGTGTATAAATTCACAATGAACAGAGCGGAAAACTTTCGTGCTGGTGGAACCAAAGTGCCTTGCCCTTTTTTCTTAGTTGCACTAACAGCATGAGACCATTTCTCCGTTATTGAGCCAGGGGAGAAAATGCAGATGCAAGATTGTGCCTCAGATCTTGGGGTTGGCCATTGTTTGTTGGAAAAGCCTCCATGCAGATTTGATGAGGGTCATCAGGGTGCATTGATATTTATTATTGCTGCGAGTGGAGGTGAAGGAACATCCTCAGTGTAGGCCCCACACCCCAACTCCTGACCCCCTACCCCTCAAGACTTCTACATATGGCTTTTAGAATATACCCCTCAGAATTTGGTTTTTTGAAAGATGTTATCTTGTATAATTAGCTATGACTAGTTAGTTAGATTAACAACTACTATCCAGGAGCTGTTGAATGGCCCAAGAAAGTAACAGAGAAAAAAAATTACAAATTAAGTTAAATTAAAATGTATGTGATTTAGACTATGGGTGTGCTAAGATAATGCCAGCACTTCAAATGAGTGACTTAATCAACAGCCATAAATAATCACTTATCATAAGCATGCTTAAGTCATTACAAGGCCTATCTCCATTCTAGCCAGCGGTGGAAGTAATTGCATCACAGAAGAAGATAACACCAGAGATGTTGTTAAACTCATTTGAGCATTTATCACCATCTTCTTTTATCTTATGTCTCAGATCTCTTTCATGGGCAAAACATCTACTCCCTCCTGACCAAAGAAAGGTCTGAAGGTAAAAAAAAAAAAGTATGAGTGGAAAAAGTGTGAGTTTTGCACATTGGTCCACTGTGCTGATCTGTTAGTCCTTTAATGGGTTAATGAAGACTGCAAATGTACAGCTGTTCAAAGTCATCTATTCACCTCATCACCAAGCATCTACTGGAAAAGTGAATACACAGAAGGAGGAAGAAAACATGATTTTTAATTTGAAATACCAATGTCTCTAGGATCCCTCAATGTCCACATTCTCCTCTCTACAGTCCCATGGTTGCCCTTCTCTTGCTCTGGCTGTGCCGTTTTAACCTGCAAATGGACAGAGCTGCCTGGATCATTCAACCTCCCCATGTTCCTTTATTTCCTTTGATGTGTCTGAATGTGACGATCATCTGGACGTCGGCATCTGTGTATGGGAAACTGCCACCAATCCAACTATAGAGAAAAGAGGCACGTCATACCTTGCATCTCAAGTTAAGGGCATTGTAAAGTGGCTGCTTTCACTGAAAACATACATTTACATTTTTTTAACAATAACTGCTTTTCATTCGGTGCTGGTTTTTCTGTGGTGTTTCTGAGGTGTCATTCTGAAGACACTTTTGGCTGTCACAGGTAAAATTTGGGATTATTTGCAAGTAATACAAATCCCTTCAAAGGGATGTTCATGTAGCCATCAGTTACTAATTATCTCCATTGTCTGTTTATTCATATAAGCAAAGGGGAATGAGATAAAAACTGTCTCTTCTTTATTTGTTTTTGTGTCCTGCATTAACTTTGGGAAATGGAGTGGTGACAGGCAGTTCCCTGGTTTAGTTGTTACCTGACAAAGGACTCGCATTATTTTTTCTCTTTAAAAACATCTCTTCTGTTAGCCCTTTTCTGAGACTTTGTTGTCAGTTCATAGCATGATGACAAGCTGAGGTCCCAGACCATGAGCCTCTGCCAGACCGCCTTGACGCACAGGGAGCGTCTGACTGTCTGCTCTCTGGTTGTCGGCCGGTCGAGCTGCGCCGGGTCCTGTTTCCTCATTAGAATCACGCAAGACGGACTTCCCAGCCGCTGAACTCCTCACCCCGTTGTCGAGGCTTAGAGTGGGTTTGTGAGGCTCTCAGCCTGGTGATGGATGGGTCTTGACCTCTTGTTGGCTCTGGGGCATCGTCTGTTATCGTGGACCACAGTCGCCACTCGTAGTCCACTTTGTAGGTGACAACCGGCAGCTTCTATGCTCTGCTTCTCATCTTGCTTTGCACCACAGCTGAAGAGTCTTTGTTTTTAAGCAGTTAATCCATATAGCAACTGCTTTCAAAGCAACATGAAAACAAACAAAAGAGTAATTCAGTTAAGGTAAAAAAACCACACAAAAGAATAATTCAGTACAGTAAATGAAGTGTAATGCCATTTAGACTGGCAAACAATTGAAAGTTCACATTTTTTTCAGTTTATTCAAGTGAAATTACATTAGCATTAACTCATTAACTTATTACAGCTACTACGTTACTACTACAAATTACTATAATTACTATTTATTATCATTATTATTAGTAGGTAGTAGTAGTAGTAACAAAATAATAGTCAAATTTTTTGTCTGATATATTACAATGAGTCACTTTTTTGTGATGGCATGTCACTGTAAACAGTTCCAGTGTTGGTATTTCCTCATTGCCAGGGGACTGCTGCATTCTCAGCTTGAGTGTTGCCTCCTGAGACAAAGCTCGTAAATAAAATATGGTCAGCTGAACTGCTCCCCTGTGTCTACTCACACCCAGCTGAAAAATGCTATAATACCGAGGCAAGTCAGCACTGACCCTGTCTCACCAGAGTACGTATGCATCATTTGAATGTACACAACTGTTTATGGTTTTGTTCACTCGTCTGTTAGCACTGTTCTTGAAAACAACACCCACAGGTTATATGTGTAGCTTCACTTAGCCATGATTCATTGGTGAAAGTTTTCTCCTCCACTGTTTTTCCTTCAATTATAAATCCTGAGTATGCCCACTGAATATTCTGTAATGGTGTTTCAGTACACAGCGGAAATTAAGTTATTCAAGCTGGAATCTATCAATCACAGTGAACCCAAAAGTGTTTTCAGGCTGAAATTGCAGTGACGTCTGTTTAATCAAGAATGTAAGCATTTGTCTGGTGTTTGTTTTGAACTGGATTTGATTGAGAGGTTAGGTTCTCTATTGGCAGAGATGGCAGCCATCGAAAGTTTGTTTTGTTTTCATTACAAATTCCTCTCAGTTCAAAATTTCATATTTTCTTGGTGAGGTTTTCTCATTTCTTTTTTAATGTATTTTTTTAGCTAGGTTCTTGCAGCTCAGCTAGAGTTCAGAAATCACACAGAGATGTTTCTTCATTAATATTTGCTTTTGATTTCCAAAATGGGGACTCAAATGGCTGTTCGAATGTAGGAACAGAAAGCTTTAGGGCCTTTGCTAATGTAGACCATGGTTCCGTCGTCTTCGAACACTCAAACTTTAAAGTGGGATAAAAGGAACACACAGGCAGTGTTTTGACAAGTTGTCTCCTCCAGCCGCTGGATGTTCTTAACATATCAGTACGTCTCCTTGGTCCTGCTTTTATTTATTTACATCTGTGTCTTTGTGGCCTCTTCTTTTTTCCCTCTCTGTTCTGGAGGCAAGGCCACCCGGCCAGGCCTCATCTGCATGCAGAGACATGATCGATGAGATTAACCCATGGATCGCCGGGGCCGGTGTAATTGGCCCCGGCTTTGTGTTGCGTCGGAACTCCAGCACGAGTGCCTCTGTCCTTGGAGGCCTCTCCCCATCCCAGTGTCTGGGCCGTAAGAAGGTTGCTATGGAAACCGAGAAGAGTTAATGCAGCAGGAGACCTAAATTGTATTCCTTTTTTATGGGGAGGCAAGCGGTTAGAATCCCTGCTTCTGCTCATATGCTAATTGAAATAACCACTTCCGACTGGGCCTTGGAGAGACTTGGCAGTTTCTGTGCTGGAAAAGCTGGTGGAAGAACAGGGGTCATTGTGTTACGTTTTATCCCCTTTGAGTTCAGATGCAGTCATGTTAAAAGCCCAGTTTCATAATGCAGGATTTTGTCATTTATTTTCATATTCACATATTTTCAACAGCATGGATTTTTGATGCAATAATAAAAAATCCAGACTTTCTATAAGAAATGATGTGATTATAATAATTTGTTTTATCTAGCTGTGAAAGAACAGTTTATCACAGTTTAAGTATGTGTTTCACTATTATTTTCAGGAGGGTCTTTTCCTAGTCAACCTTTATTTTACATTATACATCTAGTGTTTACTTAAATGGTGTTTCATTTGATTATTTCCCAAAAACATTTTCAGATGGATCAGGTTTTTAATAAGTCCCCTAAAAGATTAATATCTGATTAATATATATATGTGTTTGATGCAGGGGAATGTCACTGAAGAATGCTGCGTTTGCCCACTCAGAGGGTGAATGTGTAACCCTCAGATCTGGTGTCTGGGCATTTGATTTGCTCCAGTGCCCTCTCTACACTCGACCCCTGTAGAACATCTGTTTGTTTTGGTGCAGCTGCTTGGTTAATGGCACGCCCCGACCCTTGGCAGTTAGATTGTGTGGAAGATCCTTGTGCCCCTGCTGGATGCCAGACTTATTTTAAATCCGACATGTTAATCCTGCAGTATCCCGGCCAAACAAAGCCTTGAAAGGACCAAGCTTTAACGTTTGGGAAAAAAATTAACGGAATGCCATGAGGTCATGAAATCGGAGCACAAGACAAAGAGTGAATTGCAATTGGGCAGCATAACGTTTCACTACACAAATGCGCCTGACCCTAACATTTGTTTACCTGATCGTCCATTTTTTCCTCTCTGCCCTGTGTTGCTTCGGCTGCACCGCCACTTTGTTTTAGCCAGCTCGCTGCTGTTTACGTTTGGCAGTCAGGGTGTGCTCATTACCGTCCAGCTCGCACTGCCAGCAAAGCATGGAAATTGCTCAGGAGAACAATAGGGATTTTTAACGATGGATCTGTTTGGATCGTGCCACGCAAATGTCGGTAACCTTAGCTTTTAATTTGAATGGAGCGTTGGCAGCCCTCTCAGGACTTTCAGAGGAGAAGGTCTAAAAATAAGAGGGCAAGGTAGAAAGGCAGTGCCATGAAAGCCTGCACCCCTGTCTGTAGCTGGAGGTTGATTAATTCGTAAGCATCCACAATTAGGCAGTCAGTATGGGGTCAGACTGAGCCAGGAAGAGCTGCAGACTTGTGCTGTGGATTTATCAGACCCTGTGCAGTAAAGGCAGGGGGACCAGCCTTATAATTCTAATCTCCTTTTTTTGTCTTCTCCCTCCTGATAAAGAGGCTGTCTGCTGTTAGTCTTTATTATCAGGGATCAGTGGCTACATGTGCGTGTGTGTGTGTGTGTGTGTGTGTGTGTGTGTGTGTGTGTGTGTGTGTGCGTATGTGTGCATGTGTGTCCTTGTGTGTGCCTGGAACATCACAAACACTTTTTTTGCAAGGTCCACTTCTGCACTGAGATAGCTTTTCTTTTGGTATGAAAATGGGTTTCGCCATTAAAGATCCACACAGTAAATCACTACACCCTGGGCTGCCTTTAGTATGGGAGAATTTCTACAGTCATGGGACTGATAATTCCCTGAAATTTCCTTATATACGAGGGCACCTTGCTTTTAAACCAACCATCTGCTGAATTACCTATCAAGGACTTCTGACTCACCATCTACCATGACACATACATAGACAGTATGCTGTCTGTGGTACATGGTGTAAATTCCTTTCCCATGACTCCTTGGATCTGAAATAAAATCTGTACTGCAGTTGCAGTATAACCATGTGTTTAATATTCCTGTGCCATTAAAACAGCATGTTTTGTGATTAATATTTCTTATTTTTAGTTGAGTTGGTGTAGACTTTGTCATAGCATTATGGGTGATATTATATGGTAAAAAAAACCTGTTTGGCATCCAGCATTTTCATGGTAAGATCCACTCTGGAACAGTCTCCGCTCAGTTGAAAAGTTATGTTGCCAGTGGTGCGCACGTTGGAAGTTTCTGCTGCACCTCAGTTGGAAATCTGTGGAGAATCATGCACCGCTACATGGAAAATGATTCTACTGCAGCTCGCACAATGTTTACAATCTCCTCTGGTTTCAGACAGATCTCTATAGAACGTGTAGGGCCAGCTGAATGTTATTAGCACCTCAGTATGCTCTAACACGGACCCTGATAAGGTCAGAAAAAAAATCCCCGGTGCTCGCAGCCAACTATGTATGCTATAATAACGTAATAAAACAATACTATGAAAGCGCACCCTCTCAAAATAATTGTTGGGCCCCCTGGGAAATAATTGCTTGCTGTTACTAGGAAGGGTGAGATGGACCCATAAAAGCAATTACCTTTAAAATGAGAGAAGGGGGTAGCACTTGTCTGTCTGTAGAGCAGGGGGAAGAAATCGGGATTCTCTTGCGCTGTAAGCCCTTCTCATCACATCAGTCAGAGCAGACCATGTGGTCACGAGGTTAGGCAAGATGTAGACAAAGATGAGCTTTGCCTAATCTTAAACCCAGACTTCTCAATTCAATCGAGCAGAGTGGGTTGAACTCTGGAGTCATACGTAATCTGTGTGGTCCAATTGTCTATGTGTTGTACATATAGGCAGCTGGTGCTCCCTAGCAGCAGCATGTAGTTGGATGGGGGATTCCTCACCCTGCGATGTCAGCATGATGTTTTATGATGCTGTAGGTCAAGAGATTATTTTTAACGGATGTATCTGCCCGTGATGTTTGTGCTCTGCGGCCATTAATAAGAGACCTGTTATTTTTCAGTACGTAGGATGATGTTTTGATTACATTGATTATCAGAGGTGCAAAGTTTGGGCCCTGTCCAACAGGAAACAAAGAGAGGCTGTTGTGACCGGGCAAGTCATTATCACCAGATTAGCGCTTGTATGAAACACTGGCACTTAGTGCCCACGGGTCAAGGGATTTGGCAGAGCTAACGCCACTGTGACTGCACAGTGATTTTCCCGTGGTTGTCTCGGGAAGGTGACCTTTTGAGGGATGATTTTAAGTCAGATTAAGACCAAAAGGACTGAGAGTATACATATCAGATCTTTTTTTTTCAGTCAGACGTCTCCTCTATGCAAACTGTGCTCACTTATAAAAGTGTTCCTGTGTACTTCTTTTAATGCTCTGAGGTTGTACGCAAACCTCAAGGAGATCCGCAGCCATGTTCAGTTAATGTCATATACTCAGCTAAGTTAAAAATGCGATCCACAGGCAAAACTGACACACAGCCTCACTTTATTGGGAAGTGACAACACATTTATTGGGTATTGGGGGTCACCTCAGCCTTTCAGAGGAGTTTGAAGGAAGGCAATTAAGAGCACATTTTGGTTTGAGTAATTCCTTGTATCTCCTTCTCACAGACCAGCCTCTTACCAGCTTTAATGATTCAGTCCTTCAATTGTTACTTCTGCTCTCTGACAAAAAAAAAAAAAAAAAACGGTTGGCATTCCTGTTTTGTGAATCAGGAAGCCTTCTTGAAGTAAAGATTAAACACTGCACATCATACAAATAATGAAAAGTGTCAGCATTATCTTTACAGTAGAGCCCTTCACAGCAGTACATTAACAAACAGTTGTTTTAATTAAGTGTTAATTATGTGGTGCTATATAAATAAAGGATCAAATGCTGAAGGAGACAAACTGCGTTGGGCTTGTTCTTGAAATATTTAATTCTCTGCCTGGGTCATATTGTGGCATATCACATGGCGGTGGGTTTGAGATAAGCCATGCATCTCAAACAATTACTCAATTTAAATGTTTGAGAGATTGTAATTATGTAAATATGTTTCATGGCTATTATTTGATATTACAACAGGGCATCATAAACTGTCAGCTCAATGATCTTGTTTTTATGCTGTTGTTTATACTGTGGGTTTTATGACAGCTTTAAATCCTTACCGTCATTCTCTCCAAGGCTCCCGTGACGTGCCTGTTAGCAGTGAAGGAGAGAGATGCATTTCAGGGAAGACTTGAAGGACAAGATGCTGATGATCATCAGGAGAGGAATCTTTGTTCATTCTCTGGTGTATACCTAGTGTAAGCCCAAGTCAAGCTCTTGTTCCTTACGGGGGAGCCAAGCTGCAGTCAAACATGATAAATATATCTCAGTTGGAATTTCAAAAAAATATAATGGGTCTTTGTATAGCCAGCCCACATGGAATCAATTGGAGCCCCCGTTCAAAGACCTAATCGCTGGCCGGCTCAGCAGAGGAAAGCTTGGCTACACAAATGGAAAGATCTGCCGTAAGATGAAGATCAAGACAGAATCGCTCCGTTGCCACCCTAAAGCTCCTAATCTGATGATCTTAGATTTAAAGAGCACTTGCAGCAAGTGGGATAAAATCATCTGTGCTGATATTGTCATACAAAAGGATTTTTTTTCCATTCATGTGAATTCTGTTAATCAGGCAGGGGTTATCAATGGTAAATGCTGCATATATTGGTGTATGAGTTGTGCTTCAGAACACACAAAGTTTTCCAGTCACGCAAATAAGGTTTTAATTCTGCAGTTCTGGAGTTTTCCATGGTAAATGCTGCATGTGTTTGTGTGCATGAGCGAGAGCGCGTTCATGTGTGTGCATGCCTGCAGCATGTGTTTGGCAGGGAAGTGCAAAACATAGACATTTTCATTGTCAGATTGGCATGCATGTGGTGATGAGGGTCAATCAATGTTGATCCTTTATAGTCGCATGTACTGTCAAAAGGATGTGTTGGGTTTGTGAATCTGGAGCTGGGACTGTTGTACCCAGCCTGGAACTGGAGACTTACCTTCAGCACCACTCTAAAGCTGGAGCCAGAAGGCCTGGAATTCTGAGCGATATGTAGACTCAATCTGCTGATGGCAGCTAGATGCGACTGAGCGCTTGAACCAGCCATAATCTGACCAAACAGGAGGACTCCTGGTCATTGATCCATGGGTTTTCACGCAGTGATCTTTGGAGCTGCCAGTGCCTCAGATCTGAGCTTTTGTCTTTTCAGACGCAGGCTGAGCTCTTTCGTTGCCCCCGTTCAGTTTCTGCATGCTACCGCTGCTGAGAGATTAGCGCCGTTGACTCATTTTGACTCGTTCGCATTATTATTGAAATAAACCCATCTTCAAGCGTTCCGGTTCTCCCAGACTGGCCCCACTCTGTCAAGCTCATTGTTTAAGTGTCCAGCTTGCCAGCCAAGTGGCTCGGCAAGCTTTTATCAGCAACGATGCAGGACGCCTGTATGGGTATTTGGGTCAGTAATCCACACTGTATTTGCTCTCCCGATTATGTTTTTGAAAATGTTTGCATATTGAACATTGTCAAGTATTTATTTTCTGACAATGAAAAGCCACTTCATAGCAGCACTCAACGAATGCCGTGACAGGGAATCAGGGACGTGAATGGAATGATAGCCCGTTTTATTTCTTGACCAAAATAAACATGCGGCTCCTACTGATTGGCCGTTCAACCACTGTTGCAAAAGTGGATTACCTCTAATATCATGAATAAACAGGCCTCGCTTATATACATTTTTTCTTTTTTTAAAGGAGAGAGGAATATTATTTCCAAGTGACCGTGAGGTTTCAGCATTGTTTATGTGCCACAGAAAATTCAGAGGTATACGGTGGAAAAAGTATTTGGGGATACTCACCGTATTTCTTTTGCCAGACTCAATTCTGCAAGAGATGTGTTAACCGTTACCAGTGGTATCTTTCACTTGTGCCTGGCCTCTCTCAAGGGACTAGTGTTTAAAATAAATAATCACCATCGGCAGCTGTGGGGATGGCTGGTAACTTGTTAGTCTATCTGCTGTTCAGAGGCGTTTGTGTCTTGTCCTTCCCAAATCCACTCCAGATCCTGTTTAATGTAGGCACAACCAGTCATGAACAGCAAAGCGAATTTTCTAAAAGGTAGAGAGAGAGGCATTTTGTGGTTTGGAGAATCCCCAAGACCTCATAGCTGTTGACATCTCTTTCAACTCCTTTCCTTACCAGTCATTACTGTACCTCTATGGTTTTGTGTGAACAGAGTAAAATTATCAATGTCACAAGGGTTGTAAGGGAGGGCATAGTAATGCTGAGAAAAGGTACCCAGTGTGTAGAGTCTTTCCCATGCTTTTCCCATTATCTGAGGAATGACTGTACCTGATGGGTGTGGAGGCGGCAGTATCATCTCAATTCGGAGGTGAAATGAGAACTATCTCATTTGTCTGAGAGCTAGCTCGCCTGAAGTAATGGAGCTACAGTATTGTACTGTCTCAGCTCAATAAGTGACACTGATATTGCTCAAAGCTTTAGAGCCTTTCACATGGTTTAATAAGTAGTAACAATGAAAATAATTTTCTTTTTAATTCTGTTTTGTTAACAGTATTACCTCAGTTTAAGTGTTATTTAAGTTGTTTACTTGTTATTGTAAAGATACAATAGGCCTCTGTAAATATGTTTAAATATGATGGGCTTGTACAACTCATATGCTTTGATTAATAGCTGAAAAATGTATTTTGTTATTGTTAAATTACCGTTATTGTTGCATTTACTTATGCTTTACTATTTAATGACTATGCCAAGTGGAAGCTGAATGTTTGTGATCACATACATGAAAGTGAATAAATGATCTCATAAGCTGTGTGTGCTGGGCTGGTGAACATAGCATGTATGATCAGAACATTGTAACAAAGGGAAAAGATGGCATGGCAGAAGGTTTGCATGTGGACATATTCTCCCTTATCTGCTCCCTGCATACTTTCATCTTTAGATTTGTCTTCTTTCTTCTTTTAAAATCCAGCACGACTAATTGGTACCTACAATTATGAGAGGAGTCGTATGTAGCAGCTCTGCAGCTTTGATTCCAAGTTCTTAGGAGGTGTGGTGGATGTAAGTTATGGTAAACATGTAGGGGTGTCCCCGACTAAGAATTTACATAGTCGAATCTGATTCGTCAAGTCTTGCCTTCTGTCGACTGATCGTCGAATGTTTTTTTTTTTTTTTTTTTTTTTGCTCATTGATCCATATTCTCATTTGCGACATTGGCTTCCATTTTTTCCACACCAGACAAAAGAGCTGGAACACCCAATTAAACAATTTGTTGCACACAGAAACAACTTGGATAATGAAATGACCAAAACTGAAATGAGGCCAGTCAAGTGTCAGCATATCAAACATCAAACAAAGTGGCATATAAAAAAATGACCATAACAAAATATAGGTTTAAATAACAAAGGGGCTAACACATGCCTTTGATTTTTAAATTTTTAAGTAAAGGTGAATCCCTACAAGCTATAAATTAAATGCAATATGGAATAAACATTATTCGTTAAACGATTCCTTAACATTGACATAAAATGAACATTTTAATGCCATGAAGTGCTGAACAACGTCAACGTTAATGTTTGTGTGCTTGCGAAAGCTACAGCATGAGATTGTTTAATTAACAAAGATGGCAATTTTAATAATTAAGTGGCAAGTAATCTCAATGCTTTCTCTTAAATGTTTCACATTTTAGCTTTATTGTGTTACAAAATTCAAATAACAAAACAGAGCTAATTTTAGTTAAATCGATTTAAATTACTGAGAATAAACTTTTGGGTTAGACTGAGTGCAATGAACGATAACGTTTAGAACACAGACCTCACAAAAGCTGTGATGTGTCATGGGCATGTAACGTAATTTAAATCTATAAATGCCATCCTTGTTAATGAAACAATCTCACGCTGTACCTTTCGCAAGCACACAAACTACAGACAATCTGCGCTGTTTCGCGAGCATAATAATTTACTCTATTTACGCGATTGGTGTCATATTATTCTGTGAATTATTTGTTTTATTGTTAATCAAAGAGGATAAAGGGAAACATGTTTAAAGGTAGTGTTCGGGCTTCCCCTGTTTTCAGCTCACCAGCCGCCACTGGTTGACACAACTTGCATTTGACGTTTTTTGGATCATCTTTGACTTGTTTGACTTGAAGTTTTTTTTCCCAGACATTGTGAGCTATTAGGTAGCTGAAAAGATTCAAAGCCCAGCCAAGATGCTGCTCTGATGGTCCTGCAAAATTGGATAGTGCAACTTAGTCTACCATGGTGATTTATTCACGCACACTAAGGAGATTGATTAAAAGCACATGAGTTATTTTCCAATTTTTATTAACAGTATTATTAATAGGCTGATATTTATACCAAAATAGGCTATATATCATGATTTATTGGGAGAAACCAAGCAATTCTATGTAAAATCAGACATTCAGCCCTATTAGTCGACTATTATGGGTCACCCCTATAAACATGTAATTGTATTTTCTGTCTATAGAGTGTGTGTAAAAAGCACCAGGAAGAGTTGAAAATTATACAACATGCATGGATGAAGCTTATGACAGGAAGTATGGCCCTGAGTACTGCACGTTTCATTTTTACATATATCGAGGGAAATGTGACTGAAAGGCCCAGGGCAGTCATATCGGTTTTCACAGAAGCATAGAAGCCTTAATCTCTTTTTACTGGAAGACATACACCTTTTAGCCTCTGTTCTTCAAAGGTGATGAAAGGGTGATAATTGAACATTTATCATAATGAATGTTTAGTCACGAGTATGTATCTCAGATCTCTTTTGGATAGGCGTGTGTATTTTTCCCTGTAAAACTCTCTTTATGAAAATCCTTCGTTTTTAGCAAGCCGCAGGATGTGTAGCATCTGAAATGCAATGCAGTTCAATTCATTTATAAACTTTGGTGTGACTCCTGCTGTGTGCTGTGGTAACAGCAACAGCCCAGCAGTTAAGAATGAGGAATCGCACACCTGCATGTCACTAATATGTTTGTATGTCACATTGCCCGAGTTCGTTGGAAAAGTGATGTATCGGGTTTGCGAGGGTTCATGTTCACGAATGCAAGTTAAGATGTCTGATAAGAATTCACTGTGTTTTCACAAACAGAAAAGCTGAAGCTATTTGAAATTGTATTCATGGGATTGCTGATTTCTCGGCAACATTTAATTGCTGACTAGAATGATGACAGTGTGACCTTTGCTCAGTGAAGTACTGTCCCTATTAAACACGGTTACATGGACAATCACTCTATAATCATACTAAGCTGTAAGGGGGTTCCCACTGGACACAGAAAGTGATAGTGAGTCCTCTGCAGTAGACAACATCTGGGTCTATCTGGGTCAGTATTATTGCAATGCAGATTTAAACAGTGGAATCTGGTTAAGGACAACCAACTGAGGCTGGGTTGTAATTAACTAATGTTTCTCTGAAATAAGTGGTTAAACAGTTATGTACTGTCTTTGATGCCTCTTTATTAGATGCATTTTGTACATGTTCTTTGTAAGTTATGAGAGCATCTGCTAAATGACAAAAGATAAATGTACATAAGTTGATTTTGGGTTAAATTCATTAGGTTAGATCAAAACAGAAGGCAGAGATAAGAGATTAACTGTTTATATTGCACTGGTAGGTGCATTCAAAATTATCTATTAAAAAGGGCTACATGAAGTTTTAAGAAAATGTATATTTTGAAAAGGCCTGTGGTTTAGGACTTTTGCATCTAACTATGACATTCACATTTTGAAAGCTAAAAGCTCCTACTGATGAAAAACTAGTATTTACTTAGTATTAACTGCAATAACCATAGCCCTTTTTCTCATTTTAGAGCAAAATTAACACTGCAGATTATGAGTAAACTGATGCTTTTCTTTACTTTACCTATATTTACTGTTTTCATTCTTACTAATGCATTAACTATATTTCTTTTATACACTGTACAGGTACTGTATGTTTCTTTCAGGAGAAATGTACAATAATCAATACCATAAGTTTGCCATGGATCATGATCATTCAAACAGATGACCTGGTCACTTACAATCAGTGCACTAATAAGATTAAGGCTAGGCTTAAAAGCAGTGAAAGTGTCTGTTGTTTTATGATGCTGGAAAAATGTGATGTCTTCAAGTGAAAGTGTACTTTTTTGCTATCTGCATGTGTAGTGGGCAGACCCATTTCCTAGATCACTAGAACTGTTCATGGAATATAATCATTGTAAATGCTGTCAGAAAAAAAGAAAATAAATTTTAAAAAACCTCTAGACCCCCCTGCCACACACACACACACACACACACACACACACACACACACAGACAGGCACACTTCATCAGACACAGTCTAATATTGTAATATTCTGTTTCAGAAGTATAGCGGATATATACACAATTAGAGAGCCATGGGTTTAAAAGCCCCTCACTGTCTAAAAAGCACTTACTTGGTTTGACAGACATGTTTGTCCTTTGTTGATTTATCACATGAGACTGCTGTGCTCATAATAAGTTTATCCTGAAGAAAGGTAGGGTTACTCTCTGATTTCTCCCAATTGCATCCTGATGGAGGTTCCATTACCGCTAGCTTTGTCTTATTCATTTACAATCCATACACTCTAAATAAGATGTGCTCATTTATTACAGCTTGTATAAAGAAGTTTATGCAAGCTGCTCATGGTTTTGCTTGCCTTATGTCAGCGTAGTTGAAACTCTAACAGGAATATCAGCATAACTGCTGTCTACATACTCATACACTGTAATATTTAGCCGCAGATCAGTAATTACCATCATTTAAAGTAATTACCTTTTATATGATTATGAACTATGAAATTCACGAAGAGCAGAGAATGGAATGTAATATGCAATGCATGCTCATTACCGTATAATCAATGTGCTGCTGTAAATTCCTGTGGTGATTATACTGTCTGTCGAGTACCATATATGTTTGAGCATGATATGTCTTTGTAGTATAATTACAATGGAAATTGCCCTATATTTCCCCCTCCTGTGAATTACAGTGTACTTCACCAGTCTGTCATTTTAAATGCACTGAGCTGCTATTGCCTATCCACATGTGAGACTGATAGTGCGACATGGTATATTTGGCTACTTTCAGTGAAAGGAGTTTAGCAATACTTCACATATAGTCTGGCACTCAATTTTGTGTTTGGCAGGTTAGGACAGCATTAGCGTGTTTGGTAAATTGGATGAAAAAGCGGAGTAGAAAAAAAGGCAGAGTTTCTTTTCCAACACACAATATCAGACCTTTCAGAGGCAGCACAATGGCAGACTTTCTTTAAAATTCTCTGCTACATTTAATCACAGCTCCTTGACGAAAGACAAGGGAGAGAAATGAGATTAATGAAATAGGTTTTGAGAGACGAGACAGAAAGGTGGGAGCATTTGAAGTCTCCCAGGCCTGGGGCTTGGCGAGTCGGCGCTAGAGAATCATTACAAGTGCAAACGCAAACAACGGCTTCCTTGTCCAAAAGGGAGGAATCTCTGAGGTAATGGTGTCAATAGCCAGGCTGATAACCTTCCACTTGGCAATTACCTGCTGTGACACTCATTAACATGAGGGGCTCTTCTTTTTTAAACTGGAGGCTCATTGCTGTGTTATGCATCTTACAATGTTTGTACCCACATATCAGTCTTCAAATCCTGGAAAAATGTACAGCCCCCTTCACTCATTTTATATTTTATGAGGCACAGTTTACACAATTATTTCAGCCTATCAGGTTTAGAGGGTTCAGGTTTGTGCAGTCTCAGGCCCTCGTTTCTGCTTGTAAATTCAGAATCCCCACAGTGGTAACATTACACTGTAATTTGGTACCAAATTACAGTGTAATGGTAATGGTATAGACACTCTTATTAAGATACAAGTGTTGTATACAGGCATGTATGTTATCACTTATTATTTGTTAGTACCTTAATTGGTAGAACACAATTGGTAGAAGATAGATAGGGAGCAAGAGCTTAATGATATGATTTTGCAGCTTGAATGGTATCCAAGTATTGAATGGTAAGTCACGTTAGATTTACAAACGATCAGATTGTGCTGTTGCTCTTTATTTTGTATCCAGCATCCTGTGACTATCATCCCCTGGTACCGCACTGCTTAGCACGCAGGCAGCATGCACAAACACGCATGCACATGCATGAAAACACCAGATGAGCAGGGTTGGAGTATTTTTGTTGTTGTTCTTGTTCTTGTGTGTGTCTGTGTGTATGTGTGTGTGTGTGTGTGTCTGTGTGTGTGCCTGTTTGTGTGTGCGTTTGCCTGTGTGTGTGTGTGTGTGTTTGTGTGTGTGTTTGCGTGCCGGAGTGACGGTTGGCGGGGGAGTTGAAACCCCCACAGGTGGCTGGGATGAAACAGATGGGGCGGTGGGGTGCATCACCGTCAGCAGCGGGGCACAGCTGTGCTTCAGGACGACATGCTCCAGCACGGTCGCACAGCAGCACAGGCCTTTCAGCCCCCGACCGCAAAGAACCGCGGCAGACGCGCTTTCGGAACGGGCCCCTGCTACGTTCACTCACCCCGCGTGGTGGAGCAGGGGTGAGTCAGGGACAGTGCCGTGAGAGTCCCGCGCTATCCACACACGGCAGGATTTGTTCTGGTCTCCACGACCTCAAAAGCACAACTTCCAGAGCAAGGCTTTATAGCTACAGAGAAATGTGTTCAGTTGGGAACACACAAGGGAGCAAGCTCAGCACATTAACCCCGCTTAATCGTTCGGTGCCTCTACAGTGTTAAGGCCCTCTGAGATTCTGCTAAGCATCTTAGTGTATTCTTGCTGTATGTTCTTGTTACAGACCGCACGATTAAAATAAAATAAAAACTCTCTTAGCGCAGAACCCTTAAGTGTTTTCTTTTTTTGGGTGGTGGGGTCTGAAATTCAAAGTATGACTGCTGAGGGCCTTTGGTTCTGCAGGCCTCACAACCACTGGAACTTGCCTGATAGATTTCACCCATGTTCCCATCATCAGTCTTATCCCTTCTGTAGGGAACTAGGAATAAAAATAAAGACTCCCACCTTCTCTGCTCTACCTTTAATAGAGCAGATAAGCAGGTCCTTATGACCATAAACTGGTGAAATTATTGTAACAAGGGGCTAAACACTTAGCCATACTTTTAATGACTCAATGCTTTCAATTAATAATTGCTGTTTAAATCAGGAATCAACGACTGTTGTTGGCTGTTAAATTCCAATAGCCGCGCCTCTCACTGCTCATTATATCTCACCATATGAGCCACACAATGGAACTGCATGCAGTGCTGGGTAGGAGGCTGAAAAAAAGCTGGTCAGAGCTATTTGGTTATCTTCCAAGTGCAGTGGAGCTCAGCAGAGATTAAATTTATTCGGTTCACCGTGGATATCAGTATTAGCTATTTTATGTTATGTTGGAAAGAGATGAGGGTGGGAAGGAGAAGGGGAGGGGGGATTGTGGGGAAGAGGAGATGGGGAAAAAAAAGAACTGGGAAAGCTACATTTTGCAGGCGAGATGGCATCAGAGAAGCTAGTATCAACAATTTAAATTGGCCTATGGAATTTGCAGATTCAACAGATTCAAAAACACACACATAAAAAAACACAAAACAGACATAATGCAAACTGGGAGCAAGGAACACTCCCTGAGCAGCAAGTCACTTGAGGCTTATTAATGCAACTTGAGAATCTTATTTGTTTTTTTCCCTCCTTCTGTATTTTAATTACTCCTCACAGCCATCTCATAACACTGTTGCATCAGCAGTGCAATTCTGTGACAAGGAATGTCACATTTTCAGAGAACCCCCCGTGACAGCTGTAAATTTGATCTATCACACTGTCTGGTTGCATCGCCACGTGCACAAAACGCCCCAACATAAAGATTACTGACATCTTGCTGTCAGTACTGCAAGGGCCCCCTTGTCATCTCTCAGATGTATTTTTCTACCCCCTTATGTTATTAGTCTTTCCATTAATGGAATCTCTTGTTGCTCTCAAACCTGGCTCAGTATTCCGTGGCTGGCTTTCCCTCTCTGAGGTAATCTGGTAATGGATTAAATGCTTTGGAGGAACCAAAAGACCCTCAGGTGTGTTTGCATAGAGCGAGGGCAGATTGAAGAGGTGGCTCTCGCTTTCCGTCTCTCTCATATCTATCACAGTCACCGGCAGGGTGGCCCTCTGTGCTCTGCAGGGATCTCAATTGGATGGAAACGTCTCTCATTTTACGATCATCATAAAATAAGAATGCATGGTCTGTTTCATTTTTTTAGGAGCTTTGTATTCCATTTTCTTTTTTAAAGAAGAACATTTTATTTCCTATGAGTATATTTATTCAGAAATACTGTTGTGTTGGAGGATGTGAACCACAGAAAAACACATATAAGTCTTATATTTAGAAAGTTCTGTGGGAAAATAATACTATTCATATTTTTGTATAAATTAATCCTTTGTAGAATCATTGAATTATTGAATCTATCATCTGGACTGACGGTTATCAGATATTATTTTTTTAACACAAATGACCATTGGATTTTTTCCATAAGGCTTGCCCAACAGCTATGTAAGATTTACACTGCATATACTGTAGGTGTGACTAATACAATGTTTCATGCAGTATATTTGTGTCAGTGAAGTACGTTGAGAATGTACATTACCATAACCAGCAATGGGTTGGCAGAATGTTGCATCTCTTGCCTTTATATACACTTGACTGTACATTTTAAAATGAGACGGGAAATAAATATATTACCCTCTGTGGTGCCTGTAGTTTTCTGTGGAAAACCTCTGGGCCACCACCTAACAATGAAAATCTCTCATTTTTGTCACGTCTTGAGCTCCTGGCTTAACCGCATCTCTGATGCCTGCTCTCACCCTCTCTGTGGTCCCAGGGGAAGCCTGTGGTTAGCTGGAGACATGGAACTCTGGACCAAAGTGGGGGTTATGGAACGTGGGCTTATTATGTAAATGAGGAGGCAAGCCAAAAGCCTGATTGGCTGTATCCTTGGTGGTTCCTCTTATCAAGATGCTACTGCTGCTGATATTGAGTGAGAAACAGCTCTAGTCTTATCAACCATCTCCAGCCTTTAAGCCCTTGAGTCCTCCAAGGCCAAAAGTAATTAATGATACACAGTTGTGTGGAGGAGGTGGTGGAATCCACAAAGTTCAGAGTATGTTCCTACAAGAGAAACTAAATATTACACTGAGAAATTATTACACAGTCCACTAACAGGCACTGGTCATTTGCGGGCATACCAGAGGCATGGTGTGCAAGTGTGTCAGGAGAGTTGATATGGAGTGGTAACTGGTTTATTGTATGGAACAAAAAGCAGTGTGTAGTTACATAATTTAATTCATTTAATTAATGTGCTTTAATTCCTCTGCTGAAGCATATAGGGCAGGGGTGGGCAACTCCAGTCCTGGAGGGCCATGGTCCTGCTGTTTTTCTTGTTGACCAACTAAATACAATCTCTGATTGGCTGAAGAGCAAGCACACCTGTTTTCAAGGTGAAAATCAACAGGTAACTAAGAGATGAAAACAAAAACCAGCAGGACACTGGCCCTCCAGGACCGGACTTGCCCACCCCTGATATAGGGGGTACTGCACAAATTAGTAAATTGGTATTTATGGATGATGCAATATGGTGTGGAATGTTATGAAGTGTAAAGGCAAAAACAATTTCACTAAAACTAAACTGTAGGTCTCAGGCAATCTCACTTTTGAGCTTACTGCTGATTCCTTTCAGAAGATGAAGAAAAAGCTAATATATATTTGTTGCATTCAGTTGATACCTGCAGTATGTTTCAGCTTCATGGAAAAAATGTGAACTCAAAAAATGCATTATGTTGTGTGTGTTTGTAAGTTCATGATATAAAGCACATATTTTATGAATGCTTTCCTGGTTGCTCTAATGTAGGGTAACTGTAATGCATCATAGATTACATATAAACTTACAATAAAACCACCATGCTGTTCATGTTGATGATAGCCTTTATTTGGTATGTAGCATTCATGTCTTACATTAAAAGTAGTTTATTTTTCTGTTTTAAGACTTACATTTGAGTGTAAGACTTAAATAATGGAACTTTTACTTAGATGAAAAAAGCATATCAAAGTTGGTAGGTGATTTTATAGTCTGTGTCAACAGATGCAATACTATCTTAAGCAGAAACAGATTCATTTTTGGTCTTCTTTTCACAAAAGCAAGGAAGCAAGTAGTGCCAAATCTAAAGAATTTAAAACAAAAATATAAACATTGTTTCTCTCTGGCACAATAATGCCTGTAATATTTAATAATTAATGGGAAACTTTACGTTTAATTTTGTATTCATGCCAGACCAGCACTGACCCTATGCCAAGGCTTTTTGAAATATACTAATGCACAACACAGCCATCTCATTTTCTGTTCATAATTTACGACATTAAGTGGTGATGTTCGAATCTTGAGGTGAGAAGCGGTACAGGATGTAATGAGTCCAAGGTGAGGCGACAGTGTGCAGAAACAATAATTTCAAACTCAATTAAGGGATACATCTATTCTGATGTTATAATGTTACAATCCAAACTGAGTTGCTTGCACATCATTGTAAGATGTCACCATTTTGGCTGAATTCTTACGTTTGATCTGGAACTATGCCTGCAGTACCAATTAACGCTTTCTGCATGGGCACTAGTCTTGACTCCCTTGCCTCTGCTCTGTTGTATATTCCATCTAGTTTTTCAGCTCAGCCCTCCCAGTTTTATTCAAGTCTGCGACAAAGTATTTAAGCACCAATCCAGTTATTTTATCTCCAGGGCCTGCGAATCCCTCATCTGCTTAGTGCCAGCTTCTGCCTATTAGTGAGATAAGGGCTTCCCTTAAATCTTTTCATGGAAAGGATTCAGTATTTATTCCTCGCAGGCCAACTCATGTCATTCTTACAGCCCTCTGCTTTTTTCTGCCTCACTTCCTGTCTCCACAGTCATTATGAGCAGGACCGCAGTGCACTCAAGAAGAAAGAGTGGGAGCGGAGGACTCAGGAAGTGCAGCAGGATGAAGATCTGTTCTCCTCCGGCTTTAATCTGTTCGGGGAGCCATACAAGGTAAGGCCCAATCACAGGCACCGCATTCTCATCTCTCGGAGGGCAGTACCTAGCAACAGGCGTAGGGCACTGTTAAATAAAAGTAGAGCAGCACAGCATGGGACACTGTTTTTTTATCTCTGCAAGCCCCTACCCTCCCCACTGCTTTGGTCTGCAAATAATTTGGCTCTGCCTGAAGAGGTGTGCTTTCTTTTCCACTGCTGGTACCTGTAAAAAATTAAACTTAATAACCTTAGCCAGATGTCCATCAAGCTGCACCTGGCTGTTTCCAATCACTCAGAGAGAGAGAGTCCTGAAGGCCTCTCCATGATAATTTACATCAGAGCCTGTCAATCTTTGAGGCTGGGTTTCGCTAACACATTTTACCAGCATCCAGGACTCTTTTTAGTATGCACGTGTATGTTATGCTGGAGAAATTACTGCATTGGAGAAGCCATTAGACTCAGATGTGTTTGTCTTCAGCATGCTCTGTTGGTCACAGAGTTCAAAAGGGGAAACAATATATGCAGCAAGTCTACAATGAGGTGCATGTTCTCCCTTATCATAAGCATAAGCCCTCAGGAAAAAAAAACTCATGGAAAAAGATATTAGTAGGGAAAGGAAAGAGGGATGTCTACTTATATTTTCTGATACTAATTCAGGTGTCACCAAAGTTATAAAACCAAGGGAAGACATTACTTTAAGCATTCGTGGCAAATAATGAGGTAGTGGCCTTGTACTTGTGAGTGGATTCTAAATGCCTTTTACTATTGTCTTCTTTGTTCCATTAAAAATGCTAATGACTTCAGTCTGTATTTGACTGCAATGTGGCTGCCTCAACTTGCTCTGCTCCGTAGTTATGTGCACTCTTTCAAGGCGATAACTATAATGTCCTTTAGCATATTTAATTTGGGAACTCTAACAAGATAACAGTGTGCCTAAGCATGATAGCAGTAATGTTGAAGTGTCTCTCAAGAATCAAGTGTCTCAGCAATTCTCTCTCCCTCAGACAGATGCTCGCTGCCTTATATGATCACACCACAGAGATACGGTCCACTTCAGGGAGCCGGTTTCAACACTTTTCATATTCAACTCATATTCAAGAGATTATGATGCATACAAACTTACTATCCCTCCACTTTGTCTTGGTGTCTTTCTGTTGAACTGTAAAAAACATGTTTATATTCCCAACTTGATAAACTCTTTTTTCCTGATTGTTGAAGGTCCATGAAAGATAAAGCATTATCATCTTGCAATATTAAATTATCTCCTACTGTCTGCTCAATAAGAAAGTGCCAACTTTGAGCAGTGATCCAAGGCCCGCTGGTCACTTGTGCGAAGCGGCAGTTCCGTTCAGTTGGACAATATTACCATCTCCCCTGCTGCATGCTACAGAGCCAATATACGATTCATCCTGACCAGTGACTGGTAAACAGTGCAGGGCTATTTATAATACCCTGACAGAAGCTCGCAGAATCTAGGTTAATGTAATTCCATCAGACTTCTTCATTTTCTACCTATTTCATTTTTGTCACGGGCATTTATCACAGCCATTCGTCTACATTTATGATCTTTTTTACTGACACCTCCCCGCTGAACCATGGCGGTGGCAGGAAAGCTGGCTATTTTTGTTTTGTTTTGTTTTTCTTCTTTGAAACGTATCCATCTCCCGCAGTAAAGCGGGTGACAAGACAAACCACTCCGAGGAACATCTGCAAAGGCACTAACTGTGTCAATATTGAGGGATTGAGTTCGCCATTGGTTGTGAGTGCAGGATCAATGTCTCCCCTGCCGCGGGGGCCCCTCTCTCTCCCATGGATTGAGTGCTGTAATCAAAGTGGATGGATGGGTTCCCAGCGAGGTGTCAGTGGGGCTGAGGTGCAGGTGAGGGTGACCTTGCTCAAGACTTGAGACTTCACTATTCCTCCAGGGCCCTGTTCATGTGTCTGCTGAAGAGCGTTCAAGAGGCTGTGTTGCTGCAGGCAAGACATGAAGACCCATCTTAGCGGGTGCCCTGTTGGAATCAGCCCATGTCCTCACACTCTTAAGTCTCCTCTGCTATAAGGTGTACCTCAGTGAATGACAGCCTGAAAACTTATAGTTGCGTAAAAAGAGGAGAGGTGCTCTGGAAGAAAAAAGGAGAAAGTAATAAATTCTCAGACATCATGCCCTTGTAAATTCTCAGTTTTGTTTGTTTTACTATCAAATGATTTATATTTTACACAATATTAAAATACTGTACTTTAAATAAAGAATATCTTCACATTTGCCTCTACATTTTCCAGCTTTTTAGATGCATGGTGCACCCTATAGCATGGGTCTTAGAACATTATATCACTAGCATGTGAAGCTAATGGGTTAATGAAGTTCTCGAATTTGGATTTCAAATGAGTTGGCTGACACAAGTGTATTAGATTATTGCTCCTACATTGTGTGACATAGCCAGGCACAGATTTGAAGGCCAGAGATGAGTCTTGAGAAAAGACCCTGGCGATTGATTAGGTGTTGTAGAGATTGATCGAGCACCGCACCCCAGCTGACAGTCGCTCTCTAGGTTTCACGGCCAATCTGATGGTCTTGAATCGTTGGATCTCAGCAATTATTCACTTTTATTGTAGCACACAAGAGATGGACTGGCTCTTCATATGTATCCATCATTATGCCTCTGTAAACATCTTTAACATGTTAGCGATCGTCTTTAGAAGACAGTACACTTTTCAAGAAAGGAGAACTTAGATCCTGTCCATCGCTGCCCACGCAGTGGTATGTGTGGAAAGCATTATTCCTTTTCAAGGCTAATGGCAGTCCTCCTATGACAGTGGGTTATCTGCCGTCACTCCAGTTTGTCTGTAGCAGATCCTCTGCCACGAGGCTTTCTCTAATCAGCTCCGCTTTCTTCATTTGTCATCATTTGAGCAGGAGGATGAGGAGTTTAAACCTATGCCCTAAAACACTCATGGCCCCTTGCATCTTGCAAATCGGGCACTGCGGATGGCACAAAACACGTGTCAGATCTGTGTCTTCGTATCTTCGTCACACAGGTTGTGTGCATATTGAAATTTGCTACATAGTTCTTGGATGCCGGGCTGGATGTCCCTTGTGGAATCTAAGCAACATTTTTTTAAGTATACTGAAGTAGGATTGTTAGTCTTATCTTTTTTCCTCCAACATAAAATAAATGTTAGTATAATTGTTTCAGTGTGATGCAACAGAAAAAGATGACTTTCACATAGAAAGTAGAAATGCTGAATATGCTCACTAAGGGTGAGTCCTGACATTGTCAGAATAATTGCAAAGTCAAGAACATCGTTTCATTTTTCAAAATACTATCTACAATTGCAAATGAGGGAAATATCGACCTAGAGATTCTGTGAGCCTGGATAACAAACTTCTTATTTACCATAGACTCTTGGTACCTTTTACATGAATTCTGTTTGCGAAAATGCTTCTCAAGAAAGGGGTCCGACTACTTCCTTTTAGTGATGTGAGAAAGGTGTGTGTTTTCTCCTGGCATAAGAACATTTGTAGTGCACCCATCTCTTGGGCTGGTATTAGGTAATCCCCTTAATCCTGCTTAATGGAACTATGCTGTTAACACCTATGTGAGACTTATTTACTGCCACCTGGCCCCACTGGCTTCTTCAAAGCAGACCCGGTACACTTGTTTGTCTATGGACTGTGGACCATGGACCATGGACATTGGCCTCCTCCCATTTGCGGTCTCTCTGTGCTGCCAAACGCTCTGTACCTGGAGACAGCTCGGTGTTTTTAAACTACAGCGAATCCGGCGAAGGTCAGACGAGCGTCTTTGGATCAGGGCCAGCAGTCCTGTTCAGCTGGAGTCACAAAGAGGCGCTTATCCCCTCAGCAAATATCCCCAAATTACCTTCCACCTTCAGCAACTGCTGAGTCAAGAAGAATATGAGGAGATAGAAGTCAGGTTTCTCTGTTACTCTCCAGTGCTTTAGTGTGGCGGGTTGCTGCAAATGTATTCCTTGTCATTCTTCAGTCTCTGTATGTTTTATTCATGACTGCTATTGAGGCAAAGGACCAAAGTCAGGGGAAGATAAATTAATTTATGCAATGTTAAAATTATACCCCATACAGTATTTAAAACAATTTTTGTGTTTTTTGCATCTGTATTTTTTATCTGATTTGGGCTGGATTGGGCCGTCAGTTCTCTTGATATATTTTAGCAGGGGATTGAGTTTATTGAAATTATAGTTCCATGAAGTATCAATCAAAGTGGCGTCTGTGGTAGCTTGCTTGGTATTTAACCAAACACACCTTGCTAAGTAATCCACATAAAAAATGTATAGCACTTTTTAATGTCTGTTAGCCCCTCATTGATTTCACATAAAGCCTGGTAGGTTTGTATATCTGAGCCTATATCAGTAATCCATATTCAGCAGCACTGACGGGTATGTAAGACTTCAGCAGAGAGGATGGTTAACGGCCCTAAACTGGAGACTGGAAACATTGGAGTCGACACAAAAAATATCTTTATAACAAAACAAGCACTGAGAGTTTTTTCAATGTCTTATCTGATGTTTTGAGGGTGATAGTGTTCATTCACTTTATTGAAACAGCCAGATTTGCATCCCTGGCACCTTTAAGCTAGAAGGAAAATCCTAGATTTCTAGCATCTGAATAACATGGGTTCCATTTTAAATACTGCCAATCCCATGACAAGAGGCAGAATGTGCTCAGCATCATCCATCACAGTGGGAGTTGCTTTCTCAGCTGGGATATTGGGATCAACACAGATTTCTTCTCAGTAATATGATGTGAAGCTTGAAGCATGGAAAAATAACATTCTGACTGCAAAAAAAAAACCAATGTAAATAAACATAAGAGCTGGCCTGACTTGAAAGCACACCAAAGTGAGAAAGACACAGAGTATAATTAATCCAGGTGTCTGAGAGAAGTGTGTTCCAACAACTTGTTTCACTCAGCTACCAGTCAGTGGGTTTGCTTTGCAATATCAGTTCTTCAGAAGGAGGAGAAGGAGGAGAAGCCTCTCTTGGCACCAGGGACATTAATTCTGTGCTGTAAAGTTTGTTAAGGCAAGAGAAAGGGAGAATGCACTATAAATGAAATAATTTCTACATACTCTGATATGTCACAGCTCTCTGACATGCTGCTTTCCATCCACAAGCCACAAAATGTTTGTTTTGTTAATTCTGTATTCCATCGGTGTGCTTCCTTAGATCTCATCTTGGTCACACATTAGTATTAATTGTCGAGATCAACAAGGCCCCTCTCTTGATACAAGAAAAAGAGGATTTCCACTACTTTCTACTGGGGACCATCGGGGGAGGCGTGGGGGGGAGGGTGTGAATTCTGGGATCTGACTTAGTCGGGGGTGCCAATTGAGAGATGGAACAAAGCTGCCCATTGAGAGCCTGTTTGCCAGTACAGACTGGTAGCGCCCCTGTGCCGTGACCCCCTCGCATCCCAAGCAGTCGGTTACATAGTGTTTATTTAATAAAGTCCCATTCAGGCAATTCTCGGCTCACCACATTCCCCGGCTCACAGTCCTTATCGGAGCTGTCCCTTTGGGTGAAATGGGGGCAGGAGATAGAACTGCGTTTTTTTTTTTTCCCCACTCAAGATTAGTCATTTTTCCGCCTAATGTTTTTATTTTCTCTCTCTCTCTGTCCACATATACCCATGCACATTTGCACATGTTCACATTTTGGACCCCAAACATTCAGGAAGGAAACAGAAATAAATCTTTATGTTGCCTCATTAAGAATGTGGAATTGGAATGTGGAATTATTTGCATTTCAGGATTTTAACTTTATTTTGTGTCTTAAATATTGTAGGTCATAGGACTTTGCCCTTCTATAAGCTTTCAAAAAGGTATTACAAGACTCTGTAAATAATAACCGTTTATCCTTAAAGTAACAATTAAAGCCCAATTGTTTTGCTTATCTCATTTATTTAAATGTTTATTGCTCAAAAATTTTGGAGAAGATTACACTGTGTCTGTTTATCAGTAGCACCCTCATGAACATTTCTTATCTGTACAAGCAAATCTTGAGAGCGGTGCTGAAGTTGAGTCAAAGTTATTATCGTCACCATTATCTAAATCAACAGTGTACAAACATACAAAGTATTACTTTGCCATGACATCCACTGCAGTCTTAATTCACTCTGGATTTTTTCGTTTTATTTGTTTTGACTTGAAAGTGACAGAGAGATTGTAATCATTCAACTTGCATGATTAGATAACATAAATAAGTTGGAAAGATCCCTAGGAAAAAATAAGAAAACAACAACAAAAAAACTGCTGGTAAATTTGTAATGTGTAATCACATCCACTGCTTTTCCCCTGGCAAAATGAGACGCCATCTCTCAAGCTGGAGTTTCCCTCCGTGCAGGCCCTGCCAGTCTGCAGCGTTACCGGGTTGCCTCTGAGGCCTCGCCTGCCACATAAGAGGCCTTTGTGATCGGCCCAGATTAGTTTTTCCTTGGCAGAAAATGACAGTCTTGGGGATGCTCACCCAGCAGTCCCTAAAAGCAGCTTTGGAAGGCCCAGTGCTAGAAAAACAAGAAACACAAGACTTGCTGTATTGTAGTCCTGGTTTGCCTCTCCACATTTTGTGTTTATATATATATAAAACAAAAGGATATACAAAACATAAGGATATTGTCAAGGTAATAGAGTAATGGCCATAAAACAATGCAGGTAGACTAAAGCAAAGATAAACCATGAACAGTGTTCAGAAAAATATGATGTTTTCAGTGACATAACAGGTCATTCAAGAGGTTTGAATTATTATTATTATTATTATTATTATTATTATTATTATTATTATTATTGTTGTTGTTGTTGTTGGTATTTTTATTATTAATAATAATGATAATAGTAGTAGTAGTATTGTTATTATTGTTATTAGTTATTATAATATTGACTCAATTATTGTTTACCGTTCAAATGAGCACACGTACATTTGACACATACAAAATAAAATAAACTGAGAGCAGATAAATTGTTAATGTAAGAGCAAACTGTGAAAGATAAAGCAATTACAGAGTAAGGAAATTAGGAAAAAAAATGTGTGGATTCAGAATTGATTGATTCTGGATTCCCAGAACTCAGCTGGATTTCTGATTTACTTAATTCTTACAGTTCACTGTAATAGCTGCTGCATTGTATTAAATGAAAGGCAGCCTATCCTTTCTGCTTGTAATGATCTCCTGTTTACTTGGCTAATGTGCTGTTAAACAAGGAATTGGAAATTCTCAGGACGACTGTCCATTACGGTGATTTTCATTGTAATAAATCTCTTTGTGCCGTGTATACCATTAAAGATTTATGGAGGACATTAAATGGCCTTCAATTTTAAGTGTGTGAGGGTCAGTGCTTAAGAATCACAAAACAGCTCCACAGGTGGCCGTCTCCCATTGTGTTAGCTGTTGTGGTAAATCATTCTGCAGACCTCTCAGCTGAAACAGCTTTTCCTAATGCTTGTCTCTGTGAGGTGTTCTCTGTTATTTGTGCAGTGGCTTTTGTGTTGTTTATGCCAATTTAATGAAACAGTATTGAATGGCTTCATTGTATGAATTGATGACATAATAACACTCTGGTGGAGTATTACTTGTAATCACATCTCTGTACATCGTCATAGTGTTTCTGAGCACACAACATTCTTACAAAATGTATGCATGAAGTCAATGTGTTTAGTGATATTTATTTTTGAAATTAAATATATATATGTATTAATTATATTAATATTTTACTCCTTTGGATGAGTGTTTGTGCTTACTGAGTTGTTTCCTGTTGCAATTTGTATTCATGCAGAAAATTGTTAAATACCTTACTCACTTAGTGCTTGGTTTTGGATGAAAAAAAATCAATGTGCTGCACATTCAGCATTTGTTGCTTATTATGTAAATAAGCAGTGGGTGTAGTTTAGAATGCTTGAATTCAGAGAGTTGCTGTATATACTAATGACATGCTTCAAACCCTGAAAAGAAATCATCATTATAACAAGGTTCTCATGTAGCAAAGAAAAAAATGATAATTTGTAATTTGGAGAGGGATTAGTAAAAATGAATGGTTAGACCAACTTTAATATTACTGAACTGAACCAAATCTATTGCTTATATGTACAAAGTATTATATATATATATATATATATATATATATATATATATATATATATATATATATATATATATATATATATAAAATTAGATATTATGTATAACATATGAATACCATATTAATAATGGAACAATACTATATTGTATATAATACTGGATATTGCTTTCATAGACACACATATATAGACACACACACATGTGGATGTGTGTGTGTTTGAAGTCTGGATGTTACTATTGATTAGACATTGCACAAATTTAAGCAGAGTGGGCTTTGATACAGATTTTGGTCTAGTAAGTTTTTTTTTTCCCAGCAGTATGTAGTTCTTATATATTCTGTCTCTTTACAATGACAGATAGAAGCATCAACTCATTCCTCTTTGGGGGGGACCCACAACCCACACCATAAGGTATATTTTGTTAGATCCACAATGTAATTAACCATAATGTTTGATTAATACCTTTAAAGAGGTGCATTTAAGCATTTGTATTTGAAAAGCTCTCACCGACTTTCCCCCTCCCCAAAATGGATTAATTACAAGCTGTTGATAACAAGTTAAAGGCTTCCTCCATGGCGCGGGCAGTACCACTTTACTATCATTAGACAATAGACCAGCAGTAAAACTATTTCAGCTTGCATAATTGCATTTGGAAAAGGATACTTTTTATCCCAGAATAATTGCACAGCTGTAGAACACCTTCGATGCACTGTTGTAATGGTACCTTGCTCACGAAGGCATGTTTGCACCCTGGAGTCCACATCTTACCAGCTCACTGGCTGTGTCACAGGTCTACTGGCACACCACAGTCACATTGACTGATAAACTACAGTGGTTATCCCATGTAAGCATGCTGTGGAATAATGCAAAGTGAGAGGCAGAGAGAAAAGGGGAAAGATGGAGGGAATAAATATGATTAACTCATCCAAACTGTTTCCTTCTTCTTGCAGACCAGCAAAGGTGATGCCCTGGCTAATCGGGTCCAGAACACCCTGGGGAACTATGATGAGATGAAGGAGCTGCTGACCAACCACTCCAACCAGAGCCACCTGGTGGGCATTCCCAAAAATTCAGTCCCACAGACCCCAGTGGAGAAGGAGGATCAGCCAAGCTTCTTCCCTGAGGGTCAGAAGGGCAGGACGGCCCCTTCCCACCCGACCTCTGGCCAATCCAGCTCTTCCATGCCTCCTCCCACTTCCTCCTCCCTCTCAAGTTCTGCCCCTCTGCACGGCCAGCAGGGGACCAAGAAGCCACGCTCTGTGGAGTGGTCTCGGGTGGCCACGGCTCCACCCAGTCGGGCCAGGGAGTGGGGCCTGCATGCAGCAGGGGCAAGCACGGGGCCGCTGCCCATGACCCGGCCCACGGCAGGTACGAGGAGCAGTTTGGTAGCCAGGGGGACGCTAGTCCGGCCTCCACGTCTTCCCACCCCCGGCGGCACGTACCGCCTTCTAAGGCCCCTGCCCCCGACCATGTGCACAAGGAGGGCAATCACGTAAAGTCTCCCGCTGAGCAGGACCTGGGCTCCCATGGCTCCAGCTCGCCTGTGGCTTCCACCTCCCTCGTCCCCAGCGGGCTCTCCACGCCCACCTTCCTGCCGGGCCTCCACTGCAAGCCCAGTGCCATCCAGCAGAAGCCCACTGCCTACGTCCGGCCCATGGATGGACAGGACCAGGTCCCCAATGACTCACCGGAGCTCAAGCCCCGCACAGAGATAGGAGACAGTTACGTTACCCCTGCGTTTGGAGGCCTGATGGAGGGCAAAGCCGGAGCCACCAATTCCAAGAGCAAGCTGCCAAAGCTGACCCTGCCACAGACTGGAGAGGTAGGTGTCATGATTCGTTTCACTACGAAGAAACCTGCTGGTGTGTAACCTCGGGAAACAATTGACATTAGCGTGCTTTTTGGTCCTCTGGCAGCAGCACAGAGGTGGGGCGCAGGCCAGATTAAATCGGCCTCGCTGACATTCCTCTGGCTTGGCGTTGGCTTGGAGTTTACATTAAGCCCTGGCACAGGGACAAGGTGACATAATGGAGCTGCTCATTAAAAATCAGGCATTCTGTGGCTTTCTTAGCCTTTGGCGGTCATGTGAACCATGTTGGTCGAAGGTAGTTTGTTTCATGCAAACTGTTGTTTTTTATGGGTTCCAGACATGACCAAGGGTTGTTTCCTCTAAAGTGGGTACTGCTGTGGAGGTTTTGTGATACAAGATAAAATCAATATCATTGTGAGTGACATTTTGAAGCACAACAATACCTTTGTTTGGCATATTAAAAAGACATGTTGAAGAAGAGTTGTTTTTTATTGCTTGTTTTGAATAGAAAACATTAGAGTTGAATCATCATTCTGGGAAAAATATATATTTGGAAGCAGAGATGGATCATTTCAAGAATAAGAGCCTTTTTTTCTTTTGATATCATGGAGGCGAAAGAGTACAAGTGGAGGCCACTTGTCTGTGGTTCAATCTTTGATACACATTGGTTTTAAGCAGTTAAAACTAAGTAATAACCGATAGGCTTCAAGTTGTGGAGTATCCAGTCCCTGGCTGTTTTAGGAACTTTGGCCACCCAAACCTTGTATGTTTTGTTACCCGCAGAAAACTTGTCATAACATTTCTCTGTTTGCCAACAGCACAGAAAGGATCAGCTAAATGTCTGTTGTTGCAGCAGAATTTTTTGGGGGGAACAGATTAACTTTGACTGTTTATCTTGTATTAATATTCTGAGGCAGTAAAATTAAATGTTCTTAAGGTTCATTGTAATTCTCCATACCAGAGAGTTTATGGAGCCCCTGCCCAATAGCAGCACAGAGCTTTCAGCTCAGCCAGTGCAGTGCTGGGGGATATTTTTTCATGGTGTGAAATGCGATTGCTTTGAAATTAAACTTTATAAATTTACACTGCAGCTATTATTATTTATTTACCTTCACCTGGGGTTACAGACATGTTATTTCTAACTGCTCTTCACACATCAGTGGAATTCTCTCAATGGTTATGCCTGTCTTAAAATAATCACAGACAAAGTGGGTCCGCAGGGTCCCTCCTTGTCTGCCAGGAGATGTGGGGAGAAATGCAAAGGAACTCTACTGCCCCCATCCCCAGGTGCCTCCTCATTCGGCAGAACAGTGAGGCTGTGACAGGAGTGCAGTGCTTTTCACAGCCTCCATGCTCTTGTAGACTACAGACCTGCCAGTGAATGTGATAAATAAATAGATGTTGTTATTATTATTATTATTATTATTATTATTATTATTATTATTATTATTATTATTATTATTACTACTACTACTACTACTACTACTACTACTACACCACTGTCATACCAAGGAATTGAACTTGTAACCCTTTGGTTATGAGTTCAGTTCCTTAGACATTATATCACTCTGCTGCTTCCATGTTTGCACCAGCTGTACTGTTTTACCTTTGCAAAGTTTTCCAGATCAGAGGAAGAGAATGATATTAGTGATCCAGATGTATGTTTATTTGAACACCTGCATATGTTCTGAATTTACTGTCCATGAGGACAGACATGCAACACGGGCGTACTTTGAGTTTATTGTTTTTATCAGCATATCTGCAGCAAGAGAGGAAATAACGAGGATGCTGACCTCATCTGAGACCCAGAGTGAGGTTACGTTACATTATCTGTATGAAGACAATCTACTAGACATTTAATGCAGACTCTTTGATCCATGGCCAACAGTTGTAATCAGCCGAGGGCATCATGTAGTGAAACATTTGAATTAAACAAAGGCGATGCACTCTTGTGGTAAAATTGGAAAAGTACCAGTAATGTGTGAGTGTGTGCATACATGACTGCGTGTGAGTGTGTGTGAGTGTGTGTGTGTCTGTATCTGTGTCTGTGTGTGTGCATGTGTGTGTGTTTGTGTGTGTGTGTACTGCCACGAGTGTCTGGGGAACAGGTGTAGAGACTTGTGGGAGATGTGTGAGTTGTTGCTTGGTAGCATTGCAGGGATTCCTGTGCGTTAGGCCAGATCAGACTGACGTGGGGAGGGAGGGCCACTGTCTCTGCCAGGAGACATGGCAAGAAGGTGTACATAATGTTTTGTGGGTCAGGGCAGCTGGCTTGCCAAGGGAAGCTGAGATGGCACAGAATCTGCACTGTAATAAGACTACAACCAGCTGACTTATCAATTATATTATTATCAATTATTATCAATTTTATTTATGCTGCATTTATCCTTTTAAATATTATGAGTTAATGGATTCTATATATTTTTCCTTAACACTTATAACACTTATATATATAAATACCTTATATAGGCATTTTAAGTGATAACTGTAAATTATTTTGCGAATTGCTGTAAAATTCCACTTGGACAAACAACATGTATTCCACCGGTAGCTTCAGGAAAAGTGGCCCATTAATAATTTCACCCGTATAAATTGTTTTGACACTGCATTCATTTAAACAGAGTTTTTAATATGCGATGCACACTGTAATTTATGGTGATATCACAATTACATGCTCACAGCCTGTAAAGAGACTATTGCCATCCACATGCAGATGGTTAAGATAAGTAGCTGAAGTCAGACTGCCAGAGGGAAGAGCTTATTCAGTGGTAAAAGCCTGTTGTGTCGCTCCTGAATCAGAGATCCCCCCTGGACAGCCACTGACATGACAGGCAAACCTTGGGATTGACCAGCATAGAGATACTGAAGCGTTGTTAGATGAAGAGCAATGTCTCATGACATCCAAAGAGGCATCTTCCTGAAATGTTAAACCAGCGTTGGTACCCTGTGTGAGGAAACCAGGCAACATCTTTGAAAATCCCTTGTTGCCTTCTGCAAGAGAGAATCATTAGGCATTTCTACATTGTCCAATGAAACAAGTAGATGCATTATCAGCCATAAATAAGAGTAATACTTGTCAGAACAGGTTGGCATACTTCCAGTGAACCGCAGAGGAGCCAACCAGCTGTTGTATTGCTTTGTTTATTGGAGGAGTGGAAGGTGATTGAATTCTTAATCGCTGGATCTAGCATCTCGAAACATATGGCATAGTTGCACAATGCATGGTTTTGCGTGCAATAGAAACGAAAACACAGGGAGTTTTAATTGCTCTGGGCGCAGCCTCGGAATGGGTAGCTCCCAAGCAAATGGCAAATGGATGTTGTTCTTGGAGCTAGGGGGTGCAGGAGCAGGGGGACCCCCTGGAGTGCAGGCCCCAGCTGGCTCGAGGCTCGCTGAGGAGGATGAAGAGTGGTTTATAGAACCAAGCGTTCCCACTGTCGAATGAGTCACCAGACCGTCCCGGCGCTGGCAGGATCAACATATCGCTCAGAGAGAGAGAGGGAGAGAGAGAAAGAGCTTTTGTTTAGAAAAGGCATTTAGAAGAAAAACACCTTCAAGGGTTTGATTTTCTCCTCTTTGCTTTTCTGAAAAGAGAAGTCGATTATTTTGAGAAACTGTCTCTCAGGATCCCTCAGTGTCCTGGTTGTTTGGGCTCGTTATTACTCTAGGTTGCCGATTTGTTTTTCTTTTACTCGTGTTTTGTCTGGAAGCACACAGATCATCTTGCAATTAAATGCTGTCATTGGCTTTTTGTGTGTGTGCCATGGGTTTTTCCCCCAACGGTTCCACCTCGGCAATGGTTTTGGAATGTGTGGTAAGATACGTATGCCTTTCAGCTTGGGTTACACTTTTCACAGCCACTTGAGAAACTCACAGTATATTTTCAGCATTACGGCATGAAATCCTTCGGCCTTTCACCTAATTGCATTGGCTTATTTCCAAACACTGTCAAAAACAATGCTCTATCGAACTAAGTCCTAAAGCGAATGTCATTGGCCATCACCCCTGGTCCAGTGGGATGTGTGTGTCCTCCCAGTCTGGGCTAAATTGCTAGATGGCCTCACCTCGGCGCTGCCTCCTGGAAAACATTTTGTCAGTCTCAATGTAGGCCAGAGTGATAAGCATTTGTTAAATGGGTTTTGAATCATCCTGTTATCACTGGATGTATTGATCAGCGCACTCCATTCAGTGCTCGCTCAGAAAGGCTGCCCAGGTTTTGTGTCAGGGAGTATGAAACATTGACAACCAGATAACAGTATTGATCCCTCCAAAAACAGTTATTGCACTGGGCATTATGTGGGCTTAATATAACTAATAGTCTTATCGCTAACCCTTTAAGTGGAGATTTGGTGTGACAGCGAGGCGGATTAGATATCCTTTCAAGTAGATACAGAATGAGGCACAAAGGGATATCTTCTTTATATAGGAAAGCTTTTTTTGACAAGGCTCTTTTTTCAGATGCACAAGGGTATTTCGCAGTGTGATGTATATTGTAGTAGATTAAAAATGTGCCTTTGTTTTTTTTCCACTTATCCAGAAAATTACAGCTTGGTTGGTGCCTGTAGAATTACAGAGTAAGGTAATGTTTCAATAGGAAGCATCCTGAGGCTTGAAATTGTTGAAAATGTCTCATCTCATTTTGTTGTGTGTTTAATTGATTGTTGTGTCTCCAATTGGTATTATATTGGGTGCAAACAAGGAAGAACATATCTCCACCATCTAAACTAGCACAACAAGGAAAGTATTTGTGGCAGTGTATCAGATATGTGAGTATGGCTTTGAAATGCCATTAACCTCTTCAAGCAAAGCACTTCTGATTTTGTACAGAATTTGGCTTTTGTAGACAGCTCCTTGAAACACCAACCGTTACCCTAGTCAATCAGATACATTCCACTAGTGTAGAGTGAAGGTAAACTGAAAGTGACTAGCCATTTCCACATTTGGTTGAACTTTTTTAAAAGTTATAATGAGATGTGTATACTATATAGCCAAAAGAAAGGACAAATAAATCTTTCCAGAGGAAGACTCCTGGATATTACTATTTAGTTATGATGCACTAAATACTGTATGTGATTCGGCCATTATAATGGTTAACTGCCCCATACTGTAAGTCTAATTCGGTCAGTTTGAAAAATATATTTTGATTCAACAGTCATGAAGGAAGAAAGAGGAAAATTATGCTTTCTAAGACAGGGTGTGCATGGTTGTGCTGTACAGTTTCTGTTCTACTTAAAGAAACATGAATACAATAGATGGTAATTAGAAAATTCAGCATTGTGCATGTTTCATCTGGAGCAATCCCACAATGTATTTAATGTATTCTAATATTACACTATTTAACATATCTGCTGTAATTACAATTATTGGCCCATTTCACCGGTTTTCTGTCTGTTGTAAAACAATACCATTTTACTGTATGTTTAATTCAATCATTAGATGATATATGTAGCTTTATAACTAATTCATCATTTGAAATGCTAATTTGTAATTATTTTCGCTTAGCCTATTTTTGACTACATCCAATAATAAGCGGGAAATCACAAACATACTAACACTAACACTAATGTCAGCATTTTATAGAGGGTTGATGATCTGTCATCTGAGCTGTTAGTCTACTCTGAATATTTTTCAAGGGTTCAGGATCATTAATAAATAATTCATTTAAAAAAGTAGGCATTTAATTTGTGATTCAAGGGAAACAAAAGCATTCATAATTAGGAAGATTTTAAAGGTCTTTTTTATACATTCATATTTGGGTTTTGAAGTTGAACTGTACTAACAATGTCCCTTACACAGTCCTCTTAACCTTACTTTTATGAACTTTGGCTGAAGTTTTTGAATGATCACATATCCTAAAGCCCCATGACTCTGAATCAGTCTCAGAGGGAATGCCACCTATTTAATATTCCAAAATAACACTTGCTGCCATAAGTTATGTAGAGTACAGCATCTACAGACTTATTTTGAATTTGGTGAACTCACCCCTTCATTTCTGCATGTTTTGTGTATAGTGGATTTGTTGTACATGTTTAATTTCAGAGTTGCCAGCTCATATTAACTCTTGGTGACAGTTCATTCAGCGCACTTAACCTCAGAAGGCGCTGGCAATTAACTGTATGATGTGTTCCACCAAGTTCATAGCTGATTAAGAGAGACAGCAGACATCTTTAGGCCTGGCGCATGTCAAATCCGTGCCCTCATCTGATTACTCTTCGTGATCAGTTATAATAGAGGGGAGCGTAGACTGCATGTCAATGCCCCCATGTTTGTCCCATTTTCAGTGTGTGGGTGTAAGGGAGGGATGTACTCAGATTAAGAAGATTTAAAAAGAGTTAATTCATCCTGGGAATTCAGCTCAAATTTTTAGTTAGCTGTCTGTAAAATCTTTGTGGGGCCCTGTTGATAAAAAGCTTGATGGGTTCTAAGTAGCAGCTTTGAGATAACGTATGAACAGCCTGGTGTTTCATGCATGTTAATTTGGCTGGCTTCTCAGCATCTACAATTGATAGAGGGGTTGTCTTTTTCCCTCCAGTTGTGGTGGATTTGATCATTATTACCATATACTTTCGCTCAGTTGCCGTCTAGCCAGATTAAATTGGGAAGCCCATTCTGTATCACATGATGAAGTCTTCTCTCATTAAATAACAACTCGGTCTCCATGGAATGCAATAAGGTGTAAGCTCTTTAGAAACTGAATTAACTTAAAAAAGTTATTTTTTCTTATATAAAGTCATAAAAAATGAGGCCGTGCAAACATTTTAGAAATGACATGTTCCTGGAGCCGTACTGCAACTTGGTGAAACCATAAAACTGTTCGGGGTGGGGATCATTTAGAGTACAAAACCAGAGCTCGTCATTACACTCCTCTCAAGCCCAGTCAAGCCAGCCTTCCAGGGGTCTGGGTTATGAAGCAGCTCTGAATGTCTGATGCACAAAGGTCTTTATCTTGCCCTGAAGAGGTCCGTTCCCTCCCTGAACAGGAAACCACTTCCAGGAACAGTTGATTACTCAGCGCCAATAGTCAGAGTGGGGCTCCACTTTCCCACAGACAGGCACCGCCCCGTCTTTGGTCATATTGCACTGTGGCATCCCCATTGCTGTGCTCAAAATGCCACCTTTTCTGTCAGTGATCACCTTAGGTTAATTACGTAGCACATAGTCATTTGATAGCACAATGCATTTCCATGGTAAGTGTCTCTTCCAATGGCTTTGTCTGTGCTTTATCAATGCAATGGCATCCATCTCACAGTGTGCTTAGCTGCAGCCATATTCAGATACCTTATGTCTTCGCAATTGATTTGATGAAAAGGCCATTGTACTATTTAAGGCATAGTGGTTTCCCCCTTTCAGGAGACCTGTATTGTCTGTCATCACAATGAAATAAAAATGTGCAGGATTTGGCAAGAGATTTGGCTGTTTTTTGTATTTGATGGCGCAACGTTGATATATTTGAATCTGTAAAAAACGGAGAATGGATGGATTTGTTTCTGAATGCATGACAGCGTTTTAAAGCTGCATCATGAGGAAAAACTGCTGTCCTGTTGTAACTGATAGGTAAGCAAGAGCAACCTCTGAGACATATTACCAAAGGGATTCAAAATATACTGCACATATTTATTAAATGTGTTTTCTTTTCAGCTATATGTTTAATGGTGTGTGTACTCAAGCAAATTTTACTTCAGTGGATCTCTGCTGTTCTGTTTGGCTAGATATTTCTGGTAATATCGTGCTGGGCACTAGAGTAAGTGGTCCAAACTGATTGCTGATACTCAGATGTGTGGAGAGGTTCATTAGTTTATCCAGCCATAATTTTAAATTTAGTTAAATTAATGCATCTATTCAATTATAAATGTTGTCCTATTCAGTAATTGTGTTGATGTAAACTTTCAAATTGAGAGCAAGAGAGATATATTTGTTTAAGCCGATGTGATTACTTGTCACTGTCAAAGGTGACATTTTTAGTATTTGTCCTCACATTCTTCTGAATGTATCAAATAATAACATTAATTAAGTATGTACAGTGTATAAAGATAGCAGATATGACATATGCTAAGGTGCAGGTTGGAAGGGAATACCTATACCTATACAATACTGAGGAGGGTAGGGCTGTGCGATATGACCAAAATCTCATATGCCGATATAGGTCATTTCATATCCCGATAATGATACATATCACGATATAGCAGATTTTTTGTAAATTCAATGAATAAATAGTGTATATAAAATGACCATATGGAAAGGCCTATTTCTTATTACATTTTGAATTATATACTCGACAAATAAAAGGTACTTACTCATATTTGATTACTTTTCTCCTTTTATTTAGAACCTTTGTGCAAATTTTCAATGAACCCTTTCACGCATACGGTCACACCAGTGTGATTAGCTGTTTAGCGCGTATGCTAAAACCGGTTCGGTTAATTTGGATTAGATTAGAAAAATTCTAGCTAATTTTAGCTTTGAGGAAACAGCGATTTAACGTTAAAAAATGCTAACTGAAAACTATGAGAAGCTTAGTAATGCTAATGAAAACATAACCATGTAAGGTAACACACGCTACATAGCATAAAATAAGTCACGTGCAAAAGGGTTAAGCATGTAACAAAATATAAAATATTAATGTATAAAATATAAAAAGGTAAATAGAAAACACTTGTGAACGTGAACTATAGTTCTGTATCACGTTCACTTTCCTCCATGTTTGTTTGTGTTGCCTTCATGCAAATTTCCTGCCTGTATCCGTGCCGTGTGGAAGAACGCGAAGTGTCATCCAAATGAGGAAAAATATTGCCATAAAGTGTGTGATTTGCGACACAACGAAATAAACGATAGAGCATAATATGAAACGATAGACATTTTTCTATTGTCACACAATATATATCGTCATACCGCACAGCCCTAACTGAGGGTTAGGTCATTTCTGGGGATTCCCATGGAAATAACCACTGAGGTTGCCCGTGAAGTCTGATTTCCTCATCTGCACATACAGAATTCAAATAAACTGCCAGACAATAAGTAGTCAAACTTGGGATACTTTCACTTTCTTTCTTATGTTCTTTTTCCAGTCCCATTGTACACATTTGCCTGTCATTCCATTAGAATGAAACGGTTATTAATCCCTGACCACTTTCAGCTTTGTCTACTTCTCTTAGAACTCAGAACATTATGAAAAGCACATGTGTGTTCAGATGCTAAAATTATTAACCTCTGCGGTCAGTTACTTTAAAGAATAGAGGAAACATTGGGTAGCATGCATTTGGAATTGTGCCTCTATAGTGTGCATTAGGTTATACATCCAAATTTATTTGTTGTAAGCTTGTGTAATAATGACATCAATACTTTGAGTGTCAGACCTAGTTTTGCAAATTTGTGTACTGACACATGATGTGTACTTGAAAGAAGCATTTTTGTCAGAGACATCCAAACTTTGTGTGGCAGAACCATTTTTCCAAATGTATATGTGTGAACTTATGATTTTTACATGTCAGTAACTGGGCCTTTTTGTACTCTGAAAGCATTTTAGTTATAGATAAACTTCACAGTATACAGTAATTGGAGCTGACACAATGATTTTGGAAGACACAGAGCAGCAAGTAGAAACCGAAAGAGAAGTGTGCATATTTATTCCTGGAGCAGCTGTGGAGTGGCAGGGGTTAACAATCTGTTGAGTGAACTGTGCGGAGGGTTGTGGTTTGGCCCTGTGTTGGAAGGTCGCCAGGTCTCCCGTCGTCTGCAGTGTTTTCAGTTGGTGATTGAATGTTACGTGCGAGGGAAGGGGGCCCACTGTGCTGCGCTGACTCAGAGCTCCCCTGGATCCACTACAGAGCAGAGCCTGAGAAAGGTAGAGCCTCTTTCACAACGCCCCCGCCCTGAACTAGACCCTGTTCCACACCACCAGAGGACAAACAAGACCGCAACTCACGGTAGTGTTGCCAACAGGGGGGCCCCTGCTTATGGCTCGCTATTGGACGCAGACGAAAACGGAAGACTGCTTAGACTAGAAGAGATATAATTTTTTTTTAAATCCCTATTCTCATATAATTTCTTTTTTCATTTTGGGGAATTGGAGTGGATCCAGGGGTGCAGCATGCGCTGAGAGATGGAAATTGACAGCATGGAGTCACAGCTCAGAATTAGCTTTTCTTTCCCTCTCCCCACCCTGTCGTGCTTGACGGGTTCCTCTCATCAGCATTTGTTTAAAATCGCTTCTGAATTAATTGGAGTTCATTAATGCGAGCCTTTGTAACATGTACTGATATAGTCAATAATGTGTCTAATAAACATAAAAAAGAATGCGTGTAGAATGCGTTAAACACTGTTACGCAGTCCCAGCAGACTCCTGCAAAATACAGGATGGCAGAAAAGAGGGGTATGATTAGCACTGTGGCTAAATGAAAATCAGATGAAAGGCACTAAGAGGCTAAATACTGCAGCTGTATTTTTAGAATTAATTTTTTTGACAGTGGAAACCCTTTTCTGACTGGCATGTCTAAAGATAACGTTTATCTTTGTTATCTCGTAAAACCTTTGTGGGGTTACATGGATACACAGTTGCAGCTTGGACCCCAAATTAGACATTAGAAATTAGAATTTTTTTTTTTTTAAAGTGCACATGAACACCCCAAGCAGCTATAAGTGCTACCCCATTATAGATGAATCCTGCCTGTAATATGAATGCTCAAGTTATGCCTTTATATTAATGTAAGGAGCACTCCTGATGGGAGTTCTCTGCACAGCAGGCAAATATGACCTTGAAGAACTTGCCCATAGTAGACTGTGAGAACATAAAGGATCAACAGCTCCTTCTCAGACCATGCAGGCAGAAAAGAGTTAATGAGCTTCATTCAGGAGACACAATGTCCCACCATTAGGAGGAGAGCAGGGATAGAAATGACTGCAGCTGCACTGTAGAGGGAAGCAATATCAGAATATACTGAGGTGATTCTTGCAGATACAACAACTGCAAACCCAAGTGGATTAGTAGGGAGATGAATGAATGAATGAATGCTTCCTTTTCTTGGAAAAAAAACACACGTTAATAGGAAGCTTATCCATTAGAAGTAACAGCTGGCATCATTTGCATAATACCCATCAAACACCATTTTCCCTGACTGCTTGTCAACCTTCGATAAAAAAAAAAAAAAAAAATTTAAATCATAGACCTAGTACGATAGAGCAGCCAAACTCAAAATTACACGTAGGCACTGTGATTAAGAGAAATTTATTTGACAGATGTAAATTATCATCTGTCAAATACTGTTTCTATAGTTTGTTATGTTACCCCCCCATTAAAAATGTAATCAAGACCACAATAAATTAATTTATGTATGGTCATTTATGTTAATAGTTAAACTGGAGCTGTTGTATATTGTTTGTCAGTCACATTTCACAAAGTTTCGGGAGGTTTTGCTTTACCAAATAATTGCACTCCTCTCAAAATGAATGTTCAAAAGTTTTTGAAGATAAACATGAAATACTATTTTAGCTTTGGCAGACTGAAGTTTTTAATAAATGTTGCAATCCTTGCATCCGTTGAGGACACACAGAACATCATGATAAATTTAACATTAGTTTTATTGTGTGAACCGTGTCTTTATATGTACTTAATAAATGTATTATACTATATATATGTATATGTGTGTTTATATGTGCCTTTGTATGTGTATATGTGCCTTTTTATGTACAGTTAACACACCATTCAGAGCAGTTCACTGTTGTATCCATTGAAAATGGATTTTCTACCAAAACTGTTCACATGAATGTTTTTTTGTTGTTTTGTGTAGGAGTTAAGAATGGGCTTTTTCTTCTGCAACGTCTCTTTCTACATGTTGTTTGTATGCAGTTATACTCCCCTAAAAAAGCTGCCACAATCTTGCTTGTTAGAAAGGGACTATACCTGTTTCAAAATGCTGTGCAGGAGGAGTGTAAATGTTTCCTGTAGTCTGGATCGGGTAATTGATGATGTGTTTTTGTATATTTTAATGCTGTAATGTCTTAATTGTAATGTAATGTCATGTAACTGTTTTAATGTTCTCTGCTGTCCTTTCGGCCAGGTCACCCTTGCAAAAGAGATTTTATGTCTCAACGGGTTTTTTTCCTGGTTAAATAAAGGTTAAATAAATAAATAAAATAAATAAATAAAAATGATCAAACTGATCATCAAAATCAGTTCCGTTAGCACCACATGTTTTGTGTGTGTTTCAGCTGCTGTAAATAGGGGCTGATGGCCATGCACAATCAGATGGTAGATATACTGCTCTGCAATTGGGGAGGGGCATGACAAACACAGACACGCTCAACAAGCCTCAAGCTCTTAGGTCACTCATGTGTTATCCTCCCGTCGTTTGTCACAGGCAGGAAAAACCACCACTGGAAAAAAAACCCCTTAGCTTAGCCCCCAATCTCTGCCGAGGATGGAGCCCTTTGTAAGGGCAGGCTCTCAAACGAGTGCCATTTCAGAAGTCATGGGTCTGACGTGCCAGCAGATTGTGGCAACCTTTTTGTGTCAAAGCTGAACTGGTCACTTGGCGCAACCATACAGTCACTCATATCACAAACTGTGCACCACCCACAGTTTGGTTTCATTCATTAAGAATCAAGCACCTTTTATTCCATACATAGACCAATGCTGAAGACGTCTTAACAAATATATAAAGATATATAATGGTATTAGTTGCTCTTTATGTAATTCACAGCATAACCTATTTGTAAACAAGCACAATGCAAATAAAAATAGGAATTTCAGATTTCTTTATTATGCCGCTTTAGGAACTGCTGATTTCTTCATTGTGCTGAACACCCTATTAATGCAATATGGCTGTAGACCTCGGCAATTAAAATTCATCAGAGCACCCAGAGCACTAAATGTTTTTTTCTCCACCAACCCCCACTCCCCCTGCCAAGCTTAGCGCATGTTTGTTGCCTGGGAAAAAAAAAAAAACGTTTATAGCTCTAGGCATTACAAAACAATACATAGTGCAGTCTACTGGTAGGTCTTTAGTCTTTTTAATTCATTTTTGATGCTCTTTGCTGTTGCTGAATGTCTGCAGCAGCTCGTAATAAAATACCCGCTGTGCAATTTTGCGAGTGTGTCAAGCGGAGCGTGACCAGATATGCAAATTTAATACAGAAGTGCCAAAGCGGAATTGTGGGTATTTCACATCTGCAAGCCTCATAAAGGCAGTTTAGAAATCAATGAATATATAATACGAAGGTGGCAAGACCGAATATAAATCCCTATTTATCGTCTGTGGAAAAAAAATTGTTTGTTGTTTTGGGTCTGTCCTTGTTTTTCTTTTCGACAGAGTGTACAGAGCAGAGATAAAAAATGGGAAGTTTACTGTTGCATTGCACAATGTGATTAGCTTCGGGTAAATGATGAGAAAGGTCCTCCTGGATATGATGTGGCTCCTCCCTCCCCTCAGTGTCGAGGGAGTGGAATGAAGTTAGAGCGTGTCCCACCACAGCCCCGATACTGTGGTCAGATCTGTGTTTTGCACTTCCCCCCGATATCTACCATTTACAGTAAAACAAGCTGCAAGTCATTTACTTGCATTATGGGTTGTCAATTCCGGTTTAATTCCCAAAACAAAACATGAGGGTGATGCTGGCCCAATCCTACAGCTAAATTACACATTTACTGTAGCCAATCAACTCAGCCCCATGGATTTGTACTAGGTTTGCAGTCAATATGAAAAAACATAGAGTTTATGTTGTGTATTAAATTGTGAATTAAATTGTGCAAGGATAGGAATTGAATGAATGCTGACCAAAACAGTGCAAAAAGTGTAGCCTCATGGTACCCGCTACTGTAGTATTATTGTTACTATATATCATTGGTCTGACACTGTCATGTTGCTATTACATTACATTATTGGCAGTTTAGCAGATGCTCTTATCCAGAGCGACTTACATAGGTTACAATTTACATGTTATCCATTTATATAGCTGGATATTTACTGAGGCAGTTATGGGTTAAGCTCCTTGCCCAGGGGTACAACAGCAGTGCACAGGCAGGGAACTGAACCAGCAATCTTTCAGTTACAAGTCCTGCTCCTTACCACTGTGCTACACTGCTGCCCCTGTATATACTCTGCCCCTATATACTAGCAACAGGATAGTGTCACATTCTCATAAAAAAGATAAGGGTACTTACCTGCTTAAGTGTCTCCAGTGAAGGTTCTGTCCAAATGGCACTTCATCCCCCCTAACAATGGTGCAGGGGTAAAATCTGAGAGAGGACCAAGGAATACATTACATTACATTATGTCATTTAGCAGACGCTCTTACCCAGAACAACTTCCAAATAAGTGCATTACAATGCTAAGTTATACAAAAGTACTACAAGAGGTCAGTAAGATAAGACCTCTGAGTAAAGTCTGAGGATGCATCCCAATAGTGCTAAACTGTGTCCTTTCCTCCATTTCTACATTCTTGCACCTTCCGTGATCCGGAAATCGATAACTGGTCACCCCCTTAAGGATGATTCTTTTTTTTCCCAACAACATAAACAGGCACTACAGAAATACAGAAAATATGTACACAGCTTATAAGCAGCCAGAGAGTAATGAGAAATCACAGTACAAATTAATTATATTTTGACAGCAGTTGTACACATCTTATGGATTTTTGTTTCTGATTAATTTGTAAAGGTGTGATTTAGTATTTTAAATATACCTTTAAAATTCTATAAATCAGCATTTTATACATGTACAGTATAATACCATTTTATAATACCATGTAATTCATTTTACTAGTAATATAATCAAAATTATATTACTATTAAATGTTATATGTTTAAAAATAAAATTAAAAATAAAACATCTGCCCTGAAGAGGGAAAGGCTCTTGATATACATCATGTATTCCATGTATACAGAATTGAGTTTTGAATTTCTCCTCAATGGGCGGCACCAAGAAACCAAGGAAGAGACACAAGGACACATCTCCGGAGTATTCAGGGGGTCTGGACAAGGAGCTGCCTGCCCAGCTATTAATCCCTACCCTGTGAAAAATGACCTTGTTTAGTCCAAACAGACTGGTAAGATGCGCCCCTGCAGGTGTGGAGGACTCAGATGTGCTGTGTTTATAAGTGAGTACAGTTCTAGCCTTACAGAGCCAAAATTTAAATGTTATTGATGATGGTCATTACACAGGTGGTGCACATTTAATGGCGACAGCTCTACCAGCACATTGATCTAGCTGGGCCACGGCAAACACATCCAAGCTGCTGCAGGTGTTGGACACCTGTGGTCTCCTACAGCTCTAGACCTCAGTTTTCTTCCCAAAATGCCATATAGGGCAGCTCTATTAAACATGCCATTTGGGTAGATTTACAACAGGATTTGTACTAGCTCTATAGAGCATTTTGGTTGGAACTTCTCTTTCTCTAGCACAGCTGAATTAGGAGATTATTAAGCAGGGCTTCAGATAATGAGAATATGTCCAGCGGGACTTAATTCAGGTTACAAGATTGGTCTTTTGTGTCTGCCCTTTACGTCTCAAACCCTCTGGTTTACAGAAACCGGCACTGTGTGCACTGCGAAACTACAGCAGGAAGGTGGGCAGAAATGCAACTTTTAATACAATGGTGTTATCCCGTGAGAATGTATTTCTTCACCCCCCTCCGTTTGAAAGAACGTGTGCAATTTTCATGACATTTCTGTTACGCTGGAAATTTCTGTTAGACAATGGAAATATATGAGAACCTTTGGCCAGGGCTGCTCTCTCCTTTGCCTGATTTGCTGTAGTGCTTGCTTGAATTCTGGGGTGCGAAATACCACACCGCCTGTCAGTAAACATGCAGGCCAGACCTCCGGTCGAAGCCGGGAGATATGGAGTTGACTGCGAACAGCTAGTTCAGAAGGCTGAAGGTTCATCAGTGGGGTCAGGAGCGTTACCTGCTTACCTCCAGGAATGGGTTTTGGCAGGCACTCTGAAAAGGCCCTTGAAGAATGATGTGACGTCATGTTGCCCACCTGTTGCTCAGATTGGAGACCTCCCAGAGATTGTGGATGAGCTACATTATAGGCAAATGATGAGCTGAAATGGGTTGAATGGGCTGTCCATTTCTCTTTGTCATGTTATTGTAAAAGCATGCACATCATTCTTGTGTTACAAATACTGTAGATAATATTACTGTACAACCAGACTGGAATGATACTGGCTTTCTTCATTTCTGTCTGTTGTAAATGGGTTACAGGCTGAATTGGTTGTGGCGATACATTTTATGTTTGCAGTTTATATACCTGTTTCTACTACTATGAATAACAGTGACTTTTTTTAGTTTAGAGGACTTGACATAAGGGCTTCTGCTATCCTGTACAGTGGCATTAGACACGGTATATAATTGCATGGTTGTCTGTTAGCTTCACAGATTTATTAATTGATTTTAACTGAATTAATGAAGAACCGAGTGGATTGAAGTGGTTATGAGTATCCATTAGTTATTTCAACAAGAGCATTTACACAAAAATGAAAAGATTTATTCATTTTTTATTTCCGTGCCTTTTAAACTTGTTTTAGTGTAAAAATTGTTTTTTGATTCATTCTTTTAGTGTGCATAAACTCCATATTAATTTGTACTGACAGAATTGACAGTGAATTTTAGATTTCTTGTCATATATTTGCTCTGATTCAGTATCTGTACGGTTACATGACTTACTTGATAAATCCACACTGGAGAGAGCGTCTGCTAAATGAGTAAGTAATGTAAATGTCTTGCTGAACGGTATTTTAGAATATGGGCCTAAGCCACTCTATAAAACACAATGATGGTAGTATAATATGTCAGTTAAACATGATTATATGTGCATAATCATTAACACTGGATTCAGTAAAATGAAAGCAAGAAGACTTACATAGGTTGTATACATTGCTAATGAGGTGCCAAAGCTTGCTTGTTGATCATCGAGCCTGCAATGAAGCAGTTTGTTTTTCAGCTTCGGAAAGGTATGGGTATGTTTAGCACCCTCTGTGCTCAAATGATGTTGAAATATCTCAGTGCTTTGCTCTTTAATGATGGGAGGGGCATAATTAGACACAGTCATCCATCATGGCTACCTGTTACTGTGGTGACCCCGTTACATGCTGAATCTCTACCTTTCAAAGTACTGAGAGAGAGTGAGAGAATGAAAAGAAAGATAACAGACACATCAGGACCCACATATAAATTGCATCAACACATCAAAATACCCAGTGTATGCTTGTTCTGCTTGATACATTGTTTTAGGTGTTTTTCTTGGCAAAGGATGAGTTACATGGCATCTTCACATTACATTATGTTGGCATTTAGCAGATTCTGTTATCCAGACCAGCCTACACAGGTTACAATTGTTTGCATGTTACCCAGCTGGATATTTACTGAGGCAATTCTGGGTTAAGTACCTTGCCCAAGGGTACAGCAGCAGTGGTGCCTCAGCAGGGAATCGAACCAGCAACCTTTTGCAGTGGCGATGGGTGAGCTGGAAACAGGGGAAGCCCGAACATTACCTTTAAATCTATCATTATTTTCAACCTGTTCCCCTTTATCCTCCTTGATTAACAATAAAACAAATAATTCACAGAATAATCAACACCAATGTGTAATTAGAATAAATGATTATGCTCACGAAACAATGCAGATTGTCTGAACTTTGTGTGCTTTTGCGAAAGCTGAAGCATGAGATTGTTTAATTAACACGGATGGCAATCCGAATAATTAAGTGGCAAGTAATCCCAAAGCTTTCTCTTAAATGTTTCACATTATAGCTTTCTTGTTTTACAAAGAAACAAAACAGAGCTAAATTTAGTTAAAACGATTTAAATTACTGAGAATAAACTTTTAGGTTAGGTTGAGTGCAATGAACAATAACATTTAGAACACAGACCTCACAAAAGCTGTGATGTGTCATGAGCATTTAATGTAATTTAAATCGATAAATGCCATTCTTGTTAATTAATCTCACGTTAAACAATCTCACGTTGTAGCTTTCGCAAGCACACAAACTACAGACAATCTGCGGTGTTTCGCGAGCATAATCGTTTATTTTAATTATGCAATTGGTGTCGATTATCCTGTGAATTATTTGTTTTATTGTTAATCAAGGATGATAAAGGGGAACAGGTTGAATGTAATGATAGATTTAAAGGTAATGTTCGGGCTTCCCCTGTTTCCAGCTCACCCACCACCACTGACCTTTTGGTCATGAGCCCTGCTTCTTACCACTATGCTACACTGTCATTATTTTCATGTGCATTGAACATAGCTGTTTACTGTCTCGGAGGCCTAATTGATGACAGGATCTGCAACGTCTTCCTGCACAGCCGCGGCCTTGCAGAGCGTTGCCACACTTCTCCCTCGGCCCCTCTGAGCATGCCCAGTGGACGGGGGCGTGTCACCCGTTGTCTGCAGCCGACTGTGCCATCAACAGCGGGGGGCGGAAGGGGGGGCATGGTAAGCAGCGGCACCCAGGGGACCCCCACGCAGGCCCACCAGAGAGCTGCTCCATTAGAGGTTGGGTCATGTGTGAAGCCGCTGCGGAGCTCTGATAAGCACAGCGGGCTCTGCCAGTGAAAATGACAGCTCCTGCGGCGCCGGGCCAGAGGAGCTCTGCGACACCCACAGTCCGAAAACCGGATCTCTTTTCCCAGGAAATGGGCTTGAAGGCTGCGAGGAGGAACATTGCGCGTTACCCCTCACTTCAGCGTCCAAGGTTTAGCCGAATGTTCGGTGGCTTCAGAACCGCGTCTAAGACGTTGGGACGGCATGCCTCATTTTTCCCCTTTGAATGAAAATGTAGCGTAACAAGTCATTACCTGTGCAGGGGTGTCAGGGCTCTTGTATCTGTTGTGTGGGTGTTCTGCCAGCAGAAGGAGGAAGCCAAATGGGCGTTGGATTGTGAAAGCGATATCAGCTCTGTGTCTCTCTGCAGAGCTGCCACAGAGCCCCCCGGGCGAGGAGGACCTGGCTGACGGAGTGGCAGCATTGCCATTTGGCGGCCACTGCGGCCTGGGGATGCAGGCACTTAGAGATGCCATCATTTGGTTTCAGCGAACAGGATTATAAACAGGAAGAAATGCAAGCCTCCGAGCCATTCTCCTCTGACTGAGTTAGGTGGCTGTGTCGCGGCTCTCATGAATAGCTACTCAAGTTTCTGCTATGGCTGGGACGAGAGCAGAATGATAAAACCCATCACGTGAGACCTGGAGGAGCACAAACTTTCAGCCGCGCAGAATCAGGCAGCACAGCCGCCATAACTGCATCCTTGTCGGCGCAAGATCCTTGAACAGGTCTCATGTGGTGTCAGTGTGTCATTTTTTGTCTTTTTTTCAGACAGTCAAATTCAACATTTTATGGTGTTTGTCAAAGTTTTTATTTTACACGAAAATTTGAGGGAAAAAAAGAAAAAAAATCTCTGTCACATTGGCAAATGTAACCAAATTGATGTTACTCTTGAATTTGAAAAAAGTCACTTTTTAAATCTTACTATCCATAATGCTGTATTTTAGAAAGCCATTCAAGGAATTGAGAGGTGAATACATTGACCTACATTGCATTATGTATCGCTTAGCACATGCTCTTATTGCATAGCTTACAATTTCAGTTTTATAGCTGGAAATTTTTGTAAGAAAGTTAAGGGTAAGTACCTTGCTGAAGGGTACAACAGCAGGGGCCCACCTGGGAATCAAACCAGTAAACTGTGGGTTACAAACCCTGCTCTTTATCAGCACATTGCTGCCCATCATGTGTCAACTATTGGTGAGAGTTGCTATTTTTCCATGTATTCACATATGATTTTTGCAATATTAGCTTTAAAAGGGGAATGTCTCATTGATTGTAGATTTTTAAGGTTGCTGCCAATATATGAAGCCCCTGAGGCATCATATAGGGAAAATATCTCAGGATGACAGCCTGCTCCAAGGAAAATAACTAATTCAGACTGTAATTATGTGTCTAGCTAGCAAGATATCTGTAGCTGTCTCAAGCTAAGGTAAGTACTTAATGGGACACTCCACACAAAACACTGAAATTCTGCTTAACGTTACAATAATACATAGAGGTTGTCCGTTCCTCAAGGGTAGCTGAGGTCTGTAAACTATTGCAGCTTCTCAGTTAGTGCCAGTGGCTCAGTGCAGCCTAGTGGAAGTAATGGCAATCAAGCTGATTTAAAGCAAAAGCGGCCAAATAAATATTGTTCTGACTAATTTGATTCCAAAAGCGATTGGCCTTGCTCTTGAAACAAGTCTCTGCTGAATTGAACCATATGCTAATCGTCCATTACTGTGTTATCATGTTTCTAGTGTTGCTGAGGAAAATTGCTGCATATATGCTATATTAAATTTTCCCTCCCTCACTCAGCCATTTTCCCCATGTCCAGCTCTGCCATCTGGTAATGTCTGCATAAATTCGAATAAATAAAAAGATATTTCCTTTTCATTTGGAGTGGGCATCTTTTTGCCTGGTCCAAATAGCCCTAGAAACAGTAGCGTTCCTCATCTACTTACTCACTCATTAACTCACTCACTGACCAGCTCCCCCAAAGTAACAACAGTACCTTTGTCTTACCACTAGATGGAGAAAAAGTGCAAATAAAGGGATCTGTCAATTTCAGAGCTATCTTTGATATATACTGTATACCAATCTAAACAGAAGTCCAGGGGAATGGGCTCGCTGAAGAGTTACTTCTTTGGCTACCAGATTTTGTTTGTATATCTTCCTGGATTAAACAAGACCCCTAGAGTGATGTCAGGTCGAAGTGAGAAGAATAGTATCTGTCATTTCCTCTTTTGTTCAGTGCACAGTAGCCTGAGATCACATCTGAGGCTGTGGAGTTGAAACATCGGGTAAGTTTATTTGAGCATTGCCACAGATGTGCAGGGAATGGGCTGATATTTTCATGTTTTGAATACCTGAAAGAAAGTTAAAGCCACCTGGGCTAAGCCATGCACATTCTATCATCTGATTACTAAGTAGATATCAAGAAAGCTTATCTATATGTGTGGCAGCATGCAGAATAGTCTCTAGTGCAGCCTATGAGAAGACACTCCTGGGCTGAAGGACTCTGCATGCTGCCATTCTCCTGAGACTTGATCACACACACTGTAAGTGCAGCCACAGACAAGGTGGCAGTTGATGAAGACTGATTGGATCTCTGCCCTCACTTCAAGGGGCTGCTCTGACAAGCCGACCCAGGGCTGGTCCTGGCGAGCAGATCACAGAGATGGAGCAAATTCACCCAAGCAGATTGGTGGCAGTTAATCTGTTGTGGCTGATAATGACTTTGCTTTGGGAGACCAGGATGCCATCGCGTGTGGTCCCGTGGTTACAGAGGATGCCAGTCACTGCCAAGAGAGGCCCAATCTCTTTGTCATGCACTGCCGGGTCCTCAAAGAATGGTCGCTTGCTTTAAATGAATGGCATTTGTTTTATGGCTTTTTACTGAACGCGTCACATCATACTCCGTTCTCAGCGCTGTCGCCGTTGGCATGTAGATAGTGGCTGCAGAGCAATTAATTGTTCCTGCACTTCCCTGTATCCTGGAGATTGTATCTGATGCAAATTTCCTCCATCACAATTATAGTGGCTGCTAACTATTGACATTTACGAGGGTGCTGATTTGAATTATCAGAGACATTAGTAATTTGGGGGTGTGACTGGTTTTGGCTCCGTACAGAAGAAAGAGGAATACATTTGGCACAAAGGTTAGTCACTGAAATAAAGCCCAACAATTGTGTTCAGAAATTGCATCTTAAAAGCCACAATCACAGCGAGCTTGATAACAGAGTGATGTAATGAAGTAGTCATGTAGCTCTGTAAGTTCCCCTTCAGCAGTGGGAGAGAAATAGCTACTTTTGTAGTTGCTGTGGCAGAGAATATGGCACAAGTTGCACTGGGTTGCCATGGGAGCCATGAGCTGTGGGTGTGTGTGTGTGAGAGAGAGCGTGCATGTGTGTGTGCGTGTCTGGAGATTGCATCAATGAACCACTGGTTATCTCACAAAGGTCTAATGCACTGGCTATAGACAGTTTCATTAGCCTGGATCAACCAGCACACCGAGACACACGGCTGACGCTCAAAAGCTCCTCTAAAAAACTAAAATAAGGTTAGGATGATGCGAGATCAGGGGTCAGCATTTCTAATCTGGGAGCAATTACAGTCGTCAGTGACACAAGCATTCACGTTGGTTGAGAAGAAGCAGTGAAATGCAAAAATACACAGGATTCACCCTTTTCCTGCCTCTTTTCCTTCATCCTCTGTGCCCCATTTAATTTTCATCAATGTCAAGATCAACAGTAATTTTTTTCACACAGAGAGGACCTGAGGAGATGGAAGCAGGGTCACACTGAGATGCTGTCATGCATTCTAATGCTTTCTCTCTTTTTTTGAACACCATGACCGAGTTCTTCCTCAGCACCGCCTCATGTGGCTGTTGGCGCAGTCCTTTGGCGCCCATCTGCTGCCCTACGTTGACCCATCTACCCCCAGCTGCCCCAATCTGCTCTCCATGGCTGCCGCCGTGCTCTCGGCTGTGCCAGCCTCACAACTGGCAATGCCCAGTGTCAGCCTTCTCAATACAGACTGCCAGTGCAACGGCCATCATCGATGATATATATTCGATGTTATAATTTCACTTTTTGCTAAGCACACGCACACATACACACACACTGTTCTTTGGGCACATTCATACTAACACACCCTCTCACATGCACACACAGTCCAATATGGCTGTACTCGTTCATTAAACAACCTCTCAGAGGAGTCATGACTCTTTTAAGATAACTTTTATATGAGAGCCAGCTCACAGTATTCCTCCAAAACTCACTGATAAAGAATGTTATTTCAACCAGCATAACTTGAAAGTGTCTTTCTGATGACAAACTAATGGTTAGTCACTTCTCACCCAAAGATTTCTTTTTGGCTATTTGCCCCTTATGCAGCAGAAGAATGAACGTCTTTGGTGTGAAGGAAAACCCTTTTAAAACTCACAGCAGTCATTTTTTTCTATTTCTAGGTTATACAGTAAATGAACCTGAAAATGAAAATCAAAGTATTATAAGGAAACATTAATAATAAACTGTGACATAATAAACACGATGGAATTGGATGTGAGTTTGTTAACAACAATGCATGTTCAATATATAGTTTGGTAATTTGTATATAGAGTATATATAGAGTATATACAAATACAAATATGATTGGTTTTCGATGACCTTAAAGGGTTGAAAAGCAAGGAACTCTCATCCTGTCCTTGTGAATTATTGCATTGAACCAGAGACACTGTTCAGAAAACCACTGAAACATTGAATAAAAATTACCAACAGAGCTGGCTGCTCCAACCCTTACTGGTGTAATGGTCAGCGGCAGTAGAATAAATCAAAACATAATTATGGTTTTAGCCCAGCTCAGCATTTACATAAATGCTCATAAGAGAGGAATATTATGTTGTACAGAAAAACACAAGTGATAAACTAGCCCGCACTCAGGGGCCTCCCCAATGAATAACACGGCATTTATCAAGCAGATGTTATTGCTCTGCCTCTAATGACGGTGGCCATCTTCTGCAGCTTAAGAAAAAAAAAGAACTGGTAATGGATTTTGCGTGGGGGGTGGTGGTCGGGCAAGGAGGTAAGCCGTGATGGATCACGTCGAGCCTCCCTCCCAAAGATCCCCTCCCATCTTCGCCCCATCGCCCCCAACCATAAGCAGATGCCCTGACTGCCATCAAAATGTCACGACAAGCATATGTGGTGGGACAGTTGGTACACATCACAACGCCGTCACCCTCGGGGAAGGGGGGGACGCGTGCTGAGACACACTGAGAAATGAGTGCTGATGTGTCTCCTTTTTTACATTCGGTGTACTTCTCTGCTCCAGCTCTGTCCGGATCCATCCACTGTCTCACAAATGATGCATAAAATGCAGGGGAGATGGGAATACTTGGGAGTACAAAGCTTGAGCAAAGAGGGAACTGTACAACAACGAACAGTGAAGAGTTTGTGTTTGCCTTACTCTGCTTTTTGGTGCATGTCCAACAATGAGACCCACCGAGTGACTACGCCAGAGCCAAATGTACTGTCATTTCCAGTTTTATGTCTTCAGCACGTCAAGATCTCTAAACAGGTCAAACAAAGTCTAATTGCAAAACAATGTTTCACTGTTGCTTTCCAGATTAAGCCCCCCAATGTGAGGCTGTTACATTGATTCACATTCCACATGTCAAATGTGGGGGGTGAGAGTTAATCTCTGCAATAAAGAGTGGAATATGTTTAACCCCCAGTCGATGGAGCCACATACAGTCAGGGGCAACAATGGCGTCTGTGAGGAGATAAATGGCAGGACAGACCCGAATGTCACTGGCTGTAGTGGTTGATCTCCAGAGCCCACTGTGGCTCAGGGACGTCACTCTAACCAAACACAGGGATGCCACACATTAGAAGCAGGGCTACTGTTTCAGCTACCCGTATTCTGTTGCAATTACACGGTTCACTGGCGGTGATTATAGTTCTCCTTCAATACCGTCGTCTGAAGTTTTGGTTTGCTGGCTCCTTCATAATTTACCGCCAGGGCATAATGGTCCAGTCTTGTGGAAAACGGGGATGATAAATGGGGCTAGCGAGGGCTCATAGATTTATTAAATTTCTATCAAACGCTGTAACAGAAAAATTCAGCTTCAGTCTGAAATGGGCTCTATTTTTTTTTTTTTTTTTTTAATCAAAATTCATGAGTCTCTGATTCGTAGTTGAGCGGGCCCACGATAGGCTTGAATCGAAGACTGATTAAAGAAAATAAAAGGCTTATTTGATGTCATTTTTCAATGACACCTTTTAATTGGATGTTAAATCCAATCCTTATCTGCCTTCCCACAGATAGTGCTCCGTACCATGCTCCAGTAGTGTCACTTCTACTCTAACCAATATCCGGAATAACAACTGACTTCACACTTTGCACTCATGTGGGAAAAGAGGCCGCTTTTGTCAACTGTGCGTACTAATTAAATATGCAAATCAGGGTGTTCGAAGTTGTTTTTTTTTCTTGTTTTTTTTTTTTTTACGAATTGTCTTGAAATAAAGAGGAGCAAATAGGTCGAGTGCAGCATGAGAATGGAGCTTCTTTTTTCTCTTTTTTTTCTTCTTTTATTTCCCAGCACTCTGAAAGCCAGCTTATGGGGGGAATGGAGGCATATTATTCTCATGAGCCGGCGATTCTTAAAGCAGCCTCCCCCAGGGTAAACACTTGGTCGACACGCAAACATTAATTTCCTCCAGTTGCAACGCGGAAAGACCAAGGTGCTTACTAGCGTCCCTGCCCTCCCTTTTTCAACTCTCCTTACGCCCCTGTGCTCGCCACTGTGAGTGCACTTGTCCTTCCCCAATCGGTGAGGTGTGCAGAATACAATTATAGCAGTGTACAAATACTGACTGCCTGGGGGCAGCGGATAGCTCCCTTGCTTGTGTGCAGTACACCGAAGCTGCATTTGGGTCATGAAATTGATGCCATGGGCGTTGGGGAAAATTAGATTTGCTGCAGTCATTATGTTTAACTGTAGTACCAGGTGGTACTTTAGAGTATGTGCTAAATGATAGCACAGTTCTCGTCAGAGGCCTGGTTGTTCCTTGAGTTCCCAGTAGTATGGAACCGGGCCATCTTTCAAAACAGGATCTTTTCACTTAAATGCCATTGTGTTTCATAACTAGAAGGTGACACAGAAACAATCAGTCACTGCGTAGCACAGTGTTACTGAACTTTAAAGCTGTCTTCTCTGAAAAAGCTCTGTAAAAGGCTCTTTTTCTGCAACTGCTGCAGGTCTGAAGTGATGTGAGGATTGATGCGGGTGTTTATCTTTGGGATCAATCAACAACTGCCAGGTTGTATAAGAGTCTTTTTTACTTCTTTCAGACGACTTAAATAGAGATCAACTTGTACTTTACGAGGATTAAAGCTTTTTTTTTAATAGAATTTCAGTGTAATTCTATGGCAGTTTTGTAATGTCTCCTGTATTTACGGTGTGTGCACTGTATGTTTGCTTATGTCAGTGTGCCATAGCGAGACGATTATATCAGATTACTGTAACATGTCTGCTCTGTGTTCTGCGGAGGTGCTGCCTCCTGGGGTCACTGTCCCTGCCAGATTAGATTGGGCTTCATGTCAAAGCCAGCAGCCTGTCACCCCCTTCTGGTGTCCTGTCACCTCCAAGCTCAGGTTGCTCCAGATCGCGGAGTGGTGAGCGGAGATCGCTTGCACTTCCACCCAGCACCGTCGCTCTTGAGTGTTCTTCCATTTGCATAGGATTTCAGACCATGAAAGATGCAGGAGGTCATTTCACCCAGACGGACCAAGTGTACTGACGTATGACCCTAGCTGACTTCAAAGGCTTTTGATCGTCCCTCATGCTGTTCGTAAGGTCTCACCAGCAGGTCAGTCAGGTGAGGTCCTTATGGTATAGCGGCAGAGGTGACTGTGTTAACAGCATCACGTAAGGAATGAACCACGTTAAACTGCCAGCTACATCCCTTTGCCATATTTATTTATTTTAAAGCCTTGTTGCTGGTATTTGTCTGCTAAGAATAAAGCTGGTATATGGTAGGAAGAATGAGAAAGTCAGTTTTTGTGACAATTAATTACACTAGGCATAATAGTAATACTTCCAAAATGGTTAAAAGGCAAAGAGTGGTTGCAGGTTCGATTTCCTGCCGGGGCACTGCTCCTGTATCCTTTGGCAAGGTACTTAACCCAGAATTGCCTCAGTAAATATCCAGCTGTATAAATGAATAACATGTAAAACTGTAACTTATGTAAGTTGCTCTGGATAAGAGTGTCTGCTAAATACCAATAATGTAATGTAATGTAAAGTAGTACTTCCAAAACGGTTATATGGCAAAGATGGAAAAGTACAGAAGATAAATGCAATAGCCTTTGTCACTTGCACAGTGAATTAGGAGAGGGAAACCTGTTGCAAATGTCAAACAATGAACTGTGGTCAGTACCTTGTGTCTTACAAAGAGACGTTTCTGCTTCTGCTGTGCCACACCTGACTCGGGTTGGCTTTTGCATGCCGCACGCTCTTGTGCAGCGCCGCCCTCCAGTCAGCATGCCAGCGGAGACACGCTATTCATTAACCGCAAGACGGCTTATCCACAGCCCTCCCTCCCCGTGGCCACCCGCCACGCTGTCGTAAGAGAGTTCTTGATAAAATATTTATTCCCCTCTAATCCTCTGCATTATTGCTTTTCGAATTCGCCTGCCCCGGCCTGAGCTTGGGAGCTCTGGAGTATGATGTAACAGCAGCATGAGAGTCGTGCAAATTCGGCTGGCGGCTCAGAAGGAGCCGGAAGAAAGGTTGGAGCGCTCGTTATCCGTCGCCCAGAATTGGCCACTGACTTTTCATAGGCGCCAGAGAGGGTTTAGGGAGGCGCTTGGGCTCTGATAAATTCCCACATTTGAATAAATGGGGAGTCAGTCATGTGGGGCAGCATGCATGTCACAGGAAGGTAAAACCCTTCTCCTGCTCTCCCTGTCAGCCTGATGAATATTAATGTGGCTCACAAGCCATCGGTTATGTGGCTTCTGACAGCCGACATCAGCTCACAGAGGTAAACTCTGAAACTGCTGCGTCCTATATTCCCTGCAGGCCTCCCAGTCAAAGTCACTTTAAAGTGTTGTACGTGTGCTGTGCCCCGCATGGACGTAAAAAGCATGTGTGTGTGTGTGTGTGCATGTGTGCATGAGTGTCTTATGACTATAGCATACAGCCATGTAGTCCATCACTTTGCAGTTTAGCCTTTTTTGAGGACACAGACTGTATGTGATGTTAAAAAAGCAACAATCAGGAGACTTTCAATAAGAAATATTTACTAGCTGGCAAACAAGGATGGAAAAATCTCTTTTTCTCTTTCACAGAAATATTTTTGATTGCTATCAGTTTGAACTGACCTAGCATAGTTGAGAGAACACAAAAATGTTTTTGAGTTTAATGCTTTGCAGAATTAAGGCTCGCAAGGGCAAAGCCTGAACAGAAAAAATAAAATCAAGCACAGCTGATCACTTACCGAGATTGGCGTTTTCATATGGTATTTATATTTTATTCATATTTTTATGAACTATTAATTGCATATATAATCCACAGTGATTTTGGACAGAAATATGGAAATCATTTTACAGTGAAATGGAGTTATTTGGAATAATATGGAAATGATTACTGGGATTGCTGCAATATTTTAAAAAATGAAGCATAGTTCAGGCCACAGACAACAGTTAGAGTATGCTGTGGAATGCAAGCAGTGTCAGTAGTTTCATTCCATTTCATCTCGTTCTTCACTGGACCTTGTAAAGTGTAAGGAAAGCAGGTGTGACCTGTTAAAAGCTGCCTTACCCTTTTTTGCATATACATCTGCTTCACACACCAAGGACAGTTAGCCTTCATTTCAGTCTTTGTATTGTCCTCCTTTAACTCTTAAAAACAAATTAGAGTGTGAATTTTAAGTGTTTTATTATGCACATAAAGTAACAAACTAAAAAAAGTAATATTTGTTGAAAATTGAACAGAGACTTAAATCCAGTTAGATCCCATTCATAATCCATTCACTTCAATTGTTTTCTTTGGAATTGTTTAAATAGAGCACATTATCCTTGGAAACCTTATCACTGTCTTACTGAGGGCTTTGACTCACTCCACTTGACAGCAGCACCAACAAGAATGTCACCTGTTCAGTGCCTGAAATATATTGTTCAGTTCAAGAATATATTGCAAATGCATTTAAAATATATTAATACATATATTAATACATAACAGAAAATATATTGCATGAGGTTTTGCTGATGTCTCTGTTTTTTAAGTGCATGACCTGTATATATGTCCTCAGAACACTTCATAGCTATTTGTTCAAGTACTTTAACAGTAGTTTTGTAGTTGTTGATGTTTGTTATTTCTATTATTGTCAGAGATGATCAGTCAGAAAGCTCAACTGACATTTGCTATTAGTTCAACTGGAACTAATTTATACAATTAAGGTTACTCAATCATGTGCATGGCCTGTTGAAAAGTTTATAAGCTTATAATAAGAATGAAAAGCAAAACATGAAGCCCCTGGAACAGGAGGATAGACTATACTAATAGTATCCCCAGGGTCTGGGTCAGCTTTCATCACTTTACATCTCTCTAACATCACAGGCTGTAAAGCCACTGTTTGACCTAGCATAACACCTCAAACAGAGTTAACCCTTTCCATTCTGAACCATCTGAGGCCTGAAAACCTGTCAAGACCTAAGCCCCCTTTCAAGTCCGGAACGCAATATGCCATGTTTTTACTCTACACTTTTGAAATGGGGACAAACAGATGGGCCTCGGAATGAAGTTGCACACTGTGCATAAATTGTATATTTAATTAGACCGCACTGCGACATAAATCTGATTGCTCTCGGCCTGACAGGAGTGCTTAGATTAACGTCACTCTGAAGTAAGTCATAAGCAAAATTTGAATTAAGGAACCAATAATGAGAAAAGGAGAGAGGATGCTTAGCCCAATGGTTTGGCTCGTAATTGGAATGCATGTGAAACATACTGCTCCAACTAATTAGCCATAGCCGGCAGAGACGGAGGGGTCAGGCCATTGAAAGCTTTTTTTTAGATGAAAGGGACAGAGGCTGTGACAGGAAGGGGATTGTTTGCTGGGAATGAGTGCTTTTAAAAGAATGCTGTCCTAGTCTCAGTTGGGTTCTCGTGAGGCTGGCTCCCCCCAGCTTAATGACCTCTGAGGCCTCCCATGTCTTCTTTACTGCTTACCAGCACGCACAGTGTAGAAAAGCTGCACAACACTGCAAGTTGCTTTTGCCAGGCAAACTCAACCTGCCAATGCTCAGGCATTCTGTAACCGTTCTTGGGTTGGCAAGGTCTCAGCGGTGGGACCTAAAATGTTTGTTATCTCTCCACAGACCTCAATGCCATTTGTATATAACTGATTCATTGTGAAAAAAATTACATCATTAACTAAATTCTCCCATGTTTTATATGTATGTTCAATACATATGTATATGATTGTAATATCTCCTATCAAAAACATAACAATATCACTTTATTATTCTTCCACTGCTACTACTCTTCTTGTTTTTCTTTTCCCTAAAAAAGGCTGTTTTTGTTATTGATAATACTAAGAGGCCTAAAAAGCACTGATTGTGTGTAGACATTTTATAATTAGCCATTTCTGTTTTCTTCCCCTTGAAATTTACCCATCAAGCACAGAAATGTTTCATTAAATTTGGTTGGATTGTAGGGGGCTTTGAGCCAGTTTTGTACCTACAGGTAACATGATATGGCTGGTATACAGGATTCTGTAGTATTTATATTCTTTAATAAAAAAAATCAGTCATCACAAGAGTGAAGCAGAGTCATGATGCTTAGCACAAATTTTTGTTATATATGCTATTGGGTAAAATCAGTGATTGAGTAGTATTGTTTACTGTGCATTGCTGTACAGGTGAACATGACTTTTGACTGTATGGCAGCAGGGATCTAGTTCTGTCTTTAGGGCCCTCAGATCAGCAGGAGCTCTCTCCTCTATTCATTCCTCTTCTGCTGCAGGGCCGCGGAGAGAGGAGCTTCCCACCTTTCAGCTAAGTGAATAATTGTCTCTACGGCGCAATTACAAGCCCGCATTCAATAACACCCGCCGTGCTCCTTTCACCTGCTCACGGGGTGAGAACTACTGTAGCCTTCACACTGGTTCCGGGAGTAGTCTGGAGCGGCATTAAATATCTGTGAGCATTAGAAGTCCTCTATTTCACTGTCTTGCAGGCTTCATTAAGACCGTGGCTGATGTCATTAGATACAATGCTCAAAGGGCCAAGAGTTCATTAACCTCCTCCAAAGGAGAGCCTCCTCCTACACCTGCATTTGTACCTTTCTCTTTGTGTTAAAAAATAGATGTCACTTTTTTAGGTGATGGGTCTTGACTTCCTCTCGCTGAGACTCTTAATTCCTTCGCCCCAAACCCCCGGTCTTGAATGTGACATTCATAATTTGCTCATATCGATCAAGCTAATTAATTTTGCAGGGCAGAGTAGTTGCTAGGCTGTTGCTCCAGGTGCTGAATGATTAGCGAGCCCAGATTAATACTGAATTAAAGTACCTGGTGATTACACATCTCCCTTCCCGAGGTCTGCTTTATGCCTGGGTGGTCATATTTTGAAATTTCCCCAGAACCAGCTTTTCCCGCAATCACGTTTCTCTGAGCATCTGAGAGATGTTGTGCCTTGCATGGCAATGAGGCCCCTTTGTTCCATCTGGTGGGAGAGTGCTCAGAGCATGGGCAGCATGCTGAGCCACTGCGCAGCCAGAATAGGTGCACATGGAGCCCCCCAGGCCTGTGGCTCAGCTCACGCACACACACACACACACACACAAATACACCCATGCATACACACGCGCACACACACACACACACATGCACACACACATGTACACACACACGCACACACACACACACACACAAACAGACCACACATACACAGACACACACACAAACATACACCAGCAAACACACACACACACGCTCGCACACACACACCAACACACACATAAGGCTTTATAGGCATGTATGTGTTTGTATCTGTGAGGAATAACAGGTCTATCTCTCCTCTTCCTCTCAAGTACTCTCTGTGGGGTTGGTTAAGGAATCATTTGCTCTAAGAAAGTAGTATATAAGCTACTGAAAGAATGTAAAGGGCAGATGATGAAAGTGCCTGTGTAAATTAAAAAAGACAAAGTAATCAAGCTGCTTTATCTTTCTTTCACCTTTTTAACTGAAGGAAAAGACTATGGATTTAGATAAGGCAGCTTCTATTATTAGCATAGATTTACGATAGCTGTGCCAGTCGTGTGGTTTCGATAAAACAGTAAATCTGGTCCCTTCAGGTCACTGGAACCCAGTGTCTTCAGACACATCTCTCTGTATCACGTTAGGCTGTTTGGTCTTGTGGCGAGCGTCACGCTAAGCAGAGGTGGCAGGGGCCGCCGAGGGCTCCTCGGGGACGTCCCCCCGTCCGGTCAACCCCCACCCCCCCCCCCCGTCCAGTCGGGCCATCACCCAGCATTAGCATCTCCGCCGTCGTGCCCAGGGATCGAGGGGGCCTGACCTCCTGAAACAATCAAGCCTCGCCAAGTGAGCAGCGGCCAGTCTGCAGGGTCTGCCTGGAGACCGGGGGTGCCCTTCCTTTGCTCTGCAGCCGCTGCAGTCCCACACTAAACCCCCCCCCCGCCGAGGGACGCAGAGATCGTGGAGCCTGTCACAGGTCATGAGCTAGACCCCTGCTGGGTGACTGAGGGATCATCCACAGGGGCCTGTGTGCCAGGTGACCTTTGGCTCCTGTTGTTGGCTTCACACCTGTTTAAAGCTGTATGGACTGAGTGGACAGAGGAGTGTTGTAGCCTGATGCCACCTCACTGGCTCATTGCAGTGCACCACTCAGGGGCCGTGTGTAAAATGTTGATTTTTTTTTTCAACAATAAAGATTGTTTTATCTAACATAAGGCCCCTGAGTGCTGCTGAACTTTATGATGAGCTGTTTGCCAGGCAGCAATTCTTGTAGCAGAAGGTTTGCTCCTCTGGAGCATTGTGTTTTTTTGTTAGTGTTTGCTCTTCTTCTGCTGTCGATGCTGGAGAAGAATCTAAACTGTGGGGTCACTGTAGGTGCAAGGAGACCTTTTACAGGTGCCAGGAAGTGGTGTTTGCACTGAGTGTTCAAAACATAATGTACGAGAACACATGAGGGGAATCTCTAAGCCCTGTAAATGAAGTGTGGAAATCAGATTAGCCGTGTGGAAAATACACACAGGCTCCAACAATGCTGAAACAGAAATATGAATCTGAGCCAAAAGAGAGGTGAGAAGGATTCAAAAAAAAAAAAACAAAATTCTCTCAGGAGTTGAATTCGCTAAAATACCTGATTACTGAAATCCTGCAGAAAATGAGTTTTGCATATGGCTTGAGAAATTAAAGATGGATTTTTGGAATCGTTGGAACAAGCATGTCAGCCAATTGCCGTGTAACAAGACAGAATCTCTATTTTTGATTTTCTGTTCACAATATTGCTGGAAACTGTCTGGCAGCAGTGACATGTGTTTCATAATTAAGCAGTAACGAAAGATGTCAATTCAATATGCAACAGGCGGCACGTCAGACTCTTGTCTGAGTCATGTAATCTGAAATATTAGGCTGCTTAGCACGTTGACCTAAATTGCTTAACTTCTTATTTGTGTGGGGTGATGAATGTCTTTTTTTACGTCAGCACTGGGTGTATCTGTGGAATCAGGTTTTATGAAGTTTTAGTAGTATATTAACGGATGTTCCAAAAAACACTTTTAGGAAGCGTGCCAAATGCCGGTAATCCCAAAACTTCTCCACAACTAGTTGTGTTATCTGGCAGCCTTGAGCACTCTGTGTACCACGGCGTTATTGCTTTGAACAGCCATCCTTGTGGACGCTCACCACCTTCTCGAAAAAAGGGAGAGAAATGCACAAAAGCGAGGGGACAAAAGAGGAAGGGAGAAGGAGAGAATGAGAGTTTGCATTCATTGGGCCTGGTTTAATTTGATGCGGGACGCTTTGAAGTAAAGCCAGCTGGTCTTAGAGGATGGCATCTCAAGCGGCGTCCTCGAGAGCCCGGTAAAGTGGTCATTTTCAGAAGTGCTGCATTTTCCTTGTGCCCATTTGCATGTTAATCAGAGGTCAACTGGTAGAGGGTTTCAGGACAGGATTGCACTGTGTTTTTATCAGCTTGACATTCCGTTGACCGGTGCAACCGAGTGAACTCTAGCAGTGTCCAAAACCATATTTTTGACCTGAATCAGTGATGCTCAACCACATTTACATTCTTTTTTCAAAATAATGCTAATAGAAAGTAATCACTGAACTGAGATCAGTGTTTTGAGCCAACATCTTAACTGCTGGCAAAAACATACGGATGAGACTTCATCTGTCTGATGAGCTTCTCAGATTGAATCCTACATAGGCATCTGCATACAATATCTGCAGTGTCAAGCTTGCACAGAATGTCGTTGATATCTTCAGATAAGCCTAACATAAGCACTGGTAAATCATAATTTGCATTGATATCAACTTAACATGTGGAAGTTATTTGCCTATCAGGAGGTCCCCAGGTATCAATTTCAATTTTTTTCAAGCGTTCAATAAGTTTGGCTTTTTGTTTTTGCCACCGTGAGGCAGTTGGGCGTCATCATTCAGACACATTGGGCTAACTGAACATAAAAAGGAATGCTTTCAAGAGGAGGATTCATTGTGAATCAGACAAAGACTGAAGCACAGGCAATTTGTCCTAGCGCCGGCTCATTAAGTTGATAAAACACTTCCTCTTCCTGTTTTATTTGAATCATTTGTGAATGGCCACAGAACTGAGAGAGTCCCCAGAGCCTCACAAGTTGTTAGGTAGTGAGAATTTGAATGAGCAGTCACAGTTCCCCTGCAATATCCAGAAAACTTGTGAAACCAATGAAGGTTCAGTTAACACACCATCATTATTCTATTCTGATAGTTAATCTGTTCAACTGCTGAAATTGCATGTAGTCTGGATAAACTAGATTTGTGATCAATTGTTAATCTACAGAATAATGATTTATTCAGTGATTGTATGTGTGATTCACACCTCTCTGTAGTTTCAGAATAAGACCAGAGGCAAGGTAATGTTGAATTACTACCTACCCGCACATTGTAAATTAAAGACTATTTATGTTTCACCTATGGACAGGGAAAAAATCAATAAAGAAATTTTCATATTTCTGAAGTAACCTTGCTGTGATCCCTCCCTAATTTCTCTTCTTCATAATATTATTGTTGAGGGGATTTCAATAATTAAATGAAATCCAAGATTCCCTTTTTTGCGTATGGACCATAAGATAATCCTAGATACAATAAGCATACTCTAGGTCCCCAGATAGAGCTGCATTACATCATTAATTTTATATGAAACCAGGCAGTTCACAGTCATTCCTGTGGTTCCTCCAAGCTTGCTTTCCCAAACAATGAGGCCTGCCAACCCACCACCATGGCAACACAAGAGGAAGGGAATTAACCAGGTCAAAAAAGTCCCCCTTCCGTTGTAACCCTTTTATTGTAGGGTATTTTTTGCTTTTAGATTGAAGGACCATTTATTGCCTTGTTTTTTCACTGTGCTTTCAGAGAGAGAGAGAGAGGTTTGATTTTCTTGGCAGATACTTGCTGGCACATTTGGGTTTTGTCCAGGCACTGATTACTCAGAAGAAGTTTGACCTCAGAGCAAGCCTTAACCTGAACCCCTCCTGTGTCTGTCTGACTGACGATCTCGAAACCGCAAGCGAGCTCTGACAGTTCAAAGAGACGTTCGCTGACGACTTCATCAGTACGCTCTGTACTGTCTGCGAGGAAAACATCGACCTCTTCAACCCCACATTTGGACGGCCTTTGTTTCAGTTTTTTTGGCAATCCGTCTCACTGGGCCCGGAGAGATAGCTGACGGTGAACAAAGACCACTCTGATAACAATGCTGTGGTGTGAATGAGAGGTCTTTTTGCGACATCCTCTTTGTGCTCGGGGCCTGCTCACCCCAGCTGGCCTGGTGGGCCTTCCAAACTGGATGGCTGCCACATTCTGCTGACTCCAGGTCCCGCTGAAACCCTCTGATAAACCCTTCTAAAGAGCATGCCTTCTTGAAGTCAGCCTTCAAACATTTCAACTCTGTGAGCTGCACTTTTACAAGACTGTGTAAAAATGGAAGAAAAGTATTTCATGAACTTATGGGACATAATGAGTTGCCTGCTAAAACAATTACATGGAACCATAGCTGGTGCCCACAAAAAAGGTTATTTTTTTTATTTCGTGGCATTTATTTCTGTGTTGGCCTGTCCACAATATATCACTCTGTATGTAATCAGTTTGCATCCTTATATGTCATGCATTTTCTCTTACCTTTCTACTCATCTGTGTACTCTCAGACAGATAGATAGCAAACTCTCTTTGGTTGTTGTCTTTTCAAGATGGAATTCACCTATTTGTTCCTGTAGCTTCTATCTGCTTTTCAAGCGCAATTGAGGTGTGTAGAATCATATCTGCTCAGCACTTTGATACTTCTTTTTAAAGACAGGGACAAAAAAGGATTTTGTCTGTTGTTGATGTGCAGATGCTTTCTGAACAGCTATTTCAGAGAAAATATGTCTCTGCCCCTAGTAATTGCTTCTGAAATACTCTCCGGATCTTCACATAAATTCAATGAAATAGGTCTTCATTTCTGCTTAAAGGTTTTGTTCTGTCTTATAGAACAATGTGACTGACAGTTCCATGTGTATTCCAGCATTATGCCAAAATAGCTGTGAGGGATTAGCACCACGTGAAATGATCATTGTGTCTGCCAATTAAAAGTTTTTATTCTGAGGAACAAACTGCTTAAATTCACTGTGAAGAGGTGCATAGCATGAATTCAACATTTTTTGAAACATTGTGTGTGTGTGTGTGTGTGTGTGTGTGTGTGTGTGTGTGTGTGTGTGTGTGTGTGCATACATGTGCATGTGTGCATGCATGTATACATTAGATTGTGATTTTACATAGAGAAAAGGCAAAAAATGTGTTTCACATTTTTCACATGATGTCATGTTCCGTTATCCTAGAATCCAGTACCTGTTGTGAACCCACCATTTCATTCACATGGCAAAATTGACTATGTTGGAGAAATAATTTGTAGACCCATTCAATCTGACTGTAACGGCAGGTACATAGGGAATCTCTGCTGGAGTCCAGAAATAAGATCACAGCTGGACAGTTCCATGCTAACAGTCTGTAAAATAACATTGGGGAATAAGACAAATGAAGGTGACTCTGGCTTTAATGAGCTTGTAAATATATTCTACTATTGCCTTTATTTCTGAATTTTATTTCTTGTTTCTCATTTTTCATTTTCGGATTTGATACAGAAACAATTGTTCGCTATCATAGATTACTGTTCTTTTGTATCATCAATCTCTAAGTGCCTAAATTGATCATATCAGAAGTATTGCACTGTTGCACATGTTAATACCATTAACAGCACCTTGACTGGCGCTTCTAGATTTTAAAATATAATTATTGCAGTGTGCCAGAGAGTACAGAAGCAGGAACATTGCAGATAGATATTTGGGAACCTGGAGTTGACTTTTCAAACAAGGATTTTGAAATTGGGCTGAGCCACCTACCAAACATTCAGTATTGTTCAGTCAAAGCGACAGCAGGATCCAGATTTCTAAGAGTGCATTTTTAGCAGTATTTCTAAAAACATTCTATGTAAATAAAGATGCTGCTATGTATGCTATGTATAAATACCAGCATAATCCTTATAGAGTAACAGTCTTTAAAGACCAATATTGCTATTCATTAAAAAGACTGACAGTTTTTCTTGACATTGAAGTTTTCACCTGTAATGAAGTATATATTTCAAGCACATAGGCCTTTTAGTCTCCTGCCTGTAACCAAACAGTATTCACTGCAGTTAAGTGACTCATGCTGTAGTGGTGTAATGTTGTAAGTTATATTTGTAATAAAGCAGGTATAGAAATAAACAAGACAAATATAATGATGCATGCAATAAGATTGCCCATAATGAGCATTGCCCATAATGCCTGTTGTATTTCCTCAGGAAAAGAATGTTAACTGTTGTCCATGAGCAAACAGGTTGTTTGTGAATTGGCTGGTAAGGCGTGCAAGTGAGTGGTATTTATAAAGATCACACAGAGTCAGTTTGGCAAAGCAGAACCTGGGGGTAGTTAGGAATCCCTCAAGTAACATTACTTTTACTGTCTCTTTAGCAGATTCAAGTTAAGGCCACAGTCACAAGCAGTGTGAATATTAGCCTGTTCCTCAGGGGGGTCACACCTGCCTGCCCAGCAAAAAATGATTCACTCATAAATCATTAAAGTGATTGACTCAGTTTATTACTTCCAACAAAGTATGAGTTTCACTCATTTGATGTAACAAATCCCAGCAATTCCTCTGTAATTACAGTCACTGCATTTGGGGCAACCTTTGTCTATGTCTGAAAATGGTTCAATCTTTCCATTGTTCTTGGGGATTAGAAGTAGTATGTGTAGCTATGGCACAAAATTTTATTTAATCCTCTGATACTGTGAGAGGTGATGGCCTTCCTTTAAAGCAAGTATAAAAACAGCCACAGCATATTTCCCTGTTTATCTTGCAGCCTTGGACTATATTATGATGCACAGACACCAGAATAGATCATCAAAGCAACATGTTGAAACAGACCACAGGGAAATTGTCAGGAAGCATGTGCTTTAGTCCCGTGTGTGGCTTTCTTGCTGTGGTGACTTTTATGCGGTCATCTTTGTAACACCAGGCGCAGACTGCCACTTATTAATAACATAGCAGACAAGCAGCAGGAATCCTCCCCTGGTTTCCCTGCCATGGCCACAAAGCATCCCCTCAGCCAGAGTAACCTTAGGGGGGAGAGAGATGGCATGACATCACCAGCGGGGGGACCAGGTGATGGGCTAATGTAGCTCTGTCGTCATACCACATCAGCAGGGGAGTGGCTGTATAGATGATGCCACATGCTGTTACCTTAATCATAAGTCTTTGTAGTATATTGTTCTTTTTGAAATTAAAGTTTTGTTGTGTGTGTCATCTATGTGCTGCGTGTCAGAGCTGCCGACTGCATGATGTGAGTTTGACCTCAGAGGGCCCAGGCACTGTATTCTCTGATGTGATGCTACTCAGAACAGCACACTCACTCCATTGTCTGAAGACACAAAGAGAGAGCACAGGCAGCCAGCTGAGAATGCTTCCCTGGGCCTCTGTACTGTTGGGACATGATTGGGCTCCAGCCGTGATTATAATTAATAAATAACATAGACAGTGTGTACACGTTAATATATTCAAAAATGTGTCCGTATGTACAAATATTGCTCCATTTAATATCTCTCCTTCATGTGTTCAGTGTCCTCTTGCTTATGTAATGATAGACTTGGGGCATTTCATTTCATTATCCCTTGTTGCTACTGAGGATGTTCTCAAATGATGCATTCATCTTTTTCTTCATCTTTTCTACCTACACAGTGCCTGTACTGACTATCCATCTTTCTGTTCTCTAGCTTTCCAGCAGTCTTTCATATCTCTTAAATTTTCTTTTAAAGTTGCTAATTTTTGTACGACTTGCACCTCACTTAATGCCTCTAATTTGCTTAGTTCTTACATCTCTCTTGTGAATCGGGATTTTTTTTCTCTAATAGCCCATGTTTTTTTACCTAATTGTTTCTGTCCTTGATTTTGTTATATCCTGAGCATATTAAATTACTTGAGCTATTATTATAGATTTAGCCTGGCATTGTGTTCATTTTTGTAATGCTTCATGCATTGTAAGTCACCCTGGATAAGATTAGTCTGCTTAATGACTTGTTTCTATTAGTTCATCTGTTGTTTGAAGCTTTGTTTAAACAGTTTGTAAACTTTGATTTGTCTGTGATCAAAGTGATAGCTCTCAGGATTTCACCTGGGATAATGTGCAGATTAAAAGACTATAAATTGTACAGCATGAGGAGTCTGTCAGGCCACATTCTAGAGATCATCTACTGTTGCTGTCTTTCATGAGTCGATGGTTAATGAACCAGGATGTTGTGGAAAAAACTTTTTGCTGGGAAACATTACTTTCACTCATCTAAGAGCCTACAGCATTGGTCAGGTTCCTAATTAATTCATTCTTTTCTTGAAAGTTAGTGATCTGAATTTTCAAAATTTGTTTTCTATGTAACAAAGTAATTGGCATACTATTTTTCCACAAGTTGCTCGTAAGTTTTGTCCACTGCATCATTTTTGGTCTTCTTTTTAAACATGACATCAAAGGGCCTTCTTTTCTTCCCTACTATCCAAGTTTTTTTCTTCTCTCTCTCTCTCCCCTCTCCTCTTCTCTTATCCTGACAAAACCCTTTTCTTCTATCTACAGGTCAGCCTGTCGAATGACTCCAACTGCGTTGAGGAAATTCTGCGGGTGAGTGAGACTCCCGTCCTTTCTTTCCCACTAATTACACCTTGTAATGGCTGAGGTAATGTTTGCACACAAAGCCACTTCTCCGTCCGAAGACAGACGCTACGGAGCAGGAAGAAAACCCTCTTTAAGAGGTGAAAATTATAGGCTTCTGGATGCCGTGGAGCAGGAATAAAAACCTTTTTTAAGAGGAGACAATTATAGGCTTTTGTGTTACAGTATAAGTTTGAACAAAACACTTTTAGGGCAGAGGTGGCAGAGGCAAAAATTTTACTTTTTTAATTACTTTGTGAAAGGCTTCGGGCTCCTGAAACGTAAGAGCTCTCCGGTTTCCATTGATGTTCTCATTATGGGCCCTGGAGAATCCCAGAGCTGCAATGGCAGATTGGAAGACAAAAGGTTTTTTATCAGCATGCAGAAAGGGATTCTCATTTTCCTTTTCTAAGACTTGTCAAGAAGGGTGTTCATAAATGCGAAGATAGACAGGGCCGCCTATAATTGTTCACCAAGACATTTGGCCATAAAAATTCTGCCTGTGGAAACTTGGTTGACATTGGCAAACAGCCTTTCAAGGCTGAGCCAATCAGAGTGCAGGAGGGTGTGACTTGTGCACTGTTTGAGCTTCGGCGTGAGGTAAACATTGTGGCAGAAACAGCACAGGCCCCATTTTCAGCATTCACTACTCAAAAATGAATTTTTTACTTTTAAAATCAGTCAAAGCAACTGTAAATTTGCAGGGCTTACATGCATATGGTAAGGCTAGAGTTTTAAAGTTATATACTACATATATAAACAGACCTCAACTCAAGCACAATTTCCAAAAGCCATCTGTACACATCACTTTTCCTTCCTTATTGCCATAACATCTGTTCTTTACAGAGGGTGAATGGATGAAGTTTGATCTAAACATGTTTACATTCTTTGAATTGAGAAAATTAGGGCAAGCAAAGCTAATTAACAGCCTTCCAGAGACTTTGTATTATTCTCCTTTCATAAACTGGAGAAGATTTCTCGAAACAATGCACTGGTCCAGTCTGACCTGCAGCGCAACGTATTATACAAGATAATGAGTCCCTGAGGATCACCAGTCCTAGCGCGCCCAGGACTGATGGGTCGGTGTGTGGAGGCCTTCAGGTGTCGGCGGCTTACGCAGGAGTCCTTTCAGTACATTACACTAGGGTGAGGGGCCAGGGAAGTGAGCTTGACACCCACTGAGCAGCCAGGCCTGGTCGTGCCCTGCGGCTGACACGCTGTCACCGCAGCAGAGCATGTACGTGTGTGAGGAGGCAGGCCGGCTGAAGTGGGAGAGTGCGCTTGCTTGTGCTGCCACACAGGAGCAAAAGCACAAAGATGTGACAGCGGGTGTCTGCAAGGACATTACCCTGTCACTCTGTCTCTCTCTCTCACACACACACAGACACACAAACGTGCGCGGGGGCCGCTCGGATGACGCAGGGGGTGACGCGGCGGCGCGGACGTCACCGAGAGAATCAGCAGGCACCTAGCCCGACCTGCTTGAATTATGTGGACCTGTCAAACGTGGGAACCCACTGGAAGGACAATGATGTCACATAATGGTTACCAGGCAACCTGACGTTTAGCTGCCAGGGAGAATGAGTTAGTGCAGCTGCTTCTGAATAGGCGAGTGTGAGTAACTGCGCTGTCTGCCCCGGGTCCGCAGAGGCATTGTGCAGGTATAATGTGGCAAGTGGCGTATGCTGTCTGCTGGGTGAAGGTCCGCAGCCCGCCGCACCTTCGCCTGCAGATGCCTCGCATTCAAAGACTCTGACGAATCAGGAATGCTTGGAAGAGGAGTCAGGAGTCTATTGCTCAGGATAATCATCCAAGTCCAGCAGCTTCAAGCCTGCACTTTGTGATATCAATCCAGGCAGTGCTTCATTTCATTTTCACTTCGCTCACATTCTGACTGTGCCATTAAAGCAAGTGTTTTTTGGGTTCAGCACTGGCAAAGAACCCTTTCAACTAAGTGTGATATCATACACAGGCAGAGAACGGCAGAGGAACAGTATCGCCATGCCCTCCTTTTGTAAACAGGCCGATGTTTTTCGTCAAACACGCCATGGAATATCAGGTGTTTTCATCTGCTAATTGGATGATGGGGAGGCCCGTACCCCAGCAGTAGCCGGAGGCCATAGATTAACATGTTTGCATGCACAGTCTGCTCACCTCCGCGCTCGAATTTAGTCCTCCGTTCCTAGCGTTCACACTCACGCTTCCTCCCCTGTTGTTTGCAGTAGCTTCAGGTGTCTCTTCCGTTCACACTCTATCAGAACAATTGCCGTTTAGAGGGATTAACATATTCGCCCGCACACAGCCAAAGCTGAGATGGCATCTGTCAAAGAAGGGAGTCATCAGGAAAATCGGTTTACAAAGCAATGCGTGCCACTTACCTCTTTTGTATCAATTTAATGTGACAGTTTGTCTGCTACTGCTGTCTGATTGACTGTCTCTTTGAAGTCATTATTTCCCAAAACACAACCAGAGAGGATTTCAAGCAGCTCTTCCACATTAACTAAAAATCGATTTAATCATAGGGAGTTGCTGTACCATCAAACATTAATACTGTGACTGTGCTGAGTGTTTCCAATTCATTTCCTGTGCTGGGAGGCTTGTTTTGACTGCTCCTCACAAAATCTAGTTCCTACAGTGTCATGTTGTTCCCTTTGTTCATTACAGTGTCATATTCACTTCCACATTTTGACTATAATTCAAACCCACTTTAACTGCTTCGAGGTCACATTTCAGAGTGAAAACAGGGGGCAGTTCCAACTCATGTATTTTGTGTGAAATAATGTTCTATCATATACAGTGCCTGTAAAATATTCTCCATATGGTAGTACTTACTCACTTGTAAAGATAGCTTTGACAATGAAAGTATGACTGCAGCTCACCATTTAGCCGAAATTTCCTCATATACACTAAAGAGGACAGTATTCTAAATGAATGTGACATAATGTTTCCTGTATACTGTCATGAAACTAACTAACAAATGAAGTGAATTACGAAGTGTGACATGTGCAAAGAGCCTATGCAGAAACCATGTCTTAAACCAGTGTATGTGCAGACCATTTTGGTCAACATGTGCGCTGTGTAAGGTGACAGCATGTCAGTGTTGCAGTGTAAAAGTGTGGGTGACTTTCTAGTCTGTGTAAATATCCAGCGGATACTTGTGATGTCAAAGAAGAAATCGGCATCCAGGTTTAATAGCCAATATGAAATGCAGACATGATAATTGTGCAGTGTTTCTGAAAGAAGCAAGATAATTGCCAAGTGCATCAATGATTCGGATGCTAACAGGGTGTTACCATCAAGAACACTTTTAGCTCGCATATCACGGCCGCTATACAGCAGGCGCAGGATGTACAAGGCAGTGTCATTAATGCAGCAGGAGTGCAGAAACAATCACCCTTTACAGCCAGCCTGGTGTTCTACTAGCTGTTCAATTAGTGAAAACACTCTGTCATCACCAGCAGGAAACATTCTTTTAAATTTTTTAGTGGCAGGAAGTTGTACTGCAACACAGTCATAAATTTTCTTAAAAACATAGGGGTAGGTGAAGGTACTACACTCCAGTATGCTTAATCTTAGTCACAAGATTGGGAAGCATAAATTTGCCATAATAGCCCTTTTTGAGAAAATATTCAACTGAAAATTACAGCATTCAGTATCAAAGCACTCAGAGGAAATGAGCCCTACATCTCATATTCATGCATTACCCTCCCACTACACATTGTGGCCTTATGATCAAATCCATACTTAGCATGTCTGTAATATTTCCCATAATCCTCTGTGCATCAAAGGAGACAGCTAACTTGCAATTTGCTGCAACTAACAGATGTTGCAATAGGCTGAATATGAAGTTTAAGCTGTCTGGACAGGACAGCCCAGTTTTAAAAGGGGCATTTGGGATATTGGAGGATTTGTGATGAAGTGATGAGCGCAAAAATAAATAAAAACGAGAACAAGGTGCAGAACAAGAAACAGCAGAAGAAGAAGTTAAGAAAGTAAAAGAAAGTCCAAGTTACATGGCCAAATGCAAAATGGCCAAATAATGTGTGCCTATTTGAAGCTGTATCCATATCCTGCATCCTGTACAATGAGTTGAGATGGTGTTAAAGTAGATTTTTGTAAGGACACCTGGTTTATTACAGTTATTACTGTAGGACACCCTTCTTAGCTCTTAACTCTTGGCTTAACTGTTGGTGCTGCATAAGTACTGATTGTACCCAGCCAACCCACCAGTGGGTGCTTTATGGATAGCACACCTGCCATCTGAATCTACACATATTGACTTAAATTTCTTTTTATACCCTAAATCACAAAGCTGACTTCTGTCCCAGGCTTAGCATTTGACTTTCAAATCAATCAATGTTCCCTATATAAACTTGAAAAGTTGTCACAGAATATTTTATGAAATATGTGTGAATATTTTGAAAAGTGTAACCTATACAGTCTATTTTTTAAAAGTGTCCTGCAAGAGCCTTCCACTTAAAATTCCTTGAGGGTATTTCTGTCAGTAGTCACTGCATTTAAAGTGTGTGTTAAGGCTGCAAGTCAGCAGACAACTTTTAGAAGGGTCTACTCAGCTCCAGTTTTTGTGAGGAATTTTTGTCTCACTTATTCTTTGTAAATTTCCTTCAGACAAATCATACATTAGACAAGTCCATGTAATAATGTCATTATTTGAATATTTATTTTCATCACCTCATCTTAGAAAGATAAATAATAAATAAGAAATAAATACTTTTATGGCCTATCTATTGCAAAGCACTAACAAAAGTATGCTAGAACGACTTCCATCTGCCACATTGATTGCAGGTGGAAGTCGTTGAAGTGATTTTAATCAAATATGAAGGGAAGCAAACATGAACTGTTGAAAGATCATGCGCAAGTGCTTGATGCCTTGATTCTGATGAAGTTTTCACTTTAGTGTTGGTCATGTGGTTGGAGGAGGAAGTTGTAAAAGTATGAAAAATGTGAAAAAATGAATAATAAAAAAGCGCCAACTGTTGCAGTCCCCCCAAAAAGGAATAAATTCAAAGATTCAAAATGTAAAACTTATTTTCTCTGACTTATTTTCTTGCCAAATGGGCATCGTTAGGAAAAAAGCTACCAGTTATTATTCACTTTCTAAGAACCCAAGCTACACTGTAGTGGCTTCAGAAAAATGTCACATTTGTATAATTGGCCCACAGGTCCCACTGAGCTTATTTATGACAGGCAGATAAATGCCACTGTGGGTAGTGTTCAAATCCCGCACTGCAGCAGGCAGCCTTTTAACAACTCAGGAATGCGCTGCTCGCTCGCCGTCGTCCCAGCCCTGGGAACCAGCAGGCTGCAGACTGCCCGGAGCCGGACACAGGAAACAATGGAGCTCCGCAGTAATGCTCTGAGAGATCTATTATTATATTACATACTACACCGCAGAGTAATATATATGCATGTTGCCTCAACATGTTGTGCTGTCCCCTCCAGCCGTTTCACTGCCCAAAGATGAGGTGGAGCTTATGAAACTGCTTCGTCTGATTATTGAGAAGAGTAGCTGAGTTTAGTGTGGTTAATGCACTAGTTTGCTTTTTTTCCCCTGGTTTTTTAATAATCCTGCAACCACCACCAACTGTCTGGGGGGAGTTTTTGTTTTTATTTTTGTCATGACTTTGATTGTTGCAAATGCACCGTAGCATTGAAACATCGCGTGTGATTACGCTGTCTGTTGTAAAACACCAAGGGGAGGCATTTGCAAATGCATGGGCATATTCCGAAAGATGCTCAGATCAGACAATACTGGTCAGAATTCCAAGAGGCCCAATTGTTCCACACTGCTGTCATTTCCAGCTGTAGATTGAGATCAACAGCTGTATTAATAGGGAAGAGTGGCTCCACCGCAGCTTTGTGCCGCACATGCAGCAAACGTTCATCCAGGCGAGGGTATAAATAGCCATGGAATAGAGTGAAGTAATTAATCAACACATGAGATGCGCCTTTGTTGGCGTCACACTGAAGGAGCCAAGGAGCTATTCTGACACAATAAGCTGACAGCAGCCCAGACATCCCCTCACTCTGCTGGCTGAACATGAATAATCACAGGTACTGCTCACTGCTAGGCAAAGCCAGCAACAATCAGACACACTGGTTGCTTTCTTCTGGAGTGGCAGGCGAGGGAAGCCAGCCCTGGGTGGTCTGCTCGGGCCTTGTGTCAGGCCCTTCTTTCTCCAGGGCACAGACGTGACAGCTTGTTCTTTCTCACTGTAACCAACATGGAGAGACTGTGGATCCAGTGGCATATTCTTACCCATTTTGTTTCTGAGCTGTCTGTCATCTGTCTTGACCCCATAATGCCTGGAGGTTTCATTTTTTCTGTAAGAGCATGCCCCTTTATGACTGAAATGCAGCACAGTAGAGCATGTGAGAGGGGCGTGAATGTGGCTTTTATTCACGTAAGTGCTGTATTTTGGAAATGACTAACATTGGTGGTTAATTTCTCATTTTAGTGAACAGTTCACTCCACCCTCAGGAAATGAAAAATGGAGGCATCACTATTTTTTAAATTTTACACATCAATATCTTTATTTTTAACATCTGACTGAAATAATTTCTAACTTACTTTTGCAGGATAGGCAATTAAAATATATACTGTTGTAGTGGAAGGGCTATCAACAAATAATTCATCATTGGAATAACATGATAACAACCAATTCATAGGGGAACCTCACTTGATGTCATCTGACAGGGGGCATGTCATAATACTGACAGCTTTTTGTATTCCTTTTCTGACCAGGAAAAGAACAAAATGGAATTTTGATGTAAAGACTTTTGCACGGCTGTTGGCTAAGAAGGGAAAGGTGCTTATAAACCATAATGGAGCATGCAATCAACTCCTGGCTTGATGGCATAAGGCACCAACACCACAAAAGCAGTACCTCATACTGTGTGTTGCAGTGTAACAGAGGTGGAAATATCAGAATTTTGGCATGTTGGTTCAGTAGAGAACAGCCAAGGCAGGAAATTAACTACAAAAAACAAAATGTACCAGCAAATAGCCTTTCACATGATAGAAGGGTCCTGAAACATCGCCATGAAGTTAGTGAGAGTCCAGTGACCTTGATCTGCTTGTTTGTAAATCAGAAATGTTAAACCCTAAAAATTTGTAGATTTCCAAAGACTTTCAGCAAACAGAATGTCCTGTATGTGTATTGGAATAATTTTTTACTTGTCAATATAAATGAGAAGATCTAAATGTCATAAATATGAATGGATATATGGGTCAGTTTTTCTTGGCATTGTTTCTGACAGGTGTGGCCAAGAAAAAAATCACAAAGTGTGCTACTGTCCCTCTGTATTTTTTTGGTCACTTCATGTAACCAACCATCATCAACCATCATGTACACCTTGGATTTGGATGTCTAGCTCCATGCCTTAACCACATTGATGTTAATGAAATTAAATCTGTGCTCCATTTTCCTAGGAATCTGCCAAGTATTTAAGCCAGTGGTGTGAACAATATGTGAAAGTCAATATGGTTTTCAGTCTTTTTTTAACTTATTTAATCAAATGTAAAAGCAGTCCTTTATTGGGAAGTGTTTTAATTTAAACCCTGCATCACTGGGGTATATGACTAAACAGGCTGTGACTTAGTCTCATGTTTGCATAACCTTGTTTAGTTTGGGAGCAGTGCTGTGCTTCTTTATAAATACTCATGTGCCACTCAAAGCCAGTGGGGCCAGTCCATGCTGGAATAAGTGGAAATTAAAAGATTGGTTGGTTTCAAGTAAGTGATAATGTTAGTTTTGCCACAACAATTCTTGAAAATTTTGAATTTAGAAGAGAAAAAAGCATCCTGTACTGGGTGAGGTAGCACTATGAATAGCCAGGCACACTGCTATTTACATGTAAACCTGAGTAGTAAGCATATTATTTCCAGCATTAGCAGCATTGACATTATATAGAACTGCTGGGACAGCATATCTTATTTAATTGAGTGTGCAAGCTCTTGTTTTTTTGTTCATAATTTACCCATTAGTTTTCTAGATACAGGTCCCCCTCTACACTGTAATGCACTGAGCTGTGTGTCCTTTCTGTGCATTTCAGTACTCTGTGCCCATTGTGGAAAGGACTATTTATTTTTATCCTTCCCTCTTCTGCACAAGTGTCCCTAAGTGAACCCAAATCAGCATGTACCGCATTAACCAAATAACAGACAAGTCCAAATGGCTCGACTCTCCTCTGGTAGCGTGGTAGATAAATCTGAGGCGAATGACTCGCTGTGCGTGAGGTGCAAGGGAGGCATCAGGGCTTCCTCCGCTGTCTCGCACATCGGAAGGAGCTGGTGGTGAAAGCTGAGACCTTCAGCAAGCCTCCACGGATCACGTCCCATCAGCCTCAGGAGACGGAGACGCGGGCGAGCGCAGGGCGCCCACTCACATCTGATCCAGCGCAGAGAGGCGCCCGCCTCCACTCCCCCCCCCCAACCTCTGCTCCTACAGATGCACCGCCAGGATCCCTCAGGCCAGGGAATGGGAAGAGGGGCCAGGTCACAAGCGAGAGAGGAAATAAATAAACAAAACCCTAATTAAACAGAAAGGCTCAGAAGCCCAGCGTGGCATAGATGCTATCTCTTCCATTAATATGCATGAGCCTTTAGCGGCCTATGAACCGAGGTAATTATGGAAGAGTTGTTCTGGCTCCTTGAATCGCACGCTCGTTTGGAGTGTCCGCGTATTATAGCACGTGAAAAGGACAGTGTCAGAGTGGGCTGGAGTGGCCCCGTGGTGTGCGTGTGTGCTTCCTCACTGAAGTCATCTTTTGCTCTGCAGGAAATGACCCACTCCTGGCCTCCGCCCCTGACTGCCATCCACACGCCAGGCAAAGCAGAGCAGACCAAGTTCCCCATTCCCTCCAAGGTGAGCCCCTGTGGGACAATGTGTGACAAAGGATGCACACACACACACACACACACACACACACACACACACACACACACACACATACAACTCTGATATTGTCTTTTGTACTTCTTTTGTATTTCTGTGTAGATGCCTTTGTGCAGCTAGTATTACCAGCATGGAGCTGTGTATATATTCAACCATTGCCATTAACCTCACAGTTTGTACCAATTACCTGAAATAGCTCTACCCTTCTGTTACCTCCCAGCATGCTTGTCCAGTTCTGCCCTTGTTTTTCCTCACATCACAGTGCAGTGCAGCTCACTGTATGTTTCATTTTATGAAACCTGTGATACACAGTTTTCTTACCTAAACCGACAGGTATATGCACTGGAGGAGGATATAGTGGGAACCTGACATGATCAGGAAGTGAACCTCAAGCAAGCAATCACATACTGTGACTGTGAAAAATTTAGAATGACCAAGAGCAGGGGGGAAAACATTGCACAGTTTCATCCACTATAACCCAATGAAAATAGCTGTTTGAACTCACAAGCTTAGTAATTCAGGTTAAAAGCTTGCTAATCAATAGAGAACCAGCCCACAGGTCTGCCTTAGATCAATTTGATTTGCTCTGCAGTGCTTGGCTGTGGCTACTGTATAACATTGCACATTTTGAGGTTATGATATATGATGGTACATAAAGTCAGCATAAGGCGAAATGTACAGCATTAAGCAACAATCCAGTTATTACTGCTGATGGTGTATGTTCACTCAAGGGCTAGAATCAGTTTTAAATTGGACTAAAGATAGCCCTTGTGGTTTACATTGCAAAAATAAGCTTTATCTTTAACTAATCTAGATTTGTTATCTGGGCTGTTGGGAACAGTTGAATGCAGCGCATTGGATTTAATTTAGGTTCTTTTTGAAAAATGTTCTTAAGTAGGATCACCCGGCAATAATTAATTCCTACTGTTGTAGATCATGATGAAGGCAAAGTTTTATTGTTTTATTTCATTTTTTTACAAAGAGATACATTGAAATGCTTTAGAATTTTCAGCTGTGGTTGATTTCATGTTACTGGGCTGGTGGGCAGATTATTTATGTAACTGGCCACGTGTAGTGTCTACAAGACAGACCCCATCAGATCATGGGTGCTAAAAGAATCATTTCCCCTCCTGGATCTGGCACAGGTCCAGGTTGCTGGATTTTGTACATGCCTGGATTTTTGACATAACCAGCAACTGGTTGAGACCTGGAAAAATAGATGATTGGAGTTCCCATCCGAACAGTGGCTTCAGATGAATGAATAATCCCTGAGTTGAAGAAAGCACCAGAAAACCTGTAGATGTCCAGCTGTACTGGATAGAGCCAGTCGCTGAGTTCAGAAACAGTGGTCAGAGAAGAGCCTAACACACTCTAACTGTATCAAATGCCTTATTATAGTCTCTTCAAGCATTCTCAAACAAGCAATGTATTTGATTCATCATGGCATTACCCTTGAAAAGTCAATCTGTGTCCTGTTGTCTCTGTAAAAATAAAAGACCCAATCCGATGCAATGGAAGGCAGCTCTCAGTGAGGCCAGAGCTCCTTAATGGCATTCAGCTGTATGACTAGCCCAGAGGAGCATGGCACAAAGTTAGGAATCTCACCCCTCCTCCTGCCTGCCGTGTTACAGGCCAGGGATCTCCGCGGGTAACGCTTTGGAGATGCCCAAGATAAGACAGAGGGGAAAAATGACTGGCAGGGAGAAGCATGTTTTATTCTGCTAACAGTGATGCAGTCTTGGGGATAACCCAACTCCCCAGCACACAACATCATATTGTGATTAAAATTAATCCCAGACTCCTTACATTTTACCATCGAAAGCTCTTCAACCAGTGTTACAGTTTTCAATGAAGGAATGCTTTATTGCTATTGTGAATTCTTTAAGATCAAAGGTGCATGCAATCCTCTGATACACACGCAAACCAATACTACTTTTCATGCTTTAAGTCCCCCAGTGTACCAGGAGGCAGACACCAAATGGAGATGTGCATTTCCCTAATGCTATCTGAGTACCTTGCAAGTGTCCAAGCAAGTTGGAGGGCACCAGCAGTGCAAAAAACTAACCCTGACCAACCCATCCACCCTATACCCCTGGCAGAACAAAGCCAATTTTTTTCTCTGAACTCTTCCTCTCTGAACTCCCCAGTTATCATCCACAGATGATGCAGCCAGTTTCAAACCCTGGTCATAAAGGTCAGTCTGCACTTAAAGATACTGTTGGAGCCACCAGGAAGCCTTTGTAGCACTCTCTTGTTATGAGTTTTTTAGTGTACGCACAGCATTTTTTATGCATCGGTGACAGTATTATCAGAATGTGAGGGACACCATATTAGATTATGTCTAATCATGAGTGTCATGTAACACTCCCTGAAAATGGCTCCTCTCCCTCATAACACCTGGCTTCGAGTTAGTTGACACGGCAGCTTGTCACAAGTATCGTGCAGATAATTTAGCACTCCCATGCCGCACAGTTGTCTTGCTCGCACAGCCATTTTAAACCCACATGAAAACAAGAAGTTATTTTTAGCGTGGCCTTAAACCATCATGACACGGGCCAGTCAGCCTGGCTGCCGAACTACCTCCAGCTCCAGACTTAAAACTCAAAATACCTTTTGATGGCCATACCCGGAGAGCCATGATCGATTACAGACCTTCCTGTGGATCGATTACAGACCTTCCTGTGGTTGAATGATGTCGGGGCAGTAGAGAGAGAGGGTGTATATCACAGAGCAAATAATAGATGGCTTGGTTGGGCCTTTTTTTACGTGTTACTCCTCCACTGCTCTCCATTATACAGTAGCATGACTCAAGCATCATGTGATCTATTATCCTTCGGTGAATCCGGCTACCCTGACTGTCTGTGCCCTGGACTCGCTCCTCTGTACTTTCTGCCACCAAATCCCAATGCACCTAATTTTCCAGCTTAAGCCCTATTATTTGTGTCTTAATAGGACATGGATTGAATCCCATAGCTTGACCTAAATGACATGTTAAATAATAAGCAGCGCCTATAAATCCTGATTTAATGGTGCCATCATTTCACAAAGATATTTCCTACCCTGCCCACATACTGACACATGATTTGTGTGCTCTGTCTAATTATATTAGTGTAAAATCAATTAAGTCCTCCAGGCAAATGATTTCCTTCCTATGCCTTCTCTTGCATTTCCTTCATGTGTTCCACAGTGTCTGATGAATATTCTGTCTTTTTGTCTCTCCCTTTGCCCAGGACACACAACATTTAACCTCAGGATACAACGGACAAAGTAGGTCCCCTTTCAGTTTTTCCTACAAACATGCTAGTTATTACTCCGAAATGGTATATTTTTAACTTAAATGAACCAGCGGTTCATTTAAGTTAAAAAGTGATTCCCTGTGACACATTGTTTAAAAAAAGCTAAACTGATAGCGTGACAGCTCCTCAACAGCTTTAAATCAAAAGCAACACTTTGACGTTCAATTTTTAATTTCTCTGCAGAGCGGTGCAATGTTTCTGGTAACAAGCCTGCAACCAAGTCAGTTCCACAGAAGTCGTGAGTATTCATTTGATTAATTGTTTGAAACCCCCTGGAGGAAACGCCATCGTTTCATCCTTGTTCCACTGAAAAAAAAGCCCCTCGGAGAAAGTCTTCAAATTTCCCAGTGGAACCAAACCATCCTCACAAACAAACACAGACACAGGCTGTTTCCCATTAACCCTTCGCAGGTCTTGCTGCCAATTTATTTTCAGCAACAATGACAGAGGGTTGTTTTCCCTTTTTGTTCTGTAAGGGCACTGCTATCACTTCTTATCACATTAATTTTTCAGAGCACCACACCTTAGTTTTAGCTTTTATTTCGAAGGTGACATAAAAAAGAGGTGTCCACATAATCCTGGAAGATATAGGCTGAATCCAGTTTTAAAACCAGTTTCAGTAACACTTTAAGCAGAGCATATTGTTATAAAGACAGTGTAGTGCCTACATAACACATGTATTACACCAGTGTATGACCTCAGGCAGGTATAAGCATCATTAACATTAATTTTAACAGTCAGCTGTTGTCTGTGATAATGAATGATATTTCCTTTCACAGGCAGTTATGAAAATCTATGAGCACTTATGTCAGGTATTATTAAAGTGTTATAGAGATTTCATGTCAATATTATGTGTAAATGTTATGCACTTTAAATAAACTGCTGTTATATTTATTTACTTCCAAGGTATATTGGCAACAAATTAAGGCAGGATCACACAATTAGCAATGTGAACAATTTATATATGAATGTATCATTGTTTGGGCTGACAATGATGTCATCTGCGGAGAAAAAATTGCATCCAACTACTGTACAAAAAAAGACAGCTTGTGTAGGCTGATGGAGAGTGGCACAGAACAGACTTTTTTTTTTTTTTTTTTTTGGCTGTACGCAGTTTCTCAGTTGTATGACTGCCAATGCAGCACAGGGTGCTTTTTTCAGTGGAACGCAAGATGCTGCCTTTTGTTTTGGTCAATAGCCTGACTATTCCAAGGAAGTCTTAAATGACTTAACCGGTCCACATGTTTAGAGGAAAGCCTACCACAGCAAGTACATATTTGTCAATATCTGCTTTGTCTGAGAGATGTGAATGCATTTACTGTAGGCCGAGCAAGGTCTTTGTTTGGTGCTGACACAGGAATCACAAATAACTGCAAGTGTTTGGCAGTGTTAACTTAATATTAAACATACTCACACTCTCAGAGAATGACTTAATATGTCATTTCTCTTCTTAATGGTTTTTGCATTTGATCCCTTGATGTTGTTCACAGTACTGTATGTATTCATGCCCTGCTTTAGAATCTGGGAATTGTTTGTGGTTATAGATACATATATAATTCAATAGTCTTCAAAGCTTAACAGATAGAACTAATATTAAACAGAAAGTTACCAGATTAGATGCTATTCGCACTTCTGAAAACAAAAAAGGTAAGATTGTATGTACTGGCTTCACGTGGTTCACTGAATGTAGAGAAAAAGAAAAGTATTACATTTGATACATGTATTGAGTTTTGCTGTATTGTGACAGTCTACTCAAGGCAGGCCTAGACCCTGACCCTGCCTCTGCTTTGGTGAATTACTCCTCATGAAACCCTAACAGCCCGTCCCCACAGTGGAGATGCAGTTGTGGCACTTGTAGAGCTTCAAGTGCATCAAAAATAGCTTGCTTGACCAAAGATCAAGAGTCAAATATATATAGGGAGAGAGAGAGAGACAGAGAGAGATCTTACACACACACACACACACACACACACACACACACACACCAAGCTAATTCAAATCTTGAGAATCAGTGTTTGGTGTTACCAGCACCGCAAAATCACAAGGATACATAGCTTTCTTCAAGAGAGTAACAATAACAGCTCATTGTATAAAGAACTGATGTGGAAAGACCAGAACATGTAAAGAGCAGAATTTGGTAGCTTGTCTCTCCAATATTTCTCAGTTCCTCCCATTCCTCCATTAAGGTGCAGAAGGCAGAGGCATTCACTTGGAGTTTACTGCTGCTGAGTTGTACAACAGCACAGTACCCACAGTTATTTAGTCCCACAATTCAAGTGTAACTGCACAGGATGAGCGGTGTGATTCACATTGGATCCGACATTAGTCACAGTTAAGGGGAGCCATTGCCCCGGTAGATATGAACAGACATAGTGCAATCCATATAGTCTGCGTGGTTTATGTGACATTTTATCATACATGGCAATCTGCCGTAAAATGTAAACAGAGGCCATTAACATAAAATGCAGACAATGCAGAAGGAGTGATGAACATCAAGCAGTTAGCATAATTGTCCTAATTGGCAGTTAACTACGGTTTTTGTACTTTATGTACATTGCTCCGCAGCACACATCAAACCAAGATGTAGAAGGCATTAGAGGAAAATCAGACTAGAATTCATTAGAAGTAATTAGTTATAAATGTTGAGGGTATAGATCTAGCACTCGACAAGGCAAGGGAAAGGTTACTCCTTGCCTGCAGTATTTCATGGGAGAGGAATCAGCTCGAGATTCTAATGAGCCATGATATTTCCACCCCAGCACAGCCTCAAAGCCAAAGAGGGACTCTATCTGACAACCTCTCCTGACCTTTCAGACTGGATTAAGATTCCATGATTCCGACCGCTGCCATGGCAACCCAGCCTTGAAGAGATTTTTGTTGAAAGGCGTAGGCAACTTTTTTGTGTCCGTGTGATAAAGAATTGTCCACTGGTTCGTATTTGCCTGATGTATAGTCATATAGAATGGGGAAAATGACTCAGTTCTGACACATTTATTTACAGTACACACACACATACACACACACACACACCCACACACACACACACACACCATTTCTGTTTCAGCACTTCTGAATTATGCATTCTGAAGTAAGGCAGTGTGAAAAGTTTGTTTTTATACAATATTCCTTTTCAAGTTACAGAGAATAATGTAGTATCTTATCTTAAACCCAAAATAACACTGCAGAGGGGCTGTGACCCACAGAGACACTATATAGTTTTCCAGTAATTCTGAGGACAAACATTTGTGCTGAATGTACATCCTTTGGCCTATTCGATAGCTCTTGTCGTGATAAGAATTATTTGCAGGTTCTTTGTCTGTAAAACTGTTTGTAACTGTGTCTTCTAAATGAAATACTCAGATGCTTTCTTACTGAGGCCGATAAATGTGAAGGATTTGCATTCAGACGGGACCAAGACGTCTTAAGTTAACGCATGACGTTCAGGTCAGTTCAGCCTTGCCCCAAGGGCCATATTGTGGCTTGGAAATGGCTGTCAGCCAATCTAAATATGCCATAGCACAGAAAAGAAAATGTCCCGGAAGATGGATGTGAGTAGCTGTAAGTAGAAGTCTGCCGTCATAGCAGGGCCCTGATAGTATCTGTGTGGGGCTAAATCACATTCTATCTTTGAGCTGTAGTGGAGGATGGTGGTGGGGGGGTGGGGTTGGAAAGCCCTCTCTGTTCACCGCTGTTTCCCTCCACATCTGTTTCCCGCTTTCAGATCCACTCATTCCCTCTTTCATTCTTCCACACAGGTCCGTCTTCTTCATGTGCCATTTTCTGACACAGAAAAGGCCAAATGCACGCTCTCTCTCACCCTGCTTTACCACACAAAATGGGTAATTGAACCTGACAAAAGAAGGAAAGTATCGCAAATGACTTTACAGTGGTGCTGTCAGGGGGAGAGGCACCGCAGTACCCACATGGATTTCCTTGAATCTGCTCTTGTGGTGCTGTAATTTTCACAGTGGCCCAGTCAGCCCAGAGCCCGCTATTAATAGCAGACCAATATAGGGCTGGGGAGGGGGGGGTTTCAGGGGGTGTCGGTGCAGGTGTTCTCAGGCTAACTGCAGCTAGTTTAGCTGTTTGTTCCCCAGTTTTTACATTTCTAAGCATTCAAACATTCCCAAGTTCAACTCAAGATTCAAGATTTCAAGATTTATTGTCATTTTATCATGCACTTGCATGTCATCAAGAATGGAATACCGTTTCTCCTATACCAACAGTGTACATAAGTAGGAAAGACAATTGAAAGAGAATTAAAACAACATATATCTATATACAATACACACAGCACACATACACAATGTAGCTCAATGAAACTGTGTCATTGTCTGAGCTGTCATGGTCAAGTGTGGGTTCAGTGACAGTCCCCATCCCACTAACCTGTTTCTTTTAAAATCAAAATATAATTGTTACTATCCCCTCCTTCTACAAATACTGTTTTTAGGTTTGTCTTTATGACTCACATTTTTGTGCATTGGCTCTGCTACATCCATGTTTCATTTATGCCATGCTTCATGTCAGGTCTTGTAAATTCTACACTTTTGGTGTAGTTATGAAGTAGTGTAGTTATGAAGGTTGTGTAGTTATGAAGTAGACATTGTAGGCAATACTGAACTTCATACAGAGTTACACAAAACACAAAAATGTCGCTAACTTGTTGCTTGGCTATAGCAGTACTTCTTGGGTGGGTTTGACTACCACAAACTTGTTGACTCTGAAGACTAATAAGATTCAAATGAGCTCTTAATTGGTGGGATTCGTGAGGCACTGGAGCTCTCCATAGCTCATCCTGTACGTTTTGGAAGCACCAATATTTTGGCAGGGTAGGGTTTAGACTTGAAATTAATATCTCTCTCTCTTGCTCTCCTCACAGACACATGTCTGAACACAAGCAGATACACACATGCACACATGTTTATTCACAGAAGCAGAAATAGACTCTCACATGTGTGAGCATATGTACGTACACACACAAACACACACACACACACACACACACACACACACACACACACACATAGAGGGTGTTTATGGCCTTCTCTCACCTGACTGGCTACTCAGACAAGTGCTTGGCTGACAGATCTGGAGCAAGGCTGCATCTTGGGGCAGCAGTGGCCGGCACTCCACACGCGTGCCAAGCAGAAGTAAATAAGCTCACCGCCAAACACAAGGAAATGCACAGCATGTTTATTTTCTTCCAGGCGTTGAGGTTGTTAAGTGCAGTTCCTTGTAGTGGAGATGGATAGACAGAATGACAGGTTGATAGATGAGAAGCAAAAGTTATTTAAAGCTGCATACCTCCCCTAAATACCCAGATTCCTCATTCTGTTGTAAAGCCACAATTCCTGCTCATTTTCACACACGGGAAATGCATGTAAATAATGGATAGATTAAAAGGGTTCCCACAGTCCTTGAAAACAGTGTGTGGGGGGAAGGTGGGTGCACAGATGTCAGATCTCCTGTTTTCACTGGCAGGCTCATGTTTTTAAGCAATATTTCACAATTAAAATAAAAAGCTCCCACTGAGAGCCAAAGAATGTTTGCGCAGCTCGTAGTATAGAAAATTTTGGATAAATAAAATATCATATTCATTGAATTGGATTTATGAGGGAATGATGGATCATGAAAAGGAGGCAAGCTCTGTGGTTACATTAGTACATTTTAGCAATTTTGTTGAAACAGTCAATGAGACAAATCTGAAATTTCAGGTTGTGCCTGGAAATTCTGAGTTAGATCAGCAAACAAATTTGGCTGTGTGATTGAAGTATTGGCAGATTTTATGTCAGTAGAACTGAGAAGAAACTTCAAGCACTATGTAGGCAAAAAAGTGGCTCTCCGTCCAAACTGAGGACATGCAAGTTTCATCTGGATTCTTGATGACTTTTTCTTCCTGTTTGTATGGAATAACATTAGGAGAATTCACAGGATATACAGTATAATAAGCAATTTCTCCTTGCCTCTATAAAATAACACATTGTTATGGTGAGCAGTACATATCAAATGAAGACTAAGAATACTATTTGCATTTCTTTACTTAGTGCCATATTATATGTCCATGAACTTTTGTTCTTCCCTGGCTTCAGAAACGATAGTTATATGGCTCCTGAGTAGCTCAGACAGTAAAGGTGCTGAGCCCTACGACCAAGGTTCTAAAACGGCCAGGTCACCCAACAAGGACTGGGAGCATACATTAGCTTCAGTCCACCAGGGACGGCCAGGGTTAGCTCGTCACACCACTGGCACCTCACAGCTTACTCAGGCACCTGCGAGGTGCTCAGATGGCATCAGGGAGATCCATCTATCCTGTAATTAGTTTCTGCCTCCTGGTACACAGTGGGACTTGTAGTGTAAAATGTGGTTGCACTGGCTTGCATGTGTATCATAGGATTGAATTTGCCTTGCCAAGTGCCCCCACTTGGGTGCACAGAATGCCATGGTGGGGCGAGCATCATGTTCAACTGATGTTTATAAATAGCCGGGTAATAACAGGGTCAAAAACAAGGGAACAAAAAACAATTATTTCATCCTGGCACCACACCTGTCTCGTTATTGTAGACGCCAACTGAAATCTGACTGGGTGGCATCAACACGCCCATTGGTGTCCAGTCAGCCAGCCGGACCAAGAAGAGCAAGTGTGTGACTGTGTCATAATGTGGGTAAATTCACTGGAGCCTTAAATGCACTTACCTCCACAGCTTTTGTCTAATAAGCCACATTTGCACAAAAATTGCACCTCTTTGTCCTCATTGCTCATATCTGAGTTGCTTGTTCAAGTTTAGGTTGGCCTGAAAGAACCTTACATTTACATTTAGTCATGTTGCAGAGGCTGTTATCCAGAGTGAATTACATACTAATGCAATAAGCCCTTAAAATGGCAGTTCCTTGCTCTGACTTCAGGAATCAATATTGTGTATAAATGTGATTTTTCCATTAGCAGTGGTCGGCTTTAAAACCTTATTACTAATTGAGACTGCACTTGGAAGAGGTGAATGACTAGTTACTGACTGACTGAATATTTTTGTCCACAATTTGAATTTTTCCCTTATAATTAAAATAAAATACCAGTAAAAGGTTTCTAATAAATACAGAAGAATGGAAATGCATGAATATGTCATATTTTATTATTGCTATTGCTAATTTTCATTTTACGGTTCTGTTTTTTTCCTTTGATAATTAACTACTAACTCTCCATTTGCTTAGAAAAATTGTTAGCCTTGTTATTGCTTTAGCCAGGCACTTTAGAAAAGAAGTGGACTAGTTGCTCACGTAATCCGCCATTGTACCTTAGAAGTCACCCAAGGTTCAGAAATTGCAGATGTTATTTTTTTTTATTTGGGTGAGATTACCATCTGACTAACCAATTGCTGTAGGTCCTTGATTTCTAACAACAGCCTGAGCAGTTTTCGGGACTATGGAACTGGGGGACAGCATAGCCAAGCCTCTCCCACTTCTCTCTACTCCAAGCAACCACTGTCTCCCACTGCTAAATCACTGGCTGCTTGCCGGGGGAAGGCTGCCTTTGTGGAGCTGTCACACTGCTGAGTTAAATGGGCTGAGGGCTCCCGTTAACAACAGCAACCATTGCCGTCAAACAAAAACCCAGAGGACTTCTCTTAAATGGCAAATTGTCACTGATGGTGGTCCTTTTAAAAATAACCCCAAAGATGTAGCTGTAGTAATCATGGAGTCACAGGGGTAGGGAGGGGAGGAGGGAAGGAAAGGGGGGTTGTTTTTCATTGTCTGACATAGAGGATCAGTGGGGCACATGAAAGATGTTTGAATATCCACCAGGGAAACATTAACAGATTTGTGCAATTATATGCAGTATTTACAACACTTTGTTCTATGAGCAATAATTATAGTTTTTAAATAGTTAAAACCCTATCTCTATGTGAATATAGGCAAATACATTATTATATACAGTTTATATACTACATTCTATGTGTATAGTATATATTTATAGATTCCTTCTGTAATGCACTGTAATGTATTTAAACAATAAATGTTTGAAGTTAGGACTATGACTTTTTATTATTATTACTATTATTATTAGTAGTAGTAGTAGTAGTAGTCTTATAAAGTAAACCTAATTAATTAATGGCTGCAGTAACATTTTGTTCACCATATAAAATAATGTTATAGTTAAAGGTCAGGTAAGGATATTTTAATTTGAATTACACATTAACTTTCTAGGGCTAGGTTAAGTTTACATATTCATGGTTTAAATCAAATTAAAACAAAAGTAGCTAAATATTATTTTAGGGCATGGAACTGAGATTTTTCTCTTGGTTTTTTTTTTTTTTTGTAATATATATGTGAGCTAGCAGAAGACATCCTCAATCAAATGTGCCCCCTTCCACTCACTCTAGGTAACTTATAAAAAGTGTTTAGTACTCTAGGCTATTTGTTGAACTATTTAATCTATGTATTTTAGCCATTAAGCAGTGTTATAACACTTGACAGCTTGGTTTTTATTATTCAATCTCCGTATTCATGCACAGCCTTAGTTTAAAGAAATCAGACAACCGCTTCCCTAATGGGATATTAGGTTTTTTTTTTGCTAAATAATTTGAATACTTACTGTGGCAAAGTTTTGTTATAGGAATGTATTCATGTGGAGCACTTGCTGTATGCATAATAGGTTGGATATTTAAGCACGCCCTGTCTTCTCTAATGTACCTTTGGAGCTCCTTGGAGCTTCTGCCTGGGCCAGTTTTGTGTACTGCACAGAAGGTTTGGTGCAGGGTTAATTCATTAGGGTTACATTTTCTGAAATGATGGTGAGAAGACCAGAACTGACATTAGTGTTTTATGTAAAATTCTAACAGCAACAGAAAAGTTGAATTATATATTATACCTATTGTACTGAGGGATCTCACTGTAAAATTTGTTCATTTTACATGGTCAAATAAATGTTGAATCACATATAAATGTGATTGGACATTGAGTGCAATTTAAATCACATGTGAATTGCTTTGTGTACAAGTGGAATCGCATTTAATGACGTTACATGCAACTAGTGTATGCAACTTTAGTTGCATGCAGGTTGCTTTATGTAACATCAGCCTTATAGCACACCAATTGAATGACTGAAGGACCTTTCCCTTCACAGACGGTGTGTTTGTGTTGCCCTTTACCTTTATCAGATTCTGTCATCGCCCTGCCTCTGTTTGTCTTCTCACTGGCAGCTACAGGTTGTAGGAAGATGACAGTGGGAGTGATTATAGGTTACCTAATGGGTAATAACCACAGGGTTTACCTCTCCCACCAGCTGTAATTATATTAATTGGTTGAATGGCGCCAAGAGACACTTTATCGGCGCTGAGCTGCCGCGTACCAGCTGTGCTGCACAAGACAGGGAGCCCCGCTTCACCCACCCCACAAGACCCACACAACTCCCAGGATGCTCAAGAAAGAGAGAGAGAGCTGGAGTAAAGCAAGCGTCATTGAAGACTTCCTTCCAACTCCAGAGCCACCAGTCTTTGTTTTTATTTTATATAATGAAATTCAGTGCTTTCTCTCACTGTTACTCAGTTGCTCTTTGTAAGATATCATTCAATAGCCTCTAGCATTGACCAGAGGCATGCCTATTCATTCATTCATTCATTCATTCATTCATTCATTCACCTGTAGGGTTCTTCTGCTCCTTATTCATTTGCTCAGCATGCATTTTAGTTCAAGGCAACACAGCAAATACTGCGTAGTTCTGCAGTTCATTCCAGTGCAAAATGCAAATAGCACAGATGCATCAGGGTGAAATGGGGGGCATGAGTAGAAAAGAATCTTAAGCACTGTCCTCTGTCTGACTTCTGCGGAATCCTCACTTCCCAAGTTTCTCTCCAGACAGCAGAGGGGACTGTTGCCTCTCAGAAGTACAGTAGCAGTTCATTCAGCTACTCTAACTCAGTAATCTCTGCAAACCCCAATAATTGAATTAGAGACCCCACTTAATCCAATCTTTACCCCGCTGAGAACTATTAGAGCTGGGCCGGATTTACGACCAACCTGAGCCTCTGTTCAAAGTGACTGCTGTGGTAATACACTTTGTGCACTGACCAATACAGAGACAGCACTAGACATATATGGAGGGCACTGACCTATACAGAGACAGCGCTAGATATACACTGTGCCCACTGGCTAATACTGAGACAGCACTGAATATACATGGTGAGGTTGACTTATTATCACCATTGCTGTCATTTCTGAGAGTAACTCATAAACACTGAGGGGAAGTTGTAGGTGAGCTAATATGTGTAAACAATTTTTTTTGCTTGTTTGGGAGTTTGATCGCACCTGAACAGATAAGAGAAATTCTTCAGGTCAAGGATTGTAACTGCACATTCATTAGGCACGTGACTGTTATTTACTGTAAGCTTAACACTGTTACAAGTCAAGGTCTTTACTCAAAACAGAAAAACATACCTTTAAAAACTGTAATATCATGTGACCCTTTTCCCCCCTCTCCTTGGCCATATAGACTGGAGTCTGACATACAGGCTGCAGCAGATAGTGGTTTTTGAGCGAAACCTGCCTCAAGCCACAGCCTTAGACTGGTGTAACCATAGACAGTACACGCCTGCACTGGAGTAAAGCCTTGATTAAAACTCTCTTCGAGCACCGTGTGAGGAAGCTTACTCTGTCACTTGTATGTAGAGTCCAGTTGCTGTTGTTGAATATTTGTGATTTCCCCAGAAATCTCCCCTGGGGGATGTTTAGTCTACCACCTTGTTGGGGTCAGACTGTGATCATTGTTTACAGTATGGGGGAGGCACAGGGGAACAGACTCTCCCTCTTTGCGAAGACCAAAGGAAGGACCTTTGAGAAAGTGTGTGTTTTATTTACCACTTTTGTGGTTTTTCAAAAAGTAGAGACATTAGAGACAGTTTGAGTCTTAGATGCATTGTAGACATTGTAAAATGGGTTTCCTTTTAGTAATCTGCCCATTCCCCTCACTTAAAAGTAATGAGTGCTTCTTTTGTGTGAGGAACTTTTTTTTTTTTTAATCTCATAAATCTATTCCCACATCTAGTGCTGATGGGCAAAGTTAAGCAAATGAAAAGGGTACATCCCACCAACCCAGAACAGTGTTAGTTTGATTCCAACAGAGAGGAATTAGACTATGGCATTTTGAATTGTGTTCAGGTTCCTCTTAGCATCTGTAAAATATTAGAAGGGTAATGACTGGTAGTTTTGTGCAAGGCTTTGCTCAGTCTGAGATGGGGCACATGAGCTTAGGTCATAGTGAACCTTGAACACATTTCCTCTTTATAAGGCTTCTTTATTAGTCCAGGTTCAGGGGGAAATTCCTCACAGGGGCCCTTTACAAGGCTGTGTTATATTGTCCTAGTGGTCATAAGGCCTCGTGTTTCTACCATAGCATAGATACCTCCACTTTAGCTCAGCGACATCTTTATTGTGTTAAAAGATGATCTAAGCACACCTTGTAACCCTTTTTCAGATGACATCACCATCTTTCAAAAAGCGCCATATAGTGGTTTACATGTGTGGGAATACAGCTGATAATTTTTCCTTTTTTGTGTCTAATGTTGGATTAATCAGCATGGCTCACTGGGGGTGGACCACATTGCTCAACAGACATTAAAAAAGAGAATGTAATTGAACAATGAATAACGCATTCATGAAATTAAAAATACATTTTTTATTTGTTACTGTTGTTGACAGCTTATGTCAAAAGCTATTATTATGCTCTTTGAACATTACATCTTCATTTTGCTGTCACTAGGTACGAGTAGCATTTCCTCTGTCCCAGTGAGAACTTGAGATTGATTGGCATGTTGTGTTTGATTCCCACAGAATGCTTGAGGATGACCTCAAACTCAGCAGTGATGAAGATGACAGCGAACAGGTAACTCAAACGTGAATTTATGTGTGTGTGTGTGTGTGTGTGTGTGTGTGTGTGTGTTTGTGTGGTGGTAATTTGACTACCAAAAAAAGTGCACATACAAGTCAGAAATAGTTCTGTATTATTCTATCACAGCTGTAATGAAATATATGACTTTTTAGAATTAAGACTGTCACATTATTATTCTTGGCAAGATATCATTTTCCTTGGCTTTTATGCAGCTTTGTTTTGAGGCTTGTTTTGCCAGCACAAAAAGCCTTGAAGAAATGACATTTCCTTCATCCACTTCTCCATACTCTAATTTAATGCCTTTCTTCAGAAGGGACAAATATGCAGACACACATTAAATAAGATTATGTTAAAATCTATATGCATAAAAAGTCAATACAATAACAAAAATGGTCACATGTTTGGGAAACAGGATGACGGATACATAATATCAAATCGTGGCAGTCACAAATGACTTGTTAGTTTCCCTTGAGGGTACAGACGGGTCTATTGATACAAGCTTCAGGAAGTTGGCATCACTGTACTGACACAGAACTTGTCATGAGCTAACAAAAGACACCTTTGGATCCACAAAGCTTATAGTTGCCAACTGCTCCATTTTCATTGTTTATATCAGAGATATGACTTTGGTCTGAATCTACATTCCCTGTTCTGGAGAATGAAAGGGAAGAGTATTGCTTGCCGGCTAACAAAAAAGCTGGGGTTTATGTAACATCTCTGCTTAGCTTTGTAAATCTTGTGTTCTATCCCCATTAAAATATTTCCATGCATTACTCTCAGTGTCACAGCAGATGCCATGCTCCAGTAGTTTCATAAATGAATTTATTTTCTGGTTTCAGGCTCTAGGCCAAAATAAATGTGCCCTCTTTCACTTTCTGTGGTTTCTGTAACTTGTAAAAACTGTCAGAGGTCTAGTGGCTCATCCTCCTCTTAAAGCATAGAATTCTCTAACCCCAAAAGATACTGGATGCTGGTATCACTGTGCTGCTGCAGAAACAGAGCCACCTCACTGCCAGGTAATGCTGAGATCTGAGATAGCCTGCTGGAGAAGATATATTGCACATCTCAAAGAGTTACTGTGTCACATGCACTTTTGATCATACTAATAAATATCCTGCAACATAAAAATGAAATATTTCCCTTTCCAATAAGTGTAAGGTTGATTTGATACTTTTGTTTGCATCTTGCTTTAAACTTTTGACATACTGAATTTGGTCAAACTTTATTTCCACGCCATATATGTTTTTAAATAATAAGAAAAAAACTTTGCAGGATTGAACCTTTCATGTATAAAATTACAATTGAACTTAGCAGGCTGTGGTGGTTATTTGGATATTTATTATTTATCATTACTCATAAGTGATTTGCCACTTTGCTATTAGAGTTCTGTAGGTTATTTTCAAAATGTGTTTGCAAGTATTTAATAATGCAGAATATCCCCTTGGTATTGCAGAATTCGAAAGTAATTGTTTTCACGTTTTTGTTTTGTTTCTTTTTTAAACTGGAAGTATTAGACACACAGACACAGAAATAAACCAGTTTCTCTTAGGGACTAAGTCATTACTGTCACATTTCAGCTATTATACATTTAAACACTCAGGCCAGATTTTGATAATTGGAGATTTTGCCTTAAATTAATAACATATGGGACTGATGTTTCCATCCTGTTACAGAATATCACATATGGTATAAAGCTGAAACACAAAGCTGTATTTGAGATACATATGTAAACAATGATATTTCAAATTGTAAAATATAAATTCAATCTAATTTCCTTTTTTGTTTATTAATTTACCTGTAAAATATTTGACATAACTTGTGATAGTGTGCCAGTGTTTATGACAGAAATATAAACTATTCTATAATATATTCTCTTCTAGTAATCCACTCAGCAATGCATACAGTCATATGTTATGCCCAAATGTTTTGTGCCCAAGCCAAAGAAAATTTTAAATGATAATTCTTGATCATATTTAATTAAGATAAAGCCTTTTTAGGGTTGGAAACACAGAAGTAGAGATTGCTGGAAAATTGTTCACTCTAATATTCAAATCTACAGGCTCTGAATTTTTGGGCAGCTCATGTAGTTTTGTTCAATTTGTCCCTTAATGACAGCTACTGCACATAATTTTGTTTGACCATGGTTTTGACATTCATCTTTAAATGTGACATGTTCCTGCTGTGCATGTGCATAAATCAGTCCAACTGCAGCTGAGCACATGGTACATTGCTGCACATATGGCAGCACCTTTAAGAATGACATCAGCCTGGTGTAAAAATAAAAGCTCAACGTTTTCAGGTACCCCTTCAAATATGCTACACGAAAATAATCATCGAAGCTTGAACACTACTAAACAGTATTCCCATAATGTAATAAGTGACACAGTCAGACCTTATCTCTTGGAAAATGCACTTCTTCAGTGTGAGTCACAGAGCCAGTATGTGTCATTGCGCCTCCACAGCATGTGACTTATGGCAATAGAGAGGATATAATAAATATATTTTTGACAGGGGGGCGGGAGGAGGGGGGAGGTGGGCTGGTGGGAACCTGCAGCAGTAATTTCACTTCCATCTTTCTGCACAGTGCTGCTCCATCCAAAGCAATTAGCGTCACATTGCCCTCTCGCTCACATTCTCCCTCACCCGCGGTCTGTGTCGGGGGCACCGCGCCGCCATCTCTGTTGTGACAGTGGACAGAGAGAAAGGTCAGGATGCCCTCGTCTCATACAAATCACCTCGCCGCCGGCATCCGTCCCGACCCCCTGGCCGGCGTCCTCGGGCGTCGTTAAGCGCTGACGTCGCTGGCCTGTAAATCCCGGCGTCTTGGTGACAGTGTGTTATTGACCCACCATTTCATCAGCGCAGGCAATTTCCACCATGAAGCGCTGTAATTACCTGAACGTACAAGGCTCACTTTCATTATCGGTGTGTGTAGTTACAGCAATCACAGTGTGTACTGACATATGCTTATTAGTGAGCTGATGGTTTGGAAACAGGTTTCATTAAGTGGGTGTTAGCTTTGCTGTATTTAAAGTGTTTAAACAAGCTATGTACCGAAAGATGTAATATTTGTTCACATCAGTTCCCCAATACCATTTACTGAATATACGCAAGAAAAGTTCTGACTGTATCACATGTATATCTGTTTATGTTGCTAATATGATTACAATATATTTATAAAGTATTTACAAAGTATTGTCAGCCCATCCAGCCCATTCCAAATGGCATACTATACTCTGTGTTATTGTAAATGATTTTTCACATGAATCATTTACTTTCATTTGTGTATTTAGAAAATATAAATAATAAATCTATCCAATGCACTTATCTTCTGCCTTCCTGTCAGTACATGAACATGAATATATGATGCAGGGTGTTCCTAGTTTTACGACACAGTGTGTGTGTTCCTGGAAACTGCATTGTTTGTGAACATGACTGTAATTTCCATAGACGCAAAGATAGGAGCAGGGGTTACAGTCCTGAACATGGGCTAGAAATAAAAATATTCACTAGAGAAAAGTTAAAAAGATATGGGTTTAAGTCAAAAGTTCATAATGTATGAATAGTATATACATATTAGTATTTAATATTAGTATTAAACCATACACTGCATGACAGTTTGGGAGTGAGAGGACACGGGGAGCAGTAAGATACAAATCACAGTCTTCATACAGGTGTTTATATAGCCACTGGGTGAGCAAGAGAGTGTATACACACTCAGAGAGTTGAATGTGTATAACTTATTTAGCTCCTCTTACTAGTATTACTCTTACTACTAACTGTATGAAAACAACAAAAAGGCAATAAAACTAACTCTTAACTAAGAATAAGCCTTTTTAAAGTCACTGCAGCTCTTTTTCTGGCTCTCCTCCTCACTTTTTTTTTGTAAAAATGGATTTTGTGTTGTAAAACTGTTAATAATGGTATTTTTTTGTAAATGTTGTAAATGCATATTAGCATAAATCAGATTGCAGTGAATCGGGGAATGCCTGTATGTATATTTAATAAGGGATATGAATAAATATGAAGGACACTATATATACTAATGGTTTTACCTTCATTTAGCATGACCACTGAAGGTCATAAGTTGGTGTAGTTCATAAAATGTATTTAAACTGAGGATCTCTTGGTTTAATGCATTAGTTTGCTGCACCAATCATGTTGTTGAGACTAATTGAAATTCCTTTTGAGACTGCCTATTTATGTCCTTGCTTACTTTATAATGAGTCCAAGTCACAGTTTTGCCTAAATTAAATTGGATACTAGTGTGACTGATAGAAACACTGGGGCAAAGTAATGATATTTTCACAAGGGGTATTCAAGTTCAATGACATCATTTGTTCAGAGGGAGGAGATAATGAGTATTGAAGCAATGGGGAAGATGAGTGAGGAGGCCTTTTATCTGATATGGAAAACCCTGGATAATCAAAAGCTAATCTTTGAAATGGAACAAGCTGTGCTGAGCTGATTTAAAACCAATAACAAAGAAAGCCTTAACTGTTTAATTTACTGCTGCTGGCCATCTAGCTGACCTAATATGAATTCAATTAGCCCATCTGGAAGCTGCCGTTGGGAAACATGAACAAAGGTGTAGAAAAGAAAACGGTGTCATTATTATAGTCAATGTCAAGATACAATCTATGGTTAAATAAGATATTATTATTTGATTATATAATAATTCAACATGCCAATAGACAACGAGAATAAAGAAAAATACAGAAAAACAAGAAACGGGCCTGAAACAGGAGGCATTTTTGCTTTATTTCCATAATTGCTGGCTGCCTGCTGTTTCAGCCCTGTCTCTTCTTGTTTGTCTGTATTTTTAATTTATTCTAATTTCTCTCATAACAGAATATGTACCATGTTGCCTGATTTTACTTAAATTTGCCTTATATTTGGCATATAGTATTTAACTTGTAAAATAAATGTGACCACAACTATTTGGCACACTAATCAATGATAGTGTCTAGATCAGTGAATACTTGTTGTCTTAACTATTCAAATCTGGCCAAGCTTTGGCGATGCTTAATAATTTTGCAAAATACAATTATTAAATAGCTTTTCACAACATTGCTTGATTGGACTCATGTTTGGCACTTTCATTTCTCATAGAGGATATATTCATAAATATAGCTGGTAATTGCTCACAATCCTGTTAAATAAGCATAACAACATTAGTGGCAAATTTATAAAAAATAAGAAAAACATAAATATCTCTGGTACAGGGGCTCCTTAGTGTTGTAGATGGTTAAGGCATTGATTCCAAAAGCAGGCGGAGCCCTATGGTCTTTTGCTGGCAGTGGCCAGAAGCCTACAGCAGCGGAACAAATTGGCTTCCTTCCACCAGGAGTAGCTGGGTGAGGATGGGTATATCAGCCATGGTTCCCATGTTGCACTGCTCTCCAAACCCTTTGAGTCATTCCACCACCTGCACGTTTCTCCTATGCATCAGAGAGATGCACTTAGCCCTGTGGTGCTTGTAGTGTGAGAAATAGTCACATTTGAGGATTGCATTCATCATGTCCTGTGCTCCCGCAAGAGTGCACTGGTGGTCATGGTGAGATGAGCCAATTTACCATTGGCAGTGACAAACGTTGGATGCAAAAGAAAAAAATTCTAGTATAATGTTAGGCTATCGTTGAATTGTAGATTGGGATAAGTTAACACGTGGGTAACAGTAACCAATCAAGACGTAGCATGTGAACTATGTGGTAACTTTATGTCATTTTGGTTTTCAAACAGTAGCACTGAAAATCAGTCAGTCTGTCACATAATGTGAGAGTGTATATAATGGCTACTGGAATTGGAGACTGAAATCTAAACAGTGTCATATGTAATAAGGTTTGTTGTCCCTGCTACAAGTGTCCCTACTATATGGGGCTTGGCAACGTTTCCAACAACCCTGACCTCAAATAGCAGCTCAAAAATCTGTCTCAACAGCAAGGGAATGTCCTGCCGTTTTAACAGTTTGGTGGAGTATACACGCCACTCTGGCAGCTGTGCCCCCTAGCCGTGTTGCCTAGCAACATGAGAATTCAAGAAGGATCGAAGGAGCTGAAATCCCTGCGGAGAGGGAAACAGCAATAAGAGCGCCGTTGACAGATGATCTGAGTTGTTTCATCTAATATACTGTGAAGATCACTGGCTCCCTTCATGAATGATAAATGCACTGTACACAGATCAATGGCCATGCCAGTACACTAAGACCAGGCCAGTACACCAAGGTGGAGCAGGTTCCTGAAGGCCAGCGGGCTCTCAGCTCGACTCTTTTTTTCACACACGAGGTTTTCTTTGTGCGTCACAGTTTCACTAGTGATGTACAATTTTAAGGAGCTAACAGCCCTTGGCGTGTTTTTCGTTATATTCAGACCACAGAAGCCAGTCATAACACTCATACCTGATTCTAGGTCAACACAAAACTGTCTAGATTCCAGTGCATCTGGAGCTATGTCACTGAAGTAACATGACAATGAAAACACATTTTAGCTTTTTTTTCAGAATTTTTGAATTTCAGATTTCAGTTTTCTTTGCTTTGTGACTGGAGAACAGAAGCAGCCTGTAGAGGAGTCCTAATTACCTGTCTCTCTGGAAATGTATAATAATTGATGTGTTGTTGTGGTGTTGTTTTTGAAAGAAAATCATTGTGAATGTAGCATTTGTGCATTTCCTTTTTTGTGATGACGTGCTGGATTCTAACAGGCAGCCTGATGATACCTCCCAATAGCTGGCAGAATATGAAAATTTGCAGGAGCCTCTGTAGTCTACAGTCACAATTTAAAGTCAAATTAAAGAAGTAGCTTAGCTGTGCCTCCAGTAGTCAGCACTGATCTGCCAGTGTTCACTTCAATTCTTTTTCATCATTGAGATATATTAAGGTCCTAATAAATGTGGAGATATCTGTGTGTGTGTGTGTGTGTGTGTGTGCGTGTGCATTCATATTTATGAATCAATGGATGTCATATTTGATTCAGGAGAACTCGCAATGTCAGTAGACACTGTAGTTCTCCTGTTTAATCTCTTCAGAGTTCGGGATTACATTCTGAACTTTTTCCTTTCTTTTCCTTTATACATGAACTCAGTTGATGTAATGTTTCTCCATTTGGTTTGCAGGCTACAGACAAGACCAAGCAGAGAAGCACTCCTCTCAAGTAAGTGGTCACTGCATTTCTGTGGGTTTTATATTCTGATCACTAGCCTGACATCTCTGTCTGAACTAAGAAAACACTGATGCTATAAAAACTATGGATTTCAATGTGATTGTTGTGCACCTTCAGCTATGGCTGTAACAATGCCACTGTGATGGCCATTGTTCCCGCAAAGGTCATCATCCTTTGGTGTAATTATTTCTTTGAAATGCAGTGCGGTTATCTTGTAGCTGGGGGCAATTGAAAAAGAAGAGGGTCTTTAATTAACTCTCAATATAGAAGAAGTGAATACCAGTGAGGACAAACAAGGGCAACATTTTCCAGACAGTTTTGTGGCAGGCAATATTAACATATATGGCTGTTTAGTGGTGTCATTGTTTTCAACTAATGGGCTACATAAATAAACGTGCCAAACTCATCTCCATTGTACTCCCACATAATTTCTTAGGTGGGCACTGTTGGTTATTTGACTGGGAGACTTGACCAGTTTTGGCTGTCACATCATTTGCCACAAATGGATCATCAACATTTCTTTTATTGTACTGTAATGTAAATATATGATACATGTTGTTTTGAATGGTGCACAATGGCAGTTGAGCTGGTGAGTTAGAGCAGCTGAGCGGGGGCCTCTTGTGAGCAGTGGGAGGCGGCCTACACGCTGTCATGAAAAGGGATTCTGGGACGGGGGACGCTGCTCGTCCTCCCCCTGGCAGCATCACTCCCCCCAGCATGCCACAGCCAGTCACTGCTGCGGGCGTGTCCTGCACCCTGGGTGAGACACTGAGTAAGGCATTCTGTGCAGCCTCATATGGAGCAGAGGGGACGGACAGGGTCCAGTGGAACCTGGAGGGGCTTGGGATCCTTAGGGATTTGGGGGTTTGCTGTAAATCAGAGAGCTGTGTGATACCCTCAGTCTGAGACGTGGATGAGATCCAGAGGTTACCTATTTGAAATCATTGTTGGATTCCATTTTTTTGTTTGTTTTTTGAGACTGTGAAATGAGCAGTATTCCTTCTTACTGTCTGATAACTGTCATTCAGATACCAAAGTCTTTGACAGTAGGTAGATAAAAATCCTGCTATATATTAGTTCTGCTACTCAGTATTTGTTATTTAGCCATAAAATAAGCAATAGACATGGAAACAAAATTCTGGGAACAAATCTTATGTCTACATACAAAAATGCTTATTGCTGAATTGGTTTAAAAAAATCTTGTCTTGTGCCAGAAATACTCTTTTGAATACAGTACATATGCTAAATGCACAACATTTAGCAATACATGACTGTTGGCTTTGATTTGGCTTCAAATCACAAAAGCTATTGGCAAAAAAGTGAAATGGCTTTTAACAGATTTCTATTTAAAATTTAATTAAAAATTGTTTGGTGATTAACTCAGAAATTTCTGTCTCAGGCAGAATTCTAAATAGGCAGTGAAGGGGCTGATATAAGTTTCTAAACCAAAACTAACTAAAAAGACAACTGCATATTTTATTCAGTCAGCAATTTATGATCTCACTTGGATTTAATTCATTTTATTTGCAAAACCTGTTACTATTAACATGTATTCTGGTGTGTTATAGCACCTGAGTACATCTACCCATATAAAGTATTTCTGATAGGCCCTCCAAATCTGTGCAAGAACAGCACTCCAGAACAGTCAGACTGATTTTGCTGCTTTCACCTCTCAACCAATACGCTAAGGACTTCGAGATGCAAATGCCTGCAGCACTGTTGTGTGTACTGATTCATTTAGCTCCTAGCTTCAAAGTTGAATGGTGCTCCCCACACTCCCTTTTTATGTCATTTGTACCCCCACATGATCCCGGCATGTCTGATTTGTTCATGGAAGTGAGAGGAAGAGTGAGTGTTTGGGATTCTGCCAAACAATTTTGACCCAGACGGGTGAGACCTTACGCACAATGAAGCCCACATTGCTCTGCAACCAAAGGGCTTCTTGCCACCTCTTTGCAGCATCACTCTTCTTGGTCACACCTTAAGTCTGTTCTGGCCCCTTGTGGTACAATAAACTTCCCACAGTGTTCAGTACAGCCATTACTGGCCATTTTTCGGGCACAGAGTCTTCTAGCAAAGACTCACCTCTTCACTACTGAATCTTGAATTCATAAATAATTCTGATGTAATACTTCGTCTTGCTTTTCTGTGTGGGCCTTTAGGAGTGTATCATTGATTTATCTACAGATACATTAGCTATGTGATCTTTACATACTCTTTTCTTTCAGTATGGTAGGTTATTAAAATATTTTTATGCACTGATGCTGTTCAAGTGTGTTCTGACAGTTCGTTTCTGTACTCTTCTTCATGTAGCAGTTTTATGTGCGCTTATGCACCTTGCTTTGTAGGTCGCTCTGGAAAACAGCATCTGCCAAATGAGTAAATGTAAATGCAAATGGAATCATTAGTTAGCATCAACAAAGCGACACGCCGATGCTGGGGGAGCTCCACATCAGCACAGGGGAGAGAGGAAGGATTATTGGCCCATTACCAGCATCATATACACTGATGCCTGTAATGCAAGGAAATGTTCATTATTGGCCAGCCAATATATCAGTCAACCACAAGTCTGTATACAATACCAGGGAGAGTTCTTGCTTGTTGAAAACAAAATGCTTGTTATTCCAGCTTTCTCGGCGTGGTTAGGTTGTGGTGTCTGTGGGGACTGCCATTGTGTTTCTCAGCTGGCCCTGCTGGTGTGAAGCTGATTGCTTGCAGTGGAATGGACCTATTAAAATCTTGCCCACAGAGAGGCCTGAAGCCACGCAGCACCTCCCAGAGTGATTCTGCAAATGTTCAGTAAACAGGTATCAACACATCAGCTCATCCTAGAGAATATCAAAGGGGGTGTTCAACAGAGTCAGGGCAGTGACCCAGATACTTATTTACTGAAGCGCAGTCGTAGGTCATTTCGCAATGGCTCTCAGGACTAATGGCGTTTATACCACAACATAGCGATTCCCCTGGGAGGTATTCAAAGCAGGGATTTTTAGAGCAGATTTATATTACCATATGTGACATATCACGATCAGAATTGTTAAAAACACATTTCACTTATTAAAACATATGTGATGGCAGGCCTCCTGCAAGCATGAATAGCTTTTGGCAAAGGGCTACACGCTCATAAATTGCATCCCGTGTAAGTTCTATTGACATCTGAGAGAGAGGAAGAAAGGAGATGTGAATTTGCAGAAATCCATTCTGTGACTTGCTGCGTGATGTGTGGCACCCTGGTTCTGGTTCAGTTCACTGTAATGCACCAGACAATGGGAGACTGTATTGTGGTTTTCAGTGTTTCGGTCTTCATTTCTAAACGCAATTTCTTCATGTTGTAAAAAAAAGGACTCTCAAAACTGGAAATGTCTTGTTTGAAGATTTCCTAGAAATAAGAATGAAATATTAAAACTGAGTGGTTAGCATCAGAGGACTGAGGCTCCGCTTCACCTGACCTGCTTGACACCTTCCTGAAACAGATATGTTAGCCTGATATACGCTTGAAAGTTTTCCCCCGCCACTTCTTTGGATTTTACAGTGAAAGAAAACAATAGAAACCCAAACAATAGTAAAATTATACCAGTATGAAGTTATACTGTCCATCCCTCTCCACAGGTCATTGAGTTTTGTTTTATGTTTGCTATCTCTCTGTTCCAGTTCTTAAGATCATCTGAGCTGAGAGTGTAGGCCTCACTTACTTCACAAATGACTTCACTTCCTGTGAAAAGTGCAGCTAAGTGTCTGCTGACTGTTTTACGCTACGCAAATACGCTTGACCCTCCGGCAGCAAACAGATGCTGTTCCATGAACAAGATTACTGCAAGCCATGGATGCAGCATTAGACTTCCAGCCATTTAAATGGTTGGCCTAAACTCTGACTACCCCCGTTGGCTTCCCTTTTTGTGTTGTTTCCAGTGCATAGTGTCCATTGGAAAAGATTGACACCCACCATTAACATCAACCTGCCTGTGAACAGTCAGGCCAGGAAATAAAATAGAAGTCAACAGTTGTCTGTTTGATTTAGAGTGCAGCGCTACAAGGGTACAGAGAGAGCTTTCCTTTACGAGGGCATGCTGGCAGGTGCTCCTCGCCTTTAGCTCGTTGAGCCTTTCTTTTTGCTCTTTCGGGTCCGAGCAAGAATGCCAGTGATCTTTCAGGCCGGGAGCCAGCTGGGAGAGGGGAACCGGGGCCAGTTTGCCTTCTCCTCCCGTGTTTATGGAAGAGATCTGGAACGGGCTGTTCCCCCCCTCACGCTCCCCACGTCTCTATTTACTTTACCACGTCTCCCTGCCAAGCAGTGAGCTCATAGCCGCCCGCAGGAACCTCGCTTCATCACGACAGCCCTCTCAATCTGGTGGAAGTTTTATTTGAGCACTCTGCCTGGTTACCTGCTCACCAGAGCATTGTAAGGCCCGTATTTCCTTCCCGGCCCCCGGGATCGGTAATGCTGCAGGAATGCAGGAGTTCCTCTGGGACTGGGAACGCCAGTGGCTAGGGCTTCCTCGGAGTTTGCGGGAGCTTTACCCACAGTGGATTTTTCCTCTTCATAAATGTCTCTTGGTCTGAGCTGGTCTTTGGGAAAATAGAGCTCAGGGGAAGTGTTCGGTCCAACATCCCAACGATTCAGAAATCATCCTTGTGACTGCATGTATGCTCGGTTCAACCAATTAATCAACAGGGCTCCTTTTCAAGCATAAAAGTAATATCCCTTTCCAAGCAGATGGATGTGTTAATGATCCAAGGTTGCTGGTGGTTTTTCATCAAGCAGTCTTAGGTGTCCTTTAACATAAAATATCTTCAGAAGAGCGTATGATCAGGTGTGTTTCCATGGCATTGTTTGTGTTGGGGGGGTCCTCATTAGATGCAGTGGTCTTCTTTAGACAGTTGGATGGGGGTACAGAGATCTGCAGATGTCCCTGGCTCCCAGGGGATGGCATCCAGAGAACCGCAGCGTCTTTAACGAGACCAGGAGCAGTCTTCACGTGTGCCCCTGTGTATCATCTTCACAGGCCATATGTCTCTGTCATAAATCTGTCTTCAGACTGACCCCCGTGGTGGGTGCTGGGTGATAAGTGGGCTCTTACCCTGCACCACATGTTATGCCATTGACAATTTAATAAATGGTTCAATAATGCAAGCTAGAACAGTGTAATACATTTGTCGCAAGTTGACTGAGATTAGACTCAGTATTTTTATTGGTGTCAGGTCAGTCGGTGGAGACATGTCTTCTCGGGATTGCAAATCAGTAAGCTGGGAGATATGTGCTATGAAAATGAGAAATGGTGTTTTGGATTTATAACCCGCGCTATTGCAGAGCACAATCCCCGTCCCCAATCCAGACCAGCATAAGATGTCAGTGACAGGTGCGGAGAAATGAAAAGCAGCATCAGAAAAAACACATCCTCTTTTTTTACCATGCTATGATTATTCGTCTCTCTCTATTGGGATAACATTGTCTAGCAGGTCAGTAATCAAATAGCAGCTCCGGGCAGGAAGATCGTAAGGCTTTATTTATGGTGACAGCCAGGAAACTTAGTTGAATTACGCCTTAATGGCTTAGTAGTGGTCAATTTTACATGGCAATATAAGATGTGTACTCTTGGAAAAAAATGGAAATGGAATGTGTTGCAGGCATATGAGCAGGCAGATCGAAGGAGAGCTCTGTCTGGAGAGGTAATTACTCTACCTGACTGGTGAGCGGTGGGTATGACAAGTCCCTCCAACACAGGCAGCCAGACTTAATTGCTTCTATATGTGGTTAACCATGAAAGCCCCCTGCTATTTCGTGCATTAGGTGGTAAATGGCTCAGTGCAAGGTGTTGTGGCCATGTATTGGAGTGCCTGATAACATTTCCTTTTCTAATCTTGCCAGAAAATGACTGTGGCAGCCCTGCTTTAGGATGGCTAGTTTGTCTGCCCCTCACTAAAAATGAGTCCTTTGCCACCTGTCCCTGAAGACAAGAGAAGTTCTTATAATTAATGTAGTCTTCAGGCAAGAGGGGATATCCCATCTTCCCTTGCCGTATTGTACCAGATTGGGTGGTCATAGAATCGGGTAGAGGTAGTGCTGTGTCCCAGACAGTGATGGGATTCCATAACTGACTGATATCTACCAGCTGACTGTACTAGGAAAGGCTTGTCTTATCTGTATGTCCTGTGTACAGCTATGACATTGGGAAAAGTAAAGGAACTATTTCCAAGTTTCTGGGGGATTCTATCCTCTTGTATCACAGGTCTTCCTGTAAGTGATAAGAACCATAGACAATATACATAGAGCAGCAGTGTCCCTTGTAGGTATGGATGTTCCAGGTAATGACCGCACAACAAGAGGTCACAGGCTCAGGCAAGATGTGCCATTAAAATAAGACAGCATTTATGAGAGTTTGTGGAACATGCACCGCCATCACACATACACACACACACACACACACACACACACACACACACACACACACACTCACATACCACAGGGGTGGTAAAGTGCATTTAGAAGCTTGCTAATTTGTCAGGTCCTCAGAGGGAGAAAGAGAGAGAGAGAGCAGAGGAGTCAGTGCAGTTCGTGCTTCAGTATGAGTTCCAGACCATATGATGCCTGTCAGTTCCAAGTCTGACCCCTCTCCCACAGGAAGGAAAAAGCACGCCCTGCTTGAATTAACACTGGTCTGTGTTATCCCTGAGTACACGGAAGGACTGCCGCCAGTGTCAGCGCTGGTTTAGAGGAGGATTGAGTAATGGGTCCCTGAAGAGCGAGACCTGGGTAAATCCAGGAAGATGTTGAGCCTTCGTTATACCGCCGTGCAACTGTGATATCCTCTTTAACCCGGATTAGGGAGTTTAGCTCTTCTGTCTGTGGTTGAACAGTCAAAAGCCACTTACATTAACAGCTAAGCTCATTACGGTGCTGTAGAACCCACGTACAGTTTCAATGGGGTATATGTGAAACAATTCAGTTTTACGAGCAGTGCAAAGGGTGGCTCTCGGTGCTGTTGATGTAGTCTCATGATTATCCTCAGGGTAAAGCAGTTGCAAAATAATTACATTGTTTTGATATTTTATTAATCCTGACCAGATGTGACCATCAAAGCACAACTAGAACAGGCTGCCAACTTCGGAGCGATCTCCCAAATTAAAAATACAGAGAGTTCCTCTCAAGTTCAGAGTTTTTTTTTTTTTTGCAAATATAATCCATCAATTAAAAGAAACACAGGTTTCTTTGTGATGTTAGTCATTCCTGGATCCTACGCATCTATTGAGCAACCTGCATCACTGTGTCGCTCCGGTGATATTTTATTCACAAACACCACCTCATGCGCGTATGCGGGGCCCAGAAAAAAAAAGCAAATAAGTAAGGTACGCAGGGAGAATGAGGGAGGATTGGGGGGGATTGCGGAGGTGAAAACGGAGCAGCGGCTGAGTGCACAGCTGACTGGGGAGGGGCCAGGGGGGAAAGTGTGGCAGGGACCCAAGAGGTCACTTTGGATTTATTTGGTTTCCAGAGAAAAGTAAGATGTGATTTATCTGGTGCCCATTAATCTGTCAGCCGGAGACGGGGAGTTGGCAGGCCAGGAAACCGCGCTGCTCAGGACTTGGCAGCCGGCGTCCCTGCACAGCTGGCTTCTCGCTCGCTCTTTCCAGCCTTTGATATCGATATAGACGTTACCAAAAAACACCCCCCCTCCCCCCCCACCCTCCTGCCTCGTCAACGTCCAGCCATTGTTCAGCACCGCGCTCCGACAAGCTGCCCAAATACGCACCCCTCCAGCTACCTGACCCTCACCTGCGGCGGGGGCTGCTGACCCTGTGTCCGAAACCGCACCTGGCCCCGTCCAGAATTTCGCGGAGAGCGCAGAGCTGGCTTATGTAACTGTCAAACAGATGACTGGAAACTGGCTTCAGCAAAACAACACCACAGCTGCACACATCACCATTGGATTGTTGCGTGTCAGTCAGGTTTTTGCCTGTTGTTTTGTTGTGTTTTTTTTTGTTTTGTTTTGTCTTTTTTGTGGCTGTTTTGATCTTTTTTTTCTTGTGGAATTTCTGCAAGGCAGAGCTGTGCTTGTTTCTTTTTTTTTGACCGTTCTCAGTCAATTTAGTTGTTTAGCATATGATTAGATATTAGACAGCCTGTCACAGCTGTTATTATGACAGAGACTGTGCTTTTTGTCATGAGAATTTAATGACGCTGTGGGAGGAATATGGAGATTTGCAGATTTTGTCAACTGTAATTAAAACTCACAGTAAGTGCTCCGTTCCTCAACACTGCACCCTGTTTAAAGAATGTGCTGTTAAACAGACGCTGAACAGGAACAGTGTGGAGAAGTCTTACGTGTTCTGAGAAGGGTAGTACCCTACAGTTCATTTGAGGACCACATTATGCATTTCTTGAGGAGTTCCACCTCACAAAGTTATGTGTATTCCATAATATTGTACTCCGCATTCTCCCTATGTGGGAGACATTCACAGGCATTTCATTTTGCTTCAGATTACAATAACATAACAAACATTTCCCCACAAATTGTGCTTTTGTCCAGTGGGAATTCATGGACTTCCATGGCTGCTACTCTCTTATTTTACAGCATTTGCAGTTTATTGCTCACAACATGTATTTGTCTGAGCTAGTTCCGCAAAAGGGGCAACAGAAAAGCAAAAAGAGTCCCTGTATGAGCTGGCTGTGCTGAAACAGGGCACACGGGGCGCCTGAAGCCCCACAATGTGCAGGCCCCACAGAGGGCAACTTTAATGGGCACGGCTCCAGTCCTCCCAGGCTTCAAAGCCCCCTCTCACGAATCAGATCGCAAGGGCCGCCTTTCAAGTCATCAAAGGTCTCGGAGAAGCCAGGGTTGTTGGGAGTGCAGGGGAGCTGGGCCCTTTTGCGGTGGATGCAGTCCTGAGGAGCACATTCTGAGTCTCTACAGTCCCACGCTGGGTTCTTAAAAAAAGCGCAGAGGGGAAGGGGGCTCAGCTCTGACAGCCCCCTTTTCAGATCTCTGCTGCAGGAGAGCAGGCCACAGATCTGAAGGATGACATTTCTAATAGCACGGCAGAGAGCCCTCGCTCGGCGCACCCCGCCCGGATCAGCCAGTAAGCAGCGGGTCCGTATGCCAAGAGGCCTCTTTCACATCCAGCTTCTCTCTGACAATTCAGAGAGAGAGACGAGGGAGAGACCAGTGGCGCTGATCTCTGAGCTTCCGACACTTCGCTTAGTCTGCGGTACAATGCACCAGACTGATGCATTTCAAAGTAGCAAGGGCATGAATATTTCATACAAGAAAGAGCATCGGACTGCAGCCACCTTTCCGGGAGAAACTTTGATATGCATTTACAAGTAAAATACTGCCTTGTAGATCAGGGCCTTGCCGTTGATTATAATAGAATATTCACTCTCAGCAAAGCCTGCAACACATAATCATCCATACTTTTTTTTTCTCTGTCTCTCTTTTTTTCAACAATTGGAAAACAAACATAATTGTTTCTTTAGCCACAACAGAGAAAATGACATTGTTTTCCTTTTCAAGACCTCCTCTGAACTCTGTGAGTTTCAGCCTGTGTTATTTTCCAGGTGAAGCACCGGATGCTTTCACAGATACAATCAGTGGAGCTCATTTTACCGCCTTGTTACCGTATCAGCAGAGGTCACGGCAACTTAATACAGCCCTGATTTCAGTCCATTCTCATGTTGTTTATTTCATATATGACTCCCTGTCCACAGAGGGGGGAAATTTGTTTCCTGCAGTTGTGTCTGACAGACAGGAGCAAACGATGACATGGCATGTCTCGGTTTGTCAGGAGCCGGCTCCCTCACCGTCTCCTCTTCCCGCTCACCACTGACAGACTCTCAGTCCCTTCAGGCCACTCGCACTCTACCTCTCTCTCCCTCTTCTTCTTTATCCAATCCGCCCAACTACATATTTCTTTTTTTTTTCTGTCGCCGTCAAAGTCAGCAGAATTTGCTCATATTATTTGTCACTCGGTCTGCCTGCTTTTGCTTTCATAACCTACGGGCAAAATATTTTGCTGGCCTGCATGTGGGGCTGTCAGGGCTCGTGGACTGGCTTTGTCACATTGCCTCATAAATCCCTCTCCCCCCCTCACTGCCTTTCAGAAGGAATATTAATCGAGCGCTGTCTGTTGCCACTGATCAGGTCTGTCCCAGAGGCTGCGTGGCAGTCGTTACACTAAGTGGCACAGCAGTCAAATTTATGCCCAGAAAAGAAAAATAACCTGAATCAACACTGCCTTCGGCCTAATGGCTGGATGAGAATGTTATCAAATATATACGTACATTGACCAATGAAGAGAAAGATGCATTACATAGTAGAGCCACCTTCCCAGATTATGGCAAATGCTTGATGATTATAAGAGGGTCATGTTGTTAATGGTTTTGTGCTGCTCGAGCACTGTAGATGCCCCTGTTATACCTGAACACCAGTTATGAATTAAGCACATCCATAATCAGTCACCATAGCTATACTTAAAACTGAGGATCTTTTAGAAAGAGAAATATATACAATACAGATGAGTTCTGCATTGCCATAAACCACATCACTTTGTTGCAGTTTCCTAATAAAAATTAAATGAACATGGTCATATTTAATGTGCTTAAGCAAACTCTGCTTTTTTTAGTTTCTTCAACGCTAATGATAATTTTCTATTTTTCCTATTTCAACAATTGCTTCATGATCTGTAAAGAATTCATATGAATCATTTGAAATGAGTAGGGAGGACTGGCAAAAAAAACTGAAGGATTGCTTTCTTTTAAATCTCAGTGAATATGTGAGAAATAACTACATAAATTCATGTCATAACATGTATGTACATCTCCCAGTCTATTATTGATCATTGTCAACATTATTACAAATGACTTTGACAGACACTTTGAAGCTGTGATTAACATCTGTCTCACTAGAACTTCAAAGCCTCTGGATGAAAATTAGTCAGGTTCATCCAGCTGTTTCTTTAATTATTATCAGTTAGGAATAAACAGCAAATGTCAAATAAGGGCTGCCATAATTACAGTAATAATAAATGTACTCTGTGAATCATTGACACAAATCTCCTTAGATTTGGTATTGCAGCATCAACTGTGAGTAAACGTGGTGAGTAAATATTTGCAGTGAATGTGATGGCAGTCTTCAACACAATATGGATGGCATATGCAATGAGGTAAAAGTAAAAGGAAAAGAAGCCAGGACGCGTTGCCGGATGGCAGGGTGGAATGTAAAATGCATCAGGCATAACTTAAAAGAGTAATGGGTACGTCAGGGGGAGGCACTGTTTTTGCACAGGAAAAAAGAGACTTTATTTTTGTTAAACCAGGAGTGTTTCTTGTAAATGACATTCCAAACGATATTTATCAAAGTGAAAAGGTAGAGAGAAAAAAAAACCTACTACTCACATTCATGTTTCATGTCTTCCAGGCAACACAGCCTGCAGTTCCAGAAGAATTATATATGTACACTTCAAGAGAAGAGCTGAGGTTCTTCTTCATCTATCTCACAGATTTGTGTGTACACATAAACACACACACACACGCACACAAGCTCATACACAGACAGACATATGCACACACATATGTAAGCACGCCTCCATAAAATTGTTAAAATGGCTAAGAACAAGCTGACATGCATTCAGCTCCAGACAAACAAAGGTTGTCTTCTAAAGTACACATTGGTTCATTTAGTTTTCTGTGACCTACTTTTTCCTCTTTGTTTGTTTGAGAGTCAAATCCACTGAACCAGCCATGATTGCTTGGCTTTGTTGGAAGTAGAATCACCTTCCCATGAGTAGGTAATAGCAGAACAATTGTTGCTGAGGGCTTAAGATTGCATTTACACGTTTTATTTATGGGGAGGAACACAAGAGTTTACAGGGAAGATATATCCATAACATACGCATCTCATCTCACATATCCATAATGTACACATCACAAATACATTTAAAGCTTGCTTTGATTTCATTTGATTTTTCTTTTATAATCAGTCACTAAGGGTCATAAAAACAGAGAAACATGAAAAAGTAATACATGGTTGTTTTATCAATAACACAGCTGTATTACTTGCTGATTCTAAGCAGCAATGCTACTCAGCTCCCTCTCATTGAAGATATTACCATAATGCACACTTTGGCATAATTTCAACAAAGCCACGAAGCACTGAGTGCTGTTCTTTGCTTCGGAAATAAAACAGCATTTTGTTACCTGTCCTAATAGATGCTGCATTCATGGGTTGGAGAAAACCCAAGAAATTTGGTTGTGGTCTGGAAAGGATTAATTAAATGCTAAGAACGGGCAGTATATGTAGAGGTTTGTGTTAAACAGAGCCTTCAACTTGCTTTTTGTCTTTCTGCCCCAGATGGACCGGCTACCTCATGAGTCTACTGTTTAGCTTTTAGGAAGCCCCATTGGGCTATAATGAGCCCCAGCTGCAGAGGCTGGACTTCAGCTGAACCAAATAGGTGCAGAGTAGCCAGAACACCTGTAGGACTGCTCTCCTATTTCACCTCTCAGATTCAGCCTGTATAAGACTGTAATAACAGTCTTACAGTCAAATTAGGTAGAGTATGGGGGAGACACTGCCCCATAAGTAAGGTATAGGACTGGATGCTAGGAGACTGTAAAACACAAATGTGACTGTGGTTCTATGAATGAAAGATTATTGTCAGTGACAGTGCTTACTGAATGGATGTGTCACTGTTTTACACTTTAAATGTTGATTATTTAATAATGAAACTGTGAGCCTTTTAGCACTGCCACCTATGGAAGTGCCATAGGAGGATATGTTTTTCCCCTCAATGCCTTGCCTGTAAAATAGGCCTGTAAAATGCCTGTAAAATAGGGCAGCAGTGTAGCATAGTTAACCCTTGGGCAAGTGCTGTACCCTTGGGCAAGGTACTTAACCCACAATTGCCTCAGTACATATCCAGCTGTATAAATGGATGACATTGTAGAAAAAATTGTGACTGATGTAAGTTGCTCTGTATAAGAGCGTCTGCTAAATGCCAATAATGTAATGTAAAATGTATCTTTAGTTATGTGATATAACGTGCTTTCAATGTCTGTGACGGTATCAACCAGGTTTGCTGATCAACCAATCAAGTTTGGAAGAATCTTCAATCTTTTCATACATAGACATTTTATGCAGCCAAAAACGATAGGGGGTAGAGAAAGACTAGAAGCTTCTGTATGCCAGGGGATGATGGGATTATTATGATATTTTCAGTTACCCACCCTTTTGTCATCTACATTTATTATATTATGTTATTAAAGGAAATTTAGGTAAACAGGTGGCTAGACATTCTAATTCATGCAAAAAGTTGACATAACCAAAATAGACAAAGTAACAAGCTAGCAATAACGGAAGATTTGTGGTAACAGAAGATTTGTGAGTACATTATCAATATTCATGCAACTGTAGTTAACTACACTCCCATGCATGAGTGGTATATGGTGTGGAATACCCCATCAGTGCTTTAATCTTGTTTCGTTATCATGAGTCCACAATGTCAGCTTATAGGTGGCCATAATCAGCCCTAGCTGAAGAGATCTGTATACATTAGGTAGACATTCTAATTCACAAAAAAATCAGCTATAAAGCTAAAAATAACTTACAAGATGTTTTGTAGGTGTTATATCTGTATAAACAGCATGCATAAAAGTTCCCCTGTTTACAAATTCTTCCTTCTGTACCTACATACCCTCCTGTGTTTGGTGTGGAATATTCCATCTTTTCATGGTAACTCTAACCCTAACCTAAAAAAGAAACTGTTAAACATTTCCATAAATTTAAGCCATATTTAAAGAAAATATACAAAAAAGTAAATAATTTGTCACAGTTTCTTCACAAAAGCTTTTGCTCTCGCTGTTGTATTCACTGTGAACTAGTACAAACAAGAAGTCAGTTTTCCACTGGAAATAAATTTAAACAGTTTGTGGCATGCCTTTGACCTGGTTCTTTGAAGGACTGAGCCTGCAGTGAGAGATTATGCTTCCTGTGCACACGCTCTCTACGTCACACACAGACACCATGAGAAAAGAGAGTTCTATAACGTGTGCGTCAATGGAAGGCTGTAAGATCACACAAGTACTGAAGCTGTTTTGTGAGACACGTTCTCTAGAAAGCAAACACATTGCCAATTGCACAAAACCATGTTCATTACTGATTATGAAAATGTTTATTTACAAGGCTCAAGTTTATAATTGATTTACAATTAGTATTGAACGTTTACGTGTACATGATGATGCGGATTGAGTTTTTGTTTTTGAGGATTCTGAGGTGACATAGATTATAAGAATATGAATTCAGAATGTTCTCCCCTGTCCTGGAATACCCCGTGTGTCTCCAAATCTTTGTTGATGCCATGTTTTTTTTCCTATGTGTGTGTTTGTGTTTGTTTGGGTGAATCTGACTCTCATTTAAATTTCTGCCATCATAGATGACACCATCTGTCTTTGATAAATAACTTCAGTTTTATCTGCTAAAAGAAAGGAGGCAGCTCTCCTAAATGCTTAATAGTTAAAGCCTTGACAAGAGCAAGTTAGCTTTGAATCTGTGAGCTCCTCCTTGTGGTTTCAAGTTCATTATTAATCCACTTTCTTCCTGTAGTTGTCACTCACAAAAGCAGATACTGCACTCACAAACACACGCACATTCTTAAACTTAAACATTTTCCCAATGAAAAACAAAACCAAAAAAAGAAAGGGAAAAGATATTTCTTGCATTCATTTTGAGCCAATGGAGAACTTTGCAGGCTGTGGTTACCACAGTATAATCCTGCCAAGATTTATATTGTGGATAACTAAACATGTCTCTTTGATTATGTGTGGTCTGGCCTGAATGATTTTATTTTTATGGACCCTTGTGAAAAATACATCTGTAGATTAACAATTGATTGCCATTCAGTATCATGCATATTATAACAACTGCTGGTATTGCTGCCATGTTCACCATCCTCGATAGAGGCCTGCTGTGCACAAAAGCGTGCACAGTGGGTCACCACAGTGAGTCACCAAAGGGAGAGGTGTCAGGTATGTCAGGTAGTGTGTGAGGGAGACATTGCCCCAAAGCTACGGTATGGGACTGTGTGCAGTCCCGTAATAGCTATATAGCTCTATAACATAGCAATATACAGCTGTATAGCTGTAAGCTAATATAGCTAAATCACTGAGGATGTATAGGGTACCAGACACTTGGTGCTGAGGCCTTTCACTGAAAACATGAATGCATGCTTACTTTTTCAGACAGGGGAATGGAATAACCTTGGCATGTTCTTTATTACACACAGAGCGGAGCATGGAAGCATTGCATTGAGGCTGTATCTTTCAGACATGTTTCGTTAGGGGGGTTGGCAGGATTCATGAGTCCAAAGGTCAACTCAATGAGCAGACTATCAACATGGTCTATCTGTGCCTCACAGGTGCGTGGACTGGCAGAAGTGGACACAGGGGTCATTGGGTCACCTACCAGGGAGGCCTCTCAAATTCTCCAGGTTCTGCCTCTGAGCCTGATTGGTCTGACCCTGAAATAGCTGTCTCTACCACTGCCAGAGGCAAGGAGGTTGGGTCCTCATTCAGGGACATGTTTTGTGTCTTGCCCTTTTAACACCAGCTGGAGGGTGGCGTGTTTGTTTTAAGAGTGACACTAGGTGTGGATTCACAGTACAGTCAGGGGTTCAGGGCTCTGAGTTATCTTGACACAAGTGTTCGACTCGTAGTGTCAAGGTAATTAGGAGGTCTGCTTCTGCTGCAAGCTTGCTCTCTAGACTTCCAATAATGCGTTTCCCCCCACTCAGTCAATAGACTCCAGCACTCTTTCAAAACACACTCCACTCAAGCCTTTCACATCACGTTTTAGTGAATCCATTTTTCATTTATGTGTGTGTGTGTGGGGGTATGGTGGGGGTTGGAGGGGGGGGCGGTGGTGGTGTTAGAAACACAGGGTTTTAACATTGAAACATTTCAGCGATTAATGTCATTAGCGTTAATCCAGCCTCTAAGCCTTTTACCGACTCTGTGTCATTGGGCTGGAATAATGAAGTGCCATTTTCTGTGCTGGAATATTTTCAAGCCTCCTGTGACAGAAGCCACAGGCAAGTTGCTGGCCAAGTCAAAATGATCCCTGTAGTTCCTAATGTTCTGCTTCTCAATTTATCCATCCTGAACCATGCCTCTCCATAAAATGTGCAGCATGTGTAAACTACGGTATGCAACTAATCCAAATGCCCAGATTGACACAATAATAAAGGAATTTAATAGAAAGAGTACTTCTGTTGTCCCAAAGGAGGAAATTAATTATTGCTGAATTCACAAAATTCAGGACAAAAGTGTAATGTTATACAGCAGTGCTACAGTAAACGACTTACAATACAGTTCACATTTCATTGTATGCAATCCAGTATAGCCAATACGTTTAGCAAAATACACAAACTTAATTTGCACCATTAGCAAGGTATAAGAAAGTGCAATCTGGCATGGAGTTATAAGAAGATGCCAATTATTCATTCCCGTCCTGTGGTCCTCATTATTGAACATTACCAGGTTCTAGTTTTAGCCCTCTTTATATGCTGAGGTAGTTTACAAGGGTAAAAACAAATGTTCTGGATGATTATTAGTGCTGCTGGTATCTGCACACAGCAGCCATATTGATCTTGGACTCTGAATATAACGAACAAACAAATGATCCTTGTATTTATAGAAATTGCAAAAACCATTGGCTGTAAACTGTACTTGCTCGGGCCTTCTCCATTCTTATGATGACATGGGGTTAAAGTGAACTGCAAATAATCTTTTAAAGATAGAAATGAAAATTAGAGTAGCATTGTTATTGTGGGGATGTACTTGCAAAACAACACAATGAATGCTTCCTAATGTGTTTTGGGAGATGCAAACTTGTGACATATTTTAGATCCCATTAATAAAAACAATTTCAAGTCTGGGTGTGTCACAGATATGTCTATGAGGTCTCTGTGTCTACCCCCATTGCCCTTAAATAAATCCAGTCAAGAGTAATGATGCACACAATGCTGCGCGATTAGATTTTTTTTGCAGCAGCAGCTGGAATGGGCGTGTCAGCATTTAAGCTGCTTGCGCATACACTACACAGTGTGTGGCTGGAGATCTGGTCTGGACACCCTGGGGCTCAGCAGTTACACTTTGCCAATTAAATGAGAAGGGAACAACCTGATGCCAGTGGTGGGGCATACGTGCAGAGCTGCAGAGCACCACATACCCACAGGGGTATCTATTATACATGCCCTTTGTGCCCACCTTCGGAAAGGGCAGGCCGTGTCATGGCTTCATGTAGGTAGCACATTACCAGCAAATCTTTGAATGCCTCCTGGCAAGAATCCACCTCCCAGAAGCCACAATAAGGACACAACAAATCTCCCAATATTTGCTGTTGACTTTCTTTTTATTTTTTTAACATACTCAACTCTCGTCTGAGAGGTACAAAATCAAAACCATTTCCAACACGCACGCACACAGATGGTCATTATTTTCTGCCCTGTAACTTCCAAGTACAAGTTTCTTGTTACTAATAGCAAAAACAGAGGTATGACACGTGGCTGTTTAATGATCTGTCCTGTGTTCCTCAGAGACAGACAAGCTTTGTGCAAGCCTTTACATCCTTAATGAATACTTTGCACCTGTAATAGTGCCAGGCTGTCTGAGAATGAGTTAAAAGCTGCCTGTGCACACAAATGACAGCCATAGGGCTCTGTGTGGCAGGCATGGTGAGGAAAGTCGCCACCCTCACTGGCTCACTCAGGTTTTATCGCTGAGCAGTGTGAACGTTCACTTAAAATGGAACATGACAGAGAGGCCACGACTGATGGTCACAACACTATTGAGTTATTTTGTGGGACACACAGCCACCTTTCCCATGATCCTTTTTGGCTAATTTATATGTTAAATAATTTTGGGACACAGTTAATTGCCGCTGTTATGTTGTTAATTTAAAATAACGCTTTCCCTCATCATACCAAAAGTAGCGTTTTAAACTGCAAAGAGGACACACTGAAATTTTGTTTGCTCGTACAGAACAGGCTCTAAAATATAATATTAAAACATTTCAGAGCTGTTATTGTGTGGTAGCAGCTGTGTAATACTTTACATTGCTCTCAATTGCAACTCCCCTCTGTCCGTCATACAGTGGGTAACAGAAAACTTTATCCCTAATATGTGCTCTAAAATGGTTTCTGTAGCAGATTTTACCAAAAGTGGTTCAGTTAATTCTTTAGTTAATCATCTATTTCAAAGGTATTCATATTTTCAAAAATTAAAAATATATGTAAATTCTAAACAAGCTTGAAAGGGGAGCACAAAGATCTTTAGTAGGATTTTGTCTTGTATCTTAAACCAGGGTTTATACAAAAATGGCTTCAGTTACTTAAATTAATCATGTTTTAATAATGCTTAGGTACAAATGTGTCATACTGCCTTTCATTACAACATTCACAACAACTAAACACATTTTTGCAACATCAAAAGGCAGGGATCTGATTGCAATGGCAAGGGCTTTTATTTCCTGGTCTGCTGAGCCAACATCAGGAGGGAATTGGAGTGCATGATCTCTCCTCCCATAAGCATTCTGAATTTACATTAAAGGTAACCTAATCAGTGGTATCCTAAAAAACAGAATGAAGCTGTAGCCAAAAGAGTATAATTGACTAAAAAGTATTTGAATCCAATTGTTGAAACATTGAAAAATATGCAGTTTTTGTTTTGTGCTTTGTATAATTGGCTCCAGATTTCAGTTTTCTTTTTCTTTCAGATTTTCATTTTCATTTCAAATTTCATCTTTTTTTGCATAAAGCATTTTTAATCTCCCGCAATTTTCTATGACTAAAAAAATGAAGTGTATGTGGGGGGGGGGGCTGTCAGGAGCTCGCCTTCCAGGGCCAGGAGAAGAGTGTCTAATTCATCATGCCTGTGTGAGACTCTCACTGCACACCCAGGCCTCTAAGTGAATTAGGACACTGTTGAAGTCAAACAATCGATCAAGGGAATTCTGCTTACCGTAATTGGTTTTGCTAAACGTGATGGTCATAATTTTGAAGCGTGCGGCTTCTGAGGCGGCTGCCGAGCTGAGGTCCTCAGAGAGGCTCTTTACGACATTAGGGAGGGGCCATAACGGTCGATGTTACACATTTTCAGAGCGAAGACTTTTACCATTTAATAGATTATAGGATTTAATCAATTCTCGAGCGGGAGGCAGAGTGCATTATCATTTTGGAAATCTGCGGCGAGTTGTCCTCCGAGGGATGTATAAAAATAATAGACCGTGCGGTGCATTGAAGCTCATTTAATAACACAGAGGGGCTGAGTGAGGATGGATGAATTATGAACGACACCCTGGCAGCGCCCTCTCTCCTCCCTGCCTCCTCTCTCATCCTCTGTCACACACACGCACACACACACAGACACACAAAAACACTTGCCCCTTGTTGCTAGTACGGCATTGAACAGTGCTTGATTCCTGTCCTGAAGATTTTTTAGGGTGATTCATTACTTGTGTTTCCTTATGAAAATGACAATGCGGGCTTTATTAAAGCAAGAGTTTACAGCACAGAGGTCTGGCTGGCAATATCAGCATGGTGGTTCTGAGCCAGGAAATGAGAATCAGACACAGGCGGTATTGGCAGGAGTAAAAAAATCAAACACAGTCTCCAGAGCACAGCATAGATTTCACTCTCCTCAGACTGCAGCAGAATTTATTCATCCATAATTAAGGATTAAACTTTATTGGAGAGTAAAATGACAGCTCTACCCTTGAATATTACAGCTCAGAGAGTAACAGAATGTTAATTTAACCTGCTCAGAGTAGTGCGATGGGCCCTCGCCAGCATTAGATGTTTAAATAATCAGAAACAACAAGCAGGGAGTACAAGCCGGGGAGCTGAGCGGCCTTCGTTGAGTCAGAGAAGGACTTTGTTGGTCTCGGCTGACTTGGCTCACCACTGTTTTCTCAACGCTCCCCGCAACAGCTTAAATATCTATGAACTGCGCACCGCTGAAACTACTTTGATGAGATGCTCCATGAAGAGCTGCCCATTTCATTTTTGACAGATTTTTTTTTTTGTTTGTTTTCTCCTCTCTCGCTGCCTCTGATGTGTGTCTTCCCCAGCTCGCCTCATCAAGTCGGGTGCCTGCGTGTATCTAGCGGGGCCATTGATCTGGGATTATGGTATAAGTGTAAATAGAAAGAGAAAATCACAAATCGATAGGAGCGCATCGCTGAAGCTGCCAATGCAGCCAGCCTCAGGCATCCTGATCGCCCCGGTTTTGTTTTGTTTTGACCCCTGGAGATCCCTCGGTAGCAAGCCTCGCTTTGCTTGTTTCGGCTTATTTTTCCCCCATTTTCTCTCTTTTTTTTTTAAAGTCCCATCAAATGCTGTTAGTAGAAGGGAGAGGGGTATGTTTTGTATGTATTCTATTCTTCTTTTCTTTTTTTACCTCTGGACTCCGGGGCATTAAAAATACCTTAATTGCTAGATATGGAATATTTATGGGGTCAATAGCTCTAAATAACGTTAGTTTATTTATGTAGATTTTGATTTCCCACTTGGCGGCTGTTGTTGTTGTTTTCATTTAAGGAATCCTCAGAGTTCATTTCATACCGTAATGACTACCATAAATTGGGATTCTGATTGCTTTGTTCCTCAAAGAGTTCTTGCTAATGTGAAGATCAACATACAAAGTTGTGGTTGAGTGAAACTGATTTCAGAGAGTCAGTACCAGCGTTGGAGGACTTTTTTTTTGTTCTAGTGACTGCACTGGTTGTGAGACATTACAATGGATTATATCTGCTGTGCAAATGTTGCTGTCATAATTATAGTGGTTGTGGATGTCATTGTTGCCAAACATCATTGTTGTTGAAAAGAATATTGTGTGGTTTGTCCCAGTATGTGCATAAGCAGTGTGTAAAGGTTGACCAAGCATTCATTATGATTAGAATTGCTTTGTCAAGCCTTTTTTCATTTACCAATCGTGCATTATGGTACTTTCAAACAAAGAATGGTCGTTTTTTGCCAGTGTATAGGTACAGTGTATTATAGTGTATACTGTTTATCTACATAGTTGACATTTTAATTATCTATGTATGCAGGTTCATATTTAAGTGGAGCATTTAATTTAATTTTAACATTTTATTTTTAAATTATAAATGTTTAAGTACCTTGTTTAAATGTACAATGGCAGTGTCCCATGCGGAAATCAAACCTGGGCCTTCAAGTTACAGTTTTTAAACCACTACACAGCTTTTCCATTCACACAGTCCTGCTGTTGCCTTTCTGTTTTTTTCTTCTTCTTGAGTTCATTGGATCCAGCTTTATGGTTTCAGGGCTTTGCTAGATGTTCCGTTTACTGTCGTCTTTGAGAAGTGATTTGTGATGCTTTATGATGGGCGGAAGGAAAGGAGAGTAAGAGCAGCGTTAGGCTGTGGACAGCAGAGCTCTTTAAAGAACACAGTGAAGTGAGCTGTTTGGAGACGTGAACAGAGGCCAGGAGTCAACAGGATAGATTAAGGTGAAAGATTGAATCTGCCATGGAGCTGAGAGAAGGCAGCAGCTATTGTTCCAAGACTGACCTTGTTGTATTTTCTCATTGTTTGTCCCAAAGTTCGTCAGATGTCAGCCACCTCCAGTAAGGAAAGTCTTTAAAGGAAAGCTGAAAAAGATTTAAGACCTGCCCAAGAGCTATTTTTGCTCACTCATATCTTTGATTTGGATCAAAGTTAAACTGACACATGGGATGTAATCCTGCCTTTAAACCTCTTTGGCTGTGCCTTGCAATTGAAAGTGCAAATCCCAGAGGCGGTAGCACTCTGCAAAGGGGTGTGTATTGGCCAAATTGGCTTAAACCCTTGAATAAGAGCGTGTTTTAGTGACTTTTTATAGTCTGGATTGTGGGTGTTTATTATTTCAAGGTTGGTACAGTTTGGCCAAGAGCCTCTGCAATAACCGAGTTTGGGCCCTTGGCCCAGTCTGTCACAACTCAAGATGCAATATTTTCACTGCACGAGGATAAACACACACAACCTTTAGAAATGCATTTCTTTTTTCTGTCCTTGGATGCTTTTTTGTCTCCCATGTAAGGCATTTGGAGGTCTTGCTTACCAAAAGCAGCACAGAAATGAGAATTTTATTAGATTAGAAGGCACTGGCCTTTCTGGATTGAGTTAATAAATCAGCATTTCGCTTGGTCATGACAGACGCGCTGAAAGAGCGTGGAAGAATAACTACGTAGGTGGGGTGGGAGCAAGCCGCCTTGTTTGGAGCTATTCATCATGGATCGCCTGAGCTGCTGCTTTGTTTAGAGAGCAATGGTAATACCTTTACCCAGCTTTGACACATAGTAAAGGAACAATAAATGCTTGTTTTGGCAACCAGACAGTAGTCATTATAAATATTTCCAACTGTACGCCTGAGGAATTGTGTGCGCAGTGTGTTATGCCACATACCTAACACTTGGCATAAAACAAATGATTAAAGTTCCTTCTTATAGGTCCCCTTTAGTTTTAGTGTCAGCCATATACCTCCCTGGCATGCTGTGCACCTGGGTCTGGGGGTTATCTTGCAGTAGTTTGTTTCATGCCACATTCCCAAAATTCCCGAGGTCCTGTTCATACAGCTAACGTGGTTGCACCTCATTTGGGACTGTGATCACTAACTTGTGTCACGCCCTTCCTGAGCAGGGATATTGCAAGCCTATCAGTATTAGCTAACTAACTTTCTGCAGATACGCCAGGCAATAGCGTTGTCTTTAGGGGTTATCAGAACTATCCCCGGAACCTCTCAGGGCGGCGTGCAGCTAGTACACATTCGGCTTGCTTAAATACAACAGAAAGAAATGAAAGATTGACGTTACCTAGAACTTCAGGACACGGACACCAAAGCTTCACACATTCCGTGGCCAGCTCGCACCTGTCGCCCCGCGACGGACAGCCCGGCCTTGGGGTAGCGAAGAGAGCGGCGTTCGCTGGCTCTCTTGCGTTTGGTTTGTTCAGTTCAATTTTCTAAAAGGTCCCCGTCAACTCCAGCTGCACTTCACTTGTTTGTACAATTCAGTTGGTTGCCTTTTCCAGGACTTAACAAAAGGAAAAGAACGCAAAACACGGTGTCGTGGTAGAGTGGTCGGTCGCAAACTGCAGTAGGGTACTCAGTTTTCCCATGGGAGACCAGCTTCAGCAGTCCTCATGGATCCACAGCGGCAGCAGCCCAGGTGCACGCGCAACCCCCACCGGAAATAGCCTCATTCCACGTGCAGCCCCGGGTCACAGGGTCAAACCACTCCCTCATTAATTAAACAAACGCCAACCTTCCTTTCATATTGTACCAAGCAAGCCAAAGTGTTTTAGGGACCCACTAATTCTAATAGTGAAATTTACTTTAATAAATCTAACAAAAATGTGTATTAATAATAACAGGCTCATCTGGGGACTGATAAGATCTCCTGGCACTCTTAAGGGTCATATTAGATCGTAAAAGAAATGGCCTGTCCGTAACACTTGTAACCTCTCTGCGCTCTTTCTCAAACCCTATTCAAGCTGCTGGCATAGTGACATATGAGCTATGCACTCCAGGTCAAATTATCAGAGCTCAGTATTTGTATGCATCGTCATGATTTGCTGAGTCACTCTTTTTAAGTATTACTTATAATATTTGTTGTACTACTTTTCCCTGTGATGGCTGTAAATTTGTAAACCAAAAATGCTGGCAAAAAATGCAGCTTCTGCCTGGATTTACATTCATGAGAGGCAATGTGAGTGACAGCTGTGAGTGTAATGTCCCTCAGGGAGTGATGGGTGATGCTTCTTGACAGGGAGGGGAGTAATATCAAAGACAGGGTGGGATTCCTGAAAACGGTGCTAGGCTGTGTGTAGCTGCACACATTGCTTCTCAGGCATGGTAGAAGGGAGGTTCATCACATGCAACCACAATATGAAAAAATACAGGGTGAGGAGTCTGCAGAGAAGTAAAGACCTAAACACACTTACTTGCATTTACCTTGAAGCTGTTGGCACTGAAACAAGCTTGCAGAATGTGAACAAGACACAAGAACAGTGGCGCAAACTGGTAAACACGGTGGCATCCGATAATAAATAATAAATCGTCCTGTCCCCTTCTCCCTCTTCTTTCTGTGCTCACAGTCTCCCTGGGCCCACAGCTCGGAACGGCGAGCCGGGACACTCCAGCGGTGCCTCGGGCAGCTCCAGCGAATCAGAAAGCAGCTCGGAGTCGGACTCAGACAGTGAGAGCAGCTCCAGTGACAGCGAGTGTAACGAGGCTTCACGCAGTGCCACGCCGGAGGTATAGCTATCTTTCTGCATCTCCCACAGCACCTCCCCTGGAGACAGAGCTATGCCACTGAATCTCCAGTAACGCTAACTCAGAGGTAGAGCTCATTCATCGCATCTCCCGCAGGCCTCCATGGAGGCAGACCTACCTCACTGCATTTTCCATAGGGAGAATTCTAGAGATAACTGTGTTAACATCACAGGGTTAAGATTAGGTTTCACAAGGTTATGGTACATTGACATAATGAGGCCCCGAAGCCAGCAGGGGGCTTTTTCCACAGGGAGGAAATAGACACCATTCTTGAACATATGGATAGTCACACGTGGAGTTGGTATCTTCAGGCACATTTTGACTCCTTCTTACAGGGAGAAAAATGGCCTGAACCAGGTCACATGGAGTTTTGTTATAGTATAAGAAACTGAAACGCAAATACCTCTCACTAAATCCAGGCCATTTCTCCCTGTAGATGGAGAGAAGCTAAAGAGTTCTGCTAAAAGTGTAATTGGCTGCTTTAAGCTACCCCATAGTGTTGTGCTCCTGGCACTGCTGAAGTTGTGTAAACACTCTCCATTGTGGCTCTCCGCACCCTCAGATTCCCATGTTACTGGCTGTTGGCCTGATTAGCCAGGCTTGTCCTCTGTGTGGATGAGAAAGGGCTTCTGGGTCACAAAATTTGACAAATAATCCAGCAACTTCCAGTGTTACAGCCTCTTGTGTCATAAAAGTTGTTTCTGTTCATTCACTGAACAATATTCCCACCAAAGCGTGGAATGTAAATTCATATGTTTTCTAAAAATGGAACAGTGTGAAAGATTACATTTCATGAGAGCTTGCATCAGTGTGTCAGATTGAACATTGGGCTAATGTGACTTACACTCCTCACCCTTAATGTTTCATTATTTAGGCTGTCCGCGGTGAACAATTATTCTCTGAGCAAACTGCCATCATTTTTGAAAAATCACTCAGGACCATCATTTATGATTTCGCTTGAAAGATTTATCTTTGCGTGAAAGCATAATGCTACACACGGCAGCAGATGTGGAGTAATATGAGTGATGAAAGCATCTCCCACTCATCTGAGAACCGTAAGAATGATACTGGGATCAAACATGTATGAGACCTGTCAATATTTCTGCTGTTTTCATTCATTTTTAGCAGGGGAACTTGAACACATGGTCATTCAATGGCATTAAAACAGGTTGTAGTATGTGTCAACAGGTAGAATAGTATTTCAATTTTTTAACACTTTTTATCAATTCATATTTACTGCCCTCTCTGCAGCCCGAACCTCCATCAACAAATAAGTGGCAATTGGACAAATGGCTGAACAAAGTGAATCCCCACAGCAAGGCTCTGATTAGCACCCAGCCTGAGAGCCACGGGATTAGCCACTCCCAGCCTGATGATGGCCAGGCAGACGAGGCCCATGGTCCAGGAAAGGGCAAGCCGGGTGTGGCTCTGTCGCAGCCTGATGCTAAGGAGAGGACACTGCTCAGCCCCGTTCGGGAGAAGGGGAAGCCCCGGACAGGCCAGAAGACCCCTGAGGGCAAGGGCACAAAGCTCAAGTCCCCACCCACTGTCGAACTGGCCCCGCCCCGAAGGACCATGGGGAAAAAGCAGCCCAAGAAGTCAGAGCGTGGTCCCAGTGGGGAGGAGCACAGCTGGCCCAAACCCAGCAACCCCAGTGCCACCCCTAAGGAGAAGGATCCGCCTCCCCTGGAGCTGCCGAAAGCCCGGACCAAAGGCGCCAACGGCAAGACTGCCCCCAGGAAAGAGCCCCGCCCTGCCACAGCACCTGCCCCCGCACCGGACAAGAAGAAGCATCGGGGGCCCACCAAGATTATCCCAAAATCCAAGGAGTTCATTGAGACGGAGTCCTCATCGTCTGAGTGCCACTCTGACCCAGAAGAGCAGGTGAAGATCCAACCCCCTTGCCCTGGCCCTAGTAGCATGGGCCTGCTGAAAGCCAAGGACTGCAACAGCAATATCCTGAGCGTCAGTAGCCTTACCAGCACCAGCAGCACCTCCATCCCGGATCCAGGGGCTGCAGACCTTCTGGAGGAGCCCCTCTTCTCCCCCATCCCGCCAGTCCAGAGTGCACTGCTGTCCCCGCTCAGGGACCTGGAGGAGATCAAGTCTCTGTGGGTCAAAATTGAACTCAGCCTCTTGTCCAGGATCCCAGGGCGGGACCCCCCAGATACACCCCCCGTGAAAGCCGAGGCCCGGGAATCAAGCACCAAGCACAGACGGCAGTCCCCCGCTGCCACGCCTTCAGAAAAAACCCCCAGTAAATCCAAGAGGAAACACAAGGCAAGTACTCCACCCTGTCACTCTGCCATGTGACCCTAGACACACTCTCCTTGTGTGGCATTGAGTAGCATTACCATTTTATCCAGGATACCACAGACATGAAAAACCCATGAAATCAGCTGCAAGTGACAGAAAGAGATGAAAACCTTCATATTGTTCTGTTTTCACCTCCACAGTCCGAGAGCGGTGACGCAGTAGGCGGGAACAAGAAGTTGCGGTTGGAGAAGGAGACAGCACTGCTTCCTCCTTGTATATCCCCCATACACAGCCACAAGCTCACCAGCACAAAAGAGTAAGCCTCTCACTTTTCCCACTATGCTTTTCAAGACAACTTTCCCCTTGCTACATGCTGGGAAGAATTGATGACTCACTGGTAGAAACCTTGCAGACAGCAATCAACACTCACAATATGTAGGTTAGTGCTGGTTGCCAGCTCTTCAAATTGAGTGCTCTCATTGAGTCAAGGAAGTCAAGGAAGGTAAGAACTGAGAACTACAGAGACCATGCAAGGTCATGGTTTGGCCTAGTCTGTGTCATTTGTGTCATGGTAGTCAAATTGCATCATGTTAATTTCACAGTGACAGGAACAGAACTCCCCAACAAATAGTACAGAGCAGCTCTACTGTTTTTCAAAGGGGCATCTAATGTTGAGGGTTTCTAGGTCATTTTATTTTTAGTAGTAAGATAATTATTAATTTTTTTTACTTAGACACCTCTGAGCTTGCAACAGCAAGAGTTTTGAGCTTTTCAACCCAGATTTGCCACTTTCCCAAACCTAGTTCCCTAACCACACTGCTGGCTGTTGATGTACTTCATCACTGCAGATCTGTTGAAAGCACTGAAGAACTCCCCAAAAATCATACTAATACTAAAGCTTACGAATCTTAATAATACTACTGTGTGTGCGTATATGCATACATGTGTGCCTGTGTGTGTGTGTGTGTGTGTGTGTTTCTTTCTTGTATGTTGTTTATAATTCCTAGACTGTTAATATAAGTCACACAGGGCATATGCAGGGGTTTTCAGGACCCTTCTTAAGGTTAGCATGAGAGTTAGCTGTCTGCAATTTCACTAATATATATTTCACCTTCACAAGTAAGGCCATTTGTCAAATGAATAAATGAAAGCAATATAGAAAATTCAGTTCTAAATGGGATCTCTTATACCTAAATACTTTAGCTGACTTTGTAGATCAGTTGGTTCAGAAGGAATCTGTCATTAGTTTAACAGAAGACTTACTGGTTTGCTTATCTACCAGATAAAGCCATGCAACATTTCTCAGCGAAAACATGTTTTTCATTGTGTACCATATAAATACAAAAACCGTAATCTTTCCATATACTTTGGAGTTCATATTTGGTATGGTCACATCTAAACTATATATGTACGCTATAAAACCAGTGTACATTTTTGGCCCAGTTCACACGTTTGACATAACCAGTGGCACTTTCTTATTGCCTTACCAAACACCTTAAAAACCAGTGTTAGTGTCTGCACATTAAGTCTTAGAGAATCATTAGTAAACTATTTGAAGTGGAAATATACTCTGAAGTTGAAAAAATTCAAATAATCCAGAAATAATTCACATAATCATGAGTAATTTTCTTGCCCATAAAAAAGCTGTTTTTCAAAACCATCCTGGCAGACACAGTCCAAACTTGAGCCTCTACCTTAGTATTGTGTTAGTTTATGCTCCAGGCTATCAAGGCCTTTTATAGTCTATCCCCTGAGTTATGGTAAGGGGGAGAATGGTTCTGTGTGGAAGACAGAAAATAAAAATAGTGATGAATATTTTCCCACCAGTGCCTCAGGGGCATTCACACCCAATATTGATTCAAAATATTTCAACATAGCACAGCCACTCAGGTGGTATTGTGTTTGTGTGTGTGTGTGTCTGTGTGTGTGTGTGTGCATATTTGTCTGTTTATTTCACACACAGAAATACTAGGAAATAACTGTAGTCCCCAAGCAGACTTCGTATCATTTCCACTGAATCAAAGTGAAAATCCAAGACTTCCCCTGATACTGAGTTCGGAGAGGATAATAAGTATTGCAAATATAAGTACTAGGGATTCCCCATTATATCAGGCTACCAATATGTTATATTTTCTTAATTCATAAATTTGTATGTGTGTATGTCTGTGTGTGTTATTGTCTCAACAATTGATGGTCATCATTCATGTGGTCAATGACTGACTTTGAGAATAGTTTGGAAGTTTCAGTCCATTTCAGGCTTTTGGTATTTATGGGGGTGAGTCTTAAGTATGCAAGGCAGTTACATTTTGCTTTATCAGATTGATTTGTTCTCTGTGTAGCATCTTAAGGAAACAGCCCAGGAAGAGGGAAGACAAGCTCCTCCCACCCCCGCTGTCTCCTCTCTCCAACGACCCCACGCACCCGTGCAGAAACAATGAGGGCAGCTCTTTCAGCCAGGAGGGCGGCACCAACACTACCAGCACCCTACCCCCCAGCTGCTCGTTTCATCTCTCTTCTTCGTCCTCCTCTTCCTCACACAAGCACCGCAAGGTTGACAGCAAATCAGCCCCTCTTTCAAAGACTGTCAACGTAAGCAAAATAGAGCAAAGGAACTGGTTAAGCCCAGGAGTGGAAAAATATTTAAATAATGTTGAAGCACTGTTGAACTATAGCTTAACAAGATCAAATCCGGCAGTTCCCCACCCGCAAACAGAAACTTCAAAATTAAAATCAGTGTTGAGGGTGGTTTCTTTCTTGGAGCAAACCAAAAGTTTTTGAGATGTAAGAAAGCTGTTCCTAATATTTGGTTTGCAATTTGGGACTTCAGGCTTTTTAGCTCCAGCACAAAAACCCTTTCTGACCCTTTCCAGTGTTATTTAAACAAAAATGTTTATAATTTAACTAATATCTATGGTTTCATTCTGCCTTCTACATTCATCAGAATAAAATTACTGTTTTGGGAGGAAATGTATGAGATAAAATTCACTTTTGATATGATAAACACCAAGTTATGCACAGTGTTTAAAGATTATGATAGATAGCTTCGTTGCATTTTGCTCAGATCTCCCTACATTTAGAACATGGTCAGAAGTATGGCCAGTTACTTCAGATCTTTTTTTTTTTTTTACTTGAGCCGTTTACCACCATTTCCTGTATTTTTGCAAAACGAATTACCCTTTGGAAGATTTTCAGAACGGCATTAAAGACACACAAATGTATCCCATGTGTGGAATAATCCTCTTTTAATCTGTCAAAGCTGACGACTAGCCAGAAATGTAACCTAGTGGAAATGTTGCTGATGAATTAGTGTTATAATTGGAGAGATGGTGAACACTAATTATCATTTGGATTATTGTTGCTGCTTCTCACAGGATGAGGACGCCTATAGCAAGCCTCCCAGCAGTTTCCATGGCAACGGTCAAAGTGACCCAGACCTGTGGCCGAATTCATCATCGACGTCGCTGGATTGCTTGGTGCACCGGAGGCCCAAGTTGATGTTTGACGACACGTAGGTTTTTTGTAATATGTGCCTCACAGCATCCATAAGTTCTGGACCCTCACACCCACTAATTACAAATGACAAATCAGGTGCTAATCAGGTTAATTTTGGGGTTATGTATCTCACTAATACAAGTAAAGAAGCCATTAGTTGTTGGTGATTAACTCCAATTTTTCTAACTGGAGGGGTTTCATATTCATTTAATGGCTGCAGGTACTAATAACATAAGTCTTTAACACAAGTGAACCCTGAATTGAATGTACAAAAGCCAATAGTGAAGGTAAAGTTGTTCTATACCAGTCAGTCTAATGTAGCTGTGTTATGTGTTATTTGAATTAATACAATTCAAATCAACAGTAATAGGACATAACATCATAGGACACAAAAATATAGAAGAATCCCATTGAGTCACTGTCATGTTTAAAAGTCCAATTGCTTAAAATGTGTGAATGAAATGTGTTTTTTGGTTGTGATGATTCACACAATAACATGAACCCTGTTGCTCCCTGTCCAATTATCTCCCACACACAGACTTCACAATGCTGACTACTACATGCTGGAAGCCAAGAAACTGAAGCACAAAGCCGATGCACTGGTAAGCATAATCATGTTTATCTTTTGTTCTTTCTTACCAAGATTATCAGTTTACGGGCTATTGAACAGACGAATGCTTGTAGCTGGTATTTTGCATTTTGTGAAATTTCAGCATTTATCATTGAAGTATTTTTTCCTCCTCTGAGCAGTGATCACTGTACCTAATTTAATGTTTATTCTGTGGTTCAAGTTTGCAAAAATCAAAATCTCACAAGTACCACTTTAAAATATTAACAGCAAGTAGCAAATATGGCCAGTTGTGAAAAAACAGCAATAACAAGAAATAGCTAATGCACTGGAGTTGGCCATTAGCTTTCAGGAGCACTCCACAGAACTTTGTGTGTCCTGTGTGAGTGAGTGAGGTTTTATGAAGTAGCACAACAGAAGTGCTCATATACCTCTCCACAGCCCTCAGTGCACAGTGCCACACTTGATTTATACTTTATACCAATAATTGGATTCCAGCAATTATGTTTCCAGACATTGTCCTTTATTGAAAGTTACATCATATGCCCATAAATCTAGACTCGGGTATGAAAGTGGCCGTGAATACAAAGCGAGGTGAACTGATTGCCCGTGTAACGCTACATGACTGCAATCAGCGCTGGAACACGTATTGAATCTTAAATCAGCCAGCCCTTATAAAAAAAGCTTACTTCAGAGGTATAGGACCTCAAGAGATGATCTCAGTGGCGAGTGGCCTGCAAATCAATTTTACCATCACATGCTGATGAGGATGTGTCTTGGGTGTAGAGGACTGAGTGACGCGATGATGTTTCTCTTATGGGATCGCATTGATAGGAGCGAATGAGAAAATGGAAAATCAATTGTCTTATGATAGCCTGCAGGACTTACACAAGAGGAAAAAATGTATGTGTGACCCATTGCCCTACTGCCTTTTTCTCTGCTGAAGGTGATACTCATTTTTTTTTTTGATAATGGCTTGGTGCTTTCGGACTCAAATAAGGTTTGCAAATAAGCGTTTCTGTCTGCATCCAATACATCTAACCACGGCCCCGTTTCCTCTCTTGTCTCACAGCTGGAGAAGTTCGGCAAAGCCATCAATTACGCCGACGGCGCTCTCTCGTTCATCGAGTGCGGCAACGCGATGGAACGGGACCCCCTGGAGGCCAAGTCTCCCTACACCATGTACTCGGAAACAGTGGAGCTCATCAGGTTAATATCCGCACGGCACCGCCCCACCTCCCAGCCTGACACTCCAGCCCCGCTGCGATTAAAAAAACAACAGGGATCATCGCCACATAATGATCACCACCACCGTGCAGGAATGAGGGGATTAGCAGCCCTTGCTGTAATAACATCAATGGAAATTAAAATAGATGGACCTTGCTGGCACGTCTTTGCCCAAAGAGATCTGTGCGCTGGTGATTGAAATATTTTAATAAAAAATGTGTTACATACTGTAATGAACATGAAACTGTCATTCAGCAGGCTTGATTTCAGCCATGGGTGGCTCAGGGAGAGAGCCGACAGCCCTGTCCTGTGTTCGCAGGGGCTTAGTCTTTGATTTGGAAGGGTTGCTCAGGGGAAATGAAGTCTGGCTCAAATGGCAGTAAGATCTGTGTTTGTTTTTTGAAGGTATGCGATGCGTTTGAAGAACTTCACCAGTCATTCAGCCACATTAGCCGAGAAAAAGCTGGCAGTCTTGTGGTAAGTCTGCTGTTTGCATTTCATACGGGTCCTGTTGCTGCACTCTGACCTTACTACTCCAGCATGAGAAGTGGTCAAAAAAAATTATTTATTCAAGCTCTTCAATACCCATTTCCCTGTAGTGTAAGGAGTATGATTAAGGCACTTGAAGGCTCAATCTATGAGTCTGCATGAATCTATCGTATATGCTGCATATGAGGTAATCACAGACCTGCGTGTGTCAATCAACATCTGAATTTCAATGTGTTTCAAAAAATGCTGGGTGCCATTTACCATCCTGCGATTGTTGCATATCTGCTCAGACGTCACACAACATCATTAGATGTATCTTGAAGAGAGCTTTTAAAACACAGATGAATGGTTTTAGCAGCTTAAAGTGGACCATTATTCTTGTATTTCATTTGGCTATTAGGGTATAACTAATGATGCTCTGCCAGCGGCTACCTAAACACATATTCTTATGCAGCTGGAGAGAAATGAATGCACTGCCTGTCGCATTTCTGTGACCGGGTTATTTCTGGTTGTTTTTTTTAAAGATTGGGTGTTTGCTTACAGAGCATGTCTGAAGCTTTGAAAAACATTGCAGAGATGGAAAATCCTACTGCCACACTACAGTGATTTAATGATGCAAATAACACAGACCAAGAGTGTTAAAATCTGCCACCACAGCCCATCATATACATTTAATGTTTTAGATTGAGCAGTCTGTCTTGCTTAGTTTGAGGTGATCTTTCCTAAATTATAAATCTACAGTATACTGTTAATGGCTGTTGTATAGACCTGTGGAGTGTGCATTGCAGAAAAGGGTGGTGGAATCAGGGACATCAGACCTCCCTGATGGGTACCACGAAAGGGCAATATACTATAAATTTTATCATAGTGAAAGTGCATATTTTACCCTGGTAACAGCCTTAAAAACTGTACATGGATCCATAGTGTTCACAGATCTTCTCAACCCTGGTTTTTGACTACTCAGATCTGTCAGTTGTTAAGATAGCTAGCCACCTGCTATAACTACCTGGAGGACCTTTACTGCCATCAGCAAAGGCTGCAAAAAACATTGAATGGAAAGAACATCACCCAAGTATGGGGCAACATTCTGTTGAGTGGACATGAAAGGACATATGTATAGTAGCAATCACAGATGATCTAAAACACACCAGCATACTCATGAAAAATCAGAGTTCAATTGTAAAAAGTTCCATCATACAGGATTGTCAGACCACCAAATATCATAAAGCCGGGAACATGATGGGAACATTTTTGATTTTGTTGTGATCTGTCCTGAGGCTGACATTAGATATGATTTAATAATAATTACCATTATTATTATTCACTAAACCGAGAAATTCAAAATCAGGAAAAAATACATCCAAAAACTGGAAAAAATAGATTTTGTTTGGCCCTGTTGTTGCTTAGTGGAAAAATATCCTAGACAAAATAATCTATGCTGGAGACAAAACAAAAAGTGCTTTGTCTATTAAATTCTAGTTAATGCAGTTCTCAGCAGTTGGCAGGGAGAGTTATCCTCAGTATACAACACTGTAATAAAAGAAAAAAAAACATTACTTGTAGGGAAGGAGTTTCTATGACTTATGTATGGGATGGGGTCTTTTTACTTTTTACTACACATCACAGCTCCACCCACGCGTCGTACACTGCACTGGCAAAGACACAGACACTGTGCCTTCACTTGCATAGTTTTAATGTATAAAGCTGAATTCACATCAAGCTTAAGCCATGATGATGAATCAGAGTCTGCAGTAGTGAGAAAGTTTACTTAACAGTGCTGAACTTTCTACAGATGGAATTGCTACAGTCTGTGCATTCATTTTTTTGTATTAATGATAGTACCAATGATAACAATAATCGCAGTTAAATTTAACAACAGTTATCAAAACGAATGAATATTGCATATGGTTTCATACTTCTTTTACTCCAAATTCAACAGTTAACCTATTTCATCTGCATGTGTGTAAATATCGATAAATACCAGCACTTTCTTGTTTTGTTTTGCATGTGCAAATGGAAAAGTTACTTTTAATCCAAGCAGCATTTGTTTGAGTTTGATTTCATGTCAATCTTTTTTGTTATAATATTATCTTAATAACATTGTCTCATGATTTATTTCCTCATAATAGATTTATCCATAACACTCCTCCCCCCCAAATCCCCAGAGGGTTATTCACACAGGTGTATAGTGATTTTATTTGTGTCTCCAAGATCAATGTTAAATTCTTTGAAAGACCATTTTAAAAGCTTTTTACTGCCTGAACCTAAAATGAAACCACAATCCAAGTACAGACAACGAAACCTACTTGGAAACTTATGTATTTGCGTTGGACACGTTTCTTGTTAATGTTTCTCTGCAGCTATCGATGTTTGTCACTCCTTTATCTGAGAATGTTCAGACTGAAGAAGGACCACGCTATGAAGTATTCCCGTTCTCTAATGGAATATTTTAAGGTAACCTTTTTGTTTTCCCTTGCCACATTGCTTTTGGTTACACAAGAAAGTGCAGAGGGAATAGATACAGCACAAGACCTTCAAAGCATATTTGTTCTCTGAATCTAATCTCTTTCTTTCTGGTTAACATTTACTCATTAATTTTTCATTGTCAGTTATTAAAAGCCATTCATATTCCCAGTTTGTATACTGATTTCCTGCATCAATAATCAGCATGTGATGCCTTGTTACACTATAGATAAAAGGGCAATTAGTTCTGTTGTCAGTTTGTGTAGTATACCTGTCTGGTGCAGTGTGTGTTACCATCGACCCACTTCTCTGATGAGCCTTTTCATTTCAGAATTCAGCAAAGAACTCTCAAGCGCCCTCACCATGGGGGACCAACGGGAAGTAAGTACTGAGTTACTGAGTATGTAGACATGTCCCACTTGACTTTCTGTTTTTTTTTTTACATTATCAACAATAACACTGACTTTGGGAGATATGTTGTATGCATGCATCCTGCCACACCAGTGTACTGAATTTACTGCTCTAATCTAGAAGGGCTTATAACTTCTAGAGGGGCTTTCATTGTCCTGTAAGGGGCTTGTTGTACTTTCATGTTTGGTGTAGAGCAGAGTATCTATCATCAGTAACCTCAGACCTGAGCTGAAGTTTCATAGTTTGGGATAAACACCCCTCCTTCTTTTTAGGAGAGGCTACAGTTATCTCCTGGGATGAAACATTAGTCCACAATGTAAAAATCACCGCAGTGATGGATCAGCAAATGAGAGCACACGGCAGGGTGAACTTTGGGTTGAGTCATCCCCCAACTGGCCCACGGCCACCCACCAAGGGCTGGTAAGCAGGGCTGTTAAAACAACTGAAGATTATTGTCTCCCCCTATGGCCCTTAGGGTAGCGCTGACCAGCCCTGCTGCTATGTGTTGAGATTAACTGTCAAAACAATTAGCCTCAGACACTCCTTTCCAATAGCCGCTGTTCACCACGGAGACATTAGTCATAAACTGCGTTCTACAAATCCCTTGTGTTGCCTTCTCTACCTGCTGGGACTGCAATCAACAGTCAAATTCGACTCCAGCTTGCTTTATAGGTTTTCGTCCTCAGCAATCATCAATCATGAGTTATTTCCATTTTTCATCCATAGAGGTGATTGTTTATTTGAGTAGAACCCCAAAGAGCTGTAACGAACAGAGCTGTTGAAAAAGAATATAATTTAACTTCACAAACACATTTTCAATTTATTACTGAATTACAGGACCCGGAGTCTGCTTGTTTGGGTTTTGCGCTAAAGGACTGATTAATATTTCCACTGATTGATGCCTGGAGCTCGCTGAGTGAAATTCAAGGTGTAATTGCCTGGCAAGAAAGGCTGTAGTTTTACATGCAGGCAAGTCAAATCAGTATTGCCAGTTAATGGTTAAGCCTGATGACAGAGTGTTATTGGCTAAATACACATCGTCTGTGTGCAGATATCAAGGATAAATGCTGACCATGCAGAGACCACCCAGGGTCACAGAGCCAAAGGGTGAAACTATGAAGAATATTGATTTCCTTAATGGCATAACACTCTGTCCTTCAGGCAAAATACAATAGGATTGATGTTCGTGTCCCCCTCAGATATAGCCTGCTTCAAAAATCAGAGTCTGAATTGTTCATTTAATCACCTTATCTGAAGGTACTGATCTGAACTTTCACAGGCAAATTCATGACTCTCTCTTTATGTATGACATTAAAAAGACTTCTAAATGAATCTGTAAATGAAGCAGCTGTACGGTGTAAATAAATACAATATCTGACACCACAGCAACAATTACAAATGTAGTACTCAAATAAAGGCCTTTGTTTATGTTTGGGTAAAAGCTGGTAAAACTTAAATCTAAGGATATCTAAAGGATACTTCCATACCATATTGGTATATTCAATTGATTTTTTTTTCATTAATCCATACTTATTTATTTCTGTATCTCTTAATGATGTTGTTGTTAACCTGCTCTGGCTTTAAAGAAATAGCAAACATGACTGATTTATTTCAAATTTCTGATAAAGTTACTGTTGTGATGATGGTTGGGGAGAAAACAAAAACAAAGAATTAATGACTCAAATGGCTCGCTAACAATCCAGAAAAAAGGCCTTTGTTTATGTTTGGGTAAAAGTTGGCAAAACTTGGGTAAAACCTTGGCCCTTTCTCCTCAAGAGTCCGCCTGCTCTCAGAAATGTATCTGTTCAGAGGTGTCCTTGTCCCGTCTGGAGGCTCAGTCCCGGGTTCCTCTTGCTGTCCCGTTCCAGGAGCACGGGCACCCCATCCCCCATGTCCCTGAGCCCGTCCCCGGTCAGCTCGGTCAGCAGCAGCGGTGGCGGCCCTGTGGGCTCCTCGTCCAGTGGCAGCGTGGCCATCCCCCAGCGAATCCACCACATGGCCGCCAGCCACGTCAACATCACCAGCAACATCCTGCGCAGCTACGAGCACTGGGACACTGCCGACAAGCTCTCCCGGGAGAGCCAAGGTACCCGCCCTCCGACACAGTCCTGAACTGACCTGCGGATCTAGTCTTAAATCCTTCAGGGATATAAAAATGTACAGCGATGGCTAGCGCAAATATTGTTTTTAGGATATTGTTGTTAGATATATAGTAGGTAGTAATACATCAAGACAAGAGTAGCTTTCAGGCATAGCTCTTCTTTATTTTTGTTTGTTTAACAGTCTGAACATCAGGGTTAGCTTGTTCCATCTGACAGTGGCTTTCTGTTCTAATAATGTTTTCATAAACTCCTTTCTATACATAAACAATAAGTGGTATTCTTTCGAAAAGGTGCCAGGGTTGCCATATTTATAAGTGCTAGTGAACTTGTTTGTGATAACGATTTTTACTTTGCACCAACTTTCAGGAGGTGATTTAACTACCATCAGCTCTAAGGCAGCGCTGTCAGCTGACAGTGATAGTTAAATATACAGACGTTGCTAGTTACAAGTGCTACTGCTTGTCATAGTACCAAAATTGTGAGTGCCAGACTTATATTAAATCTTGTATCATGCTTGATGTCATGCCATGCAACACAGTTAAGTAACATAGTTAAGTAAAAAATCCATACATGATTTCCTGGATTCCCACTTTTTTTCTCTGATGGGAGGAAGTAAATTGGGAGGTCCAGACATCCTTATTCCCAGCTGTAAGCACCTTTACTTCTTTAGCGCAATGTACATCCACTTGTCTAAACACAAAGGCATGGAATCAATTAAATCTCTCCTCCTCTCTCTTTACTTTCTGCAGAGTTCTTTCAGGAGCTAAACTCAACAATGGAGCCGTTGACCCAGCACAGCAGCATGACAGAACTGGTCCGCTACGTACGCCAAGGACTGCACTGGCTGCGGATAGAGGCCCACCTGTTATAGTGCCGGGACTGCAGCGCCATGTCACTCACACCTCCATCACTACCTCTACCAGCATAGCGATCTCCACCCACCAGGCCCCCGAGGACCTGGCTGTTTCCAGCCATTCCTCTGGTCCTACAGCTCATCCACATCGTTTGTCTCCCGTGGTCGCTCGTCTTTGTACCCTTTTGTTTGCATTTTTGTCCGCACAGGTTGAACAAAGCACCAGATTGGAAGGAACATCAAGAAACCCCCAAAATGCATTTCAAAGTCTGTTTTTTAATGGAATTTCTGCAAAAGAACCCTTCAGGATCATGGATTTGCTTTCAGTCCAGAGGTCAAGGTGCAGTAACTTCCACCTTACTTTACTGGCAGATTTCATTCAGTGCTTAGATCGTGTTTTGTATTATTTAAGAAGAACCCCATATCTTTTCTGTTCCTGTTCAACACACATTACAATGGCTTTTAGCTGGCCACATCTGATTGTGCTTCATAACTTTTTCAAAGGGAGATATGTAATATCTATTTTGTATTTTTACGTTATGAGAAACAATAGGGTTTTTTAAATTTGGCAATTGTTTGTACTGTAGTTGCATGTGTAACACAATACCATAGAGTATTAACAGGCTGTCAGAAACCACATGTACTGTAAATCTGAGTATTTTGGGGAATACCTTCGTTTTTTGAGGGAACATACATATTTCCAGCCTGTAAAACTATGTTTGTGTGTTGTTGGACTGTCTCCTGGAAACCTGCATACCCAGCATCAGCAAAGGTAACCTTCAGTATTATTGATCTCACGTTAAAAGGATAAATTACTGTCAGATACATGAACTGTAATTCTCATGAACATGTGACCGGAGGTATGATTTGGTTTCATTTGATAGTTCAGTGCTCTAAAACACTATGTTAAGTCATATCCCACAAGAGAGTAACTGTTTTTTATCTTGAAATATTTTTATAACTTTTAAAGTCACTGAGTGTATATGTATCATTGTGTTTTCACCCACAATACCTAGAGGTTAACAATAGCCTGGGGTAGAAAGCATTTTCCACCTGGCTGGGGGATGGTAGTTTCTTTAACATAAACAGTGTCCTTCATCTTTAGCTGTATATTTACAGCTAGTCCCCATGTATCTGTACCACAAAGGCATACAGTCATGTTTGTGTCTTGACTGATGTGCAGTGAATCAATGAATGCCTCAAGTCTGCTTTCAAAGTTTTCCATGCATTTCTTCAATGTCTTTCTCATCGACCAGGAAAATATTTTAGTCTACTGCACACCACAGTTTATTTGACATTGCATGTACAGATAGTTGATGTGAGGGAGTTCCTGTTGAACATATGTCTTAACCAGGATCCGTGATATCAAAGCTAACATAAGCATGTGTCCCTAAATGTGCTAGATGCTGTTTTCTGTTTGAATCTCAGCGTCAGTCAAATTATTGTGGTAATGTGTAGAATGCTTTCTCCACGCTGGTGTGTTTTTTCCCTTCCCTGGGCCCTCCAGGTGGTGTATGAGTTGTCTTGCTTTTGTGATGGGGACGTGTGTATGGTGCGTTGTGTGTGCAATATGGAGACAGTTTTGGGAAGGGAAGTCCCAGTGCTTGTCAGCCGTGCTCCTTCAGCTGTAAAAGCGTGATGTGTTCCCAAACACCACTGATGATGTGAGTGTGAAATGTTCCTTTCACCACGATACAATGCAAAGTGCCTCGTTATCCAGTGGAAGATATTAGACTCTCTATTTACCATCAAGAATGAATCTAAAGGATACTTCCATACCATATTGGTATATTCAATTGATTTTTTTTTCATTAATCCATACTTATTTATTTCTGTATCTCTTACTGATGATGTTGTTAACCTGCTCTGGCTTTAAAGAAATAACAAACATGTGACTTATTTATTTCAAATTTCTGATAAAGTTACTGTTGTGATGATGGTTGGGGAAAAAACAAAAACAAAGAATTAATGATTCAAATGGCTCGCTAATGATCCAGAAACCAACTCAATGTAATTTGTACTGATTTAATTAGCAGTGTTTGATGATTTGCAATAACTTATTAAATTCATTAAATAATGATGATGATAATAATAAAACAAACATATGCAATAGCAGGAGATTACCACTCTAAGGACTAATAGCAATATGTAGGAAGTCATATATAACTGTACAATACACATAACAGTGACTTTATAATGAGAGCCGAAATGATTCGGTCAAAAAAGTGCTACAAGAAAAAAAGAGATTCATTTGAATTCACACACAGCCTCTCCCATAATCTGTCATTTTAGCTAGGACGATGTTTGTCTGATATTTTCATAATAAAATAACTTGGCTTATAATGTTACAATCATCTGTCTATGTAAACACCAGAAAAAAAGTTGTGTATATTCATTTTATGCAAATTATGAAATTCTCGCTTCCAGTCCAAAACTACCAACTGTCGTCCCTTTTTAGGGGGCAGTTTGTACATTTCAAGTGGCTTTTTCACAGCTGTTCCTTCTAGTGCCAGAGACAAGCCATTCTGTCTGGGAAATCTGTGCCCCTTTGGCTGCCAGTCAGCACCAGTGTGCACTGGCTCTGCCAGCACTATACTATCCCAGAGTATAAACAAGTGCCTATACTTTCAGGCAAAGTCTGCCACAAACTAATTTGAAGATTGGTCAAGTTCCACTGAGATTACAATATCTGTTTAGTCCTAGCATACCCCCAGAAAAATGAGAAAGAACATTAAATGAGGAACTACTTTTTTACCAATAAAAATTAAAAAAGCTTTTACAACACTAACTTTCACAATGTGGCCTTCTTGTTTAGTGTCTTTAGATATTTTGGCTTGTATCTGAAGGTGCCAGTATAGTATTGCATGTATGACAAATTAATTGGTCATAATGAGATCTGGCTCATTATAGATGGAATCATGATTGCAAGAAGAGTGCTTGGATTGTCCCCAACTTTCACAGTACATATAGCTGAAATATGTCCCGTTTGGAATTATGTCTCATTTGGAATGATTGGAATGACCTGGATTCCCTATATTAATGGAAAATTTATTTTAATCAAGACTTTTCATTCAATGTTTTGTTTTTTCACTGCAGTTACCTTAGATGAAGACTCAGCTGATACTGTCACTGAACAATCATTAATTTGCAATATGATATATGGCAAATTATTATGCATTACCAATTGTTTATGCATCACAAAGTGCAAATAATGGTAATCATGTGTTACTGGATACTGGATGTTTTTTTATTTTTTTGTTTGGTTTTGTTTTCCTGTGCACAGCTCTGTTGTGCAAGTGCCAATCTCCCCTGTCTTTGAGTAGAAAATAGGATCTGCTCAAAATGCATGTTGTTATTCTGCATGCGTAATGAAAAGGCAGAAGTACTTGATTCAGCCACAGGGCTGATTTGTACATTTTGATCAAACTCCTCGCCATGTGCCGTTCATTTGCCAACCACTGACACAATGCTACTTGTTTTATGAAAACAGGAAGGTCTGTGTATCATTTTGGATTGAAAAGTGTCACAACACCCTGAGCAAGGGTCTCAGTAGGGTCTCTTTCTGTTGTTTAAATATTTCAATGCAATTAATCCTTATTATTACATGGTAACCTTCAGTCTGCAATGAAACACTGTAAACACTGTAGCACCTAAGACAGGATAGCAAACAGTGCTGGTCAGTTCCAATACTTCCAATCCTGATCAATATTTAGTGGGTGCTCTGCCAGTGTCTTGTTGGGCTGTGCTATTGGAATATGAAATAGCAACTGAAAATCTGAAAACCTGAAAATCTAGAAAAGCTCTTTCAAATAACAGAAGGTACCCGAGGTGATATGTTATCAAATCATCTTTTGTTTCAGGAAGACTGATGGTAGTTCCAGTATTAACAGCATTTGAAACTTAAATTTGAAATCAGCCTCTCATCACTTTTATTCATCTGAGTGTCCCTTAATTGATGAAATAATCTCATGAATTTAAGGTTGGGAAATCAGAAACAATGTTTAATGCCAATTCCCACTGTCAATACCTGTACAGTAAGATGAAAATTTCATCTCCTCTTGTCTTAAGGATAGTTATTATGCTGTATGAATACACTGCACACCCCCTTAGAACTGATGGAAATTACTGCAGTATAAGTGTATTGCCTTGAAACTATTGCAGATATGTAACAGATATGTAACATTTCATCTCTTGGCAGTGTGGTGTTTCGTATTCTGTCCAGTTATATGTTCTGTTGCTGCGTTTGATTCAACACAATCTGACATGGAGTGTGTTATGCTTCTGTTATGCAGATATTTCTTTAAAGAGGGAAAAGCTGTGATAGTGTGCATATTGTTTCTGACAATATTCCATATTTGCTTACAATTTTCCATACTTTGTACTCTTCAATGGAAATGTAATTCAGCACAAGAAAGTCCATGGAAAGTCTAGGAACTAAAACTATTGGTATTGTTAGTCACATAATGGAACATGATGGGGGAGAGTTGACAGTGTTTGTTAGACTTTTTTCCTAATGTCAAATTCTGTCTGATCAAAGCATTTGGATCTTCACAACATACAAATTAGAAGTGTTGAGGTTTACCTTAAAACATATTCTTTGTGTGTGTATAAGAAACACACTTAGCGTGTCAGAAGTTAAATAAGAACCTGGTCATCATTATTATATAGTCATTTAGGTTTTGATCAACAGTATGCTAACATTTTGTACATAGGGAACAGTACTGTTTCCAGTAAACATTTATTGGCCAAGCAAAGCTGACATCCATTGGTAAACAGAATAAACATTACGTGGAGGCCTAAGCTTTATAGAAATGCTACCTATTTCCTAACTGATGCTTGATGTTGATCAAACGTCAGGGGAGAACAGGGTTACTATCCAAGTCAATAGCCTTTTCACTCTCACTGAGGTTTGGCAGGCAAGGAAGGACACTGTTGTAAACAGAATTGCATTGACAGAAGATGTCTTTGTTCTAAGCATGCTCCCCTTGTAAAGTTTTTAGTTTGTTTTTGTACAGAGCAGGGTAATTGTTATGCTGTTGATTACATATTGTATAGTTGTTCATTTTCTATTGCTTTGTGTATAAAGAAACTTTCCTGCCTGGTTAGCTTTGTATTTCAAATGTGTTGCACAAGTTACAAGGTCTGCAGAGATTTTTTTTATTATATTATTTTTGCTTAATTGTATGTTTATTTTATAAGAAAACTGTCATATGTATTGTACAAAAATGTAAACTGTAGAGTTGTTGTTTTTAAATGTTTAATGTCTCAAAAAATGTATAACCAGTATAATTGCTTCTCTATAAGAGGGCCCAATTATGCTATTGTATGGAAGTGAAGAAATTGGAGAAAGAAGTTTTTATTAAACATTTCTGTAAACTCATGACATTGTGATTTGTGTTTTTGGTTCAGTTTATTGATTTTTTTTTTTGACAGGAGGAAATGGCCAAAGAAAATATTTTTTTCCCTCACTAATTCACTCTATTGCTGAGCAGCTCCCTCATTAGTGAATGGTAGTATTTATGTTTTACCACTAGAGGGCAAAAAGGCAGGCACAGGTGTAGCACATATTGAGCAGTTCTTTTTTTATTCAAAATCTAAAATGGCCCAGGTATTTTGTACCAGAAAATTTGCCTTGAGAAAATGCTGTTCCGATGTGTGCTCTCACTAGCTTATGCTGACTTAGGGCATTTGATACCTTCTTAACATGGAGCTGTTCTTATGTGGCACCCCACAGTGTCTTTTATATGTGCCACCCACCTGTACTGCAACTGACTCCCCCTCAAATCCGTTTGGAAAGCATGTGTCAAAATGTAAACCACATTGCTACAATTGTGGTGCCTTTAAATAGATGGGCTGTAAATTGATTCCTTTTAAAGTCATTATCATAACTGCAGGAGAGTGAATGTGTTATGTTGCTGCGTGTATGTTCTTCATTCCTGGCAGGAATTATGACCTATACTACAGCACTAATACTGCATTGACCCATACTACCCTGCAGAAATCAACAAAAGGTTCTCCTCATAAATAAAGAGTCCAGAGAAATGGTTCTCACAGTTACCCAGGGGACATTTGATTTAATATATGTTTCATCTTCCCCTAAATATGAAATGTGATATCATGAATCCAAAATTATTTTCATATAAATTATCTTTGGCTACTGGTCCTTGTAATACTACATCAACCTTCATCAGACTAATAGCTGCTTATTTATTTGCTCATTGATTGAAATATGTACATAATCCATGCCTATTATCTGATAATATTTCCGGTGAGTAAGTTAAACACCCCTTTAAAGACACTTATGTTGTTGGATGAAGGTCTTCTACTAGAGTGAAAATCCCACCTGCTAAATAATTTCCTAAATTAGATTTCTGAAACCCTTTTATTTACTGGTTCCAAGCATTTCATTTATTCTTGGCGCCGCGCCAGCTCCCTGACAGTTAAGATTTATTGAGTTAATTGCCTGGGGTAACCATGCAATAAAATCATCTCAAAGATAAATTTTCATGGCACAGCGAACCATCAAGGCAATTTTTCAACTGCTATGGCTATATTTCCACAGGTTACAGGTGCAAATTTGTTCCAAGTCGAAGCATCTCATTAGCACTGTGACTTAATCTGGTTGAATTTTTTAAAACAAGCTTTAAACAGTAAGGATGAAGTCTTGAGGGAAGATCTGGTATTTTACTAATTGGTGCGTCCATTGCCCATGTGAAATTGAAAGACATTCATTAGGAACAGTATGGGAATTCACTTACCCTGGTAAAGCATTCATCTTCTGTGCAGTTTTGAAATCTGGAATCTCCCAGTATATATCAGTATTTAAAATGTGTTATGAGTTTACATTATAGGTTGTTGCAGAGGATATACATAAAATGTATACGCACTGCTTCAGATTTTAGTGTATCCAATAGCTTTTGGAGCTCCCACAGTGCATGCATCCTGCAGAGCAAAATTAAGCAGGGAGACACCACACCCCAGACAAGACAATACAGAGCACACACATTAAAGGAGGGCAATTAGGGGTGAATATAGGGAACAGCTCTTTTAAGAATGGAGAAAACCAAGAGGGTAATTCCATGCAGAGACAGCAAGATTCTGACCCAGAACCATTGATCTGTGAGGCAGTTGCTGTACCTGCTGTGCCTACATGCCACCCCGACATCGCAATATATAATGTATAATGTGTTATGTATATGTATAATATAGTATGAGCCACTCTGAACCAGCTTTTTACACATTTGATATATCTGAACAATGTGGACCCATCTGCAGAAAATTTAAGACAGGATGCTATATTCTATTGTTTGTGTGTTACTGATAAATAGCAAATAACTCTGGCCTTTCTGTAAAACATTACTGAAGCCCTTTTTATCTTTTCCAATATTAATGAAGGCTGATAATTCCTTAAGCTTTGCTGTACATTTTTCACTCTCTAACAGGCATATTGCATTCTAAAGTTAGAACATCAGGAAATCGGAAAAAATTTAATGGGGGCAGAACTGCATGTAAACATTTCCTCAAGAGTCTGCAGATATCACACTGCATTATGAAAATAAAGAAGCTCTGACACCTGCAATTCAAAGCAAAGTCTTCTTTTTCATGTATGCAAAGCAATTCTCAGCTAAATGAAATAGGATATGTTGGAAAGAGTTCACAGATTAAATGATTTTGTTGTGTAGGATCTGTATACGAGTGTTCCCAGTAACTGCTGGATAGTTATACTGTATGCATTTTTGTATTTACCTTCCTTCGATTACTCTAACATTTGATTCTTCTGTGCTCTTCACCTTACAACCAGATTTCACATATCTGAGCTTAGTATTCAGATCTGTCTGTTTTCTTGAGACAGGGAAAAATGTGTGCTGTAGCCTTTATGTTAGGTCTGTATTCTGTTGAAATTAGTGTAGTTAGAGTGTGGTATTTTCATTTAATGAAAATGAAAAGAGCTACTTGAAACTGATAGTCTAACCTCTCCATTTCAAACCAATCATAAGTTTTCTCCCACCACAAAAAAAAAATAAATTTAACAAGTCCTATTCACAAGCATTTAAAACTCATCAGTTTTGACTAAAGTGTGTTAAGCACTTAATTGAATGATTCTTGATTAAACTCAATTCCTGGTGAGAATAGCACATCACATTTCACTGGCTTGTAATTTGCTGCTTGTTAGATTTATCATGACTGAAATGTTCACACAGAAAAATCTTATTAGATCTTCCATTTTACACAAAACCATTATTGCAAGTTCTCAGTCACATAATTAAACAAGACTGAATTTAATTGCCTTCAGCTGCAGCGCAATAAAGGTGTGAAATGGGCATTTCTCTCAAGTCAACATGAAAAATACACATGAGGAATATGGTTTACTATCATTATTCATGTATTGTTTAAAGTCTGGTTTATACATGATTTAGAAACCATTTTTGCCAGTATTAGCATTTGTTTGAAAAAAGTGCTGTTAGACATTTCCATGCAATAAACTGCCTACCCTGGTGCACAGAAAAAAAAACCTGTTTCGTTAACAATTCTTGTACTGTACTGATAACAAATGCATTCATATATGTACTGCCTCAATGAAAACATGGCAAGCTTGCATCAGTTTTCATACTAAGGGAGTAGCTTTACAACCACTTTTTGCATAATATTTTCTTAATGTTCATCCCATTTAGGTCCAAAATGTGCTTATTCTGAATCTGAAGTAGTGAAAGATTTTTCTAAAAAATTTTTTTGTTTCATTTGACCTCACCATCTTTCTCAAAGAGAAACAACAGCTTGGACACATTACACCATAACATCCCACACAGAGTCATAAGCACATTTCTGAGATGACTTTAGTCCGCATAATGGAAGCAGAGATTCTGCTCTCCGGATTCATTGTCCACATCAGCTGCTGTTAGTTAGAATGTATGCAAGAGGCGTGCTGAAATAACGTTCCGCCTCAGGTCAGCACCATGATCCTGTGAAAATCCAAACAGATCTACGGTGTGCCAGAGGCTGCCGTCCCGGTAGCGGCGCAGCATCTCTGCAGAGATGTAGCACTCAGTTCAGTTCCCTTCTTAGCTCCCTTTGGTGCCTTGCGTCTGAGTGCATCTCACTCCATCTGCCACCCTGTGGCTTTTGAGGACAGCAGCACGTTAGTCATTGTGACTGGGCAAGCATGGTCGCCCTGGAAGTGACCTCTCCAGTAGGATACCTGTTGGGATGACCCAGCTGTGTAATGGTGTGTACAGTACGGCTGATTAGACCACTCCCTTAGCCACACCTCTGGGAGAAGTGCTCTAAATGTGCCAGTTGTGAATAAAATGAGTTCGTGTGACCCCTCTTACCTACAAACACAACAGGCAGATGCTATTAATGTCCAAAATACACCGTCATCTTCAATGGAAGGAATAAGAGGATCCATTCTAATGTTATGCAATGTCTATAATGCCAGACACGATTCATTCAAGTCAGTCAAGACATTTTTCTACATAGCATTAGAAGCTTTAACACTGATTCAGGTATTAAATATAGTATAGTAGCACTTGAAATAAAAACGTTTTAAATGTTTTTTTATTATAAATGCTGACAACAATAGCCATAATCACATGATAACTGTACCTATAATAATAATAATAATAATAAAAATAATAATAATAATAATAGATTCAAGATTCAAGATTCTTTATTGCCATGTGTAACAAGTACAATGGAATTCTTACTCCCCGCTCACTCCCGCAGTAATACGCTTAACATACATGTTAATAATAATAATAATAATGTGTTTTATGTGTATTGCAATGTGTGTACATTTCTATCATATATATACATACATATCTGCCTTGCCTTAGATCACATCACCCAGGTATGCAATATATTTCAGAACACATAGCCTGTTGTACTTTACACCATATATATCACATAATACCTTTGTACTGCTATATAAGACAATATATCACAGAAGAAAATGACAGTTGCAGGCAGGTTTTAAAAAGGTCAAGATGTCCAAGTCCAGATGTTTCATGTTACAATGATTTGTTTTTCACCTGTACACTCAAAATTGTCGGTAACATGCTGTGTAACATCTCACAACATTTACTATTTCACTGTATGTGAAGATGTTTTCCTCATCATATTTGTATGTACAGCACTTTCACAGAGCGCTTCCCTGACATACTTTGACAGAAGTCCATTTCCCTAATATGTTCCTGTATCTACTAGATTAATGGTTTCAAAATACAGTCAATCTATTTCAAGTGTGTACCTCCATTCCCAAAATTATGGATAGTTCTCACGTAGCTCAACACAATCTATGCTATGTACAAACAATATACATAAATCCATCACATTTCCACACAAAGGCTGGCAGCCCAGTGATGTACATAGATGCATTAGCACACTGATTTCCCCAGAATGTTTCTTGGAAGCCTTACAAGAAACATTGTAGAGGCACAGTGTGTTCCTATCAGTGCAATTAAAATGTTACTGCCTTTATGCTGTGTTGGATTCTGTCTCTCCTCACAGCAGAGATTGCAATTTTCTGGGATGCTGTTGTATAATTATACTTCTGGACTGTACTCTTCTGCTCGAAAACAGAGAATTATAAGAACATAAATAACTGAAAAATAACTGGCTCCTCTGTATAAATATAAAATGGGCTGTGAATTTCTGGCTGGGGTGACCGTTCCTACACCACTCGTACCCTTTGGATTCTGAATAACATCTTCCTACCTGAGAGCTTCTTATCCCCTTAGGATGATTCAAGGAGTGAATTTAGCCGCTCTGGGAAGAGGTCAGACTCTGGCCTCACCAACCAGGGTGGCTTTCCTTTAGGTCAACAAAGGAGTGGAAGTCTACTTCAACACCATTTGCCCTGCAAAATTAAACACTAAAGAGTAACTGTACTGCTCTGGAGAGCTGCTCAAATACTTGTTCCTTCTTTTAAGAATCACAGGAAGAGGGCCGAGGTTGTGCATTGAATGACACGTTGCCAAAAGAGCAATCCGCTGCAGAGTCACTATGCCCTGTCATCCCCAGTCATCTTGGGGGCACATAATGCACAATATATGGCATTTCACCTGCTGGAATTTGTCCAGGGGTAAAAAATATCTGCTTGCACAAAGCCAGCTCGCTCTCCCTCTGGGTCTGCCAGAGTGTGCCAGTCTGTTTTATCCCCTGAATATTTAACATCAGTTGTAAAATGTGAGCCTAATCCCACAACAATTTCACTAATTACAAAGCCTGATATAAGCAGTTAATGGTAATTACCACCCAACAGTAGCAGTGGGGTAAAAGTGAAATATTACCATACGTTTCTGTGCATGTCTGCTAATTCTATGGATTTAGGGATCACCATTTACAGACTTTGCTGTGCTGAACACATATTGTGATTCAACAGTCGATGGTCCTGTCTTCAAATCAATTATGCAGGTCAGATAGTTCAGAGCATTTTTGTTGCAACACTGGTGGCATGCAGATTTATCCATTTATTCACTGTTCACACTGAATTTATTTACTCATTGTTTTTGATTTATGTATTTCATTTTGATGAGAAATGATTAAATCCATAAACACATAAACTCGAAACAATAAATGCATAAAATGATTAGCAACTAATAAAGACTACAAATGGACCTATCATTTTTCATGTGCTCCTTGAAATTGAATTTTCTTGTAGTAACCAGCGGCAGTGTAGCATAGTATTAAGGAGCAGGATTTGTAACCGAAATGTTGCTGGTTCGATTTCCCACTGGGGCAATGCTGTTGTACCCTTGGGTAAGGCACTTAACCCAGAATTGCCTCAGTAAATATCCAGCTGTATAGAGGGGCAACATGTAAAAAAAATTGGAACCTATCATTGTGGTTTGCATTGTGAGCCTATCAGGATTAAAACCCATGTCAGCTGTAGACCAAAAACCAGCAGTTATACTGCTTTAGAATGTGCCATTTGCCTGGGCCTTTTTAGACTTTGTACTTGAAGAAATAACACCTGCTGCATGTAACAGTATTTGCTATGTTTCCTGAAGCTGCAGTAGGAGGACCTTCCCCTTTTTTCACCTCTCTTTCCCTCCAGCAGGCTGGGAGGAGTGCTGTGATGTATTGGCCCTTGAATGTTATTCATTCACCGAACTGTTCCAGATGTGCAGCTATCATTCATCTTAGGGCCAACGAAACCTGCAGCCTGACCCCTACAGTGACCCCTGTGGAACACTCTCCCCCCTACAGGGACCCTCCGGCAGGTTCGCCCTCTCTGCTTACACCCCCACTCTGACCCCAAGGGGAAAGACTGCACAGGCATCCCTCCTCATTGCTGACCACCTAGCTGAGAAGACATTCAGTCATTCAGTGGCACCAGAGTGGCACCACCTGCGTATTTTGGGGCAGAGGATGGAAGTTTGTTGTCACCTTATTTCATGCCTGTCCAATCGTACTTGTTCTTCTTAAAGTGAAAAAAAAATGTTGAATTTTACATGCAATTATTACATTGATATTTGACAGGAAGACACACTTCCAGGGTGGCCTACATAGTGCACCTACTGTTTAACATACTGCCCATTTATACAGCTTGATTTTCACTGAAGTAATTTAAGTTAATTACTTTACCGAAGGGTCCCGTGATAGTGCACCATCTGAGAATTAACCGGGCAACTTTTGGGGCACAAGTTCAGCTCCTTAACTCTGCACCACCGGTAAAAGTTCCTGTATTTCATATAAGAGACTGGGCAAATGCCTGCAGCTCCTTTAGTTCTTTGTATGTACAGCTCTACATTATTCCTGCAGACATTCAAATTTGTGCTCATAACATCTTGACATATTAAATAAAAGCAAAAGCTCTTTAATTAGACACATAAATTGTTTATGTAACCCTTAGGCATTATGTTTAATTGGCCACCAGTGACAGTTTTATGGAAGTCCAATGAGAATTGATCAGTAATTGGAACTTTTGATCATCTATAGTTAAGAAAAAAGTGACCTGACTGTCGTAATAAAAGAGTAAGTTTTCCCATGGGAGTGTCAATACATCCACAGTGTTGTATAATATAAGCACTAATAACGCATATCATCCAGCACACCAGCAGCACCATGGGCAAGTGTGGCTTCATGATCAACTTGATGTGTAAGGCTGCCTTATGCAGGCATGCATTTGAACAAATAAAAATCTGTTTGCTGCAAGGAAATCACAGAACAATGTAAATCAAGAGTATGTAATTGCTCCACCCACTAAATGGGTCAAGACACCCCACACATGCATTAAAATTATTAAGCGTTACCTTAGCTGCTTAACAGACACAGCTCTTAGCACTTGTTCTCTCACCATGCTCACTGACTGAATCAAATGGGCAGTAAAGGTGAGGGATAAGTGTTGAGAGCGTAGTGAAATGTGAATGATCCACATGGGTGTCACCATGACAGGCTTAAGACGAATAATTGTTGAAATAATGCCAAATGTCTGGACTTGGAGGAATGGAGTGACCCGGAGGCAGGCATCAGTAAGTGCGATCGGTCCATATGCTTTTAAATTCAGACCACAGGCCTCGTCATCCGAGCCTCCCCAGGGACCACTTCATCAGCCAGATTTCCCCTGCTGTCTCTGGTTGTGTCTCTCTGTGCCTTTGATACCTAAAACATTCACCAAGACTGTGAAATATTGGAGCCAAGTGCCTTACTTTGCTGTAGGTTCCATATTTGCGCAATTTTTTGGGGCAGGTGTTGTTTGTTTTCATCGGCATTACAATCAATGAGGAATATATTTATTATTGTAGTCCTTTGAATTAAATGCTAAAATTTGCAACTTATCTGCCTCTCTAACGACCTAGTTATTTATTTATTACTATATGATATGAGAGGTTGGCTTTTAATTTAATCCATGATAAAAAAAATGATCAGCATGGTTTTAAATAAAAACAGTTTCTGTAGTCTGGGTAAAGCCCTATCAAAAATATCCAAGCATTTTTTGGGTGCTACATGTTCTGTGTTGAGTGAGTTATACAGTAAGCAAATCAGGGTAATATGCTACTTCATCATGACACTACTCTTGACATGACCAAAGATTTCAGACAGAATTGATGTTTTAATTTTATTGCATTACTGTCTACCAATCTAAAGGATCATATGTAATCAAAGAGCAAACATATAACAGCACCATCTTGGCAGGCATGTCACAAGTTATTTCAACACAGGCTATAGGATTACACCCACGCAAAATATAGACAGGGATGCAGTAGCATATTTCTAGTACTAGCCTTCATCTTCATCTGCATGACCCTTTATTTTAATTCATCATTGCTCTGTTCTAAGCCCTAACCTGTAAACAGAGAGAATGGGATGTGTAATCGAGGCCAGCGTGTCCCAGCCAAGGGTCACATCTGCTGCTTTTGAGGAGATGTCACCTGTGAAGGGGTGAAATGGGGAGATCCTGTCGGTCAGGGATTAAAGCAGGTCGAATCCTGTAATAGAACCGTTGACGCCGCTGCCTTCATTCGCGTCATGTCTGCCCGAGAGGGCAGCCTCCCGGGGGGGAATTAGGGGGCAAAGTTCACAGATGTGGTGCCTTTCAGAAATGACCACAATCCTGCCCTGAGTGTCTTTGGCTCACGTTGCTGTTGTTATTGTTGGTCCATGTGACAGCGTGAGGAGGAGGAACTGAATGCAAGCGTTTTATCTTTCACTGATTTTCATCAGTACTGGACGTGGGATTAAACACTTTTTTCCTGTGGTAAAAGTCCATGGCAGCTTCTGAATGTGCAATTGATTTCATACAAAACAGGTATTCACAAAGGAAATGAAAATGTTGCCAGCATTATGACTGAGGTCTCTTTGCCATTACTGGGGGTCATTCACTGTGGTGAAATTATTTGTTAATTGCAATCTCAGTTGAACTGTTGTGACAGACGCTGATCTGAGTATGATGGTTCATATGGGTTCATGGTGGTCCATTCACAATTAGTAAATGGGCATAAAAATAAGTTTTGACGGTGAAATGGTAACAATATATGGGTACGGAACATTTGTTTTACCAGACATGAATAATAAAAACAACTGCATTCCTGTCTGTCATTCAATACATAAATATTTCAGAATATAAAAATTAAACTCAAAATATCCAGTTCCCCAGGACAGCATTCCTGGAAGAACTGTTCATCTGCTACCTTGTTATTGTTGAAGAAGAGGTAGAAATAAATTTGCCAGTTTGGAAAGGAGGCTCCTCTAGGAAAGATGATACAGAGAGGCTCCACCCTGGAGCTCTCTGGTATGAAAACCAAAGCCATAACCCAAAAAAAGCACAAGCTTTTACTCTTGCCAATAAACTTATATGTCTGACACCCCTGAGGTCTGCAACCACTTCAGCCCAAACCTCAGTATTTAACACTGAAAGATGGAAAACTTGAAAAGAGTATATCTCCCTGGACAAACTTGGGGTGTAGCTAATGTCTCCTGAGCCACCCTTCAAAAAAGAATCAGGGGGCCTCTCCCGATTTCTTACAGATGACAGGTAGAGTGCCAATGTCAACAGAGGGAGACAGAATCTCTCAGGTCAAACATTACACTGTGGGAGCGCAAGCCACGGTCTGTTACACTGATGCGAAAGACATATTTCCATGAGCTACAGGGAGAGGAATCTTGGACCCATCTGAAGGCGCTTCGTTCCTCAGAAATGTGGTGACTGTATTTGTGCCAAGTCCATTGATTTAAAAAGCAGCATCGATTGAGTCACAACTTTGTCATTACGATCTTCTCTTTACAAATCCATGACAGGGGTTGCACGTTCTTTGATAATGAGAACCATGAAGCGTCTGATAAACCAAACCTAATCCGCTCTTTGCAGATTGCTGAGGTCAAATCACTCGTTATTCTTATCCATCTTACTTCAAAGTCCTTTCTCTCTCCTTTCCTCTGATGGCTTGCTAACTTGAAAAGTGTGGGTATCTATCAGTCACTGCAATAGGTTTGTTTCCAGAGACCTCATTTGTCACACAGTACTCAGCCAGTGAACCTGTCCCACATTATTTGTGTATAATGCAATGGCTTGCGTGATGCTAGCTCTACTGTTGAGCCCTCCTGGAGTTGTCGCTTTCTCATTCCATCACAGAACCAATGGAAGGCAGAGGAGTGCTGCGGTCTTTTTCAGAGCCACACTGAAGCAGATTGTAAGGGTGTACTGTTTGAACCTCATGAAACGTGTGACTAATTTAAACTCAGCTTACAGTGCCCGGGACTGTGCCTTCCCAAGATCAGCGTAACCGATGAAGACGTGATGTAATACTATCCCTGTCCCCCCACCCAGCTCACGGTACCCGCCGAGTCAGGCCGTGTTTTCGAGATGTGAGGAACGGCGCGGAGAGCAGGGCTGCTGCACTGGATCTGCTTTTTCTCCTGCTCTGTGACGGACGAATGAACACTGGCACCGTGCTGGAGGGACTCCAGGAGTCTGCAGAGCGCTGGCTACAGTGTCTGCTTTCACAGCTGGGTTCTGGGAAAACATGCTGATTGATTCCACGTATGGGTTATGTGACTCTTTATGAAAATCATGCCCAAGGTTTTAATCTCACCAGCTCTGTATGTTTCATATAGAATTGTGGCTTAATCGAGAAGGAAATATATTTACAGTGGGGTCTATAAAACCAGTAGCATGAATGCTTGCCATCAAAATATTAAAGCAATCAATGGGGTGTAACTATTTATAATGGCATTTATTTGTTTGAACTATTCTTGCTCCAACCAATTTGTAGACTATAGAAAACATTTATAGTGAATCAGCCAGAATCCTACCACATCATATGTTGAATAAATTATTATTTTCTCAGTCATTTGGTCCTGTAATCATTTATAATCCAGCAGACACAACTCCTAAAGGGCTTCAGTGAGTGTCATGCCAAAATGTCTTTGTTTGTTATTACTTCTTTCTTTCAGGGAACTACATGAGGGGTGAGAATGAAAAGCTATGCAATTTGGAACAATGCTTATGTTGTGTTGCACGGTACAATTAGGCTGTTGCAATTCATTGCAATGAATTGCAACAGCCTCCATTGTACAAACAGCTGAACTTCAGGGCCCACTTGCCCTCCATTTGATTATGGGCCATCCCATTGTGTCCAGCATCAGGGCTACCCTCAAAGAAGGATATAAGATGGACAAGCTCTTCAGCAGTGCTGAAAGGAAACCTAAGGGAAACAGTTAATCAGGGGTGAAATCTACTGAACACCTTAGATGATGTTGCCTTGAAGTTGTTGGTGGGACCCTGCATAGACGTGCTGTAATGGAAACAAATGAAGGGGCTGGAGAGTGGAGGCAAATCCATATCACTCTCTGTCCCACTGCTTCTGGAACAGCAAGTTAGTTGATGTGCCTAATCAATCTTGTGAGCCCATCAGCCCTGATCCCTCATGTGACAAAATATCAAAGGCATTCTTCATTAGCTGCACGCACACACTGCAACCTGGAGGGGCTCTGTCACTCTGTATTCTATATATATACATACATGCACACACACAAGCACATACACACATAGACAAACACAAGTACACAAACACACACACATACAAACTTATTAGAGGTAGCATATATAATAAACAGACCATACATGAAATGCAATTTTACAGCACCCATTCCAAGATCATTCCTACTGTCTGCTCCTGGTCACTGATGTTGTTAATCCTCATCACCTCAGAGTTCTTTGCGCAGAACTGATAATTCCAGACTTCAAAAGGACTGAATGTCCTCACTGCCTGTACACTGTCTCAGTCACTTCAGTACTCCAGTACCAGTTTGGCCCTAATACAATTAAAGAAGAGAGTTTCAGCCCAGAACATGCTATATGAATACACTGAATACATGTTTAAGTCACTGATCTTGTCATGCTAACCAGTTTGATTCATAATTCAATTACTTTATTTTTTTCAGCTTTCTCAACTCTCATATTTAAAAAATAAAACATTGCCATTTATAATTAGGAAAGTGTCATCGTATGTCATATGTTGTCAGTTTTAAGCGTCAAAGCATTCAGCATTAAGCTGAGACCTGAAACAATGACCACCTGAGTTGCCTTCTAGGGTGGCTTCACTGGTCAAGTGGCCCACGTGAGTTTTACTAACGTGTGTTTGGCAGATTAGATATTTTGCAACCAAGACAGGTATCATCTTTTATACAAGGAGTTTATTTGTTTCGGGAGAAAAGCCAGATACCCAGCGGAGCTCATAATGTTTGACAGCTTTTTCATGGTAGTGAATAATATGTTTGGTACTTTAATGGCTTTCATTTGGACAGATGTTTCATATAACATATGCCTACCTTTTTGATTCACTGGTTGATTGTGGACTTTGTTTAAGAAACGCCGCCAACAGCTCTGCACACTCAGTGGAATTTGACAATCATAATGTTGACCTACATGGCACATGGTACATAAAACAGTGATACAACAACTAAACAAAACAGTTTGGCTGGTGTGGGTGAATGGCTTAAAGTGTACTTTAAGAGCTGTTCTGTATATCTAATTAGGACTTAAAATTAACCTTATGTTTTCTGGGAAAAGTCAATAAGCATTTGAAAATGAACCCCAGGAAAATTGTTTGTTTGGACATACCAAGCAGACACCAGTGTACTGCCCTTACAAAGCTGATTTATACACGTTTTATATGTCCAACCACACATTTTCTCTCGGTTTTAGTTTCTCACGGAATGACTTGACACAAGAAGATTGCAGCCCCTTTGGTACGGCATATTCTTTTGGTTATTTGACCAAGGGTGAAACAAAGTGAAACTGGTGTAGCCTCATGTTTCTGAAGCAGAGCTGTGGGTATTGTGTTGAAGCAGAGATCTCACAGTGATTTGACCTTTGCAGATCTTCAATGTGTGTGCTTAGACTGTAATGATGAAGTGCTGGTATTGATTATAATAACCTTGCATCTCAGTGTAATTACATCGGCACAGCACGTCTTCTTGTCTCCCCACCTTACCACTGCATGATGCTGTGGTGTTGTATTATAGCTGTCTGTCTTTATACCATTACCTCTGTTTCTGTTAAGCCGTCAACTGAGGTTGTTGAGGAAACCGCTCTGGTCATGGTCATCATGTTGCATTTTATGTTACCAGGGGCAGCTGTGTGGCATTGCGGTAAGGAGAAGGGCTTGTAACGAAAAGGTTGCTGGCTTGATTCCCCACTGGGGCACTGCAATTGTACCCTTGGGCAAGGTACTTAACCCACAATTGGCTCAGTAAAATTTCCAGCTGTATATCTGGACAAGAGTGTCTGCTAAATAACAATAATGTAATATTAAGGGCTGTTTTATAGTGTTATACAACAGTTTTGATTAATTTACCAGTCATCAGTCATGTGTGGCTTAGTTCTAAAAGTTTGCAAACAACAGTAAAAAGGTAATACACTGCCAAATTGACTGTTTGGACAGTTTTTATTTCAAGTACATACTTATTAAATGTACCTATGATTAGCAGTAAATTAACAGACCCTTAATCAAAATAAAGCCTTAAAGAATCCCTGACGTATGAAAGTGGGACTTATTCAGCTTTTTGTTTTTACAAAATTTTAATACACATCGTTCAACATATTGTTTAACTTATTAGACTGAAGTCATGGCTCGGCAAGAGAGAAATTTCTATCATTGTTTTCTTTTCTTTTTGTAGTCACTCCCATAACCTGTCCACGTCTGCTTCACAAGGCACTGTGGGCATATATTAGAGAATTCAAAGAATGCAAAGTAAAAATAGAGGGCCTGTGCATATGAGACAAGCACATAAGGAGTGGATTCGCATCTTGGAAATGATCAGTCAAAGTTGTAGCCGTGGAGAATGGTGCTCCTGCTGTCTGCTTCTTTCAGGCTCCGCCAGCTCTCGGCATCGGTGATTGGCATGAAAGGCTTTTTCATCCTTATGTGGTGTGACAAACTGTCATCCCCATAGCACAATCTGTGTCTTTATATTAATTAGGAAATTGTCATTGAGGATCATGACAGAAAAACACATATCGCTCCTCTTCATCTCATTTACTATTCATTCATTTCTTGCTTTTTTTTTTTTCTTTTTTAATGCTTGTGTGATGAAGGAAAGATGACACCCTTGCAAATGAAATCTTCCATTGCGTTGCTGTATCTTGGCTGTTGTGATCCATCATGTAGCCATCCTCATGCTCCAATGAGGTACTCTCAGTCAATACTTCGGGTGTTTTTACAAGGTCACATCTGGTATCAGACAGCCTGACTAACTATTTCTTTGCTCTTAATGTTAAGAGGATGCTAACTCTAAAGCTAATATATAATGTAGGTACATTTTAGTGGGATTTTTTTTTCACATTTTTGCACAACATGCATCTAATTCTATTTCAGTTCAATTCTTTCTGCCTTGTGTGTGTTTGTTTGTATGTCTTTATGTGTTGTACACTAGCACTGACAAGAATATATAAGGCATTCATCCACAGGTTTAATGTAGGATGTGGAAAATGTATTGGAAAGATGCAATTGAAAGCATTATGATCTTTACATTTTCATTACTAAAGCAATATAATAAAGATTCATTTTGAAAAGTAACAACAGATATGTTATTTTCATATTAGACGCCATCAAAAAAATAGAAGTATTCTATAAACACAAGGGAGAAGGGTATATTGTTACAGCAGATTTCAGATACTGCTGTCTTGTATACAGTTGATATCAGCACTGAAATATTTGTTTCTGTTACCCAATGCCATTCAATCTTCTTGGGGTTTTCTCTATGCAGGCAATCTATTTGTTTGTTGATCGAATGAAATAAGCAATAAAAGAGTGGAAACAGTTGTTGGACACCGTGTAATGGTCACTGCGGGTATTGTGCAAACTCGGCAGTTCAGATCTGTTTCTGTTGGCAGTGCATTTGGCTACTAAAAGGCCATGTTTAACACAAAGTGCAGTGTTTGCAAATCAATTCACAAGCTTTACATTTCATTGCTATCAGCTCAAGTGTCTGTTCCATGGCTCTCCTCAGATCTTTGACAATGAAAGTGGAATAGTCTTGCATATACTCAAATAATTTTTTGAGGTTCAATCACGTAGAGATGTATTTAAATATTTAATCAGCGCCAGTGATGTGCCAAGCTTTGCTTCATGAAATGCTAAGCCATTTGAGTTAACTGGCTCATCAATGATTGAAAGATCCTACTGAAGCACTTCAGTCTCTGCAGAGAAGTTCTTTGATTGGTTAAAATCAGTCAGTCGTGTACCTGATTCAAAAAACTATTGTGATATGGATTTAATCCATATCACAATAGTTTTGTACAATAAAGCAAAGGAGTTTTTTTATAGAAATGTGACTTGAAATGTGACCTTTGTACAAGGTTTTCTCAAGCACCAAGAAGGTGAGTTGATGCCAGTATTTAAACCTGTCATGTTTCTGATCTGGCATTCTACTGGATTGCCATTTCAGTGAAAACTCTCTGGCCCAAAATGTCACATGCCATCCACAGGCGGATCTAGCCTCTCCTTTGTCACTGCCAGCACAGAACTGATTGAGGCTCATTACAGACTCCCTTTACTGACTCTGTGATGGCAGTGAAACTCCAACATACAGCAGTTTACAGGAGAGGGTACACTGTGCTTATTTTTTGGAGATATTGGATCAGCCCAGATTCAGCTCACAGTCGTGATTTTTCTCTGACAGCAGCTCAGCAGTAGCATTCACCTGTGCAGAATGTTCTGGAATGTGCCTCTTCCCTATGATCCAACATATCGATCTGTGCCTGCATGCAGCTCTCCAGTACTGGCTTCACCTGTGGAATTTCAAAATTTCAGATTGTGTCAGACACACTATGATGTTCATGAGCTGAAATGCTCATGGTGAATGTGCAGCAGTCAGAAAGTATAAACACACAAATGAAAATGAACTCCAAATGATTGTTTTTTCCAAAAGGAAAAAAAAACAGGGCATGATCTGGGATCACATCCCTGGCTATTTCAGTTGTATCCTGTTCACAGCATGCAGGAACCTCAGCTTCAGACAGTATGACTAATATTCAAAGCTGTTTGCCATTAAAATTTGTGGTCTCTAAAACAAGCGCTCATATATATTTTTTTCTCTGTTCTCTGTAATGAGCTTTTGTCTCTTTGGGGAGCTATAAAGTTTCAATAATCAAGGCTCAGTCGCAACTGATCCAAATGAATTGGCTTAATTCATTTCAGAGCTGTTATTACTTCTGCCTGTTCACAGTCACAATTTCCCTGTGTCGAAAGAACCGGCCAACGACCCTGGTTGGGATTCAGTGTTGAATGGTGCAGGTTGTGACACATCAGGGAAGTATTTGCTAATGTTAAGTCTTTAAAGCTGCAGAATGGCATACCTTGCCCTCTGTGCACCTCCTCCCCCGGTCCCTGTCACTATCTGTGCGGCATTATTGAACTTATAAGAATTTTGTCAAGGAAACTATTTAGCAATGGAGAACTTGAAATAACAAAACTCAGCTCAGATGTGTCCATGGGAATCTCTTGTAGACGGAACTGTGGGTGCTTGCACATGTTATCAAAGTCTGTTCTGTAACAACATGTGTTGGTGTGTTGTAGAGATCAACTATGATATGGCTTGTAAACTTTGGTGCTGATCCCAAGTGTATTCCAGCACATCCAAGCATACTTTGCCTTATAAAACACCTTCACATAATATATACTATTTCATGCACAAACTGAAGATTTCTGTGGCAATAAATCTTCTACAGAACATTAAAGTTACCTTAAATTGGAAGATTAAACTACATTTTAGGACAATACTCCAACACCACCATCTCTCTTGTTGCCTGACTATAGTCTGTTTTCTGCAGGGGTCATTAACACCATCTCATGGGAAGTAGGAGATGTGAAATGCAGGATATGCAGCAATAATAACTATCAGTTCCTTTCTCAGTTATTGCACTGTTCATTCTGAAACCCCTTCAATTTCAAATTCAATGATAAAAACAGGGGTCAAACACACTCACACACCCACTCCAGGTAGTTTGTTCAAGTTACACATACTTTCCGGTAAATTAATTGAACAAAATGGCAAAATGGAAAGAACCCTCAGGGCCTCCATCCCTCAGGAGAAAATTAAACAACCCACTCAACAGTACATCCTTGTCTACTTCAACCAGGATCAAACGTCACAAACACGGCACCCATGAAAATAAGCTGTTTTTGAATGAAGTTTCAACTTGTGTCAGACACTGGTGCAGCAGGACATTTTTATACCCAAAGCATAATGAAGGCACCAGTGTTCTTCCTCCCCATTCAGGCTGTCCTCCACATGTCCTGTTTTGTTTTGGTGCTGTTTTGTTTTTTTGGGGGGGTTTTTATCACATTTTCTAAGGAAGAGAAAGTTTCACCCACATGGTAAATGTTTAATGCAAAGCGCCCTTGGCTGGAACAGAGCCCTGAGTATCTCATTACAGTGTCTTGGACCGGTGTTCTCCCTGCCACTTGTTTAATTACATTGGGGATGAGAGACCTGCAGCCAGGAGCGGTGCAAACTGATTAGGCTCTCAGGCAGGGCCCCAGGCCCCTCATTATGACACTCATTTAGCTCTTCCTAATGGAACTGTATCCTCAACACTAATGCATGAAGGCCTCCACTCAAAACAAAGATGGAGTCCACACCAACTTTGTAAGACAGGTATGATGAAAAAGCTGAAGTGAAGAAGAATAACACCAAGGGTGACAATGTATGATAAGGACTGGACTGATGCTTGGTACTTTTTGAAATGCTGTATATAATTATGCTACATGAAATTGTGAAAATGATTAATGAAATAATGAAACAATCATTCATTATTTACGCTCAATGTTTTTCTTTTAATTGTCATCACAGAAACTGTCTATATTTGTAGGTTTTGATCCTTGGTGTTTTCTTTGGTCAAGTTTAAGCAAGACTTGATCACTTGATCTTGATGAGTGTTCATTGATTTACATACTATGTACTATACTTCAAAGATGTGAAGACTGAATTTTATAATGCACTACAGTTAAATAGCATGTGTGCTAAACACAGTGCCTCACAATACCTACATTACCATTATGTATATTAATAGTAAATTTAAATGTCTGTTTTTGCTGTAAAACAAAACCATAGATCTATTAAATAATGTGTAAAGGGAATTAATGCATTCAAGTCATATTGGGAACTGCATCCTATTACACCCATCTTAGAGAGTAAGTGATATGTCACTTCAAGCATCTTATGGCCGCAGTGAAACTGGCATTGATGTATTCAAAAACACAAGCTGCCCAGTTTTATTCCCCCTTCACAGTACTTTGTGCCAAATTAATTACCACACCTCAGATCTAGGCATAAGCTGGAATGAATTAGAATCTTTGCCCTCTTCATTAATAGAAATTTACGTGTCATTGACTTTCTATTTGTCAGTTTCTTCATCAATCAAAAGAGAAGTGCCCATCAGCTGTGGGTCTGTGATTCTCTGTTCAGAGCTCTAATTTTATCTGGGTCAGAGTACTGTGTTCAATTGAAATCAGAACCAAACAGCAGGCAAAGATCAAATGACAATTTTCTGCAAAGAAACAGATATAGAATAACTAATATTGTTTGCATCATTTATGCCCTCCACATATGCAAATCGTTATGGCTGTTTGAGTCTAGTACAATGCCATTATTACTGGGGTTGCTCCAGTATATCATGCACTAGCCCTTAGTGAAAGCAACATCATCTATATACTTATAAGGAAATGAATGTTTTTCTTCGGTTGCTGTTACTCAGAATGCAAATCACCCCACGATTTCTTTTCTTGAAAAGAAAACCTTTTCATTTGAAAGGTTATTTTCTGTTACAATGTCACCCTGTTAATGGCAGAACAGAAACTTGGACAATAACAAGAATTACTCATGTTCCTGATATTTTGGTACTAGGAACTGTAGAAGTCTAATTATCTTTGAAAGAAAAAGTCAATAAAACACCATCTGTCGATATTACTTTTCACCTGGTCCCTGGAGTGGACATTGTGGCCAACCATCTCTATGCCCAAATAATTCCCTCTCTGCTGTTGTGTCACTTTGTCAATTAAGAAGGGGCCGGCTTTATTAGCGAAGCATACAGCTGCACTGGGCACCATTCTTCCATGGGCTCTTAGTTTTGCCTAACCTCTTACCAGTTTAAATAACCTTCCTGTTCACCTTAACAGTCACAGTTAGTTAGCAAGGGGATGTCATAATTAGGAAATAATGTATCTGGTCTTGCTGCCAGTGGCAGGATTTGATTCTGAATTAGTGGGTCCAATTTGCACAGTGACCCTTGTACGCTGGAAGCTTGTTCAGGTCAGCTGAGGGGAAGTGTCCGATTAACACAGGTCCACCTACAGAGGGAGAGAGAAGACTCCTGGGAAAATAGCACTCCCTACCCCACACCTGATCAGGGGTAGACAGCCAGTAATTAACAGACAGGGTGAGCCTCTACAACTGTAGCAGTGAACGGTGGGGTCTGAATTTGCACTCACAGTGGAGACCAATACATGGAAAGTGATGTATCAAGTTTCTACTGACCTCTGTGATTCTTAATAGTGCTTCCAATCTACCGAGGACACACGGGGCAGAAGCAGGAAGTGAGAAGAGAGAATCTGAGAAGGGAAATTTGTTTTCTCCCTGCACGTCCACAGAGTTGTCCATAAAAATCTTCCTGCAGTGCTCTGCATACTGACAAAAAGAGTCATTGAATGTGCTTCAGGCTGGTCTTAATTGAAACTACTAGTAGGTGCAGTGGTTGTGGGTTTGGACACAATACTGGCTGTTGCCATGGTGAACGTCTCAAATGGACAAACCTTTGGCATCAGATTTGATTCATTGGGGAAAGGGGGCTTCATTTTCCCATGAACCAGTCCAGACATCATAATAGTACAGTCCTAATCAGAGGGTGTCTTAGTAGGCCAAAATCCTGATATTCCAGTAACCACAGATGTCAAAGCGGTCCTTACTCATGATTATTTAATATGTAGCAAAGTGCTATAGAGTCTAAAATTTATATTATTATATCTGACCCTGTAAAAGGAGAGAGGTATTTCCAAAGATTTTCTCCTTGTATGTAGATAAAGCCAACATCGAGAACCTCTGAACTATTCCACAAGAGTTTAAACTGATCTGTCCATTTCTTTTGCTCTTCATCCTGCCCTGCATTGCACTCCAAATGAACCACACCGACAAGTGGGAGAAAGTTTTATATTGTGTGTGGCTGTGTGTCCATGAATAGGAGCCCTTACATCTCAACGCCATGTGATCCATTCTAACAGGAGCGTTTTAACAAGCTTTGATGAGAGAGAGCGATAAAAGATTAAAGATGTAACACCAAATTATCCCACTTTTAAAAGAACTCAAAAATGACACAAATTGAGTGTACAGTAATTAATGTAATTTCCCCCCTTGATGTCCGCATTAAATATTCACAAATCTTATCAGCATTAAATATTTATGGAATTTATAAATATTTATAGATCCTCTCCTCAGCTGTCAGAAATGATGCTTTGAGAGACAGGCATGTCCATATTGTTTTTGAAGTGGGTTTAAAAGAAAGTATACCTCTCATGAAAGAACAAAGGTGTAAACAGATTGTTTACTTCTGAGATAAGGCACCATTGTTTCCTTCATCTTTATAGATTACATAGTGCATTATTAATCTCATCGGCTCCCTAGGCTCTTAAGGAATCTGACCTCCCGTTCTTTCATTCTCATCTGCCACAGACAGGCCACTTGAAGGCATTTGAAACGATAGTTGTTTGGTCATTTACATTTTTATTGCTTTGAGTGATAACTTTCACACACGGTGCACCGAGGGGCCCCTGCTAATGAACCGGGCACATAATCAGATTGAGGGCTCACTAATTGCACTGCCTTGACATTGTCGCCAATCTGCCTGTGAAGTGACCCTATTCAAGAGCAGTGTTTAGTGCCATTAAAAGCTGGTCTCTGTCACAAGCGTGCCGTTCGGAGATGGCCAATGTGTGCTTTTTTAACCCCTGAGGAGCAGATGGAGTGTTTGGTGAATCATGCATGAAAAGCTAATATTTTCACCACCCGGTAAACAGGACCATTCAGAGTCTGCGTTCGCATTCTGCAGACCATCTTGAGAATAGATGTGCCAATAAACAAGAAAATAAAATTAATCTGGCCTCTAAGGAGGCTTACACCAGTTGTGCACATTCATTTTTAGAGACCCACTCATTTAAGGAACTGATCTTGGGAATGTGAATGAATGTGATTCGTGGCCAAGTTTAAAGCATAATGCGAGGCCATGCTTGTGTGAGGCGTTCATTTCTTTAAAGGTTAAAATAACAGAAAAGCACAGACGTGCATTTGATAAAATATTGAAACACACTCTACCATGCTCACCAGGATGATGGAGTAACTCATGCTGATTGTGTAAAGGACACAAATCCACCAGGGTAAGTTCGAGCATATGTGTGTCTCTGGGAGACTGAAAACAGACCAACAGTCTGCAATATCTGCTTTGTGTCATGCAGAGACTGTGAGCAAACCCACCTCAGTGATCAAGTGAAGTCTGCCTTAGTTGGTCAATCCAAAAACCAATCAGTGGACCACAGTTTAGCTGGATTGAATTTACAGACCCTGTTGTGGTCCTGCTGATTTTCATAGCACGACAAGAACTAGGACATACATTCACAGCCATCCAGGCTGAGGACAAACAAACATGCTGCCAAGTACCAAACAATTAAGGAGGAGAAACACAGGGCCTGATTTTGTAAACAAAACCAACCCACTGAAATTTCAAAGGGAAATTAATTCCAAGACACTATGTAGTGACTATGGGGTAGATAGCTTCATGTATGACAGTCAGTTTTCATGCTACAATTCAGCATTTAATAATAAACAAATAATAAATGTACATTAAATTAATTAAAAATCTCAAAAATAAAAATACACTTATGTCCTCTTTTTTAAAATTAATGAAAGGCAAAATGTCTGCCCCTGTAATTTCAACCACAGTTTTATATCACCAGTGAGAGTGTTTTAAATATGTGTATTTACCATTTATTCATTGCACATGTAACCTGGTTGGTTTGAGTGAGGACTCAAACTCCTTTCCCTTGCAAGCACTCAGCACAACTGCAAACAAGAGACACAAACAAGAGACATGAGACAGGATGAGCTTGTTGAGTTTAAGACATACATCCATTGAAAGGGGTACCAACAGAGCATCAGGTGATCTTACTGTCAGTAGCGGACTTTTGTGCTCTTCTGAGACATCTCTACAAAGAGTGTCGTGAATTATTGTATGTATTGTATGTCTATTCCATTGTCCAATTGGCTGTCTTTCATCTGCAGTGTTTGCTAATATACTTGAAGATTTTTTTGTAAAATGAATGTAAATTGTTCACTGGGTCATAGTGGGAGATAATAAATACTGAAACATGTGACACTGTGTGCCTCTCATCCAAGAGCCATGAAGTGTTTCATGTACTTGGCCTCTGCTAAAGCCTAGTTCCACAAAGATTCAGATTCAACTTTCAAAGCAAAAGCACCCAAAAGCTTTGGTATCCATAGTGACATAAATATAATCCTTTTCTGTAACAGTAAATGTGGAGCTAATCATCTCTGCAGTGATAGGCAATGGTTTACTTTAAGAGTGAATGTAAATAGGCAATAAATATTTTAAGATTGGCTTTCTATATCCATAATCACACAATGAGAGTAGCCTCAACAGCATCCTACATGATCAACTCAAAATGGAAATACCATTGTTTCCATAGAGGTTTTTTTCATTTGTTTTATCTCAAGATGACTCTTAGGGATACATATCTATCCAGCTGACAGCCAGTATCCTCTTGGTTTCACACTGTAGCTGAAAGAAGGGGAGTGAAGAGAGTCTTGAAGAGACTTTTGAAAAAAATGTGGGCATATTAACATCTAGTGACGCAAAGACCAACAGTCACATAAAAAGGAAACAGTCGGCTCCAGTGTCAACGTATGGTCAGCAACAGTGTAGGATTCCATTCCAGTTTAAGACAATATGTAGAAGCATGAGGGTTGTTGAACATTCTTTGCAGTACCCTCTGTTTTTTTGTCTCCCCACAATGATATAGCAAGTAAATGGTGTCAGTGAAGAAAGGAATCCTTTGAGGACAACTTTCAAGTGTCCACTAGCAGACCACAAGGCTGGCTACCTGTTCTAGCAGTCTTGAAGGGAGCTTCTAGAGATGTCGAAGAGCCACATGATAATTACTATTGCTTTCACACCTACCCCTGTCTTCCATCTCAGTTTGCAGATGAGGATGGGGTGGACTGGATATCTGTGTGCTGCAAGAATACTTTCTACATCACAACTTGGGGCTGAGATCAGCTCAGCTACACCAGCAGTTTGAATTATTTATGTCTGTCTTTGACAGCTCTGCAGATCTCTTTCAGCAATCAGGGCTCCACCAGCAAAGTAAAGGATCTGTTTACATGTACACCCATTTTGTACTAATTATCATGACACATTGCCTCCGAAATTAGTTAGCTATTGTCTTCTGTTTGATCACACTGATTCTGGTCTGGAGTCTTACCTTCATTTTTTGTTGTTGCTTCTTCGTTTTTTTGTTTTGTTTTGTTTCTTGTTCACAAAGAAAATGAAACTGTGAGTTGAAAGACTTGCCAAATGACCTTGACATTTTCATAAAGAGTAAAACTCCACGAGCTGAGAGCAGAATTATTTTCTTTGCATCTTCCCAGCTGGGAGAAAAGAAATGACTAATTATAAATGAGAAATTAAGTACAAAAAGAAATGGACTCCATTACTCGTTTTGCCACCGGTTTTAACAATATCAGTCTTCGGGGGCCTCATGAAAAATTAAAAATGAGAAAAAGCTTAGGCTGATGAGGACGCAGTCCCGTTTCAGCACTGGCAGCTCCATTGGAGAGATATGAATCACTGCGGATCAAACGGCATCTGCTCGGAGGAACAGAAAATTATCCAAGAATTAAACCACAAGCTTTTCAAGAGCTGGTCACTTCTGTCCAGTGGTCCCATGTTCACGTTGGCAGTGAAAGTGTGTTTCAGTATGATAGTGATATATTTTTTTTCTTTTCATGTCCTCACAGGGGTGGTTTTCACATTCTCATCTTCATATCTGGTCTACATCCTGCTTGTCTAACCATTCTCGGAGCGAAGCAAGCCCATTGTCTGATTTCAAAGCAGCAAAAGTGACAGATGCAGCTGGGAAGCTATGTGATTCTGCCATAACTTGTTTATCACAGTTTTTGTTTTGTTTTAGCTTTTTGTGGATAGACACGGAATCGTCAAATACTGTCAAATGAAGAATTCAAGACAGCAAAACTTTGGATATGAATTACTGGAAAAAGGCAGCACTGATCACAACTCATAAAATAGCACTACAGATGTCAGTTCCTGGAATTTAATTTCTATACAAGAAGCAGTGAGAATTGGAAACTTGGAGAACTCTGGTGGCACATTCAATCTAATAATTCAATATAATATCGCAATTATTGAGTACCATGGTTCTTCATGTAGCAACACATGACTTCATTTACCGGCATGTTTGGAACTGAAGAGGTCAGTTTCCTCTAGAGCACTTAGATGTACCAGTGTTTCATTGCCACTGGTGAGATTGATGGCTGCAGAGAATCTAAAAATACCTCTGTGCTGAATCCCCCAGATTCCAGAACCTCTCACTGTTGTCATTCTCAGTGTGTTTTTTTTAGGACGTTGTGATGCAGGAGTAGCATCATGGCTGTTCAACTCCCAGAGGTCATTACCATTCGTGTGTTATGACCGTGCCACTCCATGCCCTGAGGAAAGGGCTTGACTCGGGGAAAGTGTTAACAGATGGTTCTGCTCGCTCTGAGATGGCGGCCCGTCGGAGCAGATGGCACGGAGAAGGGCAGGACTGGCAGGATCCGTGTCGGAGAGGGAAGGAGATGTGACAGGAGTGTGGAGGACTCTGGGAGAGGAGCCACGGACGAGCTGATGTTCAGAGCAACGGCTTTTATGGCTTCCAGTGGCTTTCACACAGCCCATTACAAGGCGGACTAAAGGGGAAATCGAGCTTACTGTGCAAGAGATATTCAATCAGCAATGTGCCATTTCAGGTGAGGGAGTTTATCACAATAACACATGCTAGGATTAATGTGCAAGATAATAAATGACAAACTTGGCTTAAAAAATAATGAGTGGTAACTGACAGTTGCCAACCATAAAATCCAAATGCTTGGGTGCCTTCCAAAACTGATAAACAGTTTGTCTGAAAGGCGTGGGAGCTTTTGGATTATCTGATGATTTAATAATGTGAATCAGCATCATGAAAGTTTTCCTCCTTTTGAAGTGTGGACCGGTGTGTTTTGCAGACAAGCTATTGTGTCACTTGATGACAGCAAAACTTACTTCACTTGGGAACACATTTGTAAATCATTTTTATTGGTTACCAGACTTATCACACATTTTGGGCTTTTACACACAGCACAAACACCACGCTGGATTTTTTAACATATCTCCATGGAGATGATTCTCACAGAAATTAAACATATGGTGTCTGTCACTTGAAAAGGAGGTCATAGATGATAAATATGCGTCTTTGAAGTCAATTCTCATTAGAGACACATGAAGTTTAGTAACTTCAATACTGTGATGCTAACAAAGATTTGGAAAATTGGAGATGAAAGTGGCCAGTGTCTTTTGTCCTGAGAGAGGTCTCTGCAAAGTAGGTGTGGTTACATCAAACTGGAAGTTAGTTGTTTATCTATTATCCACAAGTAATCATGGTCTAAATTTCCACTGCACATACAGGGATAATGTCTCCTCTGCACTCCTTTCTAGGTAACGGTACATAAGTTTAGCGTTTTACTACACACCTCACCACAGTACCCAGTACCACCACTAGGTTCCACTCCTTGCCCGAGCTAATATCCCTTTACGCAATATCCTACACCCTGGAGCAGAGCTATCAGAAGCACTTCCCCAACACACACAATCTAACAATAAGAAAACTTCAGGATTCCAGCTAAAACGAATGCCTCTCCTGAGCTTCTGTCTCTGTCAAGCATGTTGTCACAATGCCAAGTCTTCAGCAATGAACTCCCCATTTTCTGTCAGCAGGTGAGTCATTCAGCCTCACAAGATAGCACTCGACCCACTGTTCACACATATATAGAGTGGCTTTTGAACTGAAGGTGTAAATAAAAATGTTCATACAGCAGGGTAAGCCACCTTTAAGCCAGCTTCAGGTTATTTTCGAGTCACCTTAACTTCAGAGTAAATGTCTACCCCCAAAGACCTAGCCAGCTTCACAACACCTTTTTAAGCCTGCTTTCATACTACTAAGTGATGTGAGGCCAACAATCAGCTGGCTTCCCTACATTGTAAATGGAGCATACAGGTTTGCATTCAGTGTATATCAGTGAACTTAGTCAATGGGGAGTTAAAACACATTATTTAGTTCCATATTTCCTATCAGTTAATTTTGTCTGTTGAAAGCATATTTACTTTCAAAAATGGTAGAGTAAAATTTTATTTAGCTAGTTTGCTTGTGAGCTAGCTAGCCTGTGAGTTAGCTCATTACCTGACTATAGCCATGTGAATAGATTTACAACTAATTAACTAGCTAATTTTCAAGCCAACTGAAAATAATAAAGTTAGCAATTATGATCGTATGATTCTTAACCTTATTAGCAACTAAGTGCTAGTGATTAACGCGTAGTGTTAGTTTTCTCATCATACTAAACTAGCAGGAAACATCAACATAGTTCAACTCGATATAAATGTAACATATAGCTTCTGATCCTGTTCAAGATCTGGTCAAAAGTGGCTTTGCACATTGTATAATGTGAAAGGTAACACACCAGCACAGAGCTGGCTTATTGGCGAAGTAAAGACTCTGGTGTAAATGATGCCAAAGGGGTCAATCAAGTTTACTTGAGCTGTTTATTACGGTGGAGTCTTAAATGCGTAAATGGCTTAACAGCCCATCTTATTATATTAAATAATTTCTCTTGCGGAAAAGGCTTCAAAATAAACACAAAATATATTTCCCATACCAACATTTTTTGACAGACAATTATCCCACTTCCATGCTGGTAATTGTCACATTATTAAGTCTCCACACTGGGAATTTTGCATGCAATGTGGATTAATGAAGGATTGTATCTAGATCTCTGTGACAAGGAAGAACATGTGCACAGGATAATACTGCAGTTGGAAAATGAATATATACATCAAAAAGGATCAATGACAGATTCACACTGAATGCCTGAAAAAACAGTATACAAGTACACATGTTCAATTATAAAGGCGATCTTGATGTTGACTTTTGTTTTGGCAACTCATGAAATTTCCACGATGACTCTTCCTTCCCATATGAATCCCAATTGCCACAGATGGGTGATAATGCGGCTTGATTCACAACATTGCCTAATTTATCAGGGTTTGTTCGGGGGAGTGTTTGATGTGCCACCGAAACAGCAGGGGATCTTAGATGTCATAATTCCTTTCCAGGTGATAGCTTTCCATTGATTGCACAGTGACACCTTTTCTTGTTCAAGTCCTAGGCATTCACACTACTGTGACATCTTCCCAAGGTAATGAGCATTCGTGCTCCAAGGTCCAAATACAAGGCGCAGTGAGGGGGATTAGCTCTGAGGCTGGCTCGTAATTACAGCCCGGAGGCATGGCTCCCCATGTTCGTCTGTGACATCACTAAATGCCAATCAGGAGCAGCAGGGCACCATCAAAAAGAGTAGTGTTGGCGCTCATATGCCTGGGGGGGCGAGGGGTGCAGAAAATCTCACCGCAGGCGTGCCCCTTCGCTGCGACAGATGGTGGAACTATGGAGGACAGCCGAATTATCAGTGCCATCCTGGCACTTTTGCTCAGACCTCCTCACTGAGCGTGCCCAGCCATTAACAGCCAACTGTCAGCCGGCAGGCAACCACCATTCTTTTATCCCAACCCCCAAAAAACAAACTATATGGAGAAATTTTACAAAGATACATACATGTATACATCCCTCTGGGCGTGTGGTAAGGTTGGTGTGTGCATCTCGCGGTCTGTCTTTGTCTGTAATGCATTAGACACAGGCTAACATCACTAGTCAGTGTCTGGTACAAAGCTTCACATCTGTTAATGCTTGTCAGCAAATATGCTGCTGTGATCTAATGCCGACACACACACAAGGGGGGCCGTGCCACAGACACCTCCTAACTGCCCCTCCGGAGGGGAGCACATAGTCACAGTATCCAGGGGGTTGATCCATACATAATCAACCTGGCTTCAAAGGGGCCAGCGTAACTGGCAGGTCAGGCTTTCCATTGCACACAAAAAACAAGTCCCCAAAACAAATCTCACACTCTGCACTTATTGGGCAAAATAAAATCTATAATTCAAGGGTATGTATTACCCAGGCAGGCAACAACAATATTGCAGTAGAGCCTTACTCCTGAATCCAAGTTACCCCAAACTTGTATGAGTTGTCATTCCTGCAAAACAGGAGCTGATTTACCTGTCATACTTGTACATGGAGTTACATGATGCCAGGTCAGATGGGAAACCTCTGACAGAATGTTATATTTTTACTTTGATGTGTGCACAAAGGTGTACTCATACACCACGCTGCAAATATAAACTGAGGAGAGCATTCCTTCATAACTCTCAACGCATGAATATCAACAATATATGTTTGCAGTACATGAGACAGGATTCGCACTGCATTATTTCTGAGCCAGTTGTTTTGCAGGGTTCTTTTTTATGAGCTCAACTCCAGACATTGGAAACAGCAGCCCAAGAATTTCAGCTTTAATTTAAGGAGTGCTCATAATCACAAAGTCTCTTTGATTGCAAGAGTAATAGGTCACAGACTATTTCATAATACAGCACAGCTGGCTGTTTTTGGGCTTGTGTCAACAGAGTCTTAGCCTCAAGCACTTGTTGTAACTTGGAGTCGGGCTATCATGCTGGCATTGCTACTTTGAAGGAACAGTTCATAATTTGGCTCTCGCGTTCAATAAATAACTTTGCAAACCAATTTTCTGATCAACATTGGTTCATGTCTCCAGTTTCATGTCATTTCAGAGGCTGAATAGTAATTTGACTTTAAAGCTAGAATTACATGGAAACTGTTATCTAATACATTGTTTATCTGCTACTAATATAGCAAAATATCTTAGACATACAGAAAACATTAACAGCTATTAAGTGTAAGTTTGTCTCTGTCAACAAGTGAGGTTTGTTCACTGATCTGACCCATGCAGCCAGCACATGACATGATAAGATTTCTGCAGTTGTCTTTATGTGATTTCCCCATACCCTTTTATCATCCCTCAACAGGTCAGTAAATCTGTCACCACAAACGAGGAGTCCGCCCTTTTTTTCAATAGCAATGCCACACACTTCACATACCTCCTACCATGTGGTCACAGAGGTGGCCACAGCAACACAACGGGCTCTAGGAGGCTGCGATTCGTCACAACCTGCCCACCCCCAACAAGCAGACAGCGCTTGCCAAATCCCCTAACAGCATGCAACAGCCTGGAAGGTGCACGCACACTGTGGAGCCATTCCCATTGATTCCTACATCCACTCCTCAAAGCATCCCAGGTTTATAGACTAGTCCGTGAACCGCGGCGACATAAAAACATCAGAGCTACAGGCAAGCCCACTGATGCCAAGGGCACTCTAAACGCATGCAGTGTTTATGCAGACCTCGCGTTTCAAAACCATCAGTGGCAGTTGACCGATAGCTCTATCCAGAGGCACATTTCCCCGGATTATCAATATGTGTTTGCTCAGCAGGCACCATACCACAGAGTGACTTACAAAGTGCACATTTTCAGTGTCTATCTATACAGCAAGATATTTTATAAAAGCAAGTCAGGTTAACAACGTTGTTTAAAGGTGCATCAGTAGAGTACCCCTCAGGATTGAGTCTGTATCTTTTTTACTACAAATCCAGATGTTTAACCATGCCTTCGCACAACTCACATTTCTATTTATTTGTCAGACAGAGAGGAAACAGAGAAAAATAAAATACTGGCTGCTGGTTGCTGCTCTGTTTGAGACTCATTTGATCAGACTAATCGATTTCCACCGTTTATATCAAGTCTGTGACAGAGCTCTTATTTGTTAAATGCATTATACACATCTTGTGACCTTTTGAATTAGAAAATGCCATTACTTACCTCTGCCCAGGGTGACAGTCAGAATTAATCTTCAAAACCTATCATTGATAATATGCAGTTTGATAGTCAGTTCAGACCTCTATTAAAGTTAGATCTTGTTAGATCATTGTTAGATCATTTTGACATTCTTTCTGCTTTGAGTGTCACACACATTTTTGCACAGTATGACTCCCTGCATACTATTTTAATTTTTTTTTAATAGTATAAAGCACCAAATTCTGTTTCATTGTATTTGTATTCAGACACTCACCTTGGGCCACAATTTGGACACAGCCGTCAATTTGTTGAATTTCACAAGGCACAGAGTATTTTTTCAGCCAGCAAATGACCTGTATATAGTGTACAATCTCCTTTTGGCATCAACATTCATGCCTTACACCACAGATGTGATTGTACAAGCACTCATACAGGTACATTTCAAAAAAAAGAAAAATGATTAATTCAGAACATTTTTTTATCTGAAAGTACATGGGTTGAAGGGGAATTAAAACCACAGAGACAGAGCTGTGGAGAGCAGATGAGATTCCGCTTTGGCAAAGAGCAATTAAAATATCAGCTTCAATCAGTCCGTGGATCCATCTCCGACTGGCCTGACCTTGCTTTCAGACGGTAAAAAAAAAAAAAAAAAAAAAAAAAAAAAACAGGCAGTGGAATTTTCCGGCCCAGCCGGCAATGAAGCCTGTCTGCTGGAGCTGAATGCATTGGTGGTCCCCGAGGACCCTCCTCACAAGCTCGCTTCTGCTGCACGTTTATACAAGCGCTCCGGGAAGAGAAGAAGAGGGCAGACAGTCATGACAGGACAGTCAGTGGGGTCTGGCTGTTCTTGTTTGTGTGTGTGTGTGTGTGTGTTGGTGGGGGGTTCAAATAAAAGACTTGGTTAAATCATCAAAATAAATAACAATACTTTGATTAGGATCATTCTAAGGTTCCCAATTGCTTTTCTATCAATCACAATTGAGAAAAATGTGCTGACACAAATTCCCTGAAGTGCACCTGAGAAATGTTATTTGCAAGTTTTTACACAGGGATTATACTGATTGTCTGACTGCTCGTGTACACTTTAAGTGAAAACTAGCATGATTTAATTTGAACAGTGCCCAGGGAGACATTAATATGTGATGATTGCCAAACTCATTCCTCAGGAATTTTGGTTCATCTTGGTACACATCAACAGTGCAATGATTTTAAAGCCTTTCTGCCATTAACAGTAAAGTTTAAGCAATTTATTACCTCCAGCTTCCATAGTAGTGGTTGGCACCCCTGCTAGTTCATTTAGAGGATAGCTCCTGGTACCTATGAGGAAAAGTGTGTCCAGCATTGTTGCATGTAGTAGATATTTCAAAGGCACATAGGAATAGGATATTTCATCACAGTAGAATGACACAAAGCAAACTTGTTTGCCTCCATGCAACAAAAACCAGCATCACTGAAATGGAACAGTGCTATCACATCCTTTCCGCCTTGCAGGAAAGTACTATCACCTCAGCCCAGGTCGTACTACAGTTGTTAAATCCTTCATTACATAAAGGTCCACCATTTGACTATATAAAGACTATATATTAGACTATATAAAGTACAACAGTTATAAGAATTAGCCTCTAAACAGAAGATAGATTGACTTACAGTTCATCCTTACAAAGGTCGTTTTCAGTTTGTTTGATGCTATTGGTTTTTCTATGAGATTTCACAATGCACAACAGTGACCTCCAGTCCAGTAATCTCCCCTCATTACTGCTGAGGAGAGAGGGTGTTCAGCTGAGATGGAACCGAAAGAATGAATGGGCCTCCACATGTACAAAGCACTCAGCTCTTCTTCAAGAATAACAGGAAAAGAACAAACTGCAACCACCTTTAAAAGCTTGGCTCACCTCAGAGGAGAAAAGTGAAGACATTGCACGAATTGTATGAACACAATCAACTTAATCATCAAGGAAAGGAGAACCAGGCAAGATGGAGCTGCTCCCACCACGAACTGGAATTGTGGATTGTGTCACTGCGAAAACAGTCCAATCAAGTGACATCAAGCTCAACGGAGCCAGGTATCAGGTTACCCTTAATAAACACCCTCTCCAGAGTTCCTGACCATGTGCACATAGTGGAAGGTTTTTTTCCCAAAATCCTCTGGGTTGTTGTTGATTCTGTCAAGTTGAAAATCATGTGCACTGGTGTAGCCTCATGAAAACTGCTGCAATTGGCCCATTCCCTGTGCTCCTCATTGAGGAGCCTGCACAAGGATAGAATCACTATTACTTGCATTGCATTGCTCTGGAAATGAATGCAACAAATGTATTTACACACTGAGCTTTGTAAGTATTTGCTGCTTTGTTATTTTCTAGTGTTTTAGATACACTATATATAATACAGATGTTTTTCCACGAAAGACAATGTAGTGAAGAAATAAAGAATGATAATTTAATACAGCAAAACATCAAAGATTGCAACCCTGAGGAGCTGGCATGACCCTCTGAATTTTTACAGTGATTAGAGATTAGAGAACTTAAGGCAATGCTCATTAGGAACAATGTAACTGAATACTTCATTTGAACAAAGTAATGAAGAGATCAGACAGGATTAAAGTAAGCAGGTTATGGTGGTTGTCTTGGTGTGATGTGTCTGATCTGGAAGCTGAAAACCAAAATGCATTAACGACAACCAGGACATGAAGACCATCACCATCAACCACCTGTTAAAAATACTATTTGGAAAAAGTGTGTAGATATTGCTCTTAGCTTACAACAGCTCAAAATTTGAACAAGTCAAGCGCAATAGGTGTTTAGATTATGATGCTTTTGACAAGTAAACACCAACACAGTAAATTGTTATGAAGCACATTTAAACTGTACTAAATAACATTGACATTCAGATTAATGCTTCCAGACACTTGGATTGCATAAAACCAGGACTTCAAACTGTTTTCATCTCTACAAATTTGAAAATTTTCCCTTTTTCTATTAAACTGGTCCTCTAGCTACAGCTGCTCCCAGCAAGTTGTTAACGGGAGAACTGGGAAAAGAAAATAACTTCGATGTAATTATAACCCCACCTTGTGGTCAAAAAGGTACTTGCATAGATGGAAATTATGCAGTGAAAACTGCCTATAATCTAGATAGATAGATAGATAGATAGATAGATAGATAGATAGATAGATAGATACTTTATTGATCCAAAAAGAAAATTGCCAAATCTAACCTACCCACAAACTACAGTCACGCATGATATTCATTAATGTTATTGCACATTTAAGACATCATGTTCAGAGGGAAATTAGAATATACAATAGTGGCATAGGACTTATTTACCAGAATGCTCAGGACCCAAACTCTACCTGCTATGGCTTGCATTAACTGAAAGCAGATTGTGAGGGGAAATTTGTTGATTTTCTGCAGTGAAATATTGGCTAAACTACTCAGGAGCTTTCAAACATGAGAACCAAGCCAGAACCTCGCTGCAAAATGGTGCAGTTGGATACACAGCTGAGAGATATATTAATATACTGGAGTCATAACACTTCACATCTTTTAGAGAACAGCAACAAATGACAGAATTTAAGTTAGTCATGTGAATTAGTGTCTGTGTATCTAACCCTCCAAAGAGGGCTGTTACATAACTGTTTATGAATATTATATTTTCCAATTTTTAACTAAGCATCATTTAGTCCTTTTAATTTCATTGGCGTTACTGACTGAAATACCTGCCAGAAAGCCATAAAAGGACTAATCAAGACTACTGATTTATACTTACACAGGCACATCTGTAATCTAAACAATGGTAGCAAAGACTGTTGGGCAGACACACAGAAAAAAGCTTTGTTATTCTGTTTTCATATCCCCTGACCTGCAGTGTGTTAGTGTTAGCCTTAAACTTGGTTTAACAATGACACACATATGCAGTCAGTATAGTCAACCAACTGAACATGTGAAGATTTACTTAGAACTAAGGACTTGCCAACAGGGAAAGCTAGCATTCAGAACCTTTATTTCTTCCCCATCTCCAACAGCTAACCTTGAGTTATAAGCTACAATGGGCATGCTTACTGAGACTTTTGGGAAAGAGGTCATGTTTTCTGAAGGAAAGTGCTAAGAAGTTCTGGAGGAAGATCACTCACTGTGTTGCTGAGAGCACCTGTTTCTGCCACAGCCTTAGAAACCCTAATAATCCAAAGAAGTTCAGAACCGAAGCACAGACAATTCCAGTGCATCTGAGAGAGGACTGACATATTTTACAATAGATCTGTCTCCTGATTGGTTAGACTCTGTGTTGTGTTTTTAAAAAAAGTGCAGATGAATGGCAACAGAAACAGCATGATCTTTATCCCTTGGGCCTGCCAACTATGCTCTGTATCAATGTTGTGCAGGGTCAGCTGGGAACTGTGTGGGTGACAGTGTGTAATTTACTATGCAGGCCAGTAATTGCCCACTCTGGCAGAATGTAGTTAGAGGGAAATCTGTTAATGCCTGTGGGCTTCTGAATGGGTTACAAGGTTTGTGATATCCTGTGGCGAGGAAGTGGAGTCTGCCTCTGGTCCTCATGGACTATATCGTTTTCCACTGATTTCCCTCAGTTCTCCAGTGAGATCCCCTGAGACATTAACCATGCAGACCTAGTGACCTACACCCAGGCATATACAAATAATCTGTGATAATGCAGTCCCTTCAAATAAAAAACATGTTCTTTAGTGATGAATTACATGACAATTGTATTTCTGACCTTGTGTATTTATATGAAATTGATCTGGACACAGATGGTGAGGAAAGGAGTTAGTATAGATGTCATTTATCTTCCAATGCATTCAATCCCCTTGGTCCTGCTGTCATTCAATACTGGAGCAGTGGAGTAGACACTACAATATATAGGAGAGTAAATGAAAAGAATACTTCCTAAACAAAGTGGATAGTTTCAATGTTCACAGAGCAGCAGACAAGGCCTGATACTTGTGCTTTTGAAAGAAGAATGAGGAATAATGATATGGAGGCACATCTAACAAGGAGCAAGCACATGTCATGGAGACACATACGCTGAGGGAAGCCTGGGATCCCTATGACTGACCAGAAATAACCATAATTCACTTGGTATAAATAAAACTCAGTATTTTATGAAGCATCTGAATGTCACTGAATATTTAAGATAAGTTTTGCTTGTGAAAAAAACCTCTTTGAGTGGTATTGATTGCATGAGTTGAAGACTGTCTGCACAAATATGTAAGACTTTAGACTTAGCACATGGGAGATAAGTATAGTTTCCAGCATTGACCCTCTAGTGGAAATTAAATTCATACTGCCTGTGTATGACAGGTCTGTGATTCAGTGTAACAAGGATTTCCTGGATGCAACCAAGGCCATTGCTTAAAAAAATAAAGGAGAAAAAACAAAGGAGAAATTTCTTAATGTTGACACAACAGAGAAAGAAAAAAGACTGGTGAATGCAATTAGTGAATACTGAATAGTGGGCTGGAGAAATGCAAAAAGTTTTTTTTTTTTTTTTTTTTTACTGTACCTACTGATGTCTGTATATAGTACCCTATGTATATTTGCACTAGTCATAAGGTATCCTGAAACCTTCCTTATTATAACTAAATAGTTATAAGTCATAATAAATAATTCATGTAGAGGTTTTTCACCTGCCAATTGTTGAGGCCAAAATACCAAGATTCAGGAGAATCCCTGTTGCTAGAATTGCTTTGTTTTGCTATTCTTTCAGTACAAGGCATTGCTGAAATTGTCAAACTTGGAACTGCTGAACTTTTTTTGGAAAAATCTGGGGAGTTCTAGTCATGCTGAACTGTTTACAGCAGTGCCAAGCTCCTCCCCAGCACTGGAAAGTGTAGCAAACATGTTGAAAAAACCAGAGGGATCCATCCACAGGCTTGCTTTCACTTTCAGTGGTAGAGTCTTATCACATCATTCGCAGGAGCCACGTGACCACGTCTGTGAGCATACAGGAAGTGTTCCAGCACTGCATTAGTTGAAGAACCTGATAGGAAATCCCCAGAAGAAAACATCAACATGGGTGAGTCCTCTGTTCAGCTTTGTCAAAATGCAACCATTTCAATTCTAACAGCTTTTTCCCCCGCCATTATTTTTCGCTGTGCAGCAACTGAAGTACTGAGATCAAATGCGCATACAGAAATGTATACAGCAAAGACAGCAATACAGCAAAGAGTATTTGTCGGTATCCTTTCTGTGCCAGTTCCTTATTTTGACCAGTCATAACATGTGACAAGTTGCCATTAGCTCTTTACTAGTCACAATTCACTCTTCTATCATGTCTGATTTAATCATCTAAACTTGGTTAACGGTTATCCTGTCTGCACAGAAAGTCTTGCCCAAAGTCTTGCTCAATACTGTCACTTGGGGTGTAAAAGTTTCACTTCCTTTTACTAATGTGGTTTGCTGTTTTGAGTCTTAAGTACATTTCATAAATACGCTCAAAATGAAATATCTGTATTTGAGTGCTTGTTACTTCTGTACTGTTTTCACATTAGCCTGCATTTATGGAGATATCACGAAGATAGACACCACAGGAGCATCTGAAAAAACAGCTAAACAAGACAACTTGACTGTTACAGGTCAGTGTGTTTATGTATGTGTCGTTCATAGACACAATGCATATTAAAAGCTTGGTATGATAAAGTATAAAATTATACACAGCAGTTAGTCGGATAAAATTTACAAAAGGGTATATTCCTCTTCATCAGGAAATATTTTGAGATTCCCACCATGCTTAATTCTGTTGTTTTATAATTAAAAGCAAAAAAAGCATTTATTCTTCATTTAATTTCTATTTTTATTCAAGTCACTACTGAGTCTAAAATATAAGCCTAGGCGCCACAGTTGTGTGCTGTCAGTTGATAACATTTTGCAATTGATCCGCAACTGTGCAAAGGAGTGCCCGCTTCCCACCAACTGGCAGCGCATGACCTGACCCGAATGAACAAGTACAGGGATCTTATCATCAAGGTGGGAAAGGCTCACCAAATGGATCCGGCCGTCATCAGTGGAATCATCTCCCGGGAGTCTCGGGCTGGGGCAGTGCTGAAGGATGGCTGGGGTGACCACGGAAATGCATTTGGACTCATGCAGGTGGCTATAACAGAGGAACCAATTAGGAAGTGAAACTTCTGTCCAAGATTAAGAGGAACTGACTATACAGCATCAGACTTTTGCATTTGTCAAAAGCCAAACCCCAACTTGTCTAGACAGTTTCATCTTATTCCCACTTTAGTTTGGGTCAACATGTAAGAACATTATTAAAAATTAATTAAATTTAATAATACTCACACACATTTTAACCTACTCTTTGCAAACATATTTATAAATGAAAGAAAAACCTGAACCTTCTCCATATGTCTAAACTACCATATGTGTCCTATAAAACAAGCCTCTTTAACTAATTAGGCATTGAGACTTACAATCTGATGTAGTGAATGGACAGGTTATTCCCCAGGGTGCCAAAACAGGTACAGCATGTAGAGGAAAGGCTTAAATGTACAAGGGGCAAGAATGCCAAAAAGAGCTGTCTGTTTGGATGAGGTGGCAGTGTAGCATAGTTGTTAAGGAGCAGGACTCATGACCAAAAGGTTGCTGGTTTGATTCTCTGCTGGGGCATTGCTGTTGTACCCTTGGGCAAGGTACTTAACCCCCAATTGCCTCAGTAAATATCCAGCTGTATAAATGGATAACATTGTAACTGATGTAAGTCACTCTGGGTAAGAGTGTCTGCTAAATTCCAATAATGTAATGTAATGAGACTCAATAATGATGCACACACCAATGAGGGGCTAATTTCATAAGCATTTGATCATCATTTCTACTGTTTGCAATTTAAAGTTAAGATGTAAAACCTGTAAGATATTTCTGGTAACCTCATTTCATTTTATGTCAGACAGAAGTTGATTTGGTGTGCTTTCCATTGAACACATTGACAGATTGACAAACGGTACCACACACCAGTTGGAGAGTGGGACAGTGAGCGACATCTCACCCAAGGCACCGAGATTCTGATTGACCTCATCAAACAGATCCAGAACAAATTCAAAGACTGGCCCAAGGAGCACCAGTTTAAAGGTACCCTACTCTCATCTCTCAGTGCCCCATTTCTGTTTTCAACAGTGTGTGCATGCAAAGAGCTGCACAGTAATGATAAAGTGGCAGAAATACACATAAGTTGTGTTGTGTTGCACATTTTCATATTGCAAGTTGCACATTGGAATAACTAAACAGACAACTGAATGTCTTTCAGGTGGAATATCAGCCTACAACGCAGGAGTTAAAAATGTCCGCACCTACGAGCGCATGGATATTGGGACCACTGGGGATGATTACTCCAATGATGTGGTGGCCAGAGCCCAATGGTTCAAAAAGAATGGCTATTAAAGAAAACATGAAGCCTTGAAACCTGGAGAGGATGATGAATACACAACCAGGAGATCCTGATCAGTCAGACATGGCCATTCAATTTGCTGCAACCACACTATCCGAGATTATGTTGTCTCTGATGACTGATCTGTGTGGATAATTTTTCTCTGCTACAATCGTCTTTCTAAGTAAACAGGCCATGAAAGTCATGTTTGTCTGTTTACTTCTCCCTCGCACAAGTTTACTGTGGCAGCGCATAGACCAATGATACAGCTGAACCGAAATAGCCTAAGACCATATCTATTGCTTTTGGGAAGGATATTTATAAATCTAATAACCATCCAAGGCTTTTGCTACATACTGTAAAGAATGCGAGAGTACAATGGTTGAAGCTTAATATTGACCTGCAACAGGTTTAGAAGCAAACCAACCAATTTTAGATTTCATATTATGCTAGGGCAAAACTCTTCAATGTTCCACAAATCCAAATCTGGGCACTGGGAACTGAAGATAAAACTTGTCATGGACTCCTGTAAAATTCCCAGTAAAATGTGTTTCCTTTGTTCAGAGTTGGTTTACATTCAGGCAGGACCAATACTGTGCCCAAATGAGAGCAGAAAATCCCCACAGTACTACAAGAAATCCACTAGATAGTGCCAATGGATTACTTTGCGAGGTCATTTTTATTCAGGTAGAGTTGGCGAATTCCTACTGACAGTGTAGAAACTAGACGCTGGGAGTAAACATGAATATGATAATGTAATCGGCTGTAATTTAAATTTCATATATGTTAACAATAGAACGAGCACTTCAGTTCGACAGATATTACAAAAACTAACTGCACGGTTGTTGTCACGAATAGTAGTGGCTCGGATTTAAAAGGTAGGCCCATAGCTTCCATGATAAAAAATATTCGAATTCATCTGGAACACCAACGGAAAGATGGTTTTTTGTTTATTGTTTTTACGGGGAAACATTCCTCAGTTTTAAAACGTGGAGTCACTGTATTTCTTTTTCCTTCACGCTTAGCTTGCTGACTAGAAAACTTGTACGACATCAGCTTGCTCGAATCTACTGGGCTAGGAACGACATACTTACTTTCAGCGCAGAGGGCGGCGCTAATTGTTTAATGGAAGGCACGCGACCAGTATCACTTCAAGTCAATGAAAATTTGAGTTTTTAATGGATGAGCCCCGATACGTTCTTCAACACAAATTAATTGGTAAGTAAAACTTGTGCTGGAGTGACTTAGAAAAGTCCTGACTAATACCACAATAATGCGTACTGCCTAGTTAGCAGCTGCAGGCAGCTAGCTGGCATTCGGTAGAGATGGATTCGTATTTCTCCAAAATTCAAAGCACGGTAAAATAATAGTAAAGGCACTTTTCGCCAGTTTGTTAGGTTGGCTAGACATTTTCTACTGCCTGCATATGTAAAGTATGTGCTCAAATGAGTATGCTCATGCACCGTTAAAAACGATATTTATGTGTGTGTAACAGTCTGTCGGAAACACGTTTTGACTAAAAATGGCCCATATGTTTCCCTTCTCGTGCAGGAAAATTGTGGATACACTCACATTTTCTGTACGAACATATTTGGTACTTAGGACGGGATTTGTGCGCTCCTCCTCGCGCTCGCGTGTGTGTAGATGGATGGGTAGGTATTTTAAAGTAGACTTTATTGTGTCTGTCTTCGAGACATTACCTTACAAATTAATTCCAAAATCATAAGTTTGACTAAATATCTTATCAACATATTGTATCAGCCATCTCACGGTCCTTTTCACATATCAAATGAAGCAGTGGCTTCATGTACATAGCCGATATTTTAGAGTTTGTTTACTTGTTGAGTGATTGACGTGTGGTGAAACGCATGTTTTTAATTTAACCTCTAATTGTTTTGGATGTTTAGCTTATAATGTTGCTGTTCAACAAAGTGTGCTGGGGGAACTTCCCAGATGTCCTCTAATTATGTCATAGATAAGGCATTTGGCTTGCTGAATGTTTTATTAATCTTTCAAGGTTTTGAAAACTTAGCAAACCCTCCCTGTGCCAGCTGATGTGGTAGAGTAGATATTAGTTGCTTCCTCTGGACAGATGTCAGTTAAGGGTCAGTACAATGCTCAAACAATATGCAATACATGGTCCTTCTCATCTCATTCTTTGGTGTCTGACTCATTTTATCAAGCATCTGAAGCATTCAGCCTGGGTCATTTTGTCATTTTTGTGAGAGCCATGCTTTGATATCTTCTTGTGTGGCTGTAATAATGCAATAAGAGTGTGTTCTAAATTTCATTTTGGTCGGGAGTGTATTAATAGAATTAATATAACTTAAAGAAATATAAAGAAACATCTCTATCCAGACTGTCATGCAATTTAACACACCACGCCTCCTTGTAACCCTGTGAAAGAATTCAACTGGGGGGTTATGAGTCTGCCAGGCTGAGAAATGTCAGTTATTTACTTTAGAAAGGTATTTTCTCAGGTGCAGGATCTTAACAAAAGGTTATGTCAAACATAAAACTGTTCCCTTTAAATAAATAGCCAGGCTTCAGCTACATGTTGCCATCACTAGTACCACTTCATTCACAAAATGATCAGGGCACAAGAATGTCTGGGGGGATTGGGGATTGCACTTTTTATTCCTCAGTCCCACCAGACCTGTAAAGTATGGGATTCAATCTCATGGCCCTGTGTTCAATCTTCAATTACTTTTAACTCCAAGTTAAAGACAAATCCTTGGGTCATAGTGTTTTGGAGAGTACATGCAGTATGCAAACTGTATAATCTCAGACATGTATTGTATTACTGTCACTCACAGGTTAAAAAATGCACAGGTTTTCTGGCCCACGCAGACTGTTCATTGATTGTCTCATTTCAGTGGTGTACTCGAAGTTGACTCTGTGCCAACTATGATCTAATGCGTGACGGGGTGCAGTGCGGTGGCGGTCTGGCTCACTGGGCCCACTCCAGTGGAATGAAAACAAAGGGAAATCTCAAAGCTTAGCGCAGATGTTACTGGAAAACCTGGGAAAGATTCTGCCACTCAGCTAGGCACACATGCGGGCCACTCCTTCAGCCCTGATTCCATCAGCATCAAGATGCATTATCCTATAATAAAACACTTTGAAATGCCAACATCAAAATGTCATTATGCTAAAGGAGAGGACAGTGCTATGTTCTGCTGCTCCGCAACACCTATTGTTATTTGATCACAAGCATCTGTCTTAACATAACCATGGCAGCCACCGAAGCAGCTTGATAAAGGTGTTGGCAAGTTCTCAGAACAAGCAGACCTGCACAGCTCAAGTTCCCAGCTGTCCTGCCCTGAGAGTTTGGGAGAGGGAGCTCTGCACAAACCTCCGGGGGGTCAGCAAAACCAAAGCCTCTGTTGCCACTCAGGTAGGATTCCGGACAAAGAGCTATGTTATGCACCTTCTCTTAGTGTTGCTCACCTTCTCCCGGAGTGTTCTGGCCTGTCTTTCAGCGCAGTGTTTAACGAAATGAAAGGAAACCACCAGATTAAACAGCACCCTCTTTGCCCAGATTTCATACCCTATGCAACTGGAGTGCCAGCATAATTCAATGCTCAGTTTTCACTGGCTGGACTGGCATAATGGTACACCAGATTTGCCCAAGGCACCACTCTGCTCTGAGTTTCACCTCAGATAGCTTTTCATAGAGCAGACCTTTACTTACATGGCAAAAAATACAGGTAATGGTGTTTATTAACCTTGGGTAGGCAGCAGTGTACTGTACAGTTTCTGAAACTTTGATGTAGTTTGGAATTTGTTACAGTTGTGATCCATTGTCGTAAATTAGTAGTTAATTTAGAGAATAAAAAGAGGAACAAAAATGTGAAATGCAGGGTTTAATTATGATAGGGTTTCTTTTGTTTGCCCACACATTTTGTGATCTTTTCGATTAGGAAGAAACAGGATGGTTAATGGAATGCCAAATTCTGTTGCTTATTGGACAATGCAAACTGAACAGTGTTTTATTTTACCTAGCTATAAAATCAGTTCCAGATTCTCTTTAGGAGAGAAGGAGAAAGGAGGAAAGGAGCGATGGGTAATGTTTTAGCTGTCAAGATTAAAGCCAAAGAACAAACATTATGTGAATGTTTTACAAAACAACATCAAGATGCCTTTGCACAGCGTAAATGCATCGTGCATTTTCCTGAGAGAGGATGTTTGCCTCTTTTAACCAGCATGGCAGCCTGTTATTGACTCTGTGTGCAGATCTCAGTCTTTTCTATGCACCAGGGTATCATTTTTAGTTATTTACAGTTCAATATATACAGCCTTAATTATAACTGGCACAGAATGATGCCTAAGGTGATGCATCCCAGATGTGCGTGGGACTTCAGAGTACTCTATAAAGTAAAAAGCATTATTGCAGTTATTTCAAAAGGGAGGAATAAGGAAGTCTCACTCAGCAAAACTGACAGGGACAGTCGATTCAAGACAAGTGGCGGTAGAGCATCCTTGCACAATAGTGGACTCAGAGTCACCAGTATAGAAAAACTGGTTTACATTCTTTGAATGGAGAAGTATTTCGCAACATTGTTAGAAACATTGAAAGCTTTTAATTGAAGCATTGAAAGCTTTTAATTGATATTCTGAGGTTTTTTCCATGTGGAAATTCAGTTTAAGTACATTCATCAGGGATGCCTATAATGATGATGAAGGAAATGTAAGCATAATCACTTTCTGAGTTGACACAGAGCTGAAAACACTTCCCTCTGACACCTGAGATATGTTAGTGTTGTAAGCCTATATTTCAGGCAGCCACCACTGGAAGTAGTTTTCTGAGAAAATGCCGCTCAAGCCTCTCATTTTCCTATAAACTGTGGTTTCTGTAACTGTATCAGCCCATAAAATTAAGTAAATATTTTCACTGACCACAGACCCACATTAGCAAGGCCTGTACTGTGAGAGGAAATTCTGAAGTTGACACGGTATGCCCACTTCATAATTTATGTGTAAATATTTTGTTTCAGATGGGATTGAGAAATTGTTTTAGCAGTGCTTGTAGTTGGTCTCACAATCTGTTCTAGTGATTCCGTCTTGGCACTGGTGACAATAAAACATTTGTTTAATTCAAGAGAGGTCTGGGAGCCCTGTTCTCACAGATTGGACAGGATGACAAGGTTTAAGAAAATGCCGGCTCCTTTTTCTCAAGAGCAACACTACGACCAACATTCCTGTGAACCTCAAAGGGAAGGCTGTGGGGATAGAGGCGTTCTTCGAATAGCAGGCTATTGACTTCCACCTCAAAGTCCCTGTGATGGAATCCTGTATCGACTTGAATGGCTTTGCTTCATGAACGCGACAGGAGCCTGTACTCCAGATGTGTGTTTTTGTCTGAGCTGATGTCTTACTAATGGTGACTAGGCCGCACACATCATTTTGCTGGTACGTAGTGGAACTCTTCAAAGACATGACGGCCATTCGTTGTGGTTGTGAAAGTGCTCTGGATGAAATTTGGGTAAACTTAGGATTACTTTAGTGGAGTTGTTTTTTCTTTTGCTACTTCAGTGAGATGTTCTTTTGGGTGCAAACGAGGTACTTGTGGTTCCACTGATGAAATTTGAGTAAATCTTTTTATTTGAGGAGGTTGTGTTTGGGACTGGTCCCCAGTTTACATACTCAGAACAATACTTCATGAAAGCAAGATCTAGAGGTACAATTTCCTGTTGAAATGATATGGTCCAAGAGTGTATTTCAAGCTTTTTAGTACTAAAAATAAGAAAAAGGTTTCATTTAGAAATACTAATAAATGCTAAGGGTAATAGAGAGTTCAGGTCTCTGAGGTTGTACATGAACATTTCATTCCTCTAGTGAGAAGGGGATGCTTGGATTGTACCCTAGAAGATCTCTCCCCTTCAGCTGGGGTTCATCCAAGCCTAGCAAAATCCTTTCCAGTCAGCAGACAAAGCAGTACAGCTGACGCTTTCTCCTACATCCATGATGTGCAAGGATTGAGGAGCATAGATCATTTCTGCTATTTAAATGTGCCATGCAGCGAAATTCCCATTGCTGTCGTGCCTGGCTCTGTGAGGTCGCTTGCTGAATAGTTTATTGCCTCAGTGCCCAGAGCATGTTGACATTATCACAGTTGTTATTTCTGTACTGTGTGGGGAAAATAATCAAGTGACATAAATCAATGCTGATGGGCTGATTTTAGAAAGCAGTATTTGGAATGCTGTTTGCGCCACTCCAGAGTGATTAGTTTAAATGATTATTTGGTTGATGTCAAGCTGGTCTGACAGGGTAAGGAGACGTGTTGTCTTTAGAACGGGCGGCTCTGGGGCTGAAGCAATACATAAGACTGGGTATTTCTCAGAGGCTGTGTTTTGGTGTTTTTGATGGGACAGAACAGGCTACTGGGCAAGACACCTGTGAGTTCTCCTCAGCCCTCCTCTCCCTCGAATGGTTCCAGACTTCGGGCGACTCTGCTGTGAATCTCCAGGCCTGAGACAATAGCAGTGGGCCTTGGGGATTACGTGACCATAAGAAGAGGAGGGAGGGAAGGAGGAGAGGGAGGGGGAGTGGCTGGAAGAGAGAGCGGGGCGGGCTTCCAGATGTAGCCCCCCCCCCCCCCCCCCCCCCCCCAGGCCATGCACAGGCAGAGGTCCGCTCAAAGTTAACTGTGCCATTATCTGGATACTTACTGTGCCAGCATGCTGTTTGTGTGCGTGCGAGTCGGTCGGACTGTGTGGGCACTGAACAGCAGCATCTGAAGACAGACTCTCGCCCTCACGATTAGCTCTGCTCTCCATTGAGACAGGATGAACTAAAGCAGAGGCATTTCTCTGTGGTTTTTTTTTTTTTTTGCCTCTTGTCTTTCACCATGGCTGGATTTTATAACTGTCTGCGAGGAAAAACGTAAGTAAGCTGCTTTCAAAGTAAACATTGCCGATCTGTCTCTCGTCAAAGCATGTATCTCCTTCTCATGTCACATCTTTTGCACTCCCGGTGTTGTTACTGTATGTCTCAGTGATGTCTTCATGTTAAGAAAACAGAGTTTGTGTTGCTGTAGATTCTAGCCAACCTATTTTGTTCAAAGTGTGTACAGAATGCCTTTGTGTGCGCACGCACAGATGATGGAATGAAGATTGTATTGCTTATATGCATGGCTGAGAGTTTAAATGTGTCTAACCTGTGATGAGAGAACAGTGTGTGTGAGAGGACCCATAGAGGTTTTGAGCATGAATCATGTTTGCAGAGTACACCCTGACACCCCCTCATCAATAGATGTTACAACTGATATCATGACTTTGTGTCTCTTTGATAGCTGTGTGCAAAGTTAACCTTTGGTATTTTGGCTGATAGCACAGATACTGGTAAATACAGCTTCTGTGCCTCAATGGAAAACAAACAAAGTTGTATTGATCCTAATGTCCTCTGAATACTCAGCCTGAAGGCAGTGACCTTACAGTATGAGATACCAGGAAGCACTTTCTCAGAATGTTGCCGTGACATTCCAATGGCAAGTGCTGGGATGCTGCAACATGTTACTTTAATGTTTTAAAATTGTTCCTGCTGTGAACATCAAGCTATGCAGTGTTGCCTGTGCTGTAGTTTTTGAGTGACCTCATGCTTTCTGGCTGGCATTGAAACACATATGATGCAGTACCTGAGATACCTTGATAAAGGGTCTGGCCAATGTCTTATCTTCTACTTTCACAGTTTCGTGACGCAAACTGCAGTGTTCTGGTTGTCATTTGGCATGCCATTCCCTTTTGTGTCTCAGTGCTTTAAATTCTTGAACATATGAAAAAAGTACTTTACTAGAAACCCCATCAAAATACTAGTTGTTGTATTGATGTTTTCTTCTGATTGCCATGTTCTACAGCAAGGTTGAGAAAAAGTGTGGTATCCAAGTCCTGAGTTAACCTAAACTAAAATTCAACCAGTCAGATAAGCTATAGTCTGTATATGTGGTCCAACTGTGTACTCTTGGATTGATGCTCATATGCAGGTAGAGACCAACTGCATGTTGAAAAGAACCTAGAGTACTCAAAGAGGAAAGAAACTCAGGGAAAGTGTTTAGTTGGATGTATGTGCAATGTATGTGTGAGCCAATATGAATATGCCTTGTAAGGAATATTGACTTAAATGGTAGATCCATCTAAATACTTTTTAATGGACTTTTTTTACTGAAAATGCCTGTTAATTTGAAGTTCCAGATGTATGTTAAAAGCCCCTTCTAAAGCTAGCCACTGATAATTTGTCAGAGATCTACGCTTTAATGGCAGTTAAAGAAACTCTTTCAGCATGCTGGTGAGTGAGCCTCTCTGCTGTTTCGCAGATTCACATGTTAAATGAATCAACCTGTTTACAGTTATTAAAAATGGAAGGACTTCAGAGGACTTTATGCTCCCAGAAACATCAGACACATGGCTGGCTGTGCAGTAATTCAGGCTGGTCTGGAATCATAATTGTAGGTTTACCAGAGCAGGTACCATTTATACAGGGAAAATAGTTCAGAATTGTTCAGCTGCCAGTCTCCTTACTGCCATACAGGCTGATGTCCACAAACAGCTCCAAACATATTGCAGATGGAAAATATGCAAACACACCTCCATCACAGCAGTATAATACATGTGCTTGCAGTTCTTAAATCAAGATTTTTGTTTTCAAATTACTGAAAAAATCATTATTGAACAGAATAAGATAATTGTTGTAAACCAGTCGCTAGGTCAGTAATGTTTATAAAACTAATCTGTGTCTTAGCTTGCATGGCTTTTGACATCAGTCATATTCAAGCAAAAGCTTACATTTACTGTTGCTCGGATATTGAGATTTGCATCTGACTTTGGTGGCTTGACAATGATCGAAAGAGAAAAATCTGATTTAGCAACATCGGTGCTACAGAGACATACACTGCCACAGTACATCTGAAGAGATATCTTTGTTTAAATAAAAAGTCAGCAAGACTAAGTGCTCTGTTGTCTTATCTCCAAGAATAGATCATTGTTTATTGTAATGGATAACAAAATGACTCCATGTAATTACCCAGTGACAGTAGGGACAGGAAGATGAACTATCATGATGTTTTTTTGTCTCTGACATTCCAAACAAGTCCTTTTAAAAATTCTTTCTGCTAGCTGTGGCTTATCTGTCAGCCGAAAGCTTCAAAGAGTGCCGCTATGATTAATCAAAGCATTTCTCGCACTTTGTGCAAAGCTTTCTCCAGTTCCTGTGTAAATGCTCAAGTGCATAATGTATTTTATGATATCAAAGATTCTCTGATTAATGAGAGACATTTACATTTTTAAGGTCTGTAATCAAGAGAAAAAGATGGATTTGAACTTTTCTGGCTTTAACTTAAGTGTTTTGTGTCACATTTTATAGAGACGTGACCTCCCGTGTTAATCATCATAGCGTTGTCTCATGCACAGCAGTGTTCTTTCACCACATTGCATGACTGGTTGAAAGTCCCATTTAAGCCTGTTTTCCCAAATGTTTGGAAGTATACTCAAAACAAAATGGTTATGGCATTTATGCTAGAGAATGGCATATTTTCTATGTCGGTCCCCTCTGAACTATACGCCCTGTATGATGTGTGTGCTTTAAACTGACATCAAGCAGCCTCTCTCCACTTAGAAGTAAAGGGAGTCAGGTTCACTTTGCAGAACAAAGAATTTCTTTCAGGGAATCTCACGACAGCCCAGTGACAGCGCTCACATGGCCTGCTTTATTTTTACCCTGAAACAATAGGATGATGTGTCTCAAGTTAGGCGTGTCAACAGGAATTATACCGAATAAAATGACCTTAGTTAACCCTTTTTGTGATTTGGATTGTACTTCAAAGATGGTTTCTTTTAGTAATATCTTGATATCTAAATTTTACAAAAGTATTTTCTATCAGACTCAATGTGCATACTATATTGAGTCTGATAGAAGTATATAGCTGGATTATGAAAGGTCATAACTGAAAATGACCAGAAAATTGTATTCAATACTCATTTTAGTAAGCTAAAGAAGAGAGCTTAATATTAGGAGGAGAGGGCTAAGCTGTTGTAAACAAATAAACAAAAATGTTAATAGACTTCTCAAGCTTTCACTTCACTGTTGAACATGAAATAATAGTTACAGTTAGCCGTGCTTTATATGTGTATGTTTGTGTTAGGACAGTTGAATTTATAAGTTTTGCAACTACCCAGGCTTTCTTGGGTAAAATAAAATATAGCATAACAACCAACAGGTGTCACACACTTATATTGCTTGACGCATTAAAATTTTTTGACACAATGCATCACATTTGTTTATCCCCACCCCCAGACTGCTTGTGACCAGGTAAGTGTGAGACAGGCTGTGGAGCCAAAATGACAATGTTGTTGTTCAGCCCAACAAAGAAGATGTTAGCAAATCACCTAGAACCCATGCTAAGCAAGTTCTGTTACTTTTAGCTGTTCAGTGAAAAGGGGGCTTTAGTGTGTCAGGCAAAAACACTGGCAGAGTCTTTATTTCCAGAAGACATATGATTCACTGTACATGGCCTGGATTTGCTCTGTTGTTTGGCAACAGCGACAACAACAAGCTGTGTCACTGTATGTCACCATTAATCATATCAAGAATGTTGCACTAGAGTGCTGGCACTACTCATCTGCATGGAGAGCTGTCAGGATAAACGTGTAACATAGTCTTCCTATGTGTGTTTAAACCTTACCCTAAACTTCTGCCAAGGTAAGCCTGTATAGTAGAGTGAATGAAATAATTGAAGAACCAGCTAAACAAAGGAGGAAGGTTTACACACGGCAAGTTAACATATGGCTTCTGTCAGCCAAATAAATGTTTCTTGGCTCATTTGTACTGCCATTTAGTATATTTAATTCCTTCATGCTGATGCTGTGGGCTTTTGAATTCCTGTACATGGTATGTGAAGACCCATTGAAATACAATGGTATATTGGTTGATCACCCTAGACTGTGACTGAGACTGAGTGAAACTGATCAGAGGTCAGGTATCATTCTACTGTAACGCCATAATTTACTTTGCATTCTGTGCATATTCTTATTTAAATTAAACACCCTGTGTTATTTTTAGATATTTTTCATTAAAAAACAGAATATGCATAACTTTTATTCGTCCTTTGATGCTACCCCCTCCCCACTGACTGCCTAAGTTGAACAGAGTAGAGAAATGAAGCTAAAGACTTCATCGCATGGTGCCTGTGTTGGAGGTCATCCAAGGTTAGTCCCTGCTTTCCCACTAGTGCTTTCACAGGGAAGATTCTCTGAATGTGAGCTGTCTGACTCCAAGGACCACATGGATCACATGACTAGACTTTGAGAGGAGAGGGGATGGGCCAGCTGTGGGAAGAGACACAGATGCCACTGTATTAGTGCGCTCTGAGCATGCTGTAATACCTTTCACACAAGGGCTGTGTACTCTTCCCCGTATTTCGATTGCTCTACTGTCTGCCTACCCCTTGTATTTGTAGCTGTTCTTGTGCTTACGCTCGTGTTGCCAGTCCGAGTGTGCCACGTGCATCTGTATTGGCTGCGTGTGCGTTGAGTGGGACAAAGGACCCTTTTATCAGACAACAATCTCATGACTCAGATTCCCATCTTCCTGACAATCCAGATTGCCATTCGATGGCAGCCGCCTGGCTCAGTGTGACAGAAACAGCCATCAGACTGCTCCCGAGTCACAGATGACCCGATAACAGTCAGGTCTCTACACAGGGATTTTAATGCGTAAAATCAGATGGCATTGATCCTGCAGTTCCCAGCGGGCATCGTCTGCACAAATCTGAACTCCTTACAGCAGTCTGTCTGAGGTCTAATGCATAGAAGAAAAACACTCATTTAGCAATGTGCAGTTGGAGTAGAATGCAACATATTCTCACTGGATTCCAGATAATTCCTGGCAAACAGTGCTGCGATCTGCAGGCGGCATAGATGGATCTAAAGAAAAACAAAACAGTTTCCCTGGTTCTTCGCTATTATGAGTTTGATTTGTGATTGATTCATGATTCATCAAAATGAAGCTGAATTGCCGGTAGGCAGTCTGTTGTGAGCCCTCCTATTTGGTGTGACTATCCCAGGGGAAGCCTCTTAGAATTGTGTTGCTGACACAAAGCATGCCACTTGGCATTGTCTGGAGACGTTATTTTCCATAATGCACCCCCAACTTTTTACAAAAGGAAATCTTGATATTCAGAACGGTGCAATTTCACACTTGCACTCAAATCTTTTGATAAACCAGAGAACTCTTCCTGAGAGCAGTATGCTACCAAGATAGACAGGAGAACATTACTCCGATTTCCTTGTGAAAACTGCCTGTGGCATCAGTGAATCGGGTAGGCAAACTTTTTTTACATTCAGTTTTCATCAGCAAGTCAGCGGTTTGGCTGTCATGTGGAATGCATGTGAAAGGAGTGTGGTTAACCTCAATTTATGCTTAGAGTAATAATAAGAAATACAGGTCAGGATTGCATGTAAACAATGTTGGTGAACTGAGGCTGATGAAATTGTCATCCACTATTTTGTATGACTTCGTGCACGCTGTTTATAACACACTGGACCGATACTCTGCTGTGATGACATAAGCATACTTCTGTCAATAAAACTGAAATATTACTTAATATATTGCTAAATAATTCAAATGAGAAGATTAACTCTTTAGAGGTGCATGCATCTTTTAGTAATACTATTCTTGCATTTAAAAAGAGGTTGAATGAAGGGTTAATCTGCCATTAGCTTTGGTAACAACAGCTCTACGGTTATTGACCAATTGTTTTACGCAATGACAGAGCAAATCTTGGAGACTGATTCCAATGCCATTGATCTACCAGAGTAAACCGTGCTGGTTGCCCTGGTGTCAGTAGTACCGAGTCTGCATGGTGAGCTGTAATTGGCTTTGCAAGGCCGTTGCGGCGCGCTCGGGGAAGAATCCAACTTCAGCATGGTGAAGCAGCTCTGATCTAATTGGAGAGTGACCCGGTACATATGCAGCGGAGGCATTTCCTCTCCCGCAACACAGGGCGCGTGCAGAAACCAGGCCCCCAGCTGCAGCCAATTAGTGTCCGCTTCAGCGGGAGCGCGATTGATGGGCACAGGCCTGCAGAGTGTTGCGGCGGGTCGCGGGTCTCATGAAGTAGAGCAGGAGGGCAGAAGGTCTTTGAAACTGTCAGCTTTCCATTGCTTGCTGTTTTGGAGGGACTGGAGCAGCCAACATGCTCAGATAGGCTACATTCCCTGGCAGAGTGCATGACTTGTGTCAGGTCAACATTACCCGACCTCCACGCCACTCATGTGACTGCCACACCCACTGTACATTGATCAGCAATAGAGGAAAAAAAACTCTCTCCTGGTACCTTCGTATTGTGTGCACTATATTTGATTTTATGACTTTTATATATGTTGTTCTTATATATGAACTTTTCACATGGTTCTCACTTGGATCATATACAATGCATTGCAAAAATGCTCAGTGCTCAGCACAGTACTTTGCAAAAAGTTCCTAGAGATGCATTGTTAGAGCACTGTTAGACTGATATTTGTTTATTTTCTGTCACAGAAAATACTGCACATGTCCTCGAGTCTGTGGAGTGGTAAGATATTGTGGACATTGAATTTCAGATCAGTGAAGTGAATGACAGTTCCAGATTACTAGTTTCATTAAGGCATGTGAATGAGCTGAAATGTAGACTCATTTTCTAAGTACCACCAGTAAAGACTGAACAGACTCCCTGCTGCTGTATTCTCTCTACAAACTCAACAGGAAGCCATACGTTGGAATCTTATTTCGTTTGAGTGATTGTCATTTAAACAGAGCAATCAGTTGTGCCGAGCTCTAAATTGCTTCCACATCCTGTTTATCCGTTCTGAGGCCTGCATAGCTGAATAGTTCTGTCAGAGATAGTCTTGACAGCTTCCTCATGGCAAACAGTATTGGGTTTGTGCTCCCCAGGATCTCTTGCCCTCCCTGCTAATCCATGGCAGGCAGTAGCTGCTTATCATGATTTCGTCCTCAACGTCATCTGAGGCCTTTTTATGCCTCCTCTGCAAGGCACAGCCAAAGAAATGGAGTAGTTCTGTAGATAAACATGTCAACAGGAGACAGACTTCTTTTTTTGTCTTTTCAGAAATGTAAATTCAAATCGCATTCATGTCTTACTTATCTTCTGTCTGATTGTTTGTAGATGCATTATGAATCTTACTGTTGGCCTACAGCTTTCTTTCTGATATACGTCTATATTGATTAATGTGTTGTGCTGTGAGTCATAATATAACATTGATGTCACTGGAATGAATAGCTAAGAGAATATTTGAGGATGCCAGTAAGTCTAAAAATATTTTACGCGCTGGATAGTTGTTTGGATGCTGGAATACTGATGTAGTTCGTCATGTTGTCAGTAACAACATGAGAGATGGCACATCTTGTGTGATGGGTGAGAACATCACATCTTTGAAATACTCAGTGTTCAGAAGCTTGCCTTTTTGTAATGGACTCTGATATGAATTCACATTTGTGGCAGTGCTGTCAATCATTGCCTCTGGTGCCCCTTTACATAACTTCAATATTCAGTCTTAATATTCAGATGGGATTTTGCAAGGGTTTTACACTCAAACATGTGCTATTTTCACTGCATAACAGGAACAGGATGACAGAATCCTCTCAATGAAACATAAAAACGAATCGTATCAACTGAAATAACACCACACTTTGATTGCCAGTCATAAAATAACATCTTGTCAGTGCTCCCTGGTGGCCAGACCAGTAAAAAGGATTCCCTATTTAGCTGAGGTGCTGCATCACTAGGAAATCCAAACTAAATAACAGCTGTCTGTCTTCTGGCAGGGACTGCAGTGTAATGGCTTCAGGGCTTTCAGATGTGACAGCAAACCAGGAGCCAACAGACACCACAGAAGAGTGCCCAGGTAAACTTTTCAGTGCTTTTGATCAATGGGCTGTGTATTGACATTTTGTGTTCTCCTTTTAAATGGAAACTTATGCAATATATCTCTTAATATTATTCTACCCTGTAGCATGTGCTTTTCCAGATTTATTGCCTGCATGGAGGTTGTTTACTTTGTGTTGTAACCTGTGCTGTCTGTGTGAATCAATGTGGGTATGAATATGAGCCCATATAGAAAGCCTCTTAGCACTACTACTGAAGTGATTTCTATGTGCCTGCTTCCAGCCATTAGCTCTTATACACAGAATAGTGCTGCTTGTATTAACATAGTTAAAGCAATCTAGAATAATACACTGTGGATGTATATTTGTGTTGGAAGGGAATTTGTCAAGGTGGAAAGTTATCTATCACACACAAACTCTTACACACCATGCTCCGGTTTGTGTTGACTAAATGAGGAAGTCATTGACAACTAGGCTAAACTCAGTGTAGTCACAGAATTGTGGGCTGGATTAGCCATTTCCTTCAAAATTAAAAAATACAAAAAATACAGCCCTCCTTCATTGAGGCACAACTAAGTATTTACAGTGAGCAGTGAGAACATGAGCATCCACGATATCCAATTCTGTGAGGTAGGAGTGTCTGACATCAGCACCACAAGCTCACCTCAACATTGGTCTTTGTGCATATGCTGCACGTCTTATGTTGTGGTGTCAAAAGCAGTGTAGGATCAGGGTAGGAGAGCGTCCTCAAAGTTGCCAAACATGTAGTTTCCCTCAGAAAGAGGTAGACCAAGCCAGGTCTTACTGGCTGCAAAAATCCATGGAACATTAAGAGCCTCAGACAGTCGTCTTCTGAATTTAATCTCGCCCTGTTGTTCTGTGAGGCTGCCTGAATGTTGGAGAGGACAAGGTATTTATCCTCTGACCCAAATCAATCTTTTCATTACTGGGAGGCCAACAGCTGTGGTCGCTCAATCTCTCTCTTTCTCTCTCTCTGTCTCTGTTTGTGCTCCAGCAGTGGTCTCCCCCAGCCGTCCTTACGGCCCCAGTTTAAAAACTCTGATCTTGCCAGAAACCACACATGTAATTGGACCCCGAGTGTTTCCATTCCATGTGAGCAAGAGAGGGATTGTCTGGATTTATGTGTAAATGTAGTCACCATTGTTCCCCTATCTGTAGTCATTGGGCTTGCATTGATTGAAGGAACTGTGGTTCATTTTGAAGGCTCTTCCTTTCATGTCACTCAGTATGTCATGCCTGGAATGATACTGGATTTACACTGGATCACAGACCTCCAGGCTTGACCTATGCCTAATGTTTCTAACTTTTCTGCTCTTCTGCATGTAAACCTTGACAGCTGAGAAACATTGTTTCCAAGCGGTTGATAACAGAACATGGAGTCATTAACTCATGGCAGCAAATAGGCTTTTCCCACTCGTTCTTATGAGCCAAGCTTTCCAAAGTACAGCAAAAGATGTTGAGGAGTGGAAGTTGGAGGGGAAAGGCTTTTCCTAGGAAAGGACTCCCAAGGCCATAAAACTAAGGTGATGAGTTCTCCATAGTAGCAGTGAACTAAATAGGAAGATTTGGCCTCTTGTTAGTGAAACCTGTAAATCATTACCTTATAAAAGGTAGATTACTCCCACTTCGATGTGCATGCAGGAGGAGCAACATGAACATATTCAGACGCCTATAATATGGCTTTTAATGTGGAGTAATAAACGAAAGTAATAGGTGTGAATTCAGAATTAGAGGGAATCCTGTTGTGGGCTCAGCTAAACCATGTTGTCTTTTTGTGAGTGCTGCTCTCACTGATCAGATCAGAGCCAGAGTTTGCGGTGAGGCTATTTAGACTATGACCACAGACCAAGACATATACTGTAATACAAGGACAGTCTAATATTGATTTAGCATCCAGGCCTTTCCCCCTTTATCTTGTCTTTAATGCAGTGATGGAATAAGAGGGCCTTAATGGGTTATCATATATATTACTGTCATTTAGCAGATATATGTTACAGTTTTATCCACTTATACAACTGGATATATTTACTGAGGCAATTGTAGGTTAAGTACACTGCCCAAGGGTACAGCAGCAGTGCCTCAGCAGGGAATCGAACCAGCAACCTTTCAGTTATGAGCTCCTTACCACTACACCATACTGCTGCTCATCGTTGAGGGACGTGATCCAAGGGGCGGGCAGTGGCAGTATTTGACAAAACAGCCATGGCGGCTGAGGGGCTTAGGGATCCTTACACCACAATATGGTGCACATGGTAGGATGTTGTCAGGTGACATCATAGTTTCAGTCGTTTGAATTGAGGTGACTTTGTTGTGGCAGCCAGTTCCCTCATAGCCAGTTGAAGCTTTGCCAGGTCTCAGTTTAATATATGTCCAAATGTGACTTTGACACAAGTGAAGTGTTGTCAGTAGTCAGTCACACCCAGTTTGATGAGATGCTAGGTAACTACAAATGAGTCGCCTAAGTCATTTACAGTCAGTTGGTATAGGCCTCTATATCAGTCCGCTGCAGGTTAAATCATGGCTCTCAACCCAGCAAAAACAAAATCGCGTGAAAATAGAAATGTCTCATACTTTTGTGCAGCTTGGTTTTGAATCAGCAGACATGCAGTGTCTTTTAAAGTAAATAATCTCTCAACCAACCATAACGATCAGAAATGCCCTAAAATGGACAATGTGTTACTGCCCTGCCATTCAGAAGGCCTGTGCACCAAAGCAAATAAAAATATTCTGATGCTACCTTTTCATTTAAACTAGTAATATTTAAACATAGTAGTATTATTATGCCTATGTTTTACCAGGCCTGGAAACCCCACATTTAAAGAAAAAGAAACCAATCAGATTATATATAATGAATACTTTGTGTTCACTGCCATATAATGCATTCTAATCTGTGTACTGGATGGGATTTTGCATAGATGTATGATGGTGGAAAATGCTGTTTGTGCTATATGCCTTAGGGAAGAAAAAGTCAAAGTTCCAGACTTTTAAAAAGCTTTTTACCAAGAAGAAAAGAAAAGAGTCGCCCTTGTCCAGTGGAGAGAGTGCCCTGAAGTCCAGTCAGTCCAGTGATGATCTCAACGCTCCCAAGCCCACACCAGTCCAGTCTGCCCCCAGTGAAGACTCTGGGTAAGACTGAGATTAACACAGGATTAGTGGCATTTTCTGCAAGTCGATAACAGTGGTCTTATCTTATGGTAATCTTATGGTTATTATTATTATGGTTCATTTAGTCCTGACCTGTCATTATGGATTTAACCCATGTTTGTGTCCTGATGTGCTTCACCAAAAGAGTGTATTTCACAATGTGTGTGTGTCTGACTCATTCATCCCAAATTTTCAGCTTGCACTGTCATCTCACTTCAAACCCAAAACTAGATGGAGTTTTGCTCACCCCGTTTGGAACATACAAATGTCAGTTACGCTTACTGAACATGTTACTGTCATGTTCAGTGTAGTACCCTACAATAACATGAATGTGAATTGCTTGAGTCTCAGAAACAGAACTGGCACTTTGGCTTCCTAAATGCAAGATGCTTCATCCTCTGTCTGAGTCTGAGAAAGCAACAAGTCAATTAATCCTACCAAAAGGCTTCAGTCTTCTTGATGAATGTGGAGCATTTAGGGTTTATATTTTCATTTTTTGAAATGCACTGCAGGGAATAAACATGTTCCTCCCACATACAGCACTTGTGTTTATTATAAACTTGCTGTTTTTACACATTGGATTGGAAGTAAATTTTCACTCATTAACAGCACTGCTTGTACCAATGATTTATTTCTTTTCTCAGCTTGTTGCCTTGGAAACAGATCAACAGTGTTTAATACTTGTTTTTTTTCTCTTGGGTTTTCTACAAGTTTCATTTTCCAGGAACTCTTATAAAAAAAAAAAAAACCTGAATGTTACACTTATTCTTTTCAAGGTCAAAGGTTAACATGGGAAACAAGGCCGTGTCACATGACAGTGTCTTTGTTTCTGATTCGCCTTCATCCGAAACCAATGATGGCTTGGTCTCCTCGCAAGAGAGCATTCATGGGAAAGTGAAGACTTTACAGGTACTCTGACACCTTTTATCCTTTGTCATGAATGCAGCTATGTATTGTCATAATTTGACTATTTTAATTTTTTGTGGTCTTTGCACCTAACAGCTGAACAATAAAGGAAATATGCAAGTCGATCAGCAGCCTTTCAGTTTGAAATGTGTGTAAGACCAGTGCGTGACCAGCAGGAGTAAAAGTCTTTGACAGCTCATGTCAGGCTTACATGGCAGTTGCACTGAAATGATGTGGATCACAATTTCCCCCTGTTGGTGCACAGCTTTTGTAAAGAATTAGAAGCTCTTTCAAAGGTCTCTTGGACACGAAGAGGGGGCACTGTTTCAACCATACAAACCAGGCCAGCTGTAATTTTTTCATCCAGCCTGCAGATAGACACATGGAAGGGGCTGTGAAATTATAGCAGATTGCTTCAGTAGACTAACTGATGCTGTGAAGAATGACTACACCAAAAACATAATAATTTATGACCAAACTTCCAACAGTTAGGAAAAAAGAAATGTGATTATGATAAAAGTTGCAGATAGGAGGCTTGTGATGGCTTTCTTTCAATCAAAGATCAAACTCTTTTTCTAGAGAGACTGAACCCTTTTGCTGAATCAGGTGACAGGTGTAGGGCTCAGATAACACAGCCAAAAGTCCACTGTTCATTGACTCTGCTTTTCTATGAGAACTGTGTGAGAAGTAGAGACAGCACATTTAGTAATTTCTTTATTCCCATCACAAAATGTAGAATGACTGCTGTCCCACTGAATAATATAGTAACAGTATACAGCAATGTTCTCTATTCTAGCCATTGCTTGGAACAATGTGAGCTGATTGGGGAAGGATTTCCTGATGGAAGGGATGTTGGTGCTTTGCAGTTGCAGCTGAAGGAGGCCATCCGGGTGGGTTCCCCTCCGGCCCTCATCTGCCCTAAGAGGGGAGAGGACACGGGCGCCCTGTCAGAGGACGACGGCCTGCCACACAGCCCTCCAGAAATGTCCACCCTCCACACGGTGCTGACAGGGTCATCTCAAAGGGTGAGTCTCCCTGGTTTGCCCTGTTCCACCCAGAGCTAGTCTCCTCCCTGCTCCTCCCAGCACACATCTGGGGTAGTGCTGATCACCCACACTGTTCCTTATACTCATGTTGTCCACATTTACAACATCATCAGTACACTGTGCTGCTTTCTGCATCAACCTACACCATGTGGGGATCAGAGCACACACAGGTTTGCAGCTCTTTTTAATTTTCCGTTAGATGTTACAGAAAATCAATTGAACACAGCACAAGTTTTGCTTTAACTTCAACTGGGCAACATACAAATCAAAGCACAGCTGCTACAGCTGCACCCAGCTGTACCCAGAGGCCCATAATGCTATCCCACCCAGCCCTAAGGCATTTATTTACTTAGAAAAGACCTCTCCCTTAAGGTACTGGCACTGAAAAAGTAGGATAAATTGGTAAGCACAAAGCATTATTGACTGAGGAATCTGCCTCCTATCCAACCTGCTAGTTCACAGGTAGACTATTTATGTCCTCTGTCCCTCTGTGCTGTTATCACAGGATGCAGTTGTGTAGTTGCACTCCCTCTCTGTAGTGACAAATGCCTTACCTGTCCTTGCTCTGGTGTCACCCCTCCCCCCAGTCCTCGAATCCTGCCCAAAGGACCAGTTTGCTGAGCCTTGAAGGATCTGACAGTGATGATGACGAGGTAACCGTGTCCGTGTGACCAACCACACTCAGCTGCTTATAAGGTCTCTGTAGAAATGACCAGAGCAATTTTACACTGAATCTTCCATGTATTAGAAAGTGATTGATTTCCCATCATTTTTTTTCTGTGAACATTTACTTTCAATCAACTTGAATTGAATGTTTTTACTTTACATATTGGATGAAATGAGAATGTGACAGGTCATAAATGTGGTGCAATGTAGTAAAAAAATTCTTCTAACTACCATTACTAAAAAAATTTGCCATACAATGGTGAGTACATGTAAATTTTGCTATACAGTTTGTTGTCACAGAATACTGCTACATTCTTTTCTAAGAGGTAAGAGATAACACCCTAGTACAGCTGCAGTGTTGAGTAATGACAGAGAATCAAGGCACATGCATTTCTGACATGCATTACTAAACCGTATGTCGCTGATGCTTGTCACCCACTTACGGCTGAAGAGCTTTTGAACCTGGATCAATAGTGTGCACATGGCTGCCATTGTGACACAGTATTGTTCCTTCACCAGTATTACATACACAGTGAAGTGGAACCCTGGAGCTCAAAACCAAATCATTTTCTAAATAGAACTGATTTCTTTTTTCATAAAGAAGAGGTTAAATGTTAGGAAAGTCTGCTGTTTTGTATGCCTTTGTGCTGTGGCACAAGAAAATTCAACATAAATAAGCATTTGCCTTTTACATGATTGTGGAGTTCTTTCAGTATCTTTCTGCCATCATGAGCTAGTTAAGTTTTTTAAGCCATTTTCTCATATGAACTCCGGACAATGTCTGGAGAATCAGGTCCAGACGTTGTCCGGAGTTGCCCTTTCACACGTCGCACACAACAGGAGATTGGCCGTGTCAGACGCGTTCTCACCTATTGGAAATACTCCGTTTGGTTTAGGCGAGGGGTGGCGCCTGGGTAGAGCATGCAGGAGGCAGGACATGACGCAAAAAGTACGCTGCGGAAATTGCAGTGTTTTGTTTACACGTAACCAGTTTGTTATTTGGTCATAAACAACCAAGTCTCTTGCCGTTCCTTGAATTTGTCTGATGATTTCGGCATTGGCCCTTACCGACAGAAGTTCCTGAATGTCGTCGTCTCTCCAGTTAGACATTTTTGTTGGTGTCTTTGTGTAAATGACCCTTCTTCTTCACCTTCAGATGTTTGTATTCCTCTGGTTTCGCACCAGTCGCATGATAGAAACGTCATCAACACACCCACTCGCTCACTGTGAATTCTCCGGACAATGACCTGCTCTGTTCACACATGGACTCAATCAGACATTACACAGACTTTATACTAGGGAGCTGGCAGGGTAAAGTCCGTTTAATGTCCGGTCCAACTGATTTGGACATTTGCGTTCTCACATACAGCTCCTCCAGGTAATGTCTAGATAAGTTCAGAGTTGCAGTACATGTCTGAAAGGGGCTTTATAGTGAGAAATCCCAATTTTCTTATGGGAGCTTAGTACTTTTCAACTCCAATTCTTTATTCAATGTTGTAAGGAAGAACTGCAACACTTTAATGTTAGAAGCTTTAAGGCTTCTGTTACACATTCCCTGGCCCCTCAGAAAGCTGCTGCTCACCCCTGGATGGAGTATATGAGACAGCAGGCGGCTCCCTCTGCATTTCCCAATGCTCTGAAATTGCTCTGGCCCCCTTTTAATGTCCCTGTGGGAATACAGCGGGTCCCAGCTGGTGCCTCCTGGAATGGAAACGCTCGGCTGAGCAGACGGAACATTCCCACCGTCGAAAAATGTTTGCCTTTCGTGACGCTTTTATCAATAGCTCTGACTCCAAGCAGTGGCCCTGTTAAGTACACAGCGACTGGCCCACACTGCACACGCAGGCACATGCACACTGGCGCACGCACACACCCCAGCCAAAGAGCCATCGCAAAGGCTTTGTGACTAAAATGGCCGTCACCTGTTTGCGTTTCTCCCATGTGTGCGTGTGCATCCTGAGGTGGAACCCAGGCTTTAAGCCCAGAATCCATTTCCATGAAACAACATGGCAACCCACAGTTTAAAAGTCTTATTATAACTTGAGGAAACTCTGCTGCTGCTGCAAGGGCCCCATCTGTCTGATGATGTTGACAAGGCAGTGAGAGGTGAT